>CM068838.1:115385927-116745927 GCA_028554795.2 Sinohyriopsis cumingii | reverse complement strand
CTGCATTGTGCAGAATATCGGATGATGATTTGGTCATAACGTTTTTGAGCTGTTCTGGTTTGCACAAGTGTCGAATCTGATACATTAATCACTAGAAAGGAACAGCACATTCGTGTATCATAGAGTGAAAACTGTTGTATCAATAGGACTACTAGTGGTCATACGTATAAATGATACAATTGCTGAGGATTTACAATGAAGTTTTGACGTTGAGATGATCGGACTTTGTGTTGGAATACAAGAACGGCATTAGAAAACGCGAAATTGTCTTCCGTCGCTTTAAAATTAATTTCTCTCAATAGATATATTTTTAAAAATTACTAACGCACCGGGCTCCTGTGTGCGCGGGGCCCGATTTGACCAAATAGCCGAAGGCCGGCCCTGTAACGGAATAAATGGTATCTGTTAAGTATATGCGTAGCGAAACATTCCTACAAGTTATCTATCACATTAATAACGGAATATAACAAAGGTACACGAGGCCCGCTGATGCACATTTCGGTCAGACTGACCTAATCTTCACCACAAGTACTTTCCTTGTCAGCGTGTCGTAAAGGGTAATTGTGGCGTAATAGTACTTTAAAAACCCCAGTATATTTTATTTTACTAAAAGTATACATTTTAGACAGAAGTAATATGGATTTCTTGGTGCAAATGCTCAATCTTAACACCAGTGTTAAAGCCGTCAAGTTCTATTATATTTTAATCAGGATGAAAGGTAAAGCAAATTATTAATTAAAGGATTCATATCAGAATGTTGTCTGTTAAATTTGATGTGACTGAACCAGGTATATATATATATATATATATATATATATATATATATATATATATATATATATATATATATATATATATATATATATATATATATATATATTGAATGGAAACTTATTAAACTTGCTAAACATTTGGTTCAAACTCCTTGTGTGTCAAAGATTTAGTTTCATCCTGCATCTCAAAGCTTTGGTCAGATTTACATGGACATGTGTTTCGTTGTCCATGTCATATGCTCATTAGGTATTATTGGGTGGAAATGTATTAAAAGGAATGATAATCAGTAACTTAGTTTCTCCGATGGCAACCCAATTGTTTATATACAGCCTAAATAAGTAAAATTGTTTATATACAGCCTAAATGAGTAAAATTTATACGGATTGTAAATCAAGCTAGTTTTTTAAACTTATCACACGCTACGAACGGAATACTTACATACGTTCATGGTACTACCATTGGTTATAAAGTATAAAAAATATTGTCACGTTTGCTCAGCCTAGTTCATAAGTCGTGTATAAACGAATGTATTGATACAAGCCATGTTTGATGTCTGAACATTGCCGCAGGCTAGAGTTAATCTCTTACGCAAGGTTACCTTGACTAGAGAGAAGATCCAGCATCTTGAATCGGCACAGGCGTTAGATCGAGCGGCTTTCCACTTAGGTGGTACAGCTTTGTCCTACACCAGAGGAACCGCGAGAGAAGAGGACGTGTTCTAAATCCGTCCCCACGTGGACAGACAGCGAGAAGGACACTGTCCGCTAAGTTTGACTGGATCGAATCAAAGATACATCCAATCGGCAATGGGTGTGATAACAGTTTTGATCCGAATTATAACGTCTAACAATTTAGTTCTCCTGGGAAGATTGCTGAGCAAATAGGATTTTCCCGAGAAATTCACTCGTAATTTGGCGGGAAAACTTAGAGTGGAGATTCTAAGGAAAGACTATGCTTCTTAAAAGTCAGAAGCTTTCAGGTGGACATAACTTCCGTTTCAGTTAAGTCCCGAGTTTCTAAGAGGGGAGATGGAAGTATGACTAGCAGAACAGTCGGAGTCGATAAGTCTAGTCGGGAGAGAGTCATGGAGGAGGAGGAAAGGAGTCGTGGAGGAGAAAATGGAGAAGGAGGTGGAGTATCGAGGAGTCGGTGGAGAGAATGTATTTGGAGAAAGTCTGGAGGAAGAGGAGAAGGAATTGGAGCAATAGGAAAGAAGAATACACAGATGAGTAGAATACAAGAATAGGTGGAAAGCTGTCTCACACTTCAAATCAAATGGTGCAATATGCTATCAGATGCTTGAGCGGAAGGAGAGTACTTGGGAAATTTTAATCATTTGAATATCGAATTAAATTGTTATTAGTTGAATTTCACATTTTTGTATATTCAATCATTTAACCGTAGGCATTGCTTACAGTGGTCTCGGACATTTACATCTATCTTTCACTAATTTAACTTCCAACCAAATTCGAACCTGGCTGGGACTTCTATAATAATTTAAATAAATATTGGAATCACCCCACCCCACACCTATCACAGTGACGGCATAACAACCCCGGCGAGAGTAAATGAAGATTATATATATATATATATATATATATATATATATATATATATATATATATATATATATATATATATATATATATATATATATATATATGCTATTGGCTTTATGGATCCCTGTTTCAGAAAGTTTGCTCGAGAGCAGAAAAATGCGGTCGTGCACTTAAGTTATCTATAGAGAGACACTTGTGATGAAAGATTTCATTATTTTTTTCAAGCTGTTAAGTTTGTCGTGATTTTGAATGGATTAATTCTTGTGTTTAATAGATTTTCACGTAAACTATGTAATATTTAAGCTATTCTTTGTATACTTTTTCTGTGCATGAATTTCAGCACAAATATAAGTATATTTTAGATAAAGTAAAACTTCTGAAATATTCATATAAATTATGCGCACACCCGATTAATGTGTAATGTTCTAAATAATTTTAATTTTTATTGTTTTCATTTCGGTAAAATGAATTATTGACACAAAGTTGTGTTTGCATTTTGTGGATTGACATCGACGACGTCTGATTCCTTTCCCCTCTCATTTTTTTAAAAAAGTATTTACTAACTATATGAAAATATGTTTCAGAGACGGCTTTTAACATACTCACCAAGAGTTGACATGATACCGCATCCTGCCCAGATGAGAAAACTGGCTGCTATTGATCCACAGCCCTGAATTACCCCTTTGGGGGACGTAAAGATGCCTGGACCTTTTTGTCAAACAGTAAAATGTAAAACAGAGAAAAAGGTGGTACATGAAAACATAATCGGATCTAATTATCAGTACATGTATTACTATATATACTACAGAAAGCGGCACGTATCGACTATGGTAAAAGTCAACGTTATATATGCTATTCACGTGGCGAATGTTTCGTTTTCTTTTTCAAATACGGCACTTATGTAAAACATTATAGTATTTGTGTGAATTCTAGTATTATTTTTAATTATTTACGAAAAGTGACATTTTCAGTAGAATGACCTGAGTATGTTGATAATATAAAAGAAGAACAATTTTAAATGATTACGATGAGAATTAATTCCATATCTAACAGTATTTCCTACATAAGTTTCACATTTGAAGGAAACGCAACTACATCAGTGGTATCCCTTGAATTAAACCTATATTATGTATAGTATAGTATAGTATAGTATAGTATAGTATAGTATAGTATAGTATAGTATAGTATAGTATAGCATAGCATAGCATAGTATAGCATAGTATAGTAAAGTAAAGTATAGTATAGTATGTTATAGTATAGTATAGTATAGTATAGTATAGTATAGTATAGTATAGCATAGCATAGCATAGCATAGTATAGTATAGTATAGTATAGTATAGTATAGTATAGTATAGTATAGTATAGTATAGTATAGCATAGTATAGTATAGTAATAATAATAATGTGAACTTAGATAAGCGCCTAATCTTCAGAAGCTCTAAGCGCTTTACAATATTCGATAGTACATAAAACATAAAAAATGATAGCATTACAAAAAGAAACACCATGAACTTACAAAACAAAATCATGCTGACAATATGACAATAATTAAGGAAGTAAACATTTTTAAGTCTTCAAGTCTGTTCTTAAACTCGAAATAGGTGAGTTTTAAGAGCTCTGTTGAACGAGAACACCGTTGTCTTGTTTCTAAGATCTATGGGCAATTTGTTCCCCGTAGTTGGGCCAGGGCAAGCAAAAGAGCATACGACCGTATGACTTCGTTTTAATGGCTAGAACAATGAGAATGAGTGTCGGAAGAGTAGCGTAAGTTTCTAGACGGAGTATACACATGAGTGAGGTCAGATAGGTATACTGGACTGGAACCAGTCGAAGAAATGTAGCATATGAACTTATTTTGTGTTTGATTATGGATCGAACGGTGAGCCAGTGAAGGTTAAAGTGCAGGTAGAAGGTTATTTAGTTTTTCGTACTCTAAGGAATATCCCAGCCGACTTGTTTTGAACTTTTCTGATACAGGTAATGAGGAGAATATGATAGAAGAGAATTACAGTATTCCAGTCTTGAAAGTACCAATGAACACACAAGTGTTTTAGTGGCATCAACCGAAAGAAAATTGCGAATGGAGCTGATGCGTCTCAGTTCGAGATATGCAGCTTTGCGTATGTTCATTGACATGTTGGTGAAATGAGAGTATACTATCGAGAGTGACACCTAGATTTTTTTACTGGCTGTGTAAATTTAATGTTGACATTGCTGATACTTACTGTCTGAGGTAAAGTATGTGAATGAGAAAGTTTTGTGTGATGAGCAGGATGGCATCAGTTTTATCATCATTCATCTGCAGCTTGTTATATGTCATCCATGACTTCACATGGGAAATACACCTTGGATGGTAGACTCGACTTCAGCTGGTTAGCTAAATTTGTGTATTTGAGAGTCATCAGCGTACAGTTGGTACAATGAATGTTGATCTATCCGAGTGAACAGAATGAGGAGAATTGAGCCGAAAACAGAGCCTTGTGAAACACACGCACATTGATCAACTGGGCTGAATTGTTTTCCATTTACGGCACACTTTGTGTCCTGTTGACTAAATAGGACTAAGCATGACTCGAACCACAGTAAGGCTATATCATGAATACCAAATGCATGCTGGGGATGTTGAGGTAATATATCATGGTCTATTGTATCAAATGCAGCAGACAAGTCAAGGAAGGTGAGGACTGTAATATTTTCACTATACAAAGGAGAGTCATTAACTGTTCACAGTAGGGCAGTTTCAGTACTGTAGTGAAGGTGATAAGAAAAATGTACATTGCTAAAAACATTATTTGAATTCAGATGAGATACAAATTGGGACAGAAAAAAAAAACTTTTTTAAAGTGAATGTTAGGTTAGAAATAGGTCGGTAGTTCTTAAAATCGTTCATGTCAAGTGTCAGTTTCTTCAAGAGGGTCTTAACATTGTCAGTTTTGAAAATTGATAGGAATTCCCCGGATGAGAGAAAAGTATTGAAACTTCGGTTCGTGAAGGCGATATTAAATCTAAGCACTCGAGTATAAATGATGTTGGAATCCGATCAAGTTAACATGAGTTTGGGACGCTCTTCATCACAATTGTATGTACCAAATCCGTAGAGACAGATTCAAATTACCGTTTATATTCTGAATCACAACTGAGAAATCTTCATCTTAAATACGAACCATGTTCCAATCAATTGCTATTTCTGAATTAATGTCTGTCAATAAATATATCAGCGTTACTGGTATAAACTTAAAAAATACCTATAACAGTTTGAAGAATCAGTGACCCTCCCAAAAGGACGCTGACTTCCTTCACATTGTTTTCAATAATGTTCGGCTGGTTTCTAACCTTATTCCTGCTGCGAGTGTCCAACCATTCTGACGTTCTAGGTGCTTCTACTCGACCGTAACGTCTTCCTCCTGCCTTGAGCGGAGATTCAGCATAGCTTACCCGTGTTCCTGAAATTGTAAATGCATTTCAGTCAAAGTAAAATGATATGTTCTTTCACTTTATTTACCGTATAAAAGATATTTTCTTTACCATTTATACGCGTCTGGTCATTCCGTACAAATAAAAATTTAAAAAGTACACAAACTTTTAGGTAAGTACTGACACGTAAAGGCCTATACTTAAAAATCCGTAAGTATATACACGGCATACTTACAAATGAATTTGTTAATTATGCATTTCCAAGACAATGCATAAAATGGACATTGAGACTGATAGTTCTAGGCTGCAAACCGCGACTGTACGTCAATCAACTTATTGTGAACCTCGATGTGCTATAAAGACATCTTTGAGAATTCTAGAGCATTATTATTTGTTGGTACTTTTAACATAGTATTACAGGTATTTTTCTGTTTACACCCATGAGTTGTATACCAGAAGGAGTGACGTGACTCTGTTTCAAGGGGATTATCTTTAAACAAGTAGCGTCAATCCATTTCAAGGGGATTATCTTCTATCTAACGAATCACAAAATTTGACAGTAAATTTCGCACATATTATTAATATTTTATTAATTACAAATTAAATATCTACTGGGGCATTATTTTCAGTGCACTTTAGATAATAACAACTGAAACAATAATTTCTCACCGAGTTTCTAAGTTTATTGCATGTTCATCACATGAAGAATGCAGCTTTCAGAAAACACTCCCACACATTATTTTCATGCCAATATATGCATTTCTGTAGAGTTTCATATACTTTGTAAATAATGTTTACTTTGTAACACCTCGACTCTTTTAATATTGTTTCGCATCATTTAATATAATATTTCATGTACAGGTTATAAACATGCTATATCTGAAATTACACTTCAATCATTTATAAACCAAACTCTATTAAAAACCATTAAAATATGTTTACGAAAATACTTCTAACTTGTTCTTTTAAAACACTTGCTATTGGCAATCTCATCTTCAGAATAAAGAATAGATTATATTTTCTTGCATTGAAACATTACTTATAAAACTAGGAATTATGCGCAATAGTTTAATATACCCGTGAAGTAACCTTCTCTTGCAGCAAAGAATTCATTCTCAGAATAGTCAAACAATAAGCAACAATTCAGAGCACGTGATGTAAAACATCGTAGGTCAAAATATCATTTGGTTTTTATTAGTTTCATTAAAGAAACTGTCAAATATTTTTGGTCTACAGCTCCTTATTAGCCTTAGCTACTGATCTTATAGTTTTAAATGAGTACAACTCGTAAACCGGTCAAATATTCATCAGATAGAGTTGCATTTTACATGATGGAAGTAAGTAGAAAAATAATGGTTTATGTGACATGACTGATATAATAATTTAAAATATAATTTCTTCCTGGCTTAAGGACCCTCAGGCCTGTACGCCTTATTTCATTTGATTACGTGCACTTACCCTCCATTGGTCCTTGCTTTAGAGAGCAATGCGTGATATTGTAGAAATTTGTGCCAATGCCTTGAAGGACAAACAGAATAATCACAAACAAGAACACTTGAATGCACACCGAGTCAAAATGTCCTGTGATAGTATTTATAAGATACGTATCAGATGAATATCTTCAGACGGCGTCTTAATTATCAGATTAACTGTTGTAATACTGATAACACTGAAACTTTGACTCTTCACATCCAAGTACACATAGTGATGTTCTGACCCTTTGCCAGAGTGTAATCCTCCTCTTTTATGACTGACCATACTACATACAAACTATTAGTAATCTGGTGATAGTTAAAATCCCACAATAAACAAATATTTCTTTTAAATGATGGAAGTATATAAATAATGGTTTAATTATATATATATATATATATATATATATATATATATATATATATATATATATATATATATATAAGTTATTAATATTCTTAGTGAAGAATGGGCTAGATCTATAAGACATTGTGCTACCAAACAATGAAACAATTCGTATACATATACGTTCATGACAAACGCACCATCAGTGGGGCATTATGCGCCTTACTTTTGTCAATGGTCTAGGAGTTTTACAGGTTTCCTCCTTACCCCATGTGCATGCTATATGCACACTTTGGTCCAGGTTTATGATGTAGAATTAATGTTATTATTTTTCTCTTGTTTGTTATAGTGACCTTCATCTTTGACAAAATCGTTTAGTTTCTTCCTTATTCTAAGTGCAAGCCAACCACAAAATATAGTAATTGTAGATGGTGTAATTATTCTGCGGAAACAAAATTGGAACAAAAACATCAAGGATCCCTCGTGCAAAGAGAAAAGTCATGTCTTGTATCCTCAACAAATATTTCAGATACGAATCTGACGCTGTAGGCGAGTCTCAATGTTTAACAGTATTTAAGTTTCTCTGGGATTAGATTAAAGAGCTGGAATTTCAGGATAATCTCATACCTTAGAAATTGTTATTTCGTAAAACATTTTAGTTATAAACGTTAAGCCAAGTATAAAATAAAACGTTTTAAATGTAATAGCAGCGTCTTCATTTTATTCATACTGCCGTATATATGTATTCGTTCCTTTTCTAAATTAGCCAAAACATGATCAAGGAATTCAAAAGATTATATAATTGCATATAAAGCAATGTTCATAGGTTTGGGTTGGTGTTTTACGGTACATCAACACAAGTCATGTATTTGCTGAGTCGATTGGAGAAAATGAGCTGTCCACCATAGATACACCACGGCAACCGACCTAGACTGATCTGATTGTAGGATTCGGACCTGCACCACAATTCAATCGGATTATTTTCATTTTTTTTTGGATTCGTAAGGCATTAAAAGTGTAACACAAAACACAGCAAGTTTCGCGCGCGCGCGTATGTGCTTATCAGTCGTTCCTTGGGTACGATCTTTGTATTCTTTATTTACATTTCGTATAATGTTGTTTACGTCTAGTATATTAAACACTTGGGGCAACAATATGTAAAATGTATATGCCGAATTGATATAAAATTATATTTTTTTAAATATATATATATATATATATATATATATATATATATATATATATATATATATATATATATATATATATATATATATATATATATATATATATATATGACGTGAACAGAAGAAAGTTCTACCATAAAAAAGTAACATCAAGTTTGAGTAAAGTTTTAGTTGGAGACTTTAACGTATTTTTTAGAAGTTGTGACGTTGTGACATTGTATTTTACACATTATTTATATAAAAGAGACAAATAAATATAACCATGTTTACTCCTTTTGATCTACAATATTCAATATTTAACCACAATCAAGTAGGCAACACTATTTTTAACAAAAACTGTTGTTCTTTCTCAGGCTATCTTTATCGCTGACCTGCCATGAGATGTCGACAATTTTAAAACAACGTTTAATTATACGTATTGGTAAAATTCTTTAGGCATGGTCATGTCGAGTTTTATAAATTTGTAAAACATATGCCTTTTATGTAGGTTTTTAAAGACTGTCACCCAATCCACTCCCAGTGTTCTTTTTCGGGTGTCTTGTTTGGTTTTCAATGTCTTGCGAATTTAATGGTGATACGAACGAACAATCCTGATGATCGGCATCTTACTATTGCAATTTTAAGGTAGAATGAAGGTTTAGAAATGATACTGTCAACTTTATGTTCGCTTAGATTTGACGGTTCTATTATTTCATACCCTCCCCTGTTGTAAATATTGTAATAAGCCTAGT
The DNA here is from genome assembly GCA_028554795.2 of Sinohyriopsis cumingii. Taxonomy (NCBI): domain Eukaryota; kingdom Metazoa; phylum Mollusca; class Bivalvia; order Unionida; family Unionidae; genus Sinohyriopsis; species Sinohyriopsis cumingii. Next base: position 116,736,445 of record CM068838.1, on the reverse strand, counting down.
GTGTGTGCTACATGTGTTTACGTTTATAGCTTTGTTAGATGTTAGTAATGATTTGTTGATAATGGAGAGTCGGTGTTTGAAGGATATATCTCAACCCGCGTAATTAGCCAACTTCTAGGAGCATACCTATTTATCAGGGTTTCTGAAAACATTTATTATTTCTCAAAATGGACCCTCCCTTTTGTCTTAGCGCAAGCGAGTTTCTGGATAATTTCAGGTATACGTGTTTAGTAATTTGAGATAAGAATAATTCGTTGAATTAGTCTTTTTGAGTCGTGTTTTATATTTAATGGCGTGAAGTATTATATTCGACTCGAAAAGGCTTTCTAATAAGTCAAAAAATCTGAACCAGGAGACAAAAACAAGCAGATATGAAAGTAGAGTTCGTGATCTGGGCTCATTGGGTGATTATATAAAATTACTGTATTATTTGCGCTTTAAAAACCTTCCAGTTGAAAACCACGGTTGCCTTGAGAGCCTTGAAAATAAGGGAAAACAAGAACTATCAAGACACACTCATGCAGGTGTTTGATTTGCTCAGGATGAGACTCTTTGCGTGTAACAATATTAATTTCGGAAAAATCCCAGGCACAAAAACAAAATTAAGGGCATGAAATATTGTATGACCAAGAAATGTCCTTCTTGTTGTTTTTAAATAGCTACATTCTTTCTAAGTTATATGAGATTGCTTTCGCTCTTCATGGCCCTTATCGTGACTTAATTTATACCATAACTAAATATGATAATTAAGACCTGTTCCTTGTATGTGTTTGGGGTGGGGTGGAGGGACATTTAATGGGGAAGCACTCATCTCTCATAATAAACGATAAGGGGATCCCGCTGCGTGTTTTGGAACCCCAGCTGTTCCAGACAGGTTTCAGTACCGTATTATATAGAGACTTTGATTTCGAAAACTTCTAGGCAGTATGATGTGAACTGCGCTAATAATAACACCATGGAATATTAATAAAGGAATCCTTATAATCACAGTAAGTGTCTGAAACTTCAAACGTGACAAATTCAAAGTTCTTGTGCTTTTCAAAAATTATCACGTATTTAGTTATTATGTGATTGTAGACATCATCTACGAGTTACTTACCTCCAAAATTGAAGAGCTTAACCACGTGCAAAATTATGCTTCATCAAAACTGAAAATCTGCGAACTAAGTTGTTCCAGTAAAGCACGGGCTATTTATGCTTTGGAAAATAAAATAGCATATATTTACGAAAAAAAATTGCAGTTAAATTACATTAAAGAAACATATTCGACTGACTTTAGCAAGTCATGAATATAAACAAAATAATGGAACCAAGTGTTTGGAATTATTTCGTTACTCCTAACATACAGACGTGTCCTTGGAGTTGGTCGGCTTGGGGATAATATCCAAACTTGAAGAGTAAATTGCCAAACAGCAGAAGCGTTTAGCTGCGATAGTGATAGTCAAGTCATTTTGATTTGAATCAAGGGAGTTGTTTCCTTTAACCGTTTCTCATACCAGTCTAAGGTAAGTTTAAGACAATCTAACGGACAATAAGTAAATTCATCTTACTTAATCTACTGATACCAACCCTTCTGAAGGCACTCTCACCAAAAATCACTTTCAAACACAGTCGAAATACCTTTGTAAATACTGATATATGTAAAAATAGGCAAAGTGAGAAATAAACCCGAACACTGATAGAAAACAGTCTTCCAAATATATATATATATATATATATATATATATATATATATATATATATATATATATATATATATATATCTTGAAAAAAAATGACTTTGAAAGCATATTTTCACTTACATATTGTTCCTAACAGAAATATGTATAAGTGTTTGCATGTGTTATTATTTTAATGAGAAGTTGCTTATATCTTTCTTTCTTTTACTCGGTTACCAAGATTATTATTACTCGGGCATGTACGTTCATTTATCCGGCCTAATTATATTGGCCCGGGTTCTATCAGACTAATGATAACCAGTGTATCTGGGTATTTACATTGCCCCATTTGCCGACACCTTCCGCATGTCCTGAGTAAGATAACATCGTAAACACAACGTTAGATGCTATTCCAGCAATGTGAAGCATGTGTTATGCACTCGTTGCCATATATAAGGATCATTAGTATGAATACGACTAAAGGATATCATTATAAATTTTATGGACTTTTGAACAATATCCGAGGCTATTAAATCATCATTAATGACCAAAGTGAAGTTGGGTACTCTAAAAGTACAGGCGAACTCTCTTTACTAAGAATGTACTTAATGGACGTTTCATGGAGTGTCATATGATGCATGTAGACATTTTTAGTGTGAATTTGGTTATATTTGTAACGAAAAGATTGAAAAATACGACATGCGCAGAACAGATATGAATAATAAGTAATAACTTCAATACACATATGACGCTAAATAATCTCTATATAACAATATACGTCTGTCTATCTATCTCTATCTATCTGCACACACACACACACACACACACACACACATATATTGCAACTTAATCTCTCTCAGCTATTGTGTAAGTACTACTTTAACTTATTGATTGCTATCTACATAACTTCTGTTGTATCTTTAAAGTATTTTTTTTTCTGAAAAGCACGGCATCAATATGTTAGAGATGTTTAGAATTATTATGCTATAAATAATCATTAGAAAATTAATTTTTATAATTTAATTATTATAGTAATTCAATTAATATTTTGTCATTAATGTTACTAACCAAAATATCTTAATATGTTGAAAAGCAGTTATTATCATAAAATATTCGTTTCTCGTCATTACGTAGATCCAAATAACCATGAGACCATATAATTATGAAATTTTGAATGAAATGAAGATTGTATCAAAACATAATTATGTTTCTGTATTAACCAAAAACATATTTAACCTTATATTCCCGGTAAGCTACACTGTAAGTACAGGTATTTTGTAATCTCCTTATACATCAGGTCATAATCAGAGTGTAGTATTAACTAATCACACAGTTTCATGCTCTAAGATAATGGCAATCGGATTAAAATCAGATCTCCACTGTGCTACGTGAAGATCTGTCAGCGACCGCTTTGAGGTCATGTTCTGTTGACCTATTACCATAATCGCTAATTTTACCAGCCAGTCAGATGAAGTCTTATATCTTCGCGTTCGGGAGACTGAGCAGTAAAACTGAGGAATATTAGTGTGTGCCTATCAATTTGATTCACTTTCAGATTTCTGAATTCTTCGTTTGCATTGGCTAACTTGAATGTCACCAGAACATGACCCCTAAGCGGTCGCTGTCAGATCGTCACCAAGGACAGTGGAGATCTGATTTTATTCATGCTGGGATAAGGCTTCCCAGTGTTGCGAGAGCAACAGCCAATCTGAGCATTTTTGCGGTGAAACAAATTATATTTTCAGACTTTTATGAAATTTTCTATTTAAAATACACGCCAAAATAAAAATGTGTTCCCTGTAAAATTGTGATAGATAAACTAACTTAAGGACAGCGTGTTTGGAAAGTTGACAACACTATTTTCCAGCTCTTTATTGTGATACACACCATTATTTTGTGTAGAAGTGTTAGCTGAAAAGAACTCAAAACAGTAGTTATAGTAAGCATGGACAATGCATGCCAAATATTGAATATAGCTATCACACTTGGTTTGAACTCGAGGAGTGTGAGCCCTAAAGCTATGCTTCCGTCGTGTTCTATACCAGTGGAAGTTCAAATACAATTTTTTAAATTTCTGCGTATTAAAGAAATTTTTCCTCGAAGTAGGTTGCTTTTGACTTTCTCAAAACTACGAAAAATTCGATAGATTTCCAGGCAATATTTTCGTAATTACACTGAATAATTGCCCAGTTACATGCAACGATGAAATGTCCGCAGTCTGTAGAAATTCATATTGGTAAAGAAGTCATGATATACGTTGCTCTTAAAACTATGTTAGACTTATTACACCCATTTGTGGCACCAGTCTATATTGAGCTGAATAAACGTCTCTTACACTTCATGCGGACGTTATTAGCGTCATTTTTCAACACATGATATCTATACATGGCGGCCGGTATATCTGGTGGAGGAAGAGCCCCTGGAAGAACCACCGACCTACGTAAAGTTACAGGCAAATTTTCTCACATACTCACGTTGGTTGAGTCGAAACTCGAACCAACGAGGACAGAGGTGAGATATCTGTGATCTGTGAAGGCGGGCGCCATAGATCACTCCACCAACCGGGTCGTCCTCCATGTAAACGTTAACGTATGTTCTTTGTGACAGAATGTTTTTCGCACATTAGTCCTGTTGGGTCAAATATTGTTCCTCTATTTCTAAAGAAGCTTCGACTGATATACATTGATTGGATGGATAAGTGAAAATTATTCACACATATGACATGCCTAGAGGGACCTGACAATGTTACAAAATTAAATTTCGGGAATTATCGGATTTGACTTGAATGTAATTAGTACTTTAATCATGTACGATGCTCATCTTACGACAAAAGATACTTGAATACTTTAGTCACCTTTTGCTGAAGTCACAGAGGATATTTGCTTGCATCGAATAAATGAACGTATGCACGCACACTCGCGCACGCACGCACACCTATCTACCTGCCTGCCTGACCTACTTACGTAGCTACTTACATACCTAGCTACCTACTAGCCAGCTACCTACCTACCTGCAACTCATAAAATTGATTAAAATCTCAGTCGTTTCCTGAGTGATAATACCTTAATTATTCAACCACAATTTTATCCAAAAAATCACATTAATTTTTTTGTTACACACACACACACACACACACACACACACACACAACATGCTGAACTAGCAGATACGGATCATGTCAGCTTTTTACCGTTTATATTTTGCTGTGTGTTGTGTATATTCATACAGAAAATACCAGTGATAATAAATTTCTCCTTCCTAATTAAAAGTAAAAAACATTATTTAAAAAATTGAAGAAAATAGAAGCAGCTTTGAACTGAATATAGTTCTCGTGAATGATGGGCACAATTTCAAGGAAATGATATGATGGCGGATAAAATTTAGTTCTCATAACGCTTTCGAAATCTATCTTCGCAGTGACAAAATATTTTTTTACTAATTCATTTCAGTAAATTACGACAATATTTTCCATTGGAAAATCCAGTATTACACATCCTCGCATAAACTGAATTGAAATTAGAAATGAGCAACGTTGATGATATCCATTATAAGGACATAAAGTAATACCATGATAAGCAACATCTTTTGATATATATTATCACTTGAGCATCCTCACATGCTGTTCGTTATATTACAGAGACGTTTCAAGATTAACAACAACAAATGCTGTCTTGGCTTGAAATCCAGAATGCTGATATTCCAATATGTTTGCAAGCCCACCATAATTAATTTGTGGTAATAAACTGAAATCTGAACAAAGTTTAACATTCAACATTAAGGCTGCTTATTCATCTGGATACGTTTGCTGATTTGTTTATGTTTCTGCAATATGTCCTTGTTTGATCGTATGGTTTGATTTGTATTCCTCTAAATGAGATATTGTATGGAAAATAAGCATAAAGACATAGAAGACATAACATCACCAACTATTTTGAATGAGAAATAATTATATCTGTATAAATCGTTTGAGATATATGCTAAATTGGTTCTTTCATTCACAATACGAAGATTAGACCAGGTAACATAGCGACATAACGGAAATTTCAGAAAGCAACGCCTTCCAAACAAAGACGTGAACATGATATGCGCAACATTTTCAAAAAAAACTTAAATTACGCAGTTTTTTAAACACATACCATCTCAAGTCTTGTTAACTAATGATATCGGATTTTCTTTCCGGTGACCGTACGAGGTGGTATTACACACTGCTGCACATATCATGACCCGATCATTCAAGTTCACCGCGTCTTTATAGTTCCATCATCTCATGCATTCTGATCATTAGTTTGTCCTTTCGAGTCTGACAGATAATTTATGTTATAGAGTAGGCATTAGGTTTCAAAATTATTCAGACGAGCATTTTTGAACGCCTTAACAATATACCCTGTCCATAGTAAGTTGAACCTTTTGAACAGAAGTAAACATCGAAAAAAAATAGCTCAACAGTTTGAGATGATGAATTTGTGCGGGAGTAATTTAGAAACTCTTTCTTAAGGTTTGAACCAAAGGTGATTTAGAATGAAGATATACTGTAATGTATCAAATATAACGGTCAATTTTTAAGTTTTCACTGGCAGGTACTGATAAAATATGTTATCGGTCAACTACCTCTACGCAATGCGGTCTGGGTTGAGCAGTAGACGATTTGTCTTCAATTATTTTGTTGATTTTAGCAGATATTATAATGGTAAAAACGTTTTACTGTTACCGAAACAAATGCTATTCAGCATCCTAATTTCAAATAGTTTTCACTTAGCCTGTATAAAAAAATGCTACAAAGTCACACTAAGTTAACTAAGCTTTCAAAGACGCACTTCCGGTTTCAGAAGAATTAATGAATAATCTTTGGAGGAGTTTTAAAAATAACGGTCTTTGATAAAATATTAAATTTTGCAAAATGACCTCATGGTTTTGGCATTGATTTCGTAAATGCGTGCAACGTTTGCGTCTCAAAAGATGTATTTTTTGCTAAGCAGTTAAATAATGCACTCCTACATCCCAGGCCGTTCTTCGCCATTTTCATATTATCAAAATAGCGTAAGGTTTAGAATAGAAAAAACATCTTGAATAATCTGGTGTTGTGTATATATATATATATATATATATATATATATATATATATATATATATATATATATATATATATATATATTATTTTGAACATAACTCTATAAACAGATAAGAAAGGATAGCGGTAGGGTAGTTAGCAACATTTTTTTCTTCTTCTAGAATACGAGTAGGATTCAGTTTATTTAAACACTGATATAGTAATATTTTAAATTTCTAAACCGTATATACATTATTGTTTCCAAAAGCGAAAGCTTAACTTCTTCTGGTTTTCCTTGTTGTCCATCGTACATAAAGTTGTTGTTTCCAGTTTTCATCGTTTATTTAAATGTTCATTCAAACTCTATAATGTCTTTAAGAGTTTTCGTCGTTCTATTTTGAGTTTTTCCTCAATTCAGGAACAACGCTTCTTGATGGATAATCCGTGAATTTTACATCTACCCTTTTATCTGTATCATTTAAATTTTAAACTGAGTCGTTCACCGACAAACTTTGTTGTAACTTTCGATGTGAAGGTATGCTTTTTTTGCATGCCCAATGTATGCGCAAAATGTATTCCGATATTAGTATGCTGAACTTTCTCAGAACGTTCGATATAGCAATGCTTGTACATGAACGGCATTTGCATATCTCCACCATTTTTCTTGTCGATTTATAAGTGCAATTGTGCGTTACAATTTGCGCGAAGTCGACATGACTTATCGGATTATTCTTTATAATCAAGACATCATGTTTTGTTTGGTTAAATAGAAAACAAAAGTAATTTTGTAGAGAGGGTCTCTAGACCAGCCATGCTAGGAGATATTCCTGACATACTGTAGTGTCATCTCGTAGGGATAGGAGAACTCTATACTACATTGAAAATGAACATATTACTTACATTTTAGTATTCTGGTGGAGGGAGGAGACCACTACGATTTCAGTTAAAAAATGTTATGTTTGCATTTGTTTGTTAGTTATTGTTTTTAAAAATATTTTTATTTCATTATATGCTATTAATAATGTGAAATTGTATGTTGGACTTGATCTTGTCCGGAATCAGGTTCATTTTCTCCCTGACCTGAATCATTGATTTTGGTTTTGTAGTAAACATGTTTCATTCTGAGTATAGAACTTTAGAAATTTCCCAGTTACCGGGTCTACTTGTCGTTTACTACACATTTTATATTATAGACATCTAATTATAACTATGAATTTTTTTTTGGTAAACATTAGGGGTCTTTTAGGCGGTTATTTTCCATTAGTTAGTTTTCATCAGTCCAGAAGTTATTTTGGGCTGGAATTTATTTATTCGAATTATATAATTTAGGTGATTCTTTTTGAAATACAAAGTAGTCCTAAAAAACCATTCTTGGAAATAGAGACTTGAATTTATGGTGAAATTTCAAATAAATATTTAATTCGTGGAATGTATTATTGTGATAAAAAAATGTTGGTACAACATCACAACACGAGCAACAACAGGCACATCAACACTTTCGGATCACTGCCATCTTACCTCTGTCTGCGTGAGTTCGAGTCTCAGGCTCGGCAAACATTGGTACGTGAGAGAGCCTGTCAGTAGCTTCTCGTGGGTCGGTAATTCTTCCCGGGATTTTCCAGGGTTCTTCCTTCACCAATTATACTGGCCGCCATGTATAGCCTATCTTGTGCTAAAAAATGGCGTTAAACCATACAACAACAACAACAATAACAACAACAATATCAACACTTTCAGAATTAGATTTAATTTGGATTTCCATTAAAGTTTATTCAGAACTTTAATCATGAGGACTTGTGCCTGTAATTCTGGGATTATTTGGTATTTAATTCGCAAAAATGTAACTTCCTTTTTACATTTTTACTTTGTATTGTAGGGAAATAAATTATTGGTTAGAGTTTACAAATCTTGTTGCTTCTCACTCTTTTCTATTAATTATTTTAAGACCATAGAATCATAATGAAAAAAAAAACTTAAACAGTCAGACATAGGGTATTATTCTTTAACAAAAAAAACCCCAAGCCATTCTGACTTAAGGGTATTATTTATACCTAAAAATTACAAGATAAGTTAGATTTTAAAGACATAAAGAAAGTTGTACTGCAATGAGCGACGATGCGAGCAGGTGATGATTTTAAATCTTTTTCAGGTCTTACATTGTGACTCAGACGTTCTCTGCCTATACACAGAGTCACATGGTGCTAAATTCAACAGTTTTAAGAGAAATGATAGAAATATTTCAACATTGAAAATTATATACAATGAATTTAATGAATAGTTAACGGAACAATCTATTTAGACACTGCACACAGAAGGAGAAAAATTCCACGTGTCTCTGGATTTTGTGTCATACAATACCATACAGTCAGACTAAATACTGCTGTCTAAATATTACAGAGTCAGATCTATGTCATACAATGCCATACAATTCAGACTAAATCCTGCTGTCTAAATATTACAGAATCAGATCTATGTCATACAGTGCCATAAAATCAGACTAAATCCTGCTGTCTAAATATTACAGTCAGATTGATGTTATACAATGCCATACAATCAGACTAAATCCTGCTGTCTAAATATTACAGAGTCAGAGCTATGTCATACAATGCCATACAATTCAGACTAAATCCTGCTGTCTAAATATTACAGAATCAGATCTATGTCATACAATGCCATACAATCAGACGAAATCCTGCTGTCTAAATATTACAGGGTCAGATCTATGTTATACAATGCCATACAGTCAGACAAAATCCTGCTGTCTAAATATTACAGGGTCAGATCTATGTCATACAATGCCATACAATCAGACTAAATCCTGCTGTCTAAATATTACAGAATCAGATCTATGTCATACAATGCCATACAATCAGACGAAATCCTGCTGTCTAAATATTACAGGGTCAGATCTATGTCATGCAGTGCCATACAATCAGACTAAATCCTGCTGTCTAAATATTACAGGGTCAGATCTATGTCATGCAGTGCCATACAGTCAGACTAAATCCTGCTGTCTAAATATTACAGGGTCAGATCTATGTCATACAATACCATACAATCATACGAAATCCTGCTGTCTAAATATTACAGGGTCAGATCTATGTTATACAGTGCCATACAATTAAGACTAAATCCTGCTTCAAATTAGCCATTTTTATACCTGGACAGACGAACTGAATTCAATTATTCGTTGCATGGATTGAATGAGGAGTAATGTACCAGTCACTATGATGCAGGGAGATTAATCTTGTTGGACTCAGATTCATGTACGAACGTGGTTATAATAATAATAATAATAATAATAATAATACAGTACATTGGTTCTGATGACATGATTTTACGTGTAAGGATGAAAATGTATGTGCGCGTATGCGTAAAATATATCATTGCATTCGTACTTAACTGTTTTGAGTACTACACGTTCCGGTCATTATATTTGTTAGCTATAATTAAGACCTGGAGTTGTTGAACTCCATGCAGTTTCGTGCAACCCGTATGCTGCCGTTGATGATGACGTCAGTCTGGAAGACGGTATTGGTTTATCTCGCACGGAGGGACCAAAACTTGGGGACCAACGGGTCTCAAGGAAATAAGGAGGCTCTAGGGGGTTCCGTCGGCAGACTGGGAGAGGCGGACCATGCGTGGTGGCTCCTTGATCATTCGACATGAAATGTGGAATCGGAACTACGTCGTGATCGTCAGCTGGCCGCCACGATATACACCCGTTCCATTATTTTACAATATTATACATTATTATATGCTCATTGTTTTCTCAGCTAACTTTACATTGTCACAATCGACCGATCAGTAATTTTAGATAATGAACTCCCGTGCACTTCATATTGCAACCATAAGGGAACTACTTACGTCAGATCTCATAAATTGCTGGGTACCTACAAATACCATGCAATTGACAAGGCAAAAGCTGTCTTCTTTAGCTCGTAATAAGAATGGCGAAAAAATATACAGTTTTACATCCTAAATTTCCTCAAAATGTACTTTCTTATATCTGCAAAGCCGAATTGCATGAGCCATGTCATGGGTTCTCAAGCTTGATTACACATTTCGAAATTGTAATGTATTTTCGAATATATTCCAAGTGCAGTTATATCCTCCTCACCGCACTCAAAATGAAATAAACATTACATTCCCTAGCGTCTTTTTGGTAATTGCAATTGAAAGACTTCATATGTTTCCCACATTATGATTTCAAACATTTAATGACAGAATAGAAACACACTTGCAGATGTCAACACGCTTCTCCCTCGCTGCTTCAATCCGATGTATTTCATGTAGAATCGGCACAGATAAATCCAGTCCATAATCACGAAATGTCGTAGAATCGAAATAAATACCAAAATATATTCATTACAGATCAAATTGAAAAGTTGTTGCAATGCGCATTCATTCGCAATATGACTCAAATTTTCAATTTTAAGTCGATCAAAACGCCATTTTCTTTCGAAAGTTATGTCTTGCTCGCGACTAAGTTCAAATTTATCTGGGCGGAATTATGTGCGTATGAAGAATGTTGTTGTGTAATGATGAATCTGCGGTTGTGTATTTACTTTGGAATACGGCTCACGTTCAGTTTCTTGTAGTGTACTTTTGCTTATATAATTAAGCCGTAGGTAGAATAAGAAAATGTAGATATAATAAAAAAATTACTGCATTTATATGGGAAAATATGAGCTCTGTTTTTTTTTGTCGGATGGATATTCTGCACTACCAAGATAATGCAGTTTTTCCATCCGAAAAACTCGTCCATATTTTCCCATACAAATGCAGTAAGATATAAATATCACTGTGAGAAATCAGGAACCCAGTATCACTATATAATTGAAAACCAATAATATGTACATCCTGTTTATGGATGAAACATGTATTATTCCTTTTTTGAACATTATCTCGACTTTGTGATAGAATCATACATTATTAATTTTTGTATCATACATTATTAATTTTTGTGTAAAGGTCCCACACGTTGATACCCTTGGTTATAGAATCATGCCTTATTAGTATTTGTGTATAAATTGATCATTGCTGATGATAGATCCATATATCAATAGTATTTGTTAATAAGTTTCACACGTTTAATTAATCTTTGTAGGTACATGTTCTCATTAGTTCCATTTAGGAACGATATCATTTCCTTATGAGCTTTTGAACTCAGTGCGCATCAATTTGTTAAATCCATTTATGGACTATATCTGCAAGGGTATAGTGTCAGATTTATTTATTTTTTAATTGCATCATAAATAAATATCTCATTCAGGAAAGTGCTTTCAGCGTCTTCAGTAAATCAAATCCCAGCGTCTTCACTAAACCAAATCCAAGCCCGGCTTTATCCTCTTAATCCATGCAGAAGAATGTATGCATGTCACATTGGTGACAATTCACATATATAGCTAACATGCACACATGTGAACAGGATACTTAATAGTTTATGTAAGTAATGTTGAAGAAAAGTGGCATATATTGTCAACATGCAAGTATGTGAAAATGATACAGAATAATTTATGTAAGTCATGTTGAAGACAGGTTGCATATATTGTTGACATGGCAAGCATATGAAAAAGAACATCGGACACAACCACATCTTGACAGTGATACAATATTTTCAGACTACACTTTTGCTGATAAAGTAAAAATGACAAAGGGAGATGAAATGTACAATGCCTTTAAGAAGAGAAACGCTTAAAAGTCGGATTGATCAAGAAAAAAATGATTATAGGAAAGGTAATGATTCTTTTGGAAACGTAAAACGCTAAATGCGTCTCATCGTACCCAGAAAAAAGCATATGTAGTGGAAAGGTTTCTGAGAACCACAAGACTGGAATATGGAATTTTGTCACTAAAAATGAAATCAGAGCTGATGGTTACGGTTTGTCAAAGTTAATTGATGGTTACGATGCCACTTGCAGCAGTTAACAAAACATGTCTCCAGATTAAGTGAGCAATGAAGAAGACATTTAAAAATAACAATTAACGCGTTTCATTACCTGTCCACTGATGTGTTTAGAACATCCAAATTAAATAGGTGAAGTAGTTAATATAAATACAACACAATTTTTGAGACGGTTACCTACGAAACATTACTTACGATATATTTCAATTGAGGCAAGTAATTAAGGTGATCCAGTAGTTTAACACTGGAAGACTTCATATTTTATAGAACAAAATACCGTATACAAAGCTGGAGATTATGGATAAAGAGTAGCGGGGAAATAATGGAAATAATATTATAATTCAATTGCTAGCCAGGAACCGGTTGAAAATATAATGACTTGGCAACAAACAGAAAAAGATTTTCCTTTCCAGAATATAACTTCTCCACATGAGACAGAGGACAATGTCGTTTTGCTTTATCGTGGTCAAATGAACTGTTTCTTTGAAGTTGCTTAAACAATATTCTTACACATATTGATGGTAGCCCTATGAATGATTTGTTTTCATGTTGAGTCATTGGATTTGATGAGTACTAACAAGACACCCCAATCGTGGGAAAAACGAAAAATGATATACGTTTATTGCGTCATGGAAAGTCCTTGTGGGCGTCGACGATGGTGTAAACTTTCGGTTGAAAACATTTTTGTTCAGAAAAAAACTTCCCTGAATCTTGTCCAACACAATTTTTTGTATAGTTTTCACTGATTGTAGGGATTTCGTTCCACATTGACCTTATTCATTATTGGTGTTCTTGATCGCGCAAACTATGTAACATATCGGTTCTGTTGGTACTTTTGTTTAAAGAAATGCTACCATTTCGGCTTAAGGGGCTATACTCGAAGAAGACATCGACGAAGCCGAAGTCTCATTGTAGATGGTTTTTCAATTTTTCATCAAGTGAGGAAGCTTTTACTTTAAATCAGGATTGGTTGACATCGCTAAGAGTGGACCAGACGAGGAAGGTAGGTGGTCACGGAGCGAGGTTTTTAATGAGTAAGAGTGCGTTCTAGTGGCAATACGCCTTTTTCTTTAAGACGTCGTTTTCTTTTGGGTGTTCTTCTTCATGGAGTGTGAACTCACGGTCCCGCTTATTTTCGTTTGTCGTTTTGTATTCAGTTCTTTTGCTTCTTTTTTAACCTCGGCATTAGAATTACATCGTAGAAGTGAATAAATAAAGACACCACCTAAATAGTCACTTCCCTTGGTTTGAAGATGATTTATTGTGTGGTTTGAGTATCGATTCTTGGATCACTAAGTTGTATTCAAAGCTATTACCTGCTTCTCGAAACTAATTTTTTTATTTTGAAGAATGTGAATGATGCCTTGTAATTACTGAAATGATGTTAAAGTAACCATAGCAGTGCCTCTTTGAGACTGATTTCCAACATTCCAACAAATGTGACCGCACTCTTTTGGCAGCTGGGGATATACAGTGCAGAAATCAGTTTGTCAGGAGGATTAAAAGAAGGCATTGTTGAATACTTCCAGAAAGGAAATAATTAAATGGTAATTTTATTACTTTATCTAGACAGACGAGGAACGCGACGTGTGAGTGAATAGACCTCCTTCTAGACACCAGTCGTAGAGCAAATCAGTACTAAATTTCAAATAAATGGGGAGTGGTGCGTCTTGAATTGATGAGTAAGTACGCACGTGGTTATTGCATTAGGATAATTCAGCCAAGGTGTTCCTCTTTTGCCAGGGCTTGAACTTGAGAGTTATCTCTTGTGATTTTTAAACAACACAAAATAATGAGCATTGAGTCTGATTGTACGAGACACTTAACTTTTCTGAAATAAATTTGAGTAATAGAAATAATAGTGACATTGCGATGATGTCCTTTTCTTCGTCTTCAAACATGTCATCGAAGATTACAAGATTTGCTTGCTTAGGATCAGACACAATATTTTTTCTGGAAGCTACATGGACTGGCCTTGATTTTCTTTCAGTAACTTAAGTTAATTGTCACTCTTTGTAACACCACACTATACGTTATGGAGGTCAATGAAACAAAAGTAATTTGTGTTCGATCTAACGTTTGACAAAATCTGTTTTTCCTTAGGCGCTAGGTAAAGCAATGAACATGTTAAAGGGATGGCGAATATGATCTTTCGTCAATCAATTTGATAATGGAGGATGCAGCCATAGTTCTAGAGTAGCTTAAACATTCTGACACAATCTTTAAGAGCACAAAATATTTCTTGCACATTTTGATTTTTGTTTGATGGTACGGAAAATAATATACACGTATCAAAAACACCGCTAATGCTTTTCATTTTACATCAATCATAAACGATGTATTCGGCATGGTAAGCGACCTCCTGTGTTCCATGTGTCAAACCCAAGACTTTTTCAGTTTCGTACATCCTTACATTCGTAAATCTGTTGGCGTAGTCAACTAGGTGTACAAACACTTAAAGTGCAAATAAGAGTAAATAAAGTATGATGAATGTCTTCTATACTCGAGAGTAGAGACGTTTTATTCACCACTATTCTTATCACTTTTATCATCATGATATTTTAGTGCACATACAAAGTTTTCGTTGTCATGTTTCTGTTGGTACCGTATATAACTTTAATAAAATAAATCCAACAAATGTAGCCACTAACAATCCACACGTCATCCAAACTTCAATGAAGTCGTATCGTCTTGTTGAATCAGTCGTTTTAAAAGTACTTGGTAATATTTCAAGTTTTGAACGGTATCAGTGACTTCCTCCAACGGTATTGGTGTAACACTAATGACAGAAGTCGTGTCATGGAGAATCTTAAAACGTCTCCGCAGTTTATCAATGTCTGACCATTTGAATATTGTCAAAGTAATCGGCCTTTTCATAGAATTTAGGTCCAATGATTAAAAGACTATGCAATGTTTGATGCAATTGTTATTTGTTTTTCACTTGGATCTGTACAAAGGCACCGTAAATGCGTTCTCTTAGCACAAGCTCCAAAGGTAGATTTTGAATGTGCTTTTCGAAACTGTCCATGTACAAAAAATGTAATTAGGTTCCAAACTGATTGTAGAATTAATGGCATCGAGCTTTCTTGAGAATCATCCTTCGTATACAATTCTAGTAGCAATCGTTATTCATTGGTATTGAATGCAATTGCTCTTTACGTTTGACAGGACTCTGTAAATAGTCTCTATAAATGCGTCATAGTAGCTCAGAGGATAAACTACGTATTGTCTCTTATACACTATCCATGAAAATCATATTTTGTACGCATCAAGTTACGGTAGTGACAAGACGGCGACTATACCTGTCCCGGTATTCTTCTATTTTCGAAGTTCCACAAAATAACTGAAACATAGGACTTGGTCTCCTTGTCGCAAATGGACTCGTCCTGCTCTGACTAAAATTTGGAGAGTAAGTCGTTACAGTTATTTTGGCTAATTCCCTTTGAAAGTCTTGAATGGACAGGGATGTTATTCTCAATGAGCCTGTGGTATTATTAAGTATTATTATATTTTGGTAACCAATGACACATGCTTTTATCTAAATGCTGTCATTTTTTATTCAAGGTTATACATTTTATTAATTTCTCATTATCATTAGTTAGGTTTTGCCTAAATGACTAGGGTCTGCTGTATAAATTTTAAGAGCGTACAATTACACAGAATCGATAAATAGATGCTTACGTATGTATTGACAATTAGCAATAATAGTCTTGATAATAAGACTTGCTGACGACTATGTGTTAATGTCTCATTGGCTGGTGGGGTTTGGACGGTTCTATAAGAATTAAGTAATTTGCCATTGTTGGACATCTCGAAATAAATTGATTAGTATGATCTTGCACGTGGGGGTATGTTGTGAAATATACTGGTAACAGAAGATGAAAATAAGCAGAGAACTTCGATATCAGATTCGGTCCTATTTTGGAATCATTCTTATTTATTGTGTTTCTGTTGTAAGTCAACAGGCGTGGTTTATGTTGTACTTGGATATTATTCGAGTAGAAAAGAAACAAACATTTGTTTGGATTGTACATTGGAATTAGAGACTGCTCATTATTTGGACTATATTACAGAACTATTCTGAAATGATTAAAGGAGTTATGGACAACGCCATTTTGGCAACTTCACGATTCTTAACGGAAGGTTATCTTGCTGGTTTTTAAAGTTATACAGAACTTTTCATTCTTTTGAACTTTATCATGATTATTTTGGATTCACCTCATAATACTGTTAATTCCTCTCACATTTTCATTTATAACTTTGATAGTTAAATTATTTGTTAAATTTTACCAACCTTGTTGGTTTTATATTTTTCTGTTACTTAGTTTATGACCATAGAATCTAACAATATCCAGAGCGGTTTGTAGCTGGATAGCATCCATATAAGGGCACACAAACAACACCCTTTTCATTAGTATACCAACAATGTCTTGCTGCAACGCTTACGTTGCAGGGTACCACACATTATCGCAACTAGCTTCATTGAACTCGGAGCCAATGGGTCCTTTACACTCTTTTTGTATCGAATGTGTTCTCAGTTTATTATATTCACAGTAAGCTTGTGACCTGTGAGTACATGTATGACAGCCATTGATGGGCAAGCGAATTGAATAACTCTTTTGCAAGGCACAGCGTCAATCAGGTTGCAGGGAGTATATATATATATATATATATATATATATATATAAAATATATATATATATATATATATATATATATATATATATATATATATATATATATATATATATATATATATATATAATTTTTATGACTTAGAATAATATTATACCAATATACTTTTTCCAAGGGTCGAGTGACGAATGTATGGTCTTATAAACGTACAGCCTTGTGAGGATGATCCATTCTGACAAAAACATTTTGATCTTAACGTGACTTTCTGACTTTTATTAATAAAGTTTATCACTTGACACCAGCGAAAGTTGAGGTCAGAGCTTTCATTTTGCATTTGGTGCTACGTTGTGGTTTTTTGTTGTCTGGATACTGGTACCCCTGAGGTTTAAGTCTGCCACTGGTAAAACTCAAAAGAGTGTCTTCGGAACGTTCGTCGGTAAAAAAATATATTTAAATGTTCGTCTTCTGATGATATCATCTAGGGCGATCGATGAATAAGCAAATAAAAGCAATGAAAAGGACGAGATTTTTTTAAAGGTTCCAACACGGAATACAAGTTTAAATGACCTTTGGGTCTCATGTAAGCAGTAATGACAACATATCAAAATTCGGTTGGGGCGTGGATAAAAACTCTGGGACTTCCCTGCAGCTTACCAATATAAAATCTTCAGCTATGATTTCCGCGTGTTTAACGAGTTTACTTTAATCATCGGCGAGCTGGAAGTATTTGTCTTTCGCATTATCGGACGCTCAATTAGTTTTTCACATAAGTAATTCAATATGATATCAGCAAACACTAGTCTTCCCAGTTTTGTTCCATTAGTTCCAATGTACTATATATTAGAAGAGAGATATTTAATTTACTCAATCATCGCCAAAAGAGTCTGCGTTTTATGTTTATATCTGATTTTATATATTCACAACTAAACCTTAAACCCATATCCCAGTGTGAAAGTATGTTTGTACATGTGCATGTGCATGTGTCAACACTCTTACCCTTGAAAGTGACAGCAGGTTGGGGGTGCTGGTCACTTGACAGGTTGGGGGTGGTGGATATAGGAAAGATGGATAATAGATGACGGGTTTTGATCATTCCAGTAGCGTGTTGATTATTACGTGTGGGGTGTTGAATAGTAGATGACTATGTGCTGAATAGTAAATGAGGGGATGGTGTGCGTGTGTGTGTGTGTGTATGTGTGTGTGTGATTTGTATTTTTAACGTAGCTTTAAAAACATTTCAGTCATATCGCTACGATGTCTGCAGTGTGACAGTTTATAGTGATGTCTAGCACTGGGGCATCATGCTGCAGACATGTAGCATGATGTCCCTACCAGTCACATTATCCTGACACCCAGCCGACCAGTCCTAAAACTAACCTCTTAATGCCGAGCGCCAAGCACGACCTCCCGCATCCAAGTCGGACGCTCTAACTACTAGGCCGTCGGAACGGTTAACGAGTTGATGGAAATTAGATGACTGGGTGTTACACAGTAGATGGTTGAGTGGCCTATTCAACGTCGTAATGCTAAGTAAATGTAGGTTTAACATAACAGTCACCGGTAGCGGCCACATAGACCTCAAACACACAAAAGTATAACCTAATTGTTAATTTCCACCGGCTAGGAGAGTTCCATATCTTAAACGTATGGGCATTGCCTATATTCCAGTTAGAGGCCATAAAGAACCATAAAGAGTATGGCCTCAACTGTACAGCCCACCACATGTTGAACATTGGTATATCAAATTGCTTTATGCCAACACTTTAAAAGCCATTTTATGTATCCTTGGCAATAACAACCAGCAAAGTATCCTTAACAATATGTATCAGATACTATTTATTCCTGTTTGGTAACGCACGTTGGAAAGCTTACGTTTGCTTGCCACGGTGCAGACGGTGGGCATTTACTGGGGATTCAAAGACCAGAATAGCAATTGTAACAAACTGACTTAAAATTATTCCTTTCTTTAGTTTACACATTAAATAAGTTTAGATTCTTCGTATAATGAAGACTTGCAAATATATTATCTGAAGTCGACTGCGCTAAAATGCATTATCTGAAGTTCACTGTAGAACACGAACTCATATAAGTAATACTATCGTGATCGTGGCGTAATTGTTCTCACTGGGCGAGAAGCTCTGACTTCATGATACCTGCAATGGGTCTGTATAAGCGAACATATGCAATGTAAAACTTTGGTAGTCACACGTGCAATTTCTATGTACAGGAGCTAAAACAGGGACATTAGGAGCGGCCAGATTAAGGTAGGAAATTTCTTTATTTCTTTTATTTTGAATACTATCGGGAAAAGTGTTGCAACTGGGAATTATACTATTGAGAGGTGGAGTTTTATATTTTTACTTTTAGTTTATATATAATAGGAGTAGTCTTTTTGCGGATTATATTTTATTCATTACAACTCTAGTTGATTGTTTTTCGCTACTCACATGTTTATTAGTATAAGTCATTGTTTATAACCTACAGACTGTAATTCTTATTCAAATATGCAACGCTAGTACATTGATTATGCTTTTATGTTGTAATATACTTGAATAGGTCGGCTGCAACATAAATATTTCATGTATTCACTGTCTTGCATTCATACAATTTTAGGTTTGTTCAGGGCCCTAGAAAGCGATCGCTAGCCCTGGGGTAAGAAACACCCGGGCCTCACATAGTTCTTGTTCAAAAAAAATGTTTCTGTTATAAAATTAAAGTGTTGTTCGGCCCAGACACCCTTACTGGCCCGGGCAATGTGGATATATCACCGGTTGCCTCCTCCTCACTCTTGTCGGCCCTGCGTTTGTTTTCATTTAGTGTAGAGATATAAAAGTAACTGTAGACATAAAAGAGCACTGGAATAAAACTGAGCATGAGGGCACTGTATGAATACATTTTAACAATTGTTGTGTAAATACTTATAAGTTTATTAAATATTAATGGTTTATTAGTATTTTTAGGTATCAATATTATAAACATTACTATTTGTAAAGATGACTCGAGGTCAATCATAATAGTTATTCTGAAATACAACTAAGCGAAGTACAAATTGAAGCAAAGTAAGAAACTATAGTTTTAATATCAGAGAATATTAGTCTGCAGTAAATCAACATTTAATAGTAGGGACATATAAAGATATTCTTTCTTGTGACAGTAAATATTTTGTCAAGGGTATTTAGTTTTCTATCATTAATTTACAACAAAACGTTCAATTATAGAGCATTTTTAATTTTGGTTTTCTGTCAGCATGTTGAATGGTTATTGTTTTAGTTACTTTAGCAGAACTTTACAAATTGTATCGCAAGCAGTGGAACACTTTGACTCTGGATACAACAAAGATGCCTGTACTGGTTGACTCAATTTGTAAAACAAGCAGATCATGAACAATCTATTAAAACATTAGTCAAGGAAGCCAAAATATCCACGTTTCACGTACTTGTATGTAGTAAAACATGTATGTATTATGCAGGAAAAAATGTACTCTGGTTTCGTTGCCGCATACAACATTCCTGCAGTTTTTGTAAATTAGCATTTTAAATTAGTGTCGTGATTACCACAATACAAATTTAAATAAGTTTTTAAAATTGTATGAGAAATATTAAATATTTGAAGTTATTTTCAATTTATACAAAATCAGACCTATTGTCACATAAAGCCATTCTATCAAATAAAACCTGTTCCATTTTAGTCGTTTCATAGACGAATACACGATCAGTACAGAGTTGTCTTTGACGCATTCGATGATGATCATGTTCGAGGATTTTCATTTAGTCATGTGCCATTGTGGGAGATATTCATGCACGACCGTGGTTATTACAATTATCCTGATAAATAATGATGTTTACAAAATCGAAACCATGACCTGTGAGATTCACTTAGGAAAGTCCAAAACTTTGACCCAAATCAACATATTTACTACTTATTACAATGAATGATTCTGATATTGCCCATACATAAATAATAATTTAGCTATGTATTAGTTGTTTACATAAACTATGATAAAGTCAAGCAGAAATGAACTTTATTTCGAAAAGGTCGTGTTATCTTTCACTTTATTATCGCCATGGTCAGTGATCAAAGGTTCTTCAAACTACCAAACTTTCAATACATATTACGAGACCCACAAGGAACTGCAAGGGCTGGAAACGGATGATAACACATGTATCGTGCATGGTTATCGCTGGAGCATCATAACTTGAAAATTTCCCGATTTTGGCCCCGTGGTTTTGGAGTAGATATAATAACGTATCGACGGAAAGACAACGTAGTGACACATCATTTCCCGCGCCTTTTACAAAGGACTAGGGATAATACTCATTTGTACGCACTATCGATATAGACAGAAGACAAATGTCACGTTTGCTCAGCCACAGTTCGTAAATTGTGCATAACTAAGGGATTATTACAAGCCATGTTTTGATGTTTAAACATTGCGGCAGGCTAGAGTTTTAATCTGTAACACAAGGTTACCGTGACCAGAGAGATCTGGCATCTTGAATCGGCACAGGCGTTAGATAGCGCGACTTCCCACCTATGTGTTACAGCTTTGTCCTAAGATCAGAGGACCCCGCAAGAGGACAGACACGTGAACAAACAGCAAGAAAAAAATTGTCCGCTAAGTTTGATTGGATTAGTTAAAAACGACATCCAATCGGAATTGAGACGGAGGGTGTGATAAAAATTTCGATCCGAATTATAACTTCTAAATGGCAAGCGAAAATGTAGTCTCGCCTAAGAAGATTGCTGAGCAATAGAGGGTTATTCAGAGGAAGCCACTCGTAATTTGGCGGTAAAACTTAGGAGATTCTAAGGCAATACAAAAGCTTCGTAAAGGTCGGTAAGTTATTTGCTTGATTGTTGCAGAATATTACGGCAATGTAATTGTATTTATGTGTAGGATGTATACTTAATTACTAGGATTGTTTAGTACGTAGAAGTACCTTTGTAGTGTTCATTTTACAGACGTATTTGAGTATTATGTGGAGAACTATGCAGATTGTTAGCTTGTGGTCATAATTAATTTTGTAATTTGCTATTAAGTTACTTCGTAGTAAAGTAGTTCATTTGTTTGTGATGTGTAAGAATTTACACATGCTTGAATTGTGAATTTGAAAAATGGTTGAAAGCGTGTAAGGTTAGTTAATATGGATGTATGGATATATCAGAGCATGTATATTTGTGTGTGTGTGTGTGTGTGTGTGTGTGTGTGTGTGTGTGTACTTTGTATGAGTTGTAATGTGAAGAAATGCTTCTGATTGCTGTGATATGGGATTAGGAACATGTGACGCAATTTATAGATTTATGTATGAGAACTAATTGATACCGAGCTTTTATTACGAGGTTGTTTTGCCATACAAGAACGTATATGTATTTGGATGTGAATGAATGCATGACAGAAGAAATTTAATAGCCGTTATCTGATAGGCTGGGTGTAGTGTTGAAATGTGAGGGCTAAAGAAAATATTGTACCGTGTTTTCACAGGAAACTTTTTCGGGGACGGAACTTCCGGTTCAGTTATGTTCCGAGTCTCTATGACGGAAACGTAAGTGAGACTAGCAGAGCAGTCGGAGTCGACAAGTCTAGACTGGAGAGAGTCGAGGAGAAAAAGAGTCAAGCATTATTAATATTGAGAAGTCGAGGAGAAGGAATTTTCAGAAAGTCTGGAGGAAGAGAAGGAATTAGAGGAGTTGGAGAGAAGAATATACAGATGACAGGACGTGATTTATAACTGTTTCTGTGCATAATATCGAAATATGATCAACCATTTGCTTCTGGTATAGGGTCACTAGATAAACACGGTCGATTTGCGTTACTGTGAACTACAAAATAAGAAGCGTGTAGAGTGGGGCGTCATGTGGATGGTTCGTATTTGCATGTGGTTAATATGTAATTCTGAAATACAAATTACGACTCTTGTCGAGTGGCAGGTCAGGCGGATGGTTCGTATGTACATGTAGATCATATGTAATTCTGAACTTTAAATTACGACTCCTGTCGAGTGGCAGGTCAGGCTTGATGGTTCGTATGTACATGTGGATCATATGTAATTCTGAACTTCAAATTACGACTCCTGTCGAGTGGCAGGTCAGGCAGATGGTTCGTATGTACATGTGGATCATATGTAATTCTGAAATACAAATCCGGTAGGTCAGGAGGATAGATCTTTAATTTTCGTCCCTTCGAATGCCGTCTGTGTTTCTGCAGAGAAATGTTTTTGTTTTTATAAATATTTTAATAAAAAGCTATATGGTATTGTTTGTCTTACTACTGTATCTTTTTCATACAAATATTGTCTTTGTACAACATTTACTATCATCTAAATATATTTATATGACTAATGTCTGACTTTTTCTTTCTTATCTTCACTGTGTTAATCATTACATATTTTGACTTTAGCCGTTCCACCAAAGTTTAGGGCCACATATTGGACCGGCTTCGCCATAATTTTCTAAGTGTATGACCATTCACGGGCAGATGCAGCGTTACACTCTAACAAGGCATGAAAACTACAATATTTTATGTAAAAGATTCTGTCATTGAAAGTTTTAAACTTCCCATTATATGCTGATACAAACTGTACCTTTTTTAGTATCGTATCAAAGAAATATGATTCAAAAAGTGATATCATTTACTACCCTTACGAGGTAGGTATCGGGCGTAGAAGCAACATCATCAATTATTACAATGAAGGCACGGCTCATTCATTTCATCTTCATCTGCCATTACAATCAATAATTAGTCTCCCCACCACTTTCTGTTTTGAGACAAAATATAGAAGAAAATCATTAAATTCTTAACAAACATTAATTCGAGAAAAAATTCTTTCTCACAGGGCTATATTTATAAGAATATACTTATTTGGGCAGAGCTTTGTTTTGTATAATGAAAATGAACGATTCTTAAATAATGTTCGGTAGTGTGAATGTAAGATGATAAATTGATAGATCCATTGGTAAATA
Organism: Sinohyriopsis cumingii; assembly: GCA_028554795.2. Taxonomy (NCBI): domain Eukaryota; kingdom Metazoa; phylum Mollusca; class Bivalvia; order Unionida; family Unionidae; genus Sinohyriopsis; species Sinohyriopsis cumingii. The sequence goes on along the minus strand of CM068838.1, from coordinate 116,712,237 downwards.
GGAACAGCTACTGTCAGGTTCAGATGAAAGGTGTGGTCCAATAACCTTGTCAGATTCAAATGAAAGGTGTTCCAATAACGTTGTCGGGTTCAAATGAAAGGTGTGGTCCAATAACGTTGTAGATACAAATAAATAATTCTGCATTAAATATACAAATATACAATAGCCAAAGAAAGTCTGCTTGTAACATTTTTTTATTGTACTCAGGTTAATTCCTTGTACACATGATGGCTTTAACACTGAATCACCTCTACCCCAACCGCTCTTTTACACTGTTAATTTCCAACAGTCTAGAAGTTTCCTGAATACTTTTCTGTTACAAGGTTTCGCAATAAACAATATGTACCCAGCGCATGAATAAAGTTCACTGTTATCATAACAAATTGACATGTTCTGGTTACCATCTCATTCTTTTTATATTTACCTCAGTAGCAAATAACCGCAAACGTACAAACCATAGTAGTGAAAGGGGTGAGATTAGCGTCAATGGGAATTAGCATTAAAAACACCCCCTGGGCGAGATTAGCGTCAATGGAAATTTAACATTAACCATCCTGAGCGAGATTAGCGTCAATGGAAATTTAACATGGGCAAAAAACCCTGGGTAAGATTAGCGTCAATGGAATTTAACATTGGAGAAAGGAAAAAAAGGAAATATTGAGATTAGCGTCAAAGGCATTCGAACAATGGAAAAAAAAATATCGATTCTAGGGACAAAGGCAATTGAACATGGGGGAATAGAGTTTGGGTCTGTCTAGGGACAAGGGGAATTGAACATGGGAATAGAGTTTGGGTTTGTCTAGGGACAAAGGGGAATTGAACATGTTAGGAAAAAAATCTACTTTAGGGACAAGGGGAATTGAACATGGGATTTTTTTTTTATAAAAAGATTTTTTATAAAGGGGTAGGCAATTGAAAAGTCATTCTCTTTTCGAGAAATATGGCTGGCCCTGAAAAGGGCCTTTGGTTTCTTCTTCTTCTTCTGCTTCTAATTTCTTCTTTTTCGCCACCAACTTCTTATTTTCTCACCTACACTCTTTTTCTTCTTTTTTTTCTCCTCCTCTTCTTTCTTCTCTTCCTCCTCCTCTTCTTTCTTCCTCTTCTCATTTTCTTCTTCTTTTTCAATTTTTTCATTCCATTTTCTTATTCTTATCCTTTCCTCTTCATCCTCCTTCTCCTCCTTTATTTCCTTCATCACACCACTTATCATGTCCTTTGCTTTTCTTAAGTTGTTAATCTCCATTTTTACTCTATGCGGACTATAAGAATAGTGGTCTTCATTGAGTCGTACTAGCATTTGTTCTATCATGCCCAAATTGTCAAGGACGTCTTGCAATGTTTGAAATTTATCGAGGTGGTTCGAAGCCATCTTCTCTGTAGAATGGTTTGAACGACGAATACTGTGGGTTCTTATACGAAAAGCGTGGACGTGAAGGAAAACATCCCCCTAAAACATAAAATTGATATTACCTAGATCATGACCTAACATCGTGCGGACGTGAAAGAAAACATCCCCTACTTTTCTCATTTCATGTAATATACTATCCACATAAGTGAAGCAACAATAAACTAACCCCAAATCTACTATTTACACACGCAAATCATTAAAACAAACCCAAATCTACTATCCACACAATCGTACGTGAGCTGTTACAAAACCCAAACTATACTCTCCACATACGCTAAGAAACAATAAACAAAATCCATAATCTACTATCCACACAATCGTACGTGAGCGGTTACAAAACCCAAACTATACTCTCCACATACGCTAAGAAACAATAAAGAAACCCATAATCTACCATTCACACAAACTTACGTGAGCAGTTACAAACACAAACACACAAACACATACACTCGCACTATGAAAAAAGAGTTAGTGTTTATATTCACACTACTCTACCTACACACACACACACACACACACACACACACACATTGGCAAATGGATGGTTATTTCTTTTCTAGAGTATTGGGTAGCCCTGAAAAGGGCTGGGTTTTTTTTGGAACTTCATGGACACCTGGTTAATGGTGGCACCTTCCAGGCCTGGCGCCACATACACATCTTGTTCCCCAGTTGCTTTTTACTTTTTTGGGGGAGAGAGCAGAGGCAGGATATGTGGCTTCAGAATCCCAATTTTCGGTTTCTGGGATTCTGAAATTTCTTCTTCTTTTCTCCTTTTCCTCCTCCTCTTCTTTGTATCTTCTCTCCTCCTCTTCTTTGTATCTTCTCTCCTCTTCTTTGTATCTTCTTTCCTCCTCTTCTTTGTATCTTCTCTCCTCCTCTTCTTTATTTCTTCTTTCCTCCTCCTCTCTCATCCTTCCTTCTTCCACAATGGCCTCCGCGGCCAGTTCGTTCAACAGGCGCCTGGCATATTCCAGATGCACATGAAGTTCCAACAGTTTCGCCAGTCTCGTGTTCATTCTGGTGTTGATCAATCAACAAGGGTAGCTGGACTGCCGAACGAGTTTCAATTTATACTAAAACTGCGGACGTGAAGGAAAACATCCCCCTGAAAAACATAAAATTGATCTTACCTAGATCATGACCAAAAAAAAAAAAACAACGCGCGGACCTAAAAGAAACACTCATTCACTTTTTTATACTGCTCATCACTATTCTAAAAAATTTTTTCATTAATCACTCCAATATACTTCTCACATACGCAAAGCAATAAAATCAAACCCCCAAATCTACTCTCCCCACACCTCCAACAGCCAAAAAAACAAATATCATCTTAATCTACTATCCACACCAACGTACGTGAGCACTTACAAATACACATTCTTATACATAAACACATACCCTCACACTATGAAAAAAGAGTTAGTGTTTATATTCACACTACTCTACCTACACACATTGGCAAATGTATTGTTATTTCTTTTCTAGAGTATTGGGTAGCCCTGAAAAGGAGCTGTTTTTTGTTTTTTTGTTTGCTATGGCAGTCTTTTAGTTTCTAAGAATGCGATGTCCTCTGAGGATAGACTTTCTGGCGATAGGTCTGCTTCTTCGGAAAGAGAAGAAGAACTCTTTGGTGTCGATACGACAATCGACAAAGCCTCTCTCAGGTTCAGGTTCCTGCTGCTGTTGTTGTTGTTGTTGTTGCTGTTGCTGCTGTTGCTGATGTCTCTGAAGTCTGTACTTCTCTGTCCATTCTTCTTTTTCCCTGTTCACTTCTTCTCTGAAGAGCTCTTCTATCAGGTCTTCAGTGACTTTTAACATTCTCACATTCTCTATCTCTTCTGGCTTCGGTATCAGACTGTGTCTGACCCTATGCAAATTCACGTAGGCTTCGTTGAGCTTAGCTAGTTTGGAGCACATCCTCGTAGGAGGATGAGTCGACAATGGATGGTTAGACTGGAAACAACCCGGTTCTTAAAGTCAAAGCGCGGACGTGAAGGAAAACATCCCCACACGGTTTTCGAGTCGCAACGTTCAGTGAGTGTCATGAGAGGGATAGTAAGAAATGAAAGAGCATCAATCCAACATTCTTATAGCTAAACAAACCACAAAGGCATTTTTTTTTCAAAACACAACATTTTTAATTCAAAAATCACTTAACACTAACCAACAACAACTCTAACATATTTTAAACAATAATCCAACATTATAACATCAAACATTATTTTCTTCAAATACAGTCTACTTTAAACAGGGCTGACAACGTTGTGAATGAAATTGTGATTTCCACTGTTGGAAATCATTAGGCCATTGATGGACACTATGTTTCCTAGCTTGAGACAAAAGATAAGCATAATGGTCACAAAACCATTGATCTACTTTCACATCGTTTCTAGAAGAAGAACGAGGATCAAAATGAGTTACTAAATGTTCTAAGGAATAGCCCAGGCTGCGATGATGCAGAAAATACACACAGTACTGTCCACACACCAAGGAATCTGTGCCTTGTAATTTCACATCGGGTGGTCTGAGCATTTCTTCTCAAAAAGTCAATGATATCGTCTTCCAAAGGGGGCAATCCGTACGAATCGAAATATTCCACATATCCTTCTTGAGGAAAGTAGACGGCTACCCAGTGGGTTCCTGGGAGATGACTGTCGTCCGTGTTGATCACGTAAGCTTGATGGTCTTTAGGTTTGCGATGAGGGAGTTCATCTTTAGCACAGACGACAGGATTCCAAGAAGCCGTATACGAACTGTGGTTCAAAAGGTAATAAAGTTCCCAAGTATCCATTGATTTGTGTGCTTTTTTTCTTCTTCACAGGTAATAATACGTTGTCAATTCGATCCTGACTTTTTGCTTGAAAATGTCTGACAAGTAACCGTTTCTTCGTTTCGTCTCCTCACTCTGATTCAGGAGAGCTTCGATACGATGGATCTCTTGAGTGGTTAATGGTGGACAAGAATGTTCATGCAAGTCTTTATACCACTGGTGCAACACGACTTCGTCCGAGATGAGACTCCAAGCCTCGTCCAGATACTCGTCCAATTTTTCTTCTTGACTCAACATCAGGCATTTATCGTGTTGAATTTGACTGGGATGATCGTTTTGACATCCATAGCAATTTTTCTTGATCAATTCCGTTATTTTTTCAGCCAAGTGTTTGGCAAAAGAGCAGACTAAATGGGCTTCTTGTTCTGGCCATCTTGACTTCATCATGATCACTTCTTCTTTTTCCATGGTCTCCTCACATTCCATCTCCAAAGTTCTCCACTAGGTAAAGAGGTAGAACAGTCTTCCATGGCTTCTAGTAATCTAGAATGACTTCTCTCAAACTGTTGATTTCTATGGTATTATCGAATTCTGCATACAGGATGACGTTCACCGTCTCTGTTAGATTTGTAGTAAACTGAATTTCCACACGAATCTGGCCAGATTTTATAGGGTGGAAATGTCCCTCGTCGCTGCCTTGGTTTGGAGTGAAATCGAAAGCCCACAAAGCGTAGCCTCCTGCGTAATCCTCGTACGTAATGCCGTGACTGGTGTTGGTTCCTAACTGACCAGTGGCTTCGTACAGGGACAAGTACGACCTCAAGTAATTCTTCTTGTCAAAGTTAGGTTCGAAAGGTCGGGTACACAAGGTCTTGCCATCGCGACTGACTTCGACCTTGGACACGTCAAAGTGTTGAAAGTGGAAAGGATTTTTAGCCAAAGCTCCGTTGAAGGCTGCATTCTCGACGATACCAAGGATCAAACGTTTGGGTAACTGTCCTTGGAACAGATGATCTTCGATCATGGATCGCAGCCCCGTAGGAATGGTGAAGGTTTTCACTTCCACGCGTCGTATGGGATACTTGGCGGTCGTTCTGCTCAACGTCTGACTGATGTCGTTACCCACTTTAGGTAACACTTCCACGCGTCGTACGTAGAGCCTGGCTTCCTCGATGACAGTTTTGCAAGCACTAGTACCTATCAAATGGAAAACGGCACTACTACGATTCAGTCTCAGTCGGAGATTCACTCCGTTCAGCAAATACTTTTCTTGCAACCACATGTCCAAATGCAAACGATCCATCAGTTCTAAACTTTTGTTGGCTCCCATGATTCTGTCTCTTCGTTCTACAAATCCCGCATTGTGTTCTTTCTTTGTATCAATTTCGAATTCTTCAAACTGGCCTGCATCGTCAGCTTCCCATACCACACAGGCATTGAGATGAGTGTTCTTGGCGTCTATTCCGTACGTCAAGAGATCTTCCAGGTAGGCACGATAAGGGTAAGTATCCCATGGTGCTACTGACTAGTTTGTTATTCAAGTACAAGTCCACTCCACTGAACAAGGAATGCATGAAATTGTTGACGGGAGCTATTACCTCATCACCATCTAGGGGCGTATTATCCTCATCGAAAACTTTGACTTTCAGGTACAAGTAACTGCTATTCAGATCGATGTAATCTTCGGGCTGTCCCTTGATTTCAAATTCGATGGGAGCTGAGGCTGTCAAAGAGGAGACAGGGTGAAATTCCACCCACTGGGATTCTTGCATTGTCATCATGGTGGGGGGCATGGCAAACAGATCCAGTTCCGACTTGGAACAAGCGCAAGACTCTCGGTGCATCATTTTTTTCTGTTTTTTTTTTTGTTCTTTCTCAATAATTGAAAACGTCTAAGTCTCGAACGGTTCTTCTTTTCTTGGCCTTTCTAGCTTGAAGTCTGGTGAAAGGGTGTTTTCTTCGTCGTCTCTTTCTGCCTTGTCCTTGCTGAATGCCTGACTCGGTAGCGTGCAGGGCATTTATAGGTGTGTCTCGTCGGCCTAAAATGTCTTTGCCTGTTTGCAGCAAGACATTTTTGCCTGCCCTCATGAAGGCTTCTTTAGGGTTTTGTTTGTCGATGATGACATTTTGGAGAAATTCTTTGCCTTGCGTCAGTGCCGCATCTTTCAAGGCGTGCAATCCGCGTGTCACCATCGGTTTCAACACTGGGGCCACCGAACGAAAGGCCGATTTTAACATATCTCCTAAACCGTGTCCTCGCTGTCGAGCAACCCCTCGGTACACTGGATACATGACTTACGAGTCGTGAGAGAACCGTTTTCGAAAATGGAGTTTCACTGTGACTTTTCCTTTGGTGAATGGAATATTTTGTCCCAAATCTCCTTTTATAGCAATGTTGACCGTGTCCAAATACGACTTGCTGACAGGCAAATAGTGAGGATGGACAAATTCGCGGTGAACGTGGTAAGTGTTTCCACCTTCCTCGTCAGCGTTCGTGGCAGAATCCACTTTGAAAGGAATGACACGCAGTAACGGTACAGAGGTGTGTCCCACCACGTTGTACTCCACCACATCGGAGTACACAAACATTAAATTCAGTCCTTGATTCATTTCTACCGGGGCACGAAATAACTTGCTAAATGACTCGTTGTCGTAAACGATGGGTAATTCGTTTTTCTTGATCATGGCCATTCTCATGTCCATGTCTCCGCCCAACATGTCAAACAATTCAGAACAAAATAAAATGGACAGGATTTTACTAACGTCAAATTTCATCAGTAAGCGACGAGCTGTTTTGTGGTATTCCATGGTGACACTTTTTTTTGACACTTTCCAAAGCTTTCAGAAACACGACATTAAACCTGGAGGTAATGGTGCTCACCAAATGTTGACCACTAAAATAATAGCCTGGGGGAATGAACAAGTGATAGGTGGTGTACTTTTGATTTCTTGTGCTAGGGGTTTTCTTGTCATATTTGCCATGGGTATCCAAGTACTGTTGCATTTGCTCGTCATAAACTTCCACATCAAAAAAGTTTTGATTGGGAAGGACATTGAGGACTTGGGTCGGGTGAATCATTTCTACTAAAGCCACTTCCCAATGGGCTTCGTGATCTAACTGGATGGCTTGAGGTAATTTAGCCGTGTAACAGCACAACGTGTTGTGGGGAAACACCTCCATGGAACTGTCACTGGGTAAGGTTAAGTAAAATTGGCTTTCGTGACTCATAATTCCAGAGTTCTGTGGCTGTCCGAGGGGTTACTGGACGTCAGAGGCGTGTCTCCGCCCAAAATGGGGTTCTGGTTGTGATTGTTGATGGAGTGGTGACTGGCACTGGCACTGGACACAAGGTTCCCGTGGTTCCCGTTCGAGGAGAATTTCAGGGAGGGATTGGGAAGCAGGTAACCGATGCAACTGCTCAATAAAATGGTCCACAATTGTTTGTCTCCTTGTTGCAAACTCAAATTGGCAATGGCTGCCCCGATGACACAATACACCACGAAGATTTGGCAGAAAAAGACGATTTGCGTTTTAGGCACACGTTCTCCACACCACACCCACAAGGGTTGTTTTTGTAAATCTTGCACAGAAGAACTGGGTGAAGAAGGAGTGGTCGACGTAGCTGCGTCTGATGTGTGAAAGGGCATGATGGTCACTTCTTTTTATAGTCGATGACTTGCGAAGCGTCGATCCAAGAATCAAAACTGGGTGGATATCCTTTCCAACGTACTTTGACTTCTTTGACACGTCGTTTGCCCACTTTACGGGTTCTGCGTTCGAGAATGCTTTCGATGTCGTACACGTCGTCTTCTTTTTTGGTGACACGTTGTAACTCGGGCAAATAAAACGTTCCTTTGAGCACTTCTCCATTCATGTCTTCCAATTTATAGACGGCAGGATGACGACCATGCACTCGTCCAGTGACGCGAAACAATTCGGTCGTCCAGTTAGGTAAGTAACCTTTGTCGAAAGTGCGTTTGGTTTTGCCAATGCACACCCAATCTCCTACGCCCAACATTCCACTTTTCTTGGGGACAGCCCTCGTCAGGGACGTACCAAACAGGCGCTCAAACACCAACACTTCGTTGTCGGGAGTCACGTCTTGCGGGGCACGTCCGATGCTTCGATGGTAAGATTGGTTGTACGCTTGCACCAGGTGAGGTAAGATGTCGATGCACTTCAGAGTGTGGTGATGCGTAAAATATTTCCACATGCGTCCTTTCAAAGTGCGTTGAAAACGTTCCACGATGCTGGCTTTGGTTTCGGGATTCTCAGTGGTAAAAAAATGAATGTCACGTTTCTTTAATTCTTTTTGGAAAGCTTGGTTCAGAAATTCGGTGCCTTTGTCCGTTTGCCATCGAAAAGGGTGACGACCGCTTTGTTTCAACACCCGTTGCAGGCCTCGCACTAACTCGCTACTTGATTTGGAAGTCAAGGGCACGACCCAGGCAAATTTGGAAAAGACGTCGATGACACAAAACAAATATTTGTAGCCACGATTGTAGCTGGCCAAATGAGAGACATCGGCTAAATCGGCTTGCCATTGATGATCGATGCCTTCCAATCGGGTGCGACTTCTGGCAAACTTGCGTCGAATGGGTTTATGTAAAGTGTAGGTAGCTTGTTCTTGTAACCATCGTTGCACTTGAGGTAAACGGAGACTTTTCAGTTGCGTTTTGGCAGCACGATACAATTTTTGAACTCCTGCGTAACCTGCAGGATGAGAGGGATCGTAGTAAATGCTGGCTAAGACTTTTTCCATTTTTTTGTGTTTGTGTGTTAATAAGACACCCACTCTTGGAGGATGCTACTCTTTTTCTCTTGGGGTACTTTCTTGGATTGCAATGCTTTGCGTGTGCGACCGGCAATAGGTGTTGAAGAGGAGGATGTCTGAGCGGGGGATATCGGTTCTTGTTTCACTTCTGTCTTCACTTCTATCTTCACTTTCTTTTTCTCTTGTGATGAAGAAGGGGTGGCCATCATCTTTTTAATCCATCCAATTCTGGAGGTAGGTGGTGTTGTTAACTTGCGTACTTTTTCTGGTGGAGTTTGAAACCCTTCTTCTTCTTCTTCTCCTTTTTCTGTCTTGGTCACTGGTAGTGGTGGGACTGGTACTGGTACTGGTGATGGTGCTGGACTTTTCATCAAGGTCTTAAAATCTTTCAGAGTGGGTAGAGTTGTTTCGTCTAAAGCTTTCTGGTGAAAGAGTTGCAGTCGTTGCAAGAGTTGACCGTACTTTTGCGATTTTTCTGTTTCGGACAAATCTTGGCTATCCATTAAGGACTGCAATTCGTGTTGTAACTGGGACATCTCGCTCAAATGGGGATTGGGAGGTAAATGCGGGGTGCGTTGTTCTTGCCAACGATGGTATTCCATCCATCGTTTGTAAGGCACTAAAGCTAGTTATCGTCCTTCCATAGGGTTGTCAGGGGTCGATTCTGAGATCTTGGGACTTCCGAGGGCCTTTTTATCTTGCTCCCACCAGTCCTCCCAACATGGTTCCCAAGACTCCTTTCAGTATGGGGCCTAACAAGAGGGGCAAAATGCCTCCACGTTGGACTAACATCTTCTTCTTTTGACGAATGGGAATTTTCTTTTGAACCATTTGGCGAAGAACGTGACGATGTTTGCTTAAGCATTGTTTCTGGTGTTTGGACAAAGGGATCGTGCCTTTCAAAACGTTCAAACAACATTCGCACACGGTATCGATGACCTCTTTGGAGGTCGATTGAATGAGTTTTTTTCGTAGAGGTGGAGAAGCTTTGGACAGGACAGATAACATGTCCCCATGTTTGACTAAACGTGGTGGTAGTCCTTTTCTTTTCTTTCCTTGGGGTTTTCTGGAGGGTGACATCTTTGAGTCTTCAGGAGCACCAAAAAAACACTGATACCCCCGACTTGGTCACAGGTCTTTTTTATACTGGAACGCGTCGCCACTGATTGTCTTTACGGCGTATCAGTTTGAGGACAGGCATGACACGTCGTGAAGGGGTACGCAACGGACTAAATCGAGCCAGTTCTTGCTTGGACAAATCCAGTAAACTTTGTAACATACCCGATCTCTCATGGACTTTGATTTTAGGAGAAGGTACTTTGTGAGCAGCAGCCACTGCCACTAAATTGGAGGGTCCTGCCACTGGGGAAGTTCTTTTTGGGGTCATCAACGGAGAAGTTCTTGGTGTGATCAACGTCTCCAAGCACTCTTCAGTTCTTTGTGTCATCAACGGAGAAGTGGATGAACGTGAGGCTGCCGGAGATGCGGTCACCGCCGTGGCAGGTCGTGGTTTGCGAGTGTAAGGTTGCGTCCTGGCCGAACTGCCTCTCTTGCGACTAGTTTTCTTCTGTGGACTTTTCTTTTTCTGGGGGCTTCTTTTCTTTTCCCGGGGTGGTGTCTGGTAAGAGGAGGGTCCCGCCACTGGAGAAGTTCTTCTTGGGGACCTGGTCTTTTTCTTTTTCTTCTTGGGGCTTCGTTGGACTTTTTTCTTGGGGATAACTTTGGGGGCATTAGGATCCCATCTTAAGAGTGAGCGGATGATGACCCCTCCTAGAGTACCACTCCCTCCAGGTTTCAAAATGATTTGTTTTTTGGTTTGAGTGTCGATGCGGGCATCGGCCAGTTGGACCAAAGCGACTTTGTTTCGATCGAAAAAGCGTTTGGTTTGATGAGGAATCTGAATGATTCCTTGGAGTATTTGACGTGCCGTCACCGTGAACCATCGTAAGACTTCTTTGAGACTAGCTTCTAAGACACGAGCTCGTATTTGTGGATTTTTTTCTCGACTGATGCCATACAAGGCACGAATCAATTTGACGGGAAGATGCGACTGAAGGGACGTCATGTTCGCACTGTGAGTGAGACAGACGAAAAAGGGTCTGAGGTTTTTATAGATTTTTTTATGTGGAGTGAAATGAAGTCGAGGACGGAGACGTGTACAGGACAGGCCCTCCGTCTTGTCACCAGTGGTGAAACAAGTGGGTACGAAATCGCAAATCCCCGGGGGTCGTAGGTTTCAAATCGACGAGTAAATAGGCGTGTGGAGTTTGAGTGGCATCGTCGTACGCCTGAGTCAGCCAAGGCGTTCCTAACTGTTTGGCTAAGACTTGCACTTGCGATTTATCTCGAGGGCTTTTAAACAAGACCACGTAATGCGCATTGAGACTGATGGTGCGATGGGCTTTACTTTGTTGAAACAAATTATGGGTGATGTAAACGACACTGGCATTACGGTGATGCCCTTTGCGCGTGAACCACAGTTTAATTTCTTCTTCGTCTTCTCCTAACATGTCGTCGAAAATGACCAAATGGGTTTGACGGGAGTCAGAGACGATGCCGTCGTCTTCTTTAGGAATGCCTTCCACAAACACGATGGAATCGCCTTGACTTTCTCGCAAGAGGCTGTACGCCGATTGCCACTCTTTGTAACACCACACGATCCGCTGAGGTGGTCGATCGATCAAATGATGTTTATGTTCGATCAAACGTTTGACGAATTCGGTTTTGCCTGAACCGCTAGGTCCAGCAATGAGCATGTTAAAGGGATGGCGAAGATACAAAGCCTCCCAACTGGCACGATCTAAGTGTTCGTCGATGACTTTGACAGTGGAGGAAGAGGGAGCAGAGACAGCAGAGGTAGCCATAGTGTGAGAAATGTCACTTGTGACACGAAAACAAACAAGACAAGAGTTTATATACTTTTTTTCAGAACACGTTTATTGAATGTTTCAAATATGAATACGAAAGACAAAAATACATAAAAGTCAAGGGCTTAAGTATAAGGATAAAAGGCACATGATAACCATTAACGTGGAATAAAAACAAGTGTCTGTACAACATGTTTTGGGTAATGTTCTAACCAGTTCTATAGTAGGGGGTAAGGTCACACAAGTATCCTCCCGAAAGGGTCTTTCAGGCCTGTCCACGACAGTCCCGTCCTGGGTGACGGGTTCTTCTGGCACCGTCACTAACACAGGTTGAAAAGTCGCAAGGCTCACAATCGCATTCCACTTCAGAAGCCCCACACTTGAATTGTGCCTGTCTAAACTTGTTTTGTGTCTCTCTGAAAGTATTCATCTTGTTCGCTCGGTCTTGGTAGTCACAATGAACTATCGATCTTGCCTAGGGTTCCTTTTTATATATAGACCAATACCGACGTGTCCATACGGTAAGGTGAAATGATTGGGAAGTCGCACTCGCTTCTGGTACACGATTTGTTAGACTTTTTCCAAGGGTCGACTGACGATGTGGTGAGTGGGTAAACGTACAATTTTGTTCGGTTGATAGGTGGTCACTTTAAAGTTTGCATCCTCTCCCGATTGCAAGGCTTCTTTCAATACCCCAAAGTTCACCACACGACTGGTACGATAATTCAGAGTCAATCCTTTCACTTTACACGTCGTGTGCAATTCTCCTTGTGGGTCCCGGTATTCGTAGCCGTAATTTTTGGGACCGCCACTGACGAAACTTAGAATCTTGTCCTCGGGATGTTCGTCTGTCCAGGCTCCTAAACGGTCTCCTTCGATGTCAGGGTGCTGTTGACTCGGGTGATGGATGTAAATGCAACTGTCCGTGTCAAAGTACAGGACACGTTCCCCTAACAGTTCTAAAGCTTCGTACAATTTTAAGCGAGCATGAGCTGTCACGTAAGCCGCAATGATGACATTTCCAAAGGGGTCGTCTTGTACAAAGTCCAGATCTTCTTCGTAATTGACCAAGATCAAATCCTCGCGAACGACGTCCACGTGTTTCATGTATTTGGTTTTGTCGTGAATCATCTGAATGTAGCGGGAAGGTTCTGTCAAATATTCCGTCTTGGGTAAACACGGTCGTTGTGCCATTTTACCCCACAAGCAATTTAACATCACTTTGGCAAATGACCGCCTGCCTTCGTTTTTCTCGATGTGGTCTAAAGAGATGCCTTCTTGTTTATAGTATTTCTCTTTGAATGTCTTTTCGTCTTCGGAAGTGTGACACCAGGAAGGATAGCCGCTGGCTTCTTGCTTCAGTTTCAAAAAGGCATCCACGTAGTCGGCGAAAATGCCTTTCTGACTGGGGTCACCCTTGTGGTATTGTTGTGTCTTGGGAAAGTGGCAAATTTCGTACACTTCTAACAGTTGGTATCCCATGTCCAGAGCTTTGAACAATTCTACGCTGACCCAGGTTCCCGTCAAGGCCCGTTCTTCCTGGGTGTGCTGACAAGGTTGGTCTTGGTTGGACGTTTCGGCACAAGTACGGCACAATGGAAACATCAGTTTGCCTTGACAATGGTGAGGTAAGACGGGATGGTATAGGTTTGTGGGAGGCAAAACTTTACACTTGATCAAGCCTTCGTATTGTCGAATGTTTTTCAGGTCGATGTGTTCCGTGAACAATTGTGGGTGCCCTGCAGGAAAGGGACAATATTTGCACACGTAAGGATACAACGAACACACGTCCAAGTATTTGATTTCTTCTCCTTTCTCTTCGTCGGCTTGGTACAGCAAACAGGTGGCATTGGTCCTTCCTCCGTACAAACTAGCCATCGGGTTTAGGGGGTCCATCAGCTTGTAACTTTCCACGGCACGTTTAAACTCGGGATCGGTTTTCATACGGTGATCGTACTCGTGTTCCCACATTTCCACCACTTGGTATCCTTGCTGTTCTAACTTCAAGCGTCGCTGACAAGTGTCCTTGTACAAGTCTTCCATGGTTCGTTGTAAAAACTGATTTTTAGTGTTACGATCAGGGTAACAGACGGGACATCCGTGAAATAAGCAACCGTTAAACTCGTACACGATCTTGGGGTTTTCTAAATCCTAGCCATCGACCGAATACGTTCCGATGGTCTTTTCGCCTCCTCCGTTGCGGGCATGCTGAATCCATTTGTCTTCCTTGTCGCACAAGTAATGTAACCAACGTAGGGCTTTGACCGAGTATTGACGTTTGACATAGTGGGTCGTTTGAGGACTGATGACAGCCACGGTGTTTTCAGGCATGAATCGTTGTCGATACACTAAGGAACACGCTTTGGCAATGGTGCAAGCTTCTTTCAAAGGATCGACCCCTCCGTGTTCCATGAACAGTTCTCGAAATTTTCCACAGCAACGCCGTAAAATGTCCACGTCGGAACGACAATACTTTAGCATTTCTTCCTGAAAGTCGAAAGGGTCGGAGGCGTGAGTCTGGTACCAAGCGTAGAAAGCTTCTCGTTGTTCGGTACGCATGTTGTCGGGGTCGTAATAGTGAGCCTCAGGCAAATGGGGTAGAACGGCGTGTTGATTGGCTTCCGTATTGAAAAAGTGTGGAAAGTACCCTTTAGCCATTTCTGTCATTCCAAACGTTTTAGGCATTCGACTCAAAGGCATGGCCAAATAGCTCATCGAATCTTTAAACTGCACTTGTCCCACTTGCATGAAAATGATTTTGGCTCCGTTCAAAGTGACTTTAGGACGTTCGGTGCCTTGTTCCGTATAGTATCTGAGAAGAAACTGTCCATCGTATCCGGAGAAATTGTGAGCCATCACTGTGGCATGACGATGACAATCTCTGTAACGTTCGATGTCCTCTTGGCTCCACGTCTTGTCGATGGGATCTAAGACCCATTGGGCAAAATCGGCTAACGTGTTCGGTCCTCGAAAATTTTTTTCACGCCCTCCGGGAATCTTGCTGCAGTGAGGGCAATGACTGAAGATAGGTTCTTGAATGCACTTCTCGCACGCTCGATGAGCCACGCAGAAATTAGGAATGTGAATTCCAGTCTCTTGCATGCATTCGAAATCGAGAAAGATGAAATTGCCTTTCTTCTTGTGACCGTCCTCTTTCTCTGGTGGGGGTTGGTATTTTTGCACGTAGCATTCGTGTTTCAAGTCCATGATGTGGTGACAAATGTGACATTTTATCTTTCCTGAACATACGTGTGCCTTGGCATTATTGGTACGTAGGCCTTGTCGACACGTAGGGCACAGTCTCAGCAGTTGACAAGCACATTTCTGCTGTGAACCTTGCGTCTTCAGATGTTGTTGGTAACAGGCAGGGCTGACAAACGTGCGCAGACAAGCAGGACAATGTACTCTTTCTTGTCCTTCGCTCAGACAGGGTGGAGAGGCCAAACATCCTGGGCATTTCCATCCGCAATGTTTGTGTTGCTCTCGATTGTTATAGCCATAGTCACATTTCTCACAGTAATAACTGTATCCCAGGAATCCAGTGATAGTGGTAATGGTATCGAAATGGTCATCGTGATAATAGACATGAATGTATTTTCCGTCCTTAAAGACTTTCCCTCGAAACAACAGAGGCCCACGCACTTCTTGAGGGTGCACTTTCAAGGTGTAGCGTGGAGCTAGGACATCTTGCAATTTTTGCATTTCAGGAATGCCACAGGGTGTGTCTTTGGACAGGCCAGCTTGTTTCAACAGGAGTTCTGCTTCGTTTCGTTGTTTGGCTCGGTCCGATTGTTGAATAGTTTTCCAGGTTCTTTTCCATTCTGCCGTGTCGTTCTTGTTGGCATAGGTTCGTCCCACCACGATGGCTCGGGCTAAGCACATCTGGTCTTGAGGGTTGTTAATTTGGACGAGACTCTTTTTGGTGCTGCGAAGGTCGTTCACCAATAACACCTTATTGCGTTGTCTGGTCCCTTGAGGAGGAGAGACGTGGACCTTTTTCAGTGTGGCTTTACCATCGGTGATGTCAAACTGGTCATTAGATTGTTGTACGTGTTGAATCTTGTCCATGACTTTGGAAGGGGTTAGTTCTACGGGTCTGCCAAACTCGATCCAAACAGGGGATTTCAAGGTGTCGTGATCTATGGATAGTGTCAAGCGATCGTCTTCTTTGGGTTGACATTGTCGCTTGAGTGCGGTGAGCAAAGAATCCCACATCTCGGTGATAAACCCTTCTGCTTTCTCCAATGGTACGTCGGACTTGAAATCTTTAAACTTCACTGTGTAGGTGTAAGCCGTGGTTCTAAATTTTCTAGAGGAGCGCTTTTCCGTCTCTCGAATGGAATAGTACTTTTCGGGGTTAACTAAGGGTGGTGAACTTTGTTTAGAGGGTTCGGATTCTGGTTCACTCATGTCCTCTTCAAAATCAGTGGCATGAATTTGTGCCAAGACTTCAGCTCTGGTACGAGGCGATAGATCACGTTTCTGCCTCTTACTTTTTTCTTCTTCTTTCTTCTCGAATGAATAGGATCGTTTCATCTTGAGTGCAAAACGTCAAATGACTCAAGTTTAAACACCATAGACTAATTTATAGTCATGACAAACCAGCGTATATAAAAAGGGTGTGTGTCTTGTCCTTTCACTATTCATTTCACTCTCAAACCGAGCACAACGATGGAAGAGACTACCCAGATGGAACGGTTATCAGAGCTTTGCGAGGGGTCATTAGAAAATTCTCTTCAGACCAGCCGACGGACTACTCTCCTTCCTTTCCAGATAAAAGTCAAGATACTTGCTATATCTGTCAGAAGAAAGGGCATTGGTCTTCAGAGTGTCCAGACCGTCAAAAAAGAACAAAAACCGGGGCTAGAAAAGACAAAAGTCAAGATACCTGTTATTATTGTCAAGAAAAAGGACATTGGTCTCCAGATTGCCCAAAAAAGAAACAAGAGGAGTCGGAAGAAAAGAGGGATTCTTCAGAAGAAGAGAGAGATTCTTCAGAGGAAGAAAGCAGCCAGGTGAAGAAAAAGAAACAGGAGAAGAAAAGAAGAAGGGAAGAAAGTGAGGAGGAAGAGGAGGAAAAGACTGTGACGGTGAAGAAATTGAAAAAAAAAGAGAGAGTAAAAAAAGAAACAGAAGAAGTGAATGTAATTTATAAAGTGTTCTGTTGTGAATTGTGAAGTGGATTGTAACTATGGAGAAAATAATCAGTTAATTATATAAGGTAAGTGTCTTTGAGTTTTGATTTTAAAATAAGAAGCTACACTCACGCACTCATACACAGACATGTACTATAAGGGTAAAATGTGGGTTTTTTTTGTTGATTTTTGAGTTATTGGCAAATTGAAAGGCTATCTCTTTTCGAGAGAAGTGGGTGGCCCTGAAAAGGGCCTTTTTTGGTGTAGGGGTGAGTTTAAGCAATCAACTTTAACTGCCTTAAGCCTTTGCCACGGCCGAGGCCTACTTCTGATGATGATGATTGGGTTGAAATCACTAAGGGTGGTACGATAGGCTTAGTCACAGGGTTGGCGTGTTTAGCTTGGGAAGGTCGTATTCTCTTCGGTCGTGATAAAGAAGTCTGATACATTTGTTTCAGACTTCTTAACTCCGCTAAAATGTCCAACAGCACCGTAGCCGTTTGATTTTCACCCTCTTGTTTCTTTGCTGCTACTTCTTCTTGTTGTTTTTTTCTTACCTCTTCTTGTTGCTGTTGCTGTTGCTGTAGGAGAAAAGCTTGTTCCGCTTCCTTTTGTCGTTGCATAAATTTCTCCAATTCTTCTTTCTGTCTCTGTCTAAAATTCTCCACTTGCGGTAATGAAGAATGAGACGAAGGTTCCGGAACAAATTCTTGCGAGGTAAGAAAATCCACAAAATCCCAATGTACCTCTTCTGAAAGTAAGTCCGGGTTCCCTTGGGCGGTCTCCACTGCTGGTGCACCCCAATGGATCGTTTTCTGAGTTTCCGTCATGTTGAATCACTGTCGCATAGATTCACAGCACACAGGCGCTAGCGAATCTATATAGACCACATGACGTCACATACTGCTCTCTTCGGATTGGATGCGGACTGACTGAATTTTGTAACGCGTGTTCGGATTGGTGAATGAACTCAATCCGTTTCAATCCTTCCTCTACCTATAAATAAGCGCAGTTCACTGCATTGATTCACCTGTTCTCGTCGCCTCACGATGTGGACCACAGTTGAATCATCCACCCTTGTGTCTTCCATGATGTTTAGGACGGACATGCTCATGTATGTCCGGTCCAAGTGGACTGTTGTTGATAGGACAGATACTAGTCTATGGATGAGAAGAGTTTACATAGAAAGACAAGGATGCCTCAAGAGGGTACTTGTGTATGGACCTGCAGTTAGAAGGAGTTTAAGAAGAAGAAGATGTGACAGATGCCGTCTATGTTAATATTAATATTAACATAAACCCAAAGGCCCTTTTCAGGGCCAGCCATATTTCTCGAAAAGAGAATGACTTTTCAAATGCCTACCCCTTTATAAAATTTAAAAAAAAAATAAAAAAATCCCATGTTCAATTCCCCTTGTCCCTAAAGTAGTTTTTTTTTTTCTAACATGTTCAATTCCCCTTTGACCCTAGACAAACCCAAACTCTATTCCCATGTTCAATTCCCCTTGTCCCTAGACAGACCCAAACTCTATTCCCCCATGTGCAATTGCCTTTGTCCCTAGAATCGATATTTTTTTTTCCATTGTTCGAATGCCTTTGACGCTAATCTCAATATTTCCTTTTTTTTCCTTTCTCCAATGTTAAATTCCATTGACGCTAATCTTACCCAGGGTTTTTGCCCATGTTAAATTTCCATTGACGCTAATCTCGCCCAGGGTGGTTAATGTTAAATTTCCATTGAAACTAATCTCGCCCAGGGGGTGTTTTAATGCTAATTCCCATTGACGCTAATCTCACCCCTTTCACTACTAACCATGCTGGCCGTTCTGCTGAAGCGTTATGTTATTCTTTTGATCTCAAGTGCTACTTTGAAAGTTAGGTACCAATAATATCAATCAATCTAACTTAAAGTAAATGTAAGGAAAGTACAGATTTAGTTTCTTTTTTTAACTTACAAGCGCATGGTTCTTGCCAAGACTTACACCTTGGACTTTAACAGTTAGGGCATTGTCAAAATACGAAACAATCCAATGAAACCTTATGACTAGTTGAAAAAAGTGTCACTTCCAAATCCTTAATCAATGTTTACTAACATATCATCCTAATTAATTACATATTCTTACTGATTACTTTCCTATAATTTATTGCGTTTCCCAATGATAGCAAAATCTATAATATGGATCAACGACCGTAACAAACCTTCAGTCTTAATTTTTCACTTGTCCCAATTAAACCTAAACTTAACATTTGTCAAAATATCTGTTCCATAAACTTTCCTAGCTTATAAACAATGGAAGTAATGTAGCGAATGAAACGTCAAAAGAGCTGAGTTATTTCTAAACCATTCTGCAAAATGCGCAAGCTTAAGTGCTTAAGCAGTATATTTTAAGCAAGTCATAAACACGTTGATCAGCAATCATTCACTGGAATTTTGAGTTCATTGTAATAAATGTAATTTTTAAACTTTACTGTGACTCAAAGTTGATGCATGTACGTTAGTAATGAACCTGACTATGCACATTTATTGTGGCAAATATAACAATATATTGATTCACTATGAGTTATATTCGTGTCCCTATGAAATGTGTACAAATTATTTAGTACCATGCTTAAGATTTGGGTACAAGCCAACGTGTATTACTTTACTGTTTTCTTATTTATAATACCTTGAAAAAGCTGCTAAAATTTCTGTAAATAGGATTAAATTAATATAAATATATTGCAATCGATGTAGTTAGATTGCGTGATCTTTAATTCAGTTAATTATCATTAGTGACATTAATAAAGTATGTACTGTAAATACTGAGAAACTGATTAACCAAATAAACTATTTCAATTAAAACATTGTTTATTAGTAGAATGGACGAGACGTGTCCCAACTTAACAATAATACCAGAAGAAAAGAGTTAACTCTTCTTCTACTGTGACTTTTACTAAGTGTGTTTTGAATACCTCAGATGCTGACTGCAGATGTCACAGAGAAATATTTTTGGCATAGTGAATGAAAACTGAGAAATTCGACAAAAAAAATGGCAGTTCTTAAGATCTCTCTTGATATGTCTCTTTTGATAAATTTTCACAGGACTGTTAGATACTGCATAGTAATTAACCAATGATATTTTAGAGAGCATACTTAAACATTTTGACTGAAGTCAGTTTCATGCATGAAGGATATATTCTGCACTGAACCAAACACTACCCAAATACCCTTCTTTTATTATATTCATTTTCGACAGTGTATGGCTATTTCGATTTTCTTCCCCTCTGACAACACGGCTCAAAGAAACAATATGGACACTATCCATGATTAAGGTTCACAGTCCTTATACCAAATTGGCATATATACCTAGAGCAATTAAAAATGTAAATTCTTATAAAATTAGAAAAAGGATCTTTGTTGTTGTTGTTTTTGTTGTAGTATTTAACGCCATTTTTCAGCACACGATAGGCTATACATGGCGGCCAGTATTAATGGTGGAGGAAGAACCCGGGAAAACCCCGGAAAGAACCATCGACCCTCGAGAAGCTACTGGCAAGCTTTCTCACATATCCACATTGGCCGAATCCGAGACTGGAACCTACGCAGACAGAGGTGAGATGGCAATGATCCGTAACGGAGAGCGCTTTAGACCACTCGGCCCCTAAAAAGGATCTTTAAATTCAGTACTAGAAAAATATAGTAAAAAATAAATCCAAATCTATTTAAAGTAAAAACTTTTAGGCAGAACGCATTTAGCTATAACATAAAATAAGAAAAGCTACAATGTTTAATACATTCAATACAAACGGGTATTTCTAGGCAAAACAATACTCATTTCTGTACATTTAGGAAAGTTTGAATACATTAATATTAAAGAGAGACAATAGTCTGTTTTATGTCAAAATATGCACCTTCCGCTATTTAGTCTTAAAATTGGCAGTTTAGCACGTGTACCATTTGCTGATACTTATTTTATCTGAATATTATTTTTTCTAAACACTACGATTACATGCGAGAGAATAGGGAACTGTTTCATAACAACGAATAAAATTTGATACGAGATGGTGGTATGAATAATATTGTTCACCTATCAAGTATCCCTCTGTCTCTCTATGTGACTATGTCTGTCTGTCTGTCTGTGTCTCTCTCTGTCTCTGTCTGTCTGTATGTCTCTCTCTGTCCGTCTGTCTGTCTGTCTGTCTCTGTCTCTCTCTCTCTCTCTCTCTCTCTCTCTCTCTCTCTATATATATATATATATATATATATATATATATATATATATATATATATATATATAATCACATACATTAAAAATAACATGGTTTTAAAGTGTTGGTATAAAGCAATATGATATACCAATACTATTGTTATATCATATTATGATCCGCCCATGGCGCAATGATACACCTATATAATGTTAGGTCTATTCCTATAGATCATTGATGTACTTCTACTCATTAATCATTAATGACATAATAAAATAACGATATAAAGTAATAATAATCCCCGTTTTCTAAATGAATTTAACATGGTACACAATCTAACCAGTAAAATCGTTTGGAACACACAGCTTGCCTCGCATGGTCATTTGAGTGTAATCGGATAGTATCCTACTTCAACAAAGCGAAATTATAACGATTGATCTTTGCAGGTGATGTTCCAGTAAACACTGTATCAGGTAGCAGATAACTAAATCTAACATTAAGTTAAATGATGCTTATTATAACTCTTGTCATTATAAGTACTTTGTCACACTTATCGAAATCATTTTATAACGTACCAAGTCATATCATGGATCAGTGGTAATGGAAATCATGTGGCGATCTTTCCACTGCTCTTTTCAAAATTAAACATCAGCAATATCCTTTTTAATGCAGTGAAGATAGTGGGTATTTTTTTAAACAAAAGGTTTTGTTTCATTCGTATCAGCACATGTCAAGCTTTTCTTTGATAATGTCATGTCCTATTATATAATAACCACATAATGATGGAACAGGTTTATATATCTATATATGTCTATCTATCTATCTACCTATCTCTCTATCTCTCTATCTATCTCTCTATCTATCTCTGTATGTATGTCTGTCTGTCTGTCTGTCTGTCTGTCTGACTGACTGACTGACTGTCTGTCTGTCTGTCTGTCTGTCTGACTGACTGACTGACTTACTGACTTACTTACTTTTCCTCTTCAGAAGAGATTTCATTCAGTTAAGTTTTCGTTAATACAGAAAAGTTATGATTATAGCTTGACATTAAAGGACTTACAGTACACTATATATATATGCACATACATATATATGAGTATGAATTATAGGGTAATTTATCTGAAAGTGAGGGGCCCCGAGTGGTCTAAGGCGCTCTCCGTTACGGATCACTGCCATGTCACCTCTGTCTTCGTGGGTTCAAGTCTAGGATTCGGCTAACGTGGGTATGTGAGAAAGCTCGCCAGTAGCTTCTCGTGGGTTGGTGGTTCTTCCCGGGGTTTTCAAGGGTTCTTCCTCACCTCTGTCTTCGTGGGTTCGAGTCTAGGATTCGGCTAACGTGGGTATGTGAGAAAGCTCGCCAGTAGCTCGTGGGTCGGTGGTTCTTCCCGGGGTTTTCCATGGTTCTTCCTCCACCATTAATACTGGTCGCCATGCATAGCCTATCGTGTGCTGAAAAATGGCGTTAAACCCCACAACAACAACAACAACAATCTGAAAGTGATGCATGATAGGGTATCTGTTGAGATTTATAAAAACTATAGTGCAACAGTGTGTCTCAGAAGACATACATACCTATCCTTTCAAATACCTTCACGTAGAGTGTTGGCTGAGATAAATTCATGACAGCCCTACTAAGCATTAATTTTGTGTCACAAAATTCAGTATCAGATCATCCTAAAATGGTAATGAAAATTCGAGTGATGATGGATATATATTTTTCACTTTTTTGAATTGTTAACCACGTTGAATGAATATTAAATACACGTAATATGTACGATTCAGTTTAATCGTTTCTCTGCAATATCGGCAAATGTTTCAAAAACAGTTTGTATCTTCTCAATACTTATGTTTCCATTTAAAATTGAAAACCATGCAATGGCGTGATTACAGCAATTAAATGAAAATTATATTTTGTGGAATAATTCTAATTTGAACAGTGATCGTTGGAGTCGGGAGAGAAAAAAGGAATCTAAATAATTCCAGATGTAGTATTCGATCTCAGTCTCAACTGCGTTCTCGAGGAAGACTAAAGTTTGGTACAGAATATTGGTTTGAAACAAGGTCAGGAGAAAACGTGGATTTTAATGCAATGAAATAAAGTCGGCGCTAAGATATTAAATGTATTTCAAAGATAACAATCAAATGCTGTAACACTAATAACAAAAAGAATGTGGACCTTCGGGGTAGGTAGACATTAAATATCATTACATCCTATCTACCATTCAGAAATGTTGAGTCTTTGTGCAGACTTTCCAAACAAAACAATTGGACCGAAAAAGTAAATGTAACAGAGGGTTGCTAGTGGGCATCAAACAAGAGGACGTATAACGATAATCTCAAGGAAAGTGCTATTGTCTGTCAATATTAGTGTTCTTTTACAGGAAAGATGGAAAAGAATTAACTTTTTAAAGAGAGAGACAGAGAGAGAGATGTGATGTGATTTGGATTTTTAACGTTGCTTTAACACTTTTTCAGTCATATCGCTACGATGTCTGCAATGTGGCAGTTTATAGTGATGTCTAGCACTGGGGCATGATGTCCCACCCAGTCACATTATACTGACACCAGGCCGACCAGTTTTAACACTAACCTCTTAATGCTGAGCACCAATCGAGGCAGCTGTTAGTACCATTTTTGTAAGTCTTTGGTATGATTCGGCCAGGGGTTAAACCCACAACCTCTTGGATCCGAGGCGGACGCTGTAACCACTAGGCCACCGGAGAGAGAGAGAGAGAGAGAGAGAGAGAGAGAGAGAGAGAGAGAATAAAATTAGATATAATTTCTTTAGCCATCATATCCTATATTATTTCAGTGATCCACGACAACTGGCACAACTTCGTTGAGCCCATCACCATATTCTATCATTCTTTATTTCATACGTATCTAGAACTATGTCATTACTATTTAAACACGAGTATAACAATTATTGGAAACCTCTAATATTTAACCAAGATCAGCTACACTTAGTATATGTTGTTTCAATAACTTATTTTGTAGCATGTACGACAATATACAAGCTGAATCAATTGATACAGACCCGGCATGATACACAACGAATCCGTAGCGACTCTGAGAGCAAACTTAGAAACTCTGTTTATCATCGATAATAGTTTTATGGAAACGTACGCGAGCATTGAAGATCTTAAATGAGTAAACTGCGGAGACTCACCGTCCATATAACTCACAATTGTACCTAGTTTGGTTCCGACCGAGGCGTTAACATTACTTCGACTTCTAAACGTATTTTTCTTCGTTGTATCAGCAATTATAAAATCTAGTTCAGCATCATCTATAATTAATCTTGTACAATGTCGTTTATGATCATATGATCCTCCTTGGGTGAATTTACCTATCATTTGTCTGCCAGGATCCGTTGCGATCGTATTCTCAAAATTGGTCATGTAAGGATTTTCATCATCAGAATATTTCTTTTCTTGTGGTAACCAAACTTTGTTTCTGCGAACTATATGATATAATTTATTCACTTACAACCAATGATAATAATATTTTTTAATCAAGCATATATCGTAATAATACTACTAATAATAATTCCCACATTTGCTCTGAAAAGTGTTTGCCAAACCAGACATAACAAATCGTATGGAGATCATCGGCAAATTTAAATGACTCGATACAAGCAAATCCAGTCAAGTCAAAGGCTGATAGAGGTCCATTTATCGATAATCTGGTCATTTAATGGGTTGGATGTCCAAATCGCTTTAATTATTTAGAACATTCTCCCATTTCAAGAAACATGTAACCATATCGACTGATATCATATTTTTATAATCGTATTTAGTATTCCATAATCCACCGTGTCCATATTTGACACAACTTGATGTTATATCATCGAGAAAATCAAATTGAGTCGGTTTCCACGAATTTTTATCTCTGGCAAAATAAGCCGCAACAGATAGAACAGTCAAACAATCAGTAATTGTTCAGTCCTGACACCGTCAGAGTCAGTGTATCTTAACGCAATATTTTTCATTTCTTCTTGGAGATATTCTGTACGATAAATATCTCCATTAGGCCGTACAAATTGATCATATTTTCTATCATCTGAACTTTGAAATAACCATACTGATACAGAATCGTTCTTACTTATTTCGTTAATAAAATCAAACAAATCACCGTTACGGAACTTATCGGATCTTCTTTCGATTTGTATTTCGATTCGTATAATTCTTCTCTTGTTATTGTTTTTACTCTTATTGGGAATTTTAGTGATTTTTTTATAACTTTGCAAGATCATTTATTGTAGCCCCTTTATCCTTGACTGATTCAGCCAATTTGCATAGTTTTTCATGTTGTAGATCTGTTTGTTTATTTCCACGTATCACGTTTGTGAAGTGTTCCGTAATTCGTTCGGCTACATTGTTTGATGTCAAGGGCGAAAATTTCATTGATTTGAGATCATTAACGCTAGTTTTTTTCTTCTTCAGCGAATATATTGCATAAATAACTGCGGTCACGTGATACGCTCGCTCATAATACGATTTGTCAATTCCGGTCAATATTCCTGGTTTGGAAATTTTATTTAACGTAACAATATTTCCAGTGTGAATACGGACAGGGTCACGTTTATCACGGATAATCCAAGGATCACCTTCCTCGGTATCTACCGCTACAATAAATTTTACTGTGAAAAATTTTTTATTTTATTATCAAGATAATTAATAATCGTCGATGCTCGATCATCTTTCATTGTAGCATCGATAAAATTTAAAATAATTCAAATTGCAGATTTTCTTTAGGTGGTAACCCCAGTGGTTCTCTTATTGATTTTGGCATTTTTCGATAAATTTTCATTTTTTCCTTCCTCGCAAATATGGTAAAAATCAGAAAATATTACTTAAAAATCGGATCGCGTGTATGCTGCTTGAGAATTTATCAATAAATCCTAAAATCATTAGAGAATCGCGTGAGATTTGACCTAATTGTTGTTGTTGTTGTTGTTGTAGGGTTTAATGCCATTTTTCAGCACATGATAGGCTATACATGGCGGCCAGTATTATTGGTGGAGGAAGAACCCGGGAAATCCCCGGAAAGAACCACCGACCCATGAGAAGCTAGTGGCAAGTTTTCTCACATACCAACATAGGCCAAACTCGCGACTCGAACCCACGCAGATAGAGGAGATGGCAGTGATCCGTAACGGTGAGCGCTTTAGACCAATCAGCCACTCAAGGCCCCAGATTTGACCTGAAGAAATTTGCAATTTGACTGATTTTCTTTGACAAATCAACTAAAATAGGCGGAAGAAACGACCAAATACACGAAAAACGACTAAAATTCAGGAACATCTGCCAGATTTTTAAAAAATGTTCAAATATAAATATATAATTCTGTAACGTTCAGAAAATTTCTGCGATTAAAAATTTACTATTTTACATATTAATTTATATTCAGAAACCTTCCACGTAAATCAAGTTAGTGTCCGGATTGGTCAGTAAGTTTGAAATTTATTCGCGATAAAGGATTATGAAAATGCAGGTAAATAGGATTGATCGGTTCTTGTACAATCAAATATCCCAGAGGCACTTGGGTTGTAAATGTGTATAACATATATCCTTGTTGAGCTTGACTAGAATTTATAGATCTATTTGATAGATGCCATCAATTACATCACATACAAGATTTACTGCGATTGTTGAAGTGATATTTACAATTCCTGGTGAAATATGTATGCCGCATCCGTACGGATCGTTTTTGTGTTTGAGAATACTTGGAAGTATGGCTATTTTTCTCCATGACTCAAGTATTTTGTGAAAGTTTTCATTGATATGATCACTGAGTGATTTTTTTTAATCCGTTGGTTTCAAATCCGGGTAACACAAATTTGAATAAATTCACTTCAGTTATTTTATAATGATTAGTATATATTTGCTTGAGGGTTGTTAGTTTTTCACTTTCTGTATCATAAGTACTAGCCTTTATTACCTCAACAATAGCTTGATTAGCATATTTAAGGTCTGACACAATTTGATTTAAATGTTGTATCGTTTCAATGATTTTCTTCTTTAGATCGTTATTAGGGTACTCTAGAATATAAGTTTTAGATAATTGCAATAATGTCATCGACATAGTTATATACTCAGTTTTAATTCTATTATCCAGCGATGTGAAATCTCTCACATAAACAATTTCAATGGACATTTTTGGATCATAATTGATTATTGATATGGGTGTTGTAGGAAATATTTTACCATCATGAAGAATATAACTATAAGTGTCAGTCCATGAATATGTCTTTCCACATTCTGGTATCGTTATAAATATGTATTATCTGTGCTAAATTAATCTCGTCGTGGTTCTGACGGTCCTTTATACTCTGGTGCTATTTCATGCCATCCCAAAAAAGTTTTGTGATTGATGATTGATATATTTCAATAAAGTTAGTTCGTGAACTATTACAGCTATGTTTGAATCTTTTCCGGTTATTCGTTTTATTCTACACTTGAATTCATTAATGATTTGTTCGATTTGATATATAACTGTAGGTACGCCGACAACTTGCCAATCGTGGGTTCCATCTGGTGTATTTCTGTTTGCATATACAAGTGAATTATTTGCTGGTAATCCACGGAATGATTTTGATCTGATATTTGACCAACTAGGACATACTCGTAAGTTTGCTAGCGCTATTTCATTCGCGCGAATTGCGGTTGGAAAGTTGACGTTAAATTCAGGATTAGTCGAACTTGCTGATATCATCGTGATTTTAAACGGAGTTGTATTAATTATGACTTGCTGAAATAGTTCGTTTGGTGTTGACATTATTATTATTATTATTATTATTATTATTATTATTATAATCTAAATTATACGTGGATTTTATCACAGTAGTTGCTTCTTTATAATTTTGATCATCTCCGCAAATTCACAATCTGATATTTTCCCATCGTTTAGAGTTGCTTATATTAACGAGGATAATTTGTAGTATGCTACAGTCGATGCGTGTAATTTTACAACATAATTATGCAATTTTATATTTAAACACGTGTATATTGTTTCCGATGATATTAAGAAGACCAGCAAATGTTGTTGCAGCTGAAACATAAATTGTTATAACTGCTGGTGATGTCATTGTTATCGTTGATAACAATATGCCGGTTCCAGCGATAACAGTAGACGCTGAATACACAATTATATCAATAACAATTATGCGTCTTTTGTATTTTTTAATACTTTTATTGTATATTTATCAATGATATTTTTATAATTTATTTGCCACTTACATTCTTGATTATATCTATAATATTGTGCTGCAACATCACGTTGAATGCTCATTATTTAAATAGGTTGGAATTTAGCTACTTATTCAAGACACCAATAATACATCAAGCCGTTTTTTTTTTCTTCTTTCGGTTCCACAGTAATGTTTCCTCGTCGTTTTGACTTAACATCACTAACATATGTCCAGGAGATCCACCTAATGGAGTCAATGGATAACGCCGTGAAATCGTGGTAGATATTATAAATGTTACAGCATCAAGTACTGAGAACCTGTATATACCTGTAACCTCAGCGCGATGTTTAATGGATTTATTGAGTGGTGACCATAATACTTTTCAGACGCTACTGTATATATGATGTTGACAATCTGCTTGTAAGGAATTTTAATCAAATTAATTTTGTTACCGATATCAGGAATTCCACTTATAACACCTTCTAGTCTTTTTTTAAATGTCATCGCTATTACTCTGCGTTATCGTGATTAACTCTGAAAATGATTTAGGATCTCCGATAACACCTAATCGCTTATTAAACGTTTCAATGTCTGACTTAGCTGTTTTAATATCGCCAAGTTCTGTATTAATATCAACGTGTTTCACGTCAACAGTCAACGGACTTTCAAAGAATTCCTCTGCGATTTCAATAATTTTCCTAAACTTTCTACGCATATCTGAAAACGTATTTACGTGAACGTCATACACAGCTCGTTACGTGGTTAATTTAGTATCTACACTATTATCGTTATTGTCTACATATTTTTAGTTGTGGCTTCTTCATCAAATGTTGGAACTCTTATAAACAACTATATTTGTTCCATTCGCGCTGAGTTAACCTGTCATTATATCAACGGTAGATCGTAAACTGTTAGCAACACATTTTACAATTTTATTTCTAATAGTCGCGATTGATATATTTGAGTCCTTGGTTTTAGCGCTTTCAGTAAATACTGGAATATTATCCGTAACAGCTCAGAGAACTCTACGAACTATGTCATTCCATTTGATATTACTCTTCTTCAAAACAATGTGTTATCCTGGAAAATAACAACCTCTTCCGGATCAACGCCAAAAAGATTCTTAATATCGGCAAGTTCAGCATTAGTCGCGTAATTCGACAGATCGATATCATCTTTTTTTCTTGCCTCCAGTGATAACACTGGTAGAAGATCTTCCGTAAATATCTACCATTATACTTTAAGATTTATATAAATCGTGCTTGTAAAATCGTGCACGACCTTATGAGGTGGTAATATTGATCTCGATACAGCGTCGAGTACAGCAATTACTTCACGGTCACATATTGGCGGATCTGTTATTGTTTGTGTTGAATACCAAACTGTTTTTTTTTATATTATTTTGTGTTTACGTAATTTATGAATTCTTTTGGTGGAGCTGACCCATACGAATAAAAAAAAAACAACTTCTCGTGGATCAATCGTGTATGCAACCCAATGAGTACCGAGGCGAGAACTTTCATCAAGATTAACGATACCGTTTTTGTAATATTATTTGGTTGCATCATTATCGTTACCCTTTCTCACAAGTACAACTGTATGTTTCGCTCCAAAGATAACTTTTCGGACCTTTCTACAAAATCCAAAGATGTGTGATTATGGAATAGCGCATGAAAATCTTCTACGACCATCCTTCAACATTAATTTACGAGTAGCAAAGCCTAAGTTGTAATCGGCATTGATTGATACACTTTCTTTCCGATCAGCTGTTCCTCCAGCGGCTCAGACATTTCCCTCAACGTTTTTAACACTTTGAGGATAATTAGTGTGATCTTTGGCGAACATCATTGACGGACCAGCTGATCTTGCATAATCACCTGAATATTTTGCCAAATGTATTATCGTTGTAGCAACATCAACGTCTTTTCGAATTGTTTCAATATTTTGTTCCGTCAGTCATGTACGCAGCGTTATCAAACAACGCATTAATACCATTGCTAACAAAACCAACTACAATATCGGCTCCATATAGTGTATTATAAGAGGGACATCTGTTTCAAGCTCTCCTCGTGCGTTAGGTACACGTGCGTCGTAAGAATGCTCTCCTCGTGCGTTAGGTACACGTGCGTCGTAAGAATGCTCTCCTCGTGCGTTAGGTACACGTGCGTCGTAAGAATACTATTGATAATCGCGTATAGGTTCATCTTTAAGAATCGCTACGTCCATGTCAGACGCTGGATAATATACGCTTGAACATTTTATTATAACTATTTTCGTCTAACACGAAGACAACTTCCTGAAATAAAACTTGAATTTGTCGGCATAATTTCATTAGTCAGTTTTGAAGGAACAAGTTCATTAACAGCCAACTCTTCTAGTTTTTGATTTGCAATTTTGTTTTTATTTTACTGATATTTTCAGGCATAATTTCAGTACTGGATAATTTTACTAGCGGTTGTGATTTTCTTCGTATTAATCGAACTAATCTTTCTTTGATTGCTGAAAACGCATTACCGGCAACATTACCAATACCTTTATCTCGAATAGCGTCAATAATCTTCATTCATAATTTTTTTGCAATTGGTATTGCTTTTAGAGCTATCCTTCTAAATAAACCTTGAACAACATCACCAAGTCCATCTCCGTAAGTTATTTTATAAGTTGACAATCGCGAATTTATTACTCTGACCATAATCGGTCCATGTTGAGCATTACGTACGATCATTTTATTTGTTATTCATTTATCTAATCACTGTACTAATCATCAGGGATTTCATCAATGAGAGATCGATACACATTAATGTCCATGATGCCGCCGGTAAATAACTGTCAACAAATATCAGATATTTTATTAATGATTTCTGGAGAATTATTTCCAGCACAGTTTCCTCCAATCAGAATTTTTAATCTATCTACGTCAGAAAGAACATTGTTAGGACAAGTAATAAAGCCACATCATCGAGGAGTAACAAGAACACTTCCAGTTGTCCTTCTTCCTCACTTATTGTTTTATCTGATATTTTCTTCGATAGTCTTAAAGACGTTTCTGCTCTTACTGTTTTAAGTAGCTCTTTAGACTTTTCAAATTCAGACATCATTCTTTACTGCTGTAAAGAAAATTGTTGTTGTTCTGTTTGTTGCTGCGGTGGAAGAGGTTCTTGTTTCAGTTTCTCGTTATAACGTCTTTGTACTTCTTTAACAAGACTTGTATACATTAAATCATATTGTTTGACTTTTTTGTTGTTGTAAAATAAGCGATATATCCATTTAATAAAATTATCATCATTCATTTTGTCATGGTTTAAAATATCAGACTTTTTAAATATATTTTTAAATATTGTTTAAGGTAATTCTTCTTCTTTAGTATTTTTAAGTTCCTCAATCCAATCATCTCTAAATTGTTTAATCAATTTAATATTTTTGTTTCTTATTTGGGGTTTTGGTGCAAGTCTTCACCTACATCGGTACAAACTTCGCCAATACCTTCAAGTATTTCTTCACCTACATGAGGAGGCTGGGAAGGAGCTATTTCAGCTGGAAGATCTCGTAAAGTCTTTTTCGTTTCTTTAGTTTTTCTCGTTATCTTTTTCAGTTTGTTCAGCATTTCTTTTTAACGTCGGAAGAAGACCTTCTGTGGCTTCTATAACCTTTACAGCGACGTTTTTAATAGGTTAAATAATTGTTCTGAACCTTCTCCAAATTCAACTTGAGCTTCTTGTCGTTTTCGCCGGACAGAATCACGAACAGGAAGAAATTTCTTTATTGCTTCTATTCGTTCTCGAGCTAATCTAGCTGTGTAAGATTCCTTGGCTGGTGGTATTATTAATAAGATAATGATTTAATTGGAGCAACTTGGAGGGCGTGACCACCGAGTTAGTCCAATTTCTTGATACATTTGCGTATTTTATATTTTCAGTTCTGGCAGAAGAAACAAAGTCTCCATTGGTGGTTAGAAGATTTTGATTTTAACGTTATTTACTTCATTTAGTCGTCTTTTTACGGTTTATTTCTATTTTGGACCCTTCAAATAAGTGGTCTGTTCACCCTCCCTGTTGCTTGTATTTTTGAAGTGAATGCAAGGGATGATTTGCTTGCATTCACATCATTTGACACGGATGATCTCAGTGTGATAACGAAATATATCTCACATAATTTACAAATATTCACAGAAGTATCTGACATATATCAAAGTCCAGAGGGGCCCAAAGTGGCCGACTGGTCTAAAGCGCTTACCGTTCCGGTTCACTGCCATCTCACCTCTGTCGGTGTGGGCTCGAGTGGGTACGTGGGAAAGCCTGCCAGTAGCTTCTCGTGGGTGGGTGGTTCTTCCCTGGGTTTTCCAAGGTTCTTCCTCCACCAGTTATACTGGCCGCCATGTATAGCCTGTCTTGTGCTGAAAAAATGGCGTTAAACCCTACAACAACAAGAACAAAAATCAAAGTCCAGGCTGCTTTTTCAACTGTGATAGCTTTCAAGTTTCACATAAATGAGAGCAATTCCTAACAAAACTTAGCAACGACACATGGCTCTGTTGTTGAGATCTGTACCGTTTTCAACGTAAGTTATACATTTCGGAGTCTGACACTAACTTTAATGAAACTGACTATTAGCAATGTTAAAGAGAATTCGAATATAATATAGTGAAAATATGTTATTGAAATCTGAAGACACAAGCTCCTCAGAAAATAAACATCCGTATTCATATATAGTCTTTTACACACCCTGATACAATTGGAAAAATTTAAAGATATTCCACAATCAATTTGAAATAATAAAGCCATTCAAAGTTTTTCAAAAGAAATTGATGCATTGTTTGGAAATCTAATGTCTTTTGGATTTCTAAAGAAGCAACAAGGAACCTTACCCAGGAATGCATGGTATATAACATAATACTGAAATATATATATATATATATATATATATATATATATATATATATATATATATATATATATATATATATATATATATATAATGCATATACTGAGGTTATTATATAGATGATACCAGAGACTAATACATTTGTCTTATATACATGGGTGTCCATAGTAAGGGGGTTTCTACTGAGGTATTTTTTTTTACTACAATTGCATATTGTATATTACTCGACGTAACATATGAATATATAAATTTTTAAACTACTGTTGAGATCTAGTATGTGCTGCTCATGGAAAGCACGATCAAGTCGTGCCCATCTGTCAGCATTATTTTCCCAAAGCATATTGTGCATCTTTGAAAGTCCAACAACCCTTGACATCAAGGTAGGTAACTGTAAAAATGGATCACAATGCTCATTCTCAGAGACTTTCTCACGTTTGTAATATCATCGTCCTTATTTAAAACTTTCAAATGCAATTATAATGAATATAAACTATTCTTTTGTTCATTTCATTTGTATCGTTCTTGACTTTTTTCAATGATTATGTGTTGTGTATATCTATATTTTGTAGTTAACCTTAGTCGATAATCAAGTCAATGGTCTACCTCAGTATGCCCAACCTTTTCGACACCACGGACCACTGACAAACGTTTTTCTAGAAGCCGAGGGCCGCAGCAGAAAACTGAAAAGCAACGACTATATAGCTGCTCGAGCTCTGACGGGCCATTTAAAACCAACCCGCGGGCCGCGGCACTGGTCTACCTGAACAGTGACATTTATATTGCAAGCAGCATAAATCATAGCTAATACGTATTTATGACTATATATTAAACATTCAGATAATTATTAACTGTAAACATGTTTACTTCAGATTAAGTTAAACAATATCGTCTTAATTCTGACTTTAGAAAGTTCCAGAAAATAAATTTTCCTTTAAGTTGGCAGAATATTTCCAGAAAATAGTAACTGTGCCCTAGGCCAAGTGAAGTGGAATATAAATTTGTTTACGAAGGCATTTTCATTATTGACTTAACACACGAAGCGAAATCAGTCTTGCTGCTGTCTGAAATTTTCAGTTTGAGAGGATTTATGTATTCAAATTATTATTCACTAGAATTGCAAGGTGCAAGGTGCTCAACAATATTCCTAGACTGAAAGATTACTTTGGAATTACAGTGAATTCACTCAAGGATATTTTAAATTATATTATTGTAATACATCAAAAGACTGGTAGCAAATTGCCACATTCAAGGCCATTGACATATTAGCAAGATTGAGACTTCTGGCATATCATCACATTCACTAATAGAATTTATTTGGAACACCCTTAGAATTCAATTGGAACATCAGACATTTGTACATGTGATAGAACGTATTGTGGCTATTTGGGATATTCACAATTCTTTAAGTTCCTTTATACTGAGTTTAGGACCATAACATTATTATAATCAATTTTGCGCGGATATGCTTTAATGTTTTGAGTTTTACTTAAGGGTTTACAGAACATCTGGTTATGAATTCACGCTCAAAATTTGATTCATGCGTATATTTTAACTTAAGTGTACAATCCATGAATCTTATTGGCTTATTACTGAGCCGCACTTAACTTGACCAATCCAGTGTAAACACAGTATAAAGGAAAAGCTCGAGTCAGTCAGAGAGAGTATATTGGTCATGGCAAGTGTATAGGATAGTCTAGTGTATCTTTATTATTAGTTGATTAAGGACGTGCACATAAGTCCACCAACAAAGTGCAGAAATTATCAGTAAGCAAAACCAAATTCTCT
This sequence comes from Sinohyriopsis cumingii, assembly GCA_028554795.2. Taxonomy (NCBI): domain Eukaryota; kingdom Metazoa; phylum Mollusca; class Bivalvia; order Unionida; family Unionidae; genus Sinohyriopsis; species Sinohyriopsis cumingii. The sequence goes on along the minus strand of CM068838.1, from coordinate 116,677,240 downwards.
CTCTCTCTCTCTCTCTCTCTCTCTCTCTCTCTCTCTCAAATCAACCAAAAGAAGCCATGTTAATTATATTTAAGCAGATAACATTTAAACGCTTGCATGCATCCAACCACTTTAAAAAAAATCTAACATTGGATAAACTTCATTGCTTGTAGACTAATTGTCACAACTGCAGTGTGCATCATATTTTTCACATTGATTTTTACTTTTTTCCCCGGGGCCCCGAGTGGCCGAGTGGTTTAAAGCGCTCTCCGTTACGGATCACTACCATCTCACCTCTATCTGCGTAGGTTCGAGTCTCGGATTCGGCCAATGTGGGTATGTGAGAAAGCTTGCCAGTAGCTTCTCGTGGGTCGGTGGTTCTTTCTGGGGATTCCCCGGGTTCTTCCTCCACCATTATTACTGGCCGCCATGTATAGCCTATCATGTGCTGAAAAATGGCGTTAAACCCTACAACAACAAGAGCAACAACTTTTTCCCCCAGAGCAGCCATACCAGTATGTCATTAACTATCAACATCGCTATAGTTATTTACATATTCAATCTACTTTAGTTCAATTTAAGCTCTTTAACAGTACTTGGCAATGTTTGAACTCTATTTTTTATTTAGGTCTAGATAAAGAAAAAAATCACAGAATCTGTCTGTAACGAATGCACAGAGGAAAATACGCTGAACACCTTAGAACTTTGAAACCAAGCGGTTTAAACAAAGAATACTAGAAAAAGACAACCATGCACAAATACAATTATATTTCGCAGCCGACACATTTTCTTTTCAATAATTCTCTAAATTTGCTTAATAGCCTATGACTACTATCACAATGAAATATCTGGAATATCATCTGCGCTTAAACCAATTTACTTAAAATAACATATGTCGTCATGGCTTATAAATTTCTAGGTCAATACAAATATTTTCCAGTATCAGCAAAAAGCTGAAATAAACTAGTTGACACATAATAGAGTTAGTTAAAAGGTTGAATTCCTGTAGAAACAGCCATGTAAAGTTTCGCAAACATAACCGTTTTTCTGTTTTATTGTTGTCTTGTCTATGTTTTGTATTTGCCTTTGAAAAAGACTCAGTAAAGAGTCAACATCGCTCAGACTAGCTAGATACTAGTTTCATGCTGATCGTTGTCAACGTGTGTGTGTGTGTGTGTGTGTGTGTGTGTTATGGGTGTGTGTGTGTGTGTGTTCGGAAACATTGATAAAGAGATGCAACAAGCGCGCATGGACGGATTCTAGGGTTTCCATTTTTCGTTCTGATTTTCATGTTTATGATCTCTTCTTATGATTCAATGTTACGATGATACAATGACTTGTGATGTAATATAGTGGCATGCGAATCTAAGAAGAAGCTGAGGGAGAAAACATGAAACATATTTCGAAATGAAGGAATGACGGAATGAAGAAAGAAAGAAGAAAGAAAGAAATGGAGAATTAACTAATAGCGAGGAAAGGGGAAGTATAGGGGGAAGGAGATGGGCAGATACGAAATAATGAGCGACAAATACAAGAAGACAGGAAGAAAGAAAGAAATAAAGATGACATGTCATGAATTGTCTGTTTTTCGTTTGGTTACATTTTTCTGACACCACCTGTACAAAACTTACTACTGACGTGCCACCTGAACACCAAGCAAACTAATGGGCTCTTATCGCAATTGCAATATATTTATAACATCCTGTTTTATCTATCTCAGCTTCCACCTTTCGGTTCAAGCATTCTGTATGGACCTATGCCTTTAAATCTCTCCAACTAACTGCATTACAGCCACTATTTCTTTATTTAAAACTTTTTTCCATGATCCTTTAGGCTCCGATCTATTAGGTATATTAGTCATACTCACTCTCTAACCTCATGTCAATCACCCGTGATCTCAAAAAGGCTCTGGAATTATAACCAGGTATACACATGAAATCACTTCTTCACAGCTCATACTAATTGTCCTTGATCCTGTAGGCTCTAAACTCCTTGCAATACTCGTTGGATCACTACTATGACCTCATTAATGCCGTCTGTCATGCCCATGCATTAATATGTTATCATTTTGGTCATCAGTATATGTTGTGCTCACGTCACCTTTATGCAGCCCTCCAAAAATCTCTCTGAAGGCAAGTGTTTATTATTCGTTCGATATATGTTGGACCACATATAACTCTCTTTCATTTACAAAGGAGTAAATCGCAAATATTTAGGCTTTTCACATCGAGGAAACTCATGCGGAAAATGGATCACATTTATGAAATAATTTGAAATATAAAGTTAAAGAATTATCTTACAATTCATAAGCTGACCAAAGTACACAAGGTCGTATGTTTCTTTCATTACATCTCCATATAATGTGCGGAAAGTCATCACATCTTCACATAGTAACGTAACTAAAGGCTAGTTTCCTCATTAACAAACCCCTACACTGTTCGTATATTAGATTGCTATAATCAATGTTAAATTATTACGTGAAAAAGAATTACTCAACACCAAATTTTATTAAACGTTAAACATGCCTTTACAATCTTCACAAAACAGTGCCAACAAAATAGTTCTCTGAAGAAATTAACACTATTTATATATGGCAGACATCATCATGTCACAGTTTACATATTTGCTTAGCAAAATTACAGCCACAAATATTAATTTCAGATCCATAAAAATATTTAAATGATAAACCTTACAGTTATCAATACACCATTTCTATGCCCAGTCTGCATTACCATCAATTCATGATTCTGGATGATTATCAGTGATTATCAGATAATGCTAGCCATTGGGAATAATCTTATACAATTTTTATTGATACAGATAGAACGAAGATGTTTAACACCAATGTTATAAACTCTCAGCGTTGTTTGAAAAATCATACATGCCAGGACAAGTTCACTCAAAATTCTTTTCTTGCAGTTTAGGTGACCAGGGTAGTTGAAATGACTGAAGTAGTATTCTAATAACCTGCCAAGAACCAAATAAATTGCTGCTAATTAGTAAGTTTTGTTCGCCAGAAGACATTATAACATCGTTTAACAAGGGTTCGATTCAACGTTTCTCCTATTTATGAATAAGATAAATCAATGAAATGCGTTGCTAGATAAATATACAAAATCTGGTTGTAGGAAACAATCTTGGCGAAAAATGAATTAGATATAATGTTTGTATCTATTAGCTCTGAACTATATAGTATGTGCATCAACGTGAGGAGATTGTTGAATTCATTTAAGTTTATTCTCCATTGTCGATAAACAGCGGTTATTCAAAAGTACAAAATCATCAGTTTGTAATGTTCCTTTAGTGTATTATATGGAACGCCAGTGAGTAATTTAGAAACTAAAGGTATTTAAGTGAAAGTGGTTCATTCTATAGAGAATTCATAATTTCAAGCTATATGAATATGCAGTTATTTGAGATAGAGATTTGGGTTTTGCAAAATCCGAATAAAATACATAACTACACACTTTTGCATCGTATACACTTTATAAATTTAATATGAAATTACATCTCTAATGGTGAGAACGTCTAACTGAACGAGAAAGTATTTCATCTTTACCTGACTAGATCAATTACAAAATTTTCTTTCATAAACTTCTTTCGAAATCGCCAAATTAGTTTATGAATAGTTCAATTAAGTTATATATATATATATATATATATATATATATATATATATATATATATATATATATATATATATATATATATATATATATATATATATATATATATATATATATATATAAGGCAAAACAACAAACATCATGAAGGATACAACATTAAACTATGTGGCAAACAAGTATGTGGCAAAACTAGCAATTACCTGATTTTTTTAAAAATGAAGGACATTGTTGAATGAATGAAAATTCTAAGCACAAGCAACTCTTCTGAAATGTCCTAAATGAAATCGAAAAAATAAATTAATAGTAATGTTTTCATTGTATAAGTTTGCATTAGTAGAATACCTACCACATTACAATAGATAGTGGACATTGCTAATGTAAAATAAAATAGATTCCTTTATTATGCATTTACTGTATACTTGCAGGATTCTTTCACGGATATTACATGCACAACAATCTAAGCGCATGCATAAATACGCGCTGAAATCCATCGACTGCCCCAAAGAAATTTTGATTCCTTTCTTCTTGCGTGCCGTTCTTGTTGTTTTGCATTCAAGAGTTAACATCTGTCGGATTATGAATATTTCTCTTATTATTCGATGCCCCAAAAATCAAAGAGGTTCTACTCCTTAACGCCACCAATCTCTGAAGAAGAAGCCTGAGTCTCGAATCCAGTCGAAACATCCGCCTCCACATTAGTTGCAGATCCCGTTCCAATGGGTGTTGGTGCCTGTGGCTTTATAATGAATACAGAATTTCTCTGGTGTTTTATTCTGAGAGATAAAATAAAAATATACTTCATTAATGGTGGGAAATATTTACACACCGCTAAAATACATGGTATATCGTTAATGTTTTAAATTATTACGAGTGAAGCTTGAGCGTACTTTTTGACAACATGAGTCAAATCTGCATGGCGTCACACGACGTCATTCAAAACACACAATCAGCAACCCTCGTTCGCTAATAGGTTTAACAGATTCTATATTCTATATTAGCAACCGAAAGTTAAAAGTGGCTGACACTCTTTAGAAAACTGTAAAACAATATATGTAAAAACTATATCGCTTAAAATCAGTAACATCGAAGTGCTTATAGTGTGCGGCATCACCGATTAAAATCAGATCTACACTGTCCTTGGTGAATATCTGACAGTTACCGCTTTGGGGTCATGTTCTGTTGACATTTAAGTTAGCCAATCGAAATGCGGATTTCAGAAATTTGAAAGTTAATTAAATCGAAAGGCACATGCTGATGTTCTTCAGCTATACTGCTCATTCTCCCAAACGCAAAGATATAAGGCTTCATCTGATAGAGTAATAAAAATAACGAGTATGGTAATATCATAGGTCACCAGAACATGACCTCTGAGTAGTCACTGTCCTATCTTCATGTAGGACAGCGGAGGTCCGATTTCAATCAGACTGTATTCGGCATTATCTTCCATTGTTATGCACAAGCATGGGTACATAGTATAATCTCATACGATTATATAAACTTTGCATGTTAATGTATATTTCTTTCGCCTTGTTCCTTTTTACTTTTCGATGATCAAATCTTAAAGAGGAAGGTAGTGGTTATATGCACACTAATCGTGGTTTCTTAAGAAAGGACCATAAGACGGATACAGTTTTGTGCAGTCAGATTAGTAAAAATCATTAATAAAAATGTGAAAGGTATTATAAGTAAATAAATATCTTAATTGGTGCACGAGGTTTCCCAAAATATTATAAATTCTTCTATCTGTTCATTTTTAGTGCATATGCTTTCGTTTAGTTTTGTACTAATATTTTTTTCTGCATTATTCCCAAATAAAGAAGCATTCAATTCATTTCCGCAATTAAGGGGCGAAAGTGTATTTTTTAAGGTATGTGTTATCAGTAAACCACCAGGAGCCTATGGTGAATGTTGTGACTTGCCTGCATTGCCGGTACAGTACATGATATGAAAATTGGACTTAAACAGTTTAGCAGGACTAGTAGGTCACAACAACCCTATTTTACTTTCTATGAGTGATGAAATAAGTAATAAATGTGCAGCAGTCTCAGACGCTTAGCTGCAAGCGATAAAGAGTTTATGACGGGTTTTGTCAAGGAAATTAAATTTAACAGAGAGAGAGAGAGAGAGAGAGAGAGAGAACTTTACAGCGTACACTTTCACTCGGTAAGATATTTTAATGACCAAACAATCCTGTTATACAAAAGACACAAAGTAACTTTCGTCATCTATTATACTAAGATAGCTGATCAATGCTGCCTAACCGCTAGGAAAAATATTAATGTGAAACAAAAATCAATTTCATTTCATCAACAACAGCAGGATACGATCCCTCATTACCACAGAAATCCCCGTGAAAGCATCAATATCCACTCTTCCTATGGATTTACATGCTATTCGCTCTTCAAACTACACGTTGAGGCATTATGTCACCATATATATATACTTGGCTTTCTTTAATCGCGATTTTTTAAAAACCCTTTTCAACCTAAACATTTTTCTAAATTGTGAATGTAAAAAAATGAAATGTCAAATTTATAAAAATGATAGAACAATGATAGTGGTCTACTACAACGATATTGCCCTTACAGGATTATTGCGACTTAAAGGGTCAAACGTTTTTTTTAGCCCCTCACTGGAATTTACCATGGCAAAATTTATGGCAGAAAGTGTATAGTCCCCAACGGAATTTTATCATATGAATATTTATGGTCACAACTTAATTTTTAAGTGCCTACGAGATTTTAATAGTGAATTGAATTGTATATTGCTGTCAGCACTTATACATGTAGTATCTAATAATTAGTCATTTTCTATTGAATACGCCGTGTCTAATTACTCATCTAATAGTAGCCTACAAACTAATACAAAGTCATATATTATACAACGCGCTGTGTGTAGTGACCAGTACAACAAACTATGCTTTCAACATTCAACACGAAGTGACCAATAATCATATCATATCGACCATCTAATGAAATATGCATGGAGATAGCAGAAATATTCTAAAAGGATTCTAAAGTCACCGTCGTACAAATGACAAAACTGGATATAGAAATCTAATATTATTATACAAATGTGGCGGCCTATACATGTTTTATCAAAGTAAACAATGTCTTTGAACAATGAAAAGCATTTTATACTTTTTTTCACAAAGATTTTCATAATCGATATTTATGTTTACTCTCACAGTTTGGTTGAGACATGTTTGTTCTATTGATCCATTCGAAATTTATAAGAATTATCCCAGTTTTAAAATAACTCCTAAAATCAAGCGAAAACTGCGTGTTTTGATTGTGAAATTCTAGTATGTTAATTAAATGCTGGCGTTAATGTTAATTATCGATGATCTTAATGTCAGGCTCAGAAATTATTTGATCCTAATGCATACATTGTTCAGGAGGAGCTTTTTCATTCTCTCCCGTTTTGTTTTCCTCGCATCACTTTCATGACTAATTTTCTTTTTCATCTTATCGTTTCTGTACACTCACCAGACATAGCAATGGAACCAATACACATGGATATTTTTGCTTGAAAGTATTTATGGGGATGATACTTTGTCCATGTAATCTGCATCCGTATAGCGGCGTATTCTGAGCATGCTTTATATACAATAATACGTGAGATGTATTAAAGCTTTAACTCTAAACAACTTGGTTATGGTAAAACAAGGACTATATTTTAAAATCAAACCATTTAGATGAAGGATCCAATGAAATCAAGTTAAACTAGTTTATAATGTTTGCAACAGATCGAAAAATGTATATGGGTCCTTACTGGCGCATAAATGAAACCATATTACAATAACATGTAAAAAAAAAAGTCATGCATAATCTTCTGTATTCAGGTCACATCCGAAAAAGTTGCTAACAAGTAGTAACTTTTATCCCCAATGTCGGACCCATACCCAATTCCTTAATAACATTACTAGTTACGTGTTTACTATACTATCAGATTTACCACCAGCCCCCTATCCCCTAGCCTCCTTCCGTTTTCTAGTGCAGTAAACGTTAGGGTCTAGTCAATACTTTGAACGTCGATTTGAAAAAATACTAATACCGCTATTACTATGAATAATAATAATAATAATAATACAATCTGTGAAATGAATTGCCATAACCAAATGATTCACTTTCGCATTTGATCTGATATATATTTGAATTTTTTAAATCTGCAATGGATACGCAGCAGGGAGGGTGAACAGACCAAACTTTCAGGTCAAACTAGGCTTCCAATGGAGGATGAAAAAACAAGTGTCACTGAGTTCTCGAACCGGGTTATTTATGTGTATGTCAAATATATTTACCGGGGTAGTCACCCATGTGTGTGTAAAAAAAGGTAATGGTCAGATGTCGTAATTAAATCATTATTATTGATATAACACAACTAAACTAGGTCGACTGCGACTAGAGCCAATTAAAAAAATACCTTCCAGTCAGCGATTCTGTGAAACAAAAATTACAAGAGCGTCAGGAGTCTCAGGTTGAAGTTACAGAAGGTACAGAACAGTTTTTTAAACCAGTTCTCGAACCAACCAAGAAAATTATTACAGCAACTGATATAGCACAAAAAGCTATTGAAACATTACCTGTTGATATTGCTGGCAGTCTTCAAGCGACTAGACCGCCACCCTTGCAACCTCCTCAACCACAACCTGAAGTTCAACCACATCCTAAACCGCCAAAAGTTAGCACTAACATTACAAATAAATTTACGCCGGAAGGTATTGCCGCTATCAAAGACCAAGCCCGAATAATTAATTTTACCGATTTTGGAAATGGTGATAGAGATATGTTTGTTAAACCCAAATATGTTTAAACTCTAAAATATGCTGATTGGGTCACGGCTGTATATCGTATTGCTTTTGATACTCCGCAGATCAAAACTGAGGAAGATATTAATCAGTTTGATATTTTTAAACAGGCAGTAGGTGAGAATATTAAACAAATAAGAAAAGAAAAGAGACGAAAAGAAGAAGAAATGAAGCAGCAACTTGAAAAGCAAAAGCAGAAAGGAAATCAACCTTAAGAACAAGTAAGAAAAAACCAGATGAAACAACTCGACCACCACCCTTGCCACCGCTTCAACCACCACCCTCTCCAACTCGTCGACCACAACCAAAGTTAGAATTAACATTATAGATAAATCTACGCCGGAAGTTATTGCCACTATCAGGAAACCGAACCAAATAAAAGAACTTGCCGCGTATGGATACGATAAAATACATAATTATGTAAAACCGGAATATGTTAAAACTATAATAATTGAATTTCATATTTATATATCGTCGCTAATAATATTGATCGGGTCAAAGTTAATGATGAAAATTTTCTTAAATTCAAAACAGGAAATGAACTTGTTTATAAAACAATAACAACAATCACAGCAATCAGACGAAACATCAAGTAATGAAAAAGAAGAATATCATGATGCAATTACTGCCTACCCCGGTGTCAATGGGAGTGGTCTTGCTACTCGAGGAAGTAGCCTTATTACCTCATGCCCGCTGATGTTGATCAACTAGAAATTCTGATTGGTTGAAGACGAGTAGCTTCTATTTGTTAGAAATTGTTTGCAGGCGGTATCATGGACATTAATGGTTATCGGTCCCTCATTGATGCAATCGTTGATGATTACCGTAGTGATTGATGCAATTAGATCAGTGACAAGAAAAAAAGAGAATTATGCATCATGCTCAACGTGGACTTCTAATGCTCGGGGTGATAAATTCACGATTACCGATTGCAAACCAACTAGGAATGAAATCTATTGACGTTGTTCGTGATAAAGGTATTGGTTCTGTTGGTGACGTTGCTTGTAAAGCATCCTCAGCAATCAAGGATAGACTAGCACGATTAATACGCAGATCGCCACCAGTAAAACCGCAGCCAGTGAAATTACCCAGTACTAAAGTTATGCCTGCAAATGTCAGTAAAATAATAAATCATCTGCAAATCAAAAACTAGAAGAGTTGGCTGGTGTACCCCTGTTAGAAAAAGAAAAAAATGTAACTGTCTAATAACATGAAGTGGTCTTCGTCATAGACGATAACGAATATAAATAATGTTTAAACGTATATCTGATTCACCATTTGACATAGATGCACCAGTTCTCAACGATGAATCGGTGCGCGATTACCAATATTATTTTTATGACGCACGAGAGCCAAATAAGCTTGGATGAATCCAACTATAAGTATATGATACAAGTAGATATTTCTTACTCGCTGAAGCATTTATTGAAGTAGAAGATGAAATTTTAAAAACAGATGGTACTGAACATGGAGCTGATGTTAGAGTTGGTTTTGTTAATAATGGCATCATGGTATTATTCCGCAGTGCTACATACATGATTGACGAAAAGAAAACATTGAAATATGCCAAAACGACGTCGACGTTGCCACGACAATATTGGGTCTAGCAAGATATTACGATGATTATTCAAGATCAGCTGGTCATTCAATGATGTTTGTGAAGGATACCTCTGACCATCATGAGAACAGGCTGTAAAACATAAGACAACCAAGAAACAATGTCATCACTTCTGACGTCGATATGAAGTCTGTGGTTCATGGTGCTAATGCAGAATTCAACTTAGGATTCGCAGCACGTCTATCAATGCTGAAGGATGGAAACAGAACATTTTCATGTGCAATTAATCTGTTACTTATATTTGGATTTCACAGAAATGTCAGAAAGATTATTTTTGGAGCCAAGCCGTTGCTGTTGTAGGGTTTAACGCCATTTTTCAGCACACGATAGGCTATACATGGCGGCCAGTATTAATGGTGGAGGAAGAACCCGGGAAAACCCCGGAAAGAACCACCGACCCACGAGAAGCTACTGGCAAGCTTTCTCACATACCCACATTGGCAGAATCCGAGACTCGAACCTACGCAGACAGAGGTGAGATGGCAGTGATCCGTAACGGAGAGCGCTTTAGACCACTCGGCCACTCGGGGCCCCTTGGAGCCAAGCACACAGTTGTACTTGTAAGAAAGGTTACCGACGATGATGCAATCTGGCGCCCTATTGGTGACGCTGCTAAAGTAATACTGATAAAACGTTCATTTTGGATGCCAACAATGATAACGTCATTGACTAAAGAACAAAAATTACTTTCTTTTGTGGGTCAAGCTGGTAAATCAGCACTCTTATGGTTGACGATGACTACAAATAGTGTTCAAAGTAACATTAATGGTTTATTCACATTTCAGATAGCATCACAGCAAAGTGTCTCTGCACCACGACATATATTCGTTGCTTTCCAAAAAACCGAACGAGTAAATTCACAAACACACATTGCAATGATATTTGACAAACTTGGTGTTACTGAAGTTTCATTAAGAATAAATTAAGAATAAATGGACATCAAGAACCATCCGAGGTTTTCTTATTAAAGTTTGATAATAATCATGTTGTACGTGCATATCATCGTTTGATGACATTTATGGGACGTGATTAAAATACTGATTCTGGTCTGCAGATATCAAAACTAGATTTTATAACGCTGTATCCAATCAATTACTTTTCGCTGGAACACGTATATTTTTTAGACAAACTGCTGTGAATATGCACTTTCGAGTTTGTGTGGCAAGAGGAGCTATAGATAATTATAGAGCGATCGCTGTTATACTCTCAGAGAAAACAATGCTGCTTGAAGGTGTTGGTGGACGAATGAGAGTCATTGATGCCCCAGCAGAAAACATCTACTTAAATCGCTCATGATATTATAATGTCATATCATCATGTTAGTGTTACTCTAACTCCTGGTCAGATTAAAAAGCTACAATAAGTATCAAAAACGAATTTTGGAATACAAATATTGCTGAAATCAGGACAGATCGTAGGTGGCCTAAGTAAACTATCATTGACAGAACGTCGACTCAGTCACTTCAATGATGCCAAACGATCAAAGACCGGTGCTAGACTTGATCTTTCTGTGGGTGCCATTAAGACAGAGCCAAGACGGGTGCTTATAGTACCGTTTCTTACGGCTATACCAGCGTCGATAGCCGTTGCAGCCCAGCAGTTGCAAAAGCAGCTGCACTTGGTGCTGTTGAAACTGTCGCTGGGATGGAATTAAAGAAAGCAACAGGACACGGAGTAAAGACCTTTTTAAAAAAGCGGGGTCTAAGATTGCCAGGAACCCCTATTTCATGGTACGGTCGAGGTCTAAGACTGCCCGGGACACTTCGATAAATATGCTTCCCATATCCAATTTTGATTTATTTGATGCTGCTAAGAAATTAAAAAGAGAATATTTTAGAGGTGATTTTATGCGTTATCAATTACCAAAACAACCAAACCGTGTTGAAAATGGTATCATTAATATCGATGGAAGTTCTGATCCAGGCATTCATACGCGATTGATCCACGTGAAGTATTTTATTTTGATTCGTACGGGCTAGCCCCACCAATAGAATTTTTATAATATAATGGCTTAGCCGGAGACATACGAATAGGATATTCAACATTACCAACACAGACATTGACAAATACACCAATATGCGGCCCGGAACTAATTGTTGTACTCAATGCTGTGTCAAAGTCCGCCGGTAGTTTTCCGCAGCATAAAGTCATGCACAAATATACCACTAGGCGATATCATTGTCCTACGTTTTAAACAGGTCAATGGTTCATAATGGTAGATACTTACGGAAGATCTGCTAAATACAAACCAAAAGGTGACTTATCCAACCCATAACAAGGTCAAGAATGAACTCGCTGATCTTTTGCGTCTCGCAGATGTGGATCAAAAAGAATCAGCAGAATCAAAATGAAGTAGTTGTTTTTCAGGATCAGAAGGGACGGATAAAGAAGAGCAATATTCTGTTGACAGATATTATTGGGAAAGTTCCAGGTGCGACCAAAAATAATTTAGTAATATTTGCTAAAAATGGATTGTTGTTGTTGTTGTTGTTGGGTTTAACGCCATTTTTCAGCACACGATAGGCTATGCATGGCGGCCAGTAGTAATGGTGGAGGAAGATCCGGGAAAACCTCTAGAAGAACCACTGACACCGATAATCTACTGGCAAGCTTTCTCACATGCCCACAATGGCCGAATCCTAGACTCGAACCCACGAAGACATAGGTGAGATGTCAGTGATCCGTAACAGAGAGCGCTTTAGACCATTCGGCCACTCGGGGCCCCGCTAAAAATGGTAAAATTAAAAACTCGGAGGATACAATTCTAACACTGATGAGAGAGATTGCTGGACGCATCAGAATAATTGGAGATCTCATGTATGGCAATCTCAACATGAGCAAAAATGCAAGTACCACTGTGAGAGAATCAAAATCAGACGATGATGTGGCAACAACAAAAATATGATAACAACAGCAACGCAACCATCAAAACAGATATCAGTTAATACGTTGCTAAAACTGGCGAGGTAATGACTGGCGATCTCACTATGGCTAATAATAAAGTTACTGGTGTTGGAGAACCAGAATCAAACGATGAAATACGTCGACAATAGAAACATCCCGCTGATGAATTCGTTAATGACAATTAATGGATTGATGATGTTTAGATCTGAATATGCTAATCATGTAACCGCATTTGTAAAGTTTCGTAGAAATACAAATAGAACCAATAATGAATTCTTTTGAAATCCAGCAGTCATCGACATTAAGTTCTCTGACATCAGAAACAGAAACATTACCGATGACATCAAAGAGATTACCGATAGTACACCCCCTATATATACAGTAACGTCTGGATCATTATTATGGACACCATTTAATAAATTCATCAAACATACCGCTAAGGTTACCGGCATGTACATGTTCTCAGTAGTCAACTTTACAACATTTACAATATCTACCACAATTTCACGGCGTTTTCTAGTTAACGCATCTTATGGATCTGTCTTAGTGATATTGGAGAAAAACGACGAGGAAATATTCATGGTTGGTACTGAAGAAAAAACATTGACTCGTTGTTGTATTGTTGTCCTATTGGTGTAATAAATTCTTCGTCTACTTAAGATTTGACATTTTATATAAGGAACTAATCGATTGATGTTCAACGTTTTAGATACGAGCAAGTATGTTCCCGTCATACCCAACTAAAAAATACCATCGACGAGTATACAGTAAAACAAAAAAATAATACCGCAAACGTGTCGTTGTTACTGATATAATTGTGTACTCTGAATCATCGTTCATCGTTGGAACAGTAACGGTCATCGGCGCATTAATATCATCGTAAAACAATATATACGTGCACGTTTAATAAATTACACGAATATACAAAATTGCTCGAATATACAAATAAATTATCAGCGGTCACACACCGATGTGCCAGGTTATCTTCTTTGATATCATCAGGTCTCAATGATGGAGCAATATCAGATCAGAATTCACGGAAATTATTAAAACTTACCATGAGACCTTGCTGTGTCACGAGACAAAGTAGAATCTCTCTCAATGACTACGTTATCGCTTACGATCTCCCTGATTTAAATAATATTGTCGCAAGAATTACTACAACAGATATCGCTAATACAACACCACCAATAACTACAATGATGTCAGTGAGCTCAATGAAACCTGACTTTGACGTTCGCATTCCAAATGCGATTCCAGCGAAAGAAATAGATTAGTACAATTACGAGTGTATAACAGCTGGCCAAATATTAGATCAAATTCATTCAGTGGGTTGCAAGCAAATAATTCACTGGTATTTGCGTATAAAAATAAACCTGATGGAACCCCCGATTGACAAGTTATGAGTATACCTACGGGAAAATATCAAATCAAATAGATAAATGATGACTTGATATGGAACCGTGATCCCAGAAAAATGTCGAATATAATTTCGAATATCATTTCATTGTGTTATTAATGCTGAGCACAGTGAATGAGTCTCAAACTATGCCAATTATTCGTGAAATACAAAAATGAGTACCCCGTTGCAGAAGACACCAGGACTGAGATTATTAGTCAAATAAATCATTTAAATAAATTAACATTGGATTTCGAAAATTATCATCCGATAATTATGAAGGCGGTGATTAATACCACCAACGTTTCCTATAAACAACTCTTCCTGAACAAACGAAGAACTAAGGAAAACTGTAAATGATACCTTCGATGAAATCTACCCCAAAATTAATGCCGCATGGAAAGAAAATATCTATCCCATATAATAATAATAATAATAATCATAATAATAATAATAATAATAATAATAATAATAATAATAATAATAATGCGGACTTTGTATAGCGCCTAATCCTTAGAAACTCTAAGCGCTTTACAACATTAGACATCACCTATAAGATAAAAATCATATAATGGTATGATTACAAAAACAAACACCATGCAATTAGAAAACATTATAAAAACATGCTGAGAATATTTAAGGTAGGAAACATTATTAGGTCTTTAAGTTTGTTTTTGCAGTCGAAATAAGTGAGTTTTGAGAGCCCTTTATTAATGATCCAAATGGCGGTGGTCGTCACATATCATCAGGTGTTGTTAATATCACAACAACGATGTAGTTAATCTGATACATGCTGCAATCGATGGTATCTATCAGGTAGATCTTGAAAAATCAAAACAAACACAGCAAGTATATATTTTATATTAATTTACACCTCAAGCTCCATCTGGATTTTTGATTATGTTAGAACATGTTAATCCAGTTTATCTACGATGTCATAATCCGCTGTTGCCATGGATGCATTTCAAACTTACTGATGAAAGCGGATGCCTGCTTGATTTAAGAAAAGATTCTCTCTCAATAAGTTTGTATGTAAGATCGTTTGTAAACTTTTTTCAGGATCAAGGTGATCGGAAAATTGTATACCATCGTCCTGTAATTTTTTAGTCACATAAGTATTCGCATTAATATTTTCGAAATTCAATATATAATAACTATTTGTTTAAAATAAAATAACGTGTCGGAATGCATGGACATACATTCATTATATAAGAAATGTTTGTTTGAAATAAAAAAATGTATGTGTCGGAATGCATGGACGGCACATACACATAGTATTTATAGTATATACAATCTTAACTCTAAGGACGGCACAATACACATATTATTTAAAGTAGTTGCATATTTACACCGTGCACCGCCACCAGGGGGTCCTTCTCTACAATCAGTATACCCACCCAATTCAACCCCGGGAGAGTGCAAAATATCATCCACATGTGCAGACATGACGGGAAGGTGTACATGTTTTTCAGTTATCACTATATTTTTCTGTTGAAGTTCGAGTTTGGCTGGAGCCCCACTTATACATGGAACTCTATCTGCTATATAGTGACCAATACTCGGAAATCCAGAGATAACTCATGGGGAGGGGGGGGGGTATTTGTTTAATTTGTTTTCTTAACTATCATCTCTGACAAAGTCGTGAGGGGGTAAGAAACCTGACAAAGTCAGAAAGATAAGGATAATGGTTTTTTAATGTTAATTCGTATTCAAAATAAACCCACAAACATTCAACACCAAAAATTCATTCATTAGTGGAAGTATTTATATAAAGTACAAGGGTGGTTATTCTTTAATCTCTCCACTGGAGGAAGCTTTACTTCACAGAGTTTTTTCTATTCTCTGAAGTTTAAACTCGGGGGCAAGATACATAAAGACAACAAAAAGATATCTAATTCCTCGCATAATTCAAAAGTAGTTTTTGTTCTACCTCAACATTTTTCTGCTCTACTTCAAGAGTGGCGGCGTATTTAAATAGTACGCTTTGTTTGTATTTCTTTGCAATTGCTTCTCTGGCTATTTGATCTGAAACACGTTTTATTGAACCTGAGAAAATACGGAAATGTTTGCCACTGCATGTATCGATTGAAATTTTATTTCTTCCCATGTCTCTATGTTTACAGATTTTACTGGTTTTGCAGATTTACTATATTTACCAGTATTTCCAAGTTTGCAATTCTGACTCTGTGTACTAGCCTGCATATTATTAAAAAAATTATTGAGTTTCCTGCCGTTAATATGATCGTTCGATCAGTTCGTGAACACATTCATAAATAAATTAATGGCAGAGATACATTTTCCAAAGATAAATCTAAAATAATCGGCATTATCGACCGAACCGACCGTTTTTTTTTTTAGTTTACAATTTTTGATGATAGCATCATGTGATGCCTTCTAATTTTGAACGATAGGAAGTGATGCAAATTCTACTTTCTCCATTTACATAACAAATATTATTTGCCCAATTTATTATTTTTTTACTTGAAAAATATTCTGTTGACTTTGTTACTGTCATGAAAATCTAGCGAGATATTCTTCGGCGTTTTTTTATCGGAGATTCAGTACCGTTGTTTTTCGTATCTTAATACCGTTTCAAAGCTCTGTATTGTTTACCGCCACATTATATACACAACTGCGTTTTCACCCTGGTACCGACGTTACAGTTCCAACACGGCTTTGGTCCTGGTCTTGCTCGTCGCACACTCTTCTGGCATCCACTGATCCAATCATCAACCATTTACACATATTATTTGCTTGAATCATTGTATGTTATATATTAAAGTTTACTTTAAATATACATTTACCTTAATTATGGTATGGAAAAATTTATACGATTATCTGCAATTAAGAATTTTCAGGCGAGATTCGATCTTGACAGAAAAACCCCTGACTTGCCGAGCATGCTTTGGCGAATAAAACTCTAATCAATAGTATCTGTGAAGATAAGAAAGAATTTCGTAACGATGGCCGAGTCATATGTGCTCAACATTAAAAATTAGGCAAGACCATCAACCCCAAATTGATGCTACAATGAATGACCGGCCAGCAAGGAGAATTATTAATTATTTCGACAATCAAAGATACATTTTTAGAATACAACTATCGCACCGGTAGACGACGCCGTGACGTGGATTGTCCGTGACAAACGTGATCCTGTTCTAGAATCACACAGCGCTGTAGATGTTGTAACGTTGACTGGTATTGACAAACCATATTATGAACGAGCATATCCCGTAACGGCTGTTATTTATGTGATATATCATCTGAATGGTAAATCTAGCGTTGATCTGAAACTGATGAACTTTCGACGCTGAGTTGTGTAGCTGAGCAAGTTACAGAACATTTCATAAACGCGATACGTGGAAATGGTTTAAACGGATTTACGAAGTAACGATCAAAGACGTTGCCGAGCTAGAAAATAATTTCCGATAAGGATGAAAACAATAACCGTAGAGATTTAGTACGGATCAGAATATAAATGGCAGCCTCGATAGAAATCGTTGATCATAACGCGCATGCGTGGTCGACCGACATAATTATATTTCCACGAGATAGAACTGTTAAATTTAATATCGGTGATAGTTTTGATTTTCTGAAACAAAATTAATAAAAGAGATCATATAACGTTTTGTGTCAAAGTTCCGAATGTGAAAATTATGATCAGTTTGTACGACCTAATGGAGATATTTATCGATCTGAGTCCCTCCACTCGGAAATAAAAAATCTTACGTTGAAATCTACCGATCATGATAAACGATTACCCGGTAATTGTTTTACCATTCCGTCAGTTGCTGTTCACTTTCCTCAGGTGAATATTCATGGAAACGTACAGGATTGCAATTTCTTGTCGATGTGAAGCTAAGCCGTGGAGAATATGGACACTGTTTGGTTGTGGCATACTAAATACAATTATAAGGATGTTTTCTCCGTTGACATGGTTGTATGTTATCCTGGAAGTTTTCTTTAAATGGGAGGGTGTGCTGAGTATTTTAAGAGATTTGGTCATCCAACACACTAGATGACCAGAGTTGCTATACATAGACATTTACCAGATTTTGATTTAACTAGATTTGCGTGTGTTGAGTCATTTGAGTGTACGGAAAATCTTCATCCGATTGTTGATGTTTGGTTTGGTTGTCATTTTAGGGAACGCGGATGGGTTCCAACGATATATGCTTCATTTTTAGCTTCGTTGGTTGTAAGTGAAGCATAATATCGTATTTTCCCACAGAAACAAGTCTGGTTACCTGTATTTGAGAAGAATATTCTTCATATAATCTTTGAGCATATTCCAGATGAAGTTGAACAGGAAACTAAACTTGCAAAAAATCTCTGAAGAAATGTAATTGGTAAATTTACAGAGGTTCAGATGATCATAAACAATATTGCACAAGATTAATTATCGACGATGCCAAACTTGATTATATAATTGCTGATGCATCAAAGAAAGGCACACTTATAAGTCGTAATTATGCTTACTTGCCTGACGGAACTAAATTAGGTACAATTGTAAACTGCACTGATGGTGAATCACCACAGCTTGCCCATTCAAGATCTTCGACGTTATCATATGTTTCAATAAACTTATTATCGATGCTAAACAGATTTCCTGATACCACAGTTAGAGTTGCTACAGATTAATTTTATGTAGATAAGAAACATTCGGATTTTTAAAGATTGTTGCCAATGCATCATGGGTCGAATGAAGTATAAAAGGAGAAAATATATGCAGCTCTTCTGAATCCACCTACGTTAAATCTAAAGATATGTATTGTAAAATTTATCGAATGTCAGCGTCGTCATTAGCACGTCGGTGCATGATCCCGTAGTAGATATAAAAGGGTTTATCTGAAATGGTGTGGTAGTTCTGGTAAAACAACGCGCACGATTGAATAATTTCGGAATTTTCATGTGGCTGTATAGACGCCCACACATAGACTCGCCAGAGAAATGAAAGAAGTAGGAGTTAAATCTTATACTTATCAGAGCTTCTTTCGGTGGAAGGTATTTGCGTGGACTCCTGAGCGAATGGACAAAAACATATTCCAAAAACTATTATTTGGGACGAAATATGCACGGTATCGCTAGATGTGTTACACTTATTTCTTGATTGGTCATTTATTCATAATACTGCTGTAATAATGTGCGGTGATCATGGTCAGCCACCACATTTTATTGGATTATCTCCCCATGACTACCTCAAAAAGTTCGTAGATTATTATGAGGAGATAATTGCTAATTACCGAGAGCTTGGTCTAGAATTAAGAAAGTTTAAGAAATGAATCAGACCACAACCAGAAAAAATTCAATGTGAAATAATGCGTGAAGTAATTCCAGAAACTCACATGAATGATTTGTGCAATATGTGAAGACCAAATTACCTGATAGTTGCAAGTAGAAAGATAGTTCGTGATACACTTCAACAGCAATTATTTGTTGCATAAAGAAAAGTTTTCAGATCTACCTGTATCATTGTATTATCGACCAGCAGATGCACGATGGCAGAATATTGAAGATGAGATTCCTGAAACCTTGACAGAGTCAAGGGAGAAACAAAATCTTGTATTAAATGATATTTTTTTGGTTCATGTGAGTGTTGTTGAGAGCGCGTTAACGATGGACAAATCTCCATGTACGCTATGCTATGCTATAACGATTCATTCATCGCAAGGATTAACTATACCCTGTACAAATATTTGGATTGTTGATGATCGTATTGAATGGTCAAAGTTAGTATATCTTGCAGTGTCTCGAGTCAGGGAGAATTTCTCAGCTTGAAGGATTATCATTGACTGCGCAGTGAATAATAATCAAAACTACCGGCAATGACGATGATGTAGTAAGAAAAAACGTAGCTGTTTATAAGCAAAGTGACAAAAGTATAATCGTGACTTCGATCTTGATATTGAATTTATCATAACGCTGAAACAGCAACAAAACAATCAATGTGCGAGCTGCAACACAGTAATGTTGTGGCAATATTCTCCTAGCGACGTAGACAGATTACCGTGGATACACGTAATAGTAGTCTCAGCCATATACGCGAAAAAATGTGATGCTGACCTGTCTTGAGTGTAATCGATGTCAAGTAGCAATTTCATAAAAGTGAAGGTGGTGGTAGTTGAGTATCTTCAGAAATTACTTGTAATTGTTCACGTACAAATCAAGGTTGAGGAGCAGATGAATCTAGACTGTAGATTGCAGGTCTACTCGTGGATCTTACCATGCTGGAAATTTTATGTGGGGTTACACTCCAGGCTAGATCAGTCGCTCTTTTTTTTAAACCCCGTTCAAGTTCACCAGGTTCGTACAAATATCTGACAGTAAAAGTTTCTTAGTACTGGTTGTTTTGAGAGAGAGAGAGAGTCATTTCGTTACACTGCTATGTGTTCTTTTATGATTGCATTGATAGGTTTCATAAAAATTCCACGAGTAAGTTCATTATTTAACGCAGCTATCACTTGGTAATCTTGCAGCCCATTCACAATATCTCTTGTCTGCCTGAACTTTGTTCAGTGATATTTCCTGCGCGTATTGATAACCAAACAATCGCTCAGCAGGTGTTCGATTAAATCGCTCAACGATTGTCTGATCGCAATGAATTGCGGTATATTATCGTCTGAATTTGACGTCATGCTGTTTTATCATCGATATTACTGCACCAAGAAATGCTTTGACATGATCAACCTGTAGCAGCTGTGGCCATCGTAAGGGTCCTCATTGATAATATTCGTTCAAACGCAGATGCAACTTCAGTTGATGTCTTTGTTGATAATGATTCTGCTTCTTTATATCTACTTGCAACGCCAAGAACAGTTAATGCATTTTGTATGTGCGTGATCAGTTAGCGGATCGATGACGTCTACGTGTTTTAATAGAAAAAACGCGGTAAAAACAAAATATCTGCCTGATGAACTTTATTGGGATACTGATATCAAAACGTCCATATTGAATTTGTTTATGGATGGTATATAAATTTGCCATATTGAATGTCTTGCCAACCAATCTGCAGCAAGAACTCGTGTAACACCTGCTGCATCAGCAAGTTTACTAATCGATGATCTTCCCTCTAATATCTTCTTGGTCTTTAATAAATTAAGTCCATTAATATAATAATATGAATCGTCAGACTAATTACCGGACCATATCACTACTTTACTTTTCATTGCAGATCTTTTTACAAAATTAGCTATTGATTCTCTAATAGATCTTTTTGTACAGACTTTATTAAAAATTTTTTTTACGTTAATCAGCTTCACGTCTGCAATATGTCGTTGTTGTAAATCTTTATTTTTATACGCGACATCATGAACATGGCACGCTTGATCAATCGCTTTTATTGGATACTCTTCAGGTCTTGGTTGATCTTTCTCGTCAATTCGGATATCAAGTCGGGTCCCAGGACCAAAATAATTTTATCCAGGAAGATGTTTCTTACCAGGATATTTAGCCTATGGAGCCCCAGGTAATTTTTCTAGTGAAGCAACGATATCTCCACCTGTTGTACGAGAGATAAATTTATATTATTTTTACCACATTTCGCACACTTGCCTATAAGTGCACGCGCGCTATTCCTCATTGTTATTGTTTTTAATCTGATGGTGGGGATGGGTACTCTATATCGAACACAATCTAAATTCAAATAATTATTTTATTTCTACAACATGGATGTAATTTATTTCTCAGCGACACGAAACCCAGAGCCAGTGAAGCATCATCCAGCACTACCAAATTCTATCAGAGCAATTATCATAGGTCCATCTGGGTCTTGTAAAACGTAATTGTTACGGAAATGATGTTACTGACTTTATTACCGACATTGACGATGCTCCGACAGTGAATGATCTTGATAGTAGTATTAACAATCTCATAGTATACGATGATGTAATGATAGACAAACAATCAAATCCGGCTCTGATATTTTCCCGAGGCTTGCACAAAACACCAATATTATATATGTTACTCAGCGATATGTGCAAATACATAAAGTGATCAGAGATAACTGCAATCTTCTGGATGTCTTTAATGGTATTGATACCCACACACTAAGAAACATGCACCATACTTTGTGAATATAAGGAAATTTAAAAAAATCTTCTCAAAAGCGCAAGCGATTCCTTATGGATATTTACACGATACATTTACATGATCCTCGGTCACGATATTGAATAGGTCTCGATAAAGCTTTTAGCTGAGAGACCATTACCTTTATTTTTACACACACATGGTTGACTACCCCGGTAAATATATTTAACACACAAAAAAATAACCCGGTTCGAGGTCTCAGTGACACTTGTATCTTCTCATCCTCCGTAGAAAGCTTTATTTTCAAGAATAAATTTAGTCTGTTCACCGTCCCTGATTTAGCGTTACTGACGCTTATATTTTTTCACCCTCCGTAGGAAGCTTTATTTCGGTTTGAAGTTTTGTTCTGTTCGTCCTCCTTGCTGCTGGATATGACCATGTAGACGAAAATATTTCGTTTGGGGAAAAGTGAGAATTAACTCTTGTCGTGGTGATATTGTCCTTTATCCAAGAAGCCTCTTTCTCATATAATAATAATAATAATAATAATAATAATAATAATAACAACAACAACAACAACAACAACGGCAACTAAAGCCATGATGACTATAATGAAAATAATGGTTATAAGGTCGCCCATAAGTTTTTAGCCGCGCTTTTAACAAACCGTAATGTGCAGCAATGGTTTATGCCATTAGCATAAGGTAGAGTGAGGTGCATTTGGTTAAGTTTTCCTAAAGGTTGTGTTGCATTAATACATTTTGATGTTTCATCTTTGTTGATGTTGTTTTCGAGTTATATTATTATTATTATTATTATTATTATTATAAATCAACATCAGTTTCTGTTGCTGCAACAATTTTGCAATAAGAACTAAAAATATGCGAGTAGAATCAGATCTGATATATCTCCATTTTAACCAAGACCACCAATACTAACATAAATGCTAATACCTGCCATTATTGTGAATAATGATAATAATAATAATAATAAGAAGAAGAAGAAGAAGAAGAAGACGAAGACAGTGACGATAATTACTACTCTCATGACAATAATAACGACCATCTTTAGTGGATAACCAATATTGACGTAAGGAACATAGAACTATGTTCATATATCACAGGACTCTCACATAATGAAATTAAAGAAAGATTGGTTCAAAGTCTAACTACCAGACGTCGATTGACTTTACTGAATTGTAAAAATCAAACTTGAGCTGAGTAGTATTAATATAAAGCATTAACCCGACTTTGGCTTTAATTAATGAAGTCCTTCCAAGGTTACTGACCGAAAAGAATATTGATCACAGACTGAAGGCTAAAGCATGTTGGGATACGTGAATACTAAGTACCCCTAATATAAAAAAATATGACAAAAATATAAAAAAGACTTGCCCTTTGTGACATCCACATACGACAATCTTCAGTTTCTTCCAGAACTTGGCATTCGTCAGGGAGTACAGATAGAAATTGACGGAGTAGTTCGAATACTGCATCAAGTAGGTTGGTGCCCTCACAGAATTCAGTATAGCAATATTGTGTGTGTCGTTTTCTTGGTCGTATTTGTATTTGTAATACGGGTACACAATGAAGTATACAGAGACAGGGACAGTGGCAATGAAAAAATAAAACGTGCATACTAATAGCATCTTTGTTAGTTTCATGCCAACACGTTGCGTACGACGAAAGACGATATCATGCATCATCATTGCACGTTCCCTCTGAATACGGATCAAGGCACGGACCAAGCAAACATTACATACAAACATTATCAGCAATGGTACGGCCGATAAAACTGCAAAATCAACATGTGCGAACACATAGTCGTGAAATGAGTAATATTCCTGCGTTAGTGAGTCACACGTCCCAGCGGTAAACGCATTGATACCATATGTCCAAAGGAACTGGAGATTGATGCCGCACAGAACCACCAATAAAATAATAAGGGAAACAGCCACGCGCCGAAATGTTACGATACTTATGAACTGTAGTGGAAAATATGTCTTGATAATGCGTTCGATGCAAACGAACACCAGTATCCAAGAAGAATACTGCATTGATGCATATAGAAGAAATATACTAATTTTGCAGCCAACTTCAGATATTGTTCTTATATCAAACGCGAATGCGTTTAGAATCCAGTACCTTAATAATCCATTAACCAAGATCACGCTGTCTGTAATTGCGAGAACGAACAGAAATAAGAGGGTAGGCCTTTTGGAAACGCCAATTTTCCTGAAAACTAGAACCGTAAGTAGATTTCCTGTCAGTCCAAAAACGATAAAAACGAATGAAAAAGTCTTCCATAGCCATTTTCCAATCTCTTTCAATTCTTCATCCATGGGATTTGTCGTGGAGTTATTTTCCACTTGCTCCGTAGATAGAAAAGGGGAGAGCGTGGAGTTCTCAAAAATTATAGAAGGTTTCCCCAATGTGGTGTGATTCATGATAATACGATTTTTATGTAGGATTACCTCTTGTCAACAGTTTTATCTGGTACTGAGTCTATTAAAAAGCACTGCTGATCTTTGTTACAAACTGATTTGTTTCCCCAGCTGAAGCTGTCTCTGATATCCAACCGTTCATTTGACATCATTTGGTTACAAGTCCCTGAAAAGAGAGGCAAAGATTGATGTCAAAGCTCGCGGTCACTCCCAATAGTTACGTGCAGCTAATCAGGTTTTAGGAAGAAGTTGAAATAATGATAATCAGAAGCCGAACACTTCTGAATATATTATAAATTATGTAAACTTCGTGGTATTTGTGTACATCATAAATCGATCAGTTAACTCGCACCACAAAGAAACGCAGACAGGGTTGGTTAGCGCTACATCCCTTCGCCAAAGCCCAGTCATCAGTACGGAATCATTCTCTTGAACAAAATGAATTAATCTATAGCCGATGAAAAATGCATTTTGTATTTGTGGACAATGTTACAGTGGTACTGTTCATTAAGATTAAATTGAATACAAATTTACACCAAGCACAAATCCATATTTTTGAAAACAAAAACAATCATATAACTACTTTTTCTTGCTGACGTCGGAGTTCGATACTCCGGGGCTTGGGTGAGGTGGTGGGAATCGTTGTAGAGTTTTATTTAGAAGTCTCCTGCTAAGAGTCTCTAAGGTCAAATGTATAAAATGATGTACTAATTACAACTCCAATATTTATTCAAGTATATGTAATGTAATACCTGTAGAAAAGACCTCTTACATGTCTAAACGGAATCTTTTGAATCTTATTTAAATCAATGCCCCCCTCCCCCAATCAGTTCAAGGCAGACGTGCACGGGTTTCTTTTGAAAAAAAATATCAGAGGTGATAAATAATTGAAACTGAAGAAAACTGCAAGTAATTATATGCATTATATCCATTATAAAATTAATATGTGTGTGTGACTTGGATTTTTAACGAAGCTTTAACAATTGTTCAGTCATATTGCTACTATGTCTGCAGTGTGGCAGCTTATAATGATGTCTAGCACTGGGGCATCATGCCGCAGACATGTAGCATTATGTCCCACCCAGTCACATTATCCTGACACCAGGCCGTCCAATCCTAACACTAACCTCTTAATGCTGAGCACAAGGCGAGGAAGCTGTTATTACCAATTTTGTAAGTATTTGGTATGACTCGGCCGGGGATAGAACCCACTACCTCCCGCATCCGAGGCGGACGCTCTAACCACTAGGCCACCGGAGCGGACTATATTGTATAAATTCTACATATTATATACATATTTTGCATAAAATTCACCGTATACATTATATCCATTTTATACATATACATCCGTTTTGAAAAATATACATAACTTGGAAGAACGTCCTTAAATAACATCATATAAGGACAGGTACATCCCACCTCAACCTTGAGTCGATACATATACATACATTTTCAAAAATATACATAAATCGGCAGAACGTCCTCAAATACCATTATAAAAGGATAGTTACACACCAGCTCACCCTTGAGTCGATAGATAACAAAAATACTGACATTCCCAATGCTTTAGAGTTGAAACATTGTTTCTTTCTTTCCCTAGAATAGCAGTTTCACTGATAAGTCGAGTGTAAAGACCAATATTTTGCAAGGATATGTAAGGACTCCATTAAATGTTTATTTTAACTTTTTAGAACGATTCATTTAACTGAAAAGGTTTTCGAGGAACAAGACTTCAACAACTAGGCAAGACAAGAAACTCGGCTCTTTTTATTTACTTCAGGTTTTTTTCCGTGTTAACACATACACATACATACATACATACGTACATACGTACGTACGTACATACATACATACATACATACATACATACATACATACATACATCATACATACATAACTACAGAAACAGAACGACTGACAGTTAGAAGGACGGTCAACCACATTGTTCAATGTACTGGTAAATCACTGTTTTCCGAATGAAAATGATTTTAAGTTCGACAGCTCTCCAATCAGCATTAACTCAAAAATAAACAGATTGAGCAAGTCACAGCATATGATATAAATTTTCATTTACAAAACTTTGCTTACAAGTTTTCCGTAATCAATTAATGCAGTTAGCGTGTTCTAACTATAGAGCAAACGTGTTATATAGAGTGAACTTCAATACCTTAAAAGTATATCTGAAAGTGAATAAGCTCTATTGCTATCCTGAATTGACTCCCTTAGAATATCTAATCTTTGTTGTGTTATGTAGTCAGACAGACAGAAGAACACACAGATAGATTGAGAGTTAAGTAGATAGACAACGTTGAGCACATTAAGTGGCAGCCTGAAAGATCTTCAGCTACATAGATGGATAAATAGAAAACCATTTTGAACTGCCTCATCTAGCACACTGTTTTCCCCAATAGACATTGATATAGATAGCTAGATAAGTAGATAGATAGACAACCGTATTAAATTGGCTCCCGAGCACACTATTTGCCTTAATAGACACTGTGATATATAGCTAGATTGGTAGGTAGGTAGACAACTGTCTGGAATTGCCTCTCTCATCAACTGTTTCCCCAACAGACATTGGGATATATAGCTAGATTGGTAGGTAGGTAGACAACTGTCTGGAATTGCCTCTCTCATCAACTGTTTCCCCAACAGACATTGGGATATATAGCTAGATTGGTAGGTAGGTAGACAACTGTCTGGAATTGCCTCTCTCATCAACTGTTTCCCCAACAGACATTGGGATATATAGCTAGATTGGTAGGTAGGTAAACAACTGTCTGGAATTGCCTCTCTCATCAACTGTTTCCCCAACAGACATTGGGATATATAGCTAGATTGGTAGGTAGGTAGACAACTGTCTGGAATTGCCTCTCTCATCAACTGTTTCCCCAACAGACATTGGGATATATAGCTAGATTGGTAGGTAGGTAGACAACTGTCTGGAATTGCCTCTCTCATCAACTGTTTCCCCAACAGACATTGGGATATATTGCTAGATAGGTAGGTAGACAATTATCGTCAATTGAAATCCTAACACAGTATTTTCCCCCAATAGACAATGCGATATATAGCTAGATGGTTACATAGACACGTCTTGAATTGCCTCCCGCAGTATACTATTTTCCCCAATAGACATTGAGATAGATAGGTAAGAAAATAGACAAATATCTTGAAATAGCTCCCTCGACAGATATAATACAATCTCAAGCAACATTCCAATAGAAGATTTTTAGTCGAGATCGATAGACAGAGGTCTTTGATACATAAATATGTTCTCCTCTGCATCATCATTACAAGGGTATGCGGATACTAAATTTAATTTTGAAAGGTGTTTCGTATGTGTATGTGCGTTTACTTCTGTTTGAGTGTTTGTGTAAATGTTATGAACAAAGTGCTAACATGAATATAAGTTTTTTGGCAAACGAGAATCCATCTCAATCGATAGTGCACACTATTGGATATATCAGATTAGCAAATATTATTTAGTTTCTGAAAGCAAGGCGCAAGCCAGCCATCACTATTCAAATCATACGTAATCCAACTAACCATAAGTAAATTGGCCTTCCTATAATGAAATTACAATACAGTCGTTAATAATAGACTTATGCCCACATTTTCTGTTGATTAATTATGATACTAAAGCTGATATTGCTAATTAATGTTCAATGAGATCTCTTTTCATTTTGTCATGTAATTATGCATTCACAAATTATAGTTTGTGTTGTAGAGAGTCGAAACAATAATTTTGCCGTGGTGCTTTGATTATACCTTTGATTGCAGATCTTGTGACAGTATTCAAAATAGTTTATCAAGTATCAAAAGAAAACAATATATTGCCCAATAAAAAAGATAATAAATGGCATAATTGCTCAATAAAAAAAAGAAAATAAATGATAAAATTGCTCTTAAAAAATTTAAGTTCTTTTAATTATTTTTTAATATTCAGTTTCTTTGTGCTTTGCAATGAACCTTACAGATTATGAAAGTTAAATGATGAAATATTTTCATTTAAACAATATATTATATTTTATCATGAAACATAGAACCAATCAGTTAATCTATGTTAAATGAAAGAAAATATAATTTTTAAATAAAGGAACATATGAATAAATTAGCAAATGAAGGAATAAACGATTTCCGAGACTAAATTGGTAAAAATGCATATATATATATATATATATATATATATATATATATATATATATGCATTTTTTTAAAGTCATTACTTTGTGAAAAATGTGCTTGTTTCTCCTTTGATTATATTCATATTTTGTACCATTTTCTTTGAAGTTATTATTATTTTCTATCATCTATTTTTCTTTCAGCCACAACATCTCGAATCGATCTCTTTCTTCGTTCTAGCCAACGATCTGCATCAATAATTTTTCATTTCATCTGTTCAAGTTTTATTTTCATTAGAATTATTTTTA
Organism: Sinohyriopsis cumingii; assembly: GCA_028554795.2. Lineage (NCBI taxonomy): Eukaryota > Metazoa > Mollusca > Bivalvia > Unionida > Unionidae > Sinohyriopsis > Sinohyriopsis cumingii. The sequence continues at coordinate 116,648,003 of CM068838.1, read as the reverse complement.
ATGCTGGCTATACCTTACTATATAATTTATTTAATTAACAATCTCATAAACCCATTACAAAAAGAGATTTATTTCTCAAATGCTATATAAATAAAAAATAAAAATAAAAATAAACAAACAAATAAAATAAAGACAAGAATATATATATATATATATATATATATATATATATATATATATATATATATATATATATATATATATATATATATATATATTATAGAACATGAAAATGATTAGAATTGAAGTAAAATACGAATAACTTGTAAGATGCATGTTATTAAATATCTGATGATAAAGAATCGTATTATTATTCCATGAAAAGAACATAACAATAGTATTGTATCTCAAGAAATATACTATTTTGATTATCGAAACAAAACAATCAACGTAATATGACCAGAACAAAACGCCTGTTTACACGTCTTGAACTCCTTGTTCCATTTATATAGCTGTTCATGTCCTCTTTTGAACTCTTCTGCAAGTCGGACTACATTATTTTACATGGCTTGTATAACTCCTATTTTGTTTTAGTTTAGGGACACGCATCATTTGTTCATACCTATGATCAGTGTAAACTAGAATTTAGCCCTCTGTGAAACACGGGAAGGGCAATAAGTGAGTGGTGACAGTCGTGGAGAGTTGTATTTTCCCCGTTTGACACAACCAGCCCATACTACGCTAAATAAATTCGGATGAAGAAAATATCATCATCGTACAAATGATATAGTACATTACCGCACGCGGATGCGCTTTCTGGTCAAAAATTTTCTTTTTGAGTACACATGCGAGTTTTTGAAAAGCTGTATATTTTTCACCGCACATGCAGATTTGTGGCAGAATGGGCTAGCCACTTTGTGATCATTCATTTAACTAAATGATATTCTCTCCGCTCTTTGTGTCGGTGAACACGAAACGCGTTAAAGTGATGATTTAAGATATAAGAACTAAAAGAGAGAGAGAGAGAGAGAGAGGGGGGGGGGAAAGAGATTTGACGTAGAGCTGTTATTTTTATTTGACGTCTTGGAGAGAATCGTGGAGAGAGAGAGAGAGAGAGAGAAAGAGATTAGACGTCGAGCTGTTATTTTTATTTGACGTCTTGGAGAGAATCGTGGATCCAGAATTTGCTTGTATCCTATATAGTTTTTATCACTCTACTAGCTTCTATACGAAATATTTTTCTGCTACCTTGAGGAATTGCAGGCTACGCCTATGAGTACGATTATACTCATTCGAGTGACACGTTGATTACCATCGTCTATAAATCTGTCTGACTTCGAAAACACATTGCCTCTATTATACTCATTCGAGTGACACGTTGATTACCATCGTCTATAAATCTGTCTGACTTCGAAAAACACATTGCCTCTATTATACTCATTCGAGTGACACGTTGATTACCATCGTCTATAAATCTGTCTGACTTCGAAAAACACATTGCCTCTATTATACTCATTCGAGTGACACGTTGATTACCATCGTCTATAAATCTGTCTGACTTCGAAAACACATTGCCTCTATTATACTCATTCGAGTGACACGTTGATTACCATCGTCTATAAATCTGTCTGACTTCGAAAAACACATTGCCTCTATTATACTCATTCGAGTGACACGTTGATTACCATCGTCTATAAATCTGTCTGACTTCGAAAAACACATTGCCTCTATTATACTCATTCGAGTGACACGTTGATTACCATCGTCTATAAATCTGTCTGACTTCGAAAAACACATTGCCTCTATTATACTCATTCGAGTGACACGTTGATTACCATCGTCTATAAATCTGTCTGACTTCGAAAAACACATTGCCTCTATTATACTCATTCGAGTGACACGTTGATTACCATCGTCTATAAATCTGTCTGACTTCGAAAAACACATTGCCTCTATTATACTCATTCGAGTGACACGTTGATTACCATCGTCTATAAATCTGTCTGACTTCGAAAAACACATTGCCTCTATTATACTCATTCGAGTGACACGTTGATTACCATCGTCTATAAATCTGTCTGACTTCGAAAAACACATTGCCTCTATTATACTCATTCGAGTGACACGTTGATTACCATCGTCTATAAATCTGTCTGACTTCGAAAAACACATTGCCTCTATTATACTCATTCGAGTGACACGTTGATTACCATCGTCTATAAATCTGTCTGACTTCGAAAACACATTGCCTCTATTATACTCATTCGAGTGACACGTTGATTACCATCGTCTATAAATCTGTCTGACTTCGAAAAACACATTGCCTCTATTATACTCATTCGAGTGACACGTTGATTACCATCGTCTATAAATCTGTCTGACTTCGAAAACACATTGCCTCTATTATACTCATTCGAGTGACACGTTGATTACCATCGTCTATAAATCTGTCTGACTTCGAAAAACACATTGCCTCTATTATACTCATTCGAGTGACACGTTGATTACCATCGTCTATAAATCTGTCTGACTTCGAAAAACACATTGCCTCTATTATACTCATTCGAGTGACACGTTGATTACCATCGTCTATAAATCTGTCTGACTTCGAAAAACACATTGCCTCTATTATACTCATTCGAGTGACACGTTGATTACCATCGTCTATAAATCTGTCTGACTTCGAAAAACACATTGCCTCTATTATACTCATTCGAGTGACACGTTGATTACCATCGTCTATAAATCTGTCTGACTTCGAAAAACACATTGCCTCTATTATACTCATTCGAGTGACACGTTGATTACCATCGTCTATAAATCTGTCTGACTTCGAAAAACACATTGCCTCTATTATACTCATTCGAGTGACACGTTGATTACCATCGTCTATAAATATGTCTGACTTCGAAAAACACATTGCCTCTATTATACTTTAAAGTGTCTCGAGAGGCTTTCTAAACATACAGTGTCTTGGAGAGAACGGGAGAAGATTAGAGTAAGTGTGCGTTTTATGTAACATCAATACTCCAAGGTTATATTATTATCTTTGACTTGCTCGATGAAAAAGAAATTTAATGGAATAATATATTTATCAAATTAAAGTAATTTGTATTGGTATTAAATAATATTTACATTCTCTGTGGTTTGTAATGATGATATGCATAACTTTTTAAAACTGATCCTTACTTAGATTTATTTGCTAGCATCTCGTGAATATTAAGGAAAAAGGTGTTATCAAGTAGACTTTAAGTAATGATTGATATGAAAACAGAATGTACTATTTTATCCATGAATATAAAAACAAAGAAAAAAAAAAAACCCAAATAAATGAATGAATACCGAAGAAAGAAATTTCGAGACCAAATTACTACATGTGCACACATGTGCAGCTTTGAGTATTTCTTTATCTTTCTTTATATCTATAGTGTTTTAAACGATATTTTGAATTTTTCCTTGTCGTTTACTTTCTGACGTATATTATCTTTTAAAGTTATTCATCTTTTATATCGTCTATTTTGTTTTCAGCCACAACATAGATTGAAACAGATATTTTACTTTTGACGCAAGCAAAGTTCTGCTCCAGAACAGTATTTCTTTTTTATCCTCAAGCCGTCAGTCAAGAGACGACCAAGACGGTCTTTCTGATTCCTTTGACACACCCCCCCCCTCCGTCTTCTTATTATTAATGCCTCTAGCAACTAAGATCTCTTTTTAACTGCTTGAATTCGTTAATTTGGGAAGAAAAATTGCGCATTTCCTGTCTAGCATGTTCTTCTCATCCTTCTAACTTACATGTGAAGTCCCATCCCACCTCCCTCTAAACCCCACTCGAATAGTTTCATTAATTTCCGGACACCCCTTTGGGTTTAACGCATATGTTGCTTAAGACGAGATAAAATGGAATTTTACCATTCACGTACCCCATAGGTTCCTTCACAAAGTAGTTTTCACAACAGTCTTTACGATAAAATGTAGTATTTAATAATTACAATAAACCAAATAGCAGTTGCGGGAAATCAGAGCACATTATATTTTAATACAAATTTAAACACACAAAAGTCAACTTTGACAATATTTCCCGGATATTATGTGAAAAGTACAAATTTGCAGCGTTAATTTACTATCAGCTTATCAAAAGTCTTTACACGATTCTGCGTGTATAGACTCATATTACAATGGCGTAATGAGCTAACAGTTTAGAGTCTACATTGTTCATTTCAGTTTGTCCACCCGTAAGGACGCTGATCTGTGTGTTCAACATAGGGGAGACGAAGTTGGGTGCACACTATATATAGATAAGGTGCACTTGTGAGTGTGTAAAGAAGAGTTCTGACACCCTTATATACCTTGTTGTTTGAATAACCATGTTGATACGTAGATTATCCGTAACAGGAAATAAATATTGGTACTAAACTCCATACAATTAAACATTATAATCATTCAAATGACTCCGCATTTAACATGGTCGGTAATCCCGTTAGCCCTCAGTCAGGTCGCCTCTTATAATTTAGAGCCTATCAGAAGTGTGTGTGTGTGTGTGTGTGTGTGTGTGTGTAACAGATATTGCTTTCAGGTCAAAACATTCTAAGCCATGTTCACTTCAGTACCTTACACAAAAGCACTTATTTATTATTATTTATTGCTTTCCAAAGGTAGTTAGATTTCAGTTCACTTTGGATACCGATCCATCCCATTTTAGAAATATATATATACCGATCAACCCCATTTTACAGATTTATTTATACCCATTCATACCCATTTAAAGATGTATGTATACCAATCCACCCTCTCTTACAGATTTATGTACTGAAACATTCCCTTTTACAGATTAATATATACCAATCCACCCTTCTTACAAATGTATGTATACAAATCCAACCCATTTTATATATTAATCTGTACGAATCCGCCCCAATTTACAGATTTATTAATACCCATCCATACCCATTTAAAGATGTATGTATACCAATTATGTACCGAATCATCCCCTTTTACAGATTAATGTATACCACAATCCACCCCTCATACGGATTTATGTGTACCAATGCACCCCCTCTTACAGACTTATGTATGCCAATCACCCCCTCTTACAAATGTATGTATACCAATCACCCCCTCTTACAAATTCATTTATATCAATGCACCCCCTCTTACAGATTTGTGTGTATCAATGCACACCCTCATACAGATTTATGCGTACCAATGCACCCCCTCTTACAGACTTATGTATGTCAATCACCCCCTCTTACAAATTTATGTATATCAATCACCCCCTCTTGCAAATTTATGTGTATCAATCACCCCTCTTACAAATTCATTTATACCAATGCACCCCCTCTTACAGATTTATGTATACCAATCCACCCCCTCTTACAGATTTATGTCTATCAATGTACCCCCTCTTACAGATTTATGTATACCACAATCCACCCCTCATACAGATTTATGTATGCCAATGCACAAATTTATGTGTATCAATCACCCCTCTTACAAATTCATTTATACCAATGCACCCCCTCTTACAGATTTATGTATATCAATCCACCCCCTCTTACGGATTTATGTGTAACAATGCAACCCCTCTTACAGACTTATCTGTGCCAATCCATCCCCTTTTATAGATTTATGTATACCAATCCACCCCCTCTTACAAATGCATGTGCACCAATGCACCCCCTCTTACAGTTTTATGTATACCAATCACCCCCGTTACAAATTTATGTACATCAATCCACTTCATTTTACAGATTTATGTATACCACTATCCACCCCCTCTTACAGATTTATGTACGCAAATCCACCTCCTTTTACAGATTTATGTGTACCAATCCACCCCCTTTTACAGATTTATGTATAAAATGCACCCCCTCTTACAAATGTATATATATCAATCCACCCCCTTTTACAGATTTATGTGTACCAATCCACCCCCCTCTTACAGATTTATGTATGCCAATCCACCCCCTTTTTACAGATTTTTGTATACCAATCCACCCCCCTTTTTACAGATTTTTGTATACCAATCCACCCCTCTTTTTACAGATTTTTGTATACCAATCCACCCCCCTTTTTACAGATTTATGTATACCACAATCCACCCCTCATACAGATTTATGTATACCAATCCACCTCCTTTTATAGAGTATGCATACCGATCAACCCCTTTTACAGATTAATGTATAACGATCCACCCGATTTTATAGATTTATGCATAACGATACACCACTTTTGCAGATTTACTTATACCATCCACACCAATTTAAAATTTATGTACACCGATGTACCCCTTTGTACTGATGTTTGTATACCCATCTACATCCTTTTACAGAATTCTCTTTACCCCGATCCATACCCTTTTACAAATTTATGTACACGATGATGCATTTCTTTCCGAATTCATATCCAGCTATGACACCGGATTCTTCTGCTATTCAACAAAGCTGTCTCACTCTGTAAGTTGTAGAGCATACAACATTTATTTTATTCAAATACAACATTTATGTCATTTAAATGAATTTAGTATCCAATAATTCGAGATATACACAAACAATTAGTCAGGTATAATGTGTTTGTTACAAAGGATTTTTTACTAAGTTTCGTAAATTAAGACATCAAACGTCGTATGCTTCATCTTCGCAGTGGCATTAGGCACCCAAATAGAGTTACTTTTTCCTTCCTAAAATAATGCTCCTAATCAAGCAATAGTAGCATAGCATTTTAAAGTCTTTGCTTACTAGGTAACATTCAACAAATTTCCAGTCGTATTTTCTCCGCTGCTCACTGATTCCTTGCTCTGGTGCTTTTGTTCCCTGCTTCAACCGCTCCAATGCTACACAATAATGTATTATACTATAAAACTAACAGTTGTTGTTGTTGTTGTAGGGTTTAACGCCATTTTTCAGCACACGATAGGCTATACATGGCGGCCAGTATTAATGGTGGAGGAAGAACCCGGGAAATCCCCGGAAAGAACCACCGACCCTCGAGAAGCTACTGGCAAGCTTTCTCACATACCCACATTGGCCGAATCGGAGACTCGAACCTACGCAGACAGAGGTGAGATGGCAGTGATCCGTAACGGAGAGCGCTTTAGACCACTCGGCCATTCGAGGCCCCACAAAACTAACAGAACGAGTCAGGAACTCTCACGTATTATAGTATAGGAAATGAATGAATACTATTTTGCCAGCTATATTAACAAATCGTGTTGGCAAAGAAATAATATTACACAAATTCAGTTAGCATCTCCGGAGCTTTTGAGATTGCTCTTCGTATTTTATGTATTCTTTTAAATTTTAATTGATCGACAATGTTCGACAATGTTTTGATTGTATATTTATTTTTTTCTACTTATTGTCTTTTCAATTCTAGTTTATGTTCACCATTTTCTGAGTCATTCAATGAGCTTATCAGTGTATCATAGAAAATGTTATATGTTTATGCAAAGAAACATGGATGGCCATCAAGATACATCATTATAACCGTGTATCCTTATAGTTTTGTAATCCTTAACACTCAGCATCCCAGCACTTTGCAGGCAGTACACATGCCCTTCTTTAATTAGGAGAAAATGTTCAAGATAAATACTAGCGTATAGTTTTGTCGTCAAGTCTTTTATATTTTGGACCGAAGTAATCCCATTCAAACACAATTCTTTTCACACAGAACTAACATGTTCCTTTATTAATGTATTTGTTTTGAAATTTCGTTGAATTAAGGATATGTATATTGAATAGTTTTGACGAATGCGTTTAAGTTGTCAACCAAACAAAAGCTTTTGCATTAGCAAGCTGACAAACTAAAGACACCTAATTGGTACTGGAAGCTTCCTTGCTTTGTGCACAGCATTAAGAGAATAATGTTAGGCCTGGTATCAGGATTATGTGACTGGGTGGGACATGGTGCCATACATCACTATACACTGCCCCACTGCAGACATCGTAGCGGTATGACTGAATTTTTTTTAAACTGCATACATTTCATTACATTTTTTACTTCATTTATTATGTGAATTTTAATTTAGAAAATGCGGGTTTTCTGCCTTTCTTTCTGCTCAATAAATGTAATACATTTTGTTTCTCTAGCAAACGGATAATCTTTGAGGTAATATGCACTAATTTCACTTTTAACTATTTCTTTTCTTTCTTTCATGAACCTCTCAACTATGAAACTTTTGCCGAATGAAATATATTTCTTATTTGTTCACTGAGATCGTTATTTACTAATGAGAAGCTTGCCTAACTAACTAACTGTTAAAGAGGTGGCTGTTAAAACATGCGATGTTGTAATGAAGTGTGTGTGTGTGATTTGGATTTTTAACTTAGCTTTAGCAATTTTTCGGTCGAATCACTACGACGTATTCAGTGTGACAATTTATAGTGATATTGAGAACCGTGGCATCATGCTGCACACATGTTGCATGCTGTCCCACCCAGTCACATTATCCTGACATCAGGCCGTCCAATCCTAACACTAGCCTTTTAAAGCTGAGCGTATAGTAAAGCAGCTGCTAATACCGTTTTTTTTTTTTTTAAATGAGTATTTGGTATCTTATGTTACGTATTTAGGCTCGAATAAACAGTAACACAAGAAAGAGTAAAAACAACAAGCTTTGTAAAATATAATAATTTATTTTCCTGGAAATATTCGGTAAAAATGAAAAAATATGAACTTACGGTTTTAAGAATCAAATCCAAAAATAATCCAAGAATAATCCACGAATAAAATTTTTGAAGTCCTAATAACAAAATGTTCTAATGATTTCAAGTTCGAGTCCGACGAAGAATCCAAGATGGAAGATGATGACGTACGCTATAACCTGTAGTGTTGAAGTCTACAGTTCCTTGTAGAAACAAGAAACATCACTCCGGTTTTGGAGATTTGATTTATAATAACTATCCTTGTTCAAGAATTTCACATGAGTACACGCATTTTCCAGGAAGAAACAATCAATCCAAACATCACAACATACAACCTCCAGTACAAGAAAAAGACCAGCTTCTACTGAGAATATCTCTCCAAAACAAAGGTTATATCGTATTCTAAACACAGAAAGTGGTCACGTGATCATGTTCCAGAACCTCGTAGAAATTATGTACTTGTTAAAGATCACGTACATCCAGTGTGGCCCTGACGAAATCCAACAATTTTACTCTAAGAAATAAAAAATAAATGAAAATTGTTTACATCTTACACATGTAGTCCCATCATGACTTCGACAAAAACCAATCATTTTAAAATAAAAATAGAACTTATGTACGTGGCTGTTACTAATTTTGAATCAAGGTCAGGATCTAGATTAACACCTGGTGTTTATACAACGAACAGTCAAGGTCAAACTATTTTCTGGAAAATGTATCATCTCCATTGAATAAATTTACAGCACAATAGCTTGCAATGAAATTAAAAAAAAACAAACAACTGGCAAACAATTAAATTGAAATAAATATATGTTAAATCAGAAATAATTAAATCAAATATACAAAACAGGTATGACTCAGCTGGGGTTCGAACCCGCGACCTTCCACATCTAATCACTAGACCACCGGAGAAGTGTGAATGAGTGGGCTATATTTTTTGTATTTGCAATGAACTCCTTTTGTTACTTGCAAAGTTAATGGGATCTTGACGTTAGCAAGTGATAATATCGTCAAAAGCTCACACGTTGCAAAATTCCTGCATCCTCAAAAACGTCAAAAAATACCAGCGCAATCACGAACTAGATTTTTTGACAGAAACATGTAACACGTATACAGATTTCATGCGTGTTTGTTTTCCTCTTTAACGAAAAGAATCAGTAGACAAACCCGTGTTCTTCGATAACTGGTTATGTCCTTCGACGTATGAGCCTACAAAATCAACCGTACAGTATCAAAAATTCGCCACAAACCCCTTTAAAATAACTGAAGTTAATAATCAGCTGTAATTTGTATTCTTTCTGCCATGTGTTTCTGGACAGTCTTTTGGGTGACTGTAGCTAATATTGACGAGGCGCATGAAGGAAATCGATCACCAACAACAAACAGTTTATTGTAATAGAATTGGAAATATTGATATGAATCATACACACACGAGCTATGAAAGTACTGAAATCAGTGTTGAATAAATTTAAAATGCAATATTTTTAGCATAACTCTTCATTTTATGAATTACATCAGGCACAGAAGGTATGGTCGACGCAGTTGACTATACACAGAAAAATAAAACTAATGGTTTGTTCTACATGAAATATGTATTGAAGAAAGGGATTATATTGTACAGCTAGAAATGTTACTCTATTTTTAATGCAAAGCTATGGAAAATGTATTTTCTTTCCTGAGGTGGAATAAAATTGCTTTGGACGTAATTATTATTATCCCAGGAAACTTCACAAAGCAACATAATATATGTATTACTATAAGGATCACGTTATGGTTCCGGTCCATTACGAATCGTATCCCATATCCTATCTTCAAAAGTATTTGTTGGGATATTCACCGTCATCTGAAGATTTTTTAATCGGCATAATTGCTAAATCTTCCCCGCGAGGGAAATATTATTTGGTCATGAGATCTCGATTACATAAACGTTTGGAACATGTGATACTCTAAAATCCGTTTGGGAGATAATACAAATATAATAACTAAAAGTTTTTGAGTATTGCAATAAAATAAACATATGTCCAAATTTATGCAACGAATAAAAACAGTTTTTCATTGACAGAACAAGCTTCATGATTATGATCGCGTTACTCCATAATAATTACGGTTTTGATTTGAAATGATTACAATGAATCACAATAGCTTTTCTAACGCTAAGTCAATGGGAGTATTGTAAGCATTAAGACAGACGTGTAAATTGTTCCGAATAATAACAAAAGCTTTGTTACTAATGGAATAAACCTCATTAATATAAGCACATTCCTACACAGTCAGGGGAGGATTAAATAAAACTCGTTACAAGTTAGTCAATGCATGTTCAAGGTTACGAAAGGCTTCATTCCTTTGAAGATGAGATTTACATGTCATATATGTTGTTTCAATACAGTCTATTTACAGAATAAATTAAATGATTAATAATGCTAACCAGTTCAAAGGAATTGAAACCTAAAGATTCTTGAACTGATTCCCTAACAGCATACCATTGTAAATGAATGTCTTCATCCCAATCTTTACTCGTATCAAAACAAAATGATCGAATCATATTTTGCAACGTCTGATAAAATCTTTGTAATGCCCACTGGCTCTCAAAGTGATAGGCAGTAGATTTGAATTGTTGAATGCCTAATTTGTACACAACTTGCTGGAAAATTCCAGACATGAAATTTGAACCTTGATCAGCCTGTAAATACTTGGGAAGGCAACACTGAGTAAAATACTTAATCAAAGCTTTTAGAATTGTTTTAGATTTATATTCGTCAAGAGAATTTCCTCTGGAAACCGTACACATAATGGTCAACAGCCATTGGTTAACTGATTTGGTCTTTGGTAAGGGACCAACACAATCTACCATAATTCTACTAAATAGTTCGTCAAAGGAATAGGTTGTATATGAGCCTTGGGAATTGTCTGATTTGGTTTTCCTACCATTTGACAGGTATGACAAGATTTACAGTATTTACTAACATCACTTTTGATTTTTGGCCAATAGAAGTGAGTTAAGACCTTGTGATAAGTTTTATTGATTCCTAAATGACCAGGCAATGAAGCTGCATGATGCTACACTAAGTATTTTCTGTCTGTAATGTTTCGGAACACTCTCTCTCTCCATGGGCAAAGAAATTTCTTAACTTATGAGTAATCCCTTCTCATAGCAAGAGATGAGAAGGAGGTTATGATACAAATCAAATCATAACACACGTCATCGCCTTCTGTTTTGGATATTTCGCTGGGACTCGAACTTGAATTTATTAGAACATTTCATTACCAGGACTTCTAAAATTTAATTCGTCGATTATTCTTGGATTATTTTTGGATTTGATTCTTAAAACCGTAAGTTCTTATTTTTTTTATCTTGACGGTGTTTTCCCATAGAAATAAATTATTTGTTAAATTCTTCAAAGCTTGTTGAATTCACTCTTTCATTTGTTACTGTTTATTAGAGTTTAAACACATAACATATAACCCTTTTCCACGGTTAAACAAAATTGCATAATAATTGGTGTATGACTTTCACAAGTTGCGGATTGATGAATCTGTTCAAGATTGGTGGAGGGTAGTCAAGTTTAGGAAAGTTAGTTCGAAATTCTTTCTTAGCACTACTTTTCAAGCGAAGTGATCACTCCTTGGTGTCAATATAGTTGTCAACCGCTGATTATATTTGACCGGTAATCCAGAACTAGAAGACACTGGAACAGTAATTTGATGACAAATCTTTAACAACATGTTTCGTCCGTCTGCGGCTTTGAAAGACGATAGGGAGTTTGGTTAAGTTTTTTTTTCTTTTTAACAAACTGTTCGCACGAACCAAATCGAGCCAGCGGAATCAGCTAATCAGATTTCTAAAATGCGGCGTCGACAAATCAACCAAAAATTGTCAAAATCAAGCATTACATTTTAAACCCTAAATTGTCTTCATTTTTTTGGGTCGGGGTCATTTCTAACAATCCCCCTCATCCGATACTTTTCAATTGAAAATAAACCCTTCACAATATTTGCAATCTGCATAATTCATGCGTCGGAAAATGCAGTAATACAAAAGAGCGAGTGTAATATCAAACACTGCTATGCAAACTTGTAAATCCTTAACCATAATCTTTGAAACAAATGTCATTAACTTCAAGCAAGGAGTGCTTACACTGATTTCAATATAAATGAGAAGTTGTTGCCACAAGAGAAATCAACATACTTTATACATGCGATAATTTGCAAACAACAACGTCATTACATGTCGAGAGAACATAGAAATAATTAAAGGAGATAGAGGAACCATGAAATATACCTTGTAAAGAGAGCAGCAATTTTGTTATAAAGCAGAATTAGTTATGTGTGTGTGCCACAGAGAGTGATTTTGAAATTTAAATTGAGACCATAAACAACAAGGCTAACATGTCTAATGATTGGTAAAGCTGATCCTACATGCGACTATGGACCATAGCAATAATATGAAATAATATCAAAACACCGAATTAAAATATTTTGCCAATCACAGGCTTCATTGTTAGGAAATCGTCTGAGCATTCCAAAAATGTATATAGACATGTGTATCGTACAAAGACCTTAGGTATAAATAATGGAACACTTTGAATATTAAATAATTACCTTAACATTGACAGAACCTAGAATGATATAAGCAACGCAACGTTTAATCATGTATTATGTATATTAAATTGAATTGTTTGTTTGTGTATATTATATTGAATTGTTTGTTTGTTTTTAATAAAACATTTTTTTCAATTACATACTATTGTAATGTAATATTGTTTACTGGATTTGATATTGTCCAGAATAAAGTTCAGTTCTGTTTTTCCTGACTGATTTTTTTCAACATTAACAACTAATAATAGAAACATTTTATCTAGTGCTGACCTTGTTGCTGGCCTTGTTTTAAAATCAGTGACAGTTTTGGTAAACAACTTTTCTTTATTGTTTTTTAAAATTCTTTCTCAGAGTAAGAATCATTAAGTGGAATCAAGGGCATACCTGGACTACGTGATACGTTTCATGTAACAAAACTTCCATTTTTCCAGAACAATGAACTTTTGACCCCCATCCGGGAAACTGTTTTGCTTTTTAGTGGTATTATAACTGATGTTATGTTAATAATTTAGCAGTCGTGCCTTAACACTTGAGACCTCAAGTCGTTTTATAGTGTGTCAATTTTGTGTGGGGCTGAATTTTTATTTTCTTCAAATTAATGATTTTCAAGTGATTATTTTTCCAGGAAATACAAAAATATTCTAATAATTCTTAGCGAAGGACATTTACTGGAATTTATACGAAACTAAAAAACTGGAATACTATTTTCTGTATTAAACAAGAGACTTGACACACCAGTACAACGCTGACCATTACGGACCCCATCGCCTTCCATCTTTGATTTTCATCGGGATTTGAACTGTGATTCAAATTAGAACTTGTCATTGATATGACTTGTGTTTTTTAATTCTTGGATTATTTTGGGATCTAATTCGTAAAAGCGTAAGTTCTTTCTTCTCATTTTTCACTTTCATTCTAGGGAAATAAATTATTTATTAAATTTTACAAAGCTTGTCGTATTCACTCTTTTCTGTTACTTATGTTAAGGGCATATACTCTAACACGTGAAATATAATGTTTCCTTCCTAAAATTAGAAGAATTCTTAAGTTATATAAAAATTAACATTAAAAACTTTTAAATATTGATATGTAACAACGAGCTGAAACTTTAACACTCATTTTAGCAGGCGACACTAATCTTCATAATGACGTATACTCATGCAAACGTTTATCTCTATATCTCTAGCAGCATTTAAGTTATAGACAGCAGTTTTAAAGTGTTATGGAAAAATGTTTTCCTCATTACCTGTACTTTAAAGATGGGGCCCCCCACAATGTTGTATGCATCAAACATTGTAATGATTGATGTATATCAAGTTGTATCTCTAAACAGGTGATAGATCTCGAAAGTTATAGAACGAAGGAAAAAGCAAGAGGAAATAATAAAACATTGACCTGTAATTATGACGCTGCTGATAGAACCCTCGTTGTATCCCCTGACCTCATAATATCTATAGTGTGAAGGCAAACTTAAACTATTGCTCTTTGACCTTGACGACATAACCCTCACTCTTCCTTATTATGCTGAAAGGAGCTCTACATTGGAACGAAACATAATGCTTTAGTTTTGCACACTTTGTAATGTTTTCACTATAGAGTGGGAAACCACTGATACGATTTAGTTTTACACACTTTGTAATGTTTTCACTATAGAGTGGCAAACAACTGCTACGATTTAGTTTTACACACTTTGTAATGTTTTCACTATAGAGTGGCAAACAACTGCTACGATTTAGTTTTGCACACTTTGTAATGTTTTAACTATGGAGTGGCAAACAACTGATACGAACACAAAACTGAGGAATACTGAAATATCAGAAAGTATGTCAAGTAAAATGAAAATATTCATACTAGTTCTTGAGTAAGTGTTCAATCAAATCAACGTGTTTGCTTTGTCTATACATTGTAAAAGAGTTTCTTCAGCACCTAACAGCCAAATAATGGAATGGGAATGGAGAAAGAAAAGAAAAACCTGCTTCTAATCGATCTTAGAGGAAATGCTTCTTTGACGTTACGTTTATTAGAAAAATCAGAAACAAGATCTAATTAGTAACCTTGGGTTAGTATGGCATAGAGACACAATGCAGAGCTCCTTATGAATTGTACCATTTTCAACAACAAATGAATGCAATATTACCATTTAGTCTCCCCTTGTAATGAGACCAAGTCTTCCTTGCAGAATAAAGATCACAGAAAACGGTCTAGGTGAAAAATACCAATGATAATGTAAACCTCTAGCAGTTAAAATACGCGAAACTTAGAAATACATAGACAAATCATCTGCAAAGCATGCTAAAAAATAATGCAAACGCGGAGAACGAATATATATATATATATATATATATATATATATATATATATATATATATATATATATATATATATTACGTATCTCTCACACATCGTGTCTGTTTCTATTTTCTCCTTTACAATTGTATGCTTTATGTGATGTGTTCTTGCACATGTACAAGACGGGTTGTCAGAAAGAAAGTGAATGAAAACACATGATTATGTATTATTAACTTGTTTGATGAGATTGTAAAATTAGCTGTGCATGCACCAGCCTACTCTTTCAGACATCGATATAGTCAGGAGGAAGATAAGAGTGAAAAGACAGAATTCCCTAGGTCAGTCGTGTAAATGTAACAAAGTCAAAGTATATGGGTACATAATGAAAACAAAGACAAGCGTTGGGTTTGATGCTGGCCATTATCGTGACTTTGACTTTTGTATTGAACATAAATGATATAAGTGAATCAAAAATTTGCCATGCATTTACAGCACAACCGAACTATTTAGACAAAGTCTATAGAGTAAACGTGCTAAGAAATTGAACAATGAAACCTAGCGTATAATACAGAAATGTTTTGAGGCTGCAACCGCCGTAAACATGTTTATTATATACTGGGCAGACTCAGCCTAAACTATGTATCTACATCAATATAACTTGGAACAAAATATATCAAGTAACGATGCTAACAAATGAAACGCTTAGACGTGCGACATTATAAACAAAACGAGACTGTATAAATCATATAACCTTGCAAAAGATTATTTGCGAATGCAACCGCCTAAAGACCAAACAAATGGAAAGGGAAAACAAAATACAAAAAAAACCCCAAAAAACAATGCACAAACATATCATGAACAACGCGATTGGATATAACAATTATGTACAGGTAGGTATGATGGGGTGGAGGTGGGAAAAATTTCTGCCCAAAAAGAGAACACGTCCGCAACCCAGAACGAAATTGGCACAACTGACGCCAAAGTCCCTAGCAGAGAGAATCCCTCCCAGCACAGCCGGTGCGAAAGCATTGCGATTGTCTGGGCGGAACACGTGATTAAATACTTTAAATATATTGGCTCTTGACAGCTCATTACACGACCAATCTGGCGGGAAATTGTAGACCCAATCACACCTCCCATAAATGTCCTTACGCGAGCGTAAATCGTTTTTTTGTGAATTTATACTTTGCTATCATGATACGCTAGATCTCCCAGAAGAAATATCATAGATTGATACTTGCTAGACTTTCTTTTCATTTTTGTTCTGACTGAATTAGGAATTGATTTTATTTGAAGTGTAAAATTTATATGTAACTTATATAGTTCACAAAGGCGAAAATCCTCATGTAAGCATATTATATAATTAATCTATGATACAAACAGCCTTTCTCTACTCAACGGTGTATACATGAAATTAAACATGACACCAATTATGATGTAGAGTATGTATTCCAGCCATTTATTCTATGACCAGTCTCTCTAATGCTTTACTAAAGTTTATGATATCCCTCATACTATCCAGACCCAGCTTGCTGTCCATAAAAACGGAAGAAAAACTCATGGGCCTGCAAGTACAAAACAGCAGCGTATTACATATGAAAATATATATGACAGTCGATATTTTTCATTTCCTTATTTGTAAATTTCGATAATTTAATGGTAGCCATTTTTTGTTTACATGCACACCGCATTCTGGGATAGCAGCTGCCTGTTCTATACATTATACAATAATTTAATTTGCAAATAAGGCCATGTTGATCTTCCATACCACCACAGCAACATTTCTGATTGCATAAATACTTACCTTAGTTGACAACATCTTCAGGAACAACAGCTCATCACCAGTCAAGCTCTTTAGTTTAATCAGCCTGGTTCTGTGTAACATAGTTTCAATAAAGATAAATGTATATGTGATTACGTGATTTTCTGAGCATGTTGGATTTTAGGTTACGTTTTGTTTCTTTGAACTGGTAGAATCATAGACACGTGCTTTGCAATGTAAAAGAGCATTGAGACAGGAATACCTCCAAGTGCATTCAATCAGTTGTCAAATATCATATCAATAAACATTTCTGAAATCCTCTACTTTACAACAACTTTATTATAGAAGAATATTTGTATCTACTTTTATTGTCAACGTTTATGCTCCTGAAAAATGAACCAATATATAAAGCAATTTTATTTTGTCATCATACAAAGCTAATGGTTATATTATTTGAAATTAAAGCTCAAGAGACAATATACTGATATGCAATAAATGTGTACTTTGTTTAATTAGTGCAAGTTTTCTTGCTTCTCAGATTTCCAGCACTTCTGATATATTGAAAATGTGTTTGAGCATGAGTGGTGTAAATTTACTAAAATCGTGTTTGCAGTTCTTTAAATTATATAAAGATTTCGTCTATTGAAATACGCACCCTTCCTTAAACTTATCCTGATTAAATACTTTATTGAAACTAAATGTATATCTGAAGTTAATGTATGAAATAAGCTAACAAACTCTCTCATGGCCTAGAGATAAACTAACAAACTCTATCATGGCCTAGAGATAAACTAACAAACTCTCTCATAGCCTAGAGATATGCTAACAAACCCTCTCATGGCCTATGTATAGTTATTGCTTCTCCGTGAAGTTCTAGATTTTATACAATTTTCTTGAAAGTAACATGGTAATACAACCCCCAAAAAATAAAAAGTGTGGAATCTGTACTTACGGATCAAGTTTGCTTTCCCTCAGCCATTGATCAACATGGTTCATAGTCCACTGCTCAACAGTAAGAGTAGAACTTGACTCATGCGAGGCTAGTCGTCTTAATGGTTTCCCTGATGATTTAGGCTTTAGGAAAAGGGATGATTTGTTATGGCAATATTTTAGAACAAAAAACCATTAATACTGTAAATCTAATTAGGGAACAATCTCCTGATAAATAAACTTTATACACTAAATAACTCCACAGCATTATCTGACAATTATCTTTGCTACTTTACAATTAAAAGCTTCAAGGTATATGAATCAATTGTCAATTTAACAAAATGACATACCTGTGATATAGCAATGTATAAATTATTAAAATGCATGAATATAAAGTTTAATTTGAGCAAGTCTGAAAGAATATAACACTTAAGTGCCCTCTGTGATAAAGTCAACAAAGTACTGAAACTGTGAAATAGTGGGCCAGGTTTAGAAATGTATCATTAAAGTTCTGCATGAAATGGAGATAGAGGCTGATAAATGAAATATATATTAGTTTATGACAGCACCTTTATGGTTCCAGTTAAAAGTATTAATCGAAATAATGTCGAAATGAAGAGATTCATGCAAACTTTAGGACAAGAGCCACTTCCAATTAAATTTAAATATGAAATATTACAACAAAAGATATCTACAATATGAAATATACAACTAAAAAAATAACAATGTAAACATATACAAATCCTTAAAATATATGACCAAAGTTTGTTATCCAAAACACATTCCCTCAAAAACTCCAGCGATCTGTCATGTGGTACATACGCATAAAGTCCCGTAATCAAATTCACATAAAGTGTGACGTGTCGCAGGATGTAGTATTAAGCTAAATAACAGAAAGAAGCAAAACCAATAGCGTTGTAAAACGGAAGAAATAATTTATCAAAGTTATAAATGAAAATGTGAGAGGAACTTAAAGTATTATGAAAAATAATCCTGAAAGAGTTATATTAAGGTCCAAAAGAAGGAAAGTTCTGTATAAACTTCAGAACCTGAAATGTACTGGTCGGTCAAGAATCGTGACGTTGTCAAAATTACGTTGTCCTAAACGCCTTTGAATAATTCACTATAGTTCCAGAATAACAGTATAGTCCACACATGAGCACTCTATATTTCCACTGAATATTCCAAACGAATGTTTTTCCTCTCAAATAATATCTAAGTACAATATAAAATACGTCTGCAGACATGATGTTACAACCGAAACACAAGAAATATGAATGAACCCAAAATGAAAACGAAACACGATTGCTCACTTCTCTCCTTATGTACACTTTTATTACGAATATATTTCACAAAATTACCCCACGTGACAGATTATACAACTAACGAATTGTTTTTAAATACCTATTTATGTGAAAATGAGAAATTACGTAATTATTCTTGAATCGTCCGAAGCCATGCAGCCAATGAGAAAATAACTAACTTCTTCTAGGATACCACCTAAAGATCTTCTCTCCAATGAGAAGACGAACAAATCTCGTAAACGTATTTACTAATAATCATATTATTAGTAACTGTCGGCATATACGTAAGCATCCATTTATTGATCCCATGCAATTTTAAAACAAAACTCATGTAGTCCCCACAATTTACAGCAGTTTATAAAAATTACAAACATTATAAATCAACTCATGTACCAGGAGTTGCAAAAGTAGATATACATAACATTTGCGCAAATTTGAAAACTCATTACTCCTTGACAACATTGGTTGATCTTTCCGCTGAGCAGTTTGTGTGAAGTCGTCTAAAGCTTTTACTCTTTGTAGCAATAGCGACCATGTTTGATGGTGGATCAGCATCATTTATAAAAAGCTGAAGCTCTTCTTTTAAAAATTAATCCGCCAATTCCTTTCTGATTTTGCTATGAATTTTTGGAATTTATTGGAAGGATTTTTATTTGAGTAATGATCGTCATATATGATGGTGGACTGAGAACATTTGTATAATGTTTAAAACCCTTCATACCAAATTGCTTTCTGCCATAGTTTGGTTAGATTATGTTCCGGAGCTTTGAAAAGTCATTTAAAGGCGTTCATATTATTACTAATAGTGACTTTATTGATGGTTGATCAGAATTCTTTGCATAAGCATGAAAGCCCCCTTAGTCAGGACACATTCTGTTAAACTGCTCACATAGTATACATTCACTTGGCATTATAGCTAAGTGAGTTAAAACCAAAAACAAACTTTTGCCAACATATGTGACCAACAGAAGGGTTAAAAGAAGAATGTATGGACATTGTGACTCTTATGTCTCCAACTTTCAAACAAATATCACAGAAACCGGATGACAATTTATCTATGGAAACGGATGATACAGATATACTGTAATTCCTAAAGATTTTAATGATTTACCACACAGCCTTTCTATAATTATCCCCATGACCTTGAGTCTTTAGATCCATTATCAATAATGAAAATACACAAACACAGTGACCCTATGGGTCAATATGACGACAACATAAAGTGCTGTCCAGACACTTTCATATGGGGCCCACAATGTCCTTGACCTTTAAATATTAGATTTCTCAAACCCAAGAAATATTCCAACTCAGATTGTTGACTTCCTTGACCATGTCTACTGACAATTCTTCTATTAAAAGAAGACAAACACCATATCTCAAAGTTCCACGTGATATATATTTATACAATTTCATTTATCATGTCTGTTTGGTACATAGGCAAAAATACCATATTTACTATTTAAATAACAAAATATTACAATTGTACCATATGCATAAAGAAACAATACCATAACATTAACGTCTTATGTCTCTTGTCAAGCATAGCAAATAGCTGTAATTTCTAAACCTTATCCTAAATCACATTTCAACAAATTGACTCTGCAGCATTTACAATTGGTTTAGAGATTTTTCACCAAGGATCATTTTCCACCCTACTGCCACCATCCTTGTATCCTAACAACGTTACATACAAACTTAAAAGCAAGCTTACATTGCCTGGTAATAGTTTCTCAAATATGCCCTCGAAATGGTTTGCTCCAGAGAATCCATAGTAGAGTTTTGAACCAAGAAGAATTCCCAAACAGACATCTGGACTGTATCCATTCTGCATTTTTAATGGAATAATCTCCTTCTGTTGAAATGCATACTATGAATCTGTAACAATGGAGTTGAGAATAGAGGTTGTACAGAGGTCTTCTCTAGTGCACGGGGGCCTGATTTTCAAGGGAACATTCATTATGGTTACATTAACAGCAAATCACTTTCATGAGATTTTTTTTTGTATTAATTTCAATAAGGTTACAAATGTAATATGATCATCTTCAACGTGAAAGCTATTGAACATTTTTTTTTTCCTCAATAATACTCGCCTGATTAGAACACTTTAGGAGATTAGCAACTGCATCGCAAATCTAGCCCTTCAAAGCTAATATGTTGCTATACAAGCTTTATTCCAACATAATGTAGTCGAACTAAACGATCTCCTCTAATAAGTAGGGATAGGAACCAACCATTTATATGGTTCAATTGCTCCTGGAGCGGAATGGACGGTACGTAAATACCATTTGACTCCAGGAAGGTTAGGAGGTTGTGTCCATTTTATGATAGGGTAAATGTTATTGATGAAGCACATTTTACTCCAATATCTGGTACCGTCTTCAAATACATTACGCAATCATAATACCTGAGGCTAAAAGGATGAGTAAGGTACCTCTAATTACCTCAAACAAAGGCCATCACCAGTTCCCTAACCTTCTAAGTCTTTTATATAACCCTGATAGAGCATTCATTTCATATGTCTAGATGCGGCTGTAAGATAAAACTTCCCCTGCAAATCCAAAGAAATAATCGAACAACTTGGAAAGGTAGCCTGCTGCATAGCAGCTACCGGTCTCAGTAGGTCAAACCGAGCCTTTTGGGATGAAAGATATCAAAGATAATGGATATAAAATGTTGATTCTGACCTATATCACACAACTTATATAATGTTGATTAGCGAACCTAATGAGCAGATATACGTAATAATTATATTTGCTCTTGGTTAATTCTCTGTATTCAGACCAAACAACTCGTCCGATCTAGAATGATAGAACCTTACAGTCTTTTTTAAATATAAAACTAGAAACTTTCTCTCTTTGTACTGGTAGGGTTGGTTATATTTACCATTGCAAAGCCCTGAGGTAAAGTTAGACAGCCCATAGGTAAAGAGTCCAATGTAGAAATAAGCCCCAACAGAAGAGAATAATTGCCCATGAGCAGCAGACCGCTCTTGGCAATTAAGCTTAGGCCATCGTTAGTGAGATTCGAACCAACCCGACGAAATGTAGATAGTTTGGGTTGACCGATAAAATGCATGTAATTTGCTGGTGCAGCCTAAAGTAGCTAGGATGAATAGAAAGCTGGTATAATGCGAGAGGCTGTGGTTTGTTCAATAAGTTCTCTTCCTGTAGTGATATAACAAGTATTTGAATGTTACCCTTGTATCATAATGAATACCAGCTTCTTTACCTCAAAAAGGCATGAGACAGTTAAGTAATTTTTGTAATGATGAAGAAGATAGTGTCCTCGCTAGCACCATTTTAAGAAGTTTCTCAACTTTACTCGTACTCCTTCAAAATAATGGGCCTTTCCGCCCGACTAATTATCTCCACCACTGGTTCTGATAAATGTTTGCTCCAGACAATTTGTTAGATCTAAACATGCATGTTCAACAGATATTGATTGATATAACACTCCTGCTACTAATCAGATGATTAATAAAAAGTTAAATGACACGTTAGAATTTACGCTGCCATATTTAACAAGTTTATCCTCGAGTTTTCCAACGTTTGAGAGCAATAAGATGTCACTCAAAGTACTTCGCCCTTTGCGAGATTTTATGATTAGAGATGTTGACGGTGAAGCAGAGGCCTTCAAATAGTTCCAATCCATGAAAATAATTTTCACAGTGCAGACATTTGTATAAGGATCTGGAGAGAGAAAGTCTCTAAGTTTTGTATTGCAGCTTGTCACAAGCAGATCCGCCAGTGACCAATCCTAGAAGGCGCCGATTTAACTGGATACAGAGGGATGAAACAACCATTCGGCTTGTATTAACAATTCGCTTCGGGACAGCAAGTAAACTAATACATTTCGTCTGTACAGAATGTGACGGACTTAAACATGGAGAAAATATTGATGATAACGCTACCTCAGAAAATCATAAACCAGGACTCAGAGTCATGCTATTTAGTCCACCCCTTGCGTGGAGAGAAAATTTCCCAGTGAGTGGCCAGATAGAATGTATACTTCGTAGAGTGTCTCTGCCACCCATGAAATGATTCACTATGACCTTTATCTCTAATATAGTAGTTGATCCTGAGTGGACAATACTCGCGTGACATCTTGAACATACATCAGAAGGTGGGTACCTTAGCCCACTGTGCTTGCATCTTTATAAATTTATATCCCCTAGAGAACAGACCTATATGGGAACACCTGCGGTCAGCCAAGTGATTCTCTGCCATTTGCTGAGATGTTACCGCATAAAAATAGAAACTAGAACCTCATATTCTGATGGGTAAAACTTCAGTTGCCATCGGATTAAAAGTATGATTCGCAATGCTGTATTTAACAGGCGACCGAGAATGAAGACATAATCTGCCGCATTGAGAAGATCCAGTACACGAAGGCGTTCTCTAGTTGAGACGTAATTCGTTGTTGCAGGAACTGAAGACGCAAATAAAATGATTTTCAAAGTAGAATCCTACAAGCGGCTGTCTGCTTTATTGCTTTGAACTCGTCGTGAAAAGGGATTCCATCAAATTTCTCGTTGTTCATAAGGAGTTGGTAGAAGATTTAGAGTCTTTACTCAAAATATATCTCATCTTGCGTTTTTAGAGTATCCATATAGCTACATTTTATGGACGTGATGATGATCATGAAGGGAGACCCCATTTATGTCCACAATTCTTGTGAAGACACGGGAACTGTTGATGAGTCCAAAAAAGGGAGTGCTTTGAACTGTATCTCTGAAAATGAATCAGAGACATGTCACGAAGGAACTTGTGAATTGAATATTTTGGTACACATCTTCTTGATCTAAATTCGTTGCGAAATATTTCACTCCTGAAAGGCAATTAGAACCAGTTTTGCTGTTTCCATTATGAACCCCAGTGCCGTTTTGAAACGTTTTTGAAAGCTGAGGCCTATATGCGGCCGAAGAGTACATTATGACTTGTACATAAAACAGGCTGAAACAAATGCCATGTGATTTTATGTTTTGAAGAATATCTACCACCTTTTGAAATTTTTTTATTCATGTTGTAAGATCTCGGATTGGATCTTTCAGAACAGCTATAGCCGAAGGCCTCTGGGTCAATTGGGTAGGACTACTGAATGTGATTTGGAGGCCAGGCGAAATGATTGTTAGGATCCACCCATCACTGATGCAAAGTCGTTCCCATTCCTTAGAAAAATGGTTGTGCCTTGCCCCCACCAAGATATTTGACAGGGGAAACATGAGAATAACATCATTTTGCTCTGGAAGGGGGCTAGTGCGTGGAGAAACTAAAGTGAAAACAATTCCTTCTATGATTTATGCCCATATTTGTACAATATTATGATTGTTTCCTTGCTTAGAATATTATTGGGGATGTCCTTTCAGTTCCTCTGATCCCTATTCTGAAACATATGTGAGGTCTTTGATGTTGCGTCTGATGCAAATTGGTCTCACTGGTGGTATGTTTGCGTGCTGTTTCCACATGGTCATTATAGAATAGATTGGGAGACAAAGAATGTGATTTAAGTTTGAATATGTGATTATTTTCGAAGGTTTAAGCAGACAGCAATATATTTCCTTCCGCGAACAGTAAATTGAATAATGTTTTCATAAATTGGCCATCGTTGTCTTGTGCGTCACTGCTCAATATACAGGCCATGCATGAAACAGTTTTGCACATGCGACGAGCAGTTGCTCGAAATGTGCCATCAATATCAGATCCAAAATAGTGCAAAGATCATTGAGATTGTGTGCATAATTAATCATCTATTGAAAAGTATTGTGGCGCAGATGCTTTTTGCAAAATCTTCAATGATGTTGGTGAAGCTTGACAGGTTTGTGTGGTAAACCATACTAGAAGTCAGTTCCAACTGGGATTCAACGAGTCGTTTAGCGAGCAATCCACAGTCCTAACATGTGTTACACATCACGAACTGAAACATCTCCGTAGTTTGTACCATAGGTGTATGTTCTGATTGGCTATCCTAGAGCTATTCAATGATGATTTTTGATGGCATAGAAATGACACTGAACAGTAGAGATGCCAGGCCTCATTGGAGTGGCAAATGATATCGACTGGTTATAGGTTTCTGATCATATTGAATCCAATATAACTATGTGCTGTGCCCAGAAACTATCAATATAGCGACCTATGTGCATTGTAGCACCATCATGGATGGACTGATCATTATGAGACCTGGTTATCTGACATCAGCATGGAACAAGGGTTATTTAGTAAACATATATGGTCCTATAAATCAACATCAGAGGCAAAATTACCTTCGGGGTTGACCTCATGCCATCAAATTCTCATTGCGGAGTATGATACTCATGAAGCCAGCTTTGTCTCCCAGCTGGTTCATGGCTTATGATGCTATGGCGTTTTAAGACATAATGGATACACTGAACACGCCCAACAACGCCCCTCATCGAGACAGTGTTGATCTCCTTTGCATAGAGTCAGGCGAGTAGACTAGCTGTCGTACGTTTGCGACATAAGTCTAATCAAAACTACCGAAATTGTCTTTATTGTTTAGGTGGCGCTATACAGTTTCGCATTTTGCATAGGGTTAGGAATTTAAAGAAAAAGAATGTCCCCGGCTTTCCTCACTGGTTATACTGGCTATTTAAAAAAGACCTTGTATATCTTAGGTATAATGCAAAGAACCTTTAATTCCCTTTATTTTGGTGTATGATTGATGGGTGTACTATGGGTTATAGAGTATACAGCTTGGCCTTACTTCAAATGTGCACCTTTCAAAAAAGTGCTAGCTCTACTTGGTCATTTTCACTTCCTGAACTTCAGAGGTCAATTGTATAAAAAAGAGCCGATAACTTTTTTTACATTTTATATATTTGGTAATTCATTCATTGCACTTTCAGAAGCTGGTATTGTCTAGTCTGGCAAAATTCATTTTCCCTATTTTAATAGCTGCTATGTATAGTGTACTTTAGACTAATTCAGACTGATTTTTTAACACAAGGGAGCAGTCATTTTAGTTAGCAGTGTGCTAAAATCATGTAAAATTTCCAAAAGTACAATATCCAAAAGAAATATCATCCACATTACATTAATGTAGCATAGAGGTATGCAAACATTCTCTCCACTGTGCATGTTTTAAATGCGAACTACTTCACCTTACATACGTCACTCTCTCAAAAGCACATATTATCTGGTGAGCGCCACCATAAAGAAGATGTAGGTATTATTTTTTTATGATTTAATTATGTTTATATGGCTGAAACATTTAAGTCGCAAGCATCAAAACAATCCTTATGAATAATTCTCCTGCCTTTTTCCCCACAGAACAGTATTTATGAGTGTCAGAGTCTCTAACAAGTCCAGCCTACCCCCCCCCCCATGATAAAAGTGAGCTATTTTAAGAATGCACATTACATTTTGTAAACATAGCAACCAATGTTATGCTGAATGATAGGAACATGAAACTAGCCAGAATTATTTCTGAGATATCAACAATGAATTTTACAATTAGAAAAGGGAGGTAACTCATCAGCTTCATAAAGGTCAAAGGTCAAAGTGTAAAATATTTGCCTATTGTTTAATATGGAAGAAGCGAATTCACTTTCTCATCATTTATTTTTTTATTTCATTGCAAATAAATGAAAAGAAACATTTTCACCATATATTTCTGTCACTTATTGCAACAGTTTTAAATTTAAGTTGACTCTATTCCTATATTCTAAGTCTTCTAATTTCCCAATAATTAAGGTCACTACTCACACAAACATACCTCATGGCAAATTATGTAAGCAAGAGAAAAACGATCATAATTAGCTTATTTTCATGCTTAAATGCAATATGAATGTACCATTTTATTCAGAACATCATACATAATTATATGAAAATAAAAAAAAATAATTGCAAACATTTTTTTATTTTCTTTAAGGTGGCGCTATACAGTTTCGCATTTTGCATAGGGTTAGGAATTTAAAGAAAAAGAATGTCCCCGGCTTTCCTCACTGGTTATACTGGCTATTTAAAAAAGACCTTGTATATCTTAGGTATAATGCAAAGAACCTTTAATTCCCTTTATTTTGGTGTATGATTGATGGGTGTACTATGGGTTATAGAGTATACAGCTTGGCCTTACTTCAAATGTGCACCTTTCAAAAAAGTGCTAGCTCTACTTGGTCATTTTCACTTCCTGAACTTCAGAGGTCAATTGTATAAAAAAGAGCCGATAACTTTTTTTACATTTTATATATTTGGTAATTCATTCATTGCACTTTCAGAAGCTGGTATTGTCTAGTCTGGCAAAATTCATTTTCCCTATTTTAATAGCTGCTATGTATAGTGTACTTTAGACTAATTCAGACTGATTTTTTAACACAAGGGAGCAGTCATTTTAGTTAGCAGTGTGCTTAAATCATGTAAAATTTCCAAAAGTACAATATCCAAAAGAAATATCATCCACATTACATTAATGTAGCATAGAGGTATGCAAACATTCTCTCCACTGTGCATGTTTTAAATGCGAACTACTTCACCTTACATACGTCACTCTCTCAAAAGCACATATTATCTGGTGAGCGCCACCTTAAGGAGGCTAAGGTTGTACTGAGGCTGTATGAGGCTGTATGTGTTGCCGTATGCGTAGCTGAAACGGTTTGCTGTCGAGCCCTATATCATACATTCTCCTCCATAAGAAGTTTGGTAACTGAGAGCTGCGTCAGTATCTATCTTGAAAACTTACACTTCTTTAATTGTGTTTTCTTAATCGCCTTCCCTTCGTCCTAGATTATCTGTCGAAGACTATAGTCAATTGATTATACATCCTTCTCTACATACTTCGCAATTATTGCAGAGTTGCACCCACAAAATCCAGCTATTTAGTGTGATTTTTGTCATTTAGTTTCATGTGTTTGCACTGAATTCTCCCATTTCATCGACAATTATAAATATAGGAATCAAAACGATAGATATACAGATGAAATAAATCAAGCATCGCTTTATAAAAAAAACACGAACTGGACACTACTGAACTATTATATTATTACACTGACTACAGAACATTAACGGCATAGAGAACACACATGATAGATTATTATGGTATGGGCAACCATCCTTCGATTTTTAATTGATGACGTTGATGCTACTGGACTATTGCATTGCATATAGGAAATTTTCTGCAAACATATAGATAATAAATGATAGATTATATAGTTGACGTCCATAGAGAATCGCTTATATTGGAAAGTACTAAACGGTGTTTTCTATAGAAACAAAATTATGAGATCCAAGGAACCATTTTTGATCCATTTGATGGAAATTTTCAAGCTTGCACCTCAGTCCTTACTAGATCCTAGCACTACTCACTTAATCTGCAGTTCTGACTGAGCTTGTATCTTTCCGAAAAGCACATTAGGACAACAAAAGCCTTCTCAACTGCTTGTGTCATGGCCTCCAGCATGTAGATCCAACCACATAATGTACTTACATTCCACAAGACGGTCTCCGATCTACAATAAACCGATATGCATGCTCAGCTAATTGTTTTAGTGTTTGGCAAAATAAAACAAATACGTAGAGCAACGGCAATGGTTCACAACCAAAAGAAAACTATGTTCACCAATTCATTCCTTACAGTAGCTAGTAATAATAATGAAAAATGGTTTACATATTTGTTTTCCGGAACTTACTGCATAAACAAAGTTTGCTAACAACATATTTGAAATTGTTTGTATATTTTACCCATGATGTACACCCTGAAACCTCAAGAGCGGTACCTAATACAAACACTTCTCTCACAGACGTTTATCACAGAAGCAGCATAACTGTATTGTTTACTCATGATGCTAATATTGTCACGATATTTCTATTATTTTGAAAAGAAACTAGAGTAACTACAATGGCACGAATGTCAAATCCCAGTGTTATACACTGCATGCTGTGAACAGCCATCAGACCTTATCCCATGCTCGCCAATACCCTATCGACAATGAACTAGATGTTATCATGCAAAAATATATGTGATGCTTCTTTCTGGTATAACTACATATATAATTAATTAGAAAATAGTTTATAATCTCATAGCTATTGAAATTATATACATCTAACCTTTCACCTTCTCCAAGGGACAGCAGTGACAGGAGTTATAGAAAACCAAATCACAGATGGATACTACTTTAACAGCAATTATATATATATATATATATATATATATATATATATATATATATATATATATATATATATAATAAACAACACCAACACGTAGAATGTGTAACCGGTTTCTCTAAATTGCTTCATCAGACTGAATTGAAACTGAATTCAATACCACTGCTTACGTCATTAAATATATTCTGTTTCTAAGTGATTAATGATATAAACAAATTAACCTAAACAAGATGACGTCATAACTTACATTTTTAAATTACCGTAATTGTTTTATTCTTTAACTAATAGTTGACATGGAAAAATGCATATACAGTACAGCTAGATGATATTGTAATACACAAAAATATATTAAATAGAGGAACTCAAATGGGACACGATTTAATATTGAATTTATGAAACGAGTTGAATAATGTCCAGTTTTTACCAGCCTTGGATCTTTTCAAAATAACAAATATCGTGACAAAATTAACATTGTGAGTAAACATTACAATTATGCTGCTTCCTTGATGACAAATGTTTTTGTCCAGTAATTGTTATGAGCAATCAAATATTTCCAGAGAAGAGAATTAATCTTTAAGAATCCAAATAATCTGAAGAAAAATTAACATATAACTCGAAAACTGGCTACAGCAGAAGAACACGACTTGACATCAAATGTTTTAAGCCCAGACTGAGATTATTTTTCTAAAACAATGGCTATAAAGTATTTTCGAGACGACGAATAGGTACCCGTATGAGGGTCACGTCATCATGTACTCTCAACATGACTTGGAAAAAAACCAATCATTTTACTCTAAGAATAAATTTTAAAATGTTGTTTATTTCACTAAAACTATTTACAAGTTTAGGGTCACGTATCCAATAAAGCCTTGATCTCACCGTTATTATTCCCACAATAAAAGTAAGAAAAAAGAACTTGTTCATGTAGCTGTTACTAATTTTGAATTAAGGTCAAGAACTTGGTCAGCCTTAAGTGTTTACAACTGAAGAGCTAAGGACAAACTATTTTCTGAAAAAAATATCGAGTTGTAATAAATAAAACTACATTATTTTGACATGTAATGAAATTAACGTTTTTTAATACAAAATTTACAAACAATCAAATTAAATCAAATATAAATTAAATCAAATATACATAACATTTTGTTTACTTCAATAAGTTCACATTTAAACCAAGCTTGTATATGGGGTGGAGTGGATTCCATGCTACATCCATCTTTACCCCTACCCTCGTTATCATCTAAACAATATAGGTAGTTTCACTTCTTATTGTTCTTGTCTTGGGGATTTCGTCATTTTTTTTGTCATGATATATTATACATGACATAACAAAGACATGTGGGGGGTGGGTGTAAATTGGCAATATTGAAATATACCAGACCATTTTTTCCGATTCCCTTTCGCGAGTCGATTTTAAAAATGGTGGTAAAAAATATTCAATAACAAAAAATCCAGAAAGCGTTTAAACGTTTTCCCACGATCTCTGCCAATCAGTAAAGAGAATACTGCACATTAATTGCATGAGGTTAATTGGACCAATCAGAATCACATAAAGTAATATGTTTACATGTATAATATCAAAAATATTAAACTGCACACACTATAGGCAAAGTGTACCGACTATGTAATAAAACTGGATCTTAAATCTCTACTGATAACTATATCAAAATTTATGATGTCGGTACACTGATACATATGCTCGCATAAGAGTTGCTGCAAAAATAAAACCCACTGGATATGCAATATCAATTACATAGTCAACATTCATTAAATGCATGCATTATTAGTAAGTGAGGTTATACATAAAACAAACTTACGGCAATAATCTCTGTCTGGTTTTCCCAGTTGTAGCTAATCATATGTGGGAGGCTCCATGGAAGTTCACCCATTGAAGGACGTTCTCATAATGTTCATGTCATCGGAACACCCTCAGATATCTCAGGAATAGTTCGATATTCATGAGGAGTACCCACTGTACATTTATGTGTTATTAGAACCATTGATAACACATTCTCATTTACTGATTAATTGCATATACTGCTACAATCGATCTTACCCATACTCATGCCATAACTCCATCATCCGCATTTGTTTCTGTTCTAGTGTTCGTATCATAAAATTAGTTCCTACTCCATAGCTTTGTAATGACAATTTTGTAAAAGAGAATACTTTATAGCAACTTGAACTGAACGATTCCCATAACTTTGTAATAATCAGAGTAATAGTTCGAAATATATCAATGAAAATGACATTAATACATCATATTGAAAACTTGATAATGAAAGTACAATGCAGAAATGATAACGAATAATAAATAATAAGACCTGCCTGTGAAAAAGCATTTGTACTACGCCTATATGTGCCTTGTGGTTGCTAAATATGACGAAGTAAATTTTAGTCAAACGTTATCAAGTTTTTGTGATAAACAGTCAGTACAAAGTTTCTAATTTAATAATAAGAGCCATATTTTGTGCTGGGCTATAATCACTCGTATCAATTTCAGCATTGTTGGTGCAACCACGGAGCTAAAGTAAGCTAAATCAAATTCAGAACAATGTTCCTAAAGAAGAAGTATGTGTGTTGTCCACAGTCCCGTTTGTACACTAAATGCTTGCATATTCGCATATCAACATCACTACTACTTATCACCTAAATCAGTAATGTCAATTTAACTTGGTGTTTGTACGGATATGCAGCATCATCATCAAGGGGCTTTTTACTATAATACTTAAACCAACGTTCTAATTTACCAGGTTTCTGCTGAATATATATATATAAAACTAATTAATCCATAATTTGTATCCTAAACAGAATCAAAACACAACAAATGCTGGTTTTATTTTAAAGAGTAAATATTATAAAAGATACATTATTTGTCCAGTATTTCGTCTTGTCAACGGTTATGGACCAACTAACATGACCGTAACAACATTTTGTGAAGTTAACTACCTTTACACCCAACAATGTTATTCCACACCTGGGTACATTTCAAATAGACCTTTGTTCATGAGGTACAATCAGTAATTGTTTTTCTTACTTTCTACCTTTATCTGCACTCACCTTTTCCTATTTTCATTTAACCCAGTACGGAAGACAAAAGAGATCCCATTACTCTAAAATCAAAATCCAGCAAGGATGATGCCATATCTGGCTGTTTTTTCGAACACGATTTGTAAAATTTAACACAACTAGCTGATTATTTTGCGTTTAAGTTGAGTCCAAAATAAATTCGCTTCAGCTGATAAGGAGATATTCACAGCCCTTATCTGAGAGCCAATCAATATATATTGTAAAGACTTCAACATGTCTTGTTAATTTGGTATCAGTGATCGTTTTTATAGTATCTGTGACCAGATCTGATGAATAGTTAATTGCCATAAACTAAAAGAAAATGTGCAATCTGTTTAATTTGGTGAAATCTGTTGAAGGCTTTCTAAAACTAAAAGTTGAATAAAGGCGAATCTAATCTTGTATCAAGGTAAATAACTATTAAATGGGTTTGATTGGCATGAATTTGAAAACACTGAAATGCATTGTTGCAAGAGTGTGTTGTCAAATTTGGCTAAATTATGTTGTCAACGAAATGTGAGACATTTTTCTATTTTTCTATTGCAGGTATCTTTAATAACATTGATATTCTCTAACACTTGCAATGTGAGTTGTAAAGTCGGTCAAGAATGTTTTGAAATTTGAAGATAGTAAATGTTACGGCATGGCACACAACAGGTATACTGCCCTATCATAAGCTTTTGAAGTTAATATGCACATAATAACTCTTTCGTAAGACAAGTTATAATAAAAATATACTAAAGAAAATTATGTTATTTCCATAGTATAATAAGCGTATTAGAGCCTATCCTCGGTATTCGTGGTTCCGATATGTCTGTGAATTTCATTGAATGCGACCTCAAGCCAACTCATTCAATCAAAATCAACTTGTTCAAATTTGAACACTATCCCAACTTGATGGAGACAAGGGGAGCATGCAACTGGAACGGACTCATAAATAAGCAATGTTCCACTGCTGGTCCTTGTTTGTACAACTACACCCTTTCTTTAACTACACCTGTATTGGATTCTCTCTGATTCATTCATACTTTCGATTTTACATTTACAAATTATCCTTTTGAAGTCAATAGTATCCCCCATTTTCGGCCAGTATACAATGCGATGCTATTACACGCTATTGGTAAGTTGGCATTGCACACAAAGGGGATACAATTAATAAAATCCAATAGATGACGCTAGGACAAACTATTAACAATCTGATCGATCTCCAAGGTGTAGATAGGGTTAACATATCGTAATCTTGGATAGATGAGATAATTAGAGGCGTTCAATACGGGCATTGAATCTATAATTCATTGTTGATTGATTAAATGAAATACAAGTAGTCACTTATGATGACTCCGCGTACAAGAAATAAAAACAACACAATAGACAGTTGATATATCATAAATGAAACAAAGATAAAATGACATATCCGAGGTTGTGTTAATGTCTAGTTTCAGCTGGAAAATTACCCCACGAGCAATTTCACTGATTGTTTTATTTCCATGTGTTCCAGGCGCAGTCAACTTACTGCAAAGGATTTTTATTTCTGTTAGAAGATATCAACAACATGAGCAGTTGTAACTAGAGCCGTTAAAACGCACATCACAAAGGTTCCTACTTCCAACAATTTTCTTGATAGACCTGAAAGGAGTAAAACGAATATTCAAAGCCAATATTAGTCATTGAGAAGCCATTACTCGATTAAAAGGTGACCGGTTTGCTAAAGTTAAATAATACAAGTCTCGTCAATATTAAGGTGCATTATAAATTTAACTGAAATCCAGAATTACTTAAAAAGAAATTGTACTGAGTCAGGAAGACATGCAATCAAATACATTAACTCTCTAAATGCAAATTTGGAATTATGGAAACTAAATTCATTCACGCTCATATCAATATGGAGGTGCATAACAATTCTTTTAAATTTAATATGAAGGTGTTACTGCAGAGATCAAAGTCAAGCGATGGATCACACAGACCATAACACGAGTAACTATCATTGCGGAGCATTATAAATAAAACTAATTAAAGGAATTTAAATGTAAAGTTGCATAATTAATTTTGCTGAAGGTCGAATAATCCTTGTTAAAGTTATGCCGTGAACCAAAGGTTCGGAGGATGGGAATTCAAGGTCTATAACTGTTATAAATTAGATTATGGAATGCAAGAATTCAAGATAATTCAAGGACTCGTTTTCACAGAAGAGTAACCCATTCTGGCTGAAATTTGGTGCAGTTAAGCTGTTAAAATCTAAATTGTGAGAACAGGCAAACAAAAAATAAGTATACAACCTATAAGTA
The DNA here is from genome assembly GCA_028554795.2 of Sinohyriopsis cumingii. Classification (NCBI taxonomy): domain Eukaryota; kingdom Metazoa; phylum Mollusca; class Bivalvia; order Unionida; family Unionidae; genus Sinohyriopsis; species Sinohyriopsis cumingii. The sequence continues at coordinate 116,613,068 of CM068838.1, read as the reverse complement.
CAACCATGGAATGCCAGAAATTAAACTTGGCCAAGGCTAATTCAGCATAATGCGATATTCCCAGTTTTGTTGAAATCCAAATGATCTTGGAAAAGTTACGCCGAAAAATAAATGTCGACGGTTCCGACATTCGTGGGTATAACGTCGGTGAACAATGCCATGGAATTCTGGAAATCATGTTCACCAAAGGTTTAATTAATATAAATCTGCGTGCTAAGTCGGGTTGAACTGAAATAATTTTAAATAAAGTTATGCTGCCAATGTTAGTATATTAATGGATCAATGGCCAGAACGGCTATATATAATGAGATGCAAGGCTAAAAATAAGTTTTAAGACGATTTATTCATATATAGCTCCATACAAATTTCGTTAAAACCCAATAATGAATAAATTTATTATGTTAGTCATATATTTTTGCACAGTTGTATACAAATGATTTCCGGATAAGTATGACTACTGCAGAGCGTTCCAGACACTGTCGATCAGGAAATTACTATAGCGATATTGGCATAAATTATACTTTTAGATTATCGTCTAGCAGTTTTCTTCTATTCCTTTACCGTATAAGTATCCGCAAGATAAATATACATTTTATAAATGTACAGACTAGAATCAAGTAGACCTGCAAATATAAGGTACAACGTATACCAATAACTTAGGTGTATCTCGCACCAATATTTGGCGTGATCAGGATGTAAAACATTTAAAGTAATACAAATATAATATTTCTAATTTTATAATGCGCATAGAGAATGTGAATTCATGTACATTTCTTATCTTACGTTTTGTCGTGTTATGAATATTTTTAACGTAGTCACTTCATAGATTTGTGGATTGGGGAAGCAGTTTCATTGTTATCAATCAAGGGACCATGGTTTGTATGGATTCATTTCTTGTGACATGATATAAGGTACCACCATCAGAAAACGAAAACTCATGGGATATGGAAATACATACCTTTATTTTTACAATAATGCTTTGATCGAATGCCAGCTCGCTGACTACTTTACACAGAGATAACAGCTCCTTCCCATGCCCATCCTTCAAAACTTGACAAAATATTCCCAGTGGATTGGTCTTCGTTATAATTGCTTTGTTCTTGTAAGCTTTGGCAAGTCCCGATAATCCACCAAGCAGGACAATAACACAGAAACCTTCTTTACGACGATATGCTGCCTCGCGTGCATCTTTTATCATATCCCTCAGAAACTTAAATACGTTCTCACCCCCGTGGATCTTGTCACACTTTCTGTCATCGATCATTTCAGCTTTATACCAGTTTTTCAATCATGAGACTTAAATATCTGCATGGGTGGTTGGGATACGACTGAGTAACTATCCAAACAACTGTGATATACATTCTTCAGTTTTCCATCATTCTTGTTTTCCCAAAAAGGACAGTCAATTACATATTATGGTCGTTAACTACAGGCCTAATCTGCACACATAGAATAGTCTTAAATGATCTAACCACTAGGCCATCGGAGCGGTACTACTTTCGATGAGCTCTTGGTCTTATTTCTTACAGAATGTGTGTCAAATTTCAGAATTTGTGTCAAATTGAGACATTTCTGCCACATCATGGCAATGTGCATGCTAAATGCTGTGTGTGTACTGAACGTCTACTCTTCTTACGTCAAAGACAAAGCCATGATAGTTCCCCACCTCGGAGTGGAATTAATTAGTTAGACCTTTGGTGACCAGAGTCCAAATCCCGATACTGAAGATAACGAGGACTGAATAATACAAATTCATTCCGAATAATACGGCTGGTTCCAGTTATCTTCATGTATGTACCATATCGGTCCACACTCTTTATAGAAATTATGTTCATACGTCAATATAAAATGCATGATACCATATAGGTCCACACTCTTTATAGAAACAATGTTCATACATCAATCTAACATACAGAGTTCTCGGACTCTAAATATGCTTTTGCACAATGATTAATTAGTTTAAGCCATGTTTATGTGCGAAACAGTAAAATGCACATACAAACATATGATGCACAATGTGTAAGTACAATTATAAAAATAACATATCCTGAAAACCATGTATCTTCATCACAATGCACTTTCGGCCAACTCCACATTTCTGCTAAAAATTGGATAAGCACGATTCATTTTATCCAATCCACCCCTATCCCGAAACACTCCACCCATTATATTTTCAGCTTAAAACCTTATTACCACTGGAATCCTGCAAAGTCTCATTTAAGATTTTGGAATCGCAAACAACATCAAATGACTGAGTCGTAGAGAGAATCCATGTTCATTTTTCCATGTTTGTTCTATATTTCAAGAAAATGATATTTAATTTACATTTTAATTTCGGAAATTATCCATTTCGCTTTTGCACAAGTCTATGAAATTGAGAGGAAGCATTTTATCACAATGAATTTGTCCCTACATTTCTGTGAACACATTATTCTGATAGGGGAAAAAGAAAAGCGCATGGTCCTTCGAATTTTTCTTTAAAGAGTTAAATGATTATTGTAAGCAATATGATTATTGCAATCTCGTGCGTAGTTATTTTTCCGTGAATTCTGTTGGATAGCAATAAATATCAGGCTTACCTTTCACAACGGCATATAATATAAATGAGGTAATCACCTATATCAATTTTCTTCATTTCCGCAAGTGAAAATTTACAAACCAACGAACTTTCCCAAAAATGCGAAGATTTGGTTATCAAAGAAGAAAGAAAGTGGAATCTCTGAGACAGGCACAGTGGAAGCTTCAACGCGCACGTCAGCAGATTGTTCTCCTAAACATGCGACTGGTGGAACTGAATTCCAGATATTCCAGGGCCAGAAGATACAATCTGAGATATTTCTGCCACATCTTGACAATGCGAATGCTAACTGCCGTGAGTGTTCGGAACGTCTACTCTTCTTACGTCAAAGAGAAAGCCATGATAGTTGCCCACCTCGGAGTGGAATTAATTCGTTCAGGCCTTTGGTGAACAGTGCCCAAATCCCAACACTGAAGATGACGAGGACTGAATAATACAAATTCATTCCGAATAATACGGCTCTTTTCAGAGCCATACAAATATCAAGAAAAGAAATACTGATCATAGCCAAAATGAATGTAACCATATCGGTCCACACTCTTTATAGCTACCATATTCATACAGCAATTTAACATATAGAGTTCTCGGACTCTAAATATGCTTTTGCACAATGATTAATTAGTTTAAGCTATCTTTATGTGTCAATCTGTAAAATGCACATACAAACATATGATGCACAATGTGTAAGTACAATTATAAAAATAACATATCATGAAAAAACTGTATCTTCATCACGATGCACTTTCAGCCAGCTCCACCTTTCTGCTAAAAATTCGATAAGCACGATTTATTGTATACAATCCACCCCTATCCCGACACACTCCACCCATGATGTTTTCAGCTTAAAACCTTTCTACCACGGGAATCCTGCAAAGTCTCCTTTTAGATTCTGGAATCGCAAACAACATCAAATAACTGAGTCGTAGAGAGAATCCATGTTCATTTTTCCATGTTTGTTCTATATTTCAAGAAAATGATATTTAAATTAAATTTTAATTTCGGAAATTATCCATTTCGCTTTTGCACAAGTCTATGAAATTGAGAGGAAGCATTTTATCACAATGAATTTGTCCCTACATTTCTGTGAACACATTATTCTGATAGGGGAAAAAGAAAAGCGCATGGTGCTTCGAATTTTTCTTTAATGAGTTAAATGATTATTGTAAGCAATATGATTATTGCAATCTCGTGCGTAGTTATTTTTCCGTTAATTCTGTTGGATAGCAATAAATATCAGGCTTACATTTCACAACGGCATAAAATATAAATGAGGTAATCACCTGTATCAATTTTTTCATTTCCGCAAGTGAAAATTTACAAACCAAAGAACTTTCCCAAAAATGCGAAGATTTGGTTATCAAAATTTGTGTTAATATAAAAAAATAAGTAAATATTATGCTCTTCCTTTAGCCTTTTCTCAATGATATTTTTCCGATGTATGAGTGTGCATGATTTGGATTTTTGACCTAACCTAAACAATGTTTCAGGCATATCGCTACGATGTCTACCGTGCGACCGTTTATAGTGATATCTAGTAATGGGACATCATGCCGCCGACACGTATCATAATGGCCCACCCAGTCGCATTATCCCGACACCATGCCGACCAGTCCTAACACTAACCTCTTAATCTTGAGCGGCTAGCGAGACAGCTGTTAAGTCTTTGGTATGTCTTGGCCGGAGGTCGATCCCGCAACCTCCAGCATCCGAGGCGGACACTCTAACCACTAGGCCATCGGAGCAGTCCTTCTTTCGATGTGCTCTTGCTTTTATTTCTTGCAGAATTTGTGTCAAATCAACAAACAATCCGTGAGATGTCTTCCTAACTTAAAAGTGAGTTCCGGGGGTTAGTATCCCTATTGATTTTTCAGAGATTGGTTGATTGACAGATGATAATGATACTAATGATGATTATGATGGTGATGATGAGGGCGATGACGAGGACAGTGGGCCAAATTGAACATTTTATGGGGTGATAAATTTTCCATAAGATCAAAAGTATGCGATGCATCCATATAACGTATTAATGGGAACCAAACGGAAAATAAACATTTGATTCATATATTTAATATGCATCTTCCCTGGTAATTACTGACACCAAACTATCTGCTGCAGACGAATTCCTTGATAGTGTTTTTTCCAAGATCTTCTGAAAAGTTTTAAATAATTTTAAGTCCAACGATGTAATAGCTAAAGTGAAGAAAATTCATAACTGAGCCATGTACTACACAAGACACTTATTGTTATTCATTTGTTCATATAACTGCAGGTGTAATTCACGCTTGTCTGAATACGTGAGCACCAGTCAAGACGGTATTGCTGCCGACAATAGCCCAAGCTTATTATTTCGCTTCCTCTGTCTTATTTGACACAAGTTTGAGTCACTTTTATCAGTCTTTCTCCATGCACTGGAGAACTATAAAAGGTGCAAAGTTTGCTGATAAAACCGTTACTTCAAACCGTGGAGGTCAGATGAAGAAACTGAACAAAATGTTAACAAGAAGTATGCGGAAAGCTCGTTTACAAAGAAGGAAGAAGGTGGAATCTCTGAGACAGGCACAGTGGAAGCTTCAACGCGCACGTCAGCAGATTGTTCTCCTAAACATGCGACTGGTGGAACTGAATTCCAGATATTCCAGGGCCAGAAGATACAATCTGAGATATTTCTGCCACATCTTGACAATGCGAATGCTAACTGCCGTGAGTGTTCGGAACGTCTACTCTTCTTACGTCAAAGAGAAAGCCATGATAGTTGCCCACCTCGGAGTGGAATTAATTCGTTCAGGCCTTTGGTGAACAGCGCCCAAATCCCAACACTGAAGATGACGAGGACTGAATAATACAAATTCATTCCGAATAATACGGCTCTTTTCAGAGCCATACAAATATCTAGAAAAGAAATACTGATCATAGCCAAAATGAATGTAACCATATCGGTCCACACTCTTTATAGCTACCATATTCATACAGCAATTTAACATATAGAGTTCTCGGACTCTAAATATGCTTTTGCACAATGATTAATTAGTTTAAGCTATCTTTATGTGTCAATCTGTAAAATGCACATACAAACATATGATGCACAATGTGTAAGTACAATTATAAAAATAACATATCATGAAAAAACTGTATCTTCATCACGATGCACTTTCAGCCAGCTCCACCTTTCTGCTAAAAATTCGATAAGCACGATTCATTTTATACAATCCACCCCTATCCCGACACACTCCACACATGATCTTTTCAGCTCAAAACCTTTCTACCACGGGAATCCTGCAAAGTCTCCTTTTAGATTCTGGAATCGCAAACAACATCAAATAACTGAGTCGTAGAGAGAATCCATTTTCATTTTTCCATGTTTGTTCTATATTTCAAGAAAATGATATTTAAATTAAATTTTAATTTCGGAAATTATCCATTTCGCTTTTGCACAAGTCTATGAAATTGAGAGGAAGCATTTTATCACAATGAATTTGTCCCTACATTTCTGTGAACACATTATTCTGATAGGGGAAAAAGAAAAGCGTATGGTGCTTCGAATTTTTCTTTAAAGAGTTAAATGATTATTGGAAGCAATATGATTATTGCAATCTCGTGCGTAGTTATTTTTCCGTTAATTCTGTTGGATAGCAATAAATATCAGGCTTACATTTCACAACGGCATAAAATATAAATGAGGTAATCACCTATATCAATTTTGTTCATTTCCGCAAGTGAAAATTTACAAACCAACGAACTTTCCCAAAAATGCGAAGATTTGGTTATCAAAATTTGTGTTAATATAAAAAAATAAGTAAATATTATGCTCTTCCTTTAGCCTTTTCTCAATGATATTTTTCCGATGTATGAGTGTGCATGATTTGGATTTTTGACCTAACTTAAACAATGTTTCAGGCATATCGCTACGATGTCTACCGTGCGACCGTTTATAGTGATATCTAGTAATGGGACATCATGCCGCCGACACGTATCATAATGGCCCACCCAGTCGCATTATCCCGACACCATGCCGACCAGTCCTAACACTAACCTCTTAATCTTGAGCGGCTAGCGAGACAGCTATTAAGTCTTTGGTATGTCTTGGCAGGAGGTCGATCCCGCAACCTCCAGCATCCGAGGCGGACACTCTAACCACTAGGCCATCGGAGCAGTCCTTCTTTCGATGTGCTCTTGCTTTTATTTCTTGCAGAATTTGTGTCAAATCAACAAACAATCCGTGAGATGTCTTCCTAACTTAAAAGTGAGTTCGGGGGTTAGTATCCCTATTGATTTTTCAGAGATTGGTTGATTGACAGATGATAATGATACTAATGATGATTATGATGGTGATGATGAGGGCGATGACGAGGACAATGGGCCAAATTGAACATTTTATGGGGTGATAAATTTTCCATAATATCACAAATATGCGATGCATCCATATAACGTATTAATGGGAACCAAACGGAAAATAAACATTTGATTCATATATTTAATATGCATCTTCCCTGGTAATTACTGACACCAAACTATCTGCTGCAGACGAATTGCTTGATAGTGTTTTTTCCAAGATCTTCTGAAAAGTTTTAAATAATTTTAAGTCCAACGATGTAATAGCTAAAGTGAAGAAAATTCATAACTGAGCCATGTACTACACAAGACACTTATTGTTATTCATTTGTTCATATAACTGCAGGTGTAATTCATGCTTGCTTGAATACGTGAGCACCAGTCAAGACGGTATTGCTGCCGACAATAGCCCAAGCTTATTATTTCGCTTCCTCTGTCTTATTTGACACAAGTTTGAGTCACTTTTATCAGTCTTTCTCCATGCACTGAAGAACTATAAAAGGTGCAAAGTTTGCTGACAAAACCGTTACTTCAAACCGTGGAGGTCAGAAGAAGCAACTGAACAAAATGTTAACAAGAAGTATGCGGAAAGCTCGTTTACAAAGAAGAAAGAAAGTGGAATCTCTGAGACAGGCACAGTGGAAGCTTCAACGCGCACGTCAGCAGATTGTTCTCCTAAACATGCGACTGGTGGAACTGAATTCCAGATATTCCAGGGCCAGAAGATACAATCTGAGATATTTCTGCCACATCTTGACAATGCGAATGCTAACTGCCGTGAGTGTTCGGAACGTCTACTCTTCTTACGTCAAAGAGAAAGCCATGATAGTTGCCCACCTCGGAGTGGAATTAATTCGTTCAGGCCTTTGGTGAAGAGTGCCCAAATCCCAACACTGAAGATGACGAGGACTGAATAATACAAATTCATTCCGAATAATACAGCTCTTTTCAGAGCCATACAAATATCTAGAAAAGAAATACTGATCATAGCCAAAATGAATGTAACCATATCGGTCCACACTCTTTATAGCTACCATATTCATACAGCAATTTAACATATAGAGTTCTCGGACTCTAAATATGCTTTTGCACAATGATTAATTAGTTTAAGCTATCTTTATGTGTCAATCTGTAAAATGCACATACAAACATATGATGCACAATGTGTAAGTACAATTATAAAAATAACATATCATGAAAAAACTGTATCTTCATCACGATGCACTTTCAGCCAGCTCCACCTTTCTGCTAAAAATTCGATAAGCACGATTCATTTTATACAATCCACCCCTATCCCGACACACTCCACCCATGATCTTTTCAGCTCAAAACCTTTCTACCACGGGAATCCTGCAAAGTCTCCTTTTAGATTCTGGAATCGCAAACAACATCAAATAACTGAGTCGTAGAGAGAATCCATGTTCATTTTTCCATGTTTGTTCTATATTTCAAGAAAATGATATTTAATTTAAATTTTAATTTCGGAAATTATCCATTTCGCTTTTGCACAAGTCTATGAAATTGAGAGGAAGCATTTTATCACAATGAATTTGTCCCTACATTTCTGTGAACACATTATTCTGATAGGGGAAAAAGAAAAGCGCATGGTGCTTCGAATTTTTCTTTAAAGAGTTAAATGATTATTGGAAGCAATATGATTATTGCAATCTCGTGCGTAGTTATTTTTCCGTTAATTCTGTTGGATAGCAATAAATATCAGGCTTACATTTCACAACGGCATAAAATATAAATGAGGTAATCACCTGTATCAATTTTGTTCATTTCCGCAAGTGAAAATTTACAAACCAACGAACTTTCCCAAAAATGCGAAGATTTGGTTATCAAAATTTGTGTTAATATAAAAAAATAAGTAAATATTATGCTCTTCCTTTAGCCTTTTCTCAATGATATTTTTCCGATGTATGAGTGTGCATGATTTGGATTTTTGACCTAACTTAAACAATGTTTCAGGCATATCGCTACGATGTCTACCGTGCGACCGTTTATAGTGATATCTAGTAATGGGACATCATGCCGCCGACACGTATCATAATGGCCCACCCAGTCGCATTATCCCGACACCATGCCGACCATTCCTAACACTAACCTCTTAATCTTGAGCGGCTAGCGAGACAGCTGTTAAGTCTTTGGTATGTCTTGGCCGGAGGTCGATCCCGCAACCTCCAGCATCCGAGGCGGACACTCTAACCACTAGGCCATCGGAGCAGTCCTTCTTTCATGTGCTCTTGCTTTTATTTCTTGCAGAATTTGTGTCAAATCAACAAACAATCCGTGAGATGTTTTCCTAACTTAAAAGTGAGTTCCGGGGGGTTAGTATCCCTATTGATTTTTCAGAGATTGGTTGATTGACAGATCATAATGATACTAATGATGATTATGATGGTGATGATGAGGGCGATGACGAGGACAATGGGCCAAGTTGAACATTTTATGGGGTGATAAATTTTCCATAATATCACAAATATGCGATGCATCCATATAACGTATTAATGGGAACCAAACGGAAAATAAACATTTGATTCATATATTTAATATGCATCTTCCCTGGTAATTACTGACACCAAACTATCTGCTGCAGACGAATTGCTTGATAGTGTTTTTTCCAAGATCTTCTGAAAAGTTTTAAATAATTTTAAGTCCAACGATGTAATAGCTAAAGTGAAGAAAATTCATAACTGAGCCATGTACTACACAAGACACTTATTGTTATTCATTTGTTCATATAACTGCAGGTGTAATTCACGCTTGCTTGAATACGTGAGCACCAGTCAAGACGGTATTGCTGCCGACAATAGCCCAAGCTTATTATTTCGCTTCCTCTGTCTTATTTGACACAAGTTTGAGTGACTTTTATCAGTCTTTCTCCATGCACTGGAGAACTATAAAAGGTGCAAAGTTTACTGACAAAACCGTTACTTCAAACCGTGGAGGTCAGAAGAAGAAACTGAACAAAATGTTAACAAGAAGTATGCGGAAAGCTCGTTTACAAAGAAGAAAGAAAGTGGAATCTCTGAGACAGGCACAGTGGAAGCTTCAACGCGCACGTCAGCAGATTGTTCTCCTAAACATGCGACTGGTGGAACTGAATTCCAGATATTCCAGGGCCAGAAGATACAATCTGAGATATTTCTGCCACATCTTGACAATGCGAATGCTAACTGCCGTGAGTGTTCGGAACGTCTACTCTTCTTACGTCAAAGAGAAAGCCATGATAGTTGCCCACCTCGGAGTGGAATTAATTCGTTCAGGCCTTTGGTGAAGAGTGCCCAAATCCCAACACTGAAGATGACGAGGACTGAATAATACAAATTCATTCCGAATAATACGGCTCTTTTCAGAGCCATACAAATATCTAGAAAAGAAATACTGATCATAGCCAAAATGAATGTAACCATATCGGTCCACACTCTTTATAGCTACCATATTCATACAGCAATTTAACATATAGAGTTCTCGGACTCTAAATATGCTTTTGCACAATGATTAATTAGTTTAAGCTATCTTTATGTGTCAATCTGTAAAATGCACATACAAACATATGATGCACAATGTGTAAGTACAATTATAAAAATAACATATCATGAAAAAACTGTATCTTCATCACGATGCACTTTCAGCCAGCTCCACCTTTCTGCTAAAAATTCGATAAGCACGATTCATTTTATACAATCCACCCCTATCCCGACACACTCCACCCATGATCTTTTCACCTTAAAACCTTTCTACCACTGGAATCCTGCAAAGTCTCCTTTTAGATTCTGGAATCGCAAACAACATCAAATAACTGAGTCGTAGAGAGAATCCATGTTCATTTTTCCATGTTTGTTCTATATTTCAAGAAAATGATATTTAATTTAAATTTTAATTTCGGAAATTATCCATTTCGCTTTTGCACAAGTCTATGAAATTGAGAGGAAGCATTTTATCACAATGAATTTGTCCCTACATTTCTGTGAACACATTAGTCTGATAGGGGAAAAAGAAAAGCGCATGGTGCTTCGAATTTTTCTTTAACGAGTTAAATGATTATTGTAAGCAATATGATTATTGCAATCTCGTGCGTAGTTATTTTTCCGTTAATTCTGTTGGATAGCAATAAATATCAGGCTTACATTTCACAACGGCATAAAATATAAATGAGGTAATCACCTGTATCAATTTTCTTCATTTCCGCAAGTGAAAATTTACAAACCAAAGAACTATCCCAAAATTGCGAAGATTTGGTTATCAAAATTTGTGTTAATATAAAAAATAAGTAAATATTATGCTCTTCCTTTAGCCTTTTCTCAATGATATTTTTCCGATGTATGAGTGTGCATGATTTGGATTTTTGACCTAACTTAAACAATGTTTCAGGCATATCGCTACGATGTCTACCGTGCGACCGTTTATAGTGATATCTAGTAATGGGACATCATGCCGCCGACACGTATCATAATGGCCCACCCAGTCGCATTATCCCGACACCATGCCGACCATTCCTAACACTAACCTCTTAATCTTGAGCGGCTAGCGAGACAGCTGTTAAGTCTTTGGTATGTCTTGGCCGGAGGTCGATCCCGCAACCTCCAGCATCCGAGGCGGACACTCTAACCACTAGGCCATCGGAGCAGTCCTCCTTTCGATGTGCTCTTGCTTTTATTTCTTGCAGAATTTGTGTCAAATCAACAAACAATCCGTGAGATGTTTTCCTAACTTAAAAGTGAGTTCCCGGGGGTTAGTATCCCTATTGATTTTTCAGAGATTAGTTGATTGACAGATGATAATGATACTAATGATGATTATGATGGTGATGATGAGGGCGATGACGAGGACAATGGGCCAAGTTGAACATTTTATGGGGTGATAAATTTTCCATAATATCACAAATATGCGATGCATCCATATAACGTATTAATGGGAACCAAACGGAAAATAAACATTTGATTCATATATTTAATATGCATCTTCCCTGGTACTTACTGACACCAAACTATCTGCTGCAGACGAATTGCTTGCTAGTGTTTTTTCCAAGATCTTTTGAAAAGTTTTAAATAATTTTAAGTCCAACGATGTAATAGCTAAAGTGAAGAAAATTCATAACTGAGCCATGTACTACACAAGACACTTATTGTTATTCATTTGTTCATATAACTGCAGGTGTAATTCACGCTTGCTTGAATACGTGAGCACCAGTCAAGACGGTATTGCTGCCGACAATAGCCCAAGCTTATTATTTCGCTTCCTCTGTCTTATTTGACACAAGTTTGAGTGACTTTTATCAGTCTTTCTCCATGCACTGGAGAACTATAAAAGGTGCAAAGTTTGCTGACAAAACCGTTACTTCAAACCGTGGAGGTCAGACGAAGAAACTGAACAAAATGTTAACAAGAAGTATGCGGAAAGCTCGTTTACAAAGAAGAAAGAAAGTGGAATCTCTGAGACAGGCACAGTGGAAGCTTCAACGCGCACGTCAGCAGATTGTTCTCCTAAACATGCGACTGGTGGAACTGAATTCCAGATATTCCAGGGCCAGAAGATACAATCTGAGATATTTCTGCCACATCTTGACAATGCGAATGCCAACTGCCGTGAGTGTTCGGAACGTCTACTCTTCTTACGTCAAAGAGAAAGCCATGATAGTTGCCCACCTCGGAGTGGAATTAATTCGTTCAGGCCTTTGGTGAAGAGTGCCCAAATCCCAACACTGAAGATGACGAGGACTGAATAATACAAATTCATTCCGAATAATACGGCTCTTTTCAGAGCCATACAAATATCTAGAAAAGAAATACTGATCATAGCCAAAATGAATGTAACCATATCGGTCCACACTCTTTATAGCTACCATATTCATACAGCAATTTAACATATAGAGTTCTCGGACTCTAAATATGCTTTTGCACAATGATTAATTAGTTTAAGCTATCTTTATGTGTCAATCTGTAAAATGCACATACAAACATATGATGCACAATGTGTAAGTACAATTATAAAAATAACATATCATGAAAAAACTGTATCTTCATCACGATGCACTTTCAGCCAGCTCCACCTTTCTGCTAAAAATTCGATAAGCACGATTCATTTTATACAATCCACCCCTATCCCGACACACTCCACCCATGATCTTTTCAGCTTAAAACCTTTCTACCACGGGAATCCTGCAAAGTCTCCTTTTAGATTCTGGAATCGCAAACAACATCAAATAACTGAGTCGTAGAGAGAATCCATGTTCATTTTTCCATGTTTGTTCTATATTTCAAGAAAATGATATTTAATTTAAATTTTAATTTCGGAAATTATCCATTTCGCTTTTGCACAAGTCTATGAAATTGAGAGGAAGCATTTTATCACAATGAATTTGTCCCTACATTTCTGTGAACACATTAGTCTGATAGGGGAAAAAGAAAAGCGCATGGTGCTTCGAATTTTTCTTTAAAGAGTTAAATGATTATTGTAAGCAATATGATTATTGCAATCTCGTGCGTAGTTATTTTTCCGTTAATTCTGTTGGATAGCAATAAATATCAGGCTTACATTTCACAACGGCATAAAATATAAATGAGGTAATCACCTGTATCAATTTTCTTCATTTCCGCAAGTGAAAATTTACAAACCAAAGAACTTTCCCAAAAATGCGAAGATTTGGTTATCAAAATTTGTGTTAATATAAAAAAATAAGTAAATATTATGCTCTTCCTTTAGCCTTTTCTCAATGATATTTTTCCGATGTATGAGTGTGCATGATTTGGATTTTTGACCTAACTTAAACAATGTTTCAGGCATATCGCTACGATGTCTACCGTGCGACCGTTTATAGTGATATCTAGTAATGGGACATCATGCCGCCGACACGTATCATAATGGCCCACCCAGTCGCATTATCCCGACACCATGCCGACCATTCCTAACACTAACCTCTTAATCTTGAGCGGCTAGCGAGACAGCTGTTAAGTCTTTGGTATGTCTTGGCCGGAGGTCGATCCCGCAACCTCCAGCATCCGAGGCGGACACTCTAACCACTAGGCCATCGGAGCAGTCCTCCTTTCGATGTGCTCTTGCTTTTATTTCTTGCAGAATTTGTGTCAAATCAACAAACAATCCGTGAGATGTTTTCCTAACTTAAAAGTGAGTTCCCGGGGGTTAGTATCCCTATTGATTTTTCAGAGATTAGTTGATTGACAGATGATAATGATACTAATGATGATTATGATGGTGATGATGAGGGCGATGACGAGGACAATGGGCCAAGTTGAACATTTTATGGGGTGATAAATTTTCCATAATATCACAAATATGCGATGCATCCATATAACGTATTAATGGGAACCAAACGGAAAATAAACATTTGATTCATATATTTAATATGCATCTTCCCTGGTACTTACTGACACCAAACTATCTGCTGCAGACGAATTGCTTGCTAGTGTTTTTTCCAAGATCTTTTGAAAAGTTTTAAATAATTTTAAGTCCAACGATGTAATAGCTAAAGTGAAGAAAATTCATAACTGAGCCATGTACTACACAAGACACTTATTGTTATTCATTTGTTCATATAACTGCAGGTGTAATTCACGCTTGCTTGAATACGTGAGCACCAGTCAAGACGGTATTGCTGCCGACAATAGCCCAAGCTTATTATTTCGCTTCCTCTGTCTTATTTGACACAAGTTTGAGTGACTTTTATCAGTCTTTCTCCATGCACTGGAGAACTATAAAAGGTGCAAAGTTTGCTGACAAAACCGTTACTTCAAACCGTGGAGGTCAGACGAAGAAACTGAACAAAATGTTAACAAGAAGTATGCGGAAAGCTCGTTTACAAAGAAGAAAGAAAGTGGAATCTCTGAGACAGGCACAGTGGAAGCTTCAACGCGCACGTCAGCAGATTGTTCTCCTAAACATGCGACTGGTGGAACTGAATTCCAGATATTCCAGGGCCAGAAGATACAATCTGAGATATTTCTGCCACATCTTGACAATGCGAATGCCAACTGCCGTGAGTGTTCGGAACGTCTACTCTTCTTACGTCAAAGAGAAAGCCATGATAGTTGCCCACCTCGGAGTGGAATTAATTCGTTCAGGCCTTTGGTGAAGAGTGCCCAAATCCCAACACTGAAGATGACGAGGACTGAATAATACAAATTCATTCCGAATAATACGGCTCTTTTCAGAGCCATACAAATATCTAGAAAAGAAATACTGATCATAGCCAAAATGAATGTAACCATATCGGTCCACACTCTTTATAGCTACCATATTCATACAGCAATTTAACATATAGAGTTCTCGGACTCTAAATATGCTTTTGCACAATGATTAATTAGTTTAAGCTATCTTTATGTGTCAATCTGTAAAATGCACATACAAACATATGATGCACAATGTGTAAGTACAATTATAAAAATAACATATCATGAAAAAACTGTATCTTCATCACGATGCACTTTCAGCCAGCTCCACCTTTCTGCTAAAAATTCGATAAGCACGATTCATTTTATACAATCCACCCCTATCCCGACACACTCCACCCATGATCTTTTCAGCTTAAAACCTTTCTACCACGGGAATCCTGCAAAGTCTCCTTTTAGATTCTGGAATCGCAAACAACATCAAATAACTGAGTCGTAGAGAGAATCCATGTTCATTTTTCCATGTTTGTTCTATATTTCAAGAAAATGATATTTAATTTAAATTTTAATTTCGGAAATTATCCATTTCGCTTTTGCACAAGTCTATGAAATTGAGAGGAAGCATTTTATCACAATGAATTTGTCCCTACATTTCTGTGAACACATTAGTCTGATAGGGGAAAAAGAAAAGCGCATGGTGCTTCGAATTTTTCTTTAAAGAGTTAAATGATTATTGTAAGCAATATGATTATTGCAATCTCGTGCGTAGTTATTTTTCCGTGAATTCTGTTGGATAGCAATAAATATCAGGCTTACATTTCACAACGGCATAAAATATAAATGAGGTAATCACCTGTATCAATTTTCTTCATTTCCGCAAGTGAAAATTTACAAACCAAAGAACTTTCCCAAAAATGCGAAGATTTGGTTATCAAAATTTGTGTTAATATAAAAAAATAAGTAAATATTATGCTCTTCCTTTAGCCTTTTCTCAATGATATTTTTCCGATGTATGAGTGTGCATGATTTGGATTTTTGACCTAACTTAAACAATGTTTCAGGCATATCGCTACGATGTCTACCGTGCGACCGTTTATAGTGATATCTAGTAATGGGACATCATGCCGCCGACACGTATCATAATGGCCCACCCAGTCGCATTATCCCGACACCATGCCGACCATTCCTAACACTAACCTCTTAATCTTGAGCGGCTAGCGAGACAGCTGTTAAGTCTTTGGTATGTCTTGGCCGGAGGTCGATCCCGCAACCTCCAGCATCCGAGGCGGACACTCTAACCACTAGGCCATCGGAGCAGTCCTCCTTTCGATGTGCTCTTGCTTTTATTTCTTGCAGAATTTGTGTCAAATCAACAAACAATCCGTGAGATGTTTTCCTAACTTAAAAGTGAGTTAGGGGGGTTAGTATCCCTATTGATTTTTCATAGATTGGTTGATTGACAGATGATAATGATACTAATGATGATTATGATGGTGATGATGAGGGCGATGACGAGGACAATGGGCCAAATTGAACATTTTATGGGGTGATAAATTTTCCATAATATCACAAATATGCGATGCATCCATATAACGTATCAATGGGAACCAAACGGAAAATAAACATTTGATTCATATATTTAATATGCATCTTCCCTGGTAATTACTGACACCAAACTATCTGCTGCGGACGAATTGCTTGATAGTGTTTTTTCCAAGATCTTCTGAAAAGTTTTAAATAATTTTAAGTCCAACGATGTAATAGCTAAAGTGAAGAAAATTCATAACTGAGCCATGTACTACACAAGACACTTATTGTTATTCATTTGTTCATATAACTGCAGGTGTAATTCACGCTTGCTTGAATACGTGAGCACCAGTCAAGACGGTATTGCTGCCGACAATAGCCCAAGCTTATTATTTCGCTTCCTCTGTCTTATTTGACACAAGTTTGAGTGACTTTTATCAGTCTTTCTCCATGCACTGGAGAACTATAAAAGGTGCAAAGTTTGCTGACAAAACCGTTACTTCAAACCGTGGAGGTCAGATGAAGAAACTGTACAAAATGTTAACAAGAAACATGCGGAAAGCTTGTTTACAAAGAAGAAAGAAAGTGGAATCTCTGAGACATGCATAGTGGAAGCTTCAACGCGCACGTCAGCAGATTGTTCTCCTAAACATGCGACTGGTGGAACTGAATTCCAGATATTCCAGGGCCAGAAGATACAATCTGAGATATTTCTGCCACATCTTGACAATGCGAATGCTAACTGCCGTGAGTGTTCGGAACGTCTACTCTTCTTACGTCAAAGAGAAAGCCATGATAGTTGCCCACCTCGGAGTGGAATTAATTCGTTCAGGCCTTTGGTGAAGAGTGCCCAAATCCCAACACTGAAGATGACGAGGACTGAATAATACAAATTCATTCCGAATAATACGGCTCTTTTCAGAGCCATACAAATATCTAGAAAAGAAATACTGATCATAGCCAAAATGAATGTAACCATATCGGTCCACACTCTTTATAGCTACCATATTCATACAGCAATTTAACATATAGAGTTCTCGGACTCTAAATATGCTTTTGCACAAAGATTAATTAGTTTAAGCTATCTTTATGTGTCAATCTGTAAAATGCACATACAAACATATGATGCACAATGTGTAAGTACAATTATAAAAATAACATATCATGAAAAAACTGTATCTTCATCACGATGCACTTTCAGCCAGCTCCACCTTTCTGCTAAAAATTCGATAAGCACGATTCATTTTATACAATCCACCCCTATCCCGACACACTCCACCCATGATGTTTTCAGCTTAAAACCTTTCTACCACTGGAATCCTGCAAAGTCTCCTTTTAGATTCTGGAATCGCAAACAACATCAAATAACTGAGTCGTAGAGAGAATCCATGTTCATTTTTCCATGTTTGTTCTATATTTCAAGAAAATGATATTTAATTTAAATTTTAATTTCGGAAATTATCCATTTGGCTTTTGCACAAGTCTATGAAATTGAGAGGAAGCATTTTATCACAATGAATTTGTCCCTACATTTCTGTGAACACATTAGTCTGATAGGGGAAAAAGAAAAGCGCATGGTGCTTCGAATTTTTCTTTAAAGAGTTAAATGATTATTGTAAGCAATATGATTATTGCAATCTCGTGCGTAGTTATTTTTCCGTTAATTCTGTTGGATGGCAATAAATATCAGGCTTACATTTCACGACGGCATAAAATATAAATGAGGTAATCACCTGTATCAATTTTCTTCATTTCCGCAAGTGAAAATTTACAAACCAACGAACTTTCCCAAAAATGCGAAGATTTGGTTATCAAAATTTGTGTTAATATAAAAAAATAAGTAAATATTATGCTCTTCCTTTAGCCTTTTCTCAATGATATTTTTCCGATGTATGAGTGTGCATGATTTGGATATTTGTCGTAACGTAAACAATGTTTCAGGCATATCGCTACGATGTCTACCGTGCGACCGTTTATAGTGATATCTAGTAATGGGACATCATGCCGCCGACACGTATCATAATGGCCCACCCAGTCGCATTATCCCGACACCATGCCGACCAGTCCTAACACTAACCTCTTAATCTTGGGCGGCTAGCGAGACAGCTGTTAAGTCTTTGGTATGTCTTGGCAAGAGGTCGATCCCGCAACCTCCAGCATCCGAGGCGGACACTCTAACCACTAGGCCGTCGGAGCAGTCCTTCTATCGATGTGCTCTTGCTTTTATTTCTTGCAGAATTTGTGTCAAATCAACAAACAATCCGTGAGATGTCTTCCTAACTTAAAAGTGAGTTCCGGAGGGTTAGATTCCCTATTGATTTTTCAGAGATTGGTTGATTGACAGATGATAATGATACTAATGATGATTATGATGGTGATGATGAGGGCGATGACGAGGACAACGGGCCAAGTTGAACATTTTATGGGGTGATAAATTTTCCATAATATCACAAATATGCGATGCATCCATATAACGTATTAATGGGAACCAAACGGAAAATAAACATTTGATTCATATATTTAATATGCATCTTCCCTGGTAATTACTGACATCAAACTATCTGCTGCAGACGAATTGCTTGATAGTGTTTTTTCCAAGATCTTCTGAAAAGTTTTAAATAATTTTAAGTCCAACGATGTAATAGCTAAAGTGAAGAAAATTCATAACTGAGCCATGTACTACACAAGACACTTATTGTTATTCATTTGTTCATATAACTGCAGGTGTAATTCACGCTTGCTTGAATACGTGAGCAACAGTCAAGACGGTATTGCTGCCGACAATAGCCCAAGCTTATTATTTCGCTTCCTCTGTCTTATTTGACACAAGTTTGAGTGACTTTTATCAGTCTTTCTCCATGCACTGGAGAACTATAAAAGGTCCAAAGTTTACTGACAAAACCGTTACTTCAAACCGTGGAGGTCAGATGAAGAAACTGAACAAAATGTTAACAAGAAGTATGCGGAAAGCTCGTTTACAAAGAAGAAAGAAAGTGGAATCTCTGAGACAGGCACAGTGGAAGCTTCAACGCGCACGTCAGCAGATTGTTCTCCTAAACATGCGACTGGTGGAACTGAATTCCAGATATTCCAGGGCCAGAAGATACAATCTGAGATATTTCTGCCACATCTTGACAATGCGAATGCTAACTGCCGTGAGTGTTCGGAAAGTCTACTCTTCTTACGTCAAAGAGAAAGCCATGATAGTTGCCCACCTCGGAGTGGAATTAATTCGTTCAGGCCTTTGGTGAAGAGTGCCCAAATCCCAACACTGAAGATGACGAGGACTGAATAATACAAATTCATTCCGAATAATACGGCTCTTTTCAGAGCCATACAAATATCTAGAAAAGAAATACTGATCATAGCCAAAATGAATGTAACCATATCGGTCCACACTCTTTATAGCTACCATATTCATACAGCAATTTAACATATAGAGTTCTCGGACTCTAAATATGCTTTTGCACAATGATTAATTAGTTTAAGCTATCTTTATGTGTCAATCTGTAAAATGCACATACAAACATATGATGCACAAAGTGTAAGTACAATTATAAAAATAACATATCATGAAAAAACTGTATCTTCATCACGATGCACTTTCAGCCAGCTCCACCTTTCTGCTAAAAATTCGATAAGCACGATTCATTTTATACAATCCACCCCTATCCCGACACACTCCACCCATGATGTTTTCACCTTAAAACCTTTCTACCACTGGAATCCTGCAAAGTCTCCTTTTAGATTCTGGAATCGCAAACAACATCAAATAACTGAGTCGTAGAGAGAATCCATGTTCATTTTTCCATGTTTGTTCTATATTTCAAGAAAATGATATTTAATTTAAATTTTAATTTCGGAAATTATCCATTTCGCTTTTGCACAAGTCTATGAAATTGAGAGGAAGCATTTTATCACAATGAATTTGTCCCTACATTTCTGTGAACACATTAGTCTGATAGGGGAAAAAGAAAAGCGCATGGTGCTTCGAATTTTTCTTTAAAGAGTTAAATGATTATTGTAAGCAATATGATTATTGCAATCTCGTGCGTAGTTATTTTTCCGTGAATTCTGTTGGATAGCAATAAATATCAGGCTTACATTTCACAACGGCATAAAATATAAATGAGGTAATCACCTGTATCAATTTTCTTCATTTCCGCAAGTGAAAATTTACAAACCAAAGAACTTTCCCAAAAATGCGAAGATTTGGTTATCAAAATTTGTGTTAATATAAAAAAATAAGTAAATATTATGCTCTTCCTTTAGCCTTTTCTCAATGATATTTTTCCGATGTATGAGTGTGCATGATTTGGATTTTTGACCTAACTTAAACAATGTTTCAGGCATATCGCTACGATGTCTACCGTGCGACCGTTTATAGTGATATCTAGTAATGGGACATCATGCCGCCGACACGTATCATAATGGCCCACCCAGTCGCATTATCCCGACACCATGCCGACCATTCCTAACACTAACCTCTTAATCTTGAGCGGCTAGCGAGACAGCTGTTAAGTCTTTGGTATGTCTTGGCCGGAGGTCGATCCCGCAACCTCCAGCATCCGAGGCGGACACTCTAACCACTAGGCCATCGGAGCAGTCCTCCTTTCGATGTGCTCTTGCTTTTATTTCTTGCAGAATTTGTGTCAAATCAACAAACAATCCGTGAGATGTTTTCCTAACTTAAAAGTGAGTCCCCGGGGGTTAGTATCCCTATTGATTTTTCAGAGATTGGTTGATTGACAGATGATAATGATACTAATGATGATTATGATGTTGATGATGAGGGCAATGACGAGGACAATGGGCCAAATTGAACATTGTATGGGGTGATAAATTTTCCATAATATCACAAATATGCGATGCATCCATATAACGTATTAATGGGAACCAAACGGAAAATAAACATTTGATTCATATATTTAATATGCATCTTCCCTGGTAATTACTGACACCAAACTATCTGCTGCAGACGAATTGCTTGATAGTGTTTTTTCCAAGATCTTCTGAAAAGTTTTAAATAATTTTAAGTCCAACGATGTAATAGCTAAAGTGAAGAAAATTCATAACTGAGCCATGTACTACACAAGACACTTATTGTTATTCATTTGTTCATATAACTGCAGGTGTACTTCACGCTTGCCTGAATACGTGAGCACCAGTCAAGACGGTATTGCTGCCGACAATAGCCCAAGCTTATTATTTCGCTTCCTCTGTCTTATTTGACACAAGTTTGAGTGACTTTTATCAGTCTTTCTCCATGCACTGGAGAACTGTAAAAGGTGCAAAGTTTGCTGATAAAACCGTTACTTCAAACCGTGGAGGTCAGATGAAGAAACTGAACAAAATGTTAACAAGAAGTATGCGGAAAGCTCGTTTACAAAGAAGGAAGAAGGTGGAATCTCTGAGACAGGCACAGTGGAAGCTTCAACGCGCACGTCAGCAGATTGTTCTCCTAAACATGCGACTGGTGGAACTGAATTCCAGATATTCCAGGGCCAGAAGATACAATCTGAGATATTTCTGCCACATCTTGACAATGCGAATGCTAACTGCCGTGAGTGTTCGGAACGTCTACTCTTCTTACGTCAAAGAGAAAGCCATGATAGTTGCCCACCTCGGAGTGGAATTAATTCGTTCAGGCCTTTGGTGAAGAGTGCCCAAATCCCAACACTGAAGATGACGAGGACTGAATAATACAAATTCATTCCGAATAATACGGCTCTTTTCAGAGCCATACAAATATCTAGAAAAGAAATACTGATCATAGCCAAAATGAATGTAACCATATCGGTCCACACTCTTTATAGCTACCATATTCATACAGCAATTTAACATATAGAGTTCTCGGACTCTAAATATGCTTTTGCACAATGATTAATTAGTTTAAGCTATCTTTATGTGTCAGTCTGTAAAATGCACATACAAACATATGATGCACAATGTGTAAGTACAATTATAAAAATAACATATCATGAAAAAACTGTATCTTCATCACGATGCACTTTCAGCCAGCTCCACCTTTCTGCTAAAAATTCGATAAGCACGATTCATTTTATACAATCCACCCCTATCCCGACACACTCCACCCATGATCTTTTCACCTTAAAACCTTTCTACCACTGGAATCCTGCAAAGTCTCCTTTTAGATTCTGGAATCGCAAACAACATCAAATAACTGAGTCGTAGAGAGAATCCATGTTCATTTTTCCATGTTTGTTCTATATTTCAAGAAAATGATATTTAATTTAAATTTTAATTTCGGAAATTATCCATTTCGCTTTTGCACAAGTCTATGAAATTGAGAGGAAGCATTTTATCACAATGAATTTGTCCCTACATTTCTGTGAACACATTATTCTGATAGGGGAAAAAGAAAAGCGCATGGTGCTTCGAATTTTTCTTTAAAGAGTTAAATGATTATTGTAAGCAATATGATTATTGCAATCTCGTGCGTAGTTATTTTTCCGTGAATTCTGTTGGATAGCAATAAATATCAGGCTTACATTTCTACAACGGCATAAAATATAAATGAGGTAATCACCTGTATCAATTTTCTTCATTTCCGCAAGTGAAAATTTACAAACCAAAGAACTTTCCCAAAAATGCGAAGATTTGGTTATCAAAATTTGTGTTAATATAAAAAAATAAGTAAATATTATGCTCTTCCTTTAGCCTTTTCTCAATGATATTTTTCCGATGTATGAGTGTGCATGATTTGGATTTTTGACCTAACTTAAACAATGTTTCAGGCATATCGCTACGATGTCTACCGTGCGACCGTTTATAGTGATATCTAGTAATGGGACATCATGCCGCCGACACGTATCATAATGGCCCACCCAGTCGCATTATCCCGACACCATGCCGACCATTCCTAACACTAACCTCTTAATCTTGAGCGGCTAGCGAGACAGCTGTTAAGTCTTTGGTATGTCTTGGCCGGAGGTCGATCCCGCAACCTCCAGCATCCGAGGCGGACACTCTAACCACTAGGCCATCGGAGCAGTCCTCCTTTCGATGTGCTCTTGCTTTTATTTCTTGCAGAATTTGTGTCAAATCAACAAACAATCCGTGAGATGTTTTCCTAACTTAAAAGTGAGTTCCCGGGGGTTAGTATCCCTATTGATTTTTCAGAGATTGGTTGATTGACAGATGATAATGATACTAATGATGATTATGATGTTGATGATGAGGGCGATGATGAGGACAATGGGCCAAATTGAACATTGTATGGGGTGATAAATTTTCCATAATATCACAAATATGCGATGCATCCATATAACGTATTAATGGGAACCAAACGGAAAATAAACATTTGATTCATATATTTAATATGCATCTTCCCTGGTAATTACTGACACCGAACAATCTGCTGCAGACGAATTGCTTGATAGTGTTTTTTCCAAGATCTTCTGAAAAGTTTTAAATAATTTTAAGTCCAACGATGTAATAGCTAAAGTGAAGAAAATTCATAACTGAGCCATGTACTACACAAGACACTTATTGTTATTCATTTGTTCATATAACTGCAGGTGTAATTCACGCTTGCCTGAATACGTGAGCACCAGTCAAGACGGTATTGCTGCCGACAATAGCCCAAGCTTATTATTTCGCTTCCTCTGTCTTATTTGACACAAGTTTGAGTGACTTTTATCAGTCTTTCTCCATGCACTGGAGAACTATAAAAGGTGCAAAGTTTGCTGATAAAACCGTTACTTCAAACCGTGGAGGTCAGATGAAGAAACTGAACAAAATGTTAACAAGAAGTATGCGGAAAGCTCGTTTACAAAGAAGGAAGAAGGTGGAATCTCTGAGACAGGCACAGTGGAAGCTTCAACGCGCACGTCAGCAGATTGTTCTCCTAAACATGCGACTGGTGGAACTGAATTCCAGATATTCCAGGGCCAGAAGATACAATCTGAGATATTTCTGCCACATCTTGACAATGCGAATGCTAACTGCCGTGAGTGTTCGGAACGTCTACTCTTCTTACGTCAAAGAGAAAGCCATGATAGTTGCCCACCTCGGAGTGGAATTAATTCGTTCAGGCCTTTGGTGAAGAGTGCCCAAATCCCAACACTGAAGATGACGAGGACTGAATAATACAAATTCATTCCGAATAATACGGCTCTTTTCAGAGCCATACAAATATCTAGAAAAGAAATACTGATCATAGCCAAAATGAATGTAACCATATCGGTCCACACTCTTTATAGCTACCATATTCATACAGCAATTTAACATATAGAGTTCTCGGACTCTAAATATGCTTTTGCACAATGATTAATTAGTTTAAGCTATCTTTATGTGTCAATCTGTAAAATGCACATACAAACATATGATGCACAATGTGTAAGTACAATTATAAAAATAACATATCATGAAAAAACTGTATCTTCATCACGATGCACTATCAACCAGCTCCACCTTTCTGCTAAAAATTCGATAAGCACGATTCATTTTATACAATCCACCCCTATCCCGTCACACTCCACCCATGATCTTTTCACCTTAAAACCTCTCTACCACGGGAATCCTGCAAAGTCTCCTTTAAGATTCTGGAATCGCAAACAACATCAAATAACTGAGTCGTAGAGAGAATCCATGTTCATTTTTCCATGTTTGTTCTATATTTCAAGAAAATGATATTTAATTTAAATTTTAATTTCGGAAATTATCCATTTCGCTTTTGCACAAGTCTATGAAATTGAGAGGAAGCATTTTATCACAATGAATTTGTCCCTACATTTCTGTGAACACATTAGTCTGATAGGGGAAAAAGAAAAGCGTATGGTGCTTCGAATTTTTCTTTAAAGAGTTAAATGATTATTGTAAGCAATATGATTATTGCAATCTCGTGCGTAGTTATTTTTCCGTTAATTCTGTTGGATAGCAATAAATATCAGGCTTACATTTCACAACGGCATAAAATATCAATGAGGTAATCACCTGTATCAATTTTCTTCATTTCCGCAAGTGAAAATTTACAAACCAACGAACTTTCCCAAAAATGCGAAGATTTGGTTATCAAAATTTGTGTTAATATAAAAAAATAAGTAAATATTATGCTCTTCCTTTAGCCTTTTCTCAATGATATTTTTCCGATGTATGAGTGTGCATGATTTGGATTTTTGACCTAACTTAAACAATGTTTCAGGCATATCGCTACGATGTCTACCGTGCGACCGTTTATAGTGATATCTAGTAATGGGACATCATGCCGCCGACACGTATCATAATGGCCCACCCAGTCGCATTATCCCGACACCATGCCGACCAGTCCTAACAATAACCTCTTAATCTTGAGCGGCTAGCGAGACAGCTGTTAAGTCTTTGGTATGTCTTGGCCGGAGGTCGATCCCGCAACCTCCAGCATCCGAGGCGGACACTCTAACCACTAGGCCATCGGAGCAGTCCTTCTTTCGATGTGCTCTTGCTTTTCTTTCTTGCAGAATTTGTGTCAAATCAACAAACAATCCGTGAGATGTTTTCCTAACTTAAAAGTGAGTTCCCGGGGGTTAGTATCCCTATTGATTTTTCAGAGATTAGTTGATTGACAGATGATAATGATACTAATGATGATTATGATGGTGATGATGAGGGCGATGACGAGGACAATGGGCCAAGTTGAACATTTTATGGGGTGATAAATTTTCCATAATATCACAAATATGCGATGCATCCATATAACGTATTAATGGGAACCAAACGGAAAATAAACATTTGATTCATATATTTAATATGCATCTTCCCTGGTAATTACTGACACCAAACTATCTGCTGCAGACGAATTGCTTGCTAGTGTTTTTTCCAAGATCTTTTGAAAAGTTTTAAATAATTTTAAGTCCAACGATGTAATAGCTAAAGTGAAGAAAATTCATAACTGAGCCATGTACTACACAAGACACTTATTGTTATTCATTTGTTCATATAACTGCAGGTGTAATTCACGCTTGCTTGAATACGTGAGCACCAGTCAAGACGGTATTGCTGCCGACAATAGCCCAAGCTTATTATTTCGCTTCCTCTGTCTTATTTGACACAAGTTTGAGTGACTTTTATCAGTCTTTCTCCATGCACTGGAGAACTATAAAAGGTGCAAAGTTTGCTGACAAAACCGTTACTTCAAACCGTGGAGGTCAGACGAAGAAACTGAACAAAATGTTAACAAGAAGTATGCGGAAAGCTCGTTTACAAAGAAGAAAGAAAGTGGAATCTCTGAGACAGGCACAGTGGAAGCTTCAACGCGCACGTCAGCAGATTGTTCTCCTAAACATGCGACTGGTGGAACTGAATTCCAGATATTCCAGGGCCAGAAGATACAATCTGAGATATTTCTGCCACATCTTGACAATGCGAATGCCAACTGCCGTGAGTGTTCGGAACGTCTACTCTTCTTACGTCAAAGAGAAAGCCATGATAGTTGCCCACCTCGGAGTGGAATTAATTCGTTCAGGCCTTTGGTGAAGAGTGCCCAAATCCCAACACTGAAGATGACGAGGACTGAATAATACAAATTCATTCCGAATAATACGGCTCTTTTCAGAGCCATACAAATATCTAGAAAAGAAATACTGATCATAGCCAAAATGAATGTAACCATATCGGTCCACACTCTTTATAGCTACCATATTCATACAGCAATTTAACATATAGAGTTCTCGGACTCTAAATATGCTTTTGCACAATGATTAATTAGTTTAAGCTATCTTTATGTGTCAATCTGTAAAATGCACATACAAACATATGATGCACAATGTGTAAGTACAATTATAAAAATAACATATCATGAAAAAACTGTATCTTCATCACGATGCACTTTCAGCCAGCTCCACCTTTCTGCTAAAAATTCGATAAGCACGATTCATTTTATACAATCCACCCCTATCCCGACACACTCCACCCATGATCTTTTCAGCTTAAAACCTTTCTACCACGGGAATCCTGCAAAGTCTCCTTTTAGATTCTGGAATCGCAAACAACATCAAATAACTGAGTCGTAGAGAGAATCCATGTTCATTTTTCCATGTTTGTTCTATATTTCAAGAAAATGATATTTAATTTAAATTTTAATTTCGGAAATTATCCATTTCGCTTTTGCACAAGTCTATGAAATTGAGAGGAAGCATTTTATCACAATGAATTTGTCCCTACATTTCTGTGAACACATTAGTCTGATAGGGGAAAAAGAAAAGCGCATGGTGCTTCGAATTTTTCTTTAAAGAGTTAAATGATTATTGTAAGCAATATGATTATTGCAATCTCGTGCGTAGTTATTTTTCCGTTAATTCTGTTGGATAGCAATAAATATCAGGCTTACATTTCACAACGGCATAAAATATAAATGAGGTAATCACCTGTATCAATTTTCTTCATTTCCGCAAGTGAAAATTTACAAACCAAAGAACTTTCCCAAAAATGCGAAGATTTGGTTATCAAAATTTGTGTTAATATAAAAAAATAAGTAAATATTATGCTCTTCCTTTAGCCTTTTCTCAATGATATTTTTCCGATGTATGAGTGTGCATGATTTGGATTTTTGACCTAACTTAAACAATGTTTCAGGCATATCGCTACGATGTCTACCGTGCGACCGTTTATAGTGATATCTAGTAATGGGACATCATGCCGCCGACACGTATCATAATGGCCCACCCAGTCGCATTATCCCGACACCATGCCGACCAGTCCTAACAATAACCTCTTAATCTTGAGCGGCTAGCGAGACAGCTGTTAAGTCTTTGGTATGTCTTGGCCGGAGGTCGATCCCGCAACCTCCAGCATCCGAGGCGGACACTCTAACCACTAGGCCATCGGAGCAGTCCTCCTTTCGATGTGCTCTTGCTTTTATTTCTTGCAGAATTTGTGTCAAATCAACAAACAATCCGTGAGATGTTTTCCTAACTTAAAAGTGAGTTCCCGGGGGTTAGTATCCCTATTGATTTTTCAGAGATTAGTTGATTGACAGATGATAATGATACTAATGATGATTATGATGGTGATGATGAGGGCGATGACGAGGACAATGGGCCAAGTTGAACATTTTATGGGGTGATAAATTTTCCATAATATCACAAATATGCGATGCATCCATATAACGTATTAATGGGAACCAAACGGAAAATAAACATTTGATTCATATATTTAATATGCATCTTCCCTGGTAATTACTGACACCAAACTATCTGCTGCAGACGAATTGCTTGCTAGTGTTTTTTCCAAGATCTTTTGAAAAGTTTTAAATAATTTTAAGTCCAACGATGTAATAGCTAAAGTGAAGAAAATTCATAACTGAGCCATGTACTACACAAGACACTTATTGTTATTCATTTGTTCATATAACTGCAGGTGTAATTCACGCTTGCTTGAATACGTGAGCACCAGTCAAGACGGTATTGCTGCCGACAATAGCCCAAGCTTATTATTTCGCTTCCTCTGTCTTATTTGACACAAGTTTGAGTGACTTTTATCAGTCTTTCTCCATGCACTGGAGAACTATAAAAGGTGCAAAGTTTGCTGACAAAACCGTTACTTCAAACCGTGGAGGTCAGACGAAGAAACTGAACAAAATGTTAACAAGAAGTATGCGGAAAGCTCGTTTACAAAGAAGAAAGAAAGTGGAATCTCTGAGACAGGCACAGTGGAAGCTTCAACGCGCACGTCAGCAGATTGTTCTCCTAAACATGCGACTGGTGGAACTGAATTCCAGATATTCCAGGGCCAGAAGATACAATCTGAGATATTTCTGCCACATCTTGACAATGCGAATGCCAACTGCCGTGAGTGTTCGGAACGTCTACTCTTCTTACGTCAAAGAGAAAGCCATGATAGTTGCCCACCTCGGAGTGGAATTAATTCGTTCAGGCCTTTGGTGAAGAGTGCCCAAATCCCAACACTGAAGATGACGAGGACTGAATAATACAAATTCATTCCGAATAATACGGCTCTTTTCAGAGCCATACAAATATCTAGAAAAGAAATACTGATCATAGCCAAAATGAATGTAACCATATCGGTCCACACTCTTTATAGCTACCATATTCATACAGCAATTTAACATATAGAGTTCTCGGACTCTAAATATGCTTTTGCACAATGATTAATTAGTTTAAGCTATCTTTATGTGTCAATCTGTAAAATGCACATACAAACATATGATGCACAATGTGTAAGTACAATTATAAAAATAACATATCATGAAAAAACTGTATCTTCATCACGATGCACTTTCAGCCAGCTCCACCTTTCTGCTAAAAATTCGATAAGCACGATTCATTTTATACAATCCACCCCTATCCCGACACACTCCACCCATGATCTTTTCAGCTTAAAACCTTTCTACCACGGGAATCCTGCAAAGTCTCCTTTTAGATTCTGGAATCGCAAACAACATCAAATAACTGAGTCGTAGAGAGAATCCATGTTCATTTTTCCATGTTTGTTCTATATTTCAAGAAAATGATATTTAATTTAAATTTTAATTTCGGAAATTATCCATTTCGCTTTTGCACAAGTCTATGAAATTGAGAGGAAGCATTTTATCACAATGAATTTGTCCCTACATTTCTGTGAACACATTAGTCTGATAGGGGAAAAAGAAAAGCGCATGGTGCTTCGAATTTTTCTTTAAAGAGTTAAATGATTATTATAAGCAATATGATTATTGCAATCTCGTGCGTAGTTATTTTTCCGTGAATTCTGTTGGATAGCAATAAATATCAGGCTTACATTTCACAACGGCATAAAATATAAATGAGGTAATCACCTGTATCAATTTTCTTCATTTCCGCAAGTGAAAATTTACAAACCAAAGAACTTTCCCAAAAATGCGAAGATTTGGTTATCAAAATTTGTGTTAATATAAAAAAATAAGTAAATATTATGCTCTTCCTTTAGCCTTTTCTCAATGATATTTTTCCGATGTATGAGTGTGCATGATTTGGATTTTTGACCTAACTTAAACAATGTTTCAGGCATATCGCTACGATGTCTACCGTGCGACCGTTTATAGTGATATCTAGTAATGGGACATCATGCCGCCGACACGTATCATAATGGCCCACCCAGTCGCATTATCCCGACACCATGCCGACCATTCCTAACACTAACCTCTTAATCTTGAGCGGCTAGCGAGACAGCTGTTAAGTCTTTGGTATGTCTTGGCCGGAGGTCGATCCCGCAACCTCCAGCATCCGAGGCGGACACTCTAACCACTAGGCCATCGGAGCAGTCCTCCTTTCGATGTGCTCTTGCTTTTATTTCTTGCAGAATTTGTGTCAAATCAACAAACAATCCGTGAGATGTTTTCCTAACTTAAAAGTGAGTTAGGGGGGTTAGTATCCCTATTGATTTTTCAGAGATTGGTTGATTGACAGATGATAATGATACTAATGATGATTATGATGGTGATGATGAGGGCGATGACGAGGACAATGGGCCAAATTGAACATTTTATGGGGTGATAAATTTTCCATAATATCACAAATATGCGATGCATCCATATAACGTATCAATGGGAACCAAACGGAAAATAAACATTTGATTCATATATTTAATATGCATCTTCCCTGGTAATTACTGACACCAAACTATCTGCTGCGGACGAATTGCTTGATAGTGTTTTTTCCAAGATCTTCTGAAAAGTTTTAAATAATTTTAAGTCCAACGATGTAATAGCTAAAGTGAAGAAAATTCATAACTGAGCCATGTACTACACAAGACACTTATTGTTATTCATTTGTTCATATAACTGCAGGTGTAATTCACGCTTGCTTGAATACGTGAGCACCAGTCAAGACGGTATTGCTGCCGACAATAGCCCAAGCTTATTATTTCGCTTCCTCTGTCTTATTTGACACAAGTTTGAGTCACTTTTATCAGTCTTTCTCCATGCACTGGAGAACTATAAAAGGTGCAAAGTTTGCTGACAAAACCGTTACTTCAAACCGTGGAGGTCAGATGAAGAAACTGTACAAAATGTTAACAAGAAACATGCGGAAAGCTTGTTTACAAAGAAGAAAGAAAGTGGAATCTCTGAGACATGCATAGTGGAAGCTTCAACGCGCACGTCAGCAGATTGTTCTCCTAAACATGCGACTGGTGGAACTGAATTCCAGATATTCCAGGGCCAGAAGATACAATCTGAGATATTTCTGCCACATCTTGACAATGCGAATGCTAACTGCCGTGAGTGTTCGGAACGTCTACTCTTCTTACGTCAAAGAGAAAGCCATGATAGTTGCCCACCTCGGAGTGGAATTAATTCGTTCAGGCCTTTGGTGAAGAGTGCCCAAATCCCAACACTGAAGATGACGAGGACTGAATAATACAAATTCATTCCGAATAATACGGCTCTTTTCAGAGCCATACAAATATCTAGAAAAGAAATACTGATCATAGCCAAAATGAATGTAACCATATCGGTCCACACTCTTTATAGCTACCATATTCATACAGCAATTTAACATATAGAGTTCTCGGACTCTAAATATGCTTTTGCACAAAGATTAATTAGTTTAAGCTATCTTTATGTGTCAATCTGTAAAATGCACATACAAACATATGATGCACAATGTGTAAGTACAATTATAAAAATAACATATCATGAAAAAACTGTATCTTCATCACGATGCACTTTCAGCCAGCTCCACCTTTCTGCTAAAAATTCGATAAGCACGATTCATTTTATACAATCCACCCCTATCCCGACACACTCCACCCATGATGTTTTCACCTTAAAACCTTTCTACCACTGGAATCCTGCAAAGTCTCCTTTTAGATTCTGGAATCGCAAACAACATCAAATAACTGAGTCGTAGAGAGAATCCATGTTCATTTTTCCATGTTTGTTCTATATTTCAAGAAAATGATATTTAATTTAAATTTTAATTTCGGAAATTATCCATTTCGCTTTTGCACAAGTCTATGAAATTGAGAGGAAGCATTTTATCACAATGAATTTGTCCCTACATTTCTGTGAACACATTAGTCTGATAGGGGAAAAAGAAAAGCGCATGGTGCTTCGAATTTTTCTTTAAAGAGTTAAATGATTATTGTAAGCAATATGATTATTGCAATCTCGTGCGTAGTTATTTTTCCGTTAATTCTGTTGGATAGCAATAAATATCAGGCTTACATTTCACGACGGCATAAAATATAAATGAGGTAATCACCTGTATCAATTTTCTTCATTTCCGCAAGTGAAAATTTACAAACCAACGAACTTTCCCAAAAATGCGAAGATTTGGTTATCAAAATTTGTGTTAATATAAAAAAATAAGTAAATATTATGCTCTTCCTTTAGCCTTTTCTCAATGATATTTTTCCGATGTATGAGTGTGCATGATTTGGATATTTGTCGTAACGTAAACAATGTTTCAGGCATATCGCTACGATGTCTACCGTGCGACCGTTTATAGTGATATCTAGTAATGGGACATCATGCCGCCGACACGTATCATAATGGCCCACCCAGTCGCTTTATCCCGACACCATGCCGACCAGTCCTAACACTAACCTCTTAATCTTGGGCGGCTAGCGAGACAGCTGTTAAGTCTTTGGTATGTCTTGGCAAGAGGTCGATCCCGCAACCTCCAGCATCCGAGGCGGACACTCTAACCACTAGGCCGTCGGAGCAGTCCTTCTATCGATGTGCTCTTGCTTTTATTTCTTGCAGAATTTGTGTCAAATCAACAAACAATCCGTGAGATGTCTTCCTAACTTAAAAGTGAGTTCCCGAGGGTTAGATTCCCTATTGATTTTTCAGAGATTGGTTGATTGACAGATGATAATGATACTAATGATGATTATGATGGTGATGATGAGGGCGATGACGAGGACAACGGGCCAAGTTGAACATTTTATGGGGTGATAAATTTTCCATAATATCACAAATATGCGATGCATCCATATAACGTATTAATGGGAACCAAACGGAAAATAAACATTTGATTCATATATTTAATATGCATCTTCCCTGGTAATTACTGACATCAAACTATCTGCTGCAGACGAATTGCTTGATAGTGTTTTTTCCAAGATCTTCTGAAAAGTTTTAAATAATTTTAAGTCCAACGATGTAATAGCTAAAGTGAAGAAAATTCATAACTGAGCCATGTACTACACAAGACACTTATTGTTATTCATTTGTTCATATAACTGCAGGTGTAATTCACGCTTGCTTGAATACGTGAGCAACAGTCAAGACGGTATTGCTGCCGACAATAGCCCAAGCTTATTATTTCGCTTCCTCTGTCTTATTTGACACAAGTTTGAGTGACTTTTATCAGTCTTTCTCCATGCACTGGAGAACTATAAAAGGTGCAAAGTTTACTGACAAAACCGTTACTTCAAACCGTGGAGGTCAGATGAAGAAACTGAACAAAATGTTAACAAGAAGTATGCGGAAAGCTCGTTTACAAAGAAGAAAGAAAGTGGAATCTCTGAGACAGGCACAGTGGAAGCTTCAACGCGCACGTCAGCAGATTGTTCTCCTAAACATGCGACTGGTGGAACTGAATTCCAGATATTCCAGGGCCAGAAGATACAATCTGAGATATTTCTGCCACATCTTGACAATGCGAATGCTAACTGCCGTGAGTGTTCGGAACGTCTACTCTTCTTACGTCAAAGAGAAAGCCATGATAGTTGCCCACCTCGGAGTGGAATTAATTCGTTCAGGCCTTTGGTGAAGAGTGCCCAAATCCCAACACTGAAGATGACGAGGACTGAATAATACAAATTCATTCCGAATAATACGGCTCTTTTCAGAGCCATACAAATATCTAGAAAAGAAATACTGATCATAGCCAAAATGAATGTAACCATATCGGTCCACACTCTTTATAGCTACCATATTCATACAGCAATTTAACATATAGAGTTCTCGGACTCTAAATATGCTTTTGCACAATGATTAATTAGTTTAAGCTATCTTTATGTGTCAATCTGTAAAATGCACATACAAACATATGATGCACAAAGTGTAAGTACAATTATAAAAATAACATATCATGAAAAAACTGTATCTTCATCACGATGCACTTTCAGCCAGCTCCACCTTTCTGCTAAAAATTCGATAAGCACGATTCATTTTATACAATCCACCCCTATCCCGACACACTCCACCCATGATGTTTTCACCTTAAAACCTTTCTACCACTGGAATCCTGCAAAGTCTCCTTTTAGATTCTGGAATCGCAAACAACATCAAATAACTGAGTCGTAGAGAGAATCCATGTTCATTTTTCCATGTTTGTTCTATATTTCAAGAAAATGATATTTAATTTAAATTTTAATTTCGGAAATTATCCATTTCGCTTTTGCACAAGTCTATGAAATTGAGAGGAAGCATTTTATCACAATGAATTTGTCCCTACATTTCTGTGAACACATTAGTCTGATAGGGGAAAAAGAAAAGCGCATGGTGCTTCGAATTTTTCTTTAAAGAGTTAAATGATTATTGTAAGCAATATGATTATTGCAATCTCGTGCGTAGTTATTTTTCCGTGAATTCTGTTGGATAGCAATAAATATCAGGCTTACATTTCACAACGGCATAAAATATAAATGAGGTAATCACCTGTATCAATTTTCTTCATTTCCGCAAGTGAAAATTTACAAACCAAAGAACTTTCCCAAAAATGCGAAGATTTGGTTATCAAAATTTGTGTTAATATAAAAAAATAAGTAAATATTATGCTCTTCCTTTAGCCTTTTCTCAATGATATTTTTCCGATGTATGAGTGTGCATGATTTGGATTTTTGACCTAACTTAAACAATGTTTCAGGCATATCGCTACGATGTCTACCGTGCGACCGTTTATAGTGATATCTAGTAATGGGACATCATGCCGCCGACACGTATCATAATGGCCCACCCAGTCGCATTATCCCGACACCATGCCGACCATTCCTAACACTAACCTCTTAATCTTGAGCGGCTAGCGAGACAGCTGTTAAGTCTTTGGTATGTCTTGGCCGGAGGTCGATCCCGCAACCTCCAGCATCCGAGGCGGACACTCTAACCACTAGGCCATCGGAGCAGTCCTCCTTTCGATGTGCTCTTGCTTTTATTTCTTGCAGAATTTGTGTCAAATCAACAAACAATCCGTGAGATGTTTTCCTAACTTAAAAGTGAGTTCCCGGGGGTTAGTATCCCTATTGATTTTTCAGAGATTGGTTGATTGACAGATGATAATGATACTAATGATGATTATGATGTTGATGATGAGGGCGATGACGAGGACAATGGGCCAAATTGAACATTGTATGGGGTGATAAATTTTCCATAATATCACAAATATGCGATGCATCCATATAACGTATTAATGGGAACCAAACGGAAAATAAACATTTGATTCATATATTTAATATGCATCTTCCCTGGTAATTACTGACACCAAACTATCTGCTGCAGACGAATTGCTTGATAGTGTTTTTTCCAAGATCTTCTGAAAAGTTTTAAATAATATTAAGTCCAACGATGTAATAGCTAAAGTGAAGAAAATTCATAACTGAGCCATGTACTACACAAGACACTTATTGTTATTCATTTGTTCATATAACTGCAGGTGTACTTCACGCTTGCCTGAATACGTGAGCACCAGTCAAGACGGTATTGCTGCCGACAATAGCCCAAGCTTATTATTTCGCTTCCTCTGTCTTATTTGACACAAGTTTGAGTGACTTTTATCAGTCTTTCTCCATGAACTGGAGAACTGTAAAAGGTGCAAAGTTTGCTGATAAAACCGTTACTTCAAACCGTGGAGGTCAGATGAAGAAACTGAACAAAATGTTAACAAGAAGTATGCGGAAAGCTCGTTTACAAAGAAGGAAGAAGGTGGAATCTCTGAGACAGGCACAGTGGAAGCTTCAACGCGCACGTCAGCAGATTGTTCTCCTAAACATGCGACTGGTGGAACTGAATTCCAGATATTCCAGGGCCAGAAGATACAATCTGAGATATTTCTGCCACATCTTGACAATGCGAATGCTAACTGCCGTGAGTGTTCGGAACGTCTACTCTTCTTACGTCAAAGAGAAAGCCATGATAGTTGCCCACCTCGGAGTGGAATTAATTCGTTCAGGCCTTTGGTGAAGAGTGCCCAAATCCCAACACTGAAGATGACGAGGACTGAATAATACAAATTCATTCCGAATAATACGGCTCTTTTCAGAGCCATACAAATATCTAGAAAAGAAATACTGATCATAGCCAAAATGAATGTAACCATATCGGTCCACACTCTTTATAGCTACCATATTCATACAGCAATTTAACATATAGAGTTCTCGGACTCTAAATATGCTTTTGCACAATGATTAATTAGTTTAAGCTATCTTTATGTGTCAGTCTGTAAAATGCACATACAAACATATGATGCACAATGTGTAAGTACAATTATAAAAATAACATATCATGAAAAAACTGTATCTTCATCACGATGCACTTTCAGCCAGCTCCACCTTTCTGCTAAAAATTCGATAAGCACGATTCATTTTATACAATCCACCCCTATCCCGACACACTCCACCCATGATGTTTTCACCTTAAAACCTTTCTACCACTGGAATCCTGCAAAGTCTCCTTTTAGATTCTGGAATCGCAAACAACATCAAATAACTGAGTCGTAGAGAGAATCCATGTTCATTTTTCCATGTTTGTTCTATATTTCAAGAAAATGATATTTAATTTAAATTTTAATTTCGGAAATTATCCATTTCGCTTTTGCACAAGTCTATGAAATTGAGAGGAAGCATTTTATCACAATGAATTTGTCCCTACATTTCTGTGAACACATTATTCTGATAGGGGAAAAAGAAAAGCGCATGGTGCTTCGAATTTTTCTTTAAAGAGTTAAATGATTATTGTAAGCAATATGATTATTGCAATCTCGTGCGTAGTTATTTTTCCGTGAATTCTGTTGGATAGCAATAAATATCAGGCTTACATTTCACAACGGCATAAAATATAAATGAGGTAATCACCTGTATCAATTTTCTTCATTTCCGCAAGTGAAAATTTACAAACCAAAGAACTTTCAGAAAAATGCGAAGATTTGGTTATCAAAATTTGTGTTAATATAAAAAAATAAGTAAATATTATGCTCTTCCTTTAGCCTTTTCTCAATGATATTTTTCCGATGTATGAGTGTGCATGATTTGGATTTTTGACCTAACTTAAACAATGTTTCAGGCATATCGCTACGATGTCTACCGTGCGACCGTTTATAGTGATATCTAGTAATGGGACATCATGCCGCCGACACGTATCATAATGGCCCACCCAGTCGCATTATCCCGACACCATGCCGACCATTCCTAACACTAACCTCTTAATCTTGAGCGGCTAGCGAGACAGCTGTTAAGTCTTTGGTATGTCTTGGCCGGAGGTCGATCCCGCAACCTCCAGCATCCGAGGCGGACACTCTAACCACTAGGCCATCGGAGCAGTCCTCCTTTCGATGTGCTCTTGCTTTTATTTCTTGCAGAATTTGTGTCAAATCAACAAACAATCCGTGAGATGTTTTCCTAACTTAAAAGTGAGTTCCCGGGGGTTAGTATCCCTATTGATTTTTCAGAGATTGGTTGATTGACAGATGATAATGATACTAATGATGATTATGATGTTGATGATGAGGGCGATGATGAGGACAATGGGCCAAATTGAACATTGTATGGGGTGATAAATTTTCCATAATATCACAAATATGCGATGCATCCATATAACGTATTAATGGGAACCAAACGGAAAATAAACATTTGATTCATATATTTAATATGCATCTTCCCTGGTAATTACTGACACCGAACAATCTGCTGCAGACGAATTGCTTGATAGTGTTTTTTCCAAGATCTTCTGAAAAGTTTTAAATAATTTTAAGTCCAACGATGTAATAGCTAAAGTGAAGAAAATTCATAACTGAGCCATGTACTACACAAGACACTTATTGTTATTCATTTGTTCATATAACTGCAGGTGTAATTCACGCTTGCCTGAATACGTGAGCACCAGTCAAGACGGTATTGCTGCCGACAATAGCCCAAGCTTATTATTTCGCTTCCTCTGTCTTATTTGACACAAGTTTGAGTCACTTTTATCAGTCTTTCTCCATGCACTGGAGAACTATAAAAGGTGCAAAGTTTGCTGATAAAACCGTTACTTCAAACCGTGGAGGTCAGATGAAGAAACTGAACAAAATGTTAACAAGAAGTATGCGGAAAGCTCGTTTACAAAGAAGGAAGAAGGTGGAATCTCTGAGACAGGCACAGTGGAAGCTTCAACGCGCACGTCAGCAGATTGTTCTCCTAAACATGCGACTGGTGGAACTGAATTCCAGATATTCCAGGGCCAGAAGATACAATCTGAGATATTTCTGCCACATCTTGACAATGCGAATGCTAACTGCCGTGAGTGTTCGGAACGTCTACTCTTCTTACGTCAAAGAGAAAGCCATGATAGTTGCCCACCTCGGAGTGGAATTAATTCGTTCAGGCCTTTGGTGAAGAGTGCCCAAATCCCAACACTGAAGATGACGAGGACTGAATAATACAAATTCATTCCGAATAATACGGCTCTTTTCAGAGCCATACAAATATCTAGAAAAGAAATACTGATCATAGCCAAAATGAATGTAACCATATCGGTCCACACTCTTTATAGCTACCATATTCATACAGCAATTTAACATATAGAGTTCTCGGACTCTAAATATGCTTTTGCACAATGATTAATTAGTTTAAGCTATCTTTATGTGTCAATCTGTAAAATGCACATACAAACATATGATGCACAATGTGTAAGTACAATTATAAAAATAACATATCATGAAAAAACTGTATCTTCATCACGATGCACTTTCAGCCAGCTCCACCTTTCTGCTAAAAATTCGATAAGCACGATTCATTTTATACAATCCACCCCTATCCCGACACACTCCACCCATGATCTTTTCACCTTAAAACCTCTCTACCACGGGAATCCTGCAAAGTCTCCTTTAAGATTCTGGAATCGCAAACAACATCAAATAACTGAGTCGTAGAGAGAATCCATGTTCATTTTTCCATGTTTGTTCTATATTTCAAGAAAATGATATTTAATTTAAATTTTAATTTCGGAAATTATCCATTTCGCTTTTGCACAAGTCTATGAAATTGAGAGGAAGCATTTTATCACAATGAATTTGTCCCTACATTTCTGTGAACACATTAGTCTGATAGGGGAAAAAGAAAAGCGCATGGTGCTTCGAATTTTTCTTTAAAGAGTTAAATGATTATTGTAAGCAATATTATTATTGCAATCTCGTGCGTAGTTATTTTTCCGTTAATTCTGTTGGATAGCAATAAATATCAGGCTCACATTTCACAACGGCATAAAATATCAATGAGGTAATCACCTGTATCAATTTTCTTCATTTCCGCAAGTGAAAATTTACAAACCAACGAACTTTCCCAAAAATGCGAAGATTTGGTTATCAAAATTTGTGTTAATATAAAAAAATAAGTAAATATTATGCTCTTCCTTTAGCCTTTTCTCAATGATATTTTTCCGATGTA
The DNA here is from genome assembly GCA_028554795.2 of Sinohyriopsis cumingii. NCBI lineage: Eukaryota > Metazoa > Mollusca > Bivalvia > Unionida > Unionidae > Sinohyriopsis > Sinohyriopsis cumingii. Next base: position 116,572,937 of record CM068838.1, on the reverse strand, counting down.
TGAGTGTGCATGATTTGGATTTTTGACCTAACTTAAACAATGTTTCAGGCATATCGCTACGATGTCTACCGTGCGACCGTTTATAGTGATATCTAGTAATGGGACATCATGCCGCCGACACGTATCATAATGGCCCACCCAGTCGCATTATCCCGACACCATGCCGACCAGTCCTAACACTAACCTCTTAATCTTGAGCGGCTAGCGAGACAGCTGTTAAGTCTTTGGTATGTCTTGGCCGGAGGTCGATCCCGCAACCTCCAGCATCCGAGGCGGACACTCTAACCACTAGGCCATCGGAGCAGTCCTTCTTTCGATGTGCTCTTGCTTTTCTTTCTTGCAGAATTTGTGTCAAATCAACAAACAATCCGTGAGATGTTTTCCTAACTTAAAAGTGAGTTCCCGGGGGTTAGTATCCCTATTGATTTTTCAGAGATTGGTTGATTGACAGATGATGATACTAATGATGATTATGATGGTGATGATGAGGGCGATGACGAGGACAATGGGCCAAATTGAACATTTTATGGGGTGATAAATTTTCCATAATATCACAAATATGCGATGCATCCATATAACGTATTAATGGGAACCAAACGGAAAATAAACATTTGATTCATATATTTAATATGCATCTTCCCTGGTAATTACTGACATCAAACTATCTGCTGCAGACGAATTGCTTGATAGTGTTTTTTCCAAGATCTTCTGAAAAGTTTTAAATAACTTTAAGTCCAACGATGTAATAGCTAAAGTGAAGAAAATTCATAACTGAGCCATGTACTACACAAGACACTTATTGTTATTCATTTGTTCATATAACTGCAGGTGTAATTCACGCTTGCCTGAATACGTGAGCACCAGTCAAGACGGTATTGCTGCCGACAATAGCCCAAGCTTATTATTTCGCTTCCTCTGTCTTATTTGACACAAGTTTGAGTGACTTTTATCAGTCTTTCTCCATGCACTGGAGAACTATAAAAGGTGCAAAGTTTGCTGATAAAACCGTTACTTCAAACCGTGGAGGTCAGATGAAGAAACTGAACAAAATGTTAACAAGAAGTATGCGGAAAGCTCGTTTACAAAGAAGGAAGAAGGTGGAATCTCTGAGACAGGCACAGTGGAAGCTTCAACGCGCACGTCAGCAGATTGTTCTCCTAAACATGCGAGTGGTGGAACTGAATTCCAGATATTCCAGGGCCAGAAGATACAATCTGAGATATTTCTGCCACATCTTGACAATGCGAATGCTAACTGCCGTGAGTGTTCGGAACGTCTACTCTTCTTACGTCAAAGAGAAAGCCATGATAGTTGCCCACCTCGGAGTGGAATTAATTCGTTCAGGCCTTTGGTGAAGAGTGCCCAAATCCCAACACTGAAGATGACGAGGACTGAATAATACAAATTCATTCCGAATAATACGGCTCTTTTCAGAGCCATACAAATATCTAGAAAAGAAATACTGATCATAGCCAAAATGAATGTAACCATATCGGTCCACACTCTTTATAGCTACCATATTCATACAGCAATTTAACATATAGAGTTCTCGGACTCTAAATATGCTTTTGCACAATGATTAATTAGTTTAAGCTATCTTTATGTGTCAATCTGTAAAATGCACATACAAACATATGATGCACAATGTGTAAGTACAATTATAAAAATAACATATCATGAAAAAACTGTATCTTCATCACGATGCACTTTCAGCCAGCTCCACCTTTCTGCTAAAAATTCGATAAGCACGATTCATTTTATACAATCCACCCCTATCCCGACACACTCCACCCATGATGTTTTCAGCTTAAAACCTTTCTACCACTGGAATCCTGCAAAGTCTCCTTTTAGATTCTGGAATCGCAAACAACATCAAATAACTGAGTCGTAGAGAGAATCCATGTTCATTTTTCCATGTTTGTTCTATATTTCAAGAAAATGATATTTAATTTAAATTTTAATTTCGGAAATTATCCATTTCGCTTTTGCACAAGTCTATGAAATTGAGAGGAAGCATTTTATCACAATGAATTTGTCCCTACATTTCTGTGAACACATTAGTCTGATAGGGGAAAAAGAAAAGCGTATGGTGCTTCGAATTTTTCTTTAAAGAGTTAAATGATTATTGTAAGCAATATGATTATTGCAATCTCGTGCGTAGTTATTTTTCCGTTAATTCTGTTGGATAGCAATAAATATCAGGCTCACATTTCACAACGGCATAAAATATAAATGAGGTAATCACCTGTATCAATTTTCTTCATTTCCGCAAGTGAAAATTTACAAACCAACGAACTTTCCCAAAAATGCGAAGATTTGGTTATCAAAATTTGTGTTAATATAAAAAAATAAGTAAATATTATGCTCTTCCTTTAGCCTTTTCTCAATGATATTTTTCCGATGTATGAGTGCGCATGATTTGGATTTTTGACCTAACTTAAACAATGTTTCAGGCATATCGCTACGATGTCTACCGTGCGACCGTTTATAGTGATATCTAGTAATGGGACATCATGCCGCCGACACGTATCATAATGGCCCACCCAGTCGCATTATCCCGACACCATGCCGACCAGTCCTAACAATAACCTCTTAATCTTGAGCGGCTAGCGAGACAGCTGTTAAGTCTTTGGTATGTCTTGGCCGGAGGTCGATCCCGCAACCTCCAGCATCCGAGGCGGACACTCTAACCACTAGGCCATCGGAGCAGTCCTTCTTTCGATGTGCTCTTGCTTTTCTTTCTTGCAGAATTTGTGTCAAATCAACAAACAATCCGTGAGATGTTTTCCTAACTTAAAAGTGAGTTCCCGGGGGGTTAGTATCCCTATTGATTTTTCAGAGATTGGTTGATTGACAGATGATGATACTAATGATGATTATGATGGTGATGATGAGGGCGATGACGAGGACAATGGGCCAAATTGAACATTGTATGGGGTGATAAATTTTCCATAATATCACAAATATGCGATGCATCCATATAACGTATTAATGGGAACCAAACGGAAAATAAACATTTGATTCATATATTTAATATGCATCTTCCCTGGTAATTACTGACATCAAACTATCTGCTGCAGACGAATTGCTTGATAGTGTTTTTTCCAAGATCTTCTGAAAAGTTTTAAATAACTTTATGTCCAACGATGTAATAGCTAAAGTGAAGAAAATTCATAACTGAGCCATGTACTACACAAGACACTTATTGTTATTCATTTGTTCATATAACTGCAGGTGTAATTCACGCTTGCCTGAATACGTGAGCACCAGTCAAGACGGTATTGCTGCCGACAATAGCCCAAGCTTATTATTTCGCTTCCTCTGTCTTATTTGACACAAGTTTGAGTCACTTTTATCAGTCTTTCTCCATGCACTGGAGAACTATAAAAGGTGCAAAGTTTGCTGACAAAACCGTTACTTCAAACCGTGGAGGTCAGATGAAGAAACTGAACAAAATGTTAACAAGAAGTATGCGGAAAGCTCGTTTACAAAGAAGAAAGAAAGTGGAATCTCTGAGACAGGCACAGTGGAAGCTTCAACGCGCACGTCAGCAGATTGTTCTCCTAAACATGCGACTGGTGGAACTGAATTCCAGATATTCCAGGGCCAGAAGATACAATCTGAGATATTTCTGCCACATCTTGACAATGCGAATGCTAACTGCCGTGAGTGTTCGGAACATCTACTCTTCTTACGTCAAAGAGAAAGCCATGATAGTTGCCCACCTCGGAGTGGAATTAATTCGTTCAGGCCTTTGGTGAAGAGTGCCCAAATCCCAACACTGAAGATGACGAGGACTGAATAATACAAATTCATTCCGAATAATACAGCTCTTTTCAGAGCCATACAAATATGTAGAAAAGAAATACTGATCATAGCCAAAATGAATGTAACCATATCGGTCCACACTCTTTATAGCTACCATATTCATACAGCAATTTAACATATAGAGTTCTCGGACTCTAAATATGCTTTTGCACAATGATTAATTAGTTTAAGCTATCTTTATGTGTCAATCTGTAAAATGCACATACAAACATATGATGCACAATGTGTAAGTACAATTATAAAAATAACATATCATGAAAAAACTGTATCTTCATCACGATGCACTTTCAGCCAGCTCCACCTTTCTGCTAAAAATTCGATAAGCACGATTCATTTTATACAATCCACCCCTATCCCGACACACTCCACCCATGATGTTTTCAGCTTAAAACCTTTCTACCACTGGAATCCTGCAAAGTCTCCTTTTAGATTCTGGAATCGCAAACAACATCAAATAACTGAGTCGTAGAGAGAATCCATGTTCATTTTTCCATGTTTGTTCTATATTTCAAGAAAATGATATTTAATTTAAATTTTAATTTCGGAAATTATCCATTTCGCTTTTGCACAAGTCTATGAAATTGAGAGGAAGCATTTTATCACAATGAATTTGTCCCTACATTTCTGTGAACACATTAGTCTGATAGGGGAAAAAGAAAAGCGCATGGTGCTTCGAATTTTTCTTTAAAGAGTTAAATGATTATTGTAAGCAATATGATTATTGCAATCTCGTGCGTAGTTATTTTTCCGTTAATTCTGTTGGATAGCAATAAATATCAGGCTCACATTTCACAACGGCATAAAATATAAATGAGGTAATCACCTATATCAATTTTCTTCATTTCCGCAAGTGAAAATTTGCAAACCAACGATCTTTCCCAAAAATGCGAAGATTTGGTTATCAAAATTTGTGTTAATATAAAAAAAATAAATAAATATTATGCTCTTCCTTTAGCCTTTTCTCAATGATATTTTTCCGATGTATGAGTGTGCATGATTTGGATTTTTGACCTAACTTAAACAATGTTTCAGGCATATCGCTACGATGTCTACCGTGCGACCGTTTATAGTGATATCTAGTAATGGGACATCATGCCGCCGACACGTATCATAATGGCCCACCCAGTCGCATTATCCCGACACCATGCCGACCATTCCTAACACTAACCTCTTAATCTTGAGCGGCTAGCGAGACAGCTGTTAAGTCTTTGGTATGTCTTGGCCGGAGGTCGATCCCGCAACCTCCAGCATCCGAGGCGGACACTCTAACCACTAGGCCATCGGAGCAGTCCTCCTTTCGATGTGCTCTTGCTTTTATTTCTTGCAGAATTTGTGTCAAATCAACAAACAATCCGTGAGATGTTTTCCTAACTTAAAAGTGAGTTCCCGGGGGTTAGTATCCCTATTGATTTTTCAGAGATTGGTTGATTGACAGATGATAATGATACTAATGATGATTATGATGTTGATGATGAGGGCGATGATGAGGACAATGGGCCAAATTGAACATTGTATGGGGTGATAAATTTTCCATAATATCACAAATATGCGATGCATCCATATAACGTATTAATGGGAACCAAACGGAAAATAAACATTTGATTCATATATTTAATATGCATCTTCCCTGGTAATTACTGACACCAAACTATCTGCTGCAGACGAATTGCTTGATAGTGTTTTTTCCAAGATCTTCTGAAAAGTTTTAAATAATTTTAAGTCCAACGATGTAATAGCTAAAGTGAAGAAAATTCATAACTGAGCCATGTACTACACAAGACACTTATTGTTATTCATTTGTTCATATAACTGCAGGTGTAATTCACGCTTGCCTGAATACGTGAGCACCAGTCAAGACGGTAGTGCTGCCGACAATAGCCCAAGCTTATTATTTCGCTTCCTCTGTCTTATTTGACACAAGTTTGAGTGACTTTTATCAGTCTTTCTCCATGCACTGGAGAACTATAAAAGGTGCAAAGTTTGCTGACAAAACCGTTACTTCAAACCGTGGAGGTCAGATGAAGAAACTGAACAAAATGTTAACAAGAAGTATGCGGAAAGCTCGTTTACAAAGAAGGAAGAAGGTGGAATCTCTGAGACAGGCACAGTGGAAGCTTCAACGCGCACGTCAGCAGATTGTTCTCCTAAACATGCGACTGGTGGAACTGAATTCCAGATATTCCAGGGCCAGAAGATACAATCTGAGATGTTTCTGCCACATCTTGACAATGCGAATGCTAACTGCCGTGAGTGTTCGGAACATCTACTCTTCTTACGTCAAAGAGAAAGCCATGATAGTTGCCCACCTCGGAGTGGAATTAATTCGTTCAGGCCTTTGGTGAAGAGTGCCCAAATCCCAACACTGAAGATGACGAGGACTGAATAATACAAATTCATTCCGAATAATACGGCTCTTTTCAGAGCCATACAAATATCTAGAAAAGAAATACTGATCATAGCCAAAATGAATGTAACCATATCGTTCCACACTCTTTATAGCTACCATATTCATACAGCAATTTAACATATAGAGTTCTCGGACTCTAAATATGCTTTTGCACAATGATTAATTAGTTTAAGCTATCTTTATGTGTCAATCTGTAAAATGCACATACAAACATATGATGCACAATGTGTAAGTACAATTATAAAAATAACATATCATGAAAAAACTGTATCTTCATCACGATGCACTTTCAGCCAGCTCCACCTTTCTGCTAAAAATTCGATAAGCACGATTCATTTTATACAATCCACCCCTATCCCGACACACTCCACCCATGATGTTTTCAGCTTAAAACCTTTCTACCACTGGAATCCTGCAAAGTCTCCTTTTAGATTCTGGAATCGCAAACAACATCAAATAACTGAGTCGTAGAGAGAATCCATGTTCATTTTTCCATGTTTGTTCTATATTTCAAGAAAATGATATTTAATTTAAATTTTAATTTCGGAAATTATCCATTTCGCTTTTGCACAAGTCTATGAAATTGAGAGGAAGCATTTTATCACAATGAATTTGTCCCTACATTTCTGTGAACACATTAGTCTGATAGGGGAAAAAGAAAAGCGCATATTGCTTCGAATTTTTCTTTAAAGAGTTAAATGATTATTGTAAGCAATATGATTATTGCAATCTCGTGCGTAGTTATTTTTCCGTTAATTCTGTTGGATAGCAATAAATATCAGGCTTACATTTCACAACGGCATAAAATATAAATGAGGTAATCACCTGTATCAATTTTCTTCATTTCCGCAAGTGAAAATTTACAAACCAACGAACTTTCCCAAAAATGCGAAGATTTGGTTATCAAAATTTGTGTTAATATAAAAAAATAAGTAAATATTATGCTCTTCCTTTAGCCTTTTCTCAATGATATTTTTCCGATGTATGAGTGCGCATGATTTGGATTTTTGACCTAACTTAAACAATGTTTCAGGCATATCGCTACGATGTCTACCGTGCGACCGTTTATAGTGATATCTAGTAATGGGACATCATGCCGCCGACACGTATCATAATGGCCCACCCAGTCGCATTATCCCGACACCATGCCGACCAGTCCTAACAATAACCTCTTAATCTTGAGCGGCTAGCGAGACAGCTGTTAAGTCTTTGGTATGTCTTGGCCGGAGGTCGATCCCGCAACCTCCAGCATCCGAGGCGGACACTCTAACCACTAGGCCATCGGAGCAGTCCTTCTTTCGATGTGCTCTTGCTTTTCTTTCTTGCAGAATTTGTGTCAAATCAACAAACAATCCGTGAGATGTTTTCCTAACTTAAAAGTGAGTTCCCGGGGGTTAGTATCCCTATTGATTTTTCAGAGATTGGTTGATTGACAGATGATGATACTAATGATGATTATGATGGTGATGATGAGGGCGATGACGAGGACAATGGGCCAAATTGAACATTTTATGGGGTGATAAATTTTCCATAATATCACAAATATGCGATGCATCCATATAACGTATTAATGGGAACCAAACGGAAAATAAACATTTGATTCATATATTTAATATGCATCTTCCCTGGTAATTACTGACACCAAACTATCTGCTGCAGACGAATTGCTTGATAGTGTTTTTTCCAAGATCTTCTGAAAAGTTTTAAATAACTTTAAGTCCAACGATGTAATAGCTAAAGTGAAGAAAATTCATAACTGAGCCATGTACTACACAAGACACTTATTGTTATTCATTTGTTCATATAACTGCAGGTGTAATTCACGCTTGCCTGAATACGTGAGCACCAGTCAAGACGGTATTGCTGCCGACAATAGCCCAAGCTTATTATTTCGCTTCCTCTGTCTTATTTGACACAAGTTTGAGTCACTTTTATCAGTCTTTCTCCATGCACTGGAGAACTATAAAAGGTGCAAAGTTTGCTGACAAAACCGTTACTTCAAACCGTGGAGGTCAGATGAAGAAACTGAACAAAATGTTAACAAGAAGTATGCGGAAAGCTCGTTTACAAAGAAGAAAGAAAGTGGAATCTCTGAGACAGGCACAGTGGAAGCTTCAACGCGCACGTCAGCAGATTGTTCTCCTAAACATGCGACTGGTGGAACTGAATTCCAGATATTCCAGGGCCAGAAGATACAATCTGAGATATTTCTGCCACATCTTGACAATGCGAATGCTAACTGCCGTGAGTGTTCGGAACATCTACTCTTCTTACGTCAAAGAGAAAGCCATGATAGTTGCCCACCTCGGAGTGGAATTAATTCGTTCAGGCCTTTGGTGAAGAGTGCCCAAATCCCAACACTGAAGATGACGAGGACTGAATAATACAAATTCATTCCGAATAATACGGCTCTTTTCAGAGCCATACAAATATCTAGAAAAGAAATACTGATCATAGCCAAAATGAATGTAACCATATCGGTCCACACTCTTTATAGCTACCATATTCATACAGCAATTTAACATATAGAGTTCTCGGACTCTAAATATGCTTTTGCACAATGATTAATTAGTTTAAGCTATCTTTATGTGTCAATCTGTAAAATGCACATACAAACATATGATGCACAATGTGTAAGTACAATTATAAAAATAACATATCATGAAAAAACTGTATCTTCATCACGATGCACTTTCAGCCAGCTCCACCTTTCTGCTAAAAATTCGATAAGCACGATTCATTTTATACAATCCACCCCTATCCCGACACACTCCACCCATGATGTTTTCAGCTTAAAACCTTTCTACCACTGGAATCCTGCAAAGTCTCCTTTTAGATTCTGGAATCGCAAACAACATCAAATAACTGAGTCGTAGAGAGAATCCATGTTCATTTTTCCATGTTTGTTCTATATTTCAAGAAAATGATATTTAATTTAAATTTTAATTTCGGAAATTATCCATTTCGCTTTTGCACAAGTCTATGAAATTGAGAGGAAGCATTTTATCACAATGAATTTGTCCCTACATTTCTGTGAACACATTAGTCTGATAGGGGAAAAAGAAAAGCGCATGGTGCTTCGAATTTTTCTTTAAAGAGTTAAATGATTATTGTAAGCAATATGATTATTGCAATCTCGTGCGTAGTTATTTTTCCGTTAATTCTGTTGGATAGCAATAAATATCAGGCTCACATTTCACAACGGCATAAAATATAAATGAGGTAATCACCTGTATCAATTTTCTTCATTTCCGCAAGTGAAAATTTACAAACCAACGAACTTTCCCAAAAATGCGAAGATTTGGTTATCAAAATTTGTGTTAATATAAAAAAATAAGTAAATATTATGCTCTTCCTTTAGCCTTTTCTCAATGATATTTTTCCGATGTATGAGTGTGCATGATTTGGATTTTTGACCTAACTTAAACAATGTTTCAGGCATATCGCTACGATGTCTACCGTGCGACCGTTTATAGTGATATCTAGTAATGGGACATCATGCCGCCGACACGTATCATAATGGCCCACCCAGTCGCATTATCCCGACACCATGCCGACCATTCCTAACACTAACCTCTTAATCTTGAGCGGCTAGCGAGACAGCTGTTAAGTCTTTGGTATGTCTTGGCCGGAGGTCGATCCCGCAACCTCCAGCATCCGAGGCGGACACTCTAACCACTAGGCCATCGGAGCAGTCCTCCTTTCGATGTGCTCTTGCTTTTATTTCTTGCAGAATTTGTGTCAAATCAACAAACAATCCGTGAGATGTTTTCCTAACTTAAAAGTGAGTTCCCGGGGGTTAGTATCCCTATTGATTTTTCAGAGATTGGTTGATTGACAGATGATGATACTAATGATGATTATGATGGTGATGATGAGGGCGATGACGAGGACAATGGGCCAAATTGAACATTTTATGGGGTGATAAATTTTCCATAATATCACAAATATGCGATGCATCCATATAACGTATTAATGGGAACCAAACGGAAAATAAACATTTGATTCATATATTTAATATGCATCTTCCCTGGTAATTACTGACACCAAACTATCTGCTGCAGACGAATTGCTTGATAGTGTTTTTTCCAAGATCTTCTGAAAAGTTTTAAATAATTTTAAGTCCAACGATGTAATAGCTAAAGTGAAGAAAATTCATAACTGAGCCATGTACTACACAAGACACTTATTGTTATTCATTTGTTCATATAACTGCAGGTGTAATTCACGCTTGCCTGAATACGTGAGCACCAGTCAAGACGGTATTGCTGCCGACAATAGCCCAAGCTTATTATTTCGCTTCCTCTGTCTTATTTGACACAAGTTTGAGTCACTTTTATCAGTCTTTCTCCATGCACTGGAGAACTATAAAAGGTGCAAAGTTTGCTGATAAAACCGTTACTTCAAACCGTGGAGGTCAGATGAAGAAACTGAACAAAATGTTAACAAGAAGTATGCGGAAAGCTCGTTTACAAAGAAGAAAGAAAGTGGAATCTCTGAGACAGGCACAGTGGAAGCTTCAACGCGCACGTCAGCAGATTGTTCTCCTAAACATGCGACTGGTGGAACTGAATTCCAGATATTCCAGGGCCAGAAGATACAATCTGAGATATTTCTGCCACATCTTGACAATGCGAATGCTAACTGCCGTGAGTGTTCGGAACATCTACTCTTCTTACGTCAAAGAGAAAGCCATGATAGTTGCCCACCTCGGAGTGGAATTAATTCGTTCAGGCCTTTGGTGAAGAGTGCCCAAATCCCAACACTGAAGATGACGAGGACTGAATAATACAAATTCATTCCGAATAATACGGCTCTTTTCAGAGCCATACAAATATCTAGAAAAGAAATACTGATCATAGCCAAAATGAATGTAACCATATCGGTCCACACTCTTTATAGCTACCATATTCATACAGCAATTTAACATATAGAGTTCTCGGACTCTAAATATGCTTTTGCACAATGATTAATTAGTTTAAGCTATCTTTATGTGTCAATCTGTAAAATGCACATACAAACATATGATGCACAATGTGTAAGTACAATTATAAAAATAACATATCATGAAAAAACTGTATCTTCATCACGATGCACTTTCAGCCAGCTCCACCTTTCTGCTAAAAATTCGATAAGCACGATTCATTTTATACAATCCACCGCTATCCCGACACACTCCACCCATGATCTTTTCACCTTAAAACCTTTCTACCACTGGAATCCTGCAAAGTCTCCTTTTAGATTCTGGAATCGCAAACAACATCAAATAACTGAGTCGTAGAGAGAATCCATGTTCATTTTTCCATGTTTGTTCTATATTTCAAGAAAATGATATTTAATTTAAATTTTAATTTCGGAAATTATCCATTTCGCTTTTGCACAAGTCTATGAAATTGAGAGGAAGCATTTTATCACAATGAATTTGTCCCTACATTTCTGTGAACACATTAGTCTGATAGGGGAAAAAGAAAAGCGCATGGTGCTTCGAATTTTTCTTTAAAGAGTTAAATGATTATTGTAAGCAATATGATTATTGCAATCTCGTGCGTAGTTATTTTTCCGTTAATTCTGTTGGATAGCAATAAATATCAGGCTCACATTTCACAACGGCATAAAATATAAATGAGGTAATCACCTGTATCAATTTTCTTCATTTCCGCAAGTGAAAATTTACAAACCAACGAACTTTCCCAAAAATGCGAAGATTTGGTTATCAAAATTTGTGTTAATATAAAAAAATAAGTAAATATTATGCTCTTCCTTTAGCCTTTTCTCAATGATATTTTTCCGATGTATGAGTGTGCATGATTTGGATTTTTGACCTAACTTAAACAATGTTTCAGGCATATCGCTACGATGTCTACCGTGCGACCGTTTATAGTGATATCTAGTAATGGGACATCATGCCGCCGACACGTATCATAATGGCCCACCCAGTCGCATTCTCCCGACACCATGCCGACCATTCCTAACACTAACCTCTTAATCTTGAGCGGCTAGCGAGACAGCTGTTAAGTCTTTGGTATGTCTTGGCCGGAGGTCGATCCCGCAACCTCCAGCATCCGAGGCGGACACTCTAACCACTAGGCCATCGGAGCAGTCCTCCTTTCGATGTGCTCTTGCTTTTATTTCTTGCAGAATTTGTGTCAAATCAACAAACAATCCGTGAGATGTTTTCCTAACTTAAAAGTGAGTTCCCGGGGGTTAGTATCCCTATTGATTTTTCAGAGATTGGTTGATTGACAGATGATAATGATACTAATGATGATTATGATGTTGATGATGAGGGCGATGATGAGGACAATGGGCCAAATTGAACATTGTATGGGGTGATAAATTTTCCATAATATCACAAATATGCGATGCATCCATATAACGTATTAATGGGAACCAAACGGAAAATAAACATTTGATTCATATATTTAATATGCATCTTCCCTGGTAATTACTGACACCAAACTATCTGCTGCAGACGAATTGCTTGATAGTGTTTTTTCCAAGATCTTCTGAAAAGTTTTAAATAATTTTAAGTCCAACGATGTAATAGCTAAAGTGAAGAAAATTCATAACTGAGCCATGTACTACACAAGACACTTATTGTTATTCATTTGTTCATATAACTGCAGGTGTAATTCACGCTTGCCTGAATACGTGAGCACCAGTCAAGACGGTATTGCTGCCGACAATAGCCCAAGCTTATTATTTCGCTTCCTCTGTCTTATTTGACACAAGTTTGAGTCACTTTTATCAGTCTTTCTCCATGCACTGGAGAACTATAAAAGGTCCAAAGTTTGCTGATAAAACCGTTACTTCAAACCGTGGAGGTCAGATGAAGAAACTGAACAAAATGTTAACAAGAAGTATGCGGAAAGCTCGTTTACAAAGAAGGAAGAAGGTGGAATCTCTGAGACAGGCACAGTGGAAGCTTCAACGCGCACGTCAGCAGATTGTTCTCCTAAACATGCGACTGGTGGAACTGAATTCCAGATATTCCAGGGCCAGAAGATACAATCTGAGATATTTCTGCCACATCTTGACAATGCGAATGCTAACTGCCGTGAGTGTTCGGAACGTCTACTCTTCTTACGTCAAAGAGAAAGCCATGATAGTTGCCCACCTCGGAGTGGAATTAATTCGTTCAGGCCTTTGGTGAAGAGTGCCCAAATCCCAACACTGAAGATGACGAGGACTGAATAATACAAATTCATTCCGAATAATACGGCTCTTTTCAGAGCCATACAAATATCTAGAAAAGAAATACTGATCATAGCCAAAATGAATGTAACCATATCGGTCCACACTCTTTATAGCTACCATATTCATACAGCAATTTAACATATAGAGTTCTCGGACTCTAAATATGCTTTTGCACAATGATTAATTAGTTTAAGCTATCTTTATGTGTCAATCTGTAAAATGCACATACAAACATATGATGCACAATGTGTAAGTACAATTATAAAAATAACATATCATGAAAAAACTGTATCTTCATCACGATGCACTTTCAGCCAGCTCCACCTTTCTGCTAAAAATTCGATAAGCACGATTCATTTTATACAATCCACCCCTATCCCGACACACTCCACCCATGATGTTTTCAGCTTAAAACCTTTCTACCACTGGAATCCTGCAAAGTCTCCTTTTAGATTCTGGAATCGCAAACAACATCAAATAACTGAGTCGTAGAGAGAATCCATGTTCATTTTTCCATGTTTGTTCTATATTTCAAGAAAATGATATTTATTTTTAATTTTAATTGCGGAAATTATCCATTTTGCTGTTGTACAGTTCTATAAATTTGAGAGGAAGCATTTTATCGAAAAGAATTTGTCTCTACATTTCTGTGAACACATTATTCTGATATGGGAAAAAGAAAGGCGCAAGGTGCTTCGAATTTTTCTTTAATGAGTTAAATGATTATTGTAAGCAATATGATTATTGCAATCTCGTGCGTAGTTATTTTTCCGTTAATTCTGTTGGATAGCAATAAATATCAGGCTTACATTTCACAACGGCATAAAATATAAATGAGGTAATCACCTGTATCAATTTTCTTCATTTCCGCAAGTGAAAAGTTACAAACCAACGAACTTTCCCAAAAATGCGAAGATTTGGTTATCAAAATTTGTGTTAATATAAAAAAATAAGTAAATATTATGCTCTTCCTTTAGCCTTTTCTCAATGATATTTTTCCGATGTATGAGTGTGCATGATTTGGATTTTTGACCTAACTTAAACAATGTTTCAGGCATATCGCTACGATGTCTACCGTGCGACCGTTTATAGTGATATCTAGTAATGGGACATCATGCCGCCGACACGTATCATAATGGCCCACCCAGTCGCATTATCCCGACACCATGCCGACCAGTCCTAACACTAACCTCTTAATCTTGAGCGGCTAGCGAGACAGCTGTTATCTCTTTGGTATGTCTTGGCCGAAGGTCGATCCCGCAACCTCCAGCATCCGAGGCGGACACTCTAACCACTAGGCCATCGGAGCAGTCCTTCTTTCGATGTGCTCTTGCTTTTATTTCTTGCAGAATTTGTGTAAAATCAACAAACAATCCGTGAGATGTTTTCCTAACTTAAAAGTGAGTTCCGGAGGGTTAGTATCCCTATTGATTTTTCAGAGATTGGTTGATTGACAGATGATAATGATACTAATGATGATTATGATGGTGATGATGAGGGCGATGACGAGGACAATGGGCCAAATTGAACATTGTATGGGGTGATAAATTTTCCATAATATCACAAATATGCGATGCATCCATATAACGTATTAATGGGAACCAAACGGAAAATAAACATTTGATTCATATATTTAATATGCATCTTCCCTGGTAATTACTGACACCAAACTATCTGCTGCAGACGAATTGCTTGATAGTGTTTTTTCCAAGATCTTCTGAAAAGTTTTAAATAATTTTAAGTCCAACGATGTAATAGCTAAAGTGAAGAAAATTCATAACTGAGCCATGTACTACACAAGACACTTATTGTTATTCATTTGTTCACATAACTGCAGGTGTAATTCACGCTTGCCTGAATACGTGAGCACCAGTCAAGACGGTATTGCTGCCGACAATAGCCCAAGCTTATTATTTCGCTTCCTCTGTCTTATTTGACACAAGTTTGAGTCACTTTTATCAGTCTTTCTCCATGCACTGGAGAACTATAAAAGGTGCAAAGTTTGCTGATAAAACCGTTACTTCAAACCGTGGAGGTCAGATGAAGAAACTGAACAAAATGTTAACAAGAAGTATGCGGAAAGCTCGTTTACAAAGAAGAAAGAAGGTGGAATCTCTGAGACAGGCACAGTGGAAGCTTCAACGCGCACGTCAGCAGATTGTTCTCCTAAACATGCGACTGGTGGAATTGAATTCCAGATATTCCAGGGATAGAAGATACAATCTGAGATATTTCTGCCACATCTTGACAGTGCGAATGCTAACTGCCGTGAGTGTTCGGAACGTCTACTCTTCTTACGTCAAAGAGAAAGCCATGATAGTTGCCCACCTCGGAGTGGAATTAATTCGTTCAGGCCTTTGGTGAAGAGTGCCCAAATCCCAACACTGAAGATGACGAGGACTGAATAATACAAATTCATTCCGAATAATACGGCTCTTTTCAGAGCCATACAAATATCTAGAAAAGAAATACTGATCATAGCCAAAATGAATGTAACCATATCGGTCCACACTCTTTATAGCTACCATATTCATACAGCAATTTAACATATAGAGTTCTCGGACTCTAAATATGCTTTTGCACAATGATTAATTAGTTTAAGCTATCTTTATGTGTCAATCTGTAAAATGCACATACAAACATATGATGTACAATGTGCAAGTACAATTATAAAAATAACATATCATGAAAAAATGTATCTTCGTCACGATGCACTTTCAGCCAACTCCACCTTTCTGCTAAAAATTCGATAAGCACGATTCATTTTATACAATCCACCCCTATCCCGAAACACTCCACCCATGATGTTTTCAGCTTAAAACCTTTCTACCACTGGAATCCTGCAAAGTCTCCTTTTAGATTCTGGAATCGCAAACAATTTGAAATAACTGAGTCGTAGAGAGAATCCATGTTCATTTTTCCATGTTTGTTGTATATCTCAAGAAAATGATATTTATTTTTAATTTTAATTGCGGAAATTATCCATTTTGCTGTTGTACAGTTCTATAAATTTGAGAGGAAGCATTTTATCGAAAAGAATTCGTCTCTACATTTCTGTGAACACATTATTCTGATATGGGAAAAAGAAAGGCGCAAGGTGCTTCGAATTTTTCTTTAATGAGTTAAATGATTATTGTAAGCAATATGATTATTGCAATCTCGTGCGTAGTTATTTTTCCGTTAATTCTGTTGGATAGCAATAAATATCAGGCTTACATTTCACAACGGCATAAAATATAAATGAGGTAATCACCTGTATCAATTTTCTTCATTTCCGCAAGTGAAAAGTTACAAACCAACGAACTTTCCCAAAAATGCGAAGATTTGGTTATCAAAATTTGTGTTAATATAAAAAAATAAGTAAATATTATGCTCTTCCTTTAGCCTTTTCTCAATGATATTTTTCCGATGTATGAGTGTGAATGATTTGGATTTTTGACCTAACTTAAACAATGTTTCAGGCATATCGCTACGATGTCTACCGTGCGACCGTTTATAGTGATATCTAGTAATGGGACATCATGCCGCCGACACGTATCATAATGGCCCACCCAGTCGCATTATCCCGACACCATGCCGACCAGTCCTAACACTAACCTCTTAATCTTGAGCGGCTAGCGAGACAGCTGTTATGTCTTTGGTATGTCTTGGCCGAAGGTCGATCCCGCAACCTCCAGCATCCGAGGCGGACACTCTAACCACTAGGCCATCGGAGCAGTCCTTCTTTCGATGTGCTCTTGCTTTTATTTCTTGCAGAATTTGTGTAAAATCAACAAACAATCCGTGAGATGTTTTCCTAACTTAAAAGTGAGTTCCGGAGGGTTAGTATCCCTATTGATTTTTCAGAGATTGGTTGATTGACAGATGATAATGATACTAATGATGATTATGATGGTGATGATGAGGGCGATGACGAGGACAATGGGCCAAATTGAACATTTTATGGGGTGATAAATTTTCCATAATATCACAAATATGCGATGCATCCATATAACGTATTAATGGGAACCAAACGGAAAATAAACATTTGATTCATATATTTAATATGCATCTTCCCTGGTAATTACTGACATCAAACTATCTGCTGCAGACGAATTGCTTGATAGTGTTTTTCCAAGATCTTCTGAAAAGTTTTAAATAATTTTAAGTCCAACGATGTAATAGCTAAAGTGAAGAAAATTCATAACTGAGCCATGTACTACACAAGACACTTATTGTTATTCATTTGTTCATATAACTGCAGGTGTAATTCACGCTTGCTTGAATACGTGAGCAACAGTCAAGACGGTATTGCTGCCGACAATAGCCCAAGCTTATTATTTCGCTTCCTCTGTCTTATTTGACACAAGTTTGAGTGACTTTTATCAGTCTTTCTCCATGCACTGGAGAACTATAAAAGGTCCAAAGTTTGCTGACAAAACCGTTACTTCAAACCGTGGAGGTCAGATGAAGAAACTGAACAAAATGTTAACAAGAAGTATGCGGAAAGCTCGTTTACAAAGGAGAAAGAAAGTGGAATCTCTGAGACAGGCACAGTGGAAGCTTCAACGCGCACGTCAGCAGATTGTTCTCCTAAACATGCGAGTGGTGGAACTGAATTCCAGATATTCCAGGGCCAGAAGATACAATCTGAGATATTTCTGCCACATCTTGACAATGCGAATGCTAACTGCCGTGAGTGTTCGGAACGTCTACTCTTCTTACGTCAAAGAGAAAGCCATGATAGTTGCCCACCTCGGAGTGGAATTAATTCGTTCAGGCCTTTGGTGAAGAGTGCCCAAATCCCAACACTGAAGATGACGAGGACTGAATAATACAAATTCATTCCGAATAATACGGCTCTTTTCAGAGCCATACAAATATCTAGAAAAGAAATACTGATCATAGCCAAAATGAATGTAACCATATCGGTCCACACTCTTTATAGCTACCATATTCATACAGCAATTTAACATATAGAGTTCTCGGACTCTAAATATGCTTTTGCACAATGATTAATTAGTTTAAGCTATCTTTATGTGTCAATCTGTAAAATGCACATACAAACATATGATGCACAATGTGTAAGTACAATTATAAAAATAACATATCATGAAAAAACTGTATCTTCATCACGATGCACTTTCAGCCAGCTCCACCTTTCTGCTAAAAATTCGATAAGCACGATTCATTTTATACAATCCACCCCTATCCCGACACACTTCACCCATGATGTTTTCACCTTAAAACCTTTCTACCACGGGAATCCTGCAAAGTCTCCTTTAAGATTCTGGAATCGCAAACAACATCAAATAACTGAGTCGTAGAGAGAATCCATGTTCATTTTTCCATGTTTGTTCTATATTTCAAGAAAATGATATTTAATTTAAATTTTAATTTCGGAAATTATCCATTTCGCTTTTGCACAAGTCTATGAAATTGAGAGGAAGCATTTTATCACAATGAATTTGTCCCTACATTTCTGTGAACACATTAGTCTGATAGGGGAAAAAGAAAAGCGCATGGTGCTTCGAATTTTTCTTTAAAGAGTTAAATGATTATTGTAAGCAATATGATTATTGCAATCTCGTGCGTAGTTATTTTTCCGTTAATTCTGTTGGATAGCAATAAATATCAGGCTCACATTTCACAACGGCATAAAATATAAATGAGGTAATCACCTGTATCAATTTTCTTCATTTCCGCAAGTGAAAATTTACAAACCAAAGAACTTTCCCAAAAATGCGAAGATTTGGTTATCAAAATTTGTGTTAATATAAAAAAATAAATAAATATTATGCTCTTCCTTTAGCCTTTTCTCAATGATATTTTTCCGATGTATGAGTGTGCATGATTTGGATTTTTGACCTAACTTAAACAATGTTTCAGGCATATCGCTACGATGTCTACCGTGCGACCGTTTATAGTGATATCTAGTAATGGGACATCATGCCGCCGACACGTATCATAATGGCCCACCCAGTCGCATTATCCCGACACCATGCCGACCATTCCTAACACTAACCTCTTAATCTTGAGCGGCTAGCGAGACAGCTGTTAAGTCTTTGGTATGTCTTGGCCGGAGGTCGATCCCGCAACCTCCAGCATCCGAGGCGGACACTCTAACCACTAGGCCATCGGAGCAGTCCTCCTTTCGATGTGCTCTTGCTTTTATTTCTTGCAGAATTTGTGTCAAATCAACAAACAATCCGTGAGATGTTTTCCTAACTTAAAAGTGAGTTCCCGGGGGTTAGTATCCCTATTGATTTTTCAGAGATTGGTTGATTGACAGATGATGATACTAATGATGATTATGATGGTGATGATGAGGGCGATGACGAGGACAATGGGCCAAATTGAACATTTTATGGGGTGATAAATTTTCCATAATATCACAAATATGCGATGCATCCATATAACGTATTAATGGGAACCAAACGGAAAATAAACATTTGATTCATATATTTAATATGCATCTTCCCTGGTAATTACTGACACCAAACTATCTGCTGCAGACGAATTGCTTGATAGTGTTTTTTCCAAGATCTTCTGAAAAGTTTTAAATAATTTTAAGTCCAACGATGTAATAGCTAAAGTGAAGAAAATTCATAACTGAGCCATGTACTACACAAGACACTTATTGTTATTCATTTGTTCATATAACTGCAGGTGTAATTCACGCTTGCCTGAATACGTGAGCACCAGTCAAGACGGTATTGCTGCCGACAATAGCCCAAGCTTATTATTTCGCTTCCTCTGTCTTATTTGACACAAGTTTGAGTCACTTTTATCAGTCTTTCTCCATGCACTGGAGAACTATAAAAGGTCCAAAGTTTGCTGATAAAACCGTTACTTCAAACCGTGGAGGTCAGATGAAGAAACTGAACAAAATGTTAACAAGAAGTATGCGGAAAGCTCGTTTACAAAGAAGGAAGAAGGTGGAATCTCTGAGACAGGCACAGTGGAAGCTTCAACGCGCACGTCAGCAGATTGTTCTCCTAAACATGCGACTGGTGGAACTGAATTCCAGATATTCCAGGGCCAGAAGATACAATCTGAGATATTTCTGCCACATCTTGACAATGCGAATGCTAACTGCCGTGAGTGTTCGGAACGTCTACTCTTCTTACGTCAAAGAGAAAGCCATGATAGTTGCCCACCTCGGAGTGGAATTAATTCGTTCAGGCCTTTGGTGAAGAGTGCCCAAATCCCAACACTGAAGATGACGAGGACTGAATAATACAAATTCATTCCGAATAATACGGCTCTTTTCAGAGCCATACAAATATCTAGAAAAGAAATACTGATCATAGCCAAAATGAATGTAACCATATCGGTCCACACTCTTTATAGCTACCATATTCATACAGCAATTTAACATATAGAGTTCTCGGACTCTAAATATGCTTTTGCACAATGATTAATTAGTTTAAGCTATCTTTATGTGTCAATCTGTAAAATGCACATACAAACATATGATGCACAATGTGTAAGTACAATTATAAAAATAACATATCATGAAAAAACTGTATCTTCATCACGATGCACTTTCAGCCAGCTCCACCTTTCTGCTAAAAATTCGATAAGCACGATTCATTTTATACAATCCACCCCTATCCCGACACACTCCACCCATGATGTTTTCAGCTTAAAACCTTTCTACCACTGGAATCCTGCAAAGTCTCCTTTTAGATTCTGGAATCGCAAACAACATCAAATAACTGAGTCGTAGAGAGAATCCATGTTCATTTTTCCATGTTTGTTCTATATTTCAAGAAAATGATATTTATTTTTAATTTTAATTGCGGAAATTATCCATTTTGCTGTTGTACAGTTCTATAAATTTGAGAGGAAGCATTTTATCACAATGAATTTGTCTCTACATTTCTGTGAACACATTATTCTGATATGGGAAAAAGAAAAGCGCATGGTGCTTCGAATTTTTCTTTAATGAGTTAAATGATTATTGTAAGCAATATGATTATTGCAATCTCGTGCGTAGTTATTTTTCCGTTAATTCTGTTGGATAGCAATAAATATCAGGCTTACATTTCACAACGGCATAAAATATAAATGAGGTAATCACCTGTATCAATTTTCTTCATTTCCGCAAGTGAAAAGTTACAAACCAACGAACTTTCCCAAAAATGCGAAGATTTGGTTATCAAAATTTGTGTTAATATAAAAAAATAAGTAAATATTATGCTCTTCCTTTAGCCTTTTCTCAATGATATTTTTCCGATGTATGAGTGTGCATGATTTGGATTTTTGACCTAACTTAAACAATGTTTCAGGCATATCGCTACGATGTCTACCGTGCGACCGTTTATAGTGATATCTAGTAATGGGACATCATGCCGCCGACACGTATCATAATGGCCCACCCAGTCGCATTATCCCGACACCATGCCGACCAGTCCTAACACTAACCTCTTAATCTTGAGCGGCTAGCGAGACAGCTGTTATGTCTTTGGTATGTCTTGGCCGAAGGTCGATCCCGCAACCTCCAGCATCCGAGGCGGACACTCTAACCACTAGGCCATCGGAGCAGTCCTTCTTTCGATGTGCTCTTGCTTTTATTTCTTGCAGAATTTGTGTAAAATCAACAAACAATCCGTGAGATGTTTTCCTAACTTAAAAGTGAGTTCCGGAGGGTTAGTATCCCTATTGATTTTTCAGAGATTGGTTGATTGACAGATGATAATGATACTAATGATGATTATGATGGTGATGATGAGGGCGATGACGAGGACAATGGGCCAAATTGAACATTTTATGGGGTGATAAATTTTCCATAATATCACAAATATGCGATGCATCCATATAACGTATTAATGGGAACCAAACGGAAAATAAACATTTGATTCATATATTTAATATGCATCTTCCCTGGTAATTACTGACACCAAACTATCTGCTGCGGACGAATTGCTTGATAGTGTTTTTTCCAAGATCTTCTGAAAAGTTTTAAATAATTTTAAGTCCAACGATGTAATAGCTAAAGTGAAGAAAATTCATAACTGAGCCATGTACTACACAAGACACTTATTGTTATTCATTTGTTCACATAACTGCAGGTGTAATTCACGCTTGCCTGAATACGTGAGCACCAGTCAAGACGGTATTGCTGCCGACAATAGCCCAAGCTTATTATTTCGCTTCCTCTGTCTTATTTGACACAAGTTTGAGTCACTTTTATCAGTCTTTCTCCATGCACTGGAGAACTATAAAAGGTGCAAAGTTTGCTGATAAAACCGTTACTTCAAACCGTGGAGGTCAGATGAAGAAACTGAACAAAATGTTAACAAGAAGTATGCGGAAAGCTCGTTTACAAAGAAGGAAGAAGGTGGAATCTCTGAGACAGGCACAGTGGAAGCTTCAACGCGCACGTCAGCAGATTGTTCTCCTAAACATGCGACTGGTGGAATTGAATTCCAGATATTCCAGGGATAGAAGATACAATCTGAGATATTTCTGCCACATCTTGACAGTGCGAATGCTAACTGCCGTGAGTGTTCGGAACGTCTACTCTTCTTACGTCAAAGAGAAAGCCATGATAGTTGCCCACCTCGGAGTGGAATTAATTCGTTCAGGCCTTTGGTGAAGAGTGCCCAAATCCCAACACTGAAGATGACGAGGACTGAATAATACAAATTCATTCCGAATAATACGGCTCTTTTCAGAGCCATACAAATATCTAGAAAAGAAATACTGATCATAGCCAAAATGAATGTAACCATATCGGTCCACACTCTTTATAGCTACCATATTCATACAGCAATTTAACATATAGAGTTCTCGGACTCTAAATATGCTTTTGCACAATGATTAATTAGTTTAAGCTATCTTTATGTGTCAATCTGTAAAATGCACATACAAACATATGATGTACAATGTGCAAGTACAATTATAAAAATAACATATCATGAAAAAATGTATCTTCATCACGATGCACTTTCAGCCAACTCCACCTTTCTGCTAAAAATTCGATAAGCACGATTCATTTTATACAATCCACCCCTATCCCGAAACACTCCACCCATGATGTTTTCAGCTTAAAACCTTTCTACCACTGGAATCCTGCAAAGTCTCCTTTTAGATTCTGGAATCGCAAACAATTTGAAATAACTGAGTCGTAGAGAGAATCCATGTTCATTTTTCCATGTTTGTTGTATATCTCAAGAAAATGATATTTATTTTTAATTTTAATTGCGGAAATTATCCATTTTGCTGTTGTACAGTTCTATAAATTTGAGAGGAAGCATTTTATCGAAAAGAATTTGTCCCTACATTTCTGTGAACACATTAGTCTGATAGGGGAAAAAGAAAAGCGCATGGTGCTTCGAATTTTTCTTTAAAGAGTTAAATGATTATTGTAAGCAATATGATTATTGCAATCTCGTGCGTAGTTATTTTTCCGTTAATTCTGTTGGATAGCAATAAATATCAGGCTTACATTTCACAACGGCATAAAATATAAATGAGGTAATCACCTATATCAATTTTCTTCATTTCCGCAAGTGAAAATTTGCAAACCAACGATCTTTCCCAAAAATGCGAAGATTTGGTTATCAAAATTTGTGTTAATATAAAAAAATAAGTAAATATTATGCTCTTCCTTTAGCCTTTTCTCAATGATATTTTTCCGATGTATGAGTGTGCATGATTTGGATTTTTGACCTAACTTAAACAATGTTTCAGGCATATCGCTACGATGTCTACCGTGCGACCGTTTATAGTGATATCTAGTAATGGGACATCATGCCGCCGACACGTATCATAATGGCCCACCCAGTCGCATTATCCCGACACCATGCCGACCATTCCTAACACTAACCTCTTAATCTTGAGCGGCTAGCGAGACAGCTGTTAAGTCTTTGGTATGTCTTGGCCGGAGGTCGATCCCGCAACCTCCAGCATCCGAGGCGGACACTCTAACCACTAGGCCATCGGAGCAGTCCTCCTTTCGATGTGCTCTTGCTTTTATTTCTTGCAGAATTTGTGTCAAATCAACAAACAATCCGTGAGATGTTTTCCTAACTTAAAAGTGAGTTCCCGGGGGTTAGTATCCCTATTGATTTTTCAGAGATTGGTTGATTGACAGATGATAATGATACTAATGATGATTATGATGTTGATGATGAGGGCGATGATGAGGACAATGGGCCAAATTGAACATTGTATGGGGTGATAAATTTTCCATAATATCACAAATATGCGATGCATCCATATAACGTATTAATGGGAACCAAACGGAAAATAAACATTTGATTCATATATTTAATATGCATCTTCCCTGGTAATTACTGACACCAAACTATCTGCTGCAGACGAATTGCTTGATAGTGTTTTTTCCAAGATCTTCTGAAAAGTTTTAAATAATTTTAAGTCCAACGATGTAATAGCTAAAGTGAAGAAAATTCATAACTGAGCCATGTACTACACAAGACACTTATTGTTATTCATTTGTTCATATAACTGCAGGTGTAATTCACGCTTGCCTGAATACGTGAGCACCAGTCAAGACGGTATTGCTGCCGACAATAGCCCAAGCTTATTATTTCGCTTCCTCTGTCTTATTTGACACAAGTTTGAGTCACTTTTATCAGTCTTTCTCCATGCACTGGAGAACTATAAAAGGTGCAAAGTTTGCTGATAAAACCGTCACCTCAAACCGTGGAGGTCAGATGAAGAAACTGAACAAAATGTTAACAAGAAGTATGCGGAAAGCTCGTTTACAAAGAAGGAAGAAGGTGGAATCTCTGAGACAGGCACAGTGGAAGCTTCAACGCGCACGTCAGCAGATTGTTCTCCTAAACATGCGACTGGTGGAACTGAATTCCAGATATTCCAGGGCCAGAAGATACAATCTGAGATATTTCTGCCACATCTTGACAATGCGAATGCTAACTGCCGTGAGTGTTCGGAACGTCTACTCTTCTTACGTCAAAGAGAAAGCCATGATAGTTGCCCACCTCGGAGTGGAATTAATTCGTTCAGGCCTTTGGTGAAGAGTGCCCAAATCCCAACACTGAAGATGACGAGGACTGAATAATACAAATTCATTCCGAATAATACGGCTCTTTTCAGAGCCATACAAATATCTAGAAAAGAAATACTGATCATAGCCAAAATGAATGTAACCATATCGGTCCACACTCTTTATAGCTACCATATTCATACAGCAATTTAACATATAGAGTTCTCGGACTCTAAATATGCTTTTGCACAATGATTAATTAGTTTAAGCTATCTTTATGTGTCAATCTGTAAAATGCACATACAAACATATGATGCACAATGTGTAAGTACAATTATAAAAATAACATATCATGAAAAAACTGTATCTTCATCACGATGCACATTCAGCGAGCTCCACCTTTCTGCTAAAAATTCGATAAGCACGATTCATTTTATACAATCCACCCCTATCCCGACACACTCCACCCATGATCTTTTCAGCTTAAAACCTTTCTACCACGGGAATCCTGCAAAGTCTCCTTTTAGATTCTGGAATCGCAAACAACATCAAATAACTGAGTCGTAGAGAGAATCCATGTTCATTTTTCCATGTTTGTTCTATATTTCAAGAAAATGATATTTAATTTAAATTTTAATTTCGGAAATTATCCATTTCGCTTTTGCACAAGTCTATGAAATTGAGAGGAAGCATTTTATCACAATGAATTTGTCCCTACATTTCTGTGAACACATTAGTCTGATAGGGGAAAAAGAAAAGCGCATGGTGCTTCGAATTTTTCTTTAAAGAGTTAAATGATTATTGTAAGCAATATGATTATTGCAATCTCGTGCGTAGTTATTTTTCCGTTAATTCTGTTGGATAGCAATAAATATCAGGCTTACATTTCACAACGGCATAAAATATAAATGAGGTAATCACCTATATCAATTTTCTTCATTTCCGCAAGTGAAAATTTGCAAACCAACGATCTTTCCCAAAAATGCGAAGATTTGGTTATCAAAATTTGTGTTAATATAAAAAAAATAAATAAATATTATGCTCTTCCTTTAGCCTTTTCTCAATGATATTTTTCCGATGTATGAGTGTGCATGATTTGGATTTTTGACCTAACTTAATGTTTCAGGCATATCGCTACGATGTCTACCGTGCGACCGTTTATAGTGATATCTAGTAATGGGACATCATGCCGCCGACACGTATCATAATGGCCCACCCAGTCGCATTATCCCGACACCATGCCGACCAGTCCTAACAATAACCTCTTAATCTTGAGCGGCTAGCGAGACAGCTGTTAAGTCTTTGGTATGTCTTGGCCGGAGGTCGATCCCGCAACCTCCAGCATCCGAGGCGGACACTCTAACCACTAGGCCATCGGAGCAGTCCTTCTTTCGATGTGCTCTTGCTTTTCTTTCTTGCAGAATTTGTGTCAAATCAACAAACAATCCGTGAGATGTTTTCCTAACTTAAAAGTGAGTTCCCGGGGGTTAGTATCCCTATTGATTTTTCAGAGATTGGTTGATTGACAGATGATTATACTAATGATGATTATGATGGTGATGATGAGGGCGATGACGAGGACAATGGGCCAAATTGAACATTGTATGGGGTGATAAATTTTCCATAATATCACAAATATGCGATGCATCCATATAACGTATTAATGGGAACCAAACGGAAAATAAACATTTGATTCATATATTTAATATGCATCTTCCCTGGTAATTACTGACATCAAACTATCTGCTGCAGACGAATTGCTTGATAGTGTTTTTTCCAAGATCTTCTGAAAAGTTTTAAATAATTTTAAGTCCAACGATGTAATAGCTAAAGTGAAGAAAATTCATAACTGAGCCATGTACTACACAAGACACTTATTGTTATTCATTTGTTCATATAACTGCAGGTGTAATTCACGCTTGCCTGAATACGTGAGCACCAGTCAAGACGGTATTGCTGCCGACAATAGCCCAAGCTTATTATTTCGCTTCCTCTGTCTTATTTGACACAAGTTTGAGTCACTTTTATCAGTCTTTCTCCATGCACTGGAGAACTATAAAAGGTCCAAAGTTTGCTGATAAAACCGTTACTTCAAACCGTGGAGGTCAGATGAAGAAACTGAACAAAATGTTAACAAGAAGTATGCGGAAAGCTCGTTTACAAAGAAGAAAGAAAGTGGAATCTCTGAGACAGGCACAGTGGAAGCTTCAACGCGCACGTCAGCAGATTGTTCTCCTAAACATGCGACTGGTGGAACTGAATTCCAGATATTCCAGGGCCAGAAGATACAATCTGAGATATTTCTGCCACATCTTGACAATGCGAATGCTAACTGCCGTGAGTGTTCGGAACGTCTACTCTTCTTACGTCAAAGAGAAAGCCATGATAGTTGCCCACCTCGGAGTGGAATTAATTCGTTCAGGCCTTTGGTGAAGAGTGCCCAAATCCCAACACTGAAGATGACGAGGACTGAATAATACAAATTCATTCCGAATAATACGGCTCTTTTCAGAGCCATACAAATATCTAGAAAAGAAATACTGATCATAGCCAAAATGAATGTAACCATATCGGTCCACACTCTTTATAGCTACCATATTCATACAGCAATTTAACATATAGAGTTCTCGGACTCTAAATATGCTTTTGCACAATGATTAATTAGTTTAAGCTATCTTTATGTGTCAATCTGTAAAATGCACATACAAACATATGATGCACAATGTGTAAGTACAATTATAAAAATAACATATCATGAAAAAACTGTATCTTCATCACGATGCACTTTCAGCCAGCTCCACCTTTCTGCTAAAAATTCGATAAGCACGATTCATTTTATACAATCCACCCCTATCCCGACACACTCCACCCATGATCTTTTCACCTTAAAACCTTTCTACCACTGGAATCCTGCAAAGTCTCCTTTTAGATTCTGGAATCGCAAACAACATCAAATAACTGAGTCGTAGAGAGAATCCATGTTCATTTTTCCATGTTTGTTCTATATTTCAAGAAAATGATATTTAATTTAAATTTTAATTTCGGAAATTATCCATTTCGCTTTTGCACAAGTCTATGAAATTGAGAGGAAGCATTTTATCACAATGAATTTGTCCCTACATTTCTGTGAACACATTAGTCTGATAGGGGAAAAAGAAAAGCGCATGGTGCTTCGAATTTTTCTTTAAAGAGTTAAATGATTATTGTAAGCAATATGATTATTGCAATCTCGTGCGTAGTTATTTTTCCGTTAATTCTGTTGGATAGCAATAAATATCAGGCTTACATTTCACAACGGCATAAAATATAAATGAGGTAATCACCTGTATCAATTTTCTTCATTTCCGCAAGTGAAAATTTACAAACCAAAGAACTTTCCCAAAAATGCGAAGATTTGGTTATCAAAATTTGTGTTAATATAAAAAAATAAGTAAATATTATGCTCTTCCTTTAGCCTTTTCTCAATGATATTTTTCCGATGTATGAGTGTGCATGATTTGGATTTTTGACCTAACTTAAACAATGTTTCAGGCATATCGCTACGATGTCTACCGTGCGACCGTTTATAGTGATATCTAGTAATGGGACATCATGCCGCCGACACGTATCATAATGGCCCACCCAGTCGCATTATCCCGACACCATGCCGACCAGTCCTAACAATAACCTCTTAATCTTGAGCGGCTAGCGAGACAGCTGTTAAGTCTTTGGTATGTCTTGGCCGGAGGTCGATCCCGCAACCTCCAGCATCCGAGGCGGACACTCTAACCACTAGGCCATCGGAGCAGTCCTCCTTTCGATGTGCTCTTGCTTTTATTTCTTACAGAATTTGTGTCAAATCAACAAACAATCCGTGAGATGTTTTCCTAACTTAAAAGTGAGTTCCCGGGGGTTAGTATCCCTATTGATTTTTCAGAGATTGGTTGATTGACAGATGATAATGATACTAATGATGATTATGATGTTGATGATGAGGGCGATGATGAGGACAATGGGCCAAATTGAACATTGTATGGGGTGATAAATTTTCCATAATATCACAAATATGCGATGCATCCATATAACGTATTAATGGGAACCAAACGGAAAATAAACATTTGATTCATATATTTAATATGCATCTTCCCTGGTAATTACTGACACCAAACTATCTGCTGCAGACGAATTGCTTGATAGTGTTTTTTCCATGATCTTCTGAAAAGTTTTAAATAATTTTAAGTCCAACGATGTAATAGCTAAAGTGAAGAAAATTCATAACTGAGCCATGTACTACACAAGACACTTATTGTTATTCATTTGTTCATATAACTGCAGGTGTAATTCACGCTTGCCTGAATACGTGAGCACCAGTCAAGACGGTATTGCTGCCGACAATAGCCCAAGCTTATTATTTCGCTTCCTCTGTCTTATTTGACACAAGTTTGAGTCACTTTTATCAGTCTTTCTCCATGCACTGGAGAACTATAAAAGGTCCAAAGTTTGCTGATAAAACCGTTACTTCAAACCGTGGAGGTCAGATGAAGAAACTGAACAAAATGTTAACAAGAAGTATGCGGAAAGCTCGTTTACAAAGAAGGAAGAAGGTGGAATCTCTGAGACAGGCACAGTGGAAGCTTCAACGCGCACGTCAGCAGATTGTTCTCCTAAACATGCGACTGGTGGAACTGAATTCCAGATATTCCAGGGCCAGAAGATACAATCTGAGATATTTCTGCCACATCTTGACAATGCGAATGCTAACTGCCGTGAGTGTTCGGAACGTCTACTCTTCTTACGTCAAAGAGAAAGCCATGATAGTTGCCCACCTCGGAGTGGAATTAATTCGTTCAGGCCTTTGGTGAAGAGTGCCCAAATCCCAACACTGAAGATGACGAGGACTGAATAATACAAATTCATTCCGAATAATACGGCTCTTTTCAGAGCCATACAAATATCTAGAAAAGAAATACTGATCATAGCCAAAATGAATGTAACCATATCGGTCCACACTCTTTATAGCTACCATATTCATACAGCAATTTAACATATAGAGTTCTCGGACTCTAAATATGCTTTTGCACAATGATTAATTAGTTTAAGCTATCTTTATGTGTCAATCTGTAAAATGCACATACAAACATATGATGCACAATGTGTAAGTACAATTATAAAAATAACATATCATGAAAAAACTGTATCTTCATCACGATGCACTTTCAGCCAGCTCCACCTTTCTGCTAAAAATTCGATAAGCACGATTCATTTTATACAATCCACCCCTATCCCGACACACTCCACCCATGATCTTTTCAGCTTAAAACCTTTCTACCACTGGAATCCTGCAAAGTCTCCTTTTAGATTCTGGAATCGCAAACAACATCAAATAACTGAGTCGTAGAGAGAATCCATGTTCATTTTTCCATGTTTGTTCTATATTTCAAGAAAATGATATTTAATTTAAATTTTAATTTCGGAAATTATCCATTTCGCTTTTGCACAAGTCTATGAAATTGAGAGGAAGCATTTTATCACAATGAATTTGTCCCTACATTTCTGTGAACACATTAGTCTGATAGGGGAAAAAGAAAAGCGCATGGTGCTTCGAATTTTTCTTTAAAGAGTTAAATGATTATTGTAAGCAATATGATTATTGCAATCTCGTGCGTAGTTATTTTTCCGTTAATTCTGTTGGATAGCAATAAATATCAGGCTCACATTTCACAACGGCATAAAATATAAATGAGGTAATCACCTATATCAATTTTCTTCATTTCCGCAAGTGAAAATTTGCAAACCAACGATCTTTCCCAAAAATGCGAAGATTTGGTTATCAAAATTTGTGTTAATATAAAAAAAATAAATAAATATTATGCTCTTCCTTTAGCCTTTTCTCAATGATATTTTTCCGATGTATGAGTGTGCATGATTTGGATTTTTGACCTAACTTAAACAATGTTTCAGGCATATCGCTACGATGTCTACCGTGCGACCGTTTATAGTGATATCTAGTAATGGGACATCATGCCGCCGACACGTATCATAATGGCCCACCCAGTCGCATTATCCCGACACCATGCCGACCAGTCCTAACACTAACCTCTTAATCTTGAGCGGCTAGCGAGACAGCTGTTAAGTCTTTCGTATGTCTTGGCCGAAGGTCGATCCCGCAACCTCCAGCATCCGAGGCGGACACTCTAACCACTAGGCCATCGGAGCAGTCCTTCTTTCGATGTGCTCTTGCTTTTCTTTCTTGCAGAATTTGTGTCAAATCAACAAACAATCCGTGAGATGTTTTCCTAACTTAAAAGTGAGTTCCGGAGGGTTAGTATCCCTATTGATTTTTCAGAGATTGGTTGATTGACAGATGATAATGATACTAATGATGATTATGATGGTGATGATGAGGGCGATGACGAGGACAATGGGCCAAATTGAACATTTTATGGGGTGATAAATTTTCCATAATATCACAAATATGCGATGCATCCATATAACGTATTAATGGGAACCAAACGGAAAATAAACATTTGATTCATATATTTAATAAGCATCTTCCCTGGTAATTACTGACATCAAACTATCTGCTGCAGACGAATTGCTTGATAGTGTTTTTTCCAAGATCTTCTGAAAAGTTTTAAATAATTTTAAGTCCAACGATGTAATAGCTAAAGTGAAGAAAATTCATAACTGAGCCATGTACTACACAAGACACTTATTGTTATTCATTTGTTCATATAACTGCAGGTGTAATTCACGCTTGCTTGAATACGTGAGCAACAGTCAAGACGGTATTGCTGCCGACAATAGCCCAAGCTTATTATTTCGCTTCCTCTGTCTTATTTGACACAAGTTTGAGTGACTTTTATCAGTCTTTCTCCATGCACTGGAGAACTATAAAAGGTGCAAAGTTTGCTGACAAAACCGTTACTTCAAACCGTGGAGGTCAGATGAAGAAACTGAACAAAATGTTAACAAGAAGTATGCGGAAAGCTCGTTTACAAAGAAGAAAGAAAGTGGAATCTCTGAGACAGGCACAGTGGAAGCTTCAACGCGCACGTCAGCAGATTGTTCTCCTAAACATGCGACTGGTGGAACTGAATTCCAGATATTCCAGGGCCAGAAGATACAATCTGAGATATTTCTGCCACATCTTGACAATGCGAATGCTAACTGCCGTGAGTGTTCGGAACGTCTACTCTTCTTACGTCAAAGAGAAAGCCATGATAGTTGCCCACCTCGGAGTGGAATTAATTCGTTCAGGCCTTTGGTGAAGAGTGCCCAAATCCCAACACTGAAGATGACGAGGACTGAATAATACAAATTCATTCCGAATAATACGGCTCTTTTCAGAGCCATATAAATATCTAGTAAAGAAATACTGATCATAGCCAAAATGAATGTAACCATATCGGTCCACACTCTTTATAGCTACCATATTCATACAGCAATTTAACATATAGAGTTCTCGGACTCTATATATGCTTTTGCACAATGATTAATTAGTTTAAGCTATCTTTATGTGTCAATCTGTAAAATGCACA
Source organism: Sinohyriopsis cumingii (assembly GCA_028554795.2). Lineage (NCBI taxonomy): Eukaryota > Metazoa > Mollusca > Bivalvia > Unionida > Unionidae > Sinohyriopsis > Sinohyriopsis cumingii. The sequence continues at coordinate 116,540,026 of CM068838.1, read as the reverse complement.
TACAAACATATGATGCACAATGTGTAAGTACAATTATAAAAATAACATATCATGAAAAAACTGTATCTTCATCACGATGCACTTTCAGCCAGCTCCACCTTTCTGCTAAAAATTCGATAAGCACGATTCATTTTATACAATCCACCCCTATCCCGACACACTCCACCCATGATCTTTTCAGCTTAAAACCTTTCTACCACGGGAATCCTGCAAAGTCTCCTTTTAGATTCTGGAATCGCAAACAACATCAAATAACTGAGTCGTAGAGAGAATCCATGTTCATTTTTCCATGTTTGTTCTATATTTCAAGAAAATGATATTTAATTTAAATTTTAATTTCGGAAATTATCCATTTCGCTTTTGCACAAGTCTATGAAATTGAGAGGAAGCATTTTATCACAATGAATTTGTCCCTACATTTCTGTGAACACATTAGTCTGATAGGGGAAAAAGAAAAGCGCATGGTGCTTCGAATTTTTCTTTAAAGAGTTAAATGATTATTGTAAGCAATATGATTATTGCAATCTCGTGCGTAGTTATTTTTCCGTTAATTCTGTTGGATAGCAATAAATATCAGGCTTACATTTCACGACGGCATAAAATATAAATGAGGTGCTCACCTGTATCAATTTTCTTCATTTCCGCAAGTGAAAATTTACAAACCAAAGAACTTTCCCAAAAATCCGAAGATTTGGTTTTCAAAATTTGTGTTAATATAAAAAAATAAGTAAATATTATGCTCTTCCTTTAGCCTTTTCTCAATGATATCTTTCCGATGTATGAGTGTGCATGATTTGGATTTTTGACCTAACTTAAACAATGTTTCAGGCATATCGCTACGATGTCTACCGTGCGACCGTTTATAGTGATATCTAGTAATGGGACATCATGCCGCCGACACGTATCATAATGGCCCACCCAGTCGCATTATCCCGACACCATGCCGACCAGTCCTAACAATAACCTCTTAATCTTGAGCGGCTAGCGAGACAGCTGTTAAGTCTTTGGTATGTCTTGGCCGGAGGTCGATCCCGCAACCTCCAGCATCCGAGGCGGACACTCTAACCACTAGGCCATCGGAGCAGTCCTCCTTTCGATGTGCTCTTGCTTTTATTTCTTGCAGAATTTGTGTCAAATCAACAAACAATCCGTGAGATGTTTTCCTAACTTAAAAGTGAGTTCCCGGGGGTTAGTATCCCTATTGATTTTTCAGAGATTGGTTGATTGACAGATGATAATGATACTAATGATGATTATGATGTTGATGATGAGTGCGATGACGAGGACAATGGGCCAAATTGAACATTGTATGGGGTGATAAATTTTCCATAATATCACAAATATGCGAAGCATCCATATAACGTATTAATGGGAACCAACCGGAAAATAAACATTTTATTCATATATTTAATATGCATCTTCCCTGGTAATTACTGACATCAAACTATCTGCTGCAGACGAATTGCTTGATAGTGTTTTTTCCAAGATCTTCTGAAAAGTTTTAAATAATTTTAAGTCCAACGATGTAATAGCTAAAGTGAAGAAAATTCATAACTGAGCCATGTACTACACAAGACACTTATTGCTATTCATTTGTTCATATAACTGCAGGTGTAATTCACGCTTGCCTGAATTCGTGAGCACCAGTCAAGACGGTATTGCTGCCGACAATAGCCCAAGCTTATTATTTCGCTTCCTCTGTCTTATTTGACACAAGTTTGAGTCACTTTTATCAGTCTTTCTCCATGCACTGGAGAACTATAAAAGGTGCAAAGTTTGCTGACAAAACCGTTACTTCAAACCGTGGAGGTCAGATGAAGAAACTGAACAAAATGTTAACAAGAAGTATGCGGAAAGTTCGTTTACAAAGAAGGAAGAAGGTGGAATCTCTGAGGCAGGCACAGTGGAAGCTTCAACGCGCACGTCAGCAGATTGTTCTCCTGAACATGCGACTGGTGAAATTGAATTCCAGATATTCCAGGGCCAGAAGATACAATCTGAGATATTTCTGCCACATCTTGACAGTGCGAATGCTAACTGCCGTGAGTGTTCGGAACGTCTACTCTTCTTACGTCAAAGAGAAAGCCATGATAGTTGCCCACCTCGGAGTGGAATTAATTCGTTCAGGCCTTTGGTGAAGAGTGCCCAAATCCCAACACTGAAGATGACGAGGACTGAATAATACAAATTCATTCCGAATAATACGGCTCTTTTCAGAGCCATACAAATATCTAGAAAAGAAATACTGATTATAGCCAAAATGAATGTAACCATATCGGTCCACACTCTTTATAGCTACCATATTCATACAGCAATTTAACATATAGAGTTCTCGGACTCTAAATATGCTTTTGCACAATGATTAATTAGTTTAAGCTATCTTTATGTGTCAATCTGTAAAATGCACATACAAACATATGATGTACAATGTGCAAGTACAATTATAAAAATAACATATCATGAAAAAATGTATCTTCATCACGATGCACTTTCAGCCAACTCCACCTTTCTGCTAAAAATTCGATAAGCACGATTCATTTTATACAATCCACCCCTATCCCGAAACACTCCACCCATGATGTTTTCAGCTTAAAACCTTTCTACCACTGGAATCCTGCAAAGTCTCCTTTTAGATTCTGGAATCGCAAACAACTTGAAATAACTGAGTCGTAGAGAGAATCCATGTTCATTTTTCCATGTTTGTTGTATATCTCAAGAAAATGATATTTATTTTTAATTTTAATTGCGGAAATTATCCATTTTGCTGTTGTACAGTTCTATAAATTTGAGAGGAAGCATTTTATCGAAAAGAATTTGTCTCTACATTTCTGTGAACACATTATTCTGATATGGGAAAAAGAAAGGCGCAAGGTGCTTCGAATTTTTCTTTAATGAGTTAAATGATTATTGTAAGCAATATGATTATTGCAATCTCGTGCGTAGTTATTTTTCCGTTAATTCTGTTGGATAGCAATAAATATCAGGCTTACATTTCACAACGGCATAAAATATAAATGAGGTAATCACCTGTATCAATTTTCTTCATTTCCGCAAGTGAAAATTTACAAACCAAAGAACTTTCCCAAAAATGCGAAGATTTGGTTATCAAAATTTGTGTTAAGATTAGAAAATAAATAAATATTATGCTCTTCCTTTAGCCTTTTCTCAATGATATTTTTCCGATGTATGAGTGTGCATGATTTGGATTTTTGACCTAACTTAAACAATGTTTCAGGCATATCGCTACGATGTCTACCGTGCGACCGTTTATAGTGATATCTAGTAATGGGACATCATGCCGCCGACACGTATCATAATGGCCCACCCAGTCGCATTATCCCGACACCATGCCGACCAGTCCTAACACTAACCTCTTAATCTTGAGCGGCTAGCGAGACAGCTGTTAAGTCTTTCGTATGTCTTGACCGGAGGTCTATCCCGCAACCTCCAGCATCCGAGGCGGACACTCTAACCACTAGGCCATCGGAGCAGTCCTTCTTTCGATGTGCTCTTGCTTTTATTTCTTCCAGAATTTGTGTCAAATCAACAAACAATCCGTGAGATGTTTTCCTAACTTAAAAGTGAGTTCCCGGGGGGTTAGTATCCCTATTGATTTTTCAGAGTTTGGTTGATTGACAGATGATAATGATACTAATGATGATTATGATGTTGATGATGAGGGCGATGACGAGGACAATGTGCCAAATTGAACATTTTATGGGGTGATAAATTTTCCATAATATCACAAATATGCGATGTATCCATACAACGTATTAATGGGAACCAAACGGAAAATAAACATTTGATTCATATATTTAATATGCATCTTCCCTGGTAATTACTGACACCAAACTATCTGCTGCAGACGAATTGCTTGATAGTGTTTTTTCCAAGATCTTCTGAAAAGTTTTAAATAATTTTAAGTCCAACGATGTAATAGCTAAAGTGAAGAAAATTCATAACTGAGCCATGTACTACACAAGACACTTATTGTTATTCATTTGTTCATATAACTGCAGGTGTAATTCACGCTTGCCTGAATACGTGAGCACCAGTCAAGACGGTATTGCTGCCGACAATAGCCCAAGCTTATTATTTCGCTTCCTCTGTCTTATTTGACACAAGTTTGAGTCACTTTTATCAGTCTTTCTCCATGCACTGGAGAACTATAAAAGGTCCAAAGTTTGCTGATAAAACCGTTACTTCAAACCGTGGAGGTCAGATGAAGAAACTGAACAAAATGTTAACAAGAAGTATGCGGAAAGCTCGTTTACAAAGAAGGAAGAAGGTGGAATCTCTGAGACAGGCACAGTGGAAGCTTCAACGCGCACGTCAGCAGATTGTTCTCCTAAACATGCGACTGGTGGAACTGAATTCCAGATATTCCAGGGCCAGAAGATACAATCTGAGATATTTCTGCCACATCTTGACAATGCGAATGCTAACTGCCGTGAGTGTTCGGAACGTCTACTCTTCTTACGTCAAAGAGAAAGCCATGATAGTTGCCCACCTCGGAGTGGAATTAATTCGTTCAGGCCTTTGGTGAAGAGTGCCCAAATCCCAACACTGAAGATGACGAGGACTGAATAATACAAATTCATTCCGAATAATACGGCTCTTTTCAGAGCCATACAAATATCTAGAAAAGAAATACTGATCATAGCCAAAATGAATGTAACCATATCGGTCCACACTCTTTATAGCTACCATATTCATACAGCAATTTAACATATAGAGTTCTCGGACTCTAAATATGCTTTTGCACAATGATTAATTAGTTTAAGCTATCTTTATGTGTCAATCTGTAAAATGCACATACAAACATATGATGCACAATGTGTAAGTACAATTATAAAAATAACATATCATGAAAAAACTGTATCTTCATCACGATGCACTTTCAGCCAGCTCCACCTTTCTGCTAAAAATTCGATAAGCACGATTCATTTTATACAATCCACCCCTATCCCGACACACTCCACCCATGATCTTTTCAGCTTAAAACCTTTCTACCACTGGAATCCTGCAAAGTCTCCTTTTAGATTCTGGAATCGCAAACAACATCAAATAACTGAGTCGTAGAGAGAATCCATGTTCATTTTTCCATGTTTGTTCTATATTTCAAGAAAATGATATTTAATTTAAATTTTAATTTCGGAAATTATCCATTTCGCTTTTGCACAAGTCTATGAAATTGAGAGGAAGCATTTTATCACAATGAATTTGTCCCTACATTTCTGTGAACACATTAGTCTGATAGGGGAAAAAGAAAAGCGCATGGTGCTTCGAATTTTTCTTTAAAGAGTTAAATGATTATTGTAAGCAATATGATTATTGCAATCTCGTGCGTAGTTATTTTTCCGTTAATTCTGTTGGATAGCAATAAATATCAGGCTCACATTTCACAACGGCATAAAATATAAATGAGGTAATCACCTATATCAATTTTCTTCATTTCCGCAAGTGAAAATTTGCAAGCCAACGATCTTTCCCAAAAATGCGAAGATTTGGTTATCAAAATTTGTGTTAATATAAAAAAAATAAATAAATATTATGCTCTTCCTTTAGCCTTTTCTCAATGATATTTTTCCGATGTATGAGTGTGCATGATTTGGATTTTTGACCTAACTTAATGTTTCAGGCATATCGCTACGATGTCTACCGTGCGACCGTTTATAGTGATATCTAGTAATGGGACATCATGCCGCCGACACGTATCATAATGGCCCACCCAGTCGCATTATCCCGACACCATGCCGACCAGTCCTAACACTAACCTCTTAATCTTGAGCGGCTAGCGAGACAGCTGTTAAGTCTTTGGTATGTCTTGGCCGGAGGTCGATCCCGCAACCTCCAGCATCCGAGGCGGACACTCTAACCACTAGGCCATCGGAGCAGTCCTTCTTTCGATGTGCTCTTGCTTTTCTTTCTTGCAGAATTTGTGTCAAATCAACAAACAATCCGTGAGATGTTTTCCTAACTTAAAAGTGAGTTCCCGGGGGTTAGTATCCCTATTGATTTTTCAGAGATTAGTTGATTGACAGATGATAATGATACTAATGATGATTATGATGGTGATGATGAGGGCGATGACGAGGACAATGGGCCAAATTGAACATTTTATGGGGTGATAAATTTTCCATAATATCACAAATATGCGATGCATCCATATAACGTATTAATGGGAACCAAACGGAAAATAAACATTTGATTCATATATTTAATATGCATCTTCCCTGGTAATTACTGACATCAAACTATCTGCTGCAGACGAATTGCTTGATAGTGTTTTTTCCAAGATCTTCTGAAAAGTTTTAAATAATTTTAAGTCCAACGATGTAATAGCTAAAGTGAAGAAAATTCATAACTGAGCCATGTACTACACAAGACACTTATTGTTATTCATTTGTTCATATAACTGCAGGTGTAATTCACGCTTGCCTGAATACGTGAGCACCAGTCAAGACGGTATTGCTGCCGACAATAGCCCAAGCTTATTATTTCGCTTCCTCTGTCTTATTTGACACAAGTTTGAGTCACTTTTATCAGTCTTTCTCCATGCACTGGAGAACTATAAAAGGTGCAAAGTTTGCTGACAAAACCGTTACTTCAAACCGTGGAGGTCAGATGAAGAAACTGAACAAAATGTTAACAAGAAGTATGCGGAAAGCTCGTTTACAAAGAAGAAAGAAAGTGGAATCTCTGAGACAGGCACAGTGGAAGCTTCAACGCGCACGTCAGCAGATTGTTCTCCTAAACATGCGACTGGTGGAACTGAATTCCAGATATTCCAGGGCCAGAAGATACAATCTGAGATATTTCTGCCACATCTTGACAATGCGAATGCTAACTGCCGTGAGTGTTCGGAACATCTACTCTTCTTACGTCAAAGAGAAAGCCATGATAGTTGCCCACCTCGGAGTGGAATTAATTCGTTCAGGCCTTTGGTGAAGAGTGCCCAAATCCCAACACTGAAGATGACGAGGACTGAATAATACAAATTCATTCCGAATAATACGGCTCTTTTCAGAGCCATACAAATATCTAGAAAAGAAATACTGATCATAGCCAAAATGAATGTAACCATATCGGTCCACACTCTTTATAGCTACCATATTCATACAGCAATTTAACATATAGAGTTCTCGGACTCTAAATATGCTTTTGCACAATGATTAATTAGTTTAAGCTATCTTTATGTGTCAATCTGTAAAATGCACATACAAACATATGATGCACAATGTGTAAGTACAATTATAAAAATAACATATCATGAAAAAACTGTATCTTCATCACGATGCACTTTCAGCCAGCTCCACCTTTCTGCTAAAAATTCGATAAGCACGATTCATTTTATACAATCCACCCCTATCCCGACACACTCCACCCATGATGTTTTCACCTTAAAACCTTTCTACCACTGGAATCCTGCAAAGTCTCCTTTTAGATTCTGGAATCGCAAACAACATCAAATAACTGAGTCGTAGAGAGAATCCATGTTCATTTTTCCATGTTTGTTCTATATTTCAAGAAAATGATATTTAATTTAAATTTTAATTTCGGAAATTATCCATTTCGCTTTTGCACAAGTCTATGAAATTGAGAGGAAGCATTTTATCACAATGAATTTGTCCCTACATTTCTGTGAACACATTAGTCTGATAGGGGAAAAAGAAAAGCGCATGGTGCTTCGAATTTTTCTTTAAAGAGTTAAATGATTATTGTAAGCAATATGATTATTGCAATCTCGTGCGTAGTTATTTTTCCGTTAATTCTGTTGGATAGCAATAAATATCAGGCTTACATTTCACGACGGCATAAAATATAAATGAGGTGCTCACCTGTATCAATTTTCTTCATTTCCGCAAGTGAAAATTTACAAACCAAAGAACTTTCCCAAAAATCCGAAGATTTGGTTTTCAAAATTTGTGTTAATATAAAAAAATAAGTAAATATTATGCTCTTCCTTTAGCCTTTTCTCAATGATATCTTTCCGATGTATGAGTGTGCATGATTTGGATTTTTGACCTAACTTAAACAATGTTTCAGGCATATCGCTACGATGTCTACCGTGCGACCGTTTATAGTGATATCTAGTAATGGGACATCATGCCGCCGACACGTATCATAATGGCCCACCCAGTCGCATTATCCCGACACCATGCCGACCAGTCCTAACAATAACCTCTTAATCTTGAGCGGCTAGCGAGACAGCTGTTAAGTCTTTGGTATGTCTTGGCCGGAGGTCGATCCCGCAACCTCCAGCATCCGAGGCGGACACTCTAACCACTAGGCCATCGGAGCAGTCCTCCTTTCGATGTGCTCTTGCTTTTATTTCTTGCAGAATTTGTGTCAAATCAACAAACAATCCGTGAGATGTTTTCCTAACTTAAAAGTGAGTTCCCGGGGGTTAGTATCCCTATTGATTTTTCAGAGATTGGTTGATTGACAGATGATAATGATACTAATGATGATTATGATGTTGATGATGAGTGCGATGACGAGGACAATGGGCCAAATTGAACATTGTATGGGGTGATAAATTTTCCATAATATCACAAATATGCGAAGCATCCATATAACGTATTAATGGGAACCAACCGGAAAATAAACATTTTATTCATATATTTAATATGCATCTTCCCTGGTAATTACTGACATCAAACTATCTGCTGCAGACGAATTGCTTGATAGTGTTTTTTCCAAGATCTTCTGAAAAGTTTTAAATAATTTTAAGTCCAACGATGTAATAGCTAAAGTGAAGAAAATTCATAACTGAGCCATGTACTACACAAGACACTTATTGTTATTCATTTGTTCATATAACTGCAGGTGTAATTCACGCTTGCTTGAATTCGTGAACACCAGTCAAGACGGTATTGCTGCCGACAATAGCCCAAGCTTATTATTTCGCTTCCTCTGTCTTATTTGACACAAGTTTGAGTCACTTTTATCAGTCTTTCTCCATGCACTGGAGAACTATAAAAGGTGCAAAGTTTGCTGACAAAACCGTTACTTCAAACCGTGGAGGTCAGATGAAGAAACTGAACAAAATGTTAACAAGAAGTATGCGGAAAGTTCGTTTACAAAGAAGGAAGAAGGTGGAATCTCTGAGGCAGGCACAGTGGAAGCTTCAACGCGCACGTCAGCAGATTGTTCTCCTGAACATGCGACTGGTGAAATTGAATTCCAGATATTCCAGGGCCAGAAGATACAATCTGAGATATTTCTGCCACATCTTGACAGTGCGAATGCTAACTGCCGTGAGTGTTCGGAACGTCTACTCTTCTTACGTCAAAGAGAAAGCCATGATAGTTGCCCACCTCGGAGTGGAATTAATTCGTTCAGGCCTTTGGTGAAGAGTGCCCAAATCCCAACACTGAAGATGACGAGGACTGAATAATACAAATTCATTCCGAATAATACGGCTCTTTTCAGAGCCATACAAATATCTAGAAAAGAAATACTGATTATAGCCAAAATGAATGTAACCATATCGGTCCACACTCTTTATAGCTACCATATTCATACAGCAATTTAACATATAGAGTTCTCGGACTCTAAATATGCTTTTGCACAATGATTAATTAGTTTAAGCTATCTTTATGTGTCAATCTGTAAAATGCACATACAAACATATGATGTACAATGTGCAAGTACAATTATAAAAATAACATATCATGAAAAAATGTATCTTCATCACGATGCACTTTCAGCCAACTCCACCTTTCTGCTAAAAATTCGATAAGCACGATTCATTTTATACAATCCACCCCTATCCCGAAACACTCCACCCATGATGTTTTCAGCTTAAAACCTTTCTACCACTGGAATCCTGCAAAGTCTCCTTTTAGATTCTGGAATCGCAAACAACTTGAAATAACTGAGTCGTAGAGAGAATCCATGTTCATTTTTCCATGTTTGTTGTATATCTCAAGAAAATGATATTTATTTTTAATTTTAATTGCGGAAATTATCCATTTTGCTGTTGTACAGTTCTATAAATTTGAGAGGAAGCATTTTATCGAAAAGAATTTGTCTCTACATTTCTGTGAACACATTATTCTGATATGGGAAAAAGAAAGGCGCAAGGTGCTTCGAATTTTTCTTTAATGAGTTAAATGATTATTGTAAGCAATATGATTATTGCAATCTCGTGCGTAGTTATTTTTCCGTTAATTCTGTTGGATAGCAATAAATATCAGGCTTACATTTCACAACGGCATAAAATATAAATGAGGTAATCACCTGTATCAATTTTCTTCATTTCCGCAAGTGAAAATTTACAAACCAAAGAACTTTCCCAAAAATGCGAAGATTTGGTTATCAAAATTTGTGTTAAGATTAGAAAATAAATAAATATTATGCTCTTCCTTTAGCCTTTTCTCAATGATATTTTTCCGATGTATGAGTGTGCATGATTTGGATTTTTGACCTAACTTAAACAATGTTTCAGGCATATCGCTACGATGTCTACCGTGCGACCGTTTATAGTGATATCTAGTAATGGGACATCATGCCGCCGACACGTATCATAATGGCCCACCCAGTCGCATTATCCCGACACCATGCCGACCAGTCCTAACACTAACCTCTTAATCTTGAGCGGCTAGCGACACAGCTGTTAAGTCTTTCGTATGTCTTGACCGGAGGTCTATCCCGCAACCTCCAGCATCCGAGGCGGACACTCTAACCACTAGGCCATCGGAGCAGTCCTTCTTTCGATGTGCTCTTGCTTTTATTTCTTCCAGAATTTGTGTCAAATCAACAAACAATCCGTGAGATGTTTTCCTAACTTAAAAGTGAGTTCCCGGGGGGTTAGTATCCCTATTGATTTTTCAGAGTTTGGTTGATTGACAGATGATAATGATACTAATGATGATTATGATGTTGATGATGAGGGCGATGACGAGGACAATGTGCCAAATTGAACATTGTATGGGGTGATAAATTTTCCATAATATCACAAATATGCGATGTATCCATACAACGTATTAATGGGAACCAAACGGAAAATAAACATTTGATTCATATATTTAATATGCATCTTCCCTGGTAATTACTGACACCAAACTATCTGCTGCAGACGAATTGCTTGATAGTGTTTTTTCCAAGATCTTCTGAAAAGTTTTAAATAATTTTAAGTCCAACGATGTAATAGCTAAAGTGAAGAAAATTCATAACTGAGCCATGTACTACACAAGACACTTATTGTTATTCATTTGTTCATATAACTGCAGGTGTAATTCACGCTTGCCTGAATACGTGAGCACCAGTCAAGACGGTATTGCTGCCGACAATAGCCCAAGCTTATTATTTCGCTTCCTCTGTCTTATTTGACACAAGTTTGAGTCACTTTTATCAGTCTTTCTCCATGCACTGGAGAACTATAAAAGGTCCAAAGTTTGCTGATAAAACCGTTACTTCAAACCGTGGAGGTCAGATGAAGAAACTGAACAAAATGTTAACAAGAAGTATGCGGAAAGCTCGTTTACAAAGAAGGAAGAAGGTGGAATCTCTGAGACAGGCACAGTGGAAGCTTCAACGCGCACGTCAGCAGATTGTTCTCCTAAACATGCGACTGGTGGAACTGAATTCCAGATATTCCAGGGCCAGAAGATACAATCTGAGATATTTCTGCCACATCTTGACAATGCGAATGCTAACTGCCGTGAGTGTTCGGAACGTCTACTCTTCTTACGTCAAAGAGAAAGCCATGATAGTTGCCCACCTCGGAGTGGAATTAATTCGTTCAGGCCTTTGGTGAAGAGTGCCCAAATCCCAACACTGAAGATGACGAGGACTGAATAATACAAATTCATTCCGAATAATAAGGCTCTTTTCAGAGCCATACAAATATCTAGAAAAGAAATACTGATCATAGCCAAAATGAATGTAACCATATCGGTCCACACTCTTTATAGCTACCATATTCATACAGCAATTTAACATATAGAGTTCTCGGACTCTAAATATGCTTTTGCACAATGATTAATTAGTTTAAGCTATCTTTATGTGTCAATCTGTAAAATGCACATACAAACATATGATGCACAAAGTGTAAGTACAATTATAAAAATAACATATCATGAAAAAACTGTATCTTCATCACGATGCACTTTCAGCCAGCTCCACCTTTCTGCTAAAAATTCGATAAGCACGATTCATTTTATACAATCCACCCCTATCCCGACACACTCCACCCATGATGTTTTCAGCTTAAAACCTTTCTACCACTGGAATCCTGCAAAGTCTCCTTTTAGATTCTGGAATCGCAAACAACATCAAATAACTGAGTCGTAGAGAGAATCCATGTTCATTTTTCCATGTTTGTTCTATATTTCAAGAAAATGATATTTAATTTAAATTTTAATTTCGGAAATTATCCATTTCGCTTTTGCACAAGTCTATGAAATTGAGAGGAAGCATTTTATCACAATGAATTTGTCCCTACATTTCTGTGAACACATTAGTCTGATAGGGGAAAAAGAAAAGCGCATGGTGCTTCGAATTTTTCTTTAAAGAGTTAAATGATTATTGTAAGCAATATGATTATTGCAATCTCGTGCGTAGTTATTTTTCCGTTAATTCTGTTGGATAGCAATAAATATCAGGCTCACATTTCACAACGGCATAAAATATAAATGAGGTAATCACCTATATCAATTTTCTTCATTTCCGCAAGTGAAAATTTGCAAGCCAACGATCTTTCCCAAAAATGCGAAGATTTGGTTATCAAAATTTGTGTTAATATAAAAAAAATAAATAAATATTATGCTCTTCCTTTAGCCTTTTCTCAATGATATTTTTCCGATGTATGAGTGTGCATGATTTGGATTTTTGACCTAACTTAATGTTTCAGGCATATCGCTACGATGTCTACCGTGCGACCGTTTATAGTGATATCTAGTAATGGGACATCATGCCGCCGACACGTATCATAATGGCCCACCCAGTCGCATTATCCCGACACCATGCCGACCAGTCCTAACACTAACCTCTTAATCTTGAGCGGCTAGCGAGACAGCTGTTAAGTCTTTCGTATGTCTTGGCCGAAGGTCGATCCCGCAACCTCCAGCATCCGAGGCGGACACTCTAACCACTAGGCCATCGGAGCAGTCCTTCTTTCGATGTGCTCTTGCTTTTCTTTCTTGCAGAATTTGTGTCAAATCAACAAACAATCCGTGAGATGTTTTCCTAACTTAAAAGTGAGTTCCGGAGGGTTAGTATCCCTATTGATTTTTCAGAGATTGGTTGATTGACAGATGATAATGATACTATGATGATTATGATGGTGATGATGAGGGCGATGACGAGGACAATGGGCCAAATTGAACATTTTATGGGGTGATAAATTTTCCATAATATCACAAATATGCGATGCATCCATATAACGTATTAATGGGAACCAAAGGGAAAATAAACATTTGATTCATATATTTAATATGCATCTTCCCTGGTAATTACTGACATCAAACTATCTGCTGCAGACGAATTGCTTGATAGTGTTTTTTCCAAGATCTTCTGAAAAGTTTTAAATAATTTTAAGTCCAACGATGTAATAGCTAAAGTGAAGAAAATTCATAACTGAGCCATGTACTACACAAGACACTTATTGTTATTCATTTGTTCATATAACTGCAGGTGTAATTCACGCTTGCTTGAATACGTGAGCAACAGTCAAGACGGTATTGCTGCCGACAATAGCCCAAGCTTATTATTTCGCTTCCTCTGTCTTATTTGACACAAGTTTGAGTCACTTTTATCAGTCTTTCTCCATGCACTGGAGAACTATAAAAGGTGCAAAGTTTGCTGACAAAACCGTTACTTCAAACCGTGGAGGTCAGATGAAGAAACTGAACAAAATGTTAACAAGAAGTATGCGGAAAGCTCGTTTACAAAGAAGAAAGAAAGTGGAATCTCTGAGACAGGCACAGTGGAAGCTTCAACGCGCACGTCAGCAGATTGTTCTCCTAAACATGCGACTGGTGGAACTGAATTCCAGATATTCCAGGGCCAGAAGATACAATCTGAGATATTTCTGCCACATCTTGACAATGCGAATGCTAACTGCCGTGAGTGTTCGGAACGTCTACTCTTCTTACGTCAAAGAGAAAGCCATGATAGTTGCCCACCTCGGAGTGGAATTAATTCGTTCAGGCCTTTGGTGAAGAGTGCCCAAATCCCAACACTGAAGATGACGAGGACTGAATAATACAAATTCATTCCGAATAATACGGTTCTTTTCAGAGCCATACAAATATCTAGAAAAGAAATACTGATCATAGCCAAAATGAATGTAACCATATCGGTCCACACTCTTTATAGCTACCATATTCATACAGCAATTTAACATATAGAGTTCTCGGACTCTATATATGCTTTTGCACAATGATTAATTAGTTTAAGCTATCTTTATGTGTCAATCTGTAAAATGCACATACAAACATATGATGCACAATGTGTAAGTACAATTATAAAAATAACATATCATGAAAAAACTGTATCTTCATCACGATGCACTTTCAGCCAGCTCCACCTTTCTGCTAAAAATTCGATAAGCACGATTCATTTTATACAATCCACCCCTATCCCGACACACTCCACCCATGATCTTTTCAGCTTAAAACCTTTCTACCACGGGAATCCTGCAAAGTCTCCTTTTAGATTCTGGAATCGCAAACAACATCAAATAACTGAGTCGTAGAGAGAATCCATGTTCATTTTTCCATGTTTGTTCTATATTTCAAGAAAATGATATTTAATTTAAATTTTAATTTCGGAAATTATCCATTTCGCTTTTGCACAAGTCTATGAAATTGAGAGGAAGCATTTTATCACAATGAATTTGTCCCTACATTTCTGTGAACACATTAGTCTGATAGGGGAAAAAGAAAAGCGCATGGTGCTTCGAATTTTTCTTTAAAGAGTTAAATGATTATTGTAAGCAATATGATTATTGCAATCTCGTGCGTAGTTATTTTTCCGTTGATTCTGTTGGATAGCAATAAATATCAGGCTTACATTTCACAACGGCATAAAATATAAATGAGGTACTCACCTGTATCAATTTTCTTCATTTCCGCAAGTGAAAATTTACAAACCAAAGAACTTTCCCAAAAATCCGAAGATTTGGTTTTCAAAATTTGTGTTAATATAAAAAAATAAGTAAATATTATGCTCTTCCTTTAGCCTTTTCTCAATGATATCTTTCCGATGTATGAGTGTGCATGATTTGGATTTTTGACCTAACTTAAACAATGTTTCAGGCATATCGCTACGATGTCTACCGTGCGACCGTTTATAGTGATATCTAGTAATGGGACATCATGCCGCCGACACGTATCATAATGGCCCACCCAGTCGCATTATCCCGACACCATGCCGACCAGTCCTAACACTAACCTCTTAATCTTGAGCGGCTAGCGAGACAGCTGTTAAGTCTTTGGTATGTCTTGGCCGGAGGTCGATCCCGCAACCTCCAGCATCCGAGGCGGACACTCTAACCACTAGGCCATCGGAGCAGTCCTCCTTTCGATGTGCTCTTGCTTTTATTTCTTGCAGAATTTGTGTCAAATCAACAAACAATCCGTGAGATGTTTTCCTAACTTAAAAGTGAGTTCCCGGGGGTTAGTATCCCTATTGATTTTTCAGAGATTGGTTGATTGACAGATGATAATGATACTAATGATGATTATGATGTTGATGATGAGTGCGATGACGAGGACAATGGGCCAAATTGAACATTGTATGGGGTGATAAATTTTCCATAATATCACAAATATGCGATGCATCCATATAACGTATTAATGGGAACCAACCGGAAAATAAACATTTTATTCATATATTTAATATGCATCTTCCCTGGTAATTACTGACATCAAACTATCTGCTGCAGACGAATTGCTTGATAGTGTTTTTTCCAAGATCTTCTGAAAAGTTTTAAATAATTTTAAGTCCAACGATGTAATAGCTAAAGTGAAGAAAATTCATAACTGAGCCATGTACTACACAAGACACTTATTGTTATTCATTTGTTCATATAACTGCAGGTGTAATTCACGCTTGCTTGAATTCGTGAGCACCAGTCAAGACGGTATTGCTGCCGACAATAGCCCAAGCTTATTATTTCGCTTCCTCTGTCTTATTTGACACAAGTTTGAGTCACTTTTATCAGTCTTTCTCCATGCACTGGAGAACTATAAAAGGTGCAAAGTTTGCTGACAAAACCGTTACTTCAAACCGTGGAGGTCAGATGAAGAAACTGAACAAAATGTTAACAAGAAGTATGCGGAAAGTTCGTTTACAAAGAAGGAAGAAGGTGGAATCTCTGAGGCAGGCACAGTGGAAGCTTCAACGCGCACGTCAGCAGATTGTTCTCCTGAACATGCGACTGGTGAAATTGAATTCCAGATATTCCAGGGCCAGAAGATACAATCTGAGATACTTCTGCCACATCTTGACAGTGCGAATGCTAACTGCTGTGAGTGTTCGGAACGTCTACTCTTCTTACGTCAAAGAGAAAGCCATGATAGTTGCCCACCTCGGAGTGGAATTAATTCGTTCAGGCCTTTGGTGAAGAGTGCCCAAATCCCAACACTGAAGATGACGAGGACTGAATAATACAAATTCATTCCGAATAATACGGCTCTTTTCAGAGCCATACAAATATCTAGAAAAGAAATACTGATAATAGCCAAAATGAATGTAACCATATCGGTCCACACTCTTTATAGCTACCATATTCATACAGCAATTTAACATATAGAGTTCTCGGACTCTAAATATGCTTTTGCACAATGATTAATTAGTTTAAGCTATCTTTATGTGTCAATCTGTAAAATGCACATACAAACACATGATGAACAATGTGCAAGTACAATTATAAAAATAACATATCATGAAAAAACTGTATCTTCATCACGATGCACTTTCAGCCAACTCCACCTTTCTGCTAAAGATTCGATAAGCACGATTCATTTTATACAATCCACCCCTATCCCGAAACACTCCACCCATGATGTTTTCATCTTAAAACCTTTCTACCACTGGAATCCTGCAAAGTCTCCTTTTAGATTCTGGAATCGCAAACAACTTGAAATAACTGAGTCGTAGAGAGAATCCATGTTCATTTTTCCATGTTTGTTGTATATCTCAAGAAAATGATATTTATTTTTAATTTTAATTGCGGAAATTATCCATTTTGCTGTTGTACAGTTCTATAAATTTGAGAGGAAGCATTTTATCGAAAAGAATTTGTCTCTACATTTCTGTGAACACATTATTCTGATATGGGAAAAAGAAAGGCGCATGGTGCTTCGAATTTTTCTTTAATGAGTTAAATGATTATTGTAAGCAATATGATTATTGCAATCTCGTGCGTAGTTATTTTTCCGTTAATTCTGTTGGATAGCAATAAATATCAGGCTTACATTTCACAACGGCATAAAATATAAATGAGGTAATCACCTGTATCAATTTTTTCATTTCCGCAAGTGAAAATTTACAAACCAAAGAACTTTCCCAAAAATGCGAAGATTTGGTTATCAAAATTTGTGTTAAGATTAAAAAATAAATATTATGCTCTTCCTTTAGCCTTTTCTCAATGATATTTTTCCGATGTATGAGTGTGCATGATTTGGATTTTTGACCTAACTTAAACAATGTTTCAGGCATATCGCTACGATGTCTACCGTGCGACCGTTTATAGTGATATCTAGTAATGGGACATCATGCCGCCGACACGTATCATAATGGCCCACCCAGTCGCATTATCCCGACACCATGCCGACCAGTCCTAACACTGACCTCTTAATCTTGAGCGGCTAGCGAGACAGCTGTTAAGTCTTTGGTATGTCTTGACCGGAGGTCGATCCCGCAACCTCCAGCATCCGAGGCGGACACTCTAACCACTAGGCCATCGGAGCAGTCCTTCTTTCGATGTGCTCTTGCTTTTATTTCTTCCAGAATTTGTGTCAAATCAACAAACAATCCGTGAGATGTTTTCCTAACTTAAAAGTGAGCTCCGGGGGGTTAGTATCCCTATTGATTTTTCAGAGATTGGTTGATTGACAGATGATAATGGTACTAATGATGATTATGATGGTGATGATGAGGGCGATGACGAGGACAATGGGCCAAATTGAACATTTTATGGGGTGATAAATTTTCCATAATATCAAAAATATGCGATGCATCCATATAACGTATTAATGGGAACCAAACGGAAAATAAACATTTGATTCATATATTTAATAAGCATCTTCCCTGGTAATTACTGACACCAAACTATCTGCTGCAGACGAATTGCTTGATAGTGTTTTCTCCAAGATCTTCTGAAAAGTTTTAAATAATTTTAAGTCCAACGATGTAATAGCTAAAGTGAAGAAAATTCATAACTGAGCCATGTACTACACAAGACACTTATTGTTATTCATTTGTTCATATAACTGCAGGTGTAATTCACGCTTGCTTGAATACGTGAGCACCAGTCAAGACGGTATTGCTGCCGATAATAGCCCAAGCTTATTATTTCGCTTCCTCTGTCTTATTTGACACAAGTTTGAGTGACTTTTATCAGTCTTTCTCCATGCACTGGAGAACTATAAAAGGTGCAAAGTTTGCTGACAAAACCGTTACTTCAAACCGTGGAGGTCAGATGAAGAAACTGAACAAAATGTTAACAAGAAGTATGCGGAAAGCTCGTTTACAAAGAAGAAAGAAAGTGGAATCTCTGAGACAGGCACAGTGGAAGCTTCAACGCGCACGTCAGCAGATTGTTCTCCTAAACATGCGACTGGTGGAACTGAATTCCAGATATTCCAGGGCCAGAAGATACAATCTGAGATATTTCTGCCACATCTTGACAATGCGAATGCTAACTGCCGTGAATGTTCGGAACGTCTACTCTTCTTACGTCAAAGAGAAAGCCATGATAGTTGCCCACCTCGGAGTGGAATTAATTCGTTCAGGCCTTTGGTGAAGAGTGCCCAAATCCCAACACTGAAGATGACGAGGACTAAATAATACAAATTCATTCCGAATAATACGGCTCTTTTCAGAGCCATACAAATATCTAGAAAAGAAATACTGATCATAGCCAAAATGAATGTAACCATATCGGTCCACACTCTTTATAGCTACCATATTCATACAGCAATTTAACATATAGAGTTCTCGGACTCTAAATATGCTTTTGCACAATGATTAATTAGTTTAAGCTATCTTTATGTGTCAATCTGTAAAATGCACATACAAACATATGATGCACAATGTGTAAGTACAATTATAAAAATAACATATCATGAAAAAACTGTATCTTCATCACGATGCACTTTCAGCCAGCTCCACCTTTCTGCTAAAAATTCGATAAGCACGATTCATTTTATACAATCCACCCCTATCCCGACACAATCCACCCATGATGTTTTCAGCTTAAAACCTTTCTACCACGGGAATCCTGCAAAGTCTCCTTTAAGATTCTGTAATCGCAAACAACATCAAATAACTGAGTCGTAGAGAGAATCCATGTTCATTTTTCCATGTTTGTTGTATATCTCAAGAAAATGATATTTATTTTTAATTTTAATTGCGGAAATTATCCATTTTGCTGTTGTACAGTTCTATAAATTTGAGAGGAAGCATTTTATCCAAAAGAATTTCTCCCTACATTTCTGTGAACACATTATTCTGATATGGGAAAAAGAGAGGCGCAAGGTGCTTCGAATCTTTCTTTAATGAGTTAAATGATTATTGTAAGCAATATGATTATTGCAATCTCGTGCGTAGTTATTTTTCCGTTAATTCTGTTGGATAGCAATAAATATCAGGCTTACATTTCACAACGGCATAAAATATAAATGAGGTAATCACCTGTATCAATTTTTTTCATTTCCGCAAGTGAAAATTTACAAACCAAAGAACTTTCCCAAAAATGCGAAGATTTGGTTATCAAAATTTGTGCTAATATAAAAAAATAAGTAAATATTATGCTCTTCCTTTAGCCTTTTCTCAATGATATTTTTCCGATGTATGAGTGTGCATGATTTGGATTTTTGACCTAACTTAAACAATGTTTCAGGCATATCGCTACGATGTCTACCGTGCGACCGTTTATAGTGATATCTAGTAATGGGACATCATGCCGCCGACACGTATCATAATGGCCCACCCAGTCGCATTATCCCGACACCATGCCGACCAGTCCTAACACTAACCTCTTAATCTTGAGCGGCTAGCGAGACAGCTGTTAAGTCTTTGCTACGTCTTGGCCGGAGGTCGATCCCGCAACCTCCAGCATCCGAGGCGGACACTCTAACCACTAGGACATCGGAGCAGTCCTTCTTTCGATGTGCTCTTGCTTTTCTTTCTTGCAGAATTTGTGTCAAATCAACAAACAATCCGTGAGATGTCTTCCTAACTTAAAAGTGAGTTCCGGAGGGTTAGTATCCCTATTGATTTTTCAGAGATTGGTTGATTGACAGATGATAATGATACTAATGATGATTATGATGGTGATCATAAGGGCGATGACGAGGACAATGGGCCAAATTGAACATTTTATGGGGTGATAAATTTTCCATAAGATCAAAAATATGCGATGCATCCATATAACTTATTAATGGGAACCAAACGGAAAATAAACATTTGATTCATATATTTAATATGCATCTTCCCTGGTAATTACTGACACCAAACTATCTGCTGCAGACGAATTGCTTGATAGTGTTTTTTCCAAGGTCTTCTGAAAAGTTTTAAATAATTTTAAGTCCAACGATGTAATAGCTAAAGTGAAGAAAATTCATAACTGAGCCATGTACTACACAAGACACTTATTGTTATTCATTTGTTCATATAACTGCAGCTGTAATTCACGCTTGCCTGAATTCGTGAGCACCAGTCAAGACGGTATTGCTGCCGACAATAGCCCAAGCTTATTATTTCGCTTCCTCTGTCTTATTTGACACAAGTTTGAGTGACTTTTATCAGTCTTTCTCCATGCACTGGAGAACTATAAAAGGTGCAAAGTTTGCTGACAAAACCGTTACTTCAAACCGTGGAGGTCAGATGAAGAAACTGAACAAAATGTTAACAAGAAGTATGCGGAAAGCTCGTTTACAAAGAAGAAAGAAAGTGGAATCTCTGAGACAGGCACAGTGGAAGCTTCAACGCGCACGTCAGCAGATTGTTCTCCTAAACATGCGACTGGTGGAACTGAATTCCAGATATTCCAGGGCCAGAAGATACAATCTGAGATATTTCTGCCACATCTTGACAATGCGAATGCTAACTGCCGTGAGTGTTCGGAACGTCTACTCTTCTTACGTCAAAGAGAAAGCCATGATAGTTGCCCACCTCGGAGTGGAATTAATTCGTTCAGGCCTTTGGTGAAGAGTGCCCAAATCCCAACACTGAAGATGACGAGGACTGAATAATACAAATTCATTCCGAATAATACGGCTCTTTTCAGAGCCATACAAATATCTAGAAAAGAAATACTGATCATAGCCAAAATGAATGTAACCATATCGGTCCACACTCTTTATAGCTACCATATTCATACACCAATTTAACATATAGAGTTCTCGGACTCTAAATATGCTTTTGCACAATGATTAATTAGTTTAAGCCATGTTTATGTGCGAAACAGTAAAATGCACATACAAACATATGATGCACAATGTGTAAGTACAATTATAAAAATAACATATCCTGAAAACCATGTATCTTCATCACAATGCAATTTCGGCCGACTCCACCTTCCTGCTAAAAATTCGATAAGCACGATTCATTTTATACAATCCACCCCTATCCCGAAACACTCCACCCATTATATTTTCGGCTCAAAACCTTTCTACCACGGGAATCCTGCAAAGTCTCATTTAAGATTTTGGAATCGCAAACAACATCAAATAACCGAGTCGTAGAGAGAATCCATGTTCATTTTTCCATGTTTGTTCTATATTTCAAGAAAATGATATTTAATTTTAATTTTAATTACGGAAAATATCCATTTTGCTTTGTACAGTTCTATAAATTTGAGAGGAAGAATTTTATCCAAAAGAATTTCTCCCTACATTTCTGTGGACACATTATTCTGAAATGGGAAAAAGAAAGCCGCAAGGTGCTTCGAATTTTTCTTTAATGAGTTAAATGATTATTGTAAGCAATATGATTATTGCAATCTCGTGCGTAGTTATTTTTCCGTTAATTCCGTTGGATAGGAATAAATATCAGGCTTACATTTCACAACGGCATAAATTATAAATCAGGTAATCACCTGTATCAATTTTCTTCATTTCCGCAAGTGAAAATTTACAAACCAAAGAACTTTCCCAAAACTGCGATGATTTGGTTATCAAAATTTGTGTTAATATAAAAAAATAAGTAAATATTATGCTCCTCCTTTAACCTTTTCTCAATGGTATTTTTCCGATGTTTGAGTGTGCATGATTTGGATTTTTGACCTAACTTAAACAATGTTTCAGGCATATCGCTACGATGTCTACCGTGCGACCGTTTATAGTGATATCTAGTAATGGGACATCATGCCGCCGACACGTATCATAATGGCCCACCCAGTCGCATTATCCCGACACCATGCCGACCAGTCCTAACACTAACCTCTTAATCTTGAGCGGCTAGCGAGACAGCTGTTAAGTCTTTCGTATGTCTTGGCCGGAGGTCGAACCCGCAACCTCCGGCATCCGAGTCGGACTCTCTAACCACTAGGCCATCGGAGCAGTCCTTCTTTCGATCTGCTCTTGCTTTTATTTCTTGCAGAATTTGTGTCAAATCAACAAACAATCCGTGAGATGTTTTCCTAACTTAAAAGTGAGTTCCGGGGGGTTAGTATCCCTATTGACTTTTCAGAGATTGGTTGATTGACAGATGATAATGATACTAATGATGATTATGATGGTGATGATGAGGGCGATGACGAGGACAATGGGCCAAATTGAACATTTTATGGGGTGATAAACGGCATAAAATATAAATGAGGTAATCACCTGTATCAATTTTCTTCATTTCCGCAAGTGAAAATTTACAAACCAACGAACTTTCTCAAAAATGCGAAGATTTGGTTATCAAAATTTGTGTTAATATAAAAAAATAAGTAAATATTATGCTCTTCCTTTAGCCTTTTCTCAATGATATTTTTCCGATGTATGAGTGTGCATGATTTGGATTTTTGACCTAACTTAATGTTTCAGGCATATCGCTACGATGTCTACCGTGCGACCGTTTATAGTGATATCTAGTAATGGGACATCATGCCGCCGACACGTATCATAATGGCCCACCCAGTCGCATTATCCCGACACCATGCCGACCAGTCCTAACACTAACCTCTTAATCTTGAGCGGCTAGCGAGACAGCTGTTAAGTCTTTGGTATGTCTTGGCCGGAGGTCGATCCCGCAACCTCCAGCATCCGAGGCGGACACTCTAACCACTAGGCCATCGGAGCAGTCCTTCTTTCGATGTGCTCTTGCTTTTCTTTCTTGCAGAATTTGTGTCAAATCAACAAACAATCCGTGAGATGTTTTCCTAACTTAATAGTGAGTTCCGGGGGGTTAATATCCCTATTGATTTTTCAGAGATTGGTTGATTGACAGATGATAATGATACTAATGATGATTATGATGGTGATGATGAGGGCGATGACGAGGACAATGGGCCAAATTGAACATTTTATGGGGTGATAAATTTTCCATAATATCAAAAATATGCGATGCATCCATGTAACGTATTAATGGGAACCAAACGGAAAACAAACATTTGATTCATATATTTAATATGCATCTTCCCTGGTAATTACTGACACCAAACTATCTGCTGCAGACGAATTGCTTGATAGTGTTTTTTCCAAGATTTTCTGAAAAGTTTTAAATAATTTTAAGTCCAACGATGTAATAGCTAAAGTGAAGAAAATTCATAACTGAGCCATGTACTACACAAGACACTGATTGTTATTCATTTGTTCATATAACTGCAGGTGTAATTCACGCTTGCCTGAAAACGTGAGCACCAGTCAAGACGGTATTGCTGCCGACAATAGCCCAAGCTTATTATTTCGCTTCCTCTGTCTTATTTGACACAAGTTTGAGTCACTTTTATCAGTCTTTCTCCATGCACTGGAGAACTATAAAAGGTGCAAAGTTTGCTGATAAAATCGTTACTTCAAACCGTGGAGGTCAGAAGAAGAAACTGAACAAAATGTTAACAAGAAGTATGCGGAAAGCTCGTTTACAAAGAAGGAAGAAGGTGGAATCTCTGAGACAGGCACAGTGGAAGCTTCAACGCGCACGTCAGCAGATTGTTCTCCTAAACATGCGACTGGTGGAATTAAATTCCAGATATTCCAGGGCCAGAAGATACAATCTGAGATATTTCTGCCACATCTTGACAGTGCGAATGCTAACTGCTGTGAGTGTTCGGAACGTCTACTCTTCTTACGTCAATGATAAAGCCATGATTGTTGCCCACCTCGGAGTGGAATTAATTCGTTCAGGCCTTTGGTGAACAGTGCCCAAATCCCAACACTGAAGATGACGAGGCCTGAATAATACAAATTCATTCCGAATAATACGGCTCTTTTCAGAGCCATACAAATATCTAGAAAAAAATACTGATCATAGCCAAAATGGATGTAACCATATCGGTC
Source organism: Sinohyriopsis cumingii (assembly GCA_028554795.2). Lineage (NCBI taxonomy): Eukaryota > Metazoa > Mollusca > Bivalvia > Unionida > Unionidae > Sinohyriopsis > Sinohyriopsis cumingii. Next base: position 116,515,361 of record CM068838.1, on the reverse strand, counting down.
CACACTCTTGATAGCTACCATATTCATACAGCAATTTAACATATAGAGTTCTCGGACTCTAAATATGCTTTTACACAATGATTAATTAGTTTAAGCTATCTTTATGTGTCAATCTGTAAAATGCACATACAAACATATGATGTACAATGTGTAAGTACAATTATAAAAATAACATATCATGAAAAAAATGTATCTTCATCACGATGCACTTTCAGCCAGCTCCACCTTTCTGCTAAAAATTGGATAAGCACGATTCATTTTATACAATCCACCCCTATCCCGAAACACTCCACCCATGATGTTTTCTGCTTGAAACCTTTCTACCACGGGAATCCTGCAAAGTCTCATTTAAGATTCTGGAATCGCAAACAACATCAAATAACTGAGTCGTAGAGAGAATCCATGTTCATTTTTCCATGTTTGTTGTATATCTCAAGAAAATGATATTTAATTTTAATTTTGATCCATTTTGCTGTTGTACAGTTCTATAAATTTGAGAGGAAGCATTTTATCCAAAAGAATTTCTCCCTACTATATTTCTGTGAACACATTATTCTGATATGGGAAAAGGAATGGCGCAAGGTGCTTCGAATTTTTCGTCGATGAGTTAAATTATTATTGTAAGCAATATGATTATTGCAATCTCGAGCGTAGTTATTTTTCCGTTAATTTTGTGGGATAGCAATAAAAATCAGGCTTACATTTCACAACGGCATAAAATATAAATGAGGTAATCACCTGTATCAATTTTCTTCATTCCGGGAAGTGAAAAATTACAAAACAACGAACTTTCCCAAATTTGCGATGATTTGGTTTTCAAAATTTTTGTTAATATAAAAAATAAGTAATCAGTATACTCTTCCTTTAACCTATTCCCAATGATTTTTTTTCCGATGTATGATTGAGCATGATTTGGATTTTTAACTTAATGTTTCAGTCATTTCGCTACGATGTCTACCGTTTGACCGTTTATAGTGATATCTAGTAATGGGACATCATGTATCACGTATCATAATGTTCCACCGAGTCGTATTATCCTGACACCAGGCCGACCAGTCCTAACACTAACCTCTTAATGCTGTTATTATCTCCTTTTTATTTATTATTATTATTGTTATTATTTTATCATTTGCATTATTATTATTATTATTCACTTTGTCGTGTAAATGCATTTTTTAAATTATCTTTTTATTTTATTTTTCTTCCTAATCTATATATTCATCGAATGCTAAGAAATATTCGTCTGCGTCTTCCTGATCCCTTTTTGTCTTCTCAGTTCTTTTCTTCCTATCCTATCTCTTTCCTTTCTTTGTTCTGTAGTTTCTGCAGCTGGTATTGACATTGGAGGCTTGGGTATTTGATTTCCTTGTGGTGATGAGATTACTGGTGTTTTGGCTTGTAATGTTTTTGTTGCTGTTGTTGGTACTGTTGACATTGTTGCCTGGTGTCTTGAGAATTTAGCGTTTTTCGTTTTACTTCTAATTGTTTCGTCCTATTCATTGTTATGGTTTCCTGTTGACTTTGTTGTTGTTGTTGTTGTTGTTGTATTATTTATCTTCATTTGTACTTAATTTTCCTTGTTGCTCTTCTTGTTGTTGGTTTGGTTGCTGTTGTAGTTGTTGCTGTTTTGTATTAATTGATATGTCTTTATCCTCTTTCTCTTGCCCTGCTGGGATTGTTTTTGTTGATCCATTTGTCGTAGTAGTTGTTATTGTACTGGGGCCTGTGTTTTCTGGTCAGCAATTGTTTTCTTTTGTATTTTATTTATCTGCTGTTCTTGATCCTTGGTGTTTTTATTTCTTCATTTGTCCACCATATTGCTTTTGTTTCCTTGTGTTTGTTGCTGTGTATTCTGTGTTTGTTCCTTTTGCGGCTGCATGGTAGTTTAATTTTCCTTGTTCTTGTTCTGGTTATTGTTGTTTTCCAGATTGTTGTTGGTTTGCTTTATTTGATGTCTGTATTCCACTTGGGTCCTGTTCTTCTTCTGTTGTTGTTGTTGATTTATCATCGTTAGAGTTGTCTATTATTTTCGCTTCTTGTGCTGCCTGGGTTATTCGGACATTTGTGTGGTGTGACCTGTCTTTTCGCATTTATTGCATTTGCGATGGTAGATACACCCCTTATACCATGTCTTTGCCAAAAATCCGTGTAGAAAAAGGTTCGTTTTACCTCTGGTAGTTTGCTCCTTTCTACTTCCAAGATGCTCGTTTCATTGTAAATTGTCGTCATGGGAATGGTTTCTAGTCTTGACGATATCACTTTGATTTTCAGTTTCGTCTCAAACTTCCAATGGTATCTCTAGTGGTATATCTGAAATGTGTAGCTCTCCATTTTCTTTTAATTTTTATTTTAGGTAGGATTGGTGTGGGCTCTTTGATTATAGCTGTTACTCCCGCAATAGTGAAATCTCCATGCGGTAGTATAGGCTGGTTTCCTCTTGAGCGTTCGTCCCCTTTCTTGTTTATCGAGTAAATTCGTTGCAAACTTTCCGGAATCTGCACTTTAATTGCAACATTAATGACGTTATCCCTGGTATTTTTTCTCTCTATATTTTGGTTATATCTATTTCTTTGCACCTTTCTTAAATGTACGTTCCAAGTAGAATTCTCCTTGTCTTTCTATCCGTCTTGTAAGGAAGTATTTCTCCAGTCCTTAACCCGGCTTTTTTGCTCTGATAGTCGCCATTTTTCTCGTGGATCCAGTGCAGATAATGGAACTGTTCAGTACTCATTTCTTGTAGTCTCTAGTTTAGTTCATTTAGTAATAATTCTGCTAGTTATCCGTTGCAAGTTTCCTTATACTTGTAGCATAATTCTTTGGTTATTCTTAGTCCATTCTATGTTTGCTCTGTACGTGCCATTGCTACGACGAGTGAGAATAGACTTTGCTCCCATTTGCTTGCTTAGACGGCATTGTAATGTCCTGTACTACTGCTTTATTGGTGTGGTCCCTCTCAGACTCCATCATAGAGAGGACCCCCTATTGCCGAAAATTGAAATGGTTTTTATGTGTACATGTTTCCCTCATAGTGTGTATTGTGTTTGTGAAGATTTTTAAAGAAGAATTTTGTAAGGGGTTTATATATTTTGATTAGGGTTTTGTATACCTTCCTATTCTATTGTTATAATAGTTCTTCAACCATGGCTGATTTTGGAGCTTACTTACAGAGTGTGATCCTTGTCAGGGATCTATAGTGTCCAATATATGAGCTGTGTTATGATATAGTCTATTGTCTGTTATCCTTGTGTTTTTGTATGGACTGGCTAAAAGTCAAATTCCATAAGTTGTCTTAAACTATAAGGCTATCTACAAAATAAAATATTGCGGCTAAGGATGTCTGGGTTGGCATGTGATGGTGGCAGGTGATTGTTGATCCACCACCCCCCGCTTCCATCATAGGGCCAGTTCCTTCGTTCCTATGCCCTTATCTACTTTCAGTGTTGTATTTTTGTTTTGTGTGCGTGATATGTTTGTTATAGCTCATAGTATTAGTATAGTGCAATTGTGATCCCGTGTTTGTGTTTTCGTAATGTTCTTTTTTTCGTCCTACCCTTTGGGGAGCTCCGGTACGATCCGTGCTACCTCGCCTTAGCCACGTAGCTTTGGCATCGTACCATCATTTACTCCTTAATAGATAGGACGAATCCTGTCCCTCTGTATTGTTGCGTTTTTGTTCCTAAATATGTTAGCTTATGTTATTTATTCTGAGGTATTGGTTGTTTTGGTTAATGTGTTATTACATTAGTTAAAAAAATAAATTAAAAAATTAAAAGTAAAACAATTAAATTAAAAAAAAAAATTTAATATACATTTAATTCTTTTCTGGAGGATCTCTAATACCTTGCTTATTTTTTATCGCAAAAATATGTCATTGTGGTAAGATAAAGAAGATAGAAAAGAATAGAATACTTAAGTTCTTTCCCACTTATTCAGCCTTAAAACATATCTTGCCGGTTTGTTTTCGTAATTGTGTTAATATGTGTGATTAAATCTGTATGTGTTGTCTTATCAATAATATTATGTGTACAATCATTTTAGTCTACAACCCCCCCCCATTTACTTCACTATTCTGTTTATTAATATATATCTTTCTTCAGCAGTCTTTAAGCATTTTAATATTATGTGGTGTTTAGAAACAGCATGGATCCCTAAAATTCGGCATGGTTGGATTATGTTTATAATGTGCCTTCTAAAGGCGATCTCTCCTGTCATCCATACATCATTTAAGTATAAATACATTTTGCTTTGTATAGATGTGTATTTAATTTTCGCCCATTCTTTCCATATGGCTTCCCAGTTTAACTCTGGGTTACGTAGTTCAGCTTAAGTTTTTCATTATATGTTGTATTAATTAGATCATTATATATTTTATTTTATTGCTCTTCTATATTTCCTCTTTGTCTCTGTATTTGTATATCAGATCTCTAATTCTCCGGTAACACAGTGTCGGTTCAAGCATTTTAGTTAGGGAATTATTCTTAAAGATTGTTTCATTAAAAAGGCATAAGTAGCCATAAAAGTAAATATAAATCCCTTCCCACGGGTATAACGGAGTGTTATCGATGAATTAAATTCTATTTAAAATAATTAGTTTTGCTTGGCGCTTAGGTTATGCACACCTAGGCCGCCTTTCTCTTTAGGTCTGTAGGTATATTTCTTATGCATGTAGTGGATTCCTTTATTCCAGATATTGTGTAAAATCATCCCTTCTATTTTGTTTAGCACTGCTTCAGTGAAGCGTATAGTATTTATGAAATAGTTTAGTTGACTGTACATATAGGTTTTAGCAACCTGAATACGCTCCATTAGGTTCAATACGGTATTCGACCAAGTTTCAATTTGTTCTTCTACCTTTCCCAGTACTATACGGTAGTTTAGTTGGATAGCATTGTCCTGATATATTATTCCAAGCGCTTTAACATGGTTCTTAATTAAATCGGTGGGAGAACCCGGGGTGGTTGCCCCTCCAGTTACCTATTAGTAATATCTCGGTTTTGTCGTAATTTATAGCTGACCCAAAGGCTTTCCCAAATTGCACGAATTCATCTTGTAGATGTTTGAATGATGAACCATCTCTGGTGAAGTTTGAACAGTCATCAGCGAGAAGAAGAGTTTTAAATTCTCCTTTTAAATTTGGCAGTTTGATCCATTGAATATTACTGTTCGTTTTTATATTAATATTTAGTGCTTCTATATCAATAGCATACAATATCATAGACAGGGGACAACCTTGTCTAACTGATCTTTTAATCTTGATTTCCTCAGAAAGTGACCCATTTATAGTTATTTTTGAGCTTATATTTGTATACATTGCTTTTATCCAGTTTATAATATTTTTACCAAATCCACACGGATCTAACGCTATAGTAATCAAGTCATGCGACCTTTCCCCCGCAGCTTTGATTAATGTCTATAATAGTTTCAATGCATGTTTTCACTATTAGTAATTATCTTGCTTAGTATCTTGTAATCCGTATTTAGTAATGTAATTGGTCTCCAACTCTTTATATCACTTCTGTCACCCTTCCCCTCGTATATTAGTGGAATTATTCCTTCCCGCATTGTCTTTGGCATTTCCCCTTTTATTAACATATTGTTAAATAGGAGTTCGAGTACATCTATTAATTCTTTTTTAAATTTAATAGAAAAATTGGTAGTAATACCATCCGATCCAGGGGATTTTCCCATTTTTAGACTATAGATTTGCAGATTTCATCCTCAGTAATAAATTTATCAACCATTTCTTTATCATAATCTGACAGTTGTTTTATACTATGCATTTTTAATGTAGTTATTAATTATAGTTAAGTCTATATTTTGTGATGCGTTTATATCAGCATAGTACGCCTGTATATTTTGTAGTATTTCTTTCCTTCCCGTATATAAAATATTGTCAATTTTTATTGCTTCAGTTCTTTTTTCTTTTCCTTTTTTAAATTCCAATCGTCTGTACAGCCCTCTCCCCTTATTGTAAACTCCGCTAAATTTCCCAGCTCTTATTTTATTCCTTGGGTGATATTATTTTCATATTCCTCCGACTGCTTTTCAATTTCTTTATCTGGTTCAGTTTTTCCCTGTATTTCACTATGTTTCTCCTTAATCCATTGTCTATGTAGTTTTTGCGTTTTGCTGTAATATTTCGTGATGTTTTTAATTTCTTTTTTCGTTTTTCCCCAGTCATTCATAATATCACTATAGTCCCGTGAGCTAAATTCAGCCAAGCGAAGACGAAGAGTGATCACATAATCATCATTGAGCAGGTGAGCACTGTTCATCTTCCATAATCCTTGTCCCCATTTAATCGTGTTAGTGTTGGTTATATTTATACATACTGGCTTACGATCTGAAATTCGGTCCGATAAGATAGAGCAATTATTTACCGTATTTGTGTGTCCTGTTAAGATGTAATAAGTGTCTAGTCTACTGTCTTTAGTTCCATATTTAAAAGTATATTTTCTTAAATTACCATTTATGTATCTATATGCATCAGTGAGATTGTTTGTTTTTAGAAAAGTTTTTATTAGCTTATGCAGTTGTTTGTCCCAGTCTAATAATCCTTCACTTTTATCCATATCTGTTTCTATCCAGTTAAAATCACCTCCTATAATGTATTGTTCAAGGGCATAATGCTGTACATAAATAGCGAGTTTCATAATAAAATTTGACTTCTTTGCACTTATTCTCCCAGAAGGTACATACGCATTAATAAAGTTCCATTTGTTCGCCCTTATATGTATTATTCTACCTTGTAGTTCAAATGGTGATTTAATGAATTCAAGGGTCAGTCCCTTGGCGATATTTAGAACAATTGTAGCCACCCCAGATTTAGTTTCTGTTGGACGATTACTGGTGTAGACTAGAGCGTCTAGTTCCTCTTCTAGTTTCTTCACCACTTGATCTGACATACCGTGAGTCTTTTGAATTAGGATTATATCAGTTTTTGAAATATTCATTATGTTTTCAATTTTGTTAGTGATACCATTAACGTTCATAGTCAGGATATTTAGGTTTAATCCTCCATCTTGACTATGACGATGGTTATATACGGCTAAATTATGAATTATTTAAATTAAACGAAAATATCTATAAATATAAATATATATTTACGTTAAATTTACATTAATCAGTTTATTTTGTTATGGTTTTCTTAGACCTGTATTCATTTAAGGTTATTACTCTCCTTTTGTCTTCTCTAGTTAGAGAAACTGACCTTTTTCTTGATGTTCACCAATGTCCTCGACCCCCCTGGGCGCGGGATTCGACAAATATTCTAACTTTATCATCAGGTGACTTCTGTTCCCTTATTAATTCCACTATACTCATGTCTGGCCGTGCCCTATGTGTAGATGCAGTACGTTTTCGTTTGTAAGTAGTATTTGGTGTGGATGTTTTCGGTTCTTTCTGTTTCGTAGTTATAGGTCCTCCCACCTCAGGCTCCTGGGGTTTAATGGGAGATTCTATAGCACTATGCAGGTTAATTGATTCCTCAACTGAAATATATGAAACTCAAGATATAGAATAAGTAATAAACAGTTATATTGGGGAAACAGTGTACAAGCAAATATCACTAGATGTCAAGAAGTTACGTGAAATTTTTTACTAATAAAAAAAATATTAGAGGCAATTAATAGTCTGCAAGAAAGAAAATCGCCAGGCTCAGATGGCATAACCGCAGAATTTTATAAGAAATTTAAGAATGAATTAATCAATTTTCAAGAACTATTATATAATAATATACTGTTTAAAGGGGAGATGTCCAAAACACTAAGAGAAGAAATTATTACTCATATATATATATATATATATACATACATAGATACATATATACATACATATATATAGATACATACATATATATAGATACATACATACATATATATATACATACATATATATACACATATATATATACATATATATACACATATACATACATATACATATATACATACATATACATATATGCATACATATACATATATACATGCATATACATATATATACATATATACACATATATACATACATGTATACATATATACACATATATACATGCATGTATACATACATACATGCATACATACGTACGTACGTACATTTTACATATATACATATGATCTCGAGACCAAAACCTAAGCAAAATTATAACTAATAGAATATAGAATTGTATAAATAAAATTATTGACATAAATCAAAGCTGTGAGGGTGGGGGAGGAGAAAAATATTATGAATAATGCTCTGTCTATAAGTGCTATAATTGAATTATTAAACATGAAAGGAGAAAAGGGAGTCCTGTATCGATTCGATCAAGAAAAAGCTTTTGATCGAATACAACAGGACTTCATTTTTAAAACATTAGAAAAGTGTGGCTCTGGACCTAACATGATAAACTGGGTAAAAGCCATGTACAATAATATAAGTTCTAAAATAATAGTAAATGGAGACCTCTCAAAAGAAATGAGTATACAAAGGTCAGTTAGACAGGGATGTCCCCTGTCTATGCTGCTATATGTAATAGATATAGAATCCCTGACCATAAATATCAACCAAAATAACAATATTCAGAGAAGAAAAATACCAAATATGAAAAGAGATTTAAAAACTATATTATATGCAGATGACAGCACTAACTTCACCAGAGATGGATCATGCTTCAAACATTTACAACACGAATTCACAAAATTTGGAAAAGCCTCTGGTTCAGCTATTAATCACGATAAGACAAGAGATATTACTAATAGGCAACTGGTAGGGCTACCACCCATGTTTGCCCCCAACCTGACTAAGAAACAAGAAAAAGCACACGGAATTACATATGGAATGAACTCTACTCACAATAACTACTGTGATTTATTAATCAAGATTGAAACACAAATAGAAACTTGGCTGCATACCAAGATAAACCCCATGGACCGCATACGGGTAGCTAAAACCTACATGTATAGCCAATTGAACTATAAAATGAGCTGATACAACTAGCAGAAGCAACGATTAGTAACCTTGAAAGGAAAATACTGAGCTTTATTTGGGACAACAAAATCCACTATCTAAAGAAACACCATACAGTCAGACCCAAGGACAAAGGAGGATTAGCATTACCAAACATAAGTCTAAAACAAAAATCCAATATTTTGAACAGATTTAAACATCTAAAAAAAAACCTCCCGAATTACCATGGGAAGCTATATATATATATATATATATATATATATATATATATATATATATATATGGATAGATAGATACTTATGCCGTTTTAATAACAAAAACCTCTCCCGAATTACTATGGGAAGCTATATATATATATATATATATATATATATATATATATATATATATATATATATATATATATATATATATATATATATATATATATATATATATATGTGTGTGTATGGATAGATAGATACTTATGCCGTTTTAATAACACAATATATCGTAACAATCTACTAATTAAACTATAAAAAATCCCTAGGAGGTGTAAAAGAATAAGTGAATTATTATATAAATATAGAGATAAGAAAGAGATATGGAGAATAAATAAGAAGATATATAATATATTAAATGAGATAGCAAATCAGGATAAACATCCAATAGAATTCAAACATCCGAACCTAAACTGGCCAATACTATGGAAAAGCTACGCAGAAATTAAATCACCAGCTATCAATCAATCAATCAATCCTCTCTGCGCCGTCTGGTGCTTGAGGCGACAGCAAGGGAGCAACATTTTGGTCTGTCGGCTGCTGTTATTGGGGCGGTCTGCAGGGTGAGGCCTCTGGTATTGAGTTCTCGCTCCACGGTTCGGCGCCAGGTCTCTTTGGGTCTGCCACGGTTCCATTTCCCCTGTGGAGTCCATCTCAGCGCCACTTTTGGTAGTGAGTCAGGGGCTCATTCTGCAGACGTGGCCGAGCCATCTCCATCGACGAGTTGCAATGGTCTCAGCGATGGTGCTTGCGCCCGCTCTGTGCCGGAGTTCCTCATTCGAGATCATGTTTGGCCAGAAGATCCTCATAATCCGTCGCAGGCACTAGGTCTGGAAGACTTCGAGCTTGCGTTCTATGTTAGCAGTGGTCTTCCAACACTCTGACCCGCACAAAAGGACGCTCAGCACGTTGCTCTTGAAGATACGGATCTTCGTGTGGGCGCTGAGGTTTGTTGTCCTCCAGATAGGCTTCAGCATTACGAAGGCCTGGTTGGCCTTGCTGATTCTTGTGGTGACTTCCCTTGTGCAATCTCCATACAAGGTAGAATATTTCTATATATACATGAAAGCTGGATGACCGGTGAGGCCGCTTTTAAAAGACATATAATTAACATAATACCACGATGCAGGCTATGTGAGAACCATACTGACTAAAAAGAGCATCTAATATTACGATCCCCAAAGCAGGATACATAATGTCAAACCATAAAAAACAAAATTATAAGTAAATATGGTAATTCATTGCTATGCAGTTATTATTTACAAATAATATTGAGGAAAAGAATATATACAATGACAATAGGGTATGAAAATAAGGGAAGATTTTGAATCCTAAATTCTAATCTCAAAAATATAATTCAAAATGAATGATATAAATGCATTTAAACTGTTAAAATAAAAATAATTTTTCCCATTTTTTTGTAAAATAAAGGTACTTGTAAGGTTGCACTGTCTTTGACAACAACTACACATACAGCATATACATAAACACAAATACTACTGCTTCTATATTTCTAAAATACAACAAATACGACTATTCTACAGACAATTACTTACCCACACTAAAATCCTTCTATATTATTAAAAAAGAACTAAGAACAACACGAAAAGATTTGATTTGATTTAGTAAAGCCAGTCCTAACACAGACAATAAAAGCAATCAAACAATATAGCACCATACATATAGCATACAACAGACAATATCGATCCACTGGCCTGGATCACTTGTGTAAATAACTAAAAAGAAACAGCCAGGGCAAAGGAGCATTGAGACACTAGAGTAGGGCGGTGTGCAAAGCCTATCAACATTTATCCAAATGAAATTTGAAAATAAAAATATACAAACATACTTATTTAGAAAAGAAACAGACAGACATAAAATCTTTTAATTTTAGGAAATAGGGGTTTCGTCAAATGATTTAATTCTAAGGTGGACCAAACAAATAAAGAGAAGTATAGCAGCAGGGAAGTTTAACAGACCTTAGTTCCCTGACCAAATTAACCTTCCTACGAGAACTTTCTCCGTAGAAGCCTCTATTTTCATTTTTACGGCCTTCTACGAGGCTTAATTTTCGTACATTTCAGACCCGATGCATCAAGGTACCCCAATTGTGTATCACAAAAATATAACAATTCAGGCAGAAAAATAAAATTTTCTCTCGGAGGTGATTGCAATCTAGGTCATTCGGGTAGGTCTCGCTAAGGTGGGGATAATTTTTGGTTATTGTTACTTGAGGCTGCATTCTTATGAATAAATTTGATCAAGACCGATGCGATACCGACCACGTGGATCATGCAGATTTATCGTGATGAAACCATGCGGCGTCATCTGAGCGTGACTGAACAAATTTCTAAATTTATTTATATCCATGTCACCGTTGCACCAGGTCTGATGGATATTTCTCAGCGTGTGTGTGTCCACGCCGTTGAATACCGATAAAATATTACAATTGTCCCTGATCACCTTCGGAATTTGCTTGTATCTTTGTGTCACGTAAATAACATCGGTATTCTTGTGTCTGCCACGCGAGAATATTCTGGCCGGGTTGGTTTGCTTATCCAACATAACATCGTCGTAAACAACAAGATTATTAGTGTCACCGTCCAAACTTTCCACGGAAGGAGCTTCGTTGATATCCGTGATGAATTCGATTGTGCCTTCGTCGGTATTGTCACTAAATTCCTTTAGTACCTGATAACAACGCTGATCATCAACGGATGGTGTAACCAAGTACAACTTGTCCCATTTTAGCCATCTCATGATCAGATTCAGCAACAATTGTGTCTTACCCGATCCTGACGGGCCGATAATTATCATTCTGATCGAATTTGGTAATGCCGCATGATGTTTCACTTGCTCGCGTCGTTTCGTGGCTGAAAAATCAATTACATTCATGTTAATAAAATACATCGATCTATATTGTGTTAAGAGTCGCACGCACACAGCTACGATAAATCCAACCGAAATCGTCACACGTAACAACAGGAACGCGATCGCGGGAGAATGCGAAGTTTGCAAGACACGTAAATTTAGATTTACAAAAAAAAAAATAGAACCGGAGGAGACATCGCAGACTCCTTGAAAAATCTACCTGGATTACCCTGGGCAAAATATCCCGGAGAAAAGCATTTACCAGGATACAATTACTGCGGACCTGGAACGAGACTCGATATCAGACTCGACAAGAATAAACGACCAAAACAAGGTGAAAATCCGATAAACACCATCGATGGAGCTTGTTACGACCACGATCTCGCATATTACAGCGGAGATTTACAACAAAGGCATCTGCTGATATCAAGCTAATTCACGCATTAAACGCGATTCCCAACAAAAATTTCAAAGAGCAATTAGCATCCTGGTTGATCAAAGGCGCGATGAAAGGCAAATTAGTGTTCGGTGCTGGTAAATAATATGGAACAGATATATTATTCTCCACGAGGATTCTGGCGAGGAAAATCAGCAATCGCCAAACTCGCCAAGGCCGCATCGGTAAAAAGATCCGTTGCTGAATCGTGGCTATCAAAACAGGCAATTTGGCAAATATACCTCCCTCCGCCTAAAAAGATACCATACGCGAGTTTCACCGTCAGCGTCCCCAATGAGGTCCATCAAGCGGATTTGATGTTTCTTCCTCACGATACCGTCGACGGCGTCACATACAAGTACGTTCTGACCATCGTTGATATCGCCAGCAGGTATAAGGAAGCAGAGCCACTATCGAATAAAACATCGACGGAAATCGCTAAAGCATTCAGCGAAGTTTATTCCCGATCCCCATTAACATGGCCGAATCTTCTCCAGATTGATCCAGGTCGAGAATTTCTCGGTGCGGTTACCTCATTGATGAAAAAGAATAACGTCAAAATCCGTCGCGGTCTCGTAGGTGTTCATCGCAATCAAGCTATCGTCGAAAGATTCAACAAAACGCTCGCAGAACGACTATTCGGATATCAATACGCGCGTGAATTTATTCAGGATAATCGATCTCACGATTGGGTATCAAGATTGCCTCATGTAATCAACGCGCTAAATAATGAGACGACTCGAACAATATCAATGAAGCCTGCGATTGCTATCACAAAATCAAATATACCCCTAAAGCGAGATTCCACAATTCAGCCTGTACTAGGTAGCGTCACGGTCAGATATTTGTACAAAGAAGGCGAAGCTGAAGGAGGGAGAAAAAGAGCAACCGACCCAATCTGGAGCGTCACAACACACAAAATATCCGCCGTAACAAGATCGTCAGGAAGACCGGCAATTTATATTCTAGATTCGTTAGCGCCACAACGCGGATTCACCAAGGAGGAATTACAAATAGTCCCCGAAGTAACTCAACTACCACCAGCGTCACTAAGGTAATTTACTCGAATTCGTCCTAGTTGAGATAGCTTTCTAACTCTCGACACCGCCAAATATACTAAATTTGACCAAGAAATTCTATCATCGAGGATCCAAACTTTACCATCTACGGTTAATCCCTGCGATGAGTGTATCGTTGTTGCGTAACCTAATTTCCACGGTGATTTTTCTGCATTTAGTGCGTCACTGACAAGATTAATATCAACAAAGATAATATCATTCAAGACCAATTTTTTTTCCTCTCCGCACGGCAAAGTAACGCAGATATTTTGTCGCCGAGTATTAGCGGGCCTATAACACAACGGTACCTGCAATGTTGGAAATTTCTCGCAATGCAGCTTGAATAACATTTCCTGGATGATATCACGAATAATTTTCCTACTAGCGACGATCAAATGATCAGGACGCCACAAATTTAGGAAATCGCTCATCGGAGTCTCGTCGATTATTTTCCTCATGACGTCACACTGAATCTTATTTGGCTGTAATCGAATTAATTTTTTAAACTCGGTCAGTAAATTATCCGTTGATCTATGATCAGCGTCGATTTCCTCATAATGATCAACGAAGCTTCTAAGCCATTCGTGAGGCGATTCACCATCAATCGGATTAGGTTGGCCATGATCGCCGCACATTATCACGGCGGTATTTTTCTCCCCCAGCCAAGCTAGGAACGATTTTAGTATATCTAAACTCACCGTGCAAATCTCGTCGAAAATTATAACCTTATTGATATATTTATCTCCCATACGCACCGAGTCCCATGATCCACCGCTGTACTTGAAATAGCTATGGTACGTGCAAGAATTAACGCCGCGCTGCCTTATTTCTCGCGCTAATCTATGTGTCGGAGTTAATACGATCATGTCAGAATTTGCAAATAAATTTATTACTCGCGTTGTTTTACCGCTACCGCCAGGTCCATTCAGGTAAACGAATTTACTGCGCGAAATTGGATCGAACGCAGATGCAGCTGTCAAGATTCCAAAATCGAAGATTTTTCAAATCTACCTCGGTGGAATTCATCGCAATCTTCAACATCGGCGTCTTCACAATATCCTAAAATATCCTCGTTTTTTATTCTCCAAGTTCCCCATGAGCTACCGTCGGTAATTAAATTTTCCAACCTATCCTGGTATTTTTTATCGATATAGAACGAATCCGTCGCGACCCTTACTGCGATATCGAAAAATTTGTTTATCATCGAGAGCAAATTTATACTTACGTAGGCGAGCATCGACGATCGTAAATGCGTATATTGCGCCGATTCTCCATCAAGATAGCTAATCACGGTACCTAATTTTGTTCCATCAACGATAATATTCTCCCTGTTACAAAATATTCCTCGTGACGCTGTGTCCGCGATTATAAAATCCATCTCAGCGTCATTGATAAACAATCTAGCGTGTCGATGTTTATGATCAACGGATCCACCCTGAGTAAATTTACCGATTATCTTTCTTCCGATATCTTTCGCGTTATCACAATCCGTCGGCAACCACACATCGGTCTGTTTCCTATACGATATAATCGCCTCACTTACCGTCAACGACACTAACATCGACGAATCCAGCATATATCTCAACAACACCGTAGGAACCCAACGACGCTGAGAGAAATGCCTCCCAAACCAAATGTAGCAAATTTTATGTAAATTTTCAGCAAATTCGAATGACGTAACACAAGCGAATCCTGTCATGACAAAATCAGGTAACGGTCCGTTAATTGCCACTCTTGTCATCTCGTTGGTAGGATGACCGAATTTAGCAAAATATTCAGCACAATCGCCATATCCAAGAAAACTTCCAGGATAACATGCGCTCATGTCAACGGAAATCATATCCTCGTACTCGTACCTGGTATTCCACAGTCCGCCATGGCCGTATTCAATACAGCTACGTTGAATATCAGCGAGAAATTCGTTTCTTGTCGGCCTCCACGAGTTTCCCTCTCTAGCGGCATGAGCAGCAACGGACGAAATTGTAAAGCAATTCGTTAGTAATTGATCGGGATTCGACGAATATCTCACCGCGAGTTTTCTCATCGATTCGTGTAATATTTCGTTCCTGTAAATATCGCCACATGGCAGAATAAATTGATCGTACCTTTCTTCGCTCGAAAACAACCATATCGATATCGGATCCGATGCGCTTAATTTTTTTATAAATCTGAACATGTCATCGGAATTATTATTCTCGGTATAAAATTCCGCCGTGGAAAATTCCACGGGATTAAATTTGACCACACGATCTCGCGGAAATATCATTACCGAATGCGACCACGCGTGGGAATTATGATCGATAATCTCGATTGGTGCTCCTCGAGATCTATACGGCGACGAGTATAATATTTCTCCCGATAACGTTTTTACCGTAATTGGAAATTTTAGTTTTTTACTTAACACAGCCACGTCATCTACCGATGCACCATCAGCGACGGTCCTCGCCCACGCATTAATTTTATCCAGCCTCGATTGTGTCAAACCAGATCCACGTCGAGCGTTTTTCATGTGTTCGATCACACGCTCAGCCACGCAGTTTATTATCGATGATTTTTTCATCACAGGTAGGTTTTTTATATCCGGATTGTTATTTAGCCGATAAATTCCATAAACAACAGCACTAGCCGGATACGACCTAGCATAATAAGGACCATCGATCCCCAATAACAATCCTGGTCGAGAATTTTTATCGAGAATAACATTTTTCTTACCGCCACGCACTGGATCTCGTTTATCGCGAATAATCCAAGTATGGTCAGGTATTTGTGCGATAAATTTTATTCCAAAAATAAATCGCTCCTCGGGATGTTCGGTTTTTATATGCTCGATTATTTTCTTAGCTCGTTCCAAGTTCATCGTAGCATCGATGGAATTTGTTTTCCAGGTCGACCAAGTGTGAACTGCTCCATCATCGAAGAACTCTTTCTTGGCTCGATCAACCTCAGGGATTATGTATTCTGCTTCGTCAAGATCAAATGCATCCATGATTATATTTTAGACAAATATCTAAATTAATAATGAAATGCAAATGGCTATTAATCGGCTCAACAAATTTCTGTGATAAATCCTGCAGAAGTGATTATTGCGGCGCTCACATATATGCGATTCGAAATGGCAGTAAAGGACCACAGCGATGTTTACTGTGTCAGGTTGGCACGCGAGGGAAAACTCGATTGTGTTTGAAATGCGGAGGAAAAAATTATCGGGAACTAAGGCGATATTACGAAAAAATCTTCCTCGGTCATAACTTGCGAAGAAGATTATATTAATCGATTTCGAGCTAATAATGATTTAGACAAATAGGATATCCTATATGAATCCAAAATCAGCGATTCCAGAATCAACAATGATACACGAATTTAAATCTCACCCAACGATCACCGGATACGAGGCGTCGCCGGATGGTATCGTCAGACATATTAAAACGAAGAATCATGTCGGTAGAGTTGATAAATTTGGATATCTCAAATTTACCATCAACAAAAGTAAAAAAAGAAGATCCACAAGTTATTTCGGTCATAGGTTCGTATTCGAATGTTTCCACGGACCTATCAAGGGCGGCCTTGTTATCGACCACATCGACGGAAATAAGCTGAATAACAAGATATCCAATCTCCGAGCGGTAACTCAGAGCGTAAATACTAAATCCGGTAATACCGGCGGGTATAGAATACCAAAGGCGGTTAAATCGATAAACAAAGAAACAAACGAGGAAATTGTATTCACATCGATGAATGCCGCTGCAAGGTATTTCGGTATTCATTCAGTCTCGGTCCGACTTGCAGCAGAAAAAATAATCAACGCGACATTTTCCTATAAATTTAGCGAGTGGATCGAGTTTTATTATATTCCAATAATATCCGATTCGGAAATTTAATTAAATATTACAAAATTATTATATGAACGAGGAAAATATATATAACATCATCGAAGCCATCGAGGATTTGAAAAATAAAAATATAAATTTATCTTCTGATTTGAACGCAGATAAAATCCGGTCCGAATTTGAAACGATCGTCCAAGGAAAACTCGAGTATAGATATACGCTACCATCCGAATACAAATTCATAAAGAAAATCCAAACTGCGATGTATCAATCACTTGCGTCTGTCAGTGACGATCAAATCGAGGATTTTGTTAAATTATCGATGCTGGTAGAGAAGGTGAGATCGAGTTTATCCGACGAATATGAGTCAAGAAAAATTACTAGCTCACGTGTTAGGCAGCTAAAAAAGCTAGTCGAGGAAAGCAAAAATTAAAAATTTTACTGTTTTTTGAAAATTTCCCCGATTTTTATTTATTTTTTTTGCCATTTTTTTCTGGAGGACAGATTTAAAAATCTTCGATTATTTTACGATCTCACCAGCAAATTGATACTAAGTGTTTCCTCGCGTATATCAAGTAAATTCCCATTCTGATCCGTCAATTTGAAATTGATCTTCGACAATAATCGATTGTGGCATCGCAGATAAAACGGATTTACTGGCTCTTTTATTATCAAAAAACCCGGAGAGGCGCTAGGTGAAAACGAATATAAGATGAATCCCTGCTGTGCCTTCTGACACAGACGAATCTGCGTTGTAGCTACCTTCAACGACATCCGCGTGAAGATTAATCGCGATGACCTCCGTTATATTAACGATACCCGGCGAGATATGCCGTCCCCCTCCGGTTGGATCATTATTGTGTTTGAGAATTGATTCCGATTGTAATTTTTTAGTCCACGCGGCATATAATTTCGGAAATAACTCATCGATGGTATCAACGACGGATTTTCTCATTTCATCAACGTCATAATCAGGAAATTTGAAATTTGGTAGCGTTTCCTCGGTTAATCCGAATATTGTCATAAATTTTTGTTTTTCTCCTGAATTTTTGATCAACTTGAAGCTGCTAATAGGAAGATCGTAATCGGCAATTGATATATCATCAATTATCGCCCGAATGAACATATCGTGATAAGATTCAATATCATACGCGAGTTGATTTAAAATCTTCACGTGTCTGATAATTTCGTTGCATGAGCCTGATTCATTTAATATACATTCCCGAAAGAATTTTCGTAGTAAATTTAATTGTGATTTATGTTCTTGATTAAATTCGTCGATGGTTCTTTTTATCAAAATACCATCTATAGGGGCTATTATCCTGTTAATTTTGGATACGTCGAAGATTTGGACACTTGGAGGGATTTTAGGAAGAGGCAACCACGAGAGAATTTTTTCGTTCTTGAAAGTAAAAGCAAGCAGCACCAGGTTAAATTTGTAGTTGTTTATGAGATTGATGGCGCTGTGGATTAGAGGTTTATGTCTGATAGTTCCGTACCATCCTTCATCGGTGATAAAATCGGATTTTTTTGGCTCCGGTGGCTCTGGAGGAGCTTCTTGGGACCAACCTGGAATAATAAAATCAGATTTTTCTGGTTTTGCCGGAGGTGCGGTTTCGGGCCAACCTAGAACTGTCCTAATCGATGACTGGTAAATATCGACGATATATGGCGATTTTACTTCGATTATCGATGACAGCGTTGGTTCGTGCGCGGATATTTTTATTCCCGGCTTAGCATCGCCGGTTATATTCGATATTCTACCAGTGAGTTCCTTGTCAATTTGCTCAATTTCGTAACTGCCTGTTGGTATGCCAACGACGATCCAATCGGGAGTTCCATCGGGGCGGTTTTTATTGGCAAAAACAAGCGAATTGTTCGATAATAATCTACCAAATGATTTCGATCTAACATTGGGCCAGCTGTTATAGACGCGTAACTGCGATAACGCAATTTCTTTAACGCTAATTGGTATTGGAAAATCGATGCTGAATTCGGGCTTGGTTGAGCTTACCGATATCAGCGTTGTTATCGGTGGTGTTGTGTTTGTCACGATTTGAGCTAGTTCCGACATTATTGATATTCATCTGTTCAATCTCGGAGTAGATTTTTATCATCATGGAAAATTCGAGATCGGATATAACTCCGTCGTTGAGACTTTCAGAAAGCAGCGATGATAATTTCGAATACGCTTCGTTGACCTGGGATAGTTTACTCGTGTACAGGGATAATTTTTCACTCGTGCACGAGGATATTTTTTTTTGCGATAATATTGAGAACACCCGCGATTGTCGTTGTCGACGAGATTATTATCGTTGCTGCGATTGGCGCGATTGTTGTCACCGCGGATAAGATTATCCCTGCGCCGGCGATGATTGCGCTTGCTGCGTACACAGCAACATCGATGGTAACTAATCTACGCTGATATTTTTTTATTTTTGTTTGATACTCGTCGAGGAGCTTTTTTAACGAATCCTGCCATGAACGCGCCTGATTGTATCGATAATCCGACGCGGTCATTTATTAATTAGCTTATCTAACCAATTGGATGTATTCCGGATAAATATTCGAAAATTGCATAATAATTGATCGGTTTTGTCATGGATCTATCTGTTGGTTCTAGCGTAAATGTTTCCGTGGTATTTGCACTTATCAAAGTACTTAAAAATTCGTCGTAAGTATCATAAAATTCGGTTATTATCTTGAATCTTATCCCGGAGCTAAAATATACTCGATATACGCCAGTAATTGGCGCGGTGAAGCTAAATGTGTTATTCTCGGGTGTCCATTCGCCTTTTTGCGTTTTTAACACAAATGGTACATGACAATTAATATTTTTTGTTTCTACCTCGGATGGTATAATAATACGCGCTAATTTTTCAAGATTCATTGACGATATTTTTGTGTCAATATCGTCAATTTTTGTAGCTGCGTCGAGAAGTTTCGCACTTAAATCTCGAATTTCTCCGTCGTACAACGATACATCGACCTTTTGACGCGCCAAATCACGCGTTGTGGAAATTTCCTCGTTGATTTTGATAATATCCTCGTTGATTTTTCTTGTTTTCTCGTCAAGGTAATGGTATGATGTTTTATCGCTTTTCTGACTCATTACGTTATTTATTTCGGTAATATCGGCGAAGATGTTAGTAATGTCCCTGTTGATTTTTCCTACCTTCTCGCTGACATCGTCGTGTAATGCTTGATCGGTTTTTTTCTTTGCTAGTTCGTGCGCGGCGGAGGAATTATCGCCAGATATTTTTATATCTTCCTCAATTTTTTTACTAAATTTAACTAAGGCATCGTCGAGTTTTTTTAGATCGTTATTTAGCCTGTTGAATCTTTTTGTCACTATCTTGAAGATCGTCGTGTAGTGTTTTATCGGCCTTCAGAAGCAACGTTGCTGATAGTTCGCTATCTCTTCGTTCCACATCTGCGATATCGGCCTTCAGGGGTAACTTCGCTACAAGATCGGTGATATCAGCGATGGATTTTGATACCGATTCTGATAGGCGAGTAAAATGATCAATGCGATCGTTATATTCGTCTCGTTTGATTATATCGGTTATTTTCACGTTGCTTGTTTGTAATCTTCCTTCCCTGCTCTGAAAAATAGCAACCTCGTCAGGGTCTATCTCTGACAGCGATAGAAGATTATTAATATCCTCCTTGGTGGCATACTTTGACAAATCGACGTCAGTTACTTCCTTCTTCCTGTACAGGAATCTTCCGTAAATATCAACCATGATACTTATCTACGGCGTATTCAAATACGATTCTATGATACGGACCGGATGATTTTGAAATCGCATCAAGAACATTAATTGATTCAGGACCGCATATCGGTGGATCCATTAACGTCTGCGTTGGAAGTGTCGAATACCAAATTGGAATATTTAATTTTGACACGTAATTGATGAATTCGTCTGGTGGAGCTAGTCCGTACGAGTCAAAATAAACAACTTCGCGGGGATTAATCGCGTAGGCGACCCAGTGTGTGCCAGGACCGGTATTTGAATCGAGATTTATTATTCCTGTCTCGGTGGAATTTGGTTTTTCTGGTAGTTGATCCCGCATAAATACGCCTCTGAAAAATTTTATTTTTTTATTTTTTGCTTCGTTGGATAAATCTAAATTTGAATAGGGCGCGCTAATCTTAGGCCGGATCCGTACGGGGGTCTTAGATAAAGGCCGCTTCCCTTTTTTTTACCGTATCGCCCTCCCGTTGCTTTTTGTATCAATTTTTTACCTACGAATCCAGCCGCGCCTGATGCTAGACCGGTTGCTATCGCCGGAGCAGCCGCGGCTAATAATCCAGGAATGGCAGCTAGCAGAGGGAAAAATCCGCCTGTTTTGACCATATCTTTGATGGCACCTGGACTAAGATTCACATGAACACCGGAATTTGCTGATTTGGCCTTGATAAAACGTCCATATTGATTCTTAGTTAGCGATAGTTTACTAGGCCCGCCCTGAATTTGATCATTTTTCAGGGTTAATTTCATGCCGCATCGTTTTGTTGTCGCTGACTGGAGCTTTTTTATCTGACCCGGGGTCAGAGTTACGCTGACGTGTTCGTATGGCATATTAATATCGTTTTAATCTAAATTTGGAAATCTCGACGTTACATTTTCTCGACAGATGCGTCGATGACTCTCATTCTGCCGCTGATGCCTTCCAGGATCATTGTTCTATCGCTGAGAATCACCGCGATTGCTCTGGCTGGTCCACCTGTGTTAATCTTGGCTTTGAAATGAATATCAACGACGGATTGTTTTACCAAATCAAGATGCTCCAGGGAAAAGTAATAGATAGGATAGTGGGTATTAAAATCCAGCTGTGATATTTGTAATCCTGTATCGATATTTTGATCGCGACCCATAAAACACAACAAGCGATGATATGCGCGGGCGGTAAAATTGTTGGCAAAATTAACTGATATTTCCTCGGATGGTTCTTGTTGCCCGTTTATCCTCAGTGATACATTTGTTGCATCGAATTTGTCGAATATCATGTGACTGTAAGTTTGATCGTATCTGTCTGCGCGCTGAAGAGCCACAAAGATGTGCCTAGGTGCCGAGACGCCTTGCTGTGACGCAATTCGCCAGGTAAATATTCCGTTGATATTAACGTCGATAGAGTCAGTGGTCGTTGTTAGCCAGGACATGACAGATTTACCACCCTGGTTCATGAATGACAATAATTTTTCTTCCTCAATTATCGATGGGACTATCGCTGGCATCCACAAAGTAAATTTAGTTAGCAATATTTTACCTTGATCACCTGCTTCTCGCCAGATGGCTCGGTTATTACCTGTGTCGTCTCGAACAAAGGAAATTGTGTGTTTCGCTCCGTAAATAACTTTCCTGAAATGTCTGCAAAATCCAAAAATGTGAGATAGCGGAATCGCACAGGAGAATCTTCGTTCATTGCCAGTCAACATATTTCTCCGCGTGGCAAATCCAAGATTGTAATTATCATTAGTTTTAATAATCATGTCTTCGATGGCAGCAGCAACAGGAGGATCAGCGCAATTATTCGGTTGTCTGACAATATACTGGTTATGATCAGCGTGATCAGAATTATCTTTGGCAAACATCATGCTAGGACCAGCTGATCTGGTAAAATCATCCGAGTATCTAGCTAGGCCTATAATCGTTGTTGCAATATCAACGTTACCTGTAATTGATTCAATTTCTCTTCCATCGATCATGTAAGTGGCGCTCTTAAATAACGCCATGATACCGTTGTTAACAAATCCGACTTTAAAATCTGCTCCATAGGCGGTATTATCGTGTTTCAAAAGTTCGCCAGCAAATTCGATATATGCCTCAGACGGAAGAAAATATCTTGTTGTATCGTGAACTTGAATTTCAACGCGATTAGGTGCATTTGGTGTCACCGTATCGTACGAGAAATATTGGAAATCACGCACGGAGGTGTCCCTGCCTACAGGTTCGTCCATGTCGAATACTTCGTTTGACACTTGTGCGAACATTTATTATTAAAATTATCGTCTAAAACGAAGACCGCTACCCGATATGAAACTTGTGTTCGCAACTTCCTTTGCTAGATCATTTATTTTTTTATTTGCAGCGTCATTTATAACTTTACTAACGCTGGTGGGCATTTCGCTGGTGCTAGACAATTTGATAGGCTGTTTTTTTTACGCATTAAATTTGATATTTTGCTTTTGACGACATCGAAGCCTTTGCTGGCCAAATTACCAACACCAGAGACGACAGTCTCGCCAATCTTTCCTATTGCTTTTGACGTAATTTGCTTAGCCATAGGTCCGATTTTAGAGACTACTCTTGTAACGAGACTTTCAACGATGTCGCCGAATCCGTTGCCGTGGATGTATTTGTATACGGGCAATCGAGAGTTAGCCACGCGGACCTGTCTAGGCCTGCGTTGATACTTGTGAACGATCATGTTATTTCAAGTGTATTGTTTCAATCGATGAGCTCGTCGACGAGTTCTTTGTAAATGTAGGAATCAATAATACCACCACGAAATAATCGCTGACAAATATCGGAAGCTTCGTTGATTATTTCGGAGGAATTGTTTCCGGCTCGTTTTCCTCCGATTAATATTTCAAGGCGAGATACGTTGTTGACAACGCTGTCGGGGCAAATGCTATATCCGCTTCCTGTTTTAGGTTCTGGTTCACTAAACATCGTTCTCAATACATCTTCCTCTTCTTCTTCTGGTTCTTTTATTTTTTCCAGAAAATTTTTGTAACCCGGATCATCAAAATCGACGGTTTTTTTCTTTGAGGCAAAATATACCGCAGGAATCCAATTATCTTTGGTATATTTATCAATACTTCTCGGAGATAAATATCTATCTTTTTCTTCGAAACCAAATTTGGCAACGTTGATTAAATTATCCTCGTTTTTAAGATGCTTGATAGTATCATCGGTAAAATGTATGTAGGGCATAGTTTTTGTAATATCGGCTCTTCCCTTTATTGGGGAAAATACCGGAGATGTATCGATGGATTTTATTTTTGGTTTTGCTCCTAACTCCTGCGGTTGAATTTCTTTTTGTGGTTGAATTTTCTCTTTTGGTTTCCTCGAGGATTTTTTCGACAATACTCCCTCATTATATTCCTTCCTCTCATATGCGGCTCCTAAAAAACGAAGATAAATTGGATCCGTTTTCCTCGCCTGGGATAAATTAAATCTAGCTCGATATAGCGTATTAAACCAAATATCTCGTTTATTATTCTTTTTTAGTCCTTCCTCCATTAAATAAATTCTCCTATTGCTGAAAGAATCTTCCGCAAATTCTCCAAATGCTTCAATATCATCTTCAAATTCTTTAAATTTCTCTCTCATCCTACTCCAACCTCCAACAGTAAAATTTTCTATCAATTTCTCGCGAGAATCTTTTTCTTGACTTTCTTCCTCCTCCTCTTCTTTTTCCTCCTCTTTTTTCAATCTCTCTACTTGCTGCGGTTCTTGCGGCACTTGTACTGGCCGATCTGATAATATTCGAGTATGTTCCTCAATGTCTCTCAACACGGGGAGAATTCCGCGTTTTTTGATATCCGGATCTTTCACGTCACCAAGTAAGACTCGCTCGGTTACTTCCGTGACTGGCTTTAATAATTTCGATGATAATTCGGTAAATCCCTGTTCTTCATCTTCGTATTCACGTACATTTTTCTTAAATAATTCTTTCGTGGGAATAAATTTCCTTAATGCCGCTAATTGTTCTCTCGCTAATCTAGCAGAATGCGGCTCTCCAACTGTACTAGTACTCGAACTCATATTATTTTTAAAATATATTATTTAATGTGACGTAAAATGGACCAAAACAGCCCCGAGTAACAATAACCAAAAACATATCCCCACCTTAGCGAGACCCACCCGAATGACCTAGATTGCAATCACCTCCGAGAGAAAATTTTATTTTTCTGCCTGAATTGTTATATTTTTGTGATACACAATTGGGGTACCTTGATGCATCGGGTCTGAAATGTACGAAAATTAAGCCTCGTAGAAGGCCGTAAAAATGAAAATAGAGGCTTCTACGGAGAAAGTTCTCGTAGGAAGGTTAATTTGCTCTGGGAACTAAGGTCTGTTAAACTTCCCTGCTGCTGAAGTATGCAGAAAGCTCGTTTAGAAAGGAAGGAGGAAGAATCTCTGAGAAACGCACAGTGGAAGCTTCAACGCGCACATCAGCAGACTGTTCTCCTAAACGTGTGACTGGTGGAATTGAATTCAAGATATTCCAGGGCCAGAAGACACAATCTGAGAGTTTTCTGCAACATCCTGACAATGCGCATGCTAACTGCTGTGAGTGTACGGAACGTCTACTCTTCTTACGTCAAAGAGAAAGCAATGATAGTTGCCCACCTCGGAGTGGAATTAATTCGTTCAGGCCTTTGATTAGCAGTATCCAAATCCCGACACTGAAGATGACGAGGACTGAATAATACAAATTCATTCCGAATAATACGGCTCTTTTCAGAGCCATACAACCATCTAGAAAAGAAATACTTGTCATATTCAAAATGATTGATACCATATCGGTCCACACTCTTTATAGCTACTATGTTCATACATCTATTTAACATAGAGAATTGTCGGACTTATGCTTTTGCACAATTAATTAGTTTAAACCATGTTTATGTGAGACACTGTAAAATGCACATACAAACATATGATGCACAATGTATAAGTACAATTATAAAAATAACTTTTCCGCAAAACCATACATCTTCATGTATGTATAATACATGTATCTTCATCAAAAAGTATTTTCGGTCAACTATGCCTTTCTGGTAAACATTGGTTAAGTACGATTCTTTTTATACAATCTACCCCTACCACGACTCTCTCCACCCATAATTCTGTCAGCTTAAAATGTTCCTACCACGGGAATCCTGCAAAGCATCCTTTAATATTTTAGACGCGCAAAGAACACCCAACAGCAGAGTCGTAGAGAGCCTCCGTGTCAGTTTTCCATGCTTGTTGTATATTCCAAGGAACTGATACTCAATTTAAATTACAATTTCTGAAATTATCCATTTCCCTTTTGTAAAAGTCGACGAATTCGTCATGATGCTTTTTATCCAAAAGAATTTGTCCATATCTTTCAATGAATACATTATAATCTGATATGTCAAGCAGCAGAGAGGGTGAACAGACCATAGAATTCCGACAAAACAAATAAAACAAACAAATAAATCATCTCGTAGAAAGGTCCAGATTTTACAAATGAACTTTCCTTGAGATGTTTATTTTTGCAATGACCGATTGTACTAATAAAACCTCAGTTCGAAATAGTATCTGAAAAAATAAAGTACTCTACGTGTTTATTTATTTCTTGTTTATTTTTTTGACGACCAACGTTGGTAGGTACCCTCTCTGCTGCTATTAATTTACCACCATACCAAGTTTGATGAATATTTTTCAACGCGTTCTCGCTGTCGTTTTTCCTCATCTGTTTCATCTTCATCTGTTTCATCTTTATTTGTTCTATGTTTCAAGTAATATTCAAGTTCTGATGGTGGTTTTTCTATTTTTGGATTTATGTTTTTTCTGTGTTTATAATATATCATCAAACTTCTGTATTCCTCTTTTGCTGATATTAATTAAATTATTATGTTATAATAAAAATGGTACATCCAGAATCTCATACTGCAAGAACAGCTCGAGAACGATTAGAAGCAATTAAAAAATTTCTTCCTGTCAAAGACTCATTTAGAAAAAATCTACAAGCGCAGCAAGAAGCAAAAGTTGAGTATGAAGAGGACACTAAAAAACTGTTTAAGCCCGTCACTGCAGCTACTGAGAAAGTTGCAACTGTCATCAAAGAAGATCTTCTTCCGGTATCAGAAAAAATAGCAAGAAGAACTAAACAGGCAAAGAAGATTTTACGAGACCTTCCAACTGACATAGCTGCAGCTCAGCCTCCACCTGTTGGTGAGGAAATACTTGAAGGTATTGGAGAACTTCGTGCTGAAGTCGCCGATGTGAGAAAAAAACTTGCATCTGAACCCAAAACAGCAGAAGAAAGCTTAAGATTAATTGCAAGATTTAACGAAGGAGTTGTTGAGGAAATTAGAAATATTGAAAGAGAGATTACCTGAGATGATATCAAAAAATATATCTAATAAATCTGGTATTTTAAAACCCGGTCATGAAAAAACAAATGATGATAATTTCATTAAATGGATATATCGCGTATATTACAATAAAAAACAAGCTAGAGGTAAAGAATTTAAAAGACTTAAAGAAGAAGTAAATAGACTTAGAGGGAGACGGGAACAACCAGAACAAGGAGAGTCCTACCAGTATCAGCTTCCTCCACCTCTGCAACAAATAGAACAACAGCAATCTTCTTCGCAGCAAAGGTTGAAGTCGGAACTTAAAAGGTCTGAAGAGCTACTTAAAAAATCAGCAGAAAAAAAATCACCCTTAAGACTATTTAAGAAAACAACAGAAAAAAGAGAACAGATGTTGGCAGAAGGGGATGATGATGATCCTCCGAGCGCTGTTGGAAGTGGTTTTCTGACTACATCGGAAGAAAACAATTTTGTTTGTCCTGATAATATCATCAATGATGTGTCACGGTTAGAGGTTCTCATAGGAGGAAAACGTGCCGGAAATAATTCACCAGAAATAACCAATGAAGCAGCTGATATTTGCCAGCGATTATTTCGCGGCGGCATCATGGATATTGGCGTTTACCGAGAACTTATTGATGAGCTCGTTGATGACTAGTTGTTAGATAAATGGTAAATAAAATAAGATGATTGTGCATGATAATCATCGTAAACCCACACAGGTTAGAGCGGTAAACTCACGATTACCAATCTATAGTGTTATTTACGGAAATGGACTTGGTGATGTCATTCGGGGATTATTCACGAGGATAGCTCCAAAAGTAGCACCCGTCGCAAAACAATTATCGATGAAGGCTATTGATATTGTTCGTGATAAAGCTCCTGGTGCAATTGTCAATGTTGCTGGTAAGGCGTTCTCGGCGATCAAGGAAAGACTAGCACGATTATTGCGACGAAAACAACAACCACCGGTGAAACTGGCAAGTACTGAGGTGATGCCCTCAGACGTAAGTAAAATAATAAATCAGGCTGCGAATCAAAAACTAGCGGCGATATCTGAAGAAGCAGAAAAAAATATAACAGCAAATTTAATAGCAGGAAGTGGTCTTCGTCGACGATGATCATCATTTGGAAAAATGGTAACTATAATAAAAATGTTCAGGCGAGAATCAGACCCAGTATTTGATATGGAGGCACCTGTTTTTAAGTACGAATCTGTACGTGATTATCAATTTTATTCCTATGACGCAAGACTACCAAATCAGCGAGGGAGAATCGAATTACAGGTTCATGATACAAGTAGATATTTCTTGCCCGCTGAAGCGTTTATTGAAGTAGAAGGTATACTTGTAAAGGATGATGATATGGCATATGGTGCTAATTTACGTGTTGGTTTTGTCAACAACGGGATTATGGTACTGTTTGATAGCGCCACATACATGATTGATGGAAAAAATATTGAATCAATTCAGAAGGATGTTGATGTTGCTACAACAATAATTGGTCTGGCGAGATATTCTGACGACTTTACAAGATCAGCTGGTCCAACAATGATGTTTGCCAAGGATATCACCGACAACGCCAACCATAATCAGTATATCAAGTTACTTTCACCACAGGGTGTTTCTGTTGCTAATCAGGCAGAAGCTGCCAACCCCGATCGTGAAACTAGACCAGCAGGTGATTTTGAAATCATAAAAGATATTGCCATGACTTACAACTTAGGGTTTGCAGCACGCCGATCAGCGCTGTCGGGAAATAATAGAAATTTTTCATGTGCAATTCCACTGTCTCACATCTTTGGATTTTGCAGAAATGTTAGAAAAGTCATCTTTGGAGCTAAACACACAATTGTGCTCGTAAGAAAAGGTGGTGATAATGATGCAATCTGGCGAGGTGCTGGTGTTGCTGATGCTGGTAAAGTAGATATAAAAAACTTTCATTGTGGATGCCAGTAATAACTCCATCTATTACTGAGGAACAAAAATTACTATCTTTTATGGATCAAGGCGGTAAATCATTGCTATCATGGTTAACAGTAACCACAGATGCTGCTCAAAGCAATATTAATGGTTTATTTACATGGCATATAGCATCACAACAGGGTGTTTCTGCACCACGACATATTTTTATTGCATTGCAAAATATTAACCGGATAAATGATCAAGAACAATCACATATGATATTTGATAACCTTGGAGTTAATGAAGTTTCCTTACGGATAAATGGACATCAAGAACCAACAGAAAATATACAACTAAATTATGCACAAAATCATGTAGCGCGCGCATATCATCGTTTAATGTCATTCATGGGACGTGATCAAAATATAGATACTGGTTTGCAAATATCACAACTAGATTTTACAGGTCTATATCCGATTTATTATTTTTCACTAGAACATCTTGATTTATCCAAACAATCTGTTGTTGATATACACTTTCGAGCTCATGTTACTAACCCACCAGCTGGTGGTGCCTTTTACAGAGCGATCGCGGTCATACTTAGCGACAAGGCCATGTTACTTGAAGGTGGTAGTGGTCGAATGAGAATCGTTGATGCACCGGTGGAAAATATTTAATCGTGTTATTTAGAAAAACATATTTTATATAAAAATGT
Organism: Sinohyriopsis cumingii; assembly: GCA_028554795.2. NCBI lineage: Eukaryota > Metazoa > Mollusca > Bivalvia > Unionida > Unionidae > Sinohyriopsis > Sinohyriopsis cumingii. Next base: position 116,485,260 of record CM068838.1, on the reverse strand, counting down.
CGTATAGTCATGTTAATGTTACTCTGACCCCCGGTCAGGTAAAAAAGCTTCAATCAAAAACCGCCAACAAATGCGGAACTAAAATATCACTAAAACGAGATCATGTTAGTGGTGGTCCAAACAAATTATCGTTGACAAATAATCAGATTAAACATTTCAATAAAGCTCTAGAATCAAAAACTGGAGTTCAATTCCATCTCTCCCCGAGCGCCATCAAAGACATGGTTAAAACGGGTGGTATATTCCCACTACTTGCGGCCATTCCGGCATTAATAGCTGCAGCTGCTCCAGCCGTAGCAAAAGCAGCCGCGTTAGGTGCTGTTGGAACAGCCGCTGGAATGGCACTAAAGAAAGCAACTGGGCGGGGATACAAAAAAAAGGGACGCGGTCTAAGATTACCGGGATCTCGTTGGGGGAGAGGCCTAAGGCTTCCAGGATCATTTCGTTAGACGTTCCAGCATCAAATTTTGATTTACTTGATGCTGCTAAAAAATTAAAAATATCTGCCTTTAGAGGTGTTTTTATGCGAGATCAATTACCGAAACAACCAAATAAACTAGAAACAGGTATTATTAATCTTGACAAACGTTCCGGACCCGGTACTCATTGGGTATCATACGCGGTTGATCCGCGTGGAATTGTTTATTTTGATTCGTACGGGTTAGCTCCACCTGTTGAATTTATCAAGTATGTCGCACCACTCCACGCAACAACCTCTGGTTACAAAGTTTGGTATTCAACGCTACCCACACAAACAATGACAGATCCGCCAATATGCGGCCGTGAAGTAATTAATGTACTCGACGCTATATCAAAATCATCCAAGCCGCCACATAAAGTCGTGCACGATTATACAAGCAACCGATTTGTTGCGCGTAAGGCGTTTTAAACAACGGATCTTATTATAATGGTTGACATCTACGGAAGATCTTCTACTAGTAAGAAAATAAAATCCGACGTTGATCTGTCAAAGTATGCGACTAAGGATGACCTCGCTGATATCATGAACCTTGCTGGAGTTGATCCAGATGAGGTTGTTATTTTTCAAGATCGATATGGTAAACTAAAAACCAGCAATATCAAATGGAATGATATAGTCCGGCGAGTACTTGGTGCAGTTACGGATAATATTCCCGTGTTTACTGATAGCGGCAAAATCAGAGATTCAAGTATGTCACTTAAAACCATCAGAGATGAAATTGCAAAAAGTGTTGCTAATCGCGTGAGAAACACCGGTGACACAATGATGGGTGAACTTAGCATGAACGGGAACAAAATAGTAGTTTTAAAAGATCCAACATCTGACGAAGACGCAGCAACAAAAAAATACGTCGATGTCAACTATGGTACCGTAGACGGTAAATTATCCACGTTACGGGCTGAGTATGACGTTCACGCAGGAGCTTTTGGAAGATTTCGAAGAAATTTTCAAAAAACCGATGATACCATAGATAAATTCTTCGGTACTCCACGCGCCATTGACATGAAACTCGCTGATATCAAAAATAACCTAGACACGATCAAACAAACACAGCAAGACGTCGTAGCGGGAATTCCTGAGATTGTCAGCAAAACCAATTTGATTAAAATTCCAGCTGGAATAACTCCCGGGCATATCACAAACATCGTATGCACGGTATCATCGGGATTTGCAACATGGTCGCAGCAAAATAATACTATCAAATATACCGCAACAGTCACTGGCGTGTACAGGCTATCTGTGTTTAGTGCTGCAAAATTTGAAATATTTACAACGTTTCCATGGCGTCATTCCACAGACAGGTTTTCCGGGGTTGTATCTGTTGTATTAAATAGCGGAACCGAAGAAATATTTATTCTGGAAGCAGATGAAAAGAAATTAACCGCAACATCCTTCTGGTGGTGTTTGGAATTTGTAGCTGAAACACCTCAATTGGTTACTGCATAAAAATATATGGACGGTGCACAATACAGATACAATCAAGCGCGTGAATGGCAGGCGGCGCTAAAAGATCAAGTCGATCAATATACAGTAAAAGTAAAAAAATATCGACGACGATTGGTTATCGTTGATGTGATTGTTTATTCAGTATCCGCTGTTTTTGCTGGAACCGGTGTAATATTATCAGCGTTGACAACGATGGCACCAGTAGCTGTAACTATCTGTATTTCAGCAGCAACAACTATTGCAGGTGTGCTTGGTATCATCACAAAAAAAATATGTACTTGTACGAACGAAAAATTATCCGATTACAAAATAAAATTACATACAGCGACGGTAGCATACTCGAAATTATCCTCGTTGTTATCAGCGAGTCTCAGTGATGGATTTATATCTGATTTCGAATTTTCAATGATAACCAAAATATACGACGAAGGTATTAAAGATACAAGTATCAATAATGACAGAATTACTCCAGCAGATCGTGACCAACACAACTCCGCCAAAGATAACGATGATCTCGGTAAGTTCAACTAATCCTGAATTTAGTATTAACTTTCCTACTGCAATTCCAGTAAAAGAAATAGCACTAGCACAATTACGAGTATATTACAGCTGGCCAAATATCAGATCAAAATCATTTAATGGTACACCAGCAAATAATTCGCTCGTATTTGCTAACAACAACAAACCCGATGGAACACCTGACTGGGTTGTTGTTGGAATACCAACTGGCAGTTACGAGATTGAAGAGATCAGTGAGGAATTTGCGCGTAGAATAAAATCAATAACAGGAAAAGAATCAAAAATATCAATTAATGTTCATGAACCCACCCTGTCCTCGACGATTGAAATAAACTCGCCTGATTATGCCGTTGATATTTATCAGTCCACGATAAGATCCGTACTAGGTTGGCCTGAAATATCACCACCGATAACACCGATACCACCAGAACCGAAAAAGTCTGAATATGTCACGGATAGACAATCATATCATGAAATTAATCCATCATACGGGGAAAAACTACGTATTATAAAAAATAAATCAATGCTTCACAGTTTTTCCGTCTTCGGTGGAATTGAGGCATGGTTTTTTAAAAATCCGGGGGAAACAGGACATTTTAAGGGTTTTTATCGAGAAGATATTATTAAATATTTTCAGGAAATCAATCAAGAGTGTAAAAAACAACTAGATCAACTAAATCAATATTTTAACGAACATATTTTTGACATATCAGCGTCATCGCGTGAAAAAATCATCACGCGTGTGGAAATATTAAATCAGCTTATATCAGATATGGAATATATTAATAACCGAATAGTTCAAGCGATGCTTAGTTTAGAATTTTCTGAAGGAACTTATGCAAAAATATGGTTAGAAAAATATAAATTAACAGAAGCCGATGTACCGAATTATAAATTTCCCGGGTATAGTGTAACCGAGTTAAGAAAATCTATCAATGATGTCATTGATGAGTTTTTTCCTAAACTACTCGATGCATGGAGAAAATTAATTCCACCTCCAACTGTTCTTAGACATGATAATGATCCACACGGCGGCGGAAGACACGTATCTCCGCGGATCGTTAATATAACACCGACGGTCGCGGTCAATCTGGTTTGTGACGTAATCGATGGCAGCTATCAAATAGATCTCGGAAGATCAAATCAAGCTCAACAAGGATACATCCTGTACACGTTCACACCACAAGTTCCCCCTGGAAGTTTAATCGTGCAAGAACCAACTAATCCTGTGTATTTACGGTGTCACAATAATATGTTAACGCGAATCAATTTTAAGCTCACAGACCACCTTAATCGCTTGATTGACATACGTGAAGAAGAGCTTGTAATAAATCTGTATGTAAAGTCGTAAGACTTCCGTCGTAAGGACTTCCGTCGTAAGGATTTCTGTCTAAGGACTTCCGTCGTAAGGATTTCTGTCTAAGGACTTTTGTCGTAGATCTTCAGAATCAAATTCGATCAACTTAAAAAAATATTTTATTATTACTGGCACAAATTTGTGTTTGGTACAAATTAATCGGCCTAGGCAACTAAAAAAGCTAGTCGATGAAAGTAAAATTAAAATTTCTATCACAAAAAAAAAATAATATTTATTAATTTTCCTGATTTTTACTGAAATTGTACAAATTACTTGATTTTGACTACCAACTACCCCCTCAGAAACATAAAAATGCACGAACTACTTGATTTTGACTACCAACTACCCCCTCAGAAACATAAAAATGCACGAACTACTTGATTTTGACTACCAACTACCCCGTCAAAATCAAGAAAGTTCTAACCTTGTCAAATTGTTCCTAACAAATTTTATTTATTATAAATTAATTTTATTTATTAATAATATTATTTTTACTGAGATTTTTATTTTTTTTTTACTAAAATACAACGAAATTGCTCAATTTTCCTGATTTTGACTACCAACTACCCCGTCAGAAATCAAGTAGTTCGTGCATTTTTCTTTGATTTTGACTACCAACTACCCCGTCAGAATCTAGTAATTTGTGCATTTTTCTTGATTTTAGTAAAAAAAAAAATAAATCCTCAGTAAAAATAATATTATTAATAAATAAAATTTATAATAAATAAAATTTATAATAAATAAAATTTATAATAAATAAAATTTATTAGGAACAAATTTGACAAGGTTAGAACTTTCTTGATTTTGACTACCAATACACGTGGTCAGCGTTGACATGGACCCCAGTTACCAAAACTTTCATTTTCATTATCACCAGTAACGAAGTTACCTTGGATCGTTTCACCAGTAACGAAGTTACCTTGGATCGTTTCACCAGTAACGAAGTTACTCTCTGACATAATTTTTCTTAATAGTCTTATGCGAGTACTAATCGTTTTCTTTGCCTCATACTCGTGGGATAATAACGACTTAATTCTTTCTACGGCGGTAGAAAGAGGAACGAACTCCTTCACATGATCATCTTCTACGGTAGCTAGCGACTGAAACATTGCCGATTGAATCCGTTTCATGAGCCTGTATTCAGATGATAGTGTGTGTGTCCCCATGGTTTTACGTTCTTGTAAAATCTCAAAGTCAGAAACTATTTTTTCAGGATTAAGTTCATCAGATATATTAATTCCATCTTTTTTTAATTTTTTAATAGCGACAATTACATCATTGATATTTTCATGGTTCATTATATAATATATAAATCTTTAAAATAAAAAAAATATCCCTAGAACACCTATCGAGTGTATTAGCGAGTTCGTCGGGATGTTTCAGGGACAGCACAACCAAGAACTCGTAGCTTGCCACCGCAATCTACCAAGTTCATTAGGCAAATATTCCCTCTACGAAAGCCCCTAACCCGCCAAACAACGGTCTAGAGGCCCAAGAGGGAGGACAGCACAGTCCTCATTAAACTCGTAGCTTGCCACCGCAATCTACCAAGTTTAGAGGATATACATATAACATATAACTAACTAAGGACAGCACAAGGACAGCACAGTCCTCATTAAACTCGTAGCTTGCCACCGCAATCTACCAAGTTTAGAGGATATACACATAACATATAACTAACTAAGGACAGCACAGTCCTCATTAAACTCGTAGCTTGCCACCGCAATCTACCAAGTTTAGAGGATATACATATAACTAACTAAGGACAGCACAAGGACAGCACAGTCCTCGTTAAGCTCGTAGCTTGCCACCGCAATCTACCAAGTTTACAGGATATACATATAACATATATACAATGAAATGGTTATATACAATGAATGAAGAGCCCCTATCGAGTGTATTAGCGAGCTCAGATTATGAATGAAACGGCACTAAGGACAGCACAAACATGTACGCTCAGCAAAATCACACCCACAATAATTAATCCAGTGGGTGATACGAAAATATGTATCAACCACAAGTCAATATTGTGGTTGGGAATTTTGCTGAGCGGGGGGGGGGGGTTTGCGGTTTCCCCACTATTATAAAAATCGCAATTATGCGTACGCCACCGACAAATTGTCAGCCATGGGGATTCGATCCTGGACCGCGAGCGTCACAGTCCAATACCATACTGATCGAGCTATCAAACATTGTTACGAACATGTTTCGGAAGTTAATATATAGTTAAGGAACCAATATTTACAGTAAACAGCGGTTTCTGAATAATAACAGTTTCTGTATTTATAACAGTTTCTGTATTTGTAGCGGTTTCTGAATAATAACAGTTTCTGAATAATAACAGTTTCTGTATTTGTAGCGGTTTCTGAATAATAACAGTTTCTGAATAATAACAGTTTCTGAATAATAACAGTTTCTGTATTTGTAGCGGTTTCTGAATAATAAGTTTCTGTATTTATAACAGTTTCTGAATAATAGTTTCTGTATTTGTGGCGGTTTTCCTAAGTAGACTGAGAATCAATAAACAACAGTTTCTGTATTTGTAGCGGTTTTCCTAAGTAGACTGAGAATCAATAATAACAGTGGCATTAATGCACCAGTCAAAGAACTTTCCAGAATGTAAGTTCAGTGAACACACAACTGCAGGTCGATTACAATGAGCAACGGTTTCTGTTTCACACACAGCTTCCTACGGATCAATAACATTATCATGTGTTGTATGATGGGGAAATATTTAAAAAACATAAATAATACTTCTACGAGTAATTAGTTACGATGTAATTAGTTACGATGTAATTAGTTAAACTGACTAATTACGATCATAAAAAACCAACCATCTACGAAGAAAACTATATATTACAAAGTAATCTCCCCTTATATAATCAAAAATTCAGTAGTGTATGGAGGACCTACTGTGACATAAATTAAAAAATTAATTCAATGTGGTGATGATAGTTAATAATGTGGTGATGATAGTTAATAATGTGGTGATAGTTATTGATACTTAAAGATAATTTTCTGTTTATATTTTTTCGAGAAAGTAGATCTGGTTATATTATCTGCGACGTATTTTACCACACGCGAGTTAATATCAAAATATGTCGCAGCCGCGTTCATAGACTGAAACATAATTTCTTTGCCGGTTTCTATGTTTGTGGAAATTACCGCCCTCTTTCCGATTGTCTTATATCTTCCTGTATTTCCACGTGTATTATTCTCGCTGTATGTGACAACACGAAGGTTGGATAAATTATTGTTTTGAGTATCCCCGTCAATATGATCAATAACAAGACCGTCATTGATCAAACCCTTGTGACACTCGTATGTAAATCTATGACACAAATAATGTTTCTTCCCCCCCTCGCATGTGAACCTTAGATAGCCAGTATTAGAAACAACGCCAACTGGTCTCTTCAACTTGCAGTGTCTGATGATACCATTAATATTTGATTCATAGTTTGTTATGACAGGATGTGGGACAAATATATTTTGCTCCATTATAATAATATTATATGTTTAAATCATTGTTTGTCTGAAATCTTGATATATAATCCCTCACGGATTTTATAGCGTTTTCACCGCTATTATTTTTTTTGTCATAATATCTTTTAAGTTCTCTGAACCGTTTTCCGCCGCACTTCCCACATAATTCTGTCTTTCCTCGCACTCCAATACCACACCGTAGACATGGTATTGGTCCTAGACTTCCTCGTCGTATGTTTTGTGAGTGCATCCAACAAAATTCCTTTCTACAGGATTTGTTGCATCGATTTACTGAGCCGATCATCAACCATCTGCATTGGGACATTGTGTATATATATATAATTTTCTTTATTTAAATATTTGTTTTAATTATATGAACGAATTTGAGAGATTATCCCAAACTAGGCCTGTTAAGCATAAATTCAACCTTGACAGATTATCTTCTGACTTGCCAGTGCGAGATCTGGTTGATCCGAAAAATAAAAGTTTGATCTCGAAAATTCACGACGCCAAGAAAGAATTTTACACGGATGGTGCATCTCATACATGGTCAACGTTCAAGATTATACGCAACACTGTCAAGGACGCTACAATGAATGACAAACGAGCGGCAACTATCATTAACTACACATCGCTGAATACGAGGGCAATCAAAAATATTTCTTCAGAGTAAAATTTATTGTATTAACAGAAACAGGTAGTTGGATTATCCGTGACAAATATGATCCTGTCCTTGGCAATAATAAAACTATCATATTAAGTAAAAATTCCAGACCGGGTCTACTGACAGGTATTGATAAACCGTATTATGAGCGAGCATATCCTGTAACAGCAGTTATTTATGGAATCTATGAGATAAATAAAAAACCTAACGTTGATAAACTAGCGCCGATGAAATTTTCAAGGTTAAATTGTGTAGCTGAACGAGTAATAGAACACTTTACAAACGCGATGCGTGGAAATGGATTAACTGATTTAAGGCGTGAAAAAATAAACTCGTGGGCTGATTCAGTTAAGGATACCGGTGCTACAATAAAAGATGTTGCTGAGTTAGGAAAAATATTAAAATTTCCAATAACTGTGGCGACAATAACGGGAGAAGTACTGTACCAGTCGAAATATAAATCGAAAGGAGCTCCAATAAATATTATCGATCATAACGCGCACGCATGGACTAACGCAGTAACAATATTTCCACGTGATCGAACTGTTAGATTTTACCCCACAGATAGTATGTTTGATTTTATCAACGAAATAAGTAAAACCGATCCTGTATCGGTATGGTTATTTAAAAGTAATGAGGAGGGTGAATTTGATCAGTTTGTCAAACCGAACGGTGAAATATATCGCACAGAATCCCTCCATGACGAGATGAAAAATCTTGCAACGTTTTTACAGTGCAAGCACGCGGAAAATACTGACAAATTACTAACTAATTGTTTTACCGTTCCATCTGTTGCGGCTCATTTCGCCAGAGAACGAAATTCACGGAAACCAACACGATTTGATTTACTCGAGGACGTACGCGCAAGTTGCGTCGAATATGGACATGGCGGATTATGGAATACCAAATACAATTACAATGATGTTATTTCGGTTGATATGGTTGCATGTTATCCAGGAAGTTTTCTGGGATACGGAGATTGTTCTGTGTACTTTGAAAGATTTGGTCACCCTACAAACGAGATGACGCGAGTGGCAATTAATGGACCATTACCTGATTTTGATCTGACTGGATTCGCCTGTATTGAGTCGTTCGAGTTTAACGAAAATCTTCACAAGATTTGTTATGTTTGGTTTGGCAGACATTTTTGTGAAAAACGTTGGGCACCTATAGTTTTGTTGCGATATATGCTAGATTGTATGATACTGACATCGTTGGTGGTCAGTGAGGCAATTATATCATATCATGCACAGACCAAAGTTTGGTTGCCCATGTCAGATTCTGAAGTTATCAGCGAGTTTAAGGAAAAATATCCTGATATTTCCGAAGATGATATTCCTAATAAACTCAAAACCGCAAAAGATCTCGGTAGAAAAATTATAGGTAAATTTACTCAAGGTGGTGCATATGATTATAAAAGACATCACGCACGATTAATTTTAGATGATGCCGAGTACGATTTTATAATCGCTGATACAACGGCGAAAAATACATTTGTAAATCGAGAGAGTGTTTATTTATCCGACGGAACAAAATTAGGTACGATCGTTAGTTACATAAATGACGTATCCCCGCAATATACTCATCTAAGATCTTCCATGTTGGCTTATGTTTCTATAAATTTATTATCGATGATTAATAGATTTCCTGAGACCACAGTCAGAGTCGCAACGGACTCGTTTTATATTTCAAGTAAATATTTAGAACCTGTTATGAAATTTACAAGTAATGATGAACGATGGGGTTCGTGGAGAATAAAAAAGGAACTATTACACAATTATACAGAATCAGCAGATGTTCCAATGAGAGATTTTTATCGTGAGGGTAATAAAATATCAGAAATGTCGAAGGCACCATCGTTGAGTGATCCAATAACCAGATATAAGACAGTATATCTCAATGGACCTGGTGGATGCGGCAAAACAACTCGAACGATTAATGTTTTTAGAAATTCAGATATAATCGTGCTGACACCCACACATAGACTCGCACGTGAGAGGAAACAGCGGCAAGTACAATCGTGTACGTATCATAGTTTCTTCCGATGGCGCGGAGATACATGGACTCCTGAGCGAATGGGAGAAAAATATATACCTAAAATAATTATTTGGGATGAGATATGCACGGTGTCATTGGATACATTAAAAATGTTTCTTGATTGGTTGTTGACGAAAAATACCGCCATAATAATGTGTGGCGATCATGGTCAACCGCCGCCTTTTGTTGGACCATCTCCACATGATTGGTTAAAAAATTTCGTTGATTATTACGAAGAAATAGATGATGATCATAGAGCTCTTGATGCAAATTTGAGGGAGTTTAAAAAATTAATCAGATTACAATCAAACAAAATTCAGTGTGAAATAATACGTGGAGTGATCTCAGAGACATTAATGAACGATTTTTTGAACTCATGGAGACCCACCGATTTGATCGTAGCAAGTAGAAAAATAATCAGAGACGCTTTACAACAACAGTTATTTCAACTACATAAAGAACAATATTCAGAACTACCCGTACCGTTGTGTTATAGACCATCAGATACACGAAAACAGAATATTAATGTTGATATTCCAGGACCCTTGACAGAGTCAAGGAAACAGATTCTCGTATTAAATGATATTGTCGCCGTTGATATCAGTGTGGTCGAAGATGCATTACGCACTGACAAATCTCCATGGGTGTTGGGATACGCTATGACGATCCACTCGTCTCAGGGATTAACTATTTCTGACACACGAGTCTGGATTGTAGACGATCGCATCGAGTGGTCAAATTTAGTTTATTTGGCGGTATCGAGGGTCAGAAATATATCTCAATTACGTAGAATCATAATTCCTGAAATCGTTGATAAATTTAACATCATCGATGATGATATAATAAGAAAAAAATTAATCGGATACAAACAATCTGACAAAAAAAATAAACGTGACTTTGATCTTGATGTTGAATTTATTATTGAGTTAAAACAGCAGCAGAACAATCATTGCACCAGTTGTAATTGTATAATGTTATGGCGATATTCGAGTAATGATTCAAGACAATTTACCGTAGATAGAAAAGATAATAGTCGCGGTCATACACGAGAAAATACCATGTTAACCTGTCTTGAGTGTAATCGACGTAGAGGCGCTAGCGCCTTGGGTGCAGGCACCCTTGGCGCTAGTGCTAGTTAAGTGATCGAAATCACCGAAGTGATCGCGGCGGTAGTTGTGTATCCTCGGGAATTATTTGTAGTTGTTCACGTGTAAATCCACGTTGAGGAGCAGCTGAATCTAATCTGTAGATTGCAGGTCTGGAAACGCCTACGTTTCTTCCAGTGGATCTTGTCACGGTAGATATTTTGTGTGTGGTAACACTCCAAATAGGATCGGTCGCTCTCGCTTTACCACCTTCAAGTTCACCAGGCTCATATAAATATCTGACTGTGACATCACCTAATATTTTTTGTTTTCCAGCATCTTTTCGTTGTGTTGGTATATTTTTTTTTGTGACCGCGCTAATGGGTTTCATGTTGGTTGTTCGTGTGATCTCATTATTTAATGCAGCTATCACGCCTGGTAATCTTGCCACCCATTCGCGAGATCTTTTATCCTGAATAAATTCCCTCGCGTATTGATATCGAAATAACCGTTCAGCAAGTGTTCGATTAAATCGCTCAACAATTGCTTGATCACGATGAATTGCAGTATGTCCTCGTCGTATTTTGGTATTATGTTGTTTCATCAACGATGATACTGGACCAAGAAATTCCTTACCAGGATCAACCTGTAGTAGCTGTGGCCATCGCAGACCACCTCGTGGTCCACCACCTCGTTGATAAATTCGTTCAAACGCATCGGCTACTTCAGATGATGTTTTCGCTGATAGCGGCTCTGCTTCTTTATATCTACTTGCAACATCAACTACGGTTAGCGCGTACTTGTACGTTTTTCCACGCACAGTATCGTGCGGTAAAAACAGAATATCAGCTTGATGAACTTCATTAGGAACACTGACATCGAAATACGCGTACTGAATTTGTTTAGGACGTGGTAGATAAATTTGCCATATTGCTTGTTTAGATAACCACGTTTTAGCAGTAGAATGTTTAACCGCCGCTGCATCAGCAAGTTTACCAATTGCTGCTTTGCCTCTCCAGTATCCTCTCGGTGAATAATAAATTGATTCCATTATTAATTACCAGCCCCAATCGCTAATTTACCTTTCATCGAGGATCTTACTAACCAATTAGCTAATGATTCTCTAATATTTTTATTTTTTATAGAATTTAATGAATGAATTAATTTTACATCTGCAATATGCCTATCTTGTAGATTTTGACTTTTATAAGCTACATCATGAGCATGACAAGCTCGATCAATAGCATTTATTGGTTCCTCGCCTGGTTTTGGTTCATCTTGATTATCGAGCCTGATATCAAGTCTGGTACCAGGACCGCAATAATTATATCCTGGTAGATGTTTTTCTCCACTGTATTTAGCCCATGGAGCACCTGGAAACTTTGACATCAAATTAGCAATATCACCACCGCGCTTATTAGGTAAAAATGAAAATTTCTTTCTACAGCACATAGAACATTTTCCACCGTACGCTATTTTTTTGTTTTTTGTTGTAACTGTAGCTAAATCAATAGTTGGAGTTTTAACTCTACGCCGTAAACAATATAAATTCATGTTATAACATATATGGATATAATTGATTTCTCAGCAACTCGGCAGCGAGAGCCAGTTAAGCATCATCCTGCGCTACCGAACTCCATCAGAATGATTATCATAGGACCATCTGGATCGGGTAAGACGCAATTAGTACTTAATCTGATAATGAGATGGTTGAAATGGGATAAATTATATTTAGTAGCACCATCCGTTGATGATCAGCGATGTTATGATGTACTCAAAGATTTCAATGAAAACGCGCGATTACTGGATGAGGATAATGATGTTATAGAGTTTATAACCGATATTGATGAAGCACCATCCGTAGATTCCATAGACGGATTTATTAATAATTTAGTTGTATACGACGATGTGATGCTAGATAAACAATCAAATCCAGCCAGAATATTTTCCCGAGGGAGACACAAAAATACAGACGTGATCTATGTTACTCAACGATATACACAAATTCCGAAGGTGATCAGAGACAACTGCAACATTTTAGTTGTGTTTAATGGCGTAGACACACACACGTTGCGAAATATTCATCAAACCTGGTGTGGTGGTGACATGGATATAATTAAATTCAAAAATTTCTTCTCACGAGCGCAAGCTACCCCGCATGGATTTATAACAATAAATTTACATGATCCAAGAACAAGATATCGTGTGGGTATTGATAAAATATTTGGGTAACAGGGGGAGCAGCAGAGAGGGTACCTACCAACGTTGGTCGTCAAAAAAATAAACAAGAAATAAATAAACACGTAGAGTACTTTATTTTTTCAGATACTATTTCGAACTGAGGTTTTATTAGTACAATCGGTCATTGCAAAAATAAACATCTCAAGGAAAGTTCATTTGTAAAATCTGGACCTTTCTACGAGATGATTTATTTGTTTGTTTTATTTGTTTTGTCGGAATTCTATGGTCTGTTCACCCTCTCTGCTGCTTGTCAAAATGAAAGCAGCCTGGTACTTCGAATTTGATGAGTCAAATGTCAATTGTAAGCAATATGGTTTGTTGCAATCTCGTGCGTAATTCCTTATTTCCTTAATTCTGACGGATAGCAGTACAATGCAGGCTTACATTTCACAACGGCATAAAATATAAACGAGGTTATCACGTGTTTCAGATTACTTTATTTCTACAAGCGAAAATTACCAATAAACGAACTTCCTAAACAAATCCGACGATTTGATTAACAAGACATGTTAATATCAAAAAGGAGTCAAGGTTACGTTTTTGATTGAAACATTAAGCCTCTTCTTGCAGTGTGTTCTTGCTCATATTATTTACAGAATTTGTGTCAAATCAACAAACATTCCGTGAAATGTTTATATTAATTTAAAAGCGAGTTCCGGTGTGTTAATATCCCTATTGCTTATTCAGGGCTTGATTGATTGATTATGATGATAATGATAATAATGATGATGCTAATGAGGGCAATGACGACGACGGTGTGCCGAATTGAAACTTGTGGGGAGAGATAAATTTTCCTTCATTTCAAAAATATGTTATGCCTCAATATAAGGTATTAATGGGAAACGAAAGAAAAAATAAACATTTGTTTCATTCATTTAACATGCATCTTCCCTGGCCACTTGTGACACCAAAATATCTACCACAGACGAATTGTTTGAATATGTCTCTTACAACATCTTCTGACGAGTTTTAAATAATTTTAAGTCATACAATGTAATACGTAAAGGGAAGAAAATTGATAACAGAGCCGTGTACTTCACAATACACTTTTTCAAGTCGGAAAATAGTCATTAACATTACACATGAGTGCACATGAACAGACTTCAAGCGTTATTTAATTCTTTGAATTGAGCGTCTGTGTGAGATTCTCATTGTAATAACCACATGCGTGCATGAATATCTCTCCCACAAGAGGAATCACAAGGATTAAAAGAAAGAAAGAATTTGTTTACAACCTTCTAATCCTTTAATGCGTCCACAACTATTGGCTAACATGGAATAGGTTATATTTTATTTGATATCGTGGCGTTATTTGTGATAGATCTGATTTGCTATAAATTTGCAATCAATTCACAAATATTTAAAGTATCTAAGATTCCGTAAGATGCAACGGATATCAAGAATGAATAGAGCATTTCCTTTCACTGACACCGATAAGTGAAGATGGCTTCCGTGAATAGATAGCCCCTTGACAATACACATCTTTATTGTGACCATACATTGCTATGTTAGCCACATCGTGCTAAAAAGACTGCTAGAAAGAAAACGGCGCGTAATAACCTTGGGCGTTTTCTTCTTCCCTCTATATAATGTACATCATTCTCGATTTTATGTACTTTTCATAGTGACTTTCAGAAATAATACTTTCTAAATCAATAATAAAAAGCCTCCGCTGAAGTAGTAGCAGTAACTGAAATGCCTATTTTTCTGAACGCCATTTATTAGGAAACAACAGTTTCGGTGGTAGGGTCCAGTTTCGTAAATTGGCCCCAGGCAAATTTCTTAACTTGAGGCTATCGTGTAACTTTTTCAGCTATTATTGTTTACTATTTGAAGATATTGATATATTTGTAAACTGGGTGTTTCGAGCTTGTGTTCTTGAAATTGATGTCAGGCATGTACACCTACCATAGTTACTCTGCAGTATGTTGATAGTGAAATTCCAATTGTCGGCTAGGAGGAAGTGATAGCCTCCAGGAGAAGTAAACACATGGGTTTGGGGCAAGCAGACTATCTCAAAAACGGCTTGGCTGACAACTATTTTCAGTTGCATCAGCCTGTTTATTACATGCGGTTTTGCAGAATTATCATCTAGGATAAGGGCTTGTGTTTGCACTGAGCATCATATGGTGTCAAAAATGACCCTCGGACATGAAAATTGCAGGTAGAAATTTGAGATTGGGGTGCATAAACTTCTTCTATGAACTGCCATTGACTTCTTTGGTCACGTGAATAATATTCTTATGTTTTAATATAGGTATTCAAAAATATGGACCTTTTTGACCTCACTTATGTATTTGATTTTTTATGATTTTTTTTTATACTAGGTCGCCGATTGCCGCATTACATTTGTACATAAAAACTGGCCCCTGCCCCCACCCCCTTAAATTTCTGGGACATGACCAGACAGTTGTTTAATTTCGGTCTGTCAACAGCTGGAAAAATATATAACTCCGATTTATAGCAAAACACTATATTATATCCATGATATTTTGGGGGGAATTTTTAATTTTCTTTCGATACAAATACAATTTAGCTCGAAAGAAAAATCACACACCCCACCCCGATCATAGAATCAATTGTACAGTACCTTATAGTCAATGAATATGCTATATTTATGTTAACTGTAGAAGTTGAAATATAAAAGCTGTAACTAAAGATGTTTAAGCTTACATTATATATATGTTAATATGAAAGAGGTGTTAACAGAGGGCCTATTCATAAAAAAAATGTGTTGATACAGAATCCTACAATTTTATAGCGACACTATTCATAATTGGCAGGGTCGTTTGCGTGGGATGCCTACACCTAGGCAAGATATTCATCAGAGGGCCAGTAAACATAACGCACCTAATTAAATTACGTTAATGCTAAGTGTGATCCGGAAATGTGCCTGATGATTTGTAATCTTACAGAAGAATACACATGTTAACACATTCACATATGCTAGTAAACAGCTAAAACATGACCAATACTTGCTTTGTTTTTAATGTGAAATTTTTTCTGAAGGTTGGATTTGGGCTGAATACGTTTCGCAACATTCAATAAACGGCCGCTTTTTGGCATAAGTGACACTTGTCAAACATGTAATTAAAAGATTATAAATATTATAGATGTAATATTCACTATGAATATATGGCAATTACAAAAGTTTTGTACAAATATCGTCTTTATTAACGTATCTTATGAATAATGAAAACATGCCTTTAACATCATTAAAGCTGTAACAACTTCATCGGGAATTTCCGTGGATTCCGTACTGACAAACTACCTTGGTGCATACCACCGGGGAAAAATACCGCAATATACAGGTAATACTGCGCAACTCTAGGAGTCACCAAGCACGGACCATTACCACTCCCCCAGTCTGTCAAAGGATCCCTCAAGAGCCCCCTTGTTCGATACATACCCATTAGTTCCGAAGTTTTGGTCTCTCAACACGAGAAAAGCACGACATTCCTCGGAGTCAACAGCATCACAAGTTAAACAAAAGCCCCACTAAGCCCCATGATTCTGGATCAAAGTTATCAGTTATACAAGCAAAAGCACACCCATATTCGCCAAAACTTCAAATCTAGAGTAACATCTCGGATTTCAGAAAGCTGAACAAATAATTGCTAAAACGTGTAGTACACGAGACACGGTCACTACAAATACAATGATACACGTTACGCATGCGCGCACGTCTAGTTGCTTGTTACATATTAAATCATTTAATGGGAACTACTGTACGAGATTTTCAATTTTCTCACACAATACAAAAAGCGAAAAGATAATGCAATTTTATATTTCACATACCTGTATAGCAATATAGACTGCTTCCTGACAAAACTTGTTGTGACGTTACTGTCGAACTTGAAGTACCCTGGTTATGGTGCAATCCACAAGGGTTCGTTGCAAAGAAAATTAGGAGTATCCGTACATAAATCAAGGAATGGGGGGGGTCTAACCTGTAACAATATAACACAAGGGAAGACACCAGTCCACACCCGTCAGTAGTTCCAACCCTGCTAGCGTATCCTAATTGCGTCTGCTAATTTCCAACTTAAGCCAGTCGTAATCAAGAATACGTTAGGTTTCAAAACAGCTCCCATATTTTGCAATCTACGGCCCGAAAGCTTAAGGTTATCGGTTTTCACCATTGCAAACACTTTGCTCGTGCAGCATGGGGTGAACCGAACTCATGTGGCAGGGGACAGTTTCATAAATTGGCCCCAGTCAAATGTCTTAATTTAAGGCTCTCGTCTGACTTTTTAGCTATTATTGTTTCTTAATTACACATATTATGCTCTGAATGCAATATGGATCAAACGCATACGTGCATACTATCATAAAAAAGCGGTAATTAGTAACACATTGTAGAATCAAAACTTATTTTTCCAGCTTAAATCTTGTTCATTTTATTGATAAATGATGCTGGGCAGGACTATTTTGTTCCCTATATAATTTTGAGTTAGCAATCGATATTAGTCTACAACGAAAACCATAACTTACCTTTCATATTTTAGCCCATTCCTTTGAAGAGGATTCCTTTGAATGTCATCACTCCATTGCACATTGAATATTACCTTTAGGCGTACACACCAGTCATAAGAGTCACCTTAGGTTGCACGTACCAACAGTATTTTGTTTCCTTTCAGCACAAATTCACATTCTGTGGTAATACAGATTAATTGAGCTGCACATATTTTACTCTCCCTTTTCTTCAATTATTTGTTGTTTGTTTACAAGCTACATTCTAAAGTTGTTAAAATATCACCTTTCACATATATTCCCATACCTAATACCCCCACGCCTACCGGTCTGCATGTCGATCGCGGGAGAAATTATGGGCTGCACGTGCTCAAGTGAAGGTGCTTTCGTCACAGAAAAAATCAAATGCACATTGGACTATGTTATTTTTCCTAACTATATGGAAGATTACAGTTATGTATGCTTGTTCTGTTTCATCTTCCTACATATTTATAATGTGGGTGCTGGATTTTACCATTTCTTGCCCTTTTTCACCTCACGTATTATTCTGCATCATTGCAATATTCTTGTAAATGATGTATCATGACCTACATTAACAATAAACCATTGTCAAGCTATATTTTTATATCCCCAACAAAAAGTGCTGGTATATAACCATAGCGTTTGTACAGAGTGGTTTTCACAACATAAAGTTTGTTTGCTTAGGCCTTTTTACTACAAACTTCACATGCAGCTTACCCATGGGTTGACGCATAAGCTATTGATTTTGGCAAAATATCAAGGCAACTGATCGAATTTTGTACATTTTATAGTCAGGAGATCTGCTGTGTATTACAATTAAAATAATTAGGTGCAATGGAGGAGCAACGTTTTAGCAGCAACCTTTGATATTGTAGGCTGAAAAGTGGAGTTGTATGTATGTATGTATGTATGTATGTATTTGTCAATATGCACTTACCCTAGTACAGGGAGACAATACCGCCAAGTATAATTACAAGAAGAGCACATACTTTCGCAGTGGTGCAAACTCCTTGAACGGATACTGCTAGTCACACACTGGTAACATTCCCTGTTGTCAGGGTTACATTAATTTAGAAATAAATCACATACATGTCTACATAACACAAACTTATTTTAACATAGTTACATGAAGATAGAAATTGTATTTCATGATTTTTGTCATACTTACTGCTCATAAATGATAATCTATTCTTGATTGAACTAATTAATCATAGTTACAATTATTATTATAATTATAAGTTATAAGAAATTGTGATAATTTGTTACTATTCACACTTTCCAATCTTCTCTTTTTGTCTGTCTTCTTTATGACCATATCTTTAACACCAAAATGACGTGTATATATATATATATATATATATATATATATATATATATATATATATATATATATATACGAAGAAGAAAAAACGTTTCTCCATCCTGCACTAAAGAATTCGCAGAGATTCTCTCAATTTCCTTTATTTCAAAATCATGCAAAAAAGTGTTATTTCTACATACAAACACCCTCATACAGTTTAAGTATTCAACAAAATTATAAAGCATAATTTCCTGCAAAAAAGAAACGAAGAACCAGAGAGGGTGAACAGATCGTTGCTGAAACTTCATTTTGAAAACTAAATCCTCATACAAAAAAAAAATAATATAAGCATAATAACGTTAAACCAAAGTCTCAAGCTTTACCGAGAGTTTCTCTAATTGGGTTAGTTTATTTTGTTACTTTATCTTTCTCGTTTGTGTTTTTCTAAATTTGCATGTGTGTTTGCGTTTAGCGCGGAACGTTTCATTGAGGTCGCACCCTCTCTGCTGCTGTAATTAAATCATTTTTATATCAACCAAATATTTTTCAAGACCTACATGATCTCTTGTTCTGGGATCGTGTAAATGTATTGTTATAAATCAGTGATGAGCAGATTGTACTGTTGAAAAGAAATTTTTGAAAATAATCATGTTCATATCCCCACTACACCAAGTCTGATGAATAGTTCGCAGAGTATGTGTATCAGCTCCATTAAACACAACTAAACTGTTATAGTAATCCCTGATCACTTTAGGTACTTAGGTATATCGCTGAGTAACATAAACCACATCAGTATTTTTATGCCTGCCTCGAGAAAATAACCGAGATGGATTTGTTTGTTTGTCCAGCATTACGTCGTCGGATACTACGAGATTATTAATAAATCCATCTAATGCATCTACGGATGGTGCTTCATCAATATCAGTTATAAAATTAATAAAGTCATCGCCATCTTCATTAACAATTTTGCATTTTCATTAAAATCTTAAAGTACATCGTAATATCTCTGATCATCAACTGATGGAACCACAAAAGATTACTTATCCCATCTGAGCCATCTCACTACCAAATTAAGTAATAATTGCGTTTTACCGGACCCAGTTGGACCTATCATCATTCTGATAGAATTCGGTAATGCTGAAAAATGTTTAACTGGCTCTTGTTTTCGTGTCGCTCAGAAATCAATGACATCCATACTGTAGAAATATAGTAAATAATATAAATCTATACTGTGTTCGATGTAGAGCATCCACTCCTACAAGTGGATTGACAACAATAATAACATAAAATGAACAGCGTGTACTTACAGGTAAATGTCAAATGTGGTACAAATAAATATGCATTTATTTCTAATAATAAAATTGGTGGTGATATCGCTCTTTCATTAGGAAAATTACACGGAATTCCATGGGCTAAACACGGGGGAGAAAACATCTTCCTGGATATAATTACTGTGGACCTGGAACCCGACTTGATATCCGACTTCAAGAGCCAAGACCTGGAGATTATCTAATAAACGCGATTGATAAAGTATGTCCTATTCACGGTGTAGCTTATAAAAGTAAGGATTTATAACAATGATTTCTTGCAGATGTGAAGTTGATTTATGCATTAAATTCTAAAAATAAAAAATTCAGAGATTCATTGGCTAATCGGTTGGTAAGATCTGCGATGAAAGGTAAACTATTAATCTGAACTTGTAATTAACCAACCGTTATTGAAATAATGGAATCGATTTATTATAGTCCAAGTGGATATTGGAGGGGTAGAGCAGATGATGCAGCAAATGTTACACGTTCTGCTGCTGAAGAAAGGTTAGTACGACAGGCAATATGGCTAATTTAACTACCACCACCTACACAAATTCAGCATGCACATGTTGATATCAGCACTCCTAATGAAGATCATCAAGCAGATATTTTATTTTTACCACATGATACTGTTCAAATTGGAAAACGTCAATCACGTACTTATAAATACGCGTTAACTGTCATTGACGTTGAAAGTAGATATAAAGAAGCGGAACCATTCTCAACTAAAATAGCAACTGAATTTTCTTCCGCTTTTGGACGAATTTATCAATGAGAGCCCTTACGATGGCCACAACTATTACAGTTTGATCCTGGCAAAGAATTTTTTGGTGTAGTATCATCTCTGATGGAAAAACATGAAGACAAAATCAGACGAGGACACAAAGCAATTCAGCGTGATCAGGCAATTGTTTAACTATTTAATCTAACACTTTCTGAGCGGTTATTTGGATATCAATATGCAAAGGAAATAAATCAGAAAGATATGAGATCTCGGGAAAGGGTTGCAAGATTACCAGGTATGATAAATGCATTAAATAAACGAAATTACTCGAACAACTGCCATTAAACCATTTAATGCAATTACCAACAAAAAAATTACCAATACAACGACATGGATTTTTAAAACAACCAGTATTAGGTAATGTTACTGTTAGGTGTTTATATGAACTCGGTGAACATGAACGTGATAAAACAAACGAGCGACTGATCCTATTTGGAGTATTACGACACAAAAAATATCTAGCGTGGTAAGATCCAAGAGTAGACCTGCAATCTACAGACTAGATTCAACTGCTCCTCAACGTGGATTTGTACGTGAACAGTTACAAGTAATTCCTGAAGACACAATTAGTACCGCATTCACTTCTGTAAACTAGCAGCTCGACATCGATTACATTTAATACAGATCAGCATTTCATTCTCGCGTGTATGACCAAAATTACTAATAATTCTGACTATAGCAAATTTACTCGGATCATTATTTGAATAAAAATAATAATAATAATAATAATAATAATAATAATGAGGACTTTGTATAGCGCCTAATCTTTAGAAGCTCTAAGTGCTTTACAACATTAGACAACACCTATAAGATAAAAAAAAATATAATAATATGATTACAAAAACAAACACCATGAAATTAGAAAACTTTATTAAAATTTTTTTAAAAAAACAACATGCTGAGAATATTTAAAGTAGAAAACATTATTAGGTCTTAAAGTTTGTTCTTGAAGTCGAAATAAGTGAGTTTTCAGACCCCTCTTGAATGTGATCCCTGTGTTTTAGTGTCTAAGTTCAGTGGGCAATTCATTCCACGTTGTTGGGCCCTGGTATGCAAACGAACGCTGTCCATATGACTTTGTTTTCATAGTGGGAATAATGACTATGAGATTGTCAGAAGAGGAGCGTAAGTATCTTGCTGGTGTATACACATGGGTGAGGTCGGATAGGTATGTTGGACTAGAGTCCGACAGTGAAACGTAGCACAGAAAACAAATTTTGTGTTTGATTCTGGATCGAATGGATAGCCAGTGTAGTGTACAGAGCAGCAGGGAGGTGTGCTCTAATCGTGGTACGGACAGAATTGAGTTACAATAGCTCATTAATTTAATGAAATCAGATTTTTATTCAGAATTAGACAATATTTTTTAAGCTGATCAAATTTAATGCAGGAATTTACATAATTCATAATCTGATGTATATCACACGTGATCATAATAATATGTTCTCGCCGCAGTTCATTTAATTGTTCCTGCGTCAACGAAATGTCTTCGTTGCCGTGTTCATCAATAACTATATTAACACTAAAGTGTTCTGTATTCACTGGAGATTGTGTCATTATTGTTTTGATGGCGTTTTCAATTACCTCCTCTTTGTCGTGTATGAAAATTCTCACATGTTGGTACATTATATAATACCTCTTGATTAAATAATTAATTGTAAAACAACCTACAAAAATTATCATTACGATCTTACGTATAGATTTATATTTAAAATGTCTTCACGTAAGTCAATTAAGTGTCCCGATTGGTCAGTGAGTTTTAAATGTATTCTTCATAAACAAAATTATAATGACATCGTAGATAAACAGGATTGATTGGTTCTTGTACAATCAAATATCCAGGATGTACTTGCCTTGTAAATGTATTCAGAATATATCCTTGTCGAGCCTGATTTGATTTTCAATTGCATCACACACAATATTGACTGAGATTGTTGATGTTATATTTACAATTCCTTGTGAAATATATCTGCCGCCACCGTATGGATCATTGTTATACTTGATAAGAGATGCCGTTGGGGCTATTTTTCTCCATGATTCAACAATTTTAGGAAAGTTTTCGTTGATAAGATAGTTGAGTAATGTTTTTAGTCCATCAGTAGAAAATCCTGGTATTTCAAATTTGGGTTATTGTTCTTCTGTGATCGCGTAGTGTCTTAGAAGCAATGTTTACATGTTTTTATGTTTGGGTGTGGAGGAATTGATACGTTACATGATCACCAAAGTCAATCACAAACACAACAATCTGTTTATTGATAAACTTGAGATTTGATGCAACCTGGGTTTAAATGGTGTATTGACTCAACGATCTGTTTCTTTATATCATCGATGTAATGTTATGTGACACTGGATAATAAATTTCGTAATTTATTAATTGTTCATTTTCAGGCTTAATGACGTGGGAAAATGATTTGATTTTGTTTTCGTCGATGAAGCGTTTATTTTCCTCGTCTATATCTTGTACATCCTCAATACATAATAACATAGGATGGCTTGTGCTATCACACTTAGTAATATAATAAGATATATCTGCTATGTTCCACGTATGAGTTTTTCGATATTCTGTATGGTTTTTTTTTTTTTTTTTTTTTTTTTTTTTTTTTTTTTTTTTTTTTATCGTTAGTGGAAAAATCATCTCGTTGAGGTTCCGGCAGTCCTTTATATTCTGGTGCTATCTCAGGCCAACCTAAAACAGATGTGATTGATGACTGATATATATCTACAACGTAATCTAGAGAATATATTTCAATTGCAGATGATAAAGTTGGTTCGTGAATTGTTATAGCTATTTTAGATTCTTTTCCAATTATAGATTTTATTCTGCGCTGGAATTCATTATTGATTTGTTTGATTTGATAATTACCTGTTGGAACAGCGACAACATTCCATTCTGGTGTTGCATCGTCATTATTTTTATTTGCAAATACAAGTGGATTATTCACCTGCAATCCATCAAATGATTTTAATCTGATATTTTGCGAACTGTTATATACTCGTAACTGTGCTAGTGCGATTTATTTCACTGGAATTGCAGTTGGAAAGTTAATACTAAATTCTGGATTAGTTTAGCTTACCGGTATCATCGTAGTTTTTGACGGAGTTGTACTAACGACAATCTGCTGAAGTAGCTCCTTCGGAGTTGACATTCTTATTTAAATCCTGATTTTCTAAATCAATCACAGTCACTGCTTCTTCTTAAATTTTAATCATCTCTGTAAACTCACAATCTAATATTTTTCCATCACTTAAGACTTGTTGATAATAAAGAGGATAATTTGGAGTATGCTAACGTCGCTGTGTGTAATTGTATTATATAATCATGCAATTTTGCATTTGTGCACGTACATATTATTTTAGCGATGATGTTAAGAATACCGGCAATTGTTGTTGCAGCTTAAACACAAATTGTTTACAACTGCTGGTGATGTCATTGTTATTTTTGATAATAATACATCGTTTCCAGCAATAACAGCAGACGCTGAATAAACAGTTATGTCAACGATAACTACACGTCTGCGATATTATTTACTTTTACTATATACTCGGCTAAGATATTTTTTAATTTTGTTGCCATGCACGTGCTTGATTGTATCTAAAACGTTGAACGTTGATCGGAAGGCTCATTATAATTTATTTAGTGATCAATTGAGGTGTTTCAGCCACAAATTTCAGACACCACCAGTAAGACGCTGTGGTAAATTTTTTATTAAATGATTCCAGCATAAACGTTTCTTCGTCTCCTTTATTTAACACAATAGACACGGTTCCAGAAAAATTATTGGTTGAATGACGCCAAGGATACCTGGTGAATATACTAAATTTTGAACCGCTGAACACGGACAGCCTATAAACGCCAGTGACTTCTGCGGTATGTTTTATAGTGTTATTTTGCTGTGACCATGTTGAGAATCCTGATGACACTCTGTATATTATGTTGGTAATCTGTTTGTGGGGAATTTTAAGAAGATCAAATTTTTTAACGATAACAGGAATTCTACATATAACATCTTCTAGTTTTTTCTAATCGTTTCAATTTCTGATAGAGCTGTTTTAATATCAAGTTTTGTGTTAATTTCAAGTAGTTTTACGTCTGCAAGCAACGGACTTCCAAAGAATTCCTCTACTATTTCATTAATTTTTCTAAAATTTCTACGAAGATTTGTAAACATCTTTACATGAACGTCATACACAGCTCGTAGCGTGGTTAATTTAGTTTCTGCTGTATTATAGTTATTGTCAAACATTTTTTGTTGTTGCGGCATCTTCATCATATGTTTGATCTCTTAAAACAACTATTGTATTTCCATTCATGCTGAGTTTACCTGTCATTGTATCACCGGTAGATCGTAAACGATTAGCAGCACTTCTTGCAATTTCATGTCTAATAGTTGCGATTGATATATTTGAGTCTCTGAGTCTACCGCCGTCAGTAAATACTGGAATATTATCCGTAGTAGCACCGAGAACTCTATGAACTATGTCATTCCATTTGACATTACTCGTCTTTAAAACACCGTATTAAATCTGAAAAATAACAACTTCATTTCGGTCAACTCCAGAAAGGTTCATAATATCGGCAAGTTCATCATTAGTTGCGTAATTTGACAAATCAATATCATCTTTTTTTCTTGTCGATGGAAGAAGATCTTCCGTAAATATCAGCCATTATACTATAACTTCTTTAAAACGATTAACGGCTACTTGTATACTCATGCACGACTTTATGAGATGGTAATGCTGATGAAGATACAGCACTGAGTTCATTACTTACTTCACGTCCACATATTGGAGGATCGGTTATTGTTTGTGTTCGTAATGTTGAATACCAAATTTGAGTTTTTATCTTGTTTACCTAATTTATAAATTCTTTTCGTGGAGCTAACACTCACGAATCGAAATAAACAATTCCACGTGGGTCAATTGCTTATGCTACCCAATGAGTTCCTGCACCGGAATTATTATCGAGATTAATAATGCCTGTTTCAACATTGTTTGGTTGGAAAGGCAACTGATCACGCATAAAAACACCTCTAAATATTTTGATATTTAATTTTTTGCAGCATCAAGTAAATCAAATTTTGACATTAGAAGAATTAACGAAATGTTCCTGAAAGTCTCAGACCTTTTCCTGGTAATCTTAGGCCTTTCCCCCTTTTTTAAATCCCTGTCCTGTTGTTTTCTTTAATGTCATTCTAGCGGCGGTTCCAACACCACCAAGTGCAGCTGCTTTTGCTGCAGCTGGAGCTGTAGCGGCTATTAATGCTGGTATAGCTGCAAGAAGTGGAAATATGCTGCCTGTTTTATTTGAGTCTTTAATGGAACACGGAGGAAGATGAAGTTGAACTTCCTTATTAAAATGTTTGAGTTGAGTCTTGGTTAATGATAATTTGTTTGGACCGCCGCAAGAAATTTGATATTTGTTTAGTGTTATTTTCGTTCCGCATTTGCTTGCAAGTTTTGGTTGTAATTTGTTCACCTAACCGGGAGGCAGAGTGACAATAACGTAACTATATGACATTTTTATAATATGATTCTCAAGATGGCCGCTACCGCTTAACCGGCTTGAAGCAGCTGTTCCGTTTTTGTGCCGTTTTTTATGATATATGTGCTTGTTGTCTGTCTTCGTCTACGTTATTGTGTTCAACATACATCGGCTGTTCAGTTCGTATATGTTTCTTTATCTCCTTGTTTTGGAAACGAGAACAATTAGACTTTTTCTCAACTGTATTGCTCAACTGCTACAACGTAATTTGTTGTTGAACAAACCGCCAGTCGTGATACTCGAGAGTTAAGCCGTTCATGATATCATGGACCCTCATTAATTGCTTTAAATAACCACTACTAGGCTCTCCACAATACATTGTGCTCAAGACTAAACGAATTCAGACTGCATTCATCATTACTTAAATATAAACAGAAGCGAAAAAAGAAACGTTGTTTCAAAGCTTGCCGGCGTAGAACAGAAAGAAGAATTCCAGTTATCTCCCTTATGCCCTTTCTGGCTCAACAATTTAAAACTTCGGCCGTTAATTTAGATAACCTCATTGAAGTCCCTATTAAATAGTCAACTTTGAGTCAACTATCCAAGAGATACCTCTTCTTATTGCATCATTCAACGCCCAATCAGTAGAACCACCGGAAAAGGGCACAGAAATAGTTAATTTTATCAACAATCAGAATATCGTCGTCTTTTTCCTGACAGACACATGGCTAAAAACATCAGGGGATGAGCCCAAGTGCGCTGATTTAACAACTACCGGTTGCTCCATCAAGTCGTTCCACCACCACTCTCGCGGAAGTGGAATTGCTGTCATCACAAAAAACTCCATGATCAAACGTCTTAACCACACCACAACTTTCAATTTCTACCACACATCATTTGAACTAGTCCTAACCACACTCACACTGGAACAAAGGTCAGTCCATTTTTTCTGCCTCTACCTCCCTCATCCTAGTAGAAAAAAACAAGCCAACTGAATCTCTCTTTTTGGCGCAGATTCTGAATCTCCTTGAGTATGTAAATTCCATAGGTGGCAACGTGATTATTCTTCGAGAGTTTAACTTTCACTTTGACTGTCCCGAAAACACAAACACATCAAACCTCATAGATTCCATTAATGTTTTCAACCTCAAACAGTCAGTTAACCATCCCACCCATACAGATGGTCACATTTTAGAATGGATTCTTCATAGACTTGATGATAATATTATACGGTCCTCATTGGTATCCCACGAACATGCATCATATCACCTCTGCATTGTATGCCATCTTAAAGTATCAGTCCCTAACCCTCCACCTTTATTTGGTACTAAGAGAAACCTCCGTATGATAAATAGAACCAAACTAATGCATGATATCGAAACAAACCTAACAACTTGCTTAATTTCTACAGAAGAACAACTCGATAACTGCCTGGTTTCATTGCTCGACAAACATGCCCCAGCCACCAACCGTAGAGTATCAATTCAAAAGTGCTCTCCATGGTATAGCAGTGTTAGGGAAGAACTTCGCATTGCTAAAAGAGACCGACGTGAAGCGGAGAGGCGTTGGCTTTCCACCATAAGCAAATCTATGAAGACGCTAAGAAGAACGTCACAAACATAGTCCATGCAACGAAATCAGCCCACTACAGTACTAAGATCATGGAAAGTTACAGATGCAAAGAGCTATTCGAGATTACTAACAAGAAAATATCAAGGAACAAATTACACCACTTCCAACTACCATCTCTCCAGCTGACCTTCCGGACCTGTTTGCAAATTTCTTATGTGACAAAGTATAAACCAACAGAGATAAGCTTTTTCAACACAATTTCAATCGACTCGTCGTCACCATACAGTTGGGATACAGAATTTGAGCGGCTAATATTAGAGCATTTGAACCTGGGTTTAGTACGAACAATCGTGATGAAAAGTGCACCAAAGCGTGTGAACTTGATCCAATTCCAACATCACTTCACAAAGACTTTCTCATTCACATCCTTTTCTTCAAACAATAAATATCAGCAACACCAACATTAAATTCACACAATCAGTACGAAACCTAGGTGTTACTCTGGACAGTACTCTCACACTGCACCAACATGTCATGAACAAATGCAAGGCTGTATATCTTGAGCTGAGACGCATCAGCTCAATTCGCAAATATGTTTCAGGTGATGCCACTAAAACCATTGTTAAGAGGGGCCCCGAGGGGCCGAGTGGTCTAAAGCGCTCTCCGTTACGGATCACTGCCATCTCATCTCTGTCTGCGTGGGTTCGAATCTCGGATTCAACCAAAGTGGGTATGTGAGAAAGCTTGCCAGTAGCTTCTCGTGGGTCGGTGGTTCTTTCCGGGGGTTTACCCGGGTTCTTCCTCCATCATTAATACTGGCCACCATGTTAAGCCTATCGTGTGCTGAAAAATGGCGTTAAACCCTACAACAACAACAACCATTCTTAACAAAACAAATTGCAACTCCTGTACCATCATCTTGCAACATTCTACCTTCTACTTCAGTAAACGCTTCAGCAGGTAAAAGATATCTCTTTATATCTTGAACTTGTAATTCAATTCGACCACGCAGATCTGGTTGCCGTGCGTCATAAGAATAAAATTGATAATCGTGAATAGATTCATCTTTAAGAAATGTTGCGTCTATAGCGAACGCTGGATCGGATACACGTTTGAACATTTTATTATAATTATTATCACTTCCTGTTATCAAGCTTGCCGTTATATTTTTTTCTTTTTCTGACTGGGGTATATTAACCAACTCTGATAGTTTTTGATTTGCAGCTTGATTTATTATTTTACGGACATTTGCAGGCATAACTTTAGTACTGGTTAATTTTACTGGTTGTGGTTTTTGTCAAATTAATTGTGCTAGTCTGTCCTTGATTGCCTAGAATGCTTTACCAGCAATATGACAACAGCACCATTACCTTTATCGCGAAAAGTTTCAATAGTTTTCATCCCTAATTGTTTTGCAATCGGTATTGCTTTTAGACCCATCCTTTTTAATAAACCCATAACAACATCACCGAGTCCATCTCCATAAATCGCTCTGTAAGTTGGTAATTGTGAGATTACTACTCTGACAATTGCGGGTCCACGTTGAGAATTGTGTATAATTCAATTTTAAATTACATGCTGATTAATTATTTGATTTTAGTCGTTGTAATAATAGTCAGCAATTTCATTAATGAGAGAATAATAAACATTGCGATCCATAACACCGCCTGTAAATAATCTTCGACAAATAACAGATATTTCATTAATAATTTCTGGAGAATTATGTCCTGCGCGTTTTCTCCAATTAGAACTTCTGGTCGGTCAACATCGGCAAGAATAATGTCGGGACGAATAAGACCATTTCTTTGAGTAGAAAAACCACTTCCAGTTGCTCCTTCTTCTTCACTTATATTTATATCTGCTTCCTTCTCCCATTTTCCTGAGACTGATTTCCATTTTGCTTCTTTCTCACCTGGTGAAGAACATAATTCCTTCCTTCGTCTAGTTTCTTCAAATTCCAATCTTCTTCTTCTCTTTGTGTCCTTTCTCGTTCAACCTCCTTAAGTTCAGACCTCATTTCCCTCTCTCCTTTTTTCCTTTCTGGTTTTGCTTTTTCAAGTTGCAACTTCATTTCTTCTTCTTTTTGTCTCCTTTCCAGCATTGATCGTCTAATACGCTCATCTACTGCCCGGTTAAAAATGTCAAAATTATAAACATCTTCCTCAGATCTGATTTGTTGAATATTAGTAACGACGCGATATACATCCCTAATCCAATCAGCATATTTTAAAGTATTAATATATTCGGGTTTTACATATTTTTCTCTTTCACGATATTCAAACGCGTCAATATCAAATATTTAGTTTGGGTCTTTGATAGCGGCAATACTTTTATGCGTGAATTTTTCAATGATGCTAGTTCTAACTCTTGGCAGAGGTCGTGGTTGAACTTCAGGTTGTGGTTGAGGAGGTTGCTGGAGTGGTGGTTAAGCTGCTAGAAGACGGCCAGCAATATCAACAGGCAACCTTTCAAGAGTTTTTTTTTATGTTGCCTCGGTTGCTGTAACAATTTTCTTGGTTGGTTCGACAATTGGTTTAAATACTTTTTCTGTATCTTCTGCAAATTCAACGTGAGATTCTTGACGTACTTGTAGTTCTCCTCGAGCTAATCTAGCAGCATAGTAGGTGCCATTATTGATATAATAATGATTAAATCATAGCAGCAGAGAGGGTGCGACCTCAGTGAAACGTTCTGCGGTAAACGAAAAAACACATACAAATTTATAAAAGCACAAACGACAAAGATAAAGTAACCAAAAAACTAAGCCAATTAGAGAAACTATCGGTAAAGTTAGAGGATTTTGTTTAGCGTTATTACGCTTATATTTTTTTTTTCGTATCAGGTTTTAGATTTCAAAATGACGTTTCATCAAAAGGTCTGTTCACCCTCTCTGCTGCTAATGATTTGAACTCTTATGACTGACATGCTCTTTGTAACTTTGTTATTTCATACGATTTTCTCACCCCCAAATCCACTCGTCCAGTTTAGTTTTACGGATGCAGGCCAAATTGTTGTTTAGAGGTAAAATCCATGTTTTGCCGACCTCCCGCTCCTATGTGCGGGCGTCCATGATCGTGACACGCGTGTATGACGAACAACTTAGTAAACTTCTATCCAGACTACAAGAATATAGGTGTTATATAGTCTGCCCGACTGTATATGTCCTTAACAAACACTCTTCTCAGACTCCTGAATTTGCCCTTTCCGTTGGCTTTAGTGTACAAGAGTACTAAATAATATTTGATACCCTCAAATGGGGCCGGGGGAAGGGTCAAAAGATTATGTTACAGCGTACATTGACATTATCTTAATTTACGATTGTTTTGCAAGGGAGTGCAGCCTTGAATATTACTCTACTCATCCTTTCGAGACTTGCGTATTTGTTAAAAAAATATAACAAACATTATTTCCATACTTACATATCTTTCAAATAACCTAATAAGTTCATGCACTTAACACGTGATAAATTTCTTACCCATTTCAATGGCAGATATCATTCTTCTGATACTCTCTGGTGCGCCGCAGTCTCCAAACAGGAGAGCACAGAGATAATACGCAAAAAAACTAGAGGAAGAACGTTAGAACTGCTGCCGATTATTACAACCAAAATATCAGAATTGTGAAGAAAAAAAAACACAAACGCCGAAAATTCTGTGCAACTAGTTTTGCATTTAATGTATGATTCTTCAGGCACGAAATGTTCTGAAAGTAACGGATGACGTCTTTTATTTTAAAACAACAATTACGTCATTACGTAACGTCATAAATGATATGCATCATCATAACAATTATATATGACAGGATCTAAAAGATACACGAGTCTCTAATGAAACTTGAATTAGTAAAATAATAAAATAAACTAGAGACAAACAGTCATACATATAATTATATTGTTATAAAGGATATACAATATATCAATTTAAATTATACAATTTTATATAGTGCATTAGCATTAAGTCCATTAGGATAATATCTAACTTATGAATCCAATAAGTTTCTTTTATGAGTCTATTCATGTCACCATGGACAATATCTATTGGCATGAAAGAAAAATCAAGAAGAGAGTGATTATTGGTGTTAAAGTGTGTTGAAACATTAGAGGAAAACTGAGGATCTCTATAATTTTTTATATGAAAGCGATGATTATATCAAAATATCAGAAATGCAGGACAGTCACCGAAAGCCTCCATGATATAACTATAATCGCCTCCAGATTTGGGTAGCATGATAGCCAACTCGGCATAGACAAGAGAAACTAGATAGTAAAATGGAAAAGAAATGTAGTAGAAATCTGTTCACTGAATACAAATGCCACCGCATCTCCCTTTTTGTATGACAACGAGGTCAAATATGCACAAAGAAACTGATCCTAAACACAAAATGTAACCCAGATAAATTAAACGTGAAATTACACTGACAGTGTCCTACTTTAGTAAGGTGATGTCGTGCACACTAGAATACGAGTGTGACTTACTTACGAACGTACGGAAAAGGTGAAATGCTTATTTTGTCAATATGTTTAATGTCATCACCTACCCTTCCTTCCTACCGAGATATATATATATATATATATATATATATATATATATATATATATAGAGAGAGAGAGAGAGAGAGAGAGAGAGAGAGAGAGATCCGTGATCTTGGTCTCCTTGTACGGCTATTCATGAAGTTTAAACCGCATTAATCTCATGCAAGTGACCTTATACATTTTTGTAAACTCAGTGAATGGAAATAAGTTGTATGTTGTTTTTAATGTGCTTTGTTATTGTAATAGCACTTTTAATACGATACTGGCCTAATGCCGATGAAATGGGAGCACAGTGTCTTTCTTAAAGTCTCGCCAGCCGACCTCGACTGGCTTTGGTGGGTACAGAATCCTCAACCCTTGGATTTCGAGTCAGACATTCTTCCAACTGAGCCACCCCGGCAAACTTGCCAAAGATGGAGGTTCGTACAGGGACGCTACAATTGTACTCGTGCTTAAATTTTAGAAATATTAATCTCATATAACTTGACTGATAGTGTAAACTGATACACAATTGTGTGTGTGTGTGTGTGTGTGTGTGTGTGTGTGTGTGTGTGCGGGGGGTATCTAATTATGTGTATCCCTATATGCTTGCCAATTGCAATCGCATCAAGTGGTCTCGCATTGATTCTAGTTTTTGCGACTGGAATCTGAGTGTACTATTTGACCATCAGACATGTTCCTGACTATGGCGCCTTTTCTGCGACACGATTAAGGATGTTGCCACAATTAATGGTCTTGTGACGAGAATTTGTTTACTTTAAAACATTAGATAATACACCAGAGCAATAAATTAATATCTATACAGTAGCATATAATTAGAAAGATGGCATATATGTTGCAATCTCAGTTTGTGATACTAATGTATTTTCCTCTTATTATTATTATTATTATTATTATTATAAGCAATAAAACTTCGTATGATTAGGGAAATGCCAAAATATCCGCTATGTAAAAAGGCCAATTTCATCAAACTACATACGATGGCTCAATGCGACAAAAACAAAAATAATAGGATCAGGGTAATAATGGAAATTTGTAAGAAATACAAGTATCATAGAAATAATATTTTATAATTAGATGTGGATTATGATAACAAAACTGTTTTAAAAATAATAGACTACATAATAACAACTATGATATCCTGCGGACAAGTGATTAAGTTTTTTAAATAAGAAAACCAAATAGAAAATAAACACCAAATCTACGATCTCGAGGGGGAGGCGGGGAAGGGTTTCGGTAGTACCGATAGCGGTAACGCAGATGCAAGCCGAACCCTGCCCCATCGCGCGATTAATATTTCACTGCAGATAAAACATACTTTCAACCCCAACTTAAAAAGACCTTCAACCCAAACTTATAAGAGAAAAACTAATTGATTTTTTTCTTCTTTCTTTCTTTGACGTTTCTTGTTAGTAAGGGATACAGGGAATCTCTGCGTGGGAGAAGTATGTTGCATAGACGTCGCAGGGCTAAGTCACAAGGCGCTACGCGAAGTGGACAGGCCTGCGAAATAGTGACAGAAAAACCCACGCAGAGGATATGGACAAACATAACAGAAACATGGGGAAATAGTAACATTTAAAGAAGAACAAGTCTAACAATGCTAACTTAACTAACACATAAATACAAGTTATAACTTTTTGAACTTTCAATTACACTTTCAATAAAGAAGAGAGCTACACTCCTCTAAAGGCGAAACATTCAGAAAATAAAGGAAAATGCGGACCTTTATCGGACAAGCCTCTCATCCAATAAAAGTAGAGAGAAAACGACACATATGACCACTCACTCAAAACAATAAGTTTCTTTTATAAAAACAAATATCACGCCGTTTTCTCTACCAAATTTCGAAAACTCAGTCTAAATATTTAATGAAATAAATATCCTATGAATGCAAGAGAGGACAACTGGGGAAATTCGACAATAAAGGCCTTCCCAACATATAAACATATAGCACACATACACATAGCATATGCATATAGCATACACGGGACTTAGGGATCTCTGGCAAAGATCACCAAACACATAAGGGAAGGAATTTCGACATCGGGATACAACCCAGTGTCGGATGAACAACCCTTTAGATAACACTAGGGATTAAATACCCCATCAAAAATTCAATAACATTTTTGATCAAAATTCTACTATAAATAATACAAACATACACACCTTCGGGGGAGACAGGAACACATAACATCCTTTTCTTTTTTTAGGAAATGGGGGGGGGGATCTGTCTGGTGCCCCCCCCCCCCCCAAAAAAAAAAAAAAAGAAGAATAATTTCAAACCAGAAATATTATCGGACGGACCCACCTACACTCATAGATGGTGATAATGATGAGCATCGTTATCGTCGATGTTGCCTTGGTTGGAATTACCTTACCCTAACCCTAACCCTAATCAGTACTGGAGACACTTGTTGTACTTGAGTCATTTGATGTAAATACTTGACCTTTTAAAAATCAAATTGGGTTTACCATTGGACGAGCACATAAAAAGTAAATAAATAAATCGATCGTCTGTCACTTTATTATCACCATGGTTATTGCTCGTAGATTAGTCAAACCACAAAGATTTCCAATACAAATTACGAGCCCTCACCCCAATCCCATCACCACTCACCCAGTACTCATTCTCAGTGCTAAGCAGTGACACAGAGGACATAACGAAAAACGAATTTTCTTTTCATCTGATCTTAAACTCTGTCCCAGGGACACTAGGGGCTGGAATCAGTGACGATGACACATTTCGTGCACCTGGTTATCACAGTAGCATCAGAACTTAAACGTTTTCTTTTTCCACCCTGAGGTTTAGGAGTAGATATGGTAACGCACGGACGGATACAATATCCTGGCGGTTTGTAGAAAGCAGTAGGGATAAATAAATAAATTCTCTTTTGTGCTCACCATCGATGTAGATAGAAGACAATTTTGCCAAAAAATGTCACTTACCTATGACAGCGCCGACAATAAATGTACTGCTAATAAACAGTCGCTTAACTTGCAAACGCTCTGTCGCCTGTTTTATTTCAGCATTCTTTTTTTATATAACCTATCCCTCTTCTTTCGCGCTGGACTGTTTTGCCTCAATCAGTTTTTGTTATTGGTCTCACACAGTTTATATCCTTAAATCCATCATAGGATAGTTGTATTGTATTGTATTTCACTATGCACAGATACTAGAACACAAAAGACAACTATTTACAGATGCATCCTCCGGTTAAGCTTTAGCGCATATATCAACGTCTTTAATAAAGTGAAGTTAAAACTGAGTCTTTTTTTAATCTGATATTTATATAAAGGTGTTTGCTAAATACGGTGACTAATATTGGTTGCTTGTTGGTTAGGGTGCATACATACATACATACATACATACTGTCAAGAGGTGGTAGGATTAAGTGTGAAATCCCAATACATACATACTGTCAAGAGGTGGTAGGATTAAGTGTGAAATCCCAATACGTACATACTTTCAAGAGGTGGTAGGATTAAGTGTGAAATCCCACTTCTTTTGGTGGTTTGGTAATCGTTATCTGGAGATGATCGACCACGATGCTGTTGCCCAGATCAAGTAAACAATAAAATAAAATATTACATTCATGGATGGAATAACAGAGATCTCAGCAGAGATACAAAATAAAACACGAACCCCGTATGAAAAATGTATTAGTTAAATCAATCACATCAACAAAATGAAATTAGCATGCCATTTTTGAATAATTCACTTTCTCTTAGAAATAGAATGACAAAATGTATGCATAATTCAGGTAGATTACTTTTATATGATAAAACTAATTGACGACATGTCAGCATCAACTGGTTCTTTCCCTTCGTCCCAAATCACTGTTGGTTATAGGTCGACCTTGCCGTAGTTCCTTTCCTTCCTTCCTTCCCTCCGTTATTCCTTTCTTCTTTCCTTCTCTCTCTCTCTCTCTCTCTCTCTCTCTCTCTCTCTCATATACGTGACTGAACCGTCTTGGTCATTAACTGTGATCTTTCCAATGTGCAGTACAGCATGGAGCTATTGTTTCCTTCAAATAAAAGTTTAATAACCATACAAAATATGTATCCGGGTTGTTATTTTGGTGGGTTTTTTTTTTCTTCTCCTGGAATTATAATATCCCACACTTTACGCCAGATTTTGTTTTTCGTAATTCATTTGAACTAAGCTATAATGATCGGTTCGCCTCCTAAATAACACTCAAAAACTTCAGGTCTTTCTAGCTACTAATCGCATTCCTGGATGAGAACCATTACATAACTAGGTCTCAGATAACGATTAGTGGGCCCAAGTGGCTATAAATTATCAATTGCACTATGCCTATCTACACACGCTCATAATGCTAACACCCTCGAATCTCGGTCGAAAAGACTTCACAACTTAATACACAACGAATTAATCGACTTCACCCCATGCCATAACTATCTTACTTTGCTAAACAGCGATTCGTTGACATAAATATTCGGACATAGAATACCCTCAGGCAGACGTTCTCGACTACCCGGTGCAACTCGCAAAAGGTCTCGTGCCCATTAACTAATTTTGAGGTACTCGCGATAGAAAAGTAGGTGAAACACATTTCAATAGTGTCTTTATGCTCAATGAACTAACATTGATGACTATGCTCGCAAGGGAAATCGGCATCATTAACATGGATTCACAACAGGGCCTGATACTCATTTGGGTTGAGTACGTGGTGACATCTGATCATCTATCATATTTTGACTCGTTCGTGCTTGGACCGTCAGATGAAGTCGTGGATTATTTAACCCAAGGCAGACAAAGACTCATGTCGCTGTTTTGTTTACTCTGTCGTTCCAGACTCGGCTGGATGTGCCAATATGTAGATATATTGTTGTTCAACGTTGAATGCAATTGAGCGTACACAAAAGACCACAAGCGTTGGTTGATTTTACCTTTTCACTTAGAAAATATACATGATAGGATATAATATGTCTAATAATAATTACAGACTCTACTTTCCGTGGCGAGAGGTTTTGTGGATTTGAGCAGGTCTGGCAACAAAGCGGATTTGACCGAGTTTTGATGATCAAACTAGAAAATTTAAATTCGGAAAGTGTCATCAATGGGTGTCAAGGTCGTTTTTCATACGGTAAGGGAAGTAACTGCAATGAGCTTGAGTGACATAAATAAGGTAATACTTTACATATCGATGTCTTCATTAAAAACCTGCATATTTTAACAATCTGTACAGTTCTTTAAGTTTAAAGTATATTCTTTGATTATTATTTTATCTTAAACCATTTAAAAAGTCACTTGTGAAACAAATCATCCAACTTTGTACTGTGTTGTGGAATATCTCCCAAAGTCTACTATTTGACCATCAGACATGTTCCTGACTATGGCGCCTTTTCTGCGACACGATTAAGGATGTTGCAAAGTCTAGTCATCCTTCAGGGGATCTAAAGCCTTGTGCCAAATTTTCCCTATCATAACATCCAATGAGAAGACAACTATATTTCTTGATTAAACTTCACAGTTATGGAAATGTAATCATACAAAATTATTGAATAACACACTTTAAAACGAATAATGGAAAAGGTTTGATTATATTTGAACTTAAGAAAGTACCAGAATGGTTTGCATTTGATTTTTACACCAAACTGTAGAAACGTTTCGATTGCCTGTGCATGAATGATGGGTCAAATATAAACGTTTATAGTATATAATATGGTTAATGGAATAGAATTGCTAAACCTCTGGGTTTCAAGCTGTTACCGCCACAGTGTAAGGACTTTATTTATCTCTTCATGCCCAAGAGATGTTGATAATGTTATTTGGTGTGAATTGTGATCATCCTAGGGCATAGTCCGTGTGCATGAATATTCTTTCAGTTACCAGTGAATATATATAAAAATGGCCCGTGACTAAAAAATGAAAAATATATCGTATGTTTCTTTTTATTCGTATAGGTACCCAATGCATGCTAATGAGTAAGAAATATTAACTACCATACAGTACAATTGAAAATAGATGTATAAACTTATGAAGTGATGGAGGTTTAGTTTCCATAACAACGAGATCAACAATATACTTTGACATCTAAAGAAACAACTATATTTGGCCAAGCATTCGTGGATTATTTTTAGACAAGTTTTATTTTGACAGCTACAATAGCAACACTTAGACAATTATAATTATATTGCAATCGAGTAGAAAAACATTTTTTACATATCCCTAAAAATACACTAGTAGAACTTTAGCCAAGGAATTGGAATAAATGGTTATCATCTGAAGATCTGCAAACAAATGTATGAATCTTGGTCTTCATTACATCCAGGTGAGAAACAATTTTCATTTAAAGTGTGTTTCAATTACCTTATCCCCCCTCAAAAAATATTCATATTTTGGCAATGAGTCAAGAGTTGCGACCTGTTCAAAATATTCCCTTTATTAATTTCATGTCAATAAGCTGTCAGTACATGGGAGATATTTTGTCTATCTACGTGTGTGTGGGTTCATCTGTCTTCTATGTCCATGCTGAAACTCTTTTACAGCTTCATTTATTAACATTAAACTTTCACTATATGTGAATTTGAGACGAGTATGTGTTTATCATCTAAAGAAACAGATAAAGGATTCGTCCTTTTATTTACAAGATGGGGAGAGAGATTGCACAATAAATGGCCTGCTTCATCCACTGCTCTGAAACGGTCTGTAAAAACTGCTTTACTTCAATGAGTAAATTACCATGTATTAAAACTATTTCACCCATTAGCGACAGCAATAGATACTATTTTATTATCGCATAAATTAACGTAAAAGCATTAATATCTGTGTTTTGAGTACACTGACTGACATTCATATTTGTCACACGACTATCTTACACGTAGACACAAGCTTTATTTTAAAGGAGGAAAGGTCTACCTACTTTTAAGATGGACCTTTCTCAAATGCGTCTTTTTCTAGCCTTTTTAGATTGAACACAAGCTTGCTTTCAAACTTATTCAAAATTTATCATCAAACCAAATAAAACGAAAGTAAAATAATATTGTTGAAAATGTATACAGTATAGCTCTTTTAATCATGCTCATTAACAAGCTGAGAAAATCTGGTATCGTCTTCAAAGTCATGACACTGAATTACTACTGAATCAATACAGTGGCAGCAGGGGAGGGTTCAGTTGCTCCCGGTGTCAAGCGATTTTGTTGTTTTTCATTTTGTAGATGAAAATTTTCATAGCGTTTCACCTTGTTCTTAGTCTAACATAGCGATTCTTCACAAAATGCATATCTAGGAGGATGGCAACTAGTATAAAACTATTCTCCGCACGTGGTCGTTACTAAAGAACAGTGCCCCGGGCATAAGGAACCCTAGCGCCTCCACTGAATCAATGTGCTCACAGCATCGAATTTGCCTGTTACGACTTTATGATAAGTACGGTAGACCGAAAAGAGAAAAACAACAGACATGCCTATTAAAGATCAACAAATAATTTATTTCCCTAGAACACAAAGTGAAACTCTTTAAAAAACAGCAATTTGAATTAAATCCCAAATAATTCTAAAAGTTCTGTCTCAGGTTGAAATGTGTAGAGTGTTATGAATGAAGGAGCTGACGCACCATTAGCCTTGAATTTACCGATGTGCTAACAGATTTAATATTTCACATTTATGTAATCCAGAATGTCTTTGAATGGATTCACAATAATCCCAAAAGAGCGTTTAAGTCCAAACAGTCAAACAGCTTTGTAGTTCCTATGAATACAAACAGAAAAAAACAACTCACATAAATGACAATATATTGATAATGTCTTCCTGAATTACATTGTTTACGCATACAATCGTTATTTCAGGTGCTTTTTTATTTCAGCCACTATGTTGAGAAGACATGTCCCATTTTTTCGGTCATTCATGTATTCTTCTGTCTTTATTCTATGACACGTAAATGCTCAACACCCAGGTCAGCTTAATTTGAGCGAATGTTTGGAGACGTTGGAGATACTTCCAACAAAAGCTGACACTTAAGAGTAAACCAATCTGAAAAGCAGTAAAAAAAATACATTGTCAAAAATACTCCCTACGTAATGTAATATTTACTGGTGTGGTCAGTACAGGACTCACGGTACTAATTCAGTTCCCATAGTAAACCGATGCAAACACCATGATATTAAATATTCAACAACTTTAAATTTTTGAGTGCTCATGATCAAACCTATATTTATCAGTATAGATGAAAACTGGATGTCAGCTTCTGTGTTGAGGAAAGGAGATTAGCCGAGGCATTTTCTGGACCTGCATGTGTTTGAAAAAAGCATGTGCTTTCAATTCCACACCAAAGACTCGGGTGCTAATTTTAGTAATGATTGCTCCAAACTCAAGACTGTTAAAGGACTTAAATTCCATCAATAAAACAATGTCTCTATTTGTTTCACTTACAACTAGGATAAGCTCTCAAAAGATTCTTTTTCCTAAAACATAACTTACATTATTAACTAATCCTGGTCAGCCAAATCCATATATACTCTATTTTATGTCCACCAATTTCCAGGCTGGTTTCCATTTTTCCATATCATTAGAACCATGTCTTACACAGCTGTCCACGAAAATTAGCCACAGCAAATAATCTTACTTTTAACCAGGAACTGTTGAGAAATTACGTCACACGACCACAGCCAAGCCGCCAAAACAGTCGATCCAAATGCCAGGTCAAGACACCACCATTCCTACCCTCCGCCATAGTAATTAAATGTGGCTACAAT
This sequence comes from Sinohyriopsis cumingii, assembly GCA_028554795.2. NCBI lineage: Eukaryota > Metazoa > Mollusca > Bivalvia > Unionida > Unionidae > Sinohyriopsis > Sinohyriopsis cumingii. The sequence continues at coordinate 116,443,754 of CM068838.1, read as the reverse complement.
TAGTTGTATGTGCCATTGTGGCAAAATATATTCTTTTCTTATTTTCTTTATTAAAACCAGTCAAGACATATCAGTGTATATCGAATTCGAACAAGAATCTGCCAATTTGAGAATGTTCAGTTGGGTTGGCGGAAGGATCTTTATCTAATATCAAGTGTAAAACGGCAGGCGGATTAGCTGGCTTACAACTGACACGGCCCCAAGTGATGACGTGAATTTTATATTAACCATGAAGTTCTGAGACTTTTTCTGATTAAGCATGTTAGATGAACTTTACTTTCTTTTCTTAGAAAATCTCCTGCTTATGTATTAGATGTTTAATTGCCACATTTTCCGAAGATTGGGAGTAAAAAGCCACTGTTTGCTTGATGATACGCGATAAATAAGTTCAAATATGATAGATATTCTAACCAATGATTTTGATTTACACGTACGTATAAGAAAACAACTATATGATGGAGGGAAAAATAGAATAATTGTCTGAAACATTAAAATTTTTGTGCACGTTCGAAATTATTTGTAAATAGCAAACAGTAATTAGATAAAGAACCGCTCCGGTGGCCTAGTAATTAGAGCGTCCGCCCCGGATGCGGGAGGTCTGGGTTCGAACCCCGACCAAGTCATACCAAAGACTTCTAAAAATGGTACTAACAGCTGCCTCGTTTGGCGCTCAGCAATAAGAGGTTAGTGCTAGGACTGGTCGGCCTGGTGTCAGGAAAATGTGACTGGGAGGGACATCACAATAGATAAATAGATTTACAGATACACACGCGTGGATTGGATTGACGACACACTTTTTCCGGTTTCTCGCCACAAGCATGTTCATTAAAGGTATTTAAAAAGAAAAATTATTTATACATACCGTATCCTGGTATTTTCTTCCGAAAGTAGACAAAGGGGAAATAGAAAACAAGTCCGGCAACTATAATGGCGACACCATACAAAAATTCTATGTTGGGCTTTTGCAGAAAAGGTGCCACAACCATGAAGATGCAAATGAAGAAAACCACGATAGGTATTACTAATGGTACCTGTAAAGAAATCCCTTATTGACCCATCATTATTTTAATATGCAAGGATGCTAACGGTAGGTTTTTTACGATTTAATTAAGATTTTTTTTTACTGTAAGAATGAATTTCTTCAGGTTTCAAATGACCATGAGATCGTGAAATTTCCCTTTCCAATTTTGACACTATTTTCGTTGTCTATTCTGCATGATGTCCTATTATTATTATTATTACTATCAAACAAACATACCACAGAAATAAACAAAGACATTGTCGGAAATTTGTGATCTTTTGTTGTAAATGCCTAATAACTGTAACTTTGAGCTTTGAATAATTTACATGATTGAAAACAATTTGTTTCTATATCGTCTATATACTAGAAAGAATTGGAAAACGGGAACAATGCAAATGGGAGCTAAGCCATTTCAGACTATCATACTCCGTAAATTTTCGGATACATATAATCGTTCACATGCATCAATGGCCAAATTATCCTAAGAGTCACAGTGTTGTGTTTGACATGAGGCTTTGACGTCACAGTTTGATGCCAAGAGTGGAATTTTTCAATGCAACAGCAATACATATCAAATATTAATTTTCTCCCATTCCTGGGTGAAAATGAAGGTCTTTGACAAAATGGAGTATTGTGAAAACTAACGCAACTTTAAAACAGCTTAAAAGAAAGCACAAATCCAATATTTATTCGCCTTAATATAGAGCGGAAATAATAAAAACAATCAGTATGAGCTATAAACGACGTTTAAACACACACGAACGTTCATATAAAAGTGGTCGAAACCCAATGGTGGGGCGATGGTACGAGCCTCCCGAGGAAATATTGTTAAGTGGCGCCCCTAGGAACGTAAACGTTCTACAGTTAGCATTTATCTTGATTATTGTGAATGATGGAAATCGGGTTTTTTTGTCCCTTGATTGCATTAAGTCACGTGATAAAATGTAGTTGTCACTTGAAGAAAGAGATTTTCCCCGCTGTTGTTCAGTAGTAGACAATTCTATCATACACTCACAGGAATGTAACGAAACCCGACCTTCTTAGAAAACATCTTGAATCCGCTTCTATGGACTCAATAAAAGTTTGTACTGGTCAACAGTCAACCGCAGAGTTTATTTCGTTCAATTAAGTATAAGACTTCTACCAAAGATTTTCAACTCCTTTAGCATAATAGTATCCGATGACCTTTGATACCAGGAATACGCCCAAAACGCTCAAAAGTAAATCACTTTCTTTACGGTACTTTCCTTTCATTTAACATGTTATATTGCCAGCAATAGTGTATTATGTGGCTGAACTACATCGCCTTATTTGCTATTGTGTCTATACAGCTTTTAATTGTTGCATCAAATGTTACACGATGCAATCGAAATGTAAAGTCACGTGCAATGCTGGCAGAAGTGACCATGGTTACCTTGAATGTTGGTTGAAGATCTTTCCTGGTGAGACGAAGTTTGATGTCAGAGAGCATTACAAGAGCATTGACGGTAAATGTGATAAACCCAACAAAGTTGATCAGCTCTGTAATGTCGGCGTATGCAAGTAACAAAATAGACACAGTGCTCTGAAATTACACACAGACAGACAAACTGTTTCATCCAAAAGCAATCACTGCAACAACTGGAAAGTATTACTTGATGTCAATGCTTTAAAAAAATCTGGTGATATATACCATACAGTTGTAATAACTTTTTAAATGGGTAGAGTATATTTATTTCTTTATTAAGATCTTTACGCTTCATGGCGTCAATGACTAATATACACTGGATAGATACAAATTAATATAAGATTTAAAGTAGAACTTTAAAGAAACTTTATCCATAGATGTCCATCTAAAATGACAGTATTCTTTTCAATGGTGCTCATCTTATAGTCTCTTTAATTATATCACCTACTCAATTACTCACCGGAAAAACAACGGCAGCGATTGGAATAAGTGACTTGACATGGATGTATGCCATTATAGCTGGAACATGTCCATTTCTTGCGGCAGCAAAATATAACCTAAAATACATTGATCCTCTAGAATCAGGAGTGTTTTATTGTAAATATTGTGCTTGTGGTGCTTAGCAACAATTATTATATACAATGCAATCTTAACAAAGCAACAGATAGCTAGGAAACATACTGAAAAGAATTTCAGCTGTTGAGTTTTTCGCTTCTTATATCCTTTAATATCTCTTGTTTCTGTCTTTTTTTCAACAGGAAGGATCTTATCGTATTTCAATGTACGCTGGCGGGAAAAACAATTAAGCTTATATTATCAACCAAGAATGATGATTAAATAGCTACTTTTATCCATATATATATATATATATATATATATATATATATATATATATATATATATATATATATATATATATATATATATACATGCGGGGGAACAAGACAACATTAGTAATTGTTGCAAGTTCGATTAAAACATATTTACCTTCCCGCAGAAAATAGGGCACCGTTGGATGTTCCGTATACAGAAAACATTACGCTGATCGGTACCAAAACAGCAGCACTACCGATTACTCTTTTGCCCCAAGACTGTAGATATAAATATAAATATATATATATATATATATATATATATATATATATATATATATATATATATATATATATATATATATATATATATATATATGGGGGAAATAGGTAATAAGTCTATAAGTCCGCGTTGTTCCGTATAAAAAGATTTTTTAATCATCTCAGACTTAGTCGTATATCCATACTTTATTCCTTCTAGCACTTTCACACTATCGTCATGGAGGTTAGATATTCATTTCCGGTAATTAAATACTATACGTGATATAATTGATTAAAACACTGCTTCCATATTCAAATGGTTTTTCTCGACATATGGGTATTTTTATTGAAAAAGATATTTATCATTTTATTAACTTAATAAATGTATCTGTTATTTATTATATCATATCAATTTTATTAAACGTCTTTAAAATGTCAAATACTTTGCATCAATGAATCTTGTAGGAAAGAAAGTGTGAGATGCATTAATGTGAAGTAATGTTTTAATTTAGAGTTATACTAGGTCTTTACTATGAAGCTGAATTTCCTATTCCGATGGAAAGTTGGAACGATCACAGAGAGAGAGAGAGAGAGAGAGAGAGAGAGAATTACATATGCGACTGCGGAAGATGCCAAAAACTCTTTCTTAGAAAGGATGGTAGAGTAGGAAATGTTGGCCAACAAATAGATCACAGTCACCGCCACCATCGACATGACGATACCCTTTGGTATGTTTCTGCAACCATTTTTGATGAGAACGTTGTACACACACACACACACACACAATTATATATATATATATATATATATATATATATATATATATATATATATATATTCGAATTCATCGCGATTCAAAATTTATTGGCTGTTATCAGTATTGGGTTTGCATTTTAGAGTAGGTATACTATCAAAGGCAGTGTTCTCAACATGACGTTTCTCCTGATGTGAATGATAACTTTATCTGGTGGGGATTCTAGAGAAGATTGCATTAAACATTACATTAAAACTAGTAACCTCTCTGATCTATAATGATAATGACTTATACGTATATGTAAAGTTACATGTATGCTGTCAAAGTTGTAAAGGAAAAAATTGGAATGACAAATTCTTAAAGAAAAAGCAAGACGAGTATCATCTGCGGGGTATCCTTGATTGTGCGTGATATTTCGGTTTTTCATACATAAGTATCATGCCGGTACCTAATATATTTTGGTGAAAGAAATTAAAATTTAGATTCACGTCGTAAAATACCATAGTTAAGAATCATATCAACATTGTGCCAGCAAAAGTGCCTAATTTATACAGGTTCTATAATTGTATTGCTTTTGTTGCAAAAGAGCACTTTAACTGGGCCATATATTTTATTCATATTCCTTTCCGTCGCAAGAAAGTATTCGTATAAATCCAAATACAAGAAACAGAACTGGAATATAACTTAAAAATAACCATACAAAACAAAAACAAAAAAATCTGAAAGTAATTAGATACTGCAACAATAGTCAAACCCTTCGAGTAACAAAAATAAAGTTTTGTTTTAGAAAATCCTTTAATTGGGAGCAATTCTTCAAGTCAGCTTTAGGAGACTTAAAACTCACTGGTATGTCACTATACTTAATGAGCAAGTTATCGGTGTAGAGAAATACTGGTTTTTGGTATTCGAATCTGTGTGTACTGAATTATATATACACCTTTATATCAGACTTTTATATGACACGGCCATTTTCGAGTCACTTGATTTTCTGCCATTACTTATGTGGCTCAGTTCTCTGTCCTATAAATACTATGTTGTTAAACGTTTGTTGTAATTGTCATTTATATGGACATGTATTTAAATCAAAAGTACATCGACGCGAATTAAAAATTGACAGCCATCGCTTTATAAGCTTGAGGCAGCTGCTCCGGAATTTTTACCGTGTTGCATGACATAATTATTTGTTGACAGAATTAATTTACATTAGTGGTTTCATCATGCATTGGCTGTTCTGTTGGAACGAGTTTCTTCGTTTACTTGTTTTGGAAAAGATCAGTGACGTCATTGGGGGCAGTGGGTATTTGCCCTCCCCCCCCCCATTTGCATGTGCTGTAAAATTGCTGTAGCCTATAAAGGAAAATTAACTTGCCCGTCAAGTTTGCCCCTCTCCCCAATCAAGTTTTGCTCCCCCCCCCCCCCCCGCCGAAACAAGTTGAAATGACGTCCCTGGAAAAGAGAACTGTTGAGCTTTTTCAGTCGCCATTTGTTTTAAATATGACGTCATCAAGTTATACTCGCCAGTCGACCCGTTTATGTTTCGATGGACCCTCATTGACTGCAAAAAATAAGAACCCCTTTGCGATCGATCCTACAACTGCACTAGACTTATGGGTCTGGGACTACATCCATCTTTACTTAAATGTAAACGGCATAGAGGAAAGAATGCCGACCGCTGTAGAACAGGAAGGAAAATTCCAGTTATGACCCTTTCGCCCTTTCCTTCAAAGCAATTTGAAAACTCGACCGTTAATTTGGAAAACTTTAATTCAAATTCCTCCTCAATCGTCAATCTTGAAGTCTCATTAACCACTACTGTGTGCTTCATTATTCAACTTCCAATGAGAAGGACCAACGGAAATAGTTATCTTTATCAACTATTAATGTATTTTTCTTAACAGAAATTTGTCTTAAAAAGTCAGGCGATGAGCGAAAGTTTATGGATCTCACACCCTCGACACACCGTCTGAACTACAGTACTACATTCTGTCTCGAACACACATCTTTTTTAAACTGGTCCGAACCTAGCTTACTATGGAAGAAAGGACAGTATATTTGTTCTGCCTCTACCGCCGTCCTCCTAGTCGAATAAACAAGCTGACTGAATCTCTGTATTTTGAGCAATTTCAATACCTCCTGGAATATGGAAATTTGATAGGTGGCAACCTGGTTCTTCTTGGGAATTTCAACCTTCCCTTTGACTGTTCTGAAAACCCATACACATAACAACTCCCAAATTATATTCACATACAACCCAACTAAGGCATGACATCCAAGCAAACCTCAACTTCGTTACCTCCTACAACTTGGCAAGTGCTTGCATTTATTACTTTAAAAAATATGTACCAAGTACAGAGAATAAATTCAAAAGTGTTCTCCATGGTATAGTAATGCTAAATGAGAACTCCGTAAGGCTGAGAGGCTTTGGATTACCACCAGCCTCGCTATTCATAAACAGATCTATGAAGCTCCCAAGATGAATGTTACATAGTTCATTGAGCAAAATTAGCCTACGATATCACCTAGATAATTGATAGTTCCAACTGCGAAGAGTTCCTCGAGATTACGGGCAAGTTAATGTCAAGGAATAAATGTGCACCACTTCCAACGACGTTCTGGACCTATTCGCAAATTTCTTCCGTGATCAAGTTCAATCTGTTAGAGATAAGCTTGACAAATCAATTTGAAGTGACTCATCGTCACCATACAGTTGTGATATAGAAAATACACGACAACATTTAATGGCACTAAGTGTAACAAAATCACAATGAAATCACTGCAACTGTCCCTTTGGATTTGGTATATACAGTTGTGACGAAGAGCGCCCCAAAGTTATGTGAACTCCATCCGATTACGACATTAATGCAGCTTGAGCGCTTGGATTCAATATTGCCTTCACTAACCAATGTTATAAATACTTATCTTCCATATGGGGAATACCCATCATTTCTTCAAGACTAACTGTAAAGCCTCTGTTTAAGATACCAATATTTGACAGTAACGATTTAAAGAACTACCGCCCTATTTTAACCTCTCATTCATAAAAAAAATAATCTTAGAAACACTTGTTCTGTCCAAATTTGTATCTCATCTAAATTTAAATGGTCATTTAGTAATGTACAGTCTGCATATCAACCTCACCACAGTACTAAGACTTCCCTTCTGAGAGTAGTTAACGACCTTTTCTCTGCTTTGGATGGTGGAAAGATTATAGATCTCACCCTCACTGAATTTTCTGCGGCATTTAACACAATGGATCATGATATATTACGTCACCGTCTCCATCATCTATTTGGTATTCACGATACAGCCTTACCATGGTTCAAGTCCAACTTGGTCAATAGGACACAAAGTGTGTCCGTAAATGGAAAACATTCCGGCCCGGTTGATGTATGTTTTGCCGTTCCATAATGTTCTGTTCTTGGCACAGTTCTCTACATTCTGCATAGATCGACACCCGATGTCTCACTAATTGTTCCTCTGATAACACTCAAATATAGCTGCCCAAACGAATTTGATGCTACCATCCAAGGCACAGAGTTGCATTTATAACGTGAAGTCATGGATGGATGACATATAACAAGATGCAGATGAATGATAATACAACTAAAGCCATCCTGATCACCACGCAATCTCAGCCACATCCTTTACCTCAAAAAAAGTACCATCCATGCCAACATCGAATTTACACAGTCAGTACGAAACATAGGTGTCACACACGACAATACGCCCTCGTTACACCAACATGCAATTAATGTATGCAAAGATGCATATCTAGAGCTGAGACTCATCATCTCCGTTCACAATTGCATTTCGGCTGATGCCACTAAAACACCTGCGTGTTTCTTATTACTTTCAAGACTAGACTGCTTTCAAGACTGGACTATTCTAATTCACTCCTATCTGGTTCATCTCATTATCTACTACAGAAACTTCACAATGTTCGTAACATGGCTGATCGGATCATCCTTAGAGTATGAAGAATTGAACACATCTGCCCCCGCTCTGTAGCCATCACTGGCTACTCGTTCGATCCAGAATCAAACACAAATCGGGTCACTATACTACATTTTGTTTGATTGGCTCCAGTCCAGCATACCTATATGACCTTACCAATGTACACAGCCCATCTAGAAATGTACGGTCCTCTTCCGGCACTCGCATTCTCGTTGTTACCACTGTTAAAACGAATTCATACGGAAAACGTTCTTTTGCTTACCAAGGCGCATCTACGTGGAACGAACTGCCCATAGGTGTTAGATACTACGACACTGTGTCACATTGAAGAGTGTCCTTAAAACTCATCTAGTTCGACCACAAGAAGAGAATTAAAGATAACAATCATGTTAACTTCCTTAATTATTGTCAGCCTGGGGTTTTTTGTGATAATTTCATGGTGTTTGTTTTGGTCATCTTTCGTTGTATTTGTTTTATGTACTAGATAATATCTTAAAGAGCTAAAGATAAAGCGCTGTACTAAATTATTATTATTATTATTATTATTGTCTCCTTTGTTACTTGGGTACCTAAATTTAAATATTATTATAATTAAGGCCTTAATCAGCATACATTCATCAGAAATTCGTGGTTTAATTTGTCTTTTCTTCAGTAATCTATGTCATAGTTCTAAATTTAAAATCTGTTAATAACTTTAAAGAAATCGTCAGGAACATAATTTTGAAATTAAATTTTGCATCCCGCTAGTAAGAATACGTCAAAATTTTTGTGCCTTAACTTTCCTCAACGTATCCATTTAAATTCATTTACATTAACATTTCAATTTAAATTTTGGTGAAAATATCACAACAATAGTTGCACAGCTTAAATATATAAATAAACATGAATTAATCAATGCAGCAAACCCTATTTCCATTAATGAATGAAATGATTATATATATATATATATATATATATATATATATATATATATATATATATATATATATATATATATATATATATATATATAATAAACAACGTAGTTCACTATATAGCGAATTGTTCAATAAAGCATAACTAAAATAATGGAGAGAAAAAAGAACTTAAAATGAGTAATACAATTTAGGCTTCAACATCTATAAGATTATTTATTTCAATTTATGAAATGAAATTCGTATTTGGACCAAGCAATCGTAAAACTCGCGATTTTTATACCGATAACAGCATGAAGAACAAAACCAACATAAATTACTATAAGGAGCAATTGATTTGTTGTTATATTTTCATGCAAGATGACTTTTCAGAAATACAGACGATGAAATTTAGTTAACGTAAGTGTCATAAATAAAATAGACTTATTTTGTAGACCTATATTCATGTTACTGTTCATTCCAGGGTTCGAGAATGCAAATTCAAACATTTTTGCAGAAATAAAGTCGATAAAGGAAGATTGTAGTGTGTGCGGAGTCTTCAGTTTCATTCAGCCTTTGTACATATAGGATTAATGCACGTAAGCAATGCATCAATGGGGACCGTATGAACTGACACGTCGTTATCACGGGGATGTAAATATGGACGATATTTCTACTGGAAAATCTATTCTTACGATATGGTTAAATTCAGTTCATATTTGGGTACAATGTACAAAACAGACTAAATCATCAACAACAAAAATTAGGAATGTAAAGCATAGGCGTCCTTGATGCTAATTATTTCCTACAGAATGAATTAGAACCAATGTATACTCTTCAAAAAGCAAAAACAACAGCAAAATTTGACATCATTGCATCATTATGTAAATTTTATATTTTCTCAAATACTCAAACATTTTGAGAAACCGATTGTACTTACTTCTTGGGTTTTTTCACTTCTTCTGCAATATTATTTACCACATACCTGAAATAAAAAGATCGTGAAACGATACCATTTCTCCTAAATAGCATAAATTGGCAAGAACCAAGAACAAACTTTTCAAATTGGTGAATTGTGGTAGGAATTTACAAAATGGTTTGGCATTTCGCATAGCACATTAAATAACGTAAGCTCAAATACGAAAATTAGTCGATCACTCTACATTGAATAAACACCAAGACAGAAGCTAGAATTTACTTGTGGTGAGGATTGTAAGATATGATATTTTTACAGTTTCTCTGATGCAATTGTGATTTTGTTTCAACACAACGATTTCAATCCCATCATAATAATTTTAAATATTTGCATTTAAAAACAGAAGCAAATGGCCATTGTTTGGCTAATTACTCAAATGTGCGTCAACGTGGTCATGCTGGCGCATTTACTCAAATTAAAATAAATGTTAACTGTTCTTCATAACTTTAATACTAAAATAATGTAACCAAAGTCTATTCAGTCCTGACTGCTGTATGTTCTGGACCTTACATGTCATCAAAACACTTCCAGACATAAGTTATTGATTGCTGTGGACTTTTATAATGGTGGCCTTGTATTCCTCATTTAGACTGACTTCGTCCACAAATGTCCACGTACTTTAAAGTCCCAATGCCGCCGTTATGTGCAAAACGTTGTACATGCCAAATCATCTTGAAACTACTGATTTCTGAAAGGTATTGGTCCTAAACATCGCTGGGTTCCATCAAGAATAGATAATGTCGTCGTTTCATCACATTACGAGCCATGTAGGTTTTCCCTCAAGCAGAGAAACTCTGCCATTTTTCACATGTGTACCAATTAAACCGATGCTGATTGGCGACATCCGTGGTTCAACCGATTTTAGTTCAAAGCTGCAACACAAGATTTGATACTGTCTTCGTTGTAAACATAAGAAGTTGATACCACGCTATGTCGGACTGTCTTCTGCCCAAGTCCGCCCTTCAGTGTATATTCCAGCGCCCCAGATGAGTACTAGTATTCACCCGAGACTTAATTGTATTTGATGCAAGCGTTTTCTTCTCAGACAACCTTGAAAAAGCCTGCCTTTCTTTATCCCCTTTCGAATCAGTCTGTGCGCCACGTGTGAATGTTGTTGTTATTAGACTAGTTACTAACAGATTTGACGAATGTATCACATAACTACTTTTGGGGCACTCTGGAAAAGGATCTGAATTACAAGCGGCTTCGTTGACTGAATTAAGGGGAGGCAACTCAAAATTCTAAACTAAATATTGGAACGTCTTTAAATCCTAGCATTTTGATTATTTCATAGAACGATTTATGCTTTTGTTTAATAAACCATTTCCTTCCAAACTTTACTTTGATTGGACGAATGCTGAAATTTATTATATGCGGCGGAATTGTGGCTTTATCATTGTATTTCTTAGGATGTGTTCTATAATGACCTTCCAAGAAAGTAGATGTTTGAGGTTGGAAAAAGGTGAAAAATCGCCATTAAAAAGCATGTGCAATCAAATTCGAAAATATTATACCAATTACTGAAAAAGTCGGCGCTGCACGCCTGCATGACCTGTATAAACTGTACTTTTATTTAGACTATTTACATGTGAATTACAGACTGATCCCTGGAGGGACGAGATGTCAACAGACGAACGGATTGATTGCACATCACAAGAACTTAGAATTATGCACATTAAACAAGCATTAAAAGACGAACCGCGACAGACGTCGTCCGTGGAGCTAAATGATCATAGTGTTAGTATAAGACTGACTGCATACGTTCCGAAGACCTCTGTATGGAAAAGATTAATTATTATGCGTGAACTTTTCTTGGTCAACGTTGTACAAAGCTGGACTTGCTGTTACACAGATAGGTGAGGTCTTGGAAGTAGAGGGTGGAACTTAAAGACTATTGGTAATCGAATTGGCTCTCGGGTGGGTGGGTGTGGTATGGTCAGATATCGTGTATAGTACGTAATGAGTTTAAAGTTACATAGTATTAACCTTAATAACTGGCATTTAAATTTTCAGGGACAATCTTTTTCACGGAAAATGTATCTATATGAGCTAAGATGGTCAATTTAATATTGTATTTTACGCGCAATAGATCACAGCACTGAGATAGTATTGAGCTATTGCATTGTAATTATCATGTTGCAGGAAGAAGACTAATCAAGATGCAATGAGCGGTCCTTTTTTCATATACATTTGACATTGCATACAATGCATGTGGCAAAGATCACGATGCGATGTAACGGAAGCTACCATATTGGTCTTCTTCCAGTCAACCCGGACCCTTGACTGACAATTATGTTACATGTATATCTGTAACACTGAGGTCATCAAACTGTCCATGTTGAAAGTACAGCTGTGGTCATTACTGATCAAAATAAAGAGATATCCAAAACATTAATGAAATACATACTATAAAATGACTTATTTACGATTTTACATTTTTCTTATTTTTATTTCATCTTTCACCACATCTAGTTCTCTTAGTATTAATCCGTGAAAATGTATATCTTCTGGTATCATCAGTCCTTCATTCTTAACACCCATCTATGATAATGAAAAGTACTTGCCATTAGCTACTTTTCCTAAATAAACCTTGTATGTACGCATAGATGGTATTCTTGATTCTTGTAAGCAGTTGAAGGCTGCGTTTCTGCTAGTGTACGAGACGGAAATTCAAGCGAAACAAGAGTGTGATTGAAATTAGGAAAGAGGCAGATACTTTACAGGATGGTACTTCGTTCAGTTTTGGTGGAAGTTTACAATTCTCATTAATCTTGAAGTTAAAGTACAGCGCATTGTACTTAATGACGGCGTATATGACACGCATGCGTGTATATGCCATATACTTCTCTACACAGGGTTCTACGGTGTGTCGAATAGGTCACGTATATGGAAAGAGTTGACGCTTATTTGTACAATTAGTTATAAACATATTAGTAATGGTGAAATGACATTTTTCTGTTTTTGTGATAACTAGTTATTTATGTTGCTTTGTGGATGACATTTGAACACTGGGTAAGTATACCTTTTTCGTTATATAGTGTGGAGTGTAGTCATTTGCAAAGACACGGGGTGCTTTAGAACACATGTTACAGGGGAACAGCTTAATGTGGCTGGTGGTCTACATAAAAGGGAAATATTAGACCAAATTGTTTCATTTCGCACACTTTGCCTTAATAGGATGCAACGAAAGTGGCTTGAGTTTTAAAATCAAGATTCATTAATTAATAAAGTATAGAAAACAGAATTATCCTTTGTGGCACAATAGAAAGAAAGAAAGAAAGAAAGAAAGAAAGATAGATAGATAGATAGATAGATAGATAGATAGATAGACGAACAGCATTTACAGAAATACGTGTAAGCAAGGATTATGAAAATATTCCAGACTTTATTTTAGGAAAATCATAATGTGTGGGCTGAACATAGTGCCATTATTATTACCAAAATACATTTTAAAAGTGTGTTTTTGTTTTCCTAATAAAATGCTGAGTATAGCAAATACAAGCCTCCTTACAATATTTCAGGGCTGAGTAGAATCCATTTTATTTGTAAACAGTATGAGCAGCAAAACAGCTCATGTTCAATTTCTCCAACTGTTATATAAAATCCACTTCTCCTTGCCACTACATGTATTATTCATAAGTGTCAGTGGCACTCAGTTTTTACTACAAACTCCATATTTATGTACACTGTGTCAAAGTATGAATAAAAAAGGTATGGATTTTTTTAATTATAATTTATTCCATCACACTTTCACTGATATAATGAGCAGACTACTTAAATTACCATTACCATAATTTGTAGCCATTTCTTCACAATCAAAGTATCATCCTCATTTACCTTTAATGACGTGGGCATTACCAATGGCCATTAGGCCAGTGGTGCCCAACCTTTTTCTCCGCGACCCTAAAAACTGATTTTTCTTCAGAGCCTGATCCACATTTTGATAAGTTTTGCCACCCTAAACAAATATCCTAGCTACCCTCCGCGACCCTGCAGAATGTCCCCGCGACCCTGATTTGGGTCGTGACCTGGGGTTGAGAACCACTGCCTTAAATGATAGAGTTTATGCATCGCTCCGTCATCCACCAATCACCTATTATTGCACGCAATTGTACCTAAAAATAAAAGGAGCAGAATCTGGTCTAATTCCTCAAAACTGGTAACCTATTTCATTTTGAAAACGTGATGTTTCTCTTCTTGCGTTGCACGTGTTCAGTTGCGAACAAAACACACCTCCGATCTGAAATTACTTAATGCGACGGCGGGTCAGGGTTTACACGATTCATTATTTATATGATATTGAGCGAACAGCGTAGACATTGATCTGAGCGACATAATTCGGATGCGGATCCATTTTATACGCAGACGTGGGAGTGATATAGATGAGCTAATGCAGTAACATACCATCCGCCGTAGGCCCACATGCAACTGTAGAATGCTAAGGCATAGGAAGTTACGTTAGTAGTCGTACCATCAAATCCACTGCTTATATTTTCAACTTTCCCTGTGAAATATAAATGTTGTAATTGTCAAAAAAAACACATTCCTAAATTACAGTTATGGTCGGGCGTTTCGAATAGATTAGATGACAAATTCGTAAATAACAGCTACGGTGGCGTTCCGACTAGTCTAGAGAACAAATTTAACGAGTAAATTCAGCACATTGTGGAGAACGATTGTAACACTATATCTACTTGTCATTCATTATAAATGGGCCATATCAGTTAAAAGAAATATGTCAGTGTTTGCAAAGATAGGTGCAGACATATATATATATATATATATATATATATATATATATATATATATATATACACACATATGTTACTGCATTTGTATGGGAAAATATGAACGAGATGTTTCTGGGATGGAACTACTACACGACCTTGTGATTGCAGTATATCCATCTGACAAAACGAGTTAATATTTTCCCATATAAATGCAGTAACCTTTCTATTATATGCTCATTTTCTTATTCTACCTAAGGCTTAGCTATGTAAACAAAAATACATTACACGAAACAAAGTAACTGAATGTGTGCCGTATTCCAGACTAAATACACAAGCGCAGATATATCATTATACAATAACAACATTATTAATGCGCACATAACTCCGCCCATATCAATTTGAACTTAGTCGCGCGCTAGACATAACTTTCGAAAAAAATGGCGTTTTGGTCTACTTAAAATTGAAATTTGGAGCCATATTGTGAATTAATGCGCATTGCATCCGCTTTTCCATTTGATCTGGAATGAATAGACTTTGGTATTTTTGTCGTTTCTATGAAATTTTGTGATTATGCACTGGATTTATGCGCCAGTTCTGTTTGAAATCATAATGAGGGGAAAATATGAAGTCATTCAATTTCAATTATCAGAAAGATGCTATCGAATATAATGTTTATTTCATTTTGAGTGCAGTAAGGAGGATGTAATTACATTTGGAATATAGTCGAAATTACTGTGCAATTTCCAAATGTGTAATCAAGATCGAGAACCCATCACATGGCTCATGTACTTCCGATTTTCAGAACTAAAAAAGTACATTTTTATGACTTTCAGGATGTAAAACTGTAAGTATATTCTTTGCCGTTCTTATTACCAGCTAAGGAGACAGTTTATGCCTTGTAACTTGCATGTATCTGGCGTCTATCGCCCGCCTAAATCCGAAACGTTGTATCAAACATTAACGCGGAATGTGGCAAAGCAGCTGCTATGTGGCAGTCCACGAAACATTTGCTTTAGTTCATTCAGAAAAAAATGTAATCAACCAAAACGTAAAACGTCTGCTACACGAGTGTACATGATTTTTTTACAAAGTAGTTCCGAATACGCTATTGGGTACACGTGTCCTGCACGTGAGTGCAAGATGAAAATGTGCAATATCGTAAAATACTGAACGATTCTGAAAATGTAACGTTAACGGAGAAAAAAATGAGCATTATATATATATATATATATATATATATATATATATATATATATATATATATATATATATATATATATAAGTTTTCATTTTGTAAAGTGACAGCGGCCATATTTGATGGAAGACTGGCATTACTTATATTAGCTTGAGGGTCCTTTGTGTCAGGAACAATTTTTGATAGGTTTGGTTAAAATTGGTTTGGTGTATTATCAGAAGTTGCCAATGTTAAATGTTGACCGATACAGGACGGATGCATATCCGTACCACAAGGTCGCGTGACATCACAGCCAGTTTGTTGCAAACGAGCATTTTGTGACCTGGAACAATAAAAGTCAATAACATAAGTTACTGGCAAGGACAGTAATGTTTTGCAGAAGCTATCTGACTCGCCATAACCCACAAGTAATGTCTCGATAAGTACATTGTCAATTTGTCTAAATAACAATGTCGTATCGCACAGTCTGGCTTGCTGTTGTTGTTGTTGTGGGGTTTAACGCCATTTTTCAGCACACGATAGGCTATACATGGCGGCCAGTATTAATGGTGGAGGAAGAACCCGGGAAAACCCCGGAAAGAACCACCGACCCACGAGAAGCTACCGGCAAGCTTTCTCACATACCCACATTAGCCGAATCACAGATATTGTACTCGACGATAAAGCCGGATGCGATAAGGTCATAATGGGAGATTTGAGAGAATAAAAACTCCAAAACAGGGAGTGAGTGGACCGCGCTCGCGTGCCTTGAATCATTGGCACTAAACATAAGCTAAGTGTTGGTTCCATCACTAGAGTTGGAACGCATGAAACACAACTGGCAGAAGGGCTGCTCAAACCTGTGCGTAAACATTTTCCACGGCGTAAGGTCATTGCCGTGACGATGGATGATATTTGAGCAGATGATTTCGTGGACATGACAGATTACAGCCCGCACAACGATTATTTCAAATATTTGATGATCGTTATTGATGTGTTCAGAAAGTACGCTTGGGTAGTTCGATTGAGAAATAAAAAGGACATTCTATTGTTGTAGCTCCAGACAATATTATCGGTGCAGGAAGTTTTACAACGTAACCGTCTTGGATTGACTTTAAAGAAATAAAAGTGTCTTGTACCACCCACAGAATCAGAGAACAGCTGTGGTTGTTGAGCGGTTTAACAGGATGCTGAGAACCGCATGTGGAAAAGATTTTTCAGCGATAACACAAACGGGTATTTAGATTTTTACATGTACCATGATATGTTCGAGGACAAAAGCTCATTCGACTTTTCAGACAATCCCAAATCGAGTCCATTTTACGACGGTTCTAACAAAAAGGTCATCAGAAAGTTCAAGGACCAAATGAATTTAGTGCCCACAGCGGGATTCGTCGGACTGCGAGGAAAAATGTACTCAATCAAATTAGCTCGCGGCGAAGTAAAAAAACGGGCTAAAGGAATCAAGAAAAACGTTATCAAAAAAGTCTCGGAAGCACGAACATTATCTGGAGACGCTTGGAGGAATCAAACTGTTCTCGCAAATATACCCATTCCTGCCAATTTGTCATACTTATTTGCAGACTCGTTCAACAAAGGCGGGTTAACCTGTTAACGATGATAAAGGTTACATTATCGAAGACAGTAACAGTACTCTTACATAAAACCTGCTGAAGACAATGTGCTTTATGAGTTTGGCTTGATGTATTGGCTAGGTGCGGTCGGTGAGATCGCTTTGGTTTTACTAGGCTTGGCCGAAACTGTAGTGTGCTGGGTGGGTACACTTTAGTGAGCTGGAAACCGACTAAAAATATGAGGAGGACCAAATCAATTATCAAAATAAACCTTATTAAAAAAATATCAAAATAAATATTTTGCATACCATTATCAACATATTGTGAGTCACGTGACCAATCCAAACAGAAATATCACTTCGTTTTGCAATGACCTTTACATGCAGATCTTCGAAACAGATTCATTCCAGGAATTTTTACCAAAAGCACCCATGTGAAGATATCTTCTGTTCTATGATGAGATCTAAGAACCCTGTCATACTTATTATCTCAATACTCGTTTTCAATATTCCACAGTAGAGATCAGATGCACTTGTAACTATTTTCCTACCTTATGGAGGATCATAAATTGTTCCGTTTCGTCTCCATTCATATTTTTGCTGTGTGTGCTGGATTTGTTCATTCTTTCAATTGATCACCTTACTGTGTTAAATTTATTTGTAATATGACGGTCTGCATCATTGCAATATTGTTGTGTAACTATAATATTGTCTGCATATGATCTACATTACCAATAGACTATTGTCAAACTATATTGTTTACATGCCTGTATGTATGTATGTATGTATGTATGTATGTATGTATGTTCTCAGTCTGCTCTTACCCTGGCACATGGAGACAATACCGCCAAGTATAATTACAAGAAGAGCACATACTTTCGCAGTGGTACAAACTCCTTGAACGGATACTGCTAGTCGCACACTGGTAACATTCACTATTGTCAAGGTTACTGTAATTAAAAAATCAGTCTCAAATTCGTCTACATAACGCAAACTTATTTTTGAAGAATTATGTAAAGATACGAATTTTACTTCGTAATATTTTTTAATAATTACTGCTAATGAATGATAACCGACACAGAACTATTTATAATTACAGTTATAATTAGAATTATAATTTATAAGAAATAGCGACCTTTTGTTGAAATTTATAATTTCAAATCATTTTTTTTATGTCTGTCTTCGATAAGATCGTAAATTTATCACCAAAATGATATACATGTATATAAAATGAGGTGCATATATATATATATATATATATATATATATATATATATATATATATATATATATATATATTGTTGTTGTTGTTGTGGGAGTTTAACGCCATTTTTCAGCACGATAGGCTATACATGGCGGCCAGTATTAATGGTGGAGGAAGAACCCGGAAAACCCCGGAAAGAACCACCGACCCACGAGAAGCTACTGGCAAGCTTTCTCACATGCCCACATTGGCTGAATCTTAGACTCGAACCGCCGCAGACAGAGGTGAGATGGCAGTGATCCGTAACGGAGAGCGCTTTAGACCACTCGGCCACTCGGGGCCCCTATATATATATATATATATATATATATATATATATATATATATATATATATATATATATATATATATATATATATATATATATATATATATATATATATATATATATATAGTGTAATTCCGGTCTAATCATTCTTGACCTACAGAACAACAAAAAAACATTTATTTACTTCGCTCAAAATGATTCGGAGACATTCTTTCAGTTTCTTTTTTTTTTTTTCTTCTCAAAAAGTGTAATTACTGCATATAATCATTATAAAGTTTGAAGTATTCCACACAATTTTAAAGCTTCATTTCCTGGAGAGAGTAACAAACGATTTGAACTCATATGACTCTTTGTAGCTCACTTATTTCATACAATTTTCCTACCCCCAAATATACCATGCTCGTCCAGTTTAGTTCTATGAATGTATGCCAAAACATGTTTAGCGGTGAAATAAAGAGGTTGCCTCCTCCCCTTGCTCCCATGTGCAGGCGCCCGTGATCGTGACACGCGTGCATGACGAACAACTCACTAAACATCTACCCGGATTACACGTGTTTAGCTGATATTTTGTTTGCCCAAATATATCGGTTCTTAATAACCACTATCCCCAGACTCTTGAATCTCCCGTTGCCCTTGACTTTGGTGTAAAAGTGTACTAAATTGTTTTCGCTACTCTCAAATGGGACCGGGGAAGGGGTCAAACTGTTATGTTATAGCGTGCATTGACATTATTTTAATTTACGATTGCTTGGCATGGGATTGCAGCCTTGAATATTGCTCTGCTCATCCTTTCGAGACTTGCGTGTTTGATAAAAAAAATAAAACAAAACTTCAAAAACATTATTTCCATACTTACGTATCTTCCAAATAACCCTAAATTTCATGTATTGAACACGTGATAAATTTCTTACGCATTTCAATGGCAGCTATCATTCTTCTGATACTCTCTGGTGCGCCGCAGGCTCCGAACAGGAGAGCACAGAGATAATCCGCAAAAACTAGAGGAAGAACAACGTTAGAACTACTGCCGATTATTACATGGGACCAGAAAATCAGAAATGCAGGACAGTCACCGAAAGCCTCCATGATATAACTGTAATCCCCTCCAGATTTGGGTAGCATGGTAGCCAACTCGGCATAGACAAGAGAAGCTAGATAGATAAAAGGAAAAAAAACAACTTAGAAATCAGTTCATTGAACAAAATGCCACTGCTTTTCTTTTTTGTATGACTATAAGGACAAATATGCACACAGAAAATGACCGTAAACACAACATTTAATCCAGGTAAATGAAACGTGAAATTTACGGACAGCGACATACTTTAGTATTTGCCATCGATAAAGTTCGGGACTTCAAATCGCAGACTCCCCGTTAAAAGCGGTCGTTGGGACAATACACCATTTGAGGAAAGAAAATGTAATCATTGTGATATAAATGACATCTGGGAAGAATACCATTTTTTGTTATTTGATCCAAACTTTACAAAGAAAGGGGCACGTTTCTAAAACCGTTCTATTACCGCAAACCATCCTTTGGAAAATTACAAACCTTATTTTGCACACAAAAAATCGCTAAAATCTCCAAAATACTGTAATAATGAAAAGAATATCATAAATTTTATGCAGTCTGTGCAAGCGTAAATTTCCTATACTTCACAACAATATTAATATTTTCCTCTCTCTCTCTCACAACTTTTGTACACTCTATGAGAGACATTGTACTCTACGAAAATAATGTTTAATTTACGTACTCAGATGATCTCACAAACGTCCGAATGTTTAGTCTTGCTATTATTGTAAATGTTGACCTATGATGTTATGTGTATCTCCTTATGTTAGTGACGGAGCCTTACAATATTGTAGCAGTTGTGTTATTATCACATGCAACCTATTCACCATATATGCCTGAGATTTTTTTTATTAATACAAATTTTGTTCTGTCCTGTTCTGTACACACTAGAATGCATCTTAATAATAAGCAATAAGATAATATATGCCTCTCCCGAATATATTGCTGGGCATAAAAAGGAAAATTTATTATTTACTATATACTTTATAAATAGTCCCATTAGTTTAACAATGATGCTAGGGTCAATACTCAGCGGTAGCGGTACTGACCGGAGTTAAGTACGTGTAAAATATTCACCGCTTACTTATATGGTTATAACGTGCCAGCGTTCTAAGAACTATTTTTGTCTACGTGGAAATAAAAATGGCAACGAAGGATGACTGCCTCCAAAACATTGACTGTTTCAACGGTTTACTCGAGATGAGCCCAGAACAGTTACATTTATATATTCAATAGTTCGAAGAAGAGATAAAGGTGGAAGCACGAGATCTGCAAATAAATCCAGGTGACGTGGAAAATGTAAAATAAAATCATAAAAAGCACAATACGATGAAGTAGCGACGCTACGAGATGTAAACAAAATGGTCAGCTATAGCTACGGAATGTAAAGAGAGAGAGCATGTAACTATAGAAAACATCCACCCATATCTACTGAATAACCATCTTAATGAACGTTTGGTTTCTCTACGTAAATGTGACGGCTAGATATAGCTCTCGTCCAAATTGAAAGTATTTATATAAAATCTAAGGTAGCCACCACCAAAATTAAATACAAAATAATGAACAGATCTACATACAAGAACATAAAATAGCAACAAAAAACAACAGCAAACAAACTAAAAAAACAGAGAGAGAACACGTCTTATTATATGCTCATTTTTTTTCTCCGTTAACTTTGCATTGTAAGAATCGTTCAGGATTTTACGATATTGAACTTGCGCTAAAAGTCGTATTGCACTTATAAAGGAACTAATTTCTATTGTAAACAACCAAAGGCAGCAGACGGCAGCACTTTTGATTTGTAATCAAATCATGTACACTTAAGCTCCTGGCAGTTTACGTTTTAGTTGTTTAAATTTGTTTCTGAATGAACTAAAGCAGATGTTTCGTGGACTGCCATATAGCAGCTGCTTTGCCACATTCCTCGTTAATGTATGATACAATGTTTCTGATTTAGGCAGGCGATAGACGCCAGATCCCATAACATTACTGGGTTCCTACAAATAACATGCAAGTGACAAGGCATAAACTGTCGCCTTTACTGATAATAAGAATGGCAAAAATATACTTACAGTTTTACATTGTGAATGTGTAACAAAATGTAATTTCTTAGTTCTGAACATCCGAAGTACATGAACTATGTGATGGGTTCTCAATCTTGATTACACATTTCGAAATTGTATTGTAATTTCGACTAAATTCCAAGTGTAATTTCATCCCCTTACTGCACTCAAAATGAAATCAACATTATATTCTATAGCGTATTTTTAATAACTGCAATTGAAAGTCATCATATTTTCCCACATTATGATTTTAACATTCAATGACAGAACAGACACACGCTTGCAGGTGTTAACACACTGCTCCGTCGCCACTGAAATCCTATTTACTTCATGTAGAATTGGTAAGATATAACCAGTGCATTATCACAAAATTTCGTAGAAACGATAATAATACCAAACTATATTCATTCCAGATCGAATATAAAAGCTGTTGCAATGCGCATTCATTCGCAATACGACACCAAATTTCAATTTTAAGTAGACCAAAACGCCATTTTCTTTCGAAAGCTATGTCTAGCGCGCGGCTAAATTCAAATTTATCTGGGCGGAGTTATGTGCGCATTAATAATGTTGTTGTGTATTGATGAATTTGCGCTTATGTGTTTAGTTTGGAATACGGCATACATTCAGTTACTTTGTTTCTTGTGGTGTATTTTTGTTTACATAACTAAGCCTTAAGTAGAATAAGAAAATGAGCATATAATAAAATGGTTACTGCATTTGTATTGGAAAATATCAACTCGTTTTGTCGGATGGATATACTGTACCCCACGCTCTCAAAAGCCGGAGTTGAACCAAATAAAATCGTGATGACAGGACATAAAAAGACTTCATCAGTTGTTTTTTGTATCAATATTTCGTTGTTTTTCTTTGACTGCTTCACATTCCAGTCTCTTTAGCAAGCGACGAATTATCACTTCATAGTAGTAAAATAGTGTGTATTAATGCGCGGTGCTCAGGTTTCATTCATAAATTAAAGAACACATAAAATATGAAATAAAACAGAATAATTATATCGTTCCAGTTGCATTATTCCTTTAATACAAACCAAGATTGTTTTAAGTTTATAATTAAACGGTCACTGACTGAGTATTGATAAATATTAGGTCATCGTTCATCTGGCGTAGGATAACTTCGCAAGCTCGTGCATCTTTTGCCGCATGCTGTCCGGACCAATAATTTTCAATACTCAGTCAAAAAACCAATACTTATATATATATATATATATATATATATATATATATATATATATATATATATATATATCCCGTGACCTTGATCGTCTTCTGCAACAATATATGAAGATAAAACATAAACGTTTCTGTATCTCTAGAAACTGACCTACCTTAAATATGTTTGTGCGTGGCATGTTTATGTTTTATTTTTAATGTAGCTTAAAATTTTTAGTCATGTCACTTCGATGTTTACAGTGTGGCAATTTATAATAATGTCTACCACTGGAGCATCATGACGCAGACATGTTTCAGCATGTCCCACCCTATCAGATTATCCCGACACTAGGCCGACTAGTCCTAACACTAACCTATTAATGCTGAACGCTAAGTGAGGCAACTGTAAGTACCATTTTTATGTCATTGGTATGATTCAGCAGGGTTTCACACCCGCGAACTCCCGCATCAGAGGCTAAAGCTCGAACCACTGAAGCCACAAGAGCGATCTACCTACCTAATAAAGAGAACAATCCACATAAAGCCCACATCACAAGCGTCAAACCAACTGATCCGGAGTATGATAACGCACCCTTCGGGCTAACAAAAATTCCTGAACCTGGAATAATAATAATAATAATAATAATAATTACCATCATCTCAAACCATAAATGTTATTTGACGGACCCAACTGCACTCATAGATGATGATAATGATCATCATCGTCGTCGTCGTCGTCGTCGTTGTCGCCTTTGCAACCATAGCAATACTATATACATTTGAAGTACTTAACAGTTATTTGCTATAAGTACTTTACTTTTCAAAAATCAAGCTGGGTTTACCATTGACGATAAAATAAGTAAATAAAAATAGATCTTCTATCAATTTATTATCGCCATGGCCAGTGATCATCGGTTCGTCAAGGATTGGAGTCAATGGGGATGGCATAAATCTCGCCCATGTTTATCACAGGAGCATCATAACTTAACAATTTCCTGATTTCCCACGCTGTGGTTTAATAGGAGATATGGGAATGTACAGACGGACAGACAGAGGACGGTTGCACATCAAATCTCCAGCGCTTTTTAGAAAGGAGTAGGAATAATACATTTTCGTTTGTACTCACTATCGATGTACACAGAAGACAATGCAGCAAGAAAAACAATTACCTATGATGGCGCCTACAATAAATGTAATGCTACTAAACAGTCCAATTCGTTGCTTAACTTGTAAACGCTCCATCTCCTGTTTTGATTTCACATTCTTTTCCGATATAACCTGTCCCTCTTCTTTCACTCTGGACTGTTTCGCTTCAATCATTTTTTTGTTGTTGTTGTTTGTTTGTTGTTGTTGTTGTTGTTTCACACCGCTTATATCCTTAAATCCACTATGATTGTATCGTTGTATTTATCGTATTACGCTATGCACAGATACTAGCACACAAAAAACAAATATTTGCAGATGCTTCCTCCGGTAAACTTTATCCAATGTGATAATAACTTTGATAATAACTTTAATATCGTGAGGTAACGTCGTTTATGTCATAGCTAATCTTCTATGCATAGCATAGAAGTATGACCAAGTCGGTGCTACTGGCATAAAGTTTCTTGATAAAGATAGTCGACTTATGATAATACTTGTGAGTCATGTGTAATTCTGAACTACAAATTAAGACGCGTGTAGAGAGGCAGGTCAGGCGAACAGTTCGTATTTATATGTGGGTCATATGTAATTCTGAACTACAAAAAAAAAACCTTTATACTGAGCTAGGTCAGGAGGATAGTTCTCGTCACATTAATTTTCCTCTGCCCGTCTGTGTTTCTGCAGAGAAATATATGTTAATATATGTATATATCTACTCACCTACCGTCCTATTCACATTATTACTATTATACCTACTAATCCACCGATCTACAGAACTATTAACATACTTCCTACCTTTAGAACAACAAAACAAGCATGCATTCATACACGTGCATGCACTGATGCAATCATAGATGCATACACCTGTACATACATAAATAAATGCATGCAGACATTCATCCATCCATCCATCCATCCTTCCATACAAAATATACATTCATGGTCCTTGCATTCTAAACTATCTCCCTTCCCAGCGGGTTGGTTGTCAACAAAGTAATGCAATGTTTCTTTCTACAAAGCAGTTCAGGTATTCATAACAAGACCTAGAGGTAACAGATACCATTCCAGCTCTGTCCCTTGTGGTTACAGATCGCTGAAACGGAGCTCTGACCTGTTTATAAAAAATGTTCAGTTGTCAGTGTAAGATACTGTACGCAGTTATCTTTATCCTATACATTCAGTGTACTGAAATTACATGCCACCAAAACAAAGTAGTAACGAGGGTAAAGAAAAGGAAAATTTAAAGTGTATCTGTAAAAACACTTGCAAAACAAAATCTCCACTAGGATCAGCCACACTCGTAGTCCCTTGTTTCTGATGGATGCTTTGTGCAACAATTTATTTCAGTTTATTCAGCACCAATAGCGAGTGCTCTTTCTTGTAACTTTTCCAGTTTGACTTCTCTCGGCCTAATCCAATATCGCAAAAATGTGTGCACAAATGTCATCGCTTTCGCAAGAAAATTTCGAGTGGTTATTCCCGCTTCCCCATATCTAGCGTTGTAATATCATTACGTACAAAATCAGTCTCAAAAAGTGCTACGTGACTGTCACTTCAGTCTCGATATAGTTTCAGATTGGTTGGACATTCTTTTAAGTTCTCCTGCCTTCAAGTTATGCATTACAGGTCACGGACATGTCATTTACGCCGAATGGTGTACGCAGGCCGCAGAGAGCGATCACAGGCCCAGCGGAAAGAAACACCCGGGCCTCTCCTAGTTCTTGTTCAAACAAAAAATTTCTTTAACAAAATATATCCCCGGTTGCCTACCTCCCCCTTTTTGGCCCTGTGTGTAGGATGATATAAATAATATCCAAAGCCAGTTACGAAGTATACGATTGGATCTAATGTTCTTTAGAATCTTAGATGAGGACAAAGAAATTGTGACAACTTCATCCGAGTCCTTATAGAAAATCAGCCATAAAACTGAGCACATCATCTTTGAACAAAGTCACGCGAGAAACGTTTCATCAGTTCACGGATAAAGAGACAGTGAGAGAAGAAAAAAAAAACATTCGAAGTTGAAAAATTCCAATGAAATAAATGTTCGCTGCACAAACAAAAATTGATTCCAATCATGAAAGAAGACGAGAAAACGGTATGAGATGTAGGTTTGTAATTGGTTATCTGTATAAAGATGACTGCTTGTATTGTTAGGAGCTATGTAAGGCAAATTTATTAAAATCATATCATATGTCCCACGTCAGTATCTTACAGCGACTGCTTAGGGGTCACGCTCTGGTGACCAATGTTACTGTCATACCGCTGATTTTTTTTTAGCCAATGAGTCGAAGTCTTATAGCTTTGCGTTTGGGAGACTGGCAAGTGTGGCTGAAGATCATCAATGTTTGCCGAACGATTTAAGTCACTTTCAGATTTCTGAAAGCTGCATCTCCATTGTCAAATATATAAAGATCACAAGAACATGACCGAAAGCGGTTGCTGTCACATCTTCTCGTATGACTGTGGAGATCCGATCTTAATCAGATTGCTATGTAAGGTAAAGCAGAATTCAAAAATGACGCAGACCAGGTCGTGGTAGTGGCAACGATCACGATGTTGCACGGATCCAGCATCGAGTAATTATGGAAAGCGGACTATTGGTTACACGGTGCAGACTCGGAAAATGTGCTGCCCTTTGAACCCATCGACACAGTGGTCAGTCATTCGGGGCGGAACGACGTGAAGATTCTAATTGCCAGAAAACAATGGAAGCAGAGACGGCTTCTATTCTGGAATAAGGAATGACTCAAAAGAGTATTCGTTTGGTTTCAACGGCTCTTTTAACTCATTACTGGCTACATCGTGCCAAGGAAATGGAAGCTAAATCCCTTACCTAAGGACACACCGTGGCTGGTCTGGGCGGAAATCGAATTTGCGACCCTTGGATTATTGGCTCATAAATTCAGCTACTGTGCCCATGGACTACAGAGAAAACTTAATGACACTGATTTCCTCAAGTTCGCCCGCAATTGTCATAATTTAAATTGTTGAGAAACATGGCGCAATCAAAATATTAAATATTTTCTTCAGAGTTGGAGCTTCCGTTTTCTTTACAAGGTAACATAATAAGCGGTAAAGGCAAATATAGTGGAGTATAACTGCTTATTTTAAACATTTGCAATAAAGAATGAAACGTATGTCCCCAAACAGACATAGAGTATTAAGAGTAAAACTTGATTCAAGTAAAGACAGTTACATCTGTATCGTTTACATTCCCTCATGAGTCTAATTTTTTTTTTATTTTAAATAAATATATCTCTACGACAATTTAGACTAAGGTATTGGGATATAAATCGTTGGGTTGGGTACAAAATATTAGGGTATAAGAAAGATAGTATTGCTGGAGGTTACGATTTAGTACCAAGAGATAATCTACATCGTGTCAATGAATACAGAATGTGGAGAAACGGTTGAAATGTATTGAATGGACCGGTTATAAATTGTTACATTTTAGCTAGTTAGTTTTATGTTCTCTGCATGAAATATCTACATTCGTTCAAGGTCTGGACAAAGAAAATGCTTGTCATGTTGGACATATATAACGTCTATTATAAATAAACAAAACTGTATTCATTCTTTTTTCTGAATCCTCGGTAATAACGAGTTTGATGCGGGTATTAATACGTCGAAGCCGTTGTAACGATGTGTATTCATAATCTATAGCAAACGAGTTCTTTCATCCGATTCGAAACAAAACACGAAATACGGTTCTGTATTTATTTTGCATCCCATCGTTTATGCTTTATAAATATTTTAGCTTTATTCTATGAATGGATTTCAATGAAAATTGGCAATAGTAAGAGACTGATTCACTGCGTCTAAAAATATCGGACAAATGAGACACAGAACTAGTCCCAGTCTTAGTGTGAGATACGGAAATGTGGATTTAACAGATGTATCAAGCGCATGATCAAGCACATTCGATTAAAAGAGCATGCAATAACAGTTTTTACATTTTTTTTGTGAAAAGCTTTGAGATTTAAAAAGATAACATTTCAAGGCCTGCATTTGGTTTATTAATGATTCTAAAGCTGCTAAAGAAGATTTTAGCAATATGAGAAATATATAATATAGAATCCTTGTAATATCAATCAACCCAAGTTCTTTCTCGCATAAACGCAATATAGCAAAGTATTAATCAACCCAAGTTCTCGTCGCATAATCGTACTATAACAACGTTTTAATCAACCCAAATTCTTTGTCGCATAAACCCACTATAAAACGTATTAATCAAACCAAATTCTTTGTCGCATTTACGCACTGTAACAAAGTATTAATCAAGCCAATTCTTTATCGCATAAACGCACTATAAGAAACTATCAATCAACCCACAGTTCTTTGTCTCATAAACGTACAAAAACAGCGTAGTAATCAACCCAAATTCTTTATCGCATAAACGCACTATAACAGCCTATTAATCAACCCAATTTCTTTGGCGCATAAACGCGCAATAACAGAATATGAATCAACCCGAATTCTTTGTCACATAAACGCACTATAACAAAGTAAAGATGCATGTCTGCAGCACATCATGTAAACAAAGGGAGCGACATATATATTATATCGCGGCAAGAACGTAAACTTGTTTGGTGCGATATTAGGATATCAATTTAAATGAACAAAGAATACACTTTTTCAGATCAAATTGGTATTTGATAAAATCGATGATCATATGACGGTATATTTGACAATGATTTTTGTTGTTGTTTTCCTAAATTCTAATACAAACTCTGATGCAGAGTACAGAGACAAACTTATAACAATTAAAAAGTGTTATCTGCTAAAAGATCGTTGTAAAGAGGTCAATCAGCCAGCAGATTATTTGTAGCTGATTTTTTGAGGTATTTCCTTCTTGAATGTAAATCACTGTGGTATTTACATATAGAACATAATGCATTAACACATTTACATATTCAGTAGAATTAATTATGATATTCAACAGTAGAATTCATTATGATATTCAATAGAATTCATTAAATTATTTAATAGAGAACCAATGAAGATATTCAATAGAATTAATTAAAATATTTGCATCTTCAGTATAATTCATTTAAGTATTCAATAAAATGTATTGAGACATTCGATGGAATTTATTAAGATATTGACATTCAACAAAAGTATTTAGGATATTTACATAATCAATAGAATTCTTTGCACTGATTCTGTAGAAAATTTTAATTTATTTTATCAAGATATGCATCACATGGAATGGACAAAATGGTAATTGTTCCTGTCCCTAAAATGGAATCTCAATGATGCAGATAACTACGGAGGTATCATTCTTTCTAATATTATTGGTACAATAATTTTTATATAATTACCAAAAGACTGACGTTCTAGTAGCACATATTTCATATTTCCAATGCTGTTTTAACCTCAAGAGTATATTGTTGATTCTCTGTTTGTTTTGAATTCTGTTACAAGTAAATGCTTGATTAAAAAATGTAAACTATGCAGTGCTTTCATAGATTGTTGAAAGGCATTTTGTTGTTTGAATATAAATATTATATGGCACAAATTAGCAAAAGATAATGTTCTTAATAAAATGATACGCCGTAAAGGTATATTTATAAGAATGTACAAGTTTGTGTGAAACTCGTGGATAATTTGTCTGCTTTTTAAAAATTGTTATCAAATCTGTAAAACAATGTAATTCTTTGTCGCTTGTTTTATTTGTTATATTGCTTAATGATACTGTAAATTATTTTACTCGATACAGCTGATACATTTCTGTTCGCAAAGTTACCTCAATCATTAAACGCACATTTTAACAAGTTACCTTCATTTTGTGATTAGTAGAAACTTTAAACAAATATTGATAAAAGCTAAGATTGTCAGCGTTAAGAAAGAAAAGGTGGGAAAATGTCTTTTCAAATTATATGACAAAGAAATTGAAATTTTAAAATCTTGTGCATCTAGGTGTTATTGAGTAGCAATGGTATCAAACTGAGTAAAGAATTTTGAAGCCACTAATCGCAATCGTAGCTAAGAACCATGACATATCCCGACCTTATATAACGACTACTGTAAATTACCAACTGCACTATGCCTGTCGACATACGCTCCTATTTCTAACACCCTCGATTTTCGTTTGAAAAGAATTCACAACTTAATTACACAACGAATTAATGGACTTCACTCTTTGTCCTAACTACCTTACTTTGCTAATTAGTGATTCATTGACATACATTTCCAGATGTAGAAAAGTCAATTCGCAAAATACATGCTACAAATCATTTAAGACTGATAATTTACGTCTCACAATCAGTCTCAAAAGATATGCACAAAATTGTTTATGATTGATGATTTCTATTACATACAAAACAACTACATACTAACTCATTCATATAATACATGAGTTATATAAGATTTGATACAAAATGCATGCAAATGATTACTTCCGAACTCAAGGAAAAGCTTATGTGTGAATTTAAAATGAATACATTCAACAAATAATTACAAACTTACATCAATGAACATATCTTGTATGCAATTGCGACTAACCTTGTGCTTTATTCGAGACTCACGCCATTCTATGAATTCTAATCTTTCTTCTTTCTTTACCGTCACTTTCCGATACGCTCCCCTTAGACAATTTAACGAGAAAGGTACTTTTTACTAATTTTCGTAGCAAAAGTCTGGCTTGCCTCAGAAACTTGGACTGACTAATTCCGCGAGGGGAATTTCTAAAAGCCTGAATTCCGCCTGGGAACCCACACTTCCTCGTTTAGCTTAGCAAATCAGGATTACTTTCTCTAAACATCAAACATTGTATTACTGCCATCCAAGTCAGACTAATCCTCTCTAGTCCCCCTTTATTAATAACTATTCTGGAAAATATTAGGACACCTATTTCAAATAACCCAAGTTTTCCCGAAATTTGTCCCGGTTTTTCTTAACTCTCGTCATTTTCCGCTATTGACATTATTTAATATTGGCTTCTTCCATATGTCTGACCGTTATCGAAAGGACTCTAATTCAAATTCAATTCATGCCCAAAACATAGCAGATCCAATCCATCGCAGTCAGCCATTTATTGCAAGCTTAGCCCATACGTCAATCTTAATGTTTACGAAATTGTATCTACATACATACATACATACATACATACATACGTACGTACGTACGTACGTACGTACATACATACATACATACATACATACATACATTCATACATACGTAAGATGCCAATTTCGATACCAGATCTGCACCATTTATGTTTCAAAAATCATTAGCGAAGAAAGTGAAAGAAGCAAAACACAAAACAGTAACTGTGGATCTAACTTTAATGAAAAATGGAGAAAAGAATGCCTTTGACTGGAATGCGGTATTCATACATTAGGATTACCGGTGTGACCTATGATCGCGTGATTTCGAAGACTGCAAAAGTGGATAATCCTTTATCGACAGGTTTTAAGAATTTTTAAAAATGTGCCCTCGTTCGCCACAAGATATCTGGAGAACACATTATAACCCAAGACATTGTTTCGCAACTTATAACCCAAGACATTGTTTCACAACAAAGAAATGCGTTATTTGGATCACAGGGGCTCGTTACAAAGAAAATCTAGGGATGGGGGTTCTAACCTGTAATAATATAACACAAGGGAAGACACCGGTCCGCACCCCTCGGTAGTTCCAACACTGCTAGTTTATCCTAATTGCGTTGAGCGCTAAATACGAGCAGACGATAGCAAAGAAAGAAATGGACAATTTGTGCCATGGTAACATTAGATTAGTAGCGTAGATACTGCTAATTATCTAAATGTAAAATTGTGTTCAATATTTTATACACACTCGAGTTTGTTCGGATCTTACCTTTCGGTCAATGGTGAAATCCAAGACTGTCCGAATGCAAAATTGCACCGTGGGTTGGGTTGTTGTCAAAACGTAAAGATCGGCGAACAATTATTGCATTTTCTCCATTATATCACAAAATGAACGAAGTGTGTCCAGCTGTTTTGAAAATTGAACTATTCTTGATTACGACTGACCTAAGTTGGAAATTAGCCGACGCAGTTAGGATAAACTAGCAGTGTGATTTGGATTACAAAGTCAGCGGGTCATCGCAGATTTTGTTGGTTTTTAACTTTGCTGCAATAAAAGATACATCTTAAAGTTCAAGTGTAACTTATTAGAAAGAAGATGGACCATTATCCTCCTTGATATCTGGATAATTATGTTCTAGGACGAAGTAAAATGAAACCGATGATAGTACACATTTTATGAAAGACAGTAATTTGATTGCCATTTTGTTAAGAATATTTTTTTGGCTTTTTGTATTGGCTTGTATGTACTGTGTTGGGCTATAACATTGCTTCATATTGATTATAAGGAGACTGTTAAAAGTACGACTTTAAAAGAAATATGAACTAATAAAATTATCCTCTGAATGGACAATGCATTTGTTTGTTAATTGTGCATGTTGATTTATTTGTACGTTTAGAGAGAGAGAGAGAGAGTATGTTGTGCAAGTTGCAATATCCTATTTCAAGCTGAAAAAGTACGAGTCATATGAAAATTTTTCAATACATTTTTGACCCCCACATTTTTTATTTGACCCCCAGTTCTGACACCAAGGGGTTTTTTTTACCCTCAATTTTACACCCCTGGGGGGGGATACGCTGTCATTATAAGAAGTCGTTTGGTGAAAGCAAAATGTCAGTATGACAAGCCACCCAGGAGAAGTAGTGATAACAAAATGTTCAAGCTGGCTATTGTGACAGTCATGTTAGAAGTCGGAAAGGCACCATTGTCATTTAGGACCAGTTAGAGATCGCAATTTGTTTTTGAAAACCGCATGCTGATATGACCATTCATTCAGGAGAAATGCGAACATTTTCAAGATGACCAATATGGTAGGTAAATTGAATGTTTGAACGGCTCCATTTCGATCAGCTAGATTCAATAAGAAGTTGTTTAGTATAGATGATAATGACCATCTATTTTCAGAATGAACAGTAATAAAAACATTCTCCAAATGGCCACTGTGGCGGACATGCGTAACTTAAGATTAGCACCAATTTTATTTATCACCAACTGGACAATCATGAGAAGTATTTTAGTGAAAACTCCATGCAGATATGACAATCCATTTAGGAGGAGTAGCTATGGGAAGATTTTCATACTGGCCACTTTGGTGGCCATATTGGATGTCTGAGCGGCACCATGTTCATTCAGAATCAACTAGAACATTAAATGCAGTTGATACTAAGCTTGTGCTTTATTCGGAACTCACACCTTGTTAAATTGCATGACAATCCTTTCAGTAGATTAGTAGTAGTAGCGATAACAAATCAGTGCTAACGGACGGACAGGCGACGGACGACAGACCAGTCCATAAGTTCTTCTGGTCTATGATCAGTAGGCCTAATAAAAATAGATGGTGATATACTTTATTAGTAAGATTTGTTGTATTGTTTAAAGATCTTCCATCATGTATCCTGTTAAGTAAAAATCTTAAAAATATAAACAATATATACACCGTGCTTCCAAGAAATAGTCCACTCCCATAAGTACATTTACTTTTCTGCTTTTTTATGTTCGTGTAAGTTTCATAATATATGGTTATTTCATGTTTATATCGTCAGCCTCTTTTTCAGTTTGCTTTGGTTAATTTGAACTCTTCAGTAACAGAGGAAATAAAGGCTCTTTATTAATTCTTTCATTCATGCTTACATGCATACGTACATACGCACACATACACGAACGTTAGATAGCTAATATATGGATGGTGGATACCTATACCTTCAGATACTGGCAAGTAGTAGTAGTAGTAGCAGTACTAGTAGCGGTATTTCGATTTTAAATAAGGAAACTTCCAGATTTATGGCACAATGAATATTACACATAATATCATTATTTTAAACAATTTAGTCTAATCATTCTTTTGTGAGTACAAAATTAGGAACACGACCTGAACAGTATTTTGCGTCATACCTACCTATATAGTTTCACATCTTGCTTTAACAAGTTAGTATCTTGCTAAAACGAAATAATGTCTTGTTTAAACAATATGTTATCTTGTTTTAACAAGATATGACTTTGTTTAAACAAGATAGAATTTTTATAAAACAAATATTGTTTACTTTATACATAGATGAAAGCATACATTTGTCTCTTTTAATAACCAAAAAAAAAAAAAACAATATTATAATCCAAAAACATTTTATACGACTTCAATGAATCTAAAACCCAAGTATGCTCCCCTCCACCCCCCAAACAAGGCCCTTGTTTCACTTGTGATCAGAATCAGCAAGATATTCAACAACCCACCGACATGAGTTCCTTAGTTCCTAGGTTTAGTTTGGTGTAAGTGAGAGATACGTTGCTATTTAGTCTTGACTTTGCTGGTGTAAGGTGACACTAGGTCACTGGGTTACATATGTAATACATCTATGCCATACACATTTACCATTACTGTCGTCTTAAAAATAGCGTGTACATACATGTATGCATGCATGAATACGTACGTATGTACGCATGTACATATTTACATACATACATACATGCATGCATACATACATACATACATGCATCCATGCATGCATACATACAAGGCTTGTATCAGTAGTAATATCTTGAGGTTTTGCTTAAAAACGAAATGTTACGTAGC
Source organism: Sinohyriopsis cumingii (assembly GCA_028554795.2). Taxonomy (NCBI): domain Eukaryota; kingdom Metazoa; phylum Mollusca; class Bivalvia; order Unionida; family Unionidae; genus Sinohyriopsis; species Sinohyriopsis cumingii. Next base: position 116,408,565 of record CM068838.1, on the reverse strand, counting down.
ACGTAATTATATAAATGAAAGAAAAAGTTTCTTGTCTGACTAATGCTCGACGATGTCTTTTTATATCTTTGGATATATTGCTACGTCATGCCCATTAATCCGTCAGTGTATCTTTATATCCATCTGTCATCGTTTGCCTTCACACTTGAACGCCATCTACATCAATTAAGAAAGAGTGGGCATATTTGATATAATGTTCTGAGTAGTGATCGTAACTTTCAAATCAACTGAGTTGACTGATTTTTTTCAGAGTTAATTCTTTATCCATCCAATGAGCAACATATTCATAAACATAGATATCACATTAACGCAGATTAAATTCTTTTTATTTTTTTTAACTTTGCTAATTGGGTTAAAGAGGACATAGTATTAATTACTTTCCCTGCGCCACTTACAAGATATTCAGGACAAATTATAGGTTGTTGTTGTGGTTGTTGTGGGGTTTAACGCCATTTTTCAGCACGATAGGCTATACATGGCGGCCAGTATTAATGGTGGAGGAAGAACCCGGAAAACCCCGGAAAGAACCACCGACCCACGAGAAGCTACTGGCAAGCTTTCTCACATGCCCACATTGGCTGAATCTTAGACTCGAACCGCCGCAGACAGAGGTGAGATGGCAGTGATCCGTAACGAAGAGCGCTTTAGACCACTCGGCCACTCGGGGCCCCGACAAATTATAGGAAAGATGACTTTAAATGTTCCTCGGTAGGCAATTGTGATATGTCTAACATAGACTGGACTGTAGGATTGACCGAGATATATATTTAAAAATAATTCGTAACTTCTCTTTCAATCCTTGTTTGGTAAATAACCAAAGTGATACGGATGGCAGCTGTTGACATACATTCTAAGTATGATCGTAGAATTGACTTTGAGGTTGCCAATTTATGTAAAATGGTTTAGCATCAAACAATGTTTCAAGCTACAGTAAAAAGTATTTTAAAAAAGAACAAAAGTGTCATAGATAGTCAGATATTGACGCACATTTAAAAAAATAACTCTTTGAAGAAGAAAAAAACGAAGTGGAAATGCATCAATAAACACATTTGTACCAAAGCTGGGTTGCGTACCTAATGTCACGAAAATATGTTTAAATATTACTAAGCTTTGATAGGGCTTAAGCTGGCAACGTTCAATGCCAAGATCGGCAACTGTGTGTATCAAAACAGGAGACGAATATATAATTCTACTAAAATATACATTTAAGTCTAAGATAGAATTTGCAAGGCAATTAGCGTCAGGATATGTTGAATTATTCCTAAGCTAAGCAGTTACAAGTAACTGCTCTCATAAAGTGCCACGTGTTTTGGTGTTTTTCATTTTATTTTATTCTTTCAAAAGTTGTTGTTAATTTCTTAATATCAAAGACGAGAAGACAATACCTTTTCAAGGCACATCTACATGTAGAAGACAGTACATGTTTAATACGCACATGTTTATGTATTCGGCAGTTCACGTAGAAGATGACACTGAATTATATTAAAGGTTTGATAACCTGTGCTAGTTACGATACGTATGGACGGTCATACACATGGAAAAATAGACTGACGCAATGAAAAGGTAATTACTTGATTACTCCTAGTCAGACCTAAATTATACGTGTATCGTGTTTTCAAATTTCAACCATAATTAAAGTTAGTCCTCCTGTGCACTTTAAAATCTAGAAATAATACACTTGCCAAATAATTACCTAAAATGTCAAAAAGAACTAGTCAAGTTAATAAAATAGGATTTCAGGGTATATAATATCCAATACCCACATGTTACTCTTTAGCAATCTGTTAAATTCCATGATTTCGTATGTTTTCAGTATTTGTAGCATACAAAAACATGAATGGGCAAAAGCTTTCGTGATAAGCCGGACAGGCTAGTATAATGCATGTCGGAAAGTGATTGCATTCTGTGCCATCAACTGTGACCCTCGTATAAAACCTGAGAAAACACCGAAGCATGTTTGAATCTAATTCCCTTAAATAAATAACTCTCCCGAAAATCTTCTTCCGTTCCATCTTTAAGGTCAAGACTGATCTATTGAAATAGGTTTGTATAAATGCCTTTCAAGGTTTCATCTCTGATGCAGTTATCTTTCAAAGGTTCCTACCAACAACTAGTGAAAAATTTCGGTGTCTGGATGAGTTCTTTATGTTCTATTTCCGTGAAAACACTTTTGAGGCTTTCCTTCGTAAAACGTCTTTTGCATTTAAGACTGCCCATTACTTCAAAGGGTTCATCTTCACCCACGCTTTTGTACTCACTTATGGCTTTTTGCAGCACGTCAGTCATATACACAAACATATACTTGAAAACTGAATCAAGCAAGGCTGACGTGCTCAGTAAATACTGGGGTCATTTTAAATGTAAAGTAGTAACACTCTGTCCACCCATACACTAAAATGTTGGCTACTACTCTCGTTCCTTTTCTTTGATCGTTTCCTCTTTTGGCAGATGATGAAGGAAGAGAGTTTGATCTACTACCTCATTTCTTTGTTTCAGGGATTGTTTTTATTCTGCCAGACTTCGTTTCAGCACTTTCTGCTTGCAAATCATGTACATTTCTCTTTCTAACTAACCCTAGAAAAAAAGCGAAGGACGGGAAATGACTTTTCTCGGACATTTCTGCCACTGTTCCTATAAATAGAGTCTCCTTAAAATCTCGAATATCAAACATACATATACGTTTATTCGGCCTTGTTTAGTTTAGCCGCTAAAGAAGATCAGTTCCAATTCTTTCCCTTTGATTACATCTTCATTACAGTCTTTAGGCACTCATATGTTTCTCGTTCCTACACCATTTGTCGTTTTTCGTTGAATGAACCGGGCCTTTCCTTCCAAAGAAACTACTGAGATATTTTTTTTCTGACCAGCATGGATAACTTCCAGATACAGATGAGAATCGAACCTGACATACAAACTATTGAGGTTCGTGTGTGTATCACATACATGTATATTATCCAATTGTTTAAAATATAACAACTAAAAATCAACCATGTCAAACAATGTCCATTGAATATAATGTGTGATTTATTTGATTCTTTTGTATCTCAAATTTGTCTTACATCTGTGAAATTTGGGGATTTTGAAAGCAGACAATATAGAAAATAGAAAATATTGCAATTGTTACTAGGTTGTAACTTTCTACCAACCATATGTCTGTATATGGAGAATTGATATGAATGTGTTATTAAATACTGGTTCGGAATTGCTAAACAAATATAATTAATGTCTTATTACATTATACCAATGAATGTATACCTACTGGGAAAGAAAGAATTATATACATTTTAAATGTAAGAACTAATCTGTTGAGGTAAGGATTTGGAAAAGTCTGGTATTACCCTAATCAGTCAATAGATGTTGCTTTTATCTCTTTTTTTGAATCCAAAACTAAAAACCATTTTCATTCTGACTGGCGTTTAGCAGTTCCTTTGAAAAATTTATAAATCTTTAGAGAGATAAAATTATGATCGAAACCACTTCTCATCTTAGAATAATTCCTAATGATAGTCACAGAAAGGCTTTAAGATGAGAAATTGTGACCCAAATCCCAGTCGTTTTATTATCCCGGAGTTGAACATTCTGATTGACTGGTTCTCTGCTAACAAAATGCTGGCGGATCCAGAAAAGTTGCAACCAATAGCGGTGGGTAAAAGGACATTCAGTATGAAACCTGTACTTAATATAAGCAGTGATATCCAAAAATTGCGAAGAAATTGTTAAACTGCATGGAATTGACATTTAGTATTACCTGCAATTCGATTCAAATGTTTTTTTAAAAACAAATCTATAGGAAAGCTTCAAAGCAGTATATGTCTTAAAACGTATGGGTCATAAAGCTAACAAGAATAAAAAAATTTAAAGGCACAATAGTGCAGAGTGTTCGTAATTTTGTGAATGTTACAGATCACATAACTAGTGAAATGTGTCGACTTATAAGCTGAAATAATTCAAAATAACTTAGAGTTTGAGAAGATTAAATTGAGCAATTGATAAATAAACGAGAGAAAATGAATTTTTGTGGGGGCCCGCTTTAATTGAAACTTGTAGGTCACGAACCGTTACGGAAACCTCACGTGACCACAAAAATGTATACGTCATCTTCGTCCAGTGGGCGGGTTATGAGTCACGTGGTTGTAATTTAAATATCTACTGTAAACAAAAATGGCGGACACACGTGAGCGTCAAAAACGTAAAGGTCGCCCGCGCTTATCGCTTTCCGAGAAGAAACGTTGAAAAACTGTCTGAGAAACCGAACGGGACTTATCAAGTATTCGTCTTGGGGACCAGTTTGTTCGATGGAGAGCATTGATGTAAGAGTTAGGACTGGCATCAGGGACTCAAAAGGCGAAGTTGTTGTTGGACAGGTAAGCCAATGTCGGTGTTATATGGTGAATCACATTAGTTTCCCCAGAATCAAGTGACTGTGATGTCTATGTATAAGTGTTCTCCATTTTTCAATATTTTGTTCCTACTGTATGTTTGAAAGCACACTGTTTTATTAATACAATGTTTGCACAAGGACTTGCTTTGTGATATGTCCAAAATAGATGTGATCGGCTGATCAATATTTCACTCGGTGACTGCATTGTGTGTATGTTGGGGTGGAATATATTATTTATTTTTTATAACAGCGTGCTCATAAAGGTCATTTTGTACACCTGTCAGTTATCTTCGTGAGACAGGTTTTTTTTTTAAAATTCGGCGAGGGAACTTAGATACATTTACAAGCGTTATCATTATTTATATCATATCTATCCCTCTCTCTCTCTCACACACACACACACCTTAGGTTAATGTGACATGCACATTACTTGCATAAAAGTTTAATAACCTTATCATGTAAACGTGATGGAACAAATAATAAGATTTTATTTTACATCTTTCAACTACTAGTAAGTCTATTATAAAGCACTGTATTGACTACAGTTACAAAAGGATCTCTAGTCATGATAGGAAAGGATGTTGTAGTGCTACCAAATATATGGCTGGTAGATTGTTATCAGTTAAAGTTTTGAGCTGCAGTCAAGTTAGTTTTATTGATGTGAATTTTTTTTATAGATCTATTATTATGCATTCTTGCTTAAATGAAGTATTTTAGTTCTAAGTGTTTAACACAGTGCACAAAGAAACAGATTTAAAGCATAACTTATAATACAAATGAATATTTAAAAGAATATAGCAAAAGATGAACCCAAGCATACAGAACCGATGGCCAGTACATTTTCATGCTTCACATCAACACCTGGCCAAGTGCTTTTGCAACATACTGAGAGAATGAAGACACCTTCAGTATCTGAAGTATTTGCTATTGAATCAGGAACGTAAAAATGACAAATTTCTTGCAGATTTTTTTGTGTGTGGGTGGGGGTTGTCTTACAATTGTCATTCTGCTAAAAACAATGATGTAACAAATGCAATGCTGATAAAGGACATTATTATAACTGCCAGCAGGTTGAGTTCCCACTTCATGCTTTTCTTAGTTTGAGTTAAAAAAAAACCTTGAATTTCGCTTTCTCAGAAGTGGGGTTGGGTATTTCAACTGTGCCACTTGATGCATAGAAAAAGGCATAATTTGAACTGTCATTGTTTTGGTTATGCAAAAAAGTTCTGGTATACTATGATGGCTAACCCAATAATCACAGCTGGGTTTTTTTCCCCCACTCAATACTTAGAGGACCAGTGATTGTATATTGAAATTGTGTCTACATGCCTCATATGCTTTCCTTATGCCATTTCCCATTTATACATGTATCTATGTCCCACATGCAGTTCTTGCTAACACCCTCTTCCCATCTATTCACTTAGCTCATGATGAATGCACATAAGACATATTTAATTTAAAAACAAAATACTGTGATAACAGTTGAAGTTTGTTTTTGGAAACCACTGGCAGTTCATTAGAACTTTATTCATTAGGACTGGTGATATAACTTATTTGGGATTTAATTTACAATACTGTAAGTTCTTTTTAAATTTCATTTTTTATTCTTGGGAATTAAATGACTTGTTGGTTTTCACTCTTTACTGTTATAAAACTTTTGGAATTGAAAAGCTGTTACTGTTTTGATGATTGCTCTTCATGCATTTTTAACTTTATTTTATCTACCTACTTTTCAAGGTTGCCAAACAAATGGATAATATGGCTTTATTACAATGGTCCCAAGACATGAAACAGTTTTGGTTTTCATGCAAGACTGCTAGCAGCTATGGACAATTTTTTGTGAGTTTTCAGTCCTTTTATTTGAAACATATATGTAAACATTTGCTATTGTATACCTTTGTATGAAATCAAAATTACAGTGCATAATCCTTATCTTCTGATTTCTTTTAATGTATTTTTTATCAATATATATTCATCACCAAATCTTCTAGGTATGTAGTTTATTAAAAGTAATTTATTTGAAATGTCATAGTAATGTGGAATATTGAAGGAACAATGATCTGAGGAAAATTTGAATCCTGCTACACTAACTATTAGCCAGTTCTACAATGTAGCTTTCACTTTATGATATAAATCAAGTTGTCTTATCAATATGGGGTCACCATGACAAAAGAGACCAGCTTTAGGTGCTAAAGTTATTGATTGTGGCATTCTTTCAGAGTATCTTGAGGAGTGTCCTAAATCACATCACCAATACACATGAGTAGATCCTCTCACATGGCCAAGGCATTAATAAATGTCTTCATGAACCTTACTTGGAGAATGAAGAGCTGACAAAGCCTTGGCTTGATGAAGATGATCCCAAGAAGAAAGCCAAAGTGCTGAAAACAGTGGAGTATTAATTAAATTTCAGGTATGCCATTTCAGGATTGCAACAATTGCATGGTATTTAAAAGAAAAATATGAAGACCACTTTAGATATTTTTATTCTCAACTAAATAATAAATCACTGTATATATTTACCATTTGAAGATCTGAATAAGTTAGAATTCATAAGATGTGTGCACATGATACATGTATAGTGACACTCCTTCTCAAGTCTTTGGTAATTTCAGGTATAAGACATGCACATCAGGTATAAACAATTCCATGACACTCTATCAATAAACACTTCAGTAAAGATTTTATGTATGCAAAAATTACCAACAGTAATGATTATTTAATAATTGTATTAATCTGTTAGCAGATTACAAATAACACATGTTACAAGATACATGTTTTTGATAATTGCAGAAGCACTGCTGAGCTTGAAGTTTTTCATCAGCAGATCATGATGTACAGTGCCAAGAGATTTTCATACATCCCTCCTGTGTACAGGATTAGGAATGAGCTAGCTGCTTTGAATCACAATATACAAAGTGGCTGAGGTGTAATGAGAAACAAAGAAGGGGAGATAGTGTAAGCTTGTTTCACTACAGGGCATTAGAAATAATTTTATATAGTGATTGTGCATTATGATCCCTGCCTGGAGATCAGACGAATGGAGTATTATTCACATGTACAAGTCATGAAAACTTTGTATTAGATACAAGTCATTTTGCAACAATCGGCACACATTTATAAATGTGTGGTAAGGAATCTTAATATTTTCATGCATACAGATCTTGTAATTAGTATTGTTATCATTCTAGTGGATATTTATTTTGATTTGAGCAATGCAAGTCTAATAATTAGATCCAGTGATATGTATAGCACTTTCCCAAGGGACTGACACACTTTATTAAGGATATATGGGGTTTATGGAATATCCTCAGGACGTTTGGGGTAGATGATGTCATCATGATGATTACTATCTAATACCTGTTCATGAAAACATGTTGCTTTCTGAAGGAATGGGCAAAAATGCATCCTGTCTCACATAGTATTTTGTGGATAGAACAAATACGAACAAAAACAAACCCTCAACAACTCCTTCTTGGGAACTGATCATGAGGCTCTAATATTGGGTAAAAAGTTAATATGGGTTAGCATGGGGATGCTTGTCACACATGTTAAGAAAATAAATTTTTCTTTAAAACAGGCATCGATGTTACAACAAAAAAAAGCGGCAGATGGTCCGTCTACCCTTGCAAGGAAAAGAAAACATCCCCACATCAGGGAGCTTATAAAGAAAGTCCTTATCTGTCAACTTGAGGGAAAGCAGGTATGCAGAGGAGAAGAGAACTAAAGGAAGATGATCCCAGGAGAATGTGTAGAAACCTGGCACCTCAAGAACCACCATCAACTCTAGTTTTGGTGTGGTGAAGGAGATCTCTCGATTTTAGTTATGTAAAATATGAAACAGTGTCTGATATATAGAGGTGTCAGCTAAGGCAGGTTACACTTTATATAATATCCTGAAATATCAGTAGTTGAAAATAAAATAATGTATAATATTGTATCTGCAGTTGCTGAAAACTTTTTATATTGATTATTTATGATCGTGCCCACATTGTTTATAGGCAGAAATAGACTGATGTTAAAAAAAATCTGAAAGCATTATTGTTTGATGCAATATTATGTGCATTTATAAGAAAACAATGAATAAAATCAATTGTATTCATTTATATACAAACTCATACATGCAAGAAAGTGTTTAAGTTCATGCAAGCCTAGAGGGGAGGAAGCCAGTGTATTGTCCATCTGGATATTTGTCATGTATCTGCCAGAAACAGCAACAGGAAATTACATGTCTCTGTCCAGACCCCAACCTTCCATGTTGCCATAGTATGAACTGCCTATAGGTAGCATGACTGTTGGCACTCATCAAGTCAACTTTATCGTTGAGGACAAGAACATTTTGTCTGTACATCCTGGACAAGGCAAGAACAGCCTCATCAAGGATTAGATCTTGAAAAATCTGAAAAATTATTCCAACTGTAATATCCTATTTCTAAAATGTAAAAGAATATATTTTAAGAAATAATAGGAGCATGTGCTTATTCAAATGTTATTCATCTTCGATCAGCAAATTCCACTGTCAAATACACATGGATCAAAACTGCACATGGTTTTTATTTTGACATGAACAATGAGAGTTCCATCGCAACTAGAACTGATAGTTTATGTTAAGATGGACAGCTCAAAGTTTTTGGGGAGCATTTCTAGAAGTCAGAGACACCTGCATTGGGATCAAATAGGAATGGTTGATTGCAGCATAGATTTGTTTAGTGAGGTACCCACATTGAAATCAGGTAATGAAAAGAATCTACTCGATGAGTATCAATTGTAAATTAAAACAAAGTCCTTATCATTTGCATATGTATGCATGTCTGTTTTTGCACGGTTTACAATTTTAAAATTCTTTCACAGTGGTTGCAAAGAAATAACATTTACAACAATCATATATGTACATCAATTATCAATCTTTGAGAGTCCACCTTGGAAATGGAATTCATTGTAAATGTTGTATTGTAAGAGTAACTATCAAAGTTTTAATTCTGTTTGTAAATTGATGCAGTATTTTGATTTTATTGGTACAAAGTGCAAGTTGTACATTCATAGGCATGTGCTACACATATCCTGTATACAGAAAGAGGTTTTCTGTAATGTAGCCAACATACGTGTCAAGTTATTCATACCTTTTGATATATACATTTTGTACATAAAAATTTTAAGCTCTGGCAATAACACGCTTAAGGAATATATAAAAGTTATTGAAAGAATTAAAGAAATTTCAAAATTGCCATTGAATCGAGTAAATTTGTTATACAGAAATCATTTGCACTAATCACCAGTTCAAAGGTGGAAACATTGAATGCCAAGCAGACTGGGCAATTAAAATTCTTACCCAAAAATGTTAGATCAGATAAGAAGGGAAAAAAAATTCTTGCAAGCCTTCATGTCAGTCTTAATTCTGGATAAATAAAACAATTTAGGATTATTAAATCCTTAAGTTTATCAAGATATTGCATATATAGTATTATCTTAACATATTTTGGGGCTTTAGAAATACACATTAAGGCATGCATCATATTTAAAACAGAAGAATAAAAGTGTAGTATTTATTTCACAAGACTTAAATGGCTATATGAATTCTGTACATGTCTAATTTTTTTAAAAAACTGCAACCTAGTCAGGTCTAATTGCTGAACTCCAAAGTAAGATTGCATAGACTTTTTGTTCCCATTTTGTATTTAAAAAAAATAAAACTAATAAATGTATTACTTCAGTTGGTTTATTAATTAAATTGAAAAAAGAGCAAGTTGACCTTAATAGTATTGAATGTTTGTATGCCACTAACGTAGATCACTAATATGAAATGATTTTAGCTAATCTACCATTAGGCCTTCATACAAAGGAATTTATCTATTTTAAGTGTATCTCTGAAGCCGCTGTATATATTGGTTTGGAAGAAGGAAATAGAGTTGGCATTTCTAAAATCAACTGGAATACTATTCCAGAGCAAAGTTCCAGAGTACTGGAAACATTTTTTGAATAATTCCTTAGTTGGTTTGGTAATTTTATACTGTTTGGTAGACATGGATCACAGTTGTGGAGTATTACCAGGTAGCCTATACTTGTAAATATTCAGGAGCACTATTATTGGATATCATGTACATTAATTTGGCTTTTCTCAACCAGATTCAGTCTTTAATAGGTAATAATTTTAACTTACCAGCTAAAATTTTCCTTGCTTACTTTCTGGATTGATATAGCCTCAATGCACTTGTTTTAAGATGTGCCAGCTTTGCTATGATTTTATCATTTGAATTACTCCACACTGTGTTACAGTAGTCTAAATAGGGTTGTATGTAACTGTTATAAAATAGTTTTCTGTACCTTATCCTACTGAAAAGCCATAAACTTGAATTAACTTTTTTACTGACATGTTCAGTCCATGATAGGTTATTATGTACCAAAACACCAGGTAGTCTATACTGACAAACCATTTGCAAATTTGTATCCTTCCATGTCAGACATAGTTCATCACTATCAAGATTTGTTCTTTTTTGCCATGTTGAGATAAGTAATATTTTAGTTCTTCCAGTCGGCTAGCGTGGGTATGTGGGAAAGCCTGCCAGTAGCTTCTCGTGGGTCGGTGGTTCTTCCCTGGGTTTTCCAGGGTTCTTCCTCCATCAGTTATACTGGCCGCCATGTATAGCCTATCTTGTACTGAAAAATGGCGTTAAACACTAGAACAACAACAAGTTCTTCCAGTATTTACCACTATGCCATTGCATGTGCACCAGTTGTCCAGTTTGTTTAGGGCATCCTGTAAATAAATTTATAGTTTGTGCTTTGTGTTTTGGATGTCTGACAATGTTGTGTCATCTGCATAGAGATCTGTAGATGAAATTGAGTCCCTTAGTAAAAAGTGGTAGGCCATTAATAAATAGTATCAGTAGTAATGGACCTAAAATTGAACCTTGTGGTACTCCATATCTAATTGTTCCAGATTTCTGACAGAACATTATTTATATAAATATGTTGTGTTCTCTCTCTTAAGTTTGAAGTAAACCATCTAATTGTGCTTTCATCACATTGGTTGATTTTCAGTTTCTTAAAAGAATTTCATGTACACCAACCCATAAACTTTCCTGAAATCTACAAATAGAGATCCTATTATTCTACTTTGATCAAGTGTTTGAAGCCATTTATCAGTTAGAGAGATCAAGTCAGTCTCACATGAATGTTTCTGTCTAAAGCCTGATTGAATAGGGTGTAACAGCAACTGTTTCGTTAAATATGGCATGAACGAGTCATGGACATGTTTTTCAATCAATTTTGACAAGTTTTGGTTGTATTGAAATTGGCTGGTAGTTATCAGCATCATTCTTAGAACCAGATTTGTGCATATGCATTACTTTTGCAGTTTTCCATATTTTGGGGACAGATGAGGTTGCAATATTTAAATTGATTATGAATGTTATGCTATCTGAAATAGCTGAGGCAGAAGTTTGAATGAGTGGTGGACCAATCTGATCAAGTCCTGTAGCTTTCTTGATATCAAGTTTACTGAGACATTTTTTAGCAGTTTTTTTTATACCTGTGGGATAGAGAAACATCCCTCCTTAGGGATTTCTGAGCTTATTATAGTTGTTTTCTATCACTGGTTCTTTTAACTTAGTGGTAACGTTAGTGAAAAAAATCACTCAAAATATTTGCAATGTCAGTGTCATCAGTGACTTTTGTGTCATTTACCAGACGTGAGTGAATTTTATTTGTCTGATCTTTGTGTTTTACCCCAATGAGTTCACTGAAGACTTTCCAAATGGAGTTTGTGTTGCTCTTTGTGTTTTCAAGCATTGATTGATAAAAAGGTCTTTTTTTAGCCTTTTCAATCATACTTGTTATGTTATTTCCCCATACTTGATATTGTGCATGGTTTCCCATAGCCTTCAATTGGTCTCGTGTCTTCATAGCATCTAGAATTTCAGTAGTAAATCAGTTAGGTTGGATTTCATACTTTACTCAATGTACTTTTAGTGGTGCATGCTTAGAGACTACATTCATAAATCAGTCCACACTTTTAGAGCTTCACATATGTCATCAAAATTTTGGATAATATTCCATGGAACTTTATATAGGTCATCTTGAAATTGTTATTTACTTCAATTTTGGAAAGATCTGTAAGTGATAGTTTTGTGTGTATTGTTCCTATTTATGTTGCATTTAACCTTTCTTGTCAAAAAAGTAGGATAGTGGTCACTAAGACCAACATTTGGTACATTAACATAAGCCACATTGTTTGGTAGGTTGGTATAAATGTGATCAATAAGAGTGCTTGATATTTCTGTTACACTTGACTAGGCCTAATGATTCAAAAAATTCCATCCAGTTACTCCTTATTTGAGTATTGAGTAGGTCCTTATTTACACTGCTGAGTATATATGTTTCTTTCTCCTGTGCATGAACATTTTCTATTTGTTTCAAAGAGTTATCATTCCAAATTGCTTTGGAGGAAGGTGACCTATAAATGAAACCAACTAGGAATGATTCTGCATTATTTTGAGAAATTTCCACCCAAATACTCTCAATTTCATGTGACCCCAAGTCAGGTCGCCTTTCTGCATTTACATCTTGTAATGTATACAAGACGCCCCCCCCACTCCCCGCTGTCTCTCTGTCCCTGCATAATGGTTTATTGTAGCCTTGACAGTGAAATAGATTATCATTGTGGCTAGCATTTAATTTGGTTTCAGTGAGTCCTAAAACATGCATATTATTTTCCTTGGAAGACAACATTACTTAATATGTTCTATTTTTTCCACTATACATGTACCTTGTGCATTTAAGTGACCCATGTTAAACCTTTTGTATTTAGTTTCATATCAATTATATGTATTTCATCGTGCAATGGGGTACTCTATGAGATTGTCTCCATAATACTTTTACCATTTTGGTGTTATATAAGGTGGCCATATAAATGAGGGGCCTCTGTATTTTCTATGGTATCTGTGCATAGTCTTCCTTTATCAAATCATATTGGGGTGGGGTGTTGAGTAGCAACAAAAAGTAAAGCAGTTTAAACATACATTGTTTGGTAAAATAACTAATCCTTTAATACAAGTATGCATTTTCTAAGTTGTGCAAAACACTACTGACATAGATATTAGAGTCTTTGCCAAGTTACTTAGTACCAAACATTTTTCAATATCAATCAATACTTGTTTTGCAAGATATAAATAAACAATTACCCTCATTCTTGTCTGCCTTGTCTGAACTATGTGTAGAGCTTGGTCAGCTCAGTTTTTAGGCTGCACAGCATGTCTTCCTCCTCTCCCCCATCTGGTTTTTCAACTTCTTGCTCCATGCCTCATCCTCCCTCTTCCTCTTAAAGGTCGCTCTAGAAATGAGCTTGAAAGTGAGCTGATTTAAGTCTATCTAATGAATTTTAATATGTAAATGTATTTCATAATTTGACAACTAATATATTCATGACTACTTATCAAACTTATAGGAATATAGTGCTAACTTTGTATCAGAAATTATTACATGAGAGGTTGTGATTTGATGGAAGTTTTTTTGGGCTGGATCAGGTCAAGTGTTGGGTAGGGTGGGGATCCAAAATTTAAAAAGGGCCCCTTCTTTCCTCGAATGGGCACCAAAGCAAAGTCTATGTGTCTATTTACTCAGTGTGCACAATACCCAATAAACATGTGCAAGAATAAAGCTGTGGTCAAACTTCAGCTGACAAGTGACTGTACGTTTGTGTGTGTGTGTACTTTTTTATGATCTGGCCCCGAGTTTTGAACCCGGATTCCATATTCTGGTCGCAGATTTAAAAAAAAAAAAAAGCTTATTTAAAACCTTGTGTATGTAAAGTATTAACTTGGAGAAGCACACAAATTCTTTTCCGCTTCGTTTGAAACATCAGAAAGATGGGTGTTAGGGGTCCACTGGTGACAATCTGGTTAGAATTTATAAATTGATTAATGAAGTTACTCAATTTTGAGCATTTTCAAATATCACTGATGCTTTTCATTTATAAAATTGAGTGGTGGGGCCCGGACGTGAGGCAGTACGAATTCTACTGGGCAAGAAATAGAGTGAGTACCTGTGGGTTTTTGCAATATTGTACAGAGCACATCGATTTAAATTATTCTCGTACCACAAAAACTTTGAAATATAACTATAAAAGTAGTTCTACATACATTTCATTGTTTCCTCTCAAAATTAAAATTAGAAAGGAAAAGGATAAGAAGAAAAGAATGAGATCAGAAGAAGCTCGTACTCACCGTTGTTGACATTTTGGGCGGTCCGTAGCGTGGTTGTGTGTTACGTCATCATCTTCAGTGTTTACAATGTGGCCTATAATTATGCAAATTTCGGTCACCGGAATTATGTGTGTTATTCATTCGGGATCTGCCGATCACTGCCGAGCGGGATTTCAACATGGAGACGATAGATTCGTTACTCTACGTACGAAGATTTCAGAGAGCTCGTATTTCATAACGAGAACCCCTACGTACTTGATATTACCCTAGAAATGCCTTTAAATAGTATTTAATCAGTTGATATACATAAATGTCCCAACATTTTTGTAAGAAAATTCACCCTCAGCTGCACTATTGTGCCTTTAACAATTTTATATACATTTATATTCTCAGTTTCAATATTTGGCCTTAGCCTTTCATTTCTGAAGCGACATGAAAACTACTAAACTTGAACAAATGCAAGACTTTGCTCTAAGATTTATGTATGATGATTTAACCAGCAGCTATCACAAACTTTTATTTACGGCAACAATGAAAATTCTAAAGGTGAGAAGACTTCGGGATATGGCTCCAGAGATTTTCAAAATACTGAATAAGCGTGCTTCCAAATGATGGATGACATAATACGTTTTGAAAACAAGAAATATAATTTTAGATATTCGAATATTTTAGATGTCCCAAGAATAAAAATCTCAACATTCGGCAAAATGTCTGTTAGATGTGAGCTGCCACTCTATGGAATGAGCTACCAAACGGCTTTATAGAGCAACCGAACGATATTTCTTTAATTCTATCTTGGAATAGTAGAGTCTGTTAATGTAATATCTGTAAATAATACCGTCCCCACGCCATGATGACGGCAAATGTTTGTGTTAGCGTTTGTTTGTTTATTTGCCCTTGTATTATGTACTAATCAAGTGCCATACTGTTAGCTCCTTTCTTTTTTGTGTAAGGCGTAAGCTGCATCGCATCATTCTATTTGGGTGCGTCTGCATTTAATTTAAATTTCAATTCTTAGCAATAATTTAAAAAAAAATTATACAATTTATAATCTTAAATTATGTTTTCTTTAATTTAACCTATATAATAAATTCACTTTTAATCACTGCGTTTTACAATTCGTTGCTTGCTCCTTTCTTAAGTCATGCGTTGTATTTTTGAACCAGTTCTGTTTTTATGTCGTATGATTTGTTTAGATTTGTTTAGATTTATCACTAATAATGCATCTTGTAATGCCTTATTTATTTTATGCAGTACCGGTAAAAAGCTCATAAAATGAGAGCTTATGCTGAACCGTTGTTTTAAATAATGACGACGATCTTATTATTCCTGGTTAGAGTTTAGCTTGGTTTCTTTCCGGACCCTAATTGCCATTATGTTAGAGAATATGATGTTCCACAGACAGTAAATTTAGGGTGCTAATAGCTCATTGAATTCGGAACTTAGTGTATGATTTGTAAAACACTACATTTCTTACTGCCCTTCACAACAATACATTTAAAATGAACTCTTATGTTGTATAACATGTGATAAACCAAATTTCACTGAATGTGAACGTTTCATGCCAGTGGGTCAAATACCAGTATCTTTTCATTGAAAATGAAACCTATAGGCTAATTGAGCAGCATAATTATTGCGAACATTTTCGCTTATAGAGAAGCTGTGTTTATTTAAAGATGTTCTAAAACTAGTATCACCGTTAGCTCCGGTAAGCAGGTAAGTTCATTGTGTTTGTTGTATAATTTATTGACCAGTGTTTAATGAAGGATGAACAGATGTAGACCAACACGTAATCCTACATGTAAGACCTCGATGCAGATATTTATGTTTTGGGCATCTAAAACAAAAATAACATGCGCTACGTCTTACATTGTTGGACTAGACCAACACGTAGTAATCCTATTCCTACCCCCCCCCCACTTAAGTAGTCCAACATGTAAGACGTATCACATGTTATTTATGTTTTAGTGCTACGTCCCTGACGCCCAAAACATAAATATCAGCGCAGATTTTCTTACACACCGGGCTACTCCTTAACATGCAGAGAACAAATTGTTGATCTAGATGTAACTCGAGTCTCTCTGCAAGGATGACCTATCCGACCCAGTTTTTGATTTTTGGAACGTTCTTTTGGGTTGAGGTCAGTGGTAAAAAGAAATAACATAACTCGACACATGGTGCCACTCCAGACCAACAGGCAGATTTGTTTTGTTCGGACATTACCAGTAAATTTTAGAGTATGATTTTGCATACCATCAAATGAAAAATTGTTCACTTTATTTGGAACCTCATACATACATATTCCTTTGGAAGGTCATTATTTACATGCCCTGAGAAGTAATCAATTTTAAATGATGTGGTTATTTTTTTACTAGATCAACCTAAATGTGTGATCCAGTTCAATCCGGATTGAATGTTGCATGCTGTGATGTCACACTGAAAGCTACACATGTTGATAAACAACTTGTTACATGCTCTCTTCTTGACCCAGTTTAGTACCTGGCCACCATTGTAATGTCCCATAGCTATCAATATTATATGCCTGGAAGTTTCTTCATTACAGTTACGGTGCAGAGTATTAAATAATCAAAACTGAACTCTGTTAAACCAACTTAGCATTAAATTTTTAAACAGTTCATTATTCTTTTAATATTCAATTTAAGATGAGTAAATGCACATATATGACCTGTACGACTTTTACTACAGAATGGGGTACCTGTATTCTGAGTAAAAATAATGCTAGTCAGGCTTGTGGAATTATTTAGAAGTTTTTGAATGATGCTGGTAAATTATAAATATTCAGTCCCAAGCTGGGCTCCATTTGCAGCTCCCACACCCTTGTGAAGATTGCCAGCTTAATTGTATCAAAAACTATAAACTTTGTTTACAAAGCAAAGCAGGTGACCAATGAATTGGGAACATTACTATTTCTGTTCTCTCTATTTCACTGGTAAGTGATAATTAGGTCCTCACTTGTCCTGCGTGCTTAATAATAAGCATGCCTTGCTCTTTTACAGTCTAATGCATCATGGGTTAAATATATAAAGTGCTACCTATGCATATGTTTGACATAGTTAAGCTTGGATATTAGTGGACTGAGAAGTTGTTCTGCCATCAGTCATGTCAGAAAAATAAATGTGAAGAACATCTTGTTGGTCTAGAACAGGAGTCAGCAACATACGACCCATGTGCCATCTTGTGGCACATGAAGGGCAACCAAACATCTCGATTTTAGCAGTGTTACTGGCTTACTAGTGGCACATTTTGTAATTAATCCGGAAAAAGTGAAAGTGGCACGCTAAGTCAGATAGATTGCTGATCCCTGGTCAAGATTATTAATGACTCATAAAAGTGTCCAAGACAGTTTTTTCACTTAGAGGAACAGAGATAGATACACTGTATTTGAATCTATTTGATTCAAAAAGTTGATGGCCACTGATTCTGTTAATATATGTATGGACAGAGTGTTTTCATTAATTCTTACGTACAGCGAATTATTAATTGCAAAACTTGAAGCTGTTCCTTTTGCTGATTAAAATTTGTAAAAGCAGACCCATGGTTTTCCAACATAATTTCTGTTCTTAATTTTGATCAAGCAGTTTGTGAGGAGGTTTGCTGCATTTTGAAAACTAAACTGCTCCAAGTCCCCAGAACAGATTCCTCAAGATCATGATGAAGTATGAAGACATTGTCTGGACAGCAAAGCCAAAGAAATGCAAAAAAGATCTCAAGAGTAGAGGTGTATCTCGTATTAGCTTCAATTTAACACCGGAAGATACAGATATTGTAAAATTGTTGAATGTCGTGTTTTTGTTAGTCACAGTACAGTAGAATGTGATAGGGGATTCAGC
Organism: Sinohyriopsis cumingii; assembly: GCA_028554795.2. NCBI lineage: Eukaryota > Metazoa > Mollusca > Bivalvia > Unionida > Unionidae > Sinohyriopsis > Sinohyriopsis cumingii. The sequence goes on along the minus strand of CM068838.1, from coordinate 116,390,134 downwards.
TGCATGAACAGTGTTAAAAATGTAAAGAGAAAATGTTGAAATTAATACATGTTTCAAATGCTTTGGAGCTTCCAGTCAGTAAGGACATTACTGGTTGACATCAGAAATATAATAGTTGAGTGAAATGGAATCAGAATTTTATTTTATTTTAAATGCTGCATTTATTTCCAATATATATATATATATATATATATATATATATATATATATATATATATATGGATAAATAAATATTGACTCAAATTCTTGAAATTAAATTCTAGAAGACAATGATTGCTTAAGCATGAGGAATTCAAATCCTGAAACAGGGAAGACTGATAAAGATGTATGTTTGAAATTTCTTCAGTAAACAAGAAACAGATACAGGTATGTGCGACTGGTTGTTTTTGTTGTTCTTTTCATAGTGATGCACAGATTTTTATCTGCCTGGGATAATGTTATTTTACTATATGGCTGGATAGATAGAAAGTTCTTTATACAGATGATCTAAAAAAGTGATTTTGTTTCTCATGGGTTTAGTAAAATTTATATCACATGATAAACCATTACGACTTGACATGTGTGCATAGTGGTAGCAGAATTATTTTCCCCCAAAATGGGGTAAGAAAAACGTTCCAATACCCATTTCCAAAGATTAATTGGGTATTGCTTAAGCCTCCTTGGCCGCATATTTAACTCGTCCACAATCAGCTTTGAATAATATGAATATTCTTCTCTATACAGGTAACTTTAGATTAAAAATTATATTGATGAAATTTTCAGGGACACAATAAATCCAGGGACACAATAATTCAGGGACACAGTAATTCCAGAATTATGAAGTTAGAGCAATTTCAGATTCACATCAGTAATCCATGTGAGGTTGTGACCACTGGACAGCAACTTAATGGCATGGTCATCATCAATCTAACCAAACCAATGAAAATGAAAGGTATGCAATATTACACATTAATTTGTGTCATAGAAAGGAAAATTTGCAGATGATTCACTTTTGAAAATTTTAGAACTTCTTTCTTCAGTTTGTAGCTCACTTCTATTAAGTAATGGTTAGTTATTGTATTGTTCCCAGTATCCACTGTGGTGTCTGTGCTGATAAAGTATTCACACTCTCACTGACTGTCAATCATTCTTTCTTTCTGTGTCATAGGCCACAGTTTGGAGTCTGTTTCATAGCATATACAACTGGAGAAATGTGCTTTGGGGGCTAAATAGGTACATGTATAAACATGCACATTTGTTGGACATTCATCATTAGGTTTTGGCATTTAGCTCGGGGTTTGTTGCACACTATATAAATACTATTATATCAAGAATTATGAAACTTTGTGAGGTAATACATCTTGATAAGTACTATTCCTTCATCATAAATGTAAGTTACTGTACCCATATTTCACACATTGCTGACTTTCATTAAATTTTGAAGTTTACATTTATATCTGAAGCTATCTCTTCATGATGAAATCATCAAACTCTATGATTATGTCTCAGTAGCACACCCTTTCCTTAAAGGACAGTCAGTATGATCTACATTTAATATATTACTGGCTTAGGTTAAGTTGTTGCATTCAGCTCATGACTAGCTAGATTTTTTTTCATTCTGTGTATACTTTTATACTTAGATTCAAGAAAGCTTGTGAGGAGATGCATCTTGATGAATGCTATACCCTTGTCACAAATGAAGGTCACTGCGACCTGTATTTGAGGCTTCGCTGACCTTGGTTAAATGTTGTGTTTTACATTTGTTTCTCAGGCTCTGTTTATGTTAGATTATCAAACTAGATGATTGTATGTATATGTATAAATACCATACCCACTGTGATCTGCATTTCTGGCTAAGTTTGTTGTTCATTTATGTCATGACCAAATAGGTTCTATTACCCTATATATATATGTATATATATATGCTTTTGTACCTAAATTCATGAAAATTCGGTGAGGGTATGTATCTTGATGAGTCTATTACTACACACTTATGACAAAGTAGGTCACTACTCTGTACTTCATGCTTCACTCATTTTGTAAAATTGCATGTTCTGTGTTGATCTCTCAAGCTCTGTTCATGCTAGACTCATCATCAAACTTCATGAGCGTATTCATCTTTATTAGTACCAAATCTGTACCACAAAAGAATATCACTGTGACCTATATTACATAGTACTGGCTTAGGTTTCATTTTGATGTTAGCTTATTATCAGATAGGTTTTAACACCCTGTTGATATATACTGTTTAACCTGGATTCATGAAACTTGGTGAAGGAATACATCTTGATGAGTACTACACTCTCATCACAAAAGTAGGTCTCTATGACTTGCATTTCATGTTTCACTGCCATTGGTTGACTGTTGTGTTTTGAGCTTATTTCTCTCTTTGTGCTAGAATCATCAATTAGTACCATACCCATACCACAATTAATGTCACAGTGACCTACATTAACATTTTACTGCATTGGGTTAAGTTTTTCATATAGCTTATGGCCAAATAGGTTTTAGCATCCTGTGTTATACTGAGATTGGAATAATGGGGTGAGGAAATGAATCTTGATGAGTACTACATTCTCATCACATGGGTAGGTCACTGTGATCAATATTTCACACTTTGCTGACACTGGGTAAATATCGTATTTTTAATTTATTTGTCAAGCTGCATTTTTGCTAACTAAATGATTATATTAGTCTTTGTTGGTACTACACCCATGCAAGAAAATAAAGACACTACTGAACAACATTTCACAATTTAATGGCTTAGGTTATGTTTTTGCATTTAGCAGTCTATAGATATATATTGTTATACATGTATTCATGAAAGTTGGTGAGGAGATGACACTGACACCCTCATTACAGAAGATGGTTTCTATGATTTGTATTTTATGCTTTACACCTTTGTAAAATAGTGTGTTATAAGTTATTTTCCATGCTCTGTATATGCATTTTACAGAATTTTTACATCATTATATTTTATATTTCATGTTCTTGTGCTTCATTATACATGTATTTGAAAGGCATTAGCTTCATAATATTTGTGCAATTCATTTTAACAGTGTCGGAACATAAGCTTTTATTGGCACTGGATAGCCACATTTGTGCTGTGGTTACTTAAAACTACTACAGACATACATATTCACAAGCCCTGTTTATGTTACAATCATCACTTATGTGACTGTGTTTGTGTTATGTTAGTGCCACACCCTTACCCAAAAGAATGTCCCTGTGACCTAGATTTTAGAGTGTGCTGGCTTATAAGTTCTTTGGGTTAGCTGAAAACCAGATAGATAAGCAACCTGCATACATACTATTCTGATATTTTTTTAATTTGGCAATATATTTTCTTGATGAGTAGTCCACCTGCATCACAGAAGTTGATCACAGTGACCCATATTTCATGCTTTACTGCTTTACTTTCAGTCTCAAGCATGGTTAATGCCAGAATCATCAAACTAGTTAGTAATGGATTGTATTCATCCCTTTTTTGTCACAGTCTTTCAATAAATGGTTATTGTGACCTATATTTAACATTTTACAATTAGCTCGTGGCCACATTCATTGTTTGTCTGCTGTAGTATACTGCTATACAGTACTTTGAATAATGAAACAGGGCGAGAAGGTGCATCTTGATAAGTACTGCACCCTGATCTTAAAAATAAGTATCCACAACTCAGACTTAACATTTCTTTGACTTTGGTTTTATTTGGTTTAATTTGACATTTTTTCTGTTGCTATATTCCATAAACTAGGTGATTTTATTGATCCCTTAAATGTACCTTACCTATACAAAAAAGGTCACTATGACCTATATTCCAGATTTTACTAGCATAGTTTAAGTTGCTGCATTTAGCTCATGACCACATAGAGGCTTATCATGCTCATTGCATACTGTCTTACAATGGTCTTGGAAATGCTTTATCATGCATATTTGGACACAATTCTTTTTATCAGGGATGCAGAAAATCACTTATGTAGGAGTCCTCTGTATGCATGTATTAGCTGGCCAACAAATTCAAAGGCTTGCCAGTTCTGCTTCCATCACCTGCTGAGTGCAGAAGTGTGTTGATCAATTGTTCATTTTAGATGTGCTGTTATTTACAGTGACAGAATTCAGTGGCTGAAAGACCTCAGATGTACATGTCATTATAAGAGTACATCAAAAGAAAATATGCAGTAGCTGGGTGGCAAGTTTAAAGACTTCGACTAGCCGCTGAGTGGTGGGAAAACATGCTGATATTTAATGGTGACTGAATTCAGAGGCAGAAAGACTCAGAGATGTACATGTGGTCATTATATGAATACATCAAATGAACAACTTTAGCTTTCATTATTGTGTTCATTTCCTAGTGTAGCAGAATAAGTAGTGCATGTCCACATGTCGAGACTTAGACAAAATATCATTTGCAAAATTTGGATAAGTATTTTGGGATTAAACAGCAAATTGATGAAAATTGTAATGTGATTCAGGAGAGTGCTCAAGTTGCTGAAACTGATAGCCAAGTGTAAGAAAGTGTGCAATTCCTGGTTTAGTGTTTGGAATAAGGCCTTTCCTTGAATTGACAAAATTTAGTCTCACTCCAATGGACAAAGAAAAGCTATATGTCAGTGGTGTAAAGAATTTGGAAAATTAAACTCGGTGACAACCACTGATTCTTCTCATCTGGACATTTAGACACTTAAGGCATGCCCAATATGCTTATGGGGACTGCAATATTTGCTGGTGGGACTTTTTTTTACCACAATAGGAGTCGTGGAATCCTAGTTTTAAAATCCTAGCAAGACCTCTGGTCTTACATAAAATGATGAAACATTGGTAAGCATCTTAACACATTAACCTCTAGCAACGAGTTAACGTGGCAGGAGGTAGTAGCCTACTGCCGAACTCTGTAGCATCATGGTCATGCATGATACACTAAAGTGGGTGGTATTATAGAAATGTAGAGAGATGTAGCTCTAGAATGATACCAAATAATCTGGAATTACTAGTTGCACTACAAAATACAGTTGGAAAAACCTCATTTTTTGGACTCAGTTTTTTTCTACCCAAAATTGGCCCATGGTTGGGATCCGATTTTGAATCAGGATTTTAGACTTTTTGGTCTCAGATCTAAGGCACACCAGTATGAACTGCAAACAAACAGATGAACCTTTGCAAAAAGCAGGATAAGATGGGCATTTGGAATAAAGAGTGGTCTCGATAAAAAAATAATGGCTCCATTTATCAAAAAAAAAGTACTCCAACTTTTATCCTTCTGCTCATGCGCGAGCCAAATAGCCAATGAAAAATGATGTTTCTAACACAGCTAGGCAGTATGTTATTGAAAGATCACCTGGGATTTGGTGTTTTCGGATCTATTTAGAAATAGCTTTCCAAATGTGTTTCCTACTCGAATTTCAGGCAAAAATGACAAAAAGCTCCAGAGGTTAATGTGTTAATGAGCAGTATCAAGTCAATATTGGCCATATTTTATGCTTTGCTGATTTGGATCAAATTTTTGTGTTTAGTTGTATTCCTCACAATTGTTCATGGAGCAATATTGAAATTGAGGATGATATTCATATTTGTCACTCTCATGCAATATAAGAGGGGCCCCGAGTGGTCTAAAGCACTCTTCGTTATGGGTCACTGCCATCTCACCATGGATCAGTGGTTCTTCCTGGGGTTTTCCTGGGTTCTTCCTCCACCATTAATTCTGGCCGCCATGCATAGCCTATCGTGTGCTGAAAAATTGAAAAATGGTGTTAAACCCCCACAACAACAACAAAAAATACAATATAAGCAGCTCATTGTGATCTGTTAAAGGCTTATGTTAGGTTTTTGCATCTAGCTGATGACCATGCAAGTTGTTTGCATGCTAGATGCATACTGTCCTACCCAGAATTTGGTGAGTGGATGTATCTTGTATAGTTCAGAATCCTTTTTTTACCAAAGAAGTATCTGTGACTTCTGTCTCTTGATCAGTGGCTTAGTTAAAATTTTGTGCTAAAAGTTCATTTCTTGGTTGTTGGTTATAATCCAGTCATGAAATTTGATAGATTGGTGCATATCTGTTGCTGCTGTGCCCATAAAACCAATGAAGGTCACTGTGTTTTACATTTTAAGATTATGTCAAGTATTGGTGCTTATGATCACATTGATTTTGACATTCTAGAAAGAAGGCAGTATGAAATAGGAATATTCTTGTTGTTTTGGGTTTAATGCCATTTTTCAGCAGATGATAGGCTTACACATGGCAGCCAGTATAACTGGTGTAGGAAGAATATGGAAAAAAAAAACAGAAGAAACGGGAAGCTACTGGCAAGCTTTCTTACATACATACCCACATTGGCCAAGCTTGAGACTTGAACCCATTCAGACAGAGGTGAGATGGATGCGATCAGTAAAGGCGATCACTTTAGACCACTAGGAATAAATATGTTTATTCATTGCTAAACATTCCATATTAATAACTCTATGCTATATACTGTACCACGTTACCCTCTATGGTTAGCTGTGTTTTGTACATTTGAATGAGTATTGCAATCAGGTGAATGGACTTCATGCAGCATGTTTTTTATGTGAGGTTACACCAGTTGTAAATCAAGGTAATTATTGATTCATGAACTAAGTACTGCTGGATGTCACTCAAGGGTTACTCCAACCCTGTGACTTTCACCCAGTAATTTTATCTGCCTTTTAGGGATGGACAGGGATCGTCCTGGGCTTCGCCAATGTCGCAAATTGCGATTTTTTTTCCTTATTGGCGACAAAAATATCCCATCTGGCGATTTTTTTGGCGACATACTTTTTGGTTATTTAATTTGTACATACAATCATGGATTTGGACTGGATAAATTAAAAGGCAGAACGAAAGGAAGCCACAAACTTGACTAAGCAATGCATTGGTATCAATCTGTTACACAAACAATCCTTTGTTCTTATTGACAACCCCATCTTTACAGTGCATTGTTACATCATAATCTGCTTATGCTGACATCTGGGCTGAGTACTGTATGCTGCGATACAGTCAATCATGCTACCGCACTATACCTACAACTGACCGACTTCTGAAGACGCGAATAGAACAGATACAGTTAATTGAATGGCTAATCCTTCTGTTTTTTTTTACACATATACCAATACAATAGTTTTGCTGAACCTTCATAGAAAACTGATAACCTTTGAAGTACCGACAACTGTGTATAAATACAAAGCAAATGGAAACAATCTAAATCACAATTACATCTGTCGCCAGTGCAGCATTTTACTCATTGATCTTTTCCTTTTGCCATCAGTCCTGTGTTACGGCTGCAGAGACTTAAACTCCGCAACAAGAAATAGCAAATAAAAAAAAAAAACAGTTTTGCATAATTAATAATAACTATTTATTTCTCAAAATACGGGAGTGAAAGAATCCCTAAGTTGGGTGTGAATTTATGCTTATATATACGGTCCAATATTGCCAGGTGTTGACTCATGTAAGTTTCATTCGTGGGAATGGAGATCCTATTTTTCTTGTCGAGAAAATTTATACAGCATTCAGTGATCATTCTTGGGATTTAGGAAGCAATTCGCTACAAGCATTGTGAAGCTAGCCATAAAGGGGGGGGGGCTGCTGAGAGACTACTGGTGTCACCTGTCAGCACTGTACACTGTGAACGTGGATTCAGTAAGATGAACTTCATAAAAACTGACATCAGAAATAAGCTCTGCATCTCATCTCTCGAGAATTTAATGAGAATCAGCAGCATGTACAGATGTGAAAAATTAGACTTTGAAACTGCATTCAACAAGTGGGCAGCCCTAAAATCGCAACGGATCTTCATGTAACACTTTGTAACATTTTGTTAATGCTTCTTGTAATTAAAGTATTAACTAATCCATCTTTTGTAATTTTCATTGCCTGTTACATTAATAGACTAAATTAACACTTGGAAAAATGTACACTACTTTTTTTGGCGACACTTTTTGAAAATTGGCGACAAAATATTGAGGGTGGCGATTTTTTTGGCGACAGCTTTTTAAAAGCCAGGACCATCCCTGGATGGATAATGTTAATAGCTTCTCAAGCATATTTTCAGAGCAATGATTTTAAAAATATACAAAAATGACATTTATCTGTTTATTATCAATGTATACATCTACATTTATATGATAAAAAAGAATTGTTATTTTATATTCCTTTTGTCAGTTACACCCTGTCACAGTAGGTAGGTAGGTAGGTAGCTCGGTGGGTAGGTAGATAGGTAGGTAAGTAGTTTCATAACATGTTAGCACAATACTGGCATAAAGTGCCAATTAAAAGTTAACATTTAAAAATTTGAAATTGATTTAAAGTTCAAAATGTTGAGCTAAATGATGAGAAAAATAGGCTTTAGTTGGAAAAGGGATCAGATTCACTTTATTCTGAATTTATAATCTGCATGATGTGTTTACAATGCTACTGGAGACTAGTGAAAGTAGAGGTGAGCTATTTAATGTTTGATTACACTGGTTGTGGGGGCCCCAAGTGGCTGAGTGGTCTAAAGCGCTCTCTGTTACGGATCACTGCCATCTCACCTCTGTCTGCATGGGTTCGAGTCTCGGATTCTGCCAATGTTGGGTATGTGAGAAAGCTTGCCAGTAGGTTCTCGTGGGTCGGTGGTTCTTTCCGGGGTTTTCCCAGGTTCTTCCTCCACCATTAATACTGTCCGCCTATCGTGTGCTGAAAAATGGCGTTAAACCCTACAACAACAACAACAACAACACTGGTTATGCTACACCATCACCTGTTGTAGTATTGTTTGCTTGTAGAATTCGATGTACAAAGGTGGACTTGGGTGTCAGCAATATAATTCAAGTTTTTATAAGTCTTCTACATCGATTGCAGTATTTTTAACTGAAATTTATAAACAATACTTCTGTATGCTTAGAGTTTATAAACAGGTATAATAGGAATCCATGTCATCCTTCTGTTTACGCATTGCAGTTTCAACATCAAACCATTAGCAGGATGTTGTTCCATTATACTGCCCATGGTAGCTACAATGCAATGTAAATTCCTACCAATAATGCTGATGCCCTTTCCAAGAACAAAAAGAGAGAGTGAGTGTGGTATAATCCTATCAACGAATGTCAGACCTTGATAGGGCTACCAGTCAAGGCGTCTGAGCTTACTTAAAGTTGAAAAGAGGACCGAGGAATTTCAAAGCAAACACTTGAACCCTTAATCTATTTACTATAGTATTGGGCCCCGAGTGGCCGAGTGGTCTAAAGCGCACTCCATTTCAGATCATTGCCATCTCACCTCTGTCTGCATGGGTTCAACTCTCGGATTCAGCCAATGTGAGTATGTGAGAAAGCTTGCCAGTAGCTTCTCATGGGTCGGTGGTTCTTTCCGGGGTTTTCCCCAGGTTCTTCCTCCATTATTAATACTGGCCACCATGTATAGCCTATCGTGTGCTGAAAAATGGCGTTAAACCCTACAACAACATTTACTATAGTATCATCAATTTTTGTGGGGGACCAATTTTTTGTAGTTTTCGTTGTTGCCCCTAACCACAAATTTAAATCCCCAACAAAAAATGAACCATGTAGGATGATGCCCAATGTTTTCTTAGTGTTTCTTTCCTAGAGATTAACACAGCTACTGGTATTTTATAAATCAAGGTCAATACTGTAATCTGGTAATTATATATTTGCTTTTACTTGTGTTTGTTTTATTTTTTATTCTAATCTTTTGAAACAAAAATTATAAATCTTTTTTTTTATTGTTTCAATGCACACATTCGATTAGGTATCCGATAGCTACAGTTTTACACTAACTGCCTTAAATCAATATGTGAGGTAAGTAAGGACAGAGAGAAGATAGAGAAAAAGCTTAAGGTATTCAAACAATAGTAATACTGAAAATGAAAGAAAAAATTAATAAAAATAACTACATGAAAATTAAATTTAATGCTTATTTAAATTGATCCTTCATTTGAGTACAACTGCTGTTGAAACATTTAAATCCTTCTGAAAGCACATTTCATTTTATCCATGCATTTTTAATCCAAAAGAACAACAATCCAGTATGATACTATAACTATTTCTTGAAACACTGTTATTAATGAAACACAATGTATATACACTAATTACAGCAGAGTATTAAACCTCACACTTCACATATTTTTGGATAAAGCCACTGTTTCAGCATCATGTCAATCAAGTCTCATGGTAATCACAAATGCTTCTCAGGTATAATCCCGAAATTGCTGAATTAAACAAGTCCAGCTTTTTCAAAACTACTGATAATTAGGTCTGATCTTTCACTCAGTGTCGCATGAGCTGCAATAATCCATTCAGCATTAATTGGCTTGTTTGATAAGGTTGCAAGGTTTACTAATACTGTGCACTGATTGTCACCAGTAAGATCTTTTCCCTCCATGACGCCCATGACCTGTTTAGCATACCACTCATGGAAGTGTGGCTTTAGTTCTTCTTTAATAACTGACTGGCCTAGTGTTGTTGGTTGTATCGGCTTCCTTTGATGTTGAACACTCAAATAAAAACATGGCAAAAGTGATTAATGATGACAGGTGTTTTATTTGTGCTCATAGAGATGGAAGTATTGTTTTAGTGTTGTTGGCTGCGTCGGCTTCGACTGATTTGATTGACTTGTTGAAAACATGGTGTAAATATTGAACTTTACAGGTCTTTGATTTGTGCTCATTCAGATGGTAGTATTGCTTTAAACATTAAAGTGACAGCTGTTTTGTGTCGGCATAGTTTTATTCTTTTGTATTCTTTATTTTGGGTATTTGTAGAGATTAAACCATGAAATTAAATAACTACTAATATGCAAACTTTGACAGGCAAAACCACAAATTTAAGTACCCACAAAAATGCCCTTTTTTAAATACAAAACCACAAATTTAAGTACCCACAAAAATGCCCTTTTTTAATACAAAACCACAAATTTAAATACCCACAAAAATGCCCTTTTTTAATACAAAACCACAAATTTAAGTACCCACAAAAATGCCTTTTTTTTAATACAAAACCACAAATTTAAATACCCACAAAAATGCCCTTTTTTTAATACAAAACCACAAATTTAAGTACCCACAAAAATGCCCTTTTTTTAATACAAAACCACAAATTTAAATACCCACAAAAATGCCCTTTTTTAAATACAAAACCACAAATTTAAGTACCCACAAAAATGCCCTTTTTTAATGCAAAACCACAAAAGTTGAGCCCAATGAAAATAAACGATACTACAGTAGCTTACTTTTAAGAAGAAAAAAAAATTTGAATATAAAATACTACAGTATTTATATTTTTATGCATGCTGCAGCCCACTGGGTTTAAACTTTTTTTCTACACAAATCGCATTTTGAACTTTTTGGGGTGGAAAATGTTTGGCCTTGTTTTGGATTTTATTTCTAGAGATAGCATTGAATCATTTGGAAATCATTGTAATGCCAAATCATCTGAATAACACTGAATCTTGAAAGATATTGGTCCTAAACATCATTCGGTTCCATGAAAACCAGATAATATCAACGTTTCCTCGCATTATGAGTCATGTAATTTCTACCTCAAAATGAGAAACCCTGTCATTTTTTTTATATATGCATGAATTAATCCAATGTTGGTCAGTGATATGGGCATCTGATTCCAGTTGAAAAAGGTGGAACACAAGATTTGATGATGTCACCATTGTAAACCTAAGATGTCAACACCATGCTATGTCAGATTGTCTTCAGCCTAAGTTCACCCTTGAAAGCATTTCATTGCCCCAGCTGTTCACCAATATTGACCAGAGTCTTAGTTTTATCTAAAACACGCTTTTTCTTCTCATAACTGCTTGAAAATAGCAGGCTTGTCTTTCTTTATTCCATCTCAACTCAGTTTGTTTGCCACGTGTGAATGTTGTTGTTATTTAATTAGCCACTAACAGAATTTATCTAATGTATGAGATCACCTTTATGAGGGACTTCATTGACAGAGTTAAGAGGTGGCACCTCTTAATTCTAAACTGAACTTCTTTTAAACCTAATATCTTGATCATTTCCAAGAGTAGTTTATGTCAGATAGCTTTTCTACAAATTATTTCCTTCATCCCAAACTTTTGTTAAATTGGAAGAATCGTGAAATTAATGATAAACAGATGCATTGGGGCTTTAACACTGGTTAATGCCTTGTGAAGGGATGTTAAAATCTGTCCGTACTTATGACTGTTTTAGTCTTTGTTTGCACCATTTGAACTTTGTCTTCAGTAGATTTCATTATAAAATTATGTTACAGACTCTCTTTTTTCTATATTTTTAGGTGTGCATATCCATGTTGAAGGGAAAGCTAAAACTTTCTGGGAAATCCATGGTGGGAAGAACACCACCAAGTACAGAGCATATGAAACCTATCTGAACCAGGTGGTTACATTGGTCCAAGCAGGTAAAGGTGAATTAAAACCTGAATACTTGACTTTAAACTTTCATTTAATGCCATATTTGCCCTTGTATATTAACTGCCATCTGTGGAAATTGTTGACACAGATCTGTTGTACCAGCATGACTCAGATGATCTGACCTATATGTATATTAACAGCCATTTTTGAAAATTATTAGTAAGGATTTATTGTATCAGCATGATCTGGATGGTTGATCTATGTTGGTTGTTTGCAGTCATATAGAATAAAGAGTGCAGATGCAGGAACTTTATTCTCAAAGCTCTTTGAGAACAAAGTTGTAGATTGGGCTAAAAGCACAAAATCCTACTAAACAACCATATTCTGGCTGCTGATAGTTTATGAGTATTTTGTTTACTTTCATGCAGAGTTAATAGTTCCAAGTTCTGCTGAAAAATGGTGTTAAGCTGACAGCAACATTTACAATCCACTATAACTCAAAGCTTCTAGTTGTTACAGATTTATTATTTGATTATTTTACCTGATTAATCCATGCACATTTTGTTAAAATTTTTCACTTAACATCATATCAAGGTTTAAATGTGGGTATTATCATGGTTCATTAGCAGCATTTTTAGCTCCACTGATCACAGACCAGAAGAGCTTATCAGATGACCTGTAGTTTGACCTCTGTCCATCTGTTAGGGTTATTATCAATACTTCTCCTGAGGATTGCTTTGTAACTTTACAAAAGGTCTGTTTAGTTCTAAATGAAAATGGCATTGATCATACAGCCAGTATGGCTGCCATAGCAACCCTCTTGAATATCTTGTTGTCATTGCTCTCCCTGAATAGTTAGTCCTATCAAGGTTGTCTCAAAGACTTCATTTGATGTCTAATTGGCCCTAAATGAAAATTATGCTGATCTGACTTCCAATATGGCTGTCTTGGCAGCCTTTTTGAAAAATCTTTTTATTATAACTAATTATGATATCTAGTTCGTTCTGAATGAAAATAGTGTCACCAGAACACCCAATATATCCACCACAGCAGCCATCTTGAAAATCTTGTTATCACTACTCCATCTGAATGGATGATCATATCAACATTATCGTACCCCCAGTGGCTTTGTGGTCTAAAGCACTCGCCATTATGGATCACTGCCATCTCACCTGTCAGAGTGGGTTTGAGTCTCAGGCTCGATTAATGTTGGTACATGAGAAAGCTTGCCAGTAGCTTCTCATCTGTTGATGGTTCATTCTGGGGTTTTCCCTGGTTCTCCCTCCATCATTTATACTGGCTGCCATGTATTGCCCATCTTGTGCTAAACAGTGGCATTAAACCCTATAACAACAACAGCTACAATATCAACATTGAATTTTCACCAAAAGACTTCTTATGATGTCTCCTTGGTCCTAAACGAAAATGGTGTTGATCTGGCATCCATTATTGTCTTCATAGCAGCTAGCTTGAAAATCTTGTCATTTCTACATATGTACTGACAGTCATATCAACATGGAGTTTCCACTGGAAGGCTTCTTATGGTGTCTAGTTAGTAATGAATGAAAATGATGTAAATCTGACATCCAATATGTTCAACATGGCAGCCATCTTGAAAATCTTGTTAGAAAGTCATGTGGCTATATGTTTTTTTACCATAAGACCAATTATGATGTTTAGTTGGTCTTGCATGAAAATGGTGCAGATGCTACCCCTTCTAAATGGAATGCCACATGGAATTTGCTTAAAAAGACTAATGAAGGTATATGGTTGGTCCTGAAAGAAAATGATGCTGATTAAACTTCAAATATGGCTGCCATAGCATCCATCGTCTTGCTATTTTTCCTAAATATTAAGTCATATCAGCAGAAGACTTCTTCCAGGGTGCTGAATGAAAATGATGCTGATCTGACATCCAGTATTGTGATGGCAATCTTGAAACTCTTGTTATTGCCCTGAATTATTGTGACATAGGGTTTTGATCAAAAGACTTTTTCACAGTGTGATATTTGATCCTAAATGAAAATCTTGCCCTGCAGATGTCCAGTGAGACTGCCACAATGAACATATTGTAAATCTTGTCACAAATTCTCCTGAACGGATTGTCCTATTGGCATGAGTTCTTCACCAAAAATTTCTGGTGTTCAGTTTGTCCTAATGAAAATGGTACTGAGCTGACATCCATTGTGGCTGCCAGCATATAATCTGTTATGGCTGCCCCAGCAGTAATTTGAAAATCTTATCACTCAAGAATATCAGAGATGGTGTCAGGCATCAATAATTACCAGAAGAATGGTCTTATATTAGATTGCAGTGCGTTTTTTAAGACAGTAGAGCATCAGTCCCTTGAAACTACTCTTTTTGTTAGGATATGAGATAAAAATATCCTTACTTAACAACAGGTTTGATTTTTTTAATGTAGTTTAAAAGATAAGAAAAAGCATTGTACCGATTTAGCATAGTTACTGTCAGAACATAGTGAGACAGGTATTTTTCATCTTCAGTAGCCAAGGTTCCGATATGATAACCCTATCTACACCTGGGCGGATCGAACAGATATATTGGTGCTTTTTGTCCTAGTGACATCTGTTGGATTTCATGAGTTGCCTCCCATAGTATCTACAGTAGTCCCCCTCTTGAATGGCCCCCGACCTGCGGCCAACCGCTCCTTGCGGCCAGAATCCATTGGCACTGATGAGTTTGTGTTCAAAAGTACCCCTCACAAAAGGCCACCTGGCTAATGCGACCAGTGGCCAGCATACTAGTGCAATAATGTAAAATTTACCCCTCACAAGCGGAAGCATTTTATTTTAATATGTATCCAGAACCAGTATTTTATTCATAACGTGTGTTAAGTAATCTGATTTCTGTTTTCCAATGTCAGGTTTTCATTACTGAAAGGAGTGTTGACTAAAGTACATGTACCACTAAGGTTAATATTATATCATTTACACCTCACGAGAAGCCACATTTATTCCATAAAGCCGAGAAAGACTCAAATTTTAATCCATACAAAAGGGTAAGTACATGTAATCCGATTAGCCTTACTGCTGTGTTATCATAAGATGTCTAGTTTAGTCGCTCTGATAATTATTAAGATTACAATTATTGAACAGTAGTAACAGCTGAGAAGTGGCAGTATCGATGTACAATACACAAGTCAGCAGGAAAATGGTTTGATAACCTTTATGGCTTCCCTTAGTAAGATGTTGAGCTTGTTCACTTTGATAATTAGTGGCTATTACTATTGACAATAATTGTCAAGATTACAAATCCTAACGGCCATGAGGTCAAATCTTCGTGATGTTAAATGGTACGTAACAAAGCTGTTTTGGCTTCTCTCATTTAGTGTAAAGAAATGTATAAAAATAATAGGGTACCAGACTATGACTAACGAATCACGTGACAAGATTACTTCCTTTAAAAACACATGGCAATTTGTTTAAATGCATAAAAATTGTTTTATCAGTCTTGTAGTTGGCAACTTGATTAACTTACTGCAAAAAGATCAACATGTCATCGAGGAAAAGAAAAATTATCAATATAGAAGAGAAAGTGAAAGTAATTCAACTGACTGAAAACTGTGATGTTGGAAAGACTCAGATAAACAATATCTTGAAAGATAAGGAAGCAATTCTGCAGAAGTGGGAAGGTAGAATGGATGGAGAAAGGAAATTTTTGCGCCAGATGTTTGTATCCTGATTTGAATGACAAGGTTTTTTAATGGTTTTGCACTGTGCATGCTAGGAAAATTCCACACACCGTTCGAATGATCCAAGAAAAAGTACCAATTTTGTCAGTTGAAATGGGATATGACAACTTTACCGCAAGTAACGGATGGTTGCGCAGATTTCAGTTCCGACACAAAAAGTGTTCTGTCCTTAGTGGAGAATAAACTGATGATAATAATGAAGTTGTCGAAAATTGGAACAAAAGACTAAACAATATATGCAGGGGATATGACAGCAAGGATATTTTTTATTGTGACAAGACTGGTTTGTTTTTTAGACTGTTACCAACAAAGTGACAGATGATGTGATCTGTAACATAATTATAAAGACAGTTTTAAAACTATATCAATGGTTATTCATAACATTCTTTGGAAAATGATGAAATAGTTTGTTTTACATTTATTTCACAACAAGCATGTGATTTTTAAATGAAAATATTAAATGTTTTAGAATTAAATGTACTTGTGACTCTTCATATGTATTTACTATTCGCATTTGTCATCCCCCTCTAGAAAGGCCACCCTCATTATAAGGCCACTTCCCTGTTGCAATCTAGGTGGTCTTATAAGAGGGGGACTACTGTAATGCCAACTAACCAATAGCATGGTGCATTGTACATTGGCCGAAAACACTGGTAGTAATTGACCTAAAAAGTATACTTTGTAAGTTTAACATCGAAATTATGACTATGTACAAGAGGGAAGCCATTACAGGTGTATTTGAGTGAAAGATATTAGTGCAAGCATGGACCAGCACTGGAAAATTGCTTATTTATCAGTTCATTTAAGTTGTGTGCTCTTCCTGTCTCGATCATGTGGGAACAGTGTTCAGATTTTAACATTTTAATTTTGATTGGATGCAGTAGGTTTCTGATGCATCCAATGAAATTCACAGACCCAAAGCACAGAAATATCTGAACAATCTGGCAAGGTGCAGATGGGTCCTATTCAGTGCAGTTGTTTTTTCAACAAAGTCAAAATGTTGTGCTGAGATTGTTTTTAACTTGATAAAGTTTTGTGTGACTTTAATATTATACATGTATGTTATAGCAGATTAATGTTTCTTGTGAGACCTAGTGATGAGTTTGATTTAATGCTCTTTATTGCATACAACATTAAGATAAGATGGGTGGCAGATTTAAGGTCAAAAGCAGTTTTATCGTTGAAGGATCGCAACTTCTTACTTTCATGTGATAAGTATAAGTATATATTTTCTGCAAGTTTTTAAAATGGCAACCATAATCAATCATAATGAGGGCCTCAAGGTAGATTAATTTTTAGCTAATTTTGTTACCCTCTTTAAATAAGGTCATTATTATTATTATTATTATTATTATTATAATGCACCCTATTTTTTCTTAATGTGAAAGAAAATTGTGAATCTGTATTTTTCAGTCTTTACTTTTTTCAAATTCAGTAAACTGCAGATATAATAAAGTCTATATATATATATATATCTTAGTGAATAATGCAATGTTTTCAAGTTCTAACTATAGAGATGGCAGAATGCAGTTTCAAAAGTAACATTTTAATTCAAATCATTATCATTTCAGAATTATGCCGTATATAAATGAATCCATGATTCAGTTTACTAACTCCAAATTATGTCAATAATATCACCAACTCTGCAGTATTTCAACTATCAATGTTCAAAATCTTTCTTTTAGGTAAGGAAGAATTTGAAAATAAAGGCATGCATATGATTTTTGTAATAAGCCATGTGACCCTTCTAAACTTAAGTGTTGAAATTTGTGGTCTTTCTGTAGAAACAGGTGACCAGCTTAAGCACCCTGCAGGGAATCATGTGTACCCCTTCAGTCTGAATATCCCTGCCAATGCTCCATCATCTTTTGAAGGAAGACGAGGCCATGTACGCTATGTTTGTAAGGCCACCATAGAACGGCCTTGGAAATTTGACCAGCATGTTAGAAAAGCATTTACAGTGATTCATGAACTTGACCTAAATTTATTTTCATCATATGGAGTAAGTAACTAAAACCAGATTCTTCTATATTTACCATTCTGTATTTACCATTATAAAAACGTAGTTCTGATGTTGTTCAGCCATCCTTTCAAATTCCCAGTACACTTAGTTTTAGTAACCTATCAGGCAGAGTGTTCAAGTTTGTTTGGGAGCATTATCATTAGAAATTCTATGTTCCAAATGACATTTTATACTTTTGTAAATGTGAAAATTAAATTCAGCTGTTGAATGAAAAAGTCACAGAACATGACCTTTTATTGGTGTTCATTAGATCTCTGTTAATTGTTGGAGATTTCAGTTTTAATCATGTAGCATATTTGTCTGAACATGATGGCTCAGTGGTTCACATACTGGACTTGAAACCCAAATGTTTTGAGTTTGAATCCTGTCCAGATCAACTGCTGTGGTCTTGTTTAAGAGCAAGGCACTTTACTCCAGTTGTATTTACACTGTATCATTTTGTGTATTGATATACCCTTAAATGCCATACAGTTAAACATACAAACAAGCACTTGAATGCAGACAGTACTAGCCCTAAATCTACTGGCATATAATGTATGCTGTTTGATCGATTTGTGATTTGAAACAAAAAGAATAGTCCTAGATCTGGTTGCATTATACACTATGACCATCATATATAGGCCAACCCTTCTGGCAATTTTGTAAGGATTTTACCTGTTTCAGCTCCTTTTTTTTATTGTTTTAATAAGAAATTTTTACCTCTTGTATCTTCCATGAGAACATGCTGTTACTTTCATTGGAATGATTTATTTTCCTGCAGATTTTAGCAGACTTTGATGTTTATATTTGCTCAGTCGTATTTTCACTTGGCACTACATTGCTAGGTTTGTGTTGATGTGCTGATAAAACACACATACACACATGTACAGACATCCATGTATACATAATACATACATTGTTTCAACCAGGATGTGCCCTTGTGAGATCTTCACAAAATAGACACAAATTCAAGAGAAAAAAAGATTTAATGTGCCAAAATGGTGCCCCCTCCACCAACAAAAAGCAAAGTACCTTTTTATACATCTGATATAATATAGATGTGCCAGCCAATAAAAATATCAGAATTGCTGAATGATTGATTTCATGAAAATGAACTGAATCCATTAACAATCTTTTCTGTTGCCCTGCTATGATCAGACCATCTGTTTTCCCTATAATTGTATAAATTAGATGTCACAAATATTGATCACCTGGAAATAATATACTTGGTATCTCATAGTATTTCTTGGTTCAGAGGTTAAAAACTTGACATGCCCCTGAATAGTGTTTCAAGAAATATATTAAGGTAACTTCCATACCTATTTTGATAACATTTTTGATTGAGAGCAAACTTCATGGTGTCTGTGATTTTCATAAGCTCTTGCTTTCAGTTACATTAGAAGACCTTGATGTAGAACCATTTATTATATGTGAAAGGGGCAATATTTTGCTAAGCAGTAGATATGGGATGATGGATAACTGATTTTTGTACCACGGTATTGGACTCAGATTGTGAATGTATTATGTGAATACTCACATGACAACTCTATTCAACAAAAACCAAGACAAAAGTCAGACAAAAAGTAAAACTTCTATCATAGAATTTGATCCAAACCACAGAACCAAAGAAGAAAAATAATAAACCCTCAGGATATTAGTTGAAAGCTGGAGCTTGGCAAATACTGAGGTACATAAAATTAAATAGTAGGCCTTAACTTCTTTTGTGCTGTCAGAGAACGTTTGTTGTGATCAAAGATGAGAATCCTAAAGTATAGAGGTTAATATTTATTTTTATTTTTCATGCCAAACTCATGTAAATGAAATCTTATTTTACACTGCTACCTTGCAGTGGCAAATCCTGATAACTGATAGATCCATTTATAACTTGGAGGCAGGTGTGGATCCCATTTTTTGCACAAGTTTATTGTCACTGCTCATCCTAAACTACCTGGAGGTTTGTCATGAAATTTTGCATACTCATCCCAAGGTCTAGTTGGTCCTAAATGAAAATGATGCTGCTTGAAAATCTTACTGCTACTCTGTCTGAATAGAAGCTCATATCCACATGGGGTTTTCACTAAATGATTTCTTTGGTGTTAGTTGGTATTAAATGAAAATTGTGCTTATCAGATATCCAGTATGGCCACTGTGGCAGCCATTTTGAAAATTTTGTTATTGCAGCTCCTAAATTGTCATATTTACGGTTTTCACATGACTAATTATGATACCTAGTTGGTCTAGAATGAAAATGGTGCAGATGCTACTCCTACTGAATGGAAATTCTAGTCAACTTTGGGTTTTCACCAGAATAATTATGGTGTATTGTTAATGCTGAATGAAAATGGTGTTGATATGACCTCAAATGTGGCTGCCGTGGAAGCCATCTTCAAACTTTTCTTGTCATGACTTTACAGGGCATGCTGAATGGAAAATTGTACTTGCCTTTTCAAGATATGAAAATGTCACAATATAATATTGCACTTACATAAAAAATAAGGTGAGATAAAATATGGAATGTTTTAGGGAAATTGTGCTATATTTATTTGACAAATAAGAAATTTTTTATCTTTGCTTGCACCTTACAATCTTATGCCAATATTTAAATGATCAAAAAAGATAATCATATATATTAAACATACATTTAGATAACTATGCAGATGAGATAAAGTTTTAGATTGTATACGTAGTTACAAGATTAAAAGATTGATAAATGGATTGTAGATAAAGAGTTTTGGAAACAACTACTTTGAGAGAGAGTGGGATTGAGGGAGAGAGAGGAGAGATTGTTTTGTAAAAGACCTTGAACTGAAAGGTTAGACAACCAAGAACAGAACTGTGTTACTATATTTTAAGCATGTTTTAGTAAATGACAACATTTTCTTGAATACTTTTCCACTTCAACTTCTTGTGCGGGTTTAAGTATCCATCCCAAGAGAACAATGTAAAACCATGTCCATCATTGGAATATTCCAATAACAATGAAGTTAGCCTTTGCTTTTTTCTGGTAAGTGTTGTCATCTCCTGCTTGCCTCCATTTCCATGTGTTACCTTGAAATTGAGAACATGCATCAACACAATATTTGACAAGCTTTATGGTTTGAAGAATCTTAGGGTAGTTATATAGAAGAATGCTGTATATTAAACAAAAGTACTGACATATGTACTCTGTTGATATCACAGACTATAAAACTTGTCTAACAAGTGGATTTACTAAGCCCTGTGGTAGGTCATGGGTGAAAACTTCAATTAAACGAGAGCATTATCATGAATGGAAAATTCCATGGTACTTGTATTCAAACATGTTATCATTTTCATGAGTGTTACTTGTTCAGTTAGTAATATTTTTTTTTTACACCACTCCCTCGATAATGTGCATCATCTCATGAACCCACATACAACACAGGGGCTGAGGGCCAAGAGTGGATCCCTATTTGTTTGCTAGCAAACACCCAAAAATTAAACCCTATTTGTTGAACATGACAAAAATGTTGTCAGAATTGGTATTGAAGCTTTGTTATATCGGTACTTTTATCATCGGTAATTGTAGATGGTACTCATAAATTTGAACCAGCATTATGAAATTCTCAACTTTTATTAAGTCATATATTCAGTTAAATTTTCTTTCCAAAAACATTCTTAGTACACTGCAAATAACAATATTCAACTAAAGTTCTGTTCAATGAAAATGTCACTACTGGAGGCAGTACTTTAATAGTAAGTTTTGTCAAGTGAAATTTATTTTTAGTTTAAATGTAATGATCATAAATGCAATGTGTCCTCTTGTATTCAAATGTAAAATATGTCAGTCTACCATAACAACTATGACTGCAAGTGTTTCTTTGAAATCTAAGTGTTGGTTCTGTTTAAATATTTGTCTTGCAGAGGTATTTGCAGTATTGTTGCACTGAATTAAGAACAGACCTGCTTTGTATTTTCATGCTAATTATGTTTTTTGTATCAAATCAAATAAATGTTGTGGAATAAAAGAAAAATTAAAAGGCATGCAAACCCTACCTACATAAGAGCTGGTGGCCCTGGTTGTTTGTCAGGTTAGCTGATATCAATTGGTCATTCGAACACTGTTATAAATATTATTGTGGTCAGAATATAATTAAAATAACTTTAATTAGCCTACTCTTTCATAAATGTTATAATAGATATAGCAAGGCAACCAAGTGACATGAGTACCTGGTGAAATAAAAATCATTGATTTGCATGTACAGTTCACATGGAGAAGTGATTTTCAGAGTTGTAGTTTACTTAACATTCCATAATTTCCTGAAGGAATTTTCCCTATTATTTGCAATGAAATCAGTGCACCATGATTTTTTAATATAACAATTTTTAAAAAAATCTAGTTTCAGTGTTGACAGTTTTGTTGCAAAACATTCCTAGATTTTGATAAAAAGTAATCTTGTTTGTTTGTGAATCAACAACAACAAAAAGCATTGATGTAATACACAATGTTTTCATGTACACATTTTTGATACCAGTTGGGATAGTGTTAACAATCTTTCAGAAGCTGGACATATTTAAAATAAAGGTAATTTATACAGAAAAGCTAACAACTTCATTAAAAAAGCACTTTGTTGTAAATTATTCCCAATATGATTATAAAATAAGTATTCAGCCATTAAACACCCCAGTTGCCCTTTGCCACCCAGCAGTTTTCTTAATGTACAGTGGGCATGACATCACTTCTTACCTTTTTGGAGGTACCTTGGTAATTCATGCCTTGGCTTATAGTGTTCTATGTTTTTTTAAACATGTGCATGAGTTATTGAGGGAGAGATATACCATAATGCAAGTGTCCACTGCATATATTAATAAATCACTTTGTTTGTACGGTTTTTGTTAGAGTTATTGCCCTTTGTGTTACAACTGAATGTAGTGCAAGACAATATTGTGAATGCAGTTTGTCTGGAATATTTGTTATCACTTTGAAACTTGGTACATAATATGATCATGATCTCTCAATGCACTTGTTGACAAATCTTTTTGCTTCTTTTGACTTTTGTAAGGGTTGTTGCCTATTTTGACTTAACATCTGGATGCAATGTATGACAGCTGTTATGCAATTTTTAGTGAGTTGCCATGAAACCTAATCTAACTAGTGAATCAACTGTAAACAAATCCAGCAGAGAAAATTCCAACATTTTTTATGACTCATATTATCAATCCAGATACTTAAAAGAGCATTTTTAACACTGATTTCACAATATATTCCATTGATGTAAATTGTAACTGCATGCAAAGTTAATCATAAGGACAGTTTTAACTAAATTGTTATTTAAAATCATCCTATCACCAGCAAATTACAGCAGTATTGCCATGGAAACGACAAAGTCACATTGCAGTGCCATGATCATAGGTGTGGGATGGGTCTAGAGTGATAGATACTCTAATGAAAAACTGAGTGAATTAAAATAATGTTTTATTCATATTTTGTGATGTGTGTCTTAATTGCTCTGAGGTGAATTGTTATGTCACAAAAGGGTGGCTGTTAAAGTAGAAACTGGTGGTGGGTGGGTGTGATAATGCGATCTACATATTTGGACATGTTATTCTGGTACAATGTGTGATTGACTTTATGCCATGATGTTCTGGGTTCAGTCCTCTGTGGTGTATGTGCTTTTCTAGTTACATGTAGACTGCAACAGTTTGACTAATATCAGAATACTATCTGATGTCTGACAAAATGTTCAGTGATAAATGTCAGTAAATTCTTGGGATTTATTTTAGTCTGGGTAATCCATGTACAGTGTAGGAAATAGAAACAAATTTTTTTGTGTGTTCTCTTTTACTATATGTGAACACAAGTAACATTACATCATATGAAACATGTATAAAATATTGACTGAACTTAATTTGGTCCTTATTGCAATACAATATTACAGGTTTACTTAAACCACACTTTATTAAAGTACCGGCAATTCTGATTGCAATATTTCATTTTTTTTCTCTCAGTCAACATAATCAATCTGTTTGTTTAAACAAAATATTACCATTGTGAACAATCTTAGCATAAGAAATTTATTAGTCTTTTAAAAATTAAACTTGTGAAATCAGTCCAAATGTTTTGAGAGTTTTCAGTTTTCTTTGAGATATCACATAGTTATATCTCACACTTATGAACTCCTTTGCAGGTACCTATTGTTCTATCTAAAGAGGAGAACATTGAGAACTGGTGCTGCACTACTGGGACCCTTGGGGTAATATTGAGCCTTCAAAAGACTGGGTTTGTACCAGGTGAACCCATTTTGTATGACATTACAGTTGACAACAAGAGTGACAACAATATTAGCAAATTACAACTTGAACTCAGACAGGTAGGCATTAAATATCTCAACCAAAACATCCTGTTAGTTTTGCCTATATTTAGACAATAGGGTTCCCCAAAAATGGGTAAAGTGATATGCATGCATTGTGCATGCTTGATATGATTCCAAATGATATATGTGATTCTAAATTATACGGATACAGTCCAAGGAAAGAGCAAGTTTAACATTGCAGAGGAATCCATTGAGACCATCAGGAAAGATGTATACAAATTACAATATTTTATAAGTAGCTTTGTATCTGTAACATACCCTAATCTTTTATGCTTTCCAATTAGATTTTGTATCTATGAATTTAAAACAAATTGCGATTTATAATTGTATGATCTGAGGATATCAATGTGCAGACATCAGGGAAAACACCAAATTTATTCAACTCTTGGTGTACCATATAGAAATATTGTTCAATAACCACATCAACCCTGGGTATGTAATAATATATTTGTCATTACCACATAATGCATGGTAGATATGCATCAAACTGCTAACAGAACAGATCTGTCAGCTCATAGTGCACTTGCAGATCTGGGTCTCTGCATTTTGTTCTACTTGCAGCTTAAGGCAAATATTAGGGCAGACTCTTCACTGCAAGTCCATTATGCCTGCCATATATACTCACTTTATGTTGAGTCCAACTGCAAACTGCCATATATACTCACTTTACACTGAGTCCAACTGCAAACTGCCATATATACTCACTTTATGCTGAGTCCAACTGCAAACTGCCATATATACTCACTTTATGCTGAGTCCAACTGCAAACTGCCATATATACTCACTTTACGCTGAGTCCAATTGCAAACTGCCATATATACTCACTTTACGCTGAGTCCAACTGCAAACTGCCATATATACTCACTTTACGTTGAGTCCAATTGCAAACTGCCATATATACTCACTTTACGCTGAGTCCAACTGCAAACTGCCATATATACTCACTTTATGTTGAGTCTAACTGCAAACCTGCCATATATACTCACTTTACGTTGAGTCCAACTGCAAACTGATACAGATCTTATAATACACTGGCAGATCTGGGTCTGTGCAGCCTGTTAGGAGTAATCAGTAGAACAAACAAACAAACATAGACCATGATCTGCAGGTGTATTATGCTGTGGCAGATCAGGATCTTTGTTGTTTGCAGTTTGACTTGAAATATAAACAAGTATATACAGTATATTTTACCCAAGTAATTTATGTGCTTTCTTAGTCTAAATAATTGTTATTTCTTTGGGTTGGTCAAATTTATATTGATTAGAAAATCAAGAAATTATTTTTCTAGTGGTGTCAGTCATGCCAAGATCCACTGTGAAGAGCGGGTCCAAGAGATCATAAAACTGTTAATCTTGAGTTTAAACAGAGGTTTACATTTGCAAATCAATGAAACAGAAAACTGAAGCTTGGAGTTTTATGATTTCTCATCATTGTAAGTCATATGGACTTCTTTGTCAGCCATGCTGCCTCTGCAGATATTTTCTGTAAGAATGAGTACATTTTTCTTGCCATTATCTTTCAAGCTGTTTGAATGAGCAAATCAAAGTTTCTCTTCCAAGCAGTCATTTATCTATCAATAAAATGGGCACATTCATTGATATGTAGGAGATTGTTTGATTGTATTGCTGATGACATTTTATTTCTTTATGCTTTAAAATGAAAAATGAAAGAATCTCAGCAAAAGCAGCCACAGTTAATAAAGGAGCATAGTAGATTGTCTTCCTTGGCTTGTAACAATGTCATTTTTGGACCAAAACCCCTGATTGATATGGTAAATCAACAATTGCATATTCATTAGCATGTTCAAACAGACACACAAAAAATCCTGAACTAATCTACTGTGACATCATAGCTTGTCTTGCTACTTTTTAATTGTCAATAAAATATATTCACAATAGACATTTTGTAGGTTTTTTTATTGTCAGTAGAATATATTCACAATAGACATTTTGTAGGTTTTTTTATTGTCAATAAATATATTCACAATAGACATTTTGTAGGTTTTTTTATTGTCAATAGAATATGTTCACAATAGACATTTTGTAGGTTTTTTTATTGTCAATAGAATATGTTCACAATAGACATTTTGTAGGTTTTTTTATTGTCAATAGAATATGTTCACAATAGACATTTTGTAGGTTTTTTTATTGTCAATAGAATATGTTCACAATAGACATTTTGTAGGTTTTTTTATTGTCAATAGAATATGTTCACAATAGACATTTTGTAGGTTTTTTTTATTGTCAATAGAATATGTTCACAATAGACATTTTGTAGGTTTTTTTTATTGTCAATAGAATATGTTCACAATAGACATTTTGTAGGTTTTTTTATTGTCAATAGAATATGTTCACAATAGACATTTTGTAGGTTTTTTTATTGTCAATAGAATATGTTCACAATAGACATTTTGTAGGTTTTTTTATTGTCAATAGAATATGTTCACAATAGCATACATGCCAACCATTACACATTTGGCATAATCATTACCCTTTTTTTCACTAAATTACGCCTTATGCGTATCTGTATTCGGATTATGCATTTTTTTGGTATATCTCCCTCAAAAAAATTAATAATTTGTTTTCTCATTTTGATTAACATCCCATTAATCTCACAGACTGTATTCAAGAAAAGACGGCTTCTGTGTAACTGCGACATAAGAGTACACTTGTCTGAAGACTTACATGCACTTTCCTGACAGTATTATGTTCTATTTGTAGCAGTTGCCCTATTCCAAAAAACATGCTGGTTTCTAATTTCAACTTGTGAATTTAGTTTCTAATTATAGCAGTTGTATGGCTTAGTTAGGAGAGAACAGACTGGTTTTCTTTTACCCTTTGTGCACAGGTTCTTTGTTCTAATTCATATCTGGTACAGAACCAGTCTGTAGGTATTTGGCGCTAAAAGTGAAGTCAGATTTATTCTTGATGGTATGTGTGTTAGAGCAAAAATATTTTCCAAAAGATTTCACAGATGGATTAGGAAAAGACGAAAAACCGATTCAGAAATGAATACATGAATTACACCATACGGCATTCCATTCTAGGGCAGATTCATGCCCCTTGCAGGCTGCATGGAAAGTATGTTAATATTGGTCATTGTGGTAAAACAGAGAAACCTTGAATTAGCATGTTTTACTAACTCCAGTTCTAAGGTAACTTCTTTTTTACAGCAGACTAAATTGTGGATATGAATTTTATAAATGCAGAAGCATTATCTGCCAAGTTCTTAATATAACACAGACTACCCCTAGCAGTAGAAGACTGCATTGGTCCTTTGTTCAAATGGATGTTTCCTGTCCAAAATTGCAGAAAATATGTATGTGCAAGAACAAAATCATCTAATATTGTTAGGTGTTTAGCAGAAGATACTTCACTTAAAATTGCAGAAGCCATGAAAAGTGGGCCGTTTAGTATTGCAATAGACAGGAGTAGTGATTATGTCAAAAGGTTGTACCCAGTCTTTGTAAGAGACTTTGACAACGAAAAGGGCAAAATTAGAGTGCTCTTCTCTCAGTACCAGAATTAACAGTATATTCCAATGGAGAAAACATTATTTTATTTGCTTGATAATGCTTTGAATAAACACAAGTTGGCAGAACTGTATGGGATTTTTAGCTGACACTGCATCAGTGATGACTGGAATTCATAAAGGAGTTGCATTCTATATTTTGACAAATGTCTCCATCATTGTACATATCAGGTTGTCTCTGTCATATGTGGCACCATGCTGCAGGAAAGGCTGCTGATAAATTAGGAGAACTCCTGAAGTATCAAGTTGGCACTCTACCTGACAATGTACTTCATGTGGACAGAGTTGATTTTTTCATATTATTTCCCAACTAAAAGACCCAATAACTGTGAGATATAAATTTCCTCCTCTTTGTCAAGTTATGAAAGGAATATTGGTTCTTTGCCATTCTAATTCTGACTGTGAGAGATTGTTCAGTATTGTTTACAAATAATACTGAATTCAGATACAGGATCAGTAACCCAGCACTTAGTGCTCTACTAGTGTGTGAAACATTCATAGTCTCAGCTGGTACAGTTTGTTTTGAATTGCAAAGTGATGAGAATCTCTTGCTTTTTAAAGCTTAAAGTGTTATATAGGAACACTTTAAGCAGTAATTGATGTTAAAAGTCCAGAGGGATAAAATAAATCATTTTGTACATGTGCTCTTTGAATTTTTATGATGTTATATGTGGATTACTCTTTTTCTGCTTGGATTTCTCTTTTTGTCCACTTGGATTACACTTTTTCCTCGCCAGGGGTTGGCATGTATGCAATAGACAGTGTTTTTTCTAACATTATGTGTATATTACAATGATTAGTGTACTGGAATAAACTGGTTCAGTTAGATGCACAAATAAATTTTGAGGGATTTATTTTAATAATTTGGTTGTCATTTTTGTAAAACATATATTACAATTAGTATATAGAATGTACTAAGTGCTTCAATAACCTGGTTAAATCAGCTCAATTAGATGCACAAATCAAATTCAGATTATTTTTGTGAACCATGGGAGAAAAAGTTCTATGGTACTGAGGTTGGGACCGAAAAACAGGGCAGGTTGGCTGACCAGAAACATTTTTTTTGCCCTTATCACTTGCTGATCAATATCCAGTATTGTATAATCAATAGTGCATACAATTAAAACACAATGCTATATACATGTAAGCCTACAGTTTATTACCACTTTATACAGTACATTACTTCTCTAGTCCATGTTCTTTCTGCTCACATGTCAAATTGCATTCTTCATGAATTTCTGATGAATGACTTTAAATTTAACAATTCTTACCATCTATTATTAGAAATTTGAATACGTTTTTTTATCTCATCCCTTAGAGGTAATGAATAGAATTGGTTTTTCTCTCTGGTGGTGGCAACACTAACTGTTGAATTAGTAGTGGTTACCATAGCATTGGCATCAAGAACAGTGTTTTGATCCCTCACATAAGTTGCCTCAGTCAAATATGAAAACATAATAACTAAGGCATTTTCATGGATTTCTTTATACATGTGAAGAATTTTTTTAAGAAACAGTCACATTTGGATATTAAATATTGTAAATATAAGTAAGTTGTTTTACTCAAATTCACTTAGTGGTATTATTATAATGCAGTTTTGTTTAAAATGATAACCTTACCCAGCTTTTCTTACATTGTACATTACAAGGTGACTTAAGTGTAATGTGGTTCACTTTTATGAACTGTAAGCAGCCATTATAACATCATATTGCAGCTCATAGGGAGATGGTGTTCCATGGAACCCTAGATTTATTCTTTATAAATGTTCTTTTAAATTAACTGATGAAGATATTTCTTGTACGTAATGCTTTGCAACCATGGTTACTGATGTGTACCCATATAACTAAGTTAATTTTCTGTGTCAGGTTGTGCAGTACACAGGTTTCTGCAACCACATCTTCTCATCTGGATCACCAAAGTACCATACCAAGGAGGAAAAATTCTCACTCTTAAATGAATCCTTAAGGGTTCCTAAAAACGAAACTGGCAGAATAAATCGGGGATCAATATTACCATCTCTACCCCCATCTTACCTTGAAGGATGTGGAATTATCAGCGCATCTTATTTTATAGTGGTAAGTATGCACGTGCAGTATGTGATTATTGCCCTTATTGTTTAATATTTTTGTACTGGCATAATATCTGCACATTTATTATTATTTTTTGGTCATATATATAAAATATCATTTTTAAGTGCATGTCATCACCCTAATGTAAGATGGCAGGAAGCATCTGCTAAAATTTACTTGCATATAGGTTTGTTCCAATTCATACTCCTAGATCAGCCAATCCATTATGCACCAGCAGATCTGGGTCTATGCAATTGTTAGGAGTAATTCTTAGAATAAACAACATAAAACTTGATATGCCAGCACATTATGTGATGACAGATCAGGATCTATGTTGTTTGCAGTTTGACCCAACTTGTAAGCAAGTATATATGGTAGTGATTTTCTTGCAACCTACAGTTTGCATGCCTAATGTTTCCTTAGTCTTTTGTGATATTGTTTGAATTGGAAATCTGTTTCCAGAAGTAATCTTACATGTGTTTCCAGAATGAATGTGTTTCATTGGCCAAAACCACTGGAAGAATTAACCACCAAATTGTTGAGCTCATTAAAAAGAGAGCTAAGACTTCCAGTACATGTATACACTTGATAGGAGCTCTGTTTATGACATTTTTTCTTTGTGCTGATAATAATCCTTGTGCTTATAATGATCATTGTGCTTTAAATTTGCTTATAATGATCATTGTGTTTAAAAGTATGCTTATAATGATCATTGTGCTTATGAAAATATGCTTATAATGATTATTGGGTTTATAATTATGCTTATAATGATCATTGTGCCTATCCTTAAAAATGTACTTATAATGATTATTGTGTTCATAATTATGCTTACAATGATCATTGTGCCTATCCTTAAAAATGTACTTGTAATGATTATTGTGTTTAAAATTGTGCTTGCAATTGTGCTTGTAATGATCATTGTGCTTATAATGATCATTGTGCTTATAATCATGATAATGATGATTGTGCCTATAATGGTTATTGTGCTTATAATCATGGTAATGATGATTGTGCCTGTACTGATCATTGTGCTTATAATCATGGTAATGATGATTGTGCCTATACTGATCATTGTGCTTATAATCATGATAATGATGATTGTGCCTGTACTGATCATTGTGCTTAAAATCATGATAATGATGATTGTGCCTATACTGATCATTGTGCTTATCATCATGGTAATGATGATTGTGCCTATACATGGTAATGATGATTGTGCCTATGCTGATCATTGTGCTTATAATCATGATAATGATGATTGTGCCTGTACTGATCATTGTGCTTATAATCATGATAATGATGATTGTGCCTATACTGATCATTGTGCTTATAATCATGGTAATGATGATTGTGCCTATACTGATCATTGTGCTTATAATCATGGTAATGATGATTGTGCCTATACTGATCATTGTGCTTATAATCATGGTAATGATGATTGTGCCTATACTGATCATTGTGCTTATAATCATGATAATGATGATTGTGCCTATACTGATCATTGTGCTTATAATCATGATAATGATGATTGTGCCTATACTGATCATTGTGCTTATAATCATGGTAATGATGATTGTGCCTATACTGATCTCCATTGTGCTTATAATCATGGTAATGATGATTGTGCCTATACTGATCATTGTGCTTATAATCATGGTAATGATCATTGTGCCTATACTGATCATTGTGCTTATAATCATGGTAATGATCATTGTGCTTATAATCATTGTTGGTCAGCTGTGGATGGACATAGAGTGTTATCCTTGTTGGTCTGTTTAGTTAAGTATTGCTTTGAGGTAACTGTAGATGGGCATAAAGCGTTATCCTTGTTGGTCTGTTTAATTAAATATTGCTTTGAGGTAACTGGATGGGCATAGAGTGTTATCCTTGTTGGTCTGTTTAATTAAGTATTGCTTTGAGGTAACTAGATGGGCATAGAATGTTATCCATGTTGGTCTGTTTAGTTAAGTATTGCTTTGTGATAACTGTCCATGGGCATATAATGTTACCCTTGTCTGTCTGTCTGTTAAGTATATTTTTTGCATTAACTGGATGGACATACATGTTAACCTTGTCAATCTGTCTGGTTAATATTATTTTGAGGTAACTGGATGGGCATAGATTATTACCCTCATAAATCTGTCTGGTAAAGTATTATTTTGAGGTAGCTGTGGATGGGCATATAATGCTACCCTTGTCAATCTATGGTTAAATATTACTTTAAGGTCACTGTGGAGTGTTACTGTTTCCAGCTGTTCATTTCAGTATAACTTGGAGATCACTGTGGAGGGGCACATGTCATTACCCTTGTCTGTCTGGTCAAGTAGCACTTTGTGGTCCGGGGGGTGGGGGGGAGGCACATATTGCTATATTTGTATATGTCTGTCTTACTTGTTATTACTTTGACATCACTGTTGGGAGCTTTTCAGATTCCCTGAGCACATATTCTGGGTTCTAGTTTTATCATCTTATCTGGATAGCAGCAAGGTTAGTACAATGGAAGCAAACACACT
Source organism: Sinohyriopsis cumingii (assembly GCA_028554795.2). Classification (NCBI taxonomy): domain Eukaryota; kingdom Metazoa; phylum Mollusca; class Bivalvia; order Unionida; family Unionidae; genus Sinohyriopsis; species Sinohyriopsis cumingii. Next base: position 116,357,640 of record CM068838.1, on the reverse strand, counting down.
TTACCCTCTGCCATCTTTACCATGATTCCTAGTTCTGTCAAATGTCAGGGTTAAAGTTAAAGGTATTGAAGGTCCGTGTTTTCCTTGGATTCCTTCATTTGAAAGAAGTTTCAACATTTAAGCCCTTGAAATTAGTTAATGTATGTTCGGTGTACTCATTGTAAAATAAATAAAGAATTTACTCATTGTTAGGTGTACTTGTAAGATAAATGATGCTGCATCAGCCCTCAAACATAATTTGAATCTGACATAACAAGTGTGTTTGTAGTTCCTAACTAGTTATTGCTTAGCCACTGGAATGCACTCAGATTGCCCAAAATGTGTTGCTTAGCCACCGGAATGCACTCAGATTGTCTAGTTTGGTCTACTTGGTTTTATGCCAGTGGTATGGTCTACAGAAAGCAATGATTAGTTTGAAAACTAGTCCCATATTTATACACTGGTCTCAGATTGAAGATATGCCTTCTGTTCATGCGATAGTTTTGAATTTGTATTGTGTCTAATAACACAATTTTGGTGGAACAAGTTCGATGACCAGCAGATGTTGGAAAAACTCCACAAAGTTCATTTTTAAAGATCCAGAATAAATTCAGCAAATTATAATAAGAATATTAATATCTTACATCCAGGAACTTTACAGTAAATTTCTGTTTTTGATTTCAAAGGCACATTTTGCTTTTTATCATCATGGAGTTTGATGTGTGCATACATTCTAAGGAACAGTACACTATCATACCAACAAAACAAAGGCTAGTGTGACCTATATATTGCTGATCACCTAGCTTGTCTACATCATAACAAATTTATTTTGATGTATAGAAGAAAATTGATTCCTTATGCAGGAAATAGACTGTTAACTGTGTCAACTCATATCTACTGTCTGTCATATAAATCACTGGCCTATCTGGGTCTGTGCAGTTTGTTAGTAGTAGTCAGTAGAACAAACAACATAGGTCATGATCTGCCAGTGCATTATGCAACTGCAATTGTGTAAAATAAATTTACAGTTGGTATCCACTTATGAACGAATATATATGGTAAGTACTAACTCCATGTTAATTGCAACTCTGATTTCCCTTAAAAGCTAGCTGTTCGATGTGGCAGGTCACTAGTTCAAATGGAGAAAGAAATTCTGGTGGGAACAGTTCCGTTTTTTAGGCAGCCCCAGTCCCCAAGATATCAGTCGTCTCTTCCCTTACTGGAACCAACAGCACCTCCACCCTATGATGCAGGTAAGTATATAATAACATTGTTGGTTTGGAATAGTTGTTCATGCAACATAATGTTGTGGTTGCTGTTAGCTCAGTGTTTGTCACACATGATACTGAATTGGCAAAATGTGGTTGCAAAAGAAAAGCTCCAATATAGGGATACATATATTGCATTAATTAATCAGTGTTTCCCTTTACGCACATTTGTGCATCAGTGACACACACTGGAGAAAATTTGCACACATTTTGTTGTCATGCGTTTTTCTGACGCAAATGATTTGCATAAATTGATCAGGATTTATTTAATGTCCAATGCTTTAGATGAGGGATGGCATCATGTATACTTCAAGCATAGGCATAGTCTGGTTTCCTGCTTTGTATTTTCCCTGTTTTGCACTACGCTAGTGGAGTGCAACACAGGGAGCATATGAAACAGGGTACCAAACTAGCATAGGCAATTTTATGATGGAATTGCTTCCCTAATCTTGTGAGCTCTCGCGTGATTTCCATCAAGCTCAGCAAGATGTTGTTCAGATTTTTAATGTCAATGCTTGTTGCACTAGAAAGTGACTGCAGGAGTAAATAATCCTTTCATGACAGGGTTTAAGAATTTTAAAAAATCTGCCCTTGTTTGCCACAAGATATCTGGAGAACACATTATCACCCAAGACATTCTTTCACAACAAAGAAATAGTAAACTTGCTTGAGACAAATGCGTTATTTGGATTGCAAAGTCCGGGGGTCATTGCAGATTTTGTTGTTTTTTAACTTGCTGCAATAAAAGAAAGAACTTAAAGTTCAAGTGCAACTTATTAGAAAGATAAATTAATCATTAGCCTTTTTGATTTTTGGATAAATGTGTTCTAGGACAAAGTACAATGAAACCGATGATAGTACACATTTTATGATGCAGTAAATTAACTGCCATTCGGTTAAAAGATTTAATTGGCTTTTTGTATTTGCTTATATGTAATGTGTTGGTCTGTAATATTGCTACAAAAAGATTGTAAGGATACTGTTAAAAGTATGACTTTGAACTAAAAGAAAAATGAACTAATAAAATTATTCTTTGAATGGACAATGCATTTGTTTATTAATTGTGCATGTTGGTTTATTTGTATTTTTAGAGAGAGAGAAAGAGAGTATGTTATGCAAGTTACAATATCCTATTTCAAGCTGAAAAAGTACGGGTATGATGAAAATTTGTCTACATTATTGACCCCCACATTTTTTATTTGAACACCAGTTCTGACATCGTTTTTTTTTTTTCCCCTCAATTTTACACCCTGGGGGGATACACTGATTAATTACTTATTAGTTTTAAAATCAAATAATATTTGGGCGTAAAAGCTGGAATCGTTTGTAAACATACCCATTCTTCATTTGATTTTTGGGTACACAATGAGAAGCTTTCAGAACCTACAATAAATGGTTCATTATTTTACCAACAATTTATTATTTTATCTAATTTAAACTAGTTCCCTACATTTAACTGTTGTTTAAAATCTGTTGAGATATGATGGTTTTTTATGTGTATGTTTAAGTGTTGATTCTAAGATATTTTGGTGATTTTGCACAGACGTATTAAATTAATTATTGCTTCTTTCTTTTTTAAACTACTCAAATTGAATTTGACCAAATCGACAAGGAAGTATTCGCACATGAATGCCTTTCACATTTGTACAAATTATGCTGATCAGCCATCTATCATAAATAGCCACCATTACTAAAACAAGACAACACTGATTCAAGTTTTTCACCATTTGACCAATTTTTAAAGCAAGCATTCTGGCGTAGATGGCTTTAAAATATTTACAAATAGAGCTGATCTGCCATCAGAAATGGCCATCATTACTAAAAATATAATAATTTTTAAACAACTACTGTATTTCATGTAATTTTCCATACACGACAGAACAATTATTAATTTCAGTGTACAAAAAATTATATGTAAAATACTTATCATTTCATCATAAAAGGATTGTACCTGAACAAATTCTACTAAACACACGCTACTCGACAACCTAACAGTACACAAAACGTACAAAGTAAATGTATTTTCTGTCTCATTCTTCCCTCAACTCAAGAATCTAATTGCAATAAAAATAAAAGTACTCAGAAAGATTTTTGTTGTTATTAGTGAATGAGAGAGATAGAGAGAGAGAGAGAGGATTATGTCTCAGTGTGAGAGCTTGTCTGCATTTAGAGCATATGTAGCTGTTATGTTGTGTAATGTTGGCAAAATGATAGCCCTACATGTAAGACGTATCACATGTTATTATGCTTTAGTGTGCACAAAAGTAAAAACATATATATCAACGCCGTGGTCTTACATGTAGGACTAGTAAAATGATTAAGATGGTTTGAATTTGTAATAGTAAAGTGTAATATTTATTGGTAAATTGTATGCAACAATACGAGTCCACATAGTCAAGAAATTAAGTGCAACTTGTATTTTTACGGCAGCAATAATTTCATTATCAGATTGCATTAAACAAAAAAAGAACTTGAAATCATGTTTTAGTTAATGTGCGTAAGCATACGTGTGTGTGTGAGAGAGAGGCGAAAAAATATTGTCCGTGTACTTGACCATATTTATTCAGGGCTGTTTTTATTTTTAGCTTTTGCAAAGAGAAAAAAAGACCGTATTTTGAGTTACCTGACAATTGTGATAATCCTCATGTATTACGACCATACTATATTCCATTATCAATAAACACCGCTAATTCAACAATTCATTCTTGTTTTAATTATGATATACATTGTCACAACAGCCACATGGCTATGCATTGTTATTTACATGGTAATTAAACATGCTTAGCACTTTGGTTATTCCAGTTGGAACCAAATTGAGGGCAAGAATTGACACAAGAGGTCAAATCAGTGAGGCTGCCAGTAGGGAAATGAGGCTCTCTTTAGGGTAGTGAAAATCTGTCAGTGTGCTGTAGAAGCCATTGTCCATATAGAATTTGTTATAAGGACAGATAGTCATATGCATTACTTGTTTTTCGAACTCGCCAATAAAGATAATAGAGGAATATATCATTGAATAGATTTGCAATAAAATGTTTATTATATCCAAGTCAAAACAGAACAAACACTTAAAGATAGTATATGTATATATACAGATTGATTTAACGGAGTGCTTGACTTTCAAATTTAGGATAGAAAATGACATGGTTTTTATTTTTTTACATTCATATGGCAATAATGAAACAATAAGACTAGTTGATCAAGGGTCTGTGGTCTTCACTTTAGCATGTACTGAGATGTACTTTTTTGTTGTATAAGAAAACATCAAAGGGCTTCTGAACTCATTTTAAAATGAACGTGGTATTTGGTTGCAGTGTTGGACTTTAAAAGGCGAATTAATAAATGATAATATTTAAAGATATGGTCTGTGAGGTCATTTGTCCATTTGTTAATAAACACCAGAAGATATTGTAATGACAATAAGAGAGCTTATGCATCAATCTGTGTATTTTCTCCCCAATAATTAATTATTGAGTTTTTGTAAAAACAAAATGGCAATATGGTATTATCGATCTTTTTTGCAAATGTAAATCTTCTTAGTATAAATTTTATGTCTGATAATTTAATGGATTTTTTTAAAAATACAAAGTTATATGTAGAAAAATTTATGATACATTTAAATAATTATGATTTTGATAACTGGATTATGTATGAAAAAGTTAAAGGGTATGGAAAAATAAATGAAATACGGTACATCTCAAAAACTGGTCAACAGATTTTGACCAGATTTACAGATAGCATCATTGCTTTAAGGGCTTTAAAATTTGTACAAATGATAACAGATTTGACAGAAAGCACCATTTGCTTTAAGGGCTTTAAAATTTGTACAAATGATAACAGATTTGACAGAAAGCACCATTTGCTTTAAGGGCTTTAAAATTTGTACAAATGATGACAGATTTGACAGAAAGCACCATTTGCTTTAAGGGCTTTAAAATTTGTACAAATGATGGCAGATTTGACAGAAAGCACCATTTGCTTTAAGGGCTTTAAAATTTGTACAAATGATGATCTGCCATCAAATGTGACCACTATTACTGAACTTTGGAACCCTTTAAACAGTGACTTCTCCAAAACTGCTTATGACAAAAGTTCAACTAACTATCATGATAGAAATGTAAATTAGACATAACAGAAATGACTAAATATAGGAAAACTGTTAAATGTTTTCTTCTCAAGAACTGCTAAAACAATTCAGATCTTTGACTAAAAGCATTCTGGTATAAATGGCTCCCAGTCTGAATCGGATTATGCAGAACTATCAAATATGGTCTAAATAGTTAAACACAATGACTTTGAAATAACATTGTTCTCAAAAGTCATACACTCAACATAATTTTCGTCAGCTTGGTGGAATACACCTTGGCATGATGGGCTTTCAAATTGTACTGGTCATATGTACATGTCAGCTTGTGATTGCAATTTTGTACTTGTATTGAAACTATTGAGGGGAAAGAAACACTTGTGATTCATCATCTTTCCTTGACCATGTATATACATATATAGGATCCCTTTCTCTGCACTTTTCTTTGTCCACTGGATATCTCCCACACCTCAAGGATTGGCTGTAAGTACTAGTCTCTCACTTAGAATATATACACTTTCTTGGCTTTACAAGTGGATTTAATTTATAAAGTCAGTATGGATTTCTGGGTTTTTTTTTAGTAATGGTTTTTGATAATGGGTTGGCAACGTGTGCAAAACGGCCATCCATGCTAGGATGCTTCTTGTCAAATCTGGTCAAATTCAGAATGGCCAGGTGAGTTTAAATAGAAAGACATTGAATCACCTATATCTAAATGAAAATATCTAACAGAATTTGACAAACTTTGACAGAAATCATCATTTCATAAAGCCTTACCATACTGGACAAGTTGTTGTTGATGTGCCATCATATATGGATGAAAATGCATACAACAGAGAAACCTTTAAACCCTTTTCCTAACATTTATCAGCATCATTAGAAATAAAAAAATGTACACTGCCAACTCAGATTTCTTGGCCACACACTTTCACCTTTTGCTGTTAGGCCGGTGTCAGCCAGGTGAGCAGAATTAGGCCACTTGTTATGCAATGAGGACTCTGGGACAAGAAAAGCTAGGTCAGTTGGATAGGAATCTCATGATACAGAATATGTGGGTTTGAGGTTTCAGTTTGGCAGGAAATTAAAGTAGGGTCATAATATATGTAATGTTTGCAATATGAGACCTTGATATATATGATGGTTCTTGTACCAGGTGTAGTTTTGTGCTTGTTGTACAGCTGCAAATAATACATGAATTTTAGTTGTAATATTTTTGTTTAGTCCAAGTTAGTTGCAAGCAAGACATAGCAGTCACTTTTACACTAGTGACTGCAACAGTTAAGATTGTGGTAAATAAAACAACATATGAGCATAATTAAAAATCCCTCCATGTATTCTTTTGTTATATGAGATGGGTCATTATAAATCAAAGAGAATTCATTCTGAAAAACACTTGAACACCCCATTTACCCTGAGATCAAGATTACAGTTGTATAAAGGATTTACAATTGAGGTTTAGCTTAATTTTTTTCACATGTCCTTAGTTCCAAAGCCCTTGAAACACTGACTTGCCCTTTTGACCTTGAGGTCAACATCTTTGTTCCTAACTACTTGAAACACTAACTTGCCCTTTTGACCTTGAGGTCAACATCACTGTCATAGCACATTCATATTATTTTTCAAGGATTTAATTTACGTGTAATTCCTGGATTCTGTCATTACTTGGCATATCTGATTAAGAATTCTGCTTCATGACATACTTGATCCCCTTGTCACCTTGGTTTCAAGGTCATGATGTTTAAAACAGGCCTTGAATGTGGGCATAACATGCAGACCCACACTGCCTTGCTTAAAATATTCCCATCATACATTTTCATTTCAGCTCCTCCCTCTTATGAGGAATGTGTATTTGGTAGAATAGACATCTGTGAGGAAGGGGAGATGAACACTGTTGGAGAGAATGACTGGGCACCTGCCTACCCAAACTATAATTGGCAGATACAAAATGTGGAGATATCTACAGCTGTTCTAGAACCTCCAGCCTATACAGAGAACTGAAGTAACATCTTCAGCATGACATTTACTTTATTGGACTTACAATCAGGTGAGCAGTGAAGGTGTACAGATATTTGGTCGCAGACTACATCTACCATCTGTACAAAATAATTTATTTTCTTGGTGCTCTAATTTCTCCTTGATAAAATGTAATGGAATAGTTTTTAGTGGAACACACTGAGTGTAGTAACTCATGGAAAGGTTCAGACAGTCATAGCCAGTTTAGATCTGAACGCTTTCCATATATATACCTCTTGATAAGTTGAGTCCAGCTGCAAACATTATAGACCCTGATCTGTCTCTTATAATGGAATACACTACAAGACAAAATAATTGAATTTATGCTATATTTCAATATAAATAAAACCATACATTCATCAATACACACTAACAATATTAATGTGCACATAGCACCGCCTTATGACCTTAAAAGTTCATAGCACACAACGTTAGTTTTTAGTAATAATTTTGTTTGGTCTACTTAAACTGAAATTTATACTCATATTTGGAATGAATGTGCATTGAAAACCTTTTGCAGTTGGTCTGGAATGGATGGATTTCATTTTTCTGTTGATGCAACTCACTTCTGTTTTTCTGCTTATGATGAACTGGATTTACTGGGTCAATTCAGTGCAGTAAGGAGAATTGATTTCATTTGGAAATGAGGTCAAAATAACAGTACAATTTCAGTGTGTATCAGGTTTTCCATGACATGGGCCATGTCTTTCAGATTTGCAGAACAAAGAAAGTACATTTTGAGGGAAAAATTCCTGATGCACAAAGGTAAATATATTTATTACCATTCTTATTACCAGCTAAAGAAGACATATATTGATGCCCTGTTACTTGCATGATTGCTGTTGGAGGGATCCCAGCTATGACCTGTATCAGACAGTGTGTACTTTATATCGTTGGCCTAAAATTGTATCAGAATAGTTGAATGGGAAAAATTGCAAAGTGTGACAGTCCATTTAGCCAGCGGAAATACTACTTTTGTTGTAGTCTTGGCTTATTGCTTATGAGGCACTTAGTTTCCTAACAGAACCTTGAGTTGCATTTTTTTTTCTTGAATTGAGTGTTTTGACTGACTTGTAAAATGCTATGTCTCTGATAGATATGTGAAAGCCCTTGGCCTCAATATGCTTTTCAGTGCTATTTAAATAGACCCTACAGAGCACCAGTCTCTATGAATATTTCTCCAAAATAGCTGTTTAAATGATCAGATTGGTATTTTCAGTTACTGCATCTCGTATATTTGTTGTTGACATTGTGAATATCATGTTCATTTATTTGCTTGTTTGAAAGTTTTATTTGTGACTCATTTAACTTGTTATCTTCATTATCATCTCTACTTTTAAATGGACAAAACAGCTGCTTTAATTCATCCACAAACAAATCTAATAAACTAAAACCTTAAGCATCTACTTCATGAGTGTATTTGGTTTGTTTATAAAGTAGTTCCTAATACACTTTACTATTTTTAAATGCACGTGTCATGCAGTATAAAGGTGTTCAGCATAATTGTAAGAAGTCCCAGGATGAGTAAATGGTTGCCCACAAGAAGTCCAGAGACCTTTACCAGTGGTGCAGCTTATGTTTCAGCAAGCACTTTAAGGTTATCATTGACATAAAAATTATTTGCTGTTCTGAGTTTTTTATATGCAATCATCGCATCTCTCTAAGTGCACAAAGTCCTAAAATGTTTGTTCACTTCATGTACTTGCATATCCTGAAAGCATCTCTGTGATTGTCCATTCTCCCGACATTTGATTTCAGCAGCATAACTTTACTAAGGATTGTTGGATTTCAGCCAAATTTGGTATATGGCTTTGTTATTTAGACTCTGAATGAGTACAGCTTCCAGCATTCCACAGTGATATTAAGAGGAGTTAAGCCCCCCTGATTTACCACACAGCTGACTAAGCGGTGTTACTTTACCAAGAATTGTTTGATTTGAACCAAATTTGACCTGCAGCAGACCTGCCAACTCTGATGAGTCCATCTTAGTAAGGCAGTTGATTTTGTTCTGTAAGATTGACCAGTTTTCAGTAAGATGTAACAAGATATCAATATGGCGCTGTCCATTTAGTACATGTGCATGGAGGGGAGGGGGTAACCCAAATGCATATGCTTGCGTATGGGGGAGTGTCTACTGATAATGTATGTATGCATAGGAGACAGGGTGATGGTGGTGAAACCTCGATAATAATTTGTCTAATACGTAACCTGTTTGACTGGGTCCAGTTGGCGTTTGAATTTTAGCGGACACCAGACAAACTGCTTAAAGTTACACAGCTTATTTCTTTGATGCAGCCAGACATTCAACATCACTGGACTATGTTTTATTAAACACGTTAATATTATTAATCCTTTATGGTTTCTGTGTGGATTAAGTATAGTCCGTTCTATAAAATTCGAGAGGGGTGCATCAAGCACACGTATGCAGAGAGTGGGGTGTAAAAAAACTATGCATGTGTAGTGGGAGGGTAAGGGGTCAAGCTTTGCCAGATTTGTGCGTACATACTTAATGGATGGCCCCTAACTGCTGTTATAAAACTGGAAGACATAATTAAAATTTGATGCATTGATGGTAAACATTATGTTCAACTCAAAAGTTTGTAAAGTATGTGTAGACTTTATTTACCACTAGTACAGTTGCACAAAGTATAGTTCTAAACCCTATGCATCTCAATGGCTTGTTGCTGTCTCTCAACTTGACATAATTCTTGGAAATTCTTTTCCATTTCACATGACGATGGCAATCATATCTCCCGCCACACGACATACTCAAATTGGCATGTGATGTCCAATAAACGTGATCATGTCATTTCTAGATTTCATTCACAAGAATCTCAATACTCTTTTTTATTCTTCTGTGCTGATTATTAACACTTTTCTAGAAGCTTATTTTCCCTTCTGTCTTAAGGACACACAGTACTAATTATATGGAAAAGAAAAAAAAAGGAACCAGTTTGGAAATGGGTGAATCTAAAATAGAGTATATATGGGTTTGGCTGACCAGGATTGGTTAATAATATATGTTATATTTTTGGAAAAAGAATCTTTTGAGAGCTTATCCTTGATGTAACTGGAAAAAATAGAGACATTGTTTTATTGATGGAATTTCAGTCCTTTAACAGTCTTGAGTTGGAACATACATTACTAAAATTAGCACATGACTCTGTAGTGCAGAATTGAAAGCACATGGTTCAAACAAATGCTGGTTCAGAAAATGCTGTGGCTCATATCCTTTCCTCTACACAGAAGCTGACATCCAGGTTTCATCTATGCTGATAAATATAAGTTTGATAATGAGCACAGAGAAAATTTAAGTTATTGAATTTTTAATATCATGATGTTTGCATAGGTTTACTATAGGAACTAAATTAATACTGTGAGTCCTTAAACATGCTTCACTTTCTGAACGCCATTTTCAAAAATTCTATAATCAACAGTTTGATCTTGCAGATGCATTGCATGAACTGACAGGTGCAGTTTAAAGCTTCTGGGTTGCTGTAAAGTTAGTCTGGTTCCCTGACTAATTTTACTAATTCTAAGATAAAACCTGGATCCAAATAAAACATGGATGAACCAATTATCCGGAATTTTCGACAACAATCATTTTCCCATAGTTTTTGCTAGTATGCCTTAAGTTCGTATTTTAAGGGTATTTTTTTTAAGGTTTAAGGCAAAATCGTAAGAGTTGGCAGGTCTGCTGCAGCTTTATGTTGAGGAGACCTGGAGTGATTAAGATTGCAGCAATTATAGCACATGCATTCCCATTCTGACTTGTTTCCCAGTATAATTACTGGGTATGCTCTTTGCTGTGCAAATTGTTGTTGGTTGGTCTTTGTCTGCTGATTATCAGGATCATTACCCTCATCTTTGGACATGCCAATAAATGTAATTTATTATTCTGATTCTCTTTTGAAAATGTTTTATTCCTTTTGACTGAAAGTGTTTTGATATTGTTGCTGGATAGTGTTTTTCCTTGTACCGTAAGTTTCTGAATCTAATTTGTATCTGTGGTGATGCAGATAAGGCAGGTTCTTTTTTATGGAAATTCCATGAAATATAAGTACTCTTAACAAGACAGGCAGGAAATCTATTTGAAAATTTAACATAGGATAAAAGCATCTATAAATTGTATAATTTTGTAATTGATGTATTCAGATAAAATCCATTTTTAAATTTTATAATTTTGTAATTGATGTATGTCAATATTTATGCAGCTGTCTCTATCTCTCATTCTTTCTTTCTCATATATATATATATACCTTTTTTCACTTATTTATTGTTCTGATATTGTTATCGCTTTTTATCACTGTTATTTTAGAAAACTTAAAATATATGTTTGACAGTTTGTTAGTATTGACCTTTATTGTATATGCTGTGGTCATCCTTTGGCATTTAAATTTATACATATTCATATTTTCGTGGTAAATATGTTGTTGGTTACAATAATGTGCAGTCATATATATGTAGATAGCACTGTATATAGCTTGTTATTTAATAACTGTTTGTATGTATCTCTTTATACATTTTTAAAAAGGTATGTCTCATTCAATGGAGTTCCTTTACTCTACTATTACTAGTGTTTTCACTTAGGCTGTGCAGATGATCCTAAATGAAAATGTTTCAAATTTAGGTCCAGCAGGGTCATCATAGCAGCTATCTTGATATTCATTTTATATGAATAGTTGTATTTATATGGGAATTTCACTTAAAGACTTATTGTGATACGTAGCTAGTCCTAAATGAAAATAAGTACACACATTTCGTTGCAGGCTACTGCCACCTCTTTAACAAAAAATTGTTGTCATTCCAGCTTGTTCCTGATCAAATTTAATGGAGCAGGTTTAAACTGGAGCAAACTAGAACATGCCTCATATAATAATTCCTTTAAAGGTTCAAATAATCACAGGGGGCTAACGTCATATACACATGCATTTCAGTTGTCAAAATCATCATGTGAAGGCTTATACTAATCATTTTATAGCATTCAGCCATATCTATTGAGAGAACCAAAACTGTAGATTTTAGCATTCATAAACAGAGGTGGCCATGATATAGAGGTTTCATTAGCACTAAAATGGCTCTGTTGGGACCAAACTAAGCAGCCAATGAGCAATGGATGTCAATTACAGGAGTTATGCTCCCTGATCACTCTTTCTCTTCTCTTTTGGTTCCTGCAGCAAAACTTTACCAAGGTTGGTTGGATTTCAAGCAAATTAGGCATGTAGCTTTATGTTAATGAGGTTTAAATTAGTTCTGTTTCCAGCATTCACAATGTTAGTGAGTATTAATGCTCACTGAGGCCAAATCTCAAGTTTGGTTTCTGTAGCATCACTTTAGCAGTGATTGATGGATTTCAGTGAGATTTGAGCTTTAGCTTTACACTGATGGGAACTTCCATGAGTTTGACTTACTGCATTCCTGTGCAATAATAATAGCCCACAAATGTCTGTTCTAAATAATTTCTCAACACAAATTCTTCTGTTGAGCAAATTGTACTTAGTGCGACCCTTGGCAGTACAATCATTGTCAGTAGCTCCTGTTGATCAGATTAGTAGGATTCTTTACCCTAATCTTTGAAAATGCCAACCATTTTAATTTATGTTTCTGATTATTTAGTTACTGGAATGTTTATGTGATTTTTTTGTATTGTTAAAGTAGTAAGCTATCTAATTTGCACCTGTGGAGATGTAGATCAGGTAGATTCTTTTGGTATTTGTAAAGGAAGTACTGTTAAATAGAGGAGGGAAAGTCTTTGAAAATTCAAATTGCATGATAAAATGTGTGTATATTTTACAACTTTGTATCAGATGTATTTTTAAGTTTATGTTGAACAGTTTTGGAACTATATAACATGATTGAGCATTGATATAATTAGTTTTACATGTATACTGTTTGACAGTTATTCTATTCTCTTCATTTTGGAAGAGTTAAAATAAATGGTTATCAGTTAGTATTCAACTTTTGTTGTTAATGCCATGGTTATCCTTTGGCATATAAAATAGACATGTTCATTTTTTTGTGGTAAATTTGTTGTTATACTACATTTTTATTGTTTAGTGTTGTTTGTATTTACCTTTAAGTAACTGGTCTGTTTTTTTTTAAGTATATGTCATTTAATTGGAGCTTAATAACTCTGCATTTAAAAGACCAGAATGCGATGATCCTCCATCTGGCAGCCATTAACTGGTTCTAAATTAAAAGGAGCAGAGTGATAGAGACCCAGCACACAGTGTCACACCAGGGTCCAGTTGGTACTAAATGAAAAAGGCGACCCTCAGTCATCCAGTATGAACATCCTGGTGACCTTATTGAAAATCTTGTTGCTTCTCCAGATCAGCATAGGAATTTTAACTAAGAGACATCTTAGAGCTTTTCCATTAAAATATACATGTGATGCTGAGAAGGTACTTTTAAAGTGGGGTACTCACCCATAGATGCAATTTAGAATTTTCTTATGATTTTAACATGAACTCTGTGAAATCATAATATCTGGATATATATGTTTTTTAACTGCCTTCCCTGGGTACCATATATGTTTAAATGGAGCAGGCCTTAAGATGTGTAGATGGTCCTAAACAGAAATGGTGCCCAATAAGTCCATCCCCTTGAAAATCTTATCAATGCTATCCTTACTGACACAGATTTTTCACAAAAAGACTTCTGATATGTAGTTGGCACGGAATGAAAATGGTGCTGATCTGACATAGTGGCAATTTTTAATTATTTATTTAAAATCACAATTCATGAATGGATAGTCATATCTGCATGAACTTTTCAATAAAAGACTTAAGATGTTGGCTGGTTTTAAATAGAAATGGTGCCTGTCTGATCTTAGATATGGCCACCATGGCAGTCCTCTTAAAAATCTTGATGATACTACTCCTCAGAGGATATCAGTATTGACATGTGACTTGAATTTAAAGAATTTTAAGATAAATAGTTGGTCTTAAATGAAAATATTTCTGGTGCGACTGCCAATACAGTTGCCATATGAAACCCTGTTATGGCTACTTCTCTGGAACCAATATAGCTAATTGTTCTTTTGTTAAATATGATTTTTAGTAGTTGGTCCTACAAAAAAATGTGAAATTGGGCCAGATTTACATGAATAAAGGAAAATGCAAAAATGATGCTTGAGCAGCAAAATTAACTCAAGTTTTGGTTTTGTTGAGATGTATCTAGATGCCAGTTTTCTTGAGTGTAGGTGAAACAGGATCCAAAATATGAACAGTGAGCTGAAAATACTAGTCAATTGTGTAAATTAAGTCATAGTGATCTTCTTTTGGTGTGATAGAGTTACTTTCCTTGAGATATAATATCATACAAATAGGTCATTATTGCTATAAATAAAATTTGATGTCATTTAAAGACCAGTTGTACAGGCTTTTAAGGCCACAATGCTGCCGTAAAGTGCAAAATGTTGTATATGCAAAATCATTTTAATAATACTTAATCTTGAAAGATATTGGTCCTAAATATTGTTGGATTCCAATAAAACCAGATAATATAAATATTTCATCACATTATGAACTGAGAAACCCTGTCATTTTCTACATATAAGAATTAATCAAATGTTCATGGCAACATCCGTGGATACATTGATTTCAGTCGAAGGCTGGCACACAAGATTTGATGACATCACCATTGTAAACATAAGAAGCTAACAGTGCAATGTCAGACTGTCTTAAGCCCAAGTTCGCCCTTCAGTAGAAATTCCAGCACCCCAGCTGATCACCATTACATGCTAACCCCAACCCCCCCAAGAGGTATAAGCATAATTATTGCTAATTATGTGTGGCAAAGAAAGCTTCATTTGGGTGTAAAAAGTGTAATCTATTTATTACATGCCAGAATTACAGCATGAATGAAACATACATTTTTTTTTTACTACTAACCTGGTTCTGCAGCTGGTCAAAATTCTTGTCACAGAGGGCAAAATCCGTATGGATTAGAACCAGGATACCAATACAAAATATACTGAAAAATTATTTATATTCAGCACTTGCTTCAACTAGTCTGTATGTGTGATTTTTGCTGATTGATCATGAACTGGAATTCTGCAATGATCATGGTCAGGTGCTCAGAGTGCAGTATTACATTACTCTTATATAAGTTAGTAAAGCGGTGTTGTTTTGTCCGTTTTTTTTTATTTGATGTGTTCTGAAGTTTGCAATGGTCCATCCATTTTCCATCATATAACATCCACAACTCACACCATAAAGTATTTCATTTAACATCTAGTGTGATTTTCTTTAGAAATAAAGACTGGTTCACTACCTAATTAGCTTATCAATAAATATGTTATACAACTTTACTTTTGAAAAAGCACATCTGTTTTCTTAGAAATGTGTCATATACAGTTGCTGTAAATAGCAAATGAGGAAAGTACTCTTATGCTATTCTTAAGCAGCAGTCACCGTTATAAGAATATTCTCAATGGAACTAAAGAGATGATAATAAAAATTACAAAAAGAACTTTGTATTGCTTTATTTTTATTTCTTAATGTAGCAAAAAAGCATAATCCATATAGTCAGTGGGAAACATGATTTGGTGAAAAATAGAAGTGTAGGTCAGCATATATAGAACACCAATATTCACAAGGTCATATTTTTTATCTGATGCACACTTTTTCTTCTCAGGTTCACTAAAATAGTTGACCTGCCTCTCTTTTTTCCCTCTTGAATCGGTTTGTGTGCCAGGTGTGAATGTTATTAGATTAGTCACTAATGGAATTTGTCAAATGTATCACACCAATACTTTTGGAGCATGCTGGAAAAAGATCAGAATTATGAGCAATGTTGTTGACTGAATTAGAGTGGCACCTCTTAATTCTAAACTGAACATTTGAAAGTCATTTAAACCAAACATCATGATTATTTCAAGGAATGATTTTTGTCAGAAACTTTTATGACAAATCATTTCCTTCCTTCCAAACTTTAGTTAGATTGGAGAAATGGTGAAATTTATGATAAACAGTTGCATTGGGGCTTTAACTTATAATTTGAGGAGATTAGTGATTTATTGGTTTAGAACATCCTAATTTTATTGTTAGGTGAAATAAAAATAATTAACCCTATTCAGTAGTAAACTCTGTTCATTATCATAACTTTTGCATCTTGTTTTCAGTTTTAGTAAAAGTATAATGACCATTTAGTGAAATGTTATGTTCCTTTATTATTCTGCTGTTTATTCTCATGTGTAAATTCATATATTTTGTAATTTTCATATTAGAGTCTCTTTTTCACATTATTGCTTATTCTTTTGATTTTATTCTTGCATCTAACCTTTTACTTACCAACTAAGGGCCCCGATTGGCCGGTTGGTCTCAAGCGCTCTCCATTACAGATCACTGCCATCTCACCTCTGTCTGCGTGGGTTCGAGTCTCGGATTCAGCTAATGTGGGTATGTGAGAAAGCTTGGCAGTAGGTTCTCGTGGGTCGGTGGTTCTTTCCGGGGTTTTCCCAGGTTCTTCCTCCACCATTAATACTGGCTGCCATGTATAGCCTATTGTGTGCTGGAAAAAGGGCATTAAACCCTACAACAACAACTTACCAACTAATATGCATTTATGTCTGTTCATCCATTGTGCATTCTTTTTAATTTATCACTGGTGAAATAAAAAATTAGATTTTTAATGGCAATCACTACAACAACTATGTGGAAGAAGAAAAAAATTGTCAGAAAAATTGTGAGGCATATAGTTAGAATTAAAATTGATACAGCCATGGTGGAGGAATTCCTGAAGATATGAATTTTTATCTTGAAAAAAAATATGTGCAATTAAAAACTTCTCATGCATTAACTTGTTCAAACATTAAAATGATTGTATGCCAAAATTGACATGAAAAGGTCAATCAGTCAACAAAATCTGTTTATTACAAGGAATATAATCATAGGCACCTGCAAGAATTTATTGGGGGGGTGAGCACACAATCAAAGGGATGTATCTATATACTACTGTATTTGCCGACCTATAGGCCAATGTGGAGTAGAGGTCGAATCAGCAAATTTAAAAGAATTTCCATCCTTCATCCACATATAAGTTGATGCCGAGTATAAGATTAGGCCAGATCAATACCTCAGATTGTGTTTTTCACTTCGTTCTACACAACATCGTGAATTTTATCCCATCTGTAACTCAGTAACCTTCCCAGTCAGGATCATTAAATATAACTAAAAGTACCTTATTTGCTTCACATGAAGTATTTTAAATCTATTATGTTCTTTTAGCTACATATAATGATGCTGAAATGAACATTTATTGAGTTACAGGTAGGATAAAACTCACGATGCCCTGTGGAATTAAATTATAATAACTTCTGGTTTCATAAATATTAAAAGTATCACTGTATGCTATTTCAGATTACCAACAATAGGGAAATGACATCATTAATACTGTAATGCTTTTTCCGTTTTTTGGAGCTGTGGTGTGGGGGAAGAGAGATACAGAGAGAAAAATGCTTATGTATTCCATCGCATTTTCCTTCGTGCACCTCATGATCAAAACAAAATATGGTCATATATATATGAGAGAGAGCGAGTTCAGCTCTTGATGTTTTTTTAATGGTTTTTTAAAATCTAAACTATGAAAATACATATCATACTCCTTCAGGGTTTAAGTATTTACATTAGTTATATCCATGTTGTCTCCATTAGGTTAAATCCCAAGAATGACCATTTTGCATGCTAATTTTCTTTACAAATATAACCTCTCCATTCCCAACAAATAAGATTTTGTTTAAAGTGCATGTACTCTTTTTGTACTTAGGTGGCAATTATTTTTGATCTTTGCTCATGCTAGATGTACTTTAAATTGCTGTTGGTTCCATCCCATCGGCGAGTTCAGAAATGTCACAGGCTGAGAAATTTACACTAGTAACCACCTGGCATTTCCTTTCATTATATGGTACAGTATTCATGATACCCATGACTAGCCTCATTTCCCTATTGGTAGCCTCGCTAATCTGATGTGGTCTGTCGAATCTTGACCTCAAACAGGTGTTAGCTTGGAATGACTGAATACAGCTGCAGCATATTTTATTAGCATGTATTAGCATGCTAATACAGTACAAAGCCATGATTCTTTTAAAACTGGAAGTGGGAACATAAACTTGAAGGAATCACTTACCTAGTGGTATTCATTGATAATGGAATATGGTACTGCACTCGTACACGAGTAAGATCAGTCATCAGGTAAGTGAATACAGATTTACAGTTGTGAAGACATCTGTTTGTCTCTCATTCTCTCTCACCCCCCCCCCCCATGGGGCATACATTTTATTTGATCATTTGGTGCAAGAACAAAATTGCAATGGAATATGTCTTTGTCATGGTTATCCATCTTCTAACTTGTAAATTCTGATGCACATATATGTAATCAAATTTAAACAGTGTACATTAATGGTGCATGCTGCTTTAGTGCAATTTCATCTGATTTATGTTAATTTTTAATACTGATGATCATGTAATTGTTTAAAATACTCAGTGTGGGATCCTATATTTTTTCATACACGATCTCTTCCCCAAAATTAAATATTATTTACACATTATTTTTCATACTCTTGGAGAATTATTTTCCATACAAAAAATACAATAAAGCAATTTGGATGACATAATCCATATTATAAGTCGATTTGGAATATAAGACGAAGCTAAGATTTTCTGGTCAAAAGGTGTCGTATTATAGGCTGGCAAATACTGTACTCAACTGATTGTTTTAAAATGAGGGGAGGGGGCAAATGTCCCCTACCCAGCCCTTGCAAATGCCCATGAATTATGGAATGTTGAGAAAAATCGGGGTTAAAAATAAAGTCCAATGGCTGCACTTGCTGGGACAGACTGACTGGAAAACATGAGCTAGTGAAGTAGCTAGTGTTTCTTTCACTGGCTTTGAAATTGGGGAGCAGAACAATATTATATCACCCAATCAGCAAGGTTGATTGTTAGAAAAATGAGAATACAAAGCATGAGTAGTCATTGGAAATTTAAGTACAATACAACATTTTTCATAGTAAGTGGGATATTTTGAGTATTTATTGAAACAGGTCTCCATGTCATATTGCATTATCAGTCAAGATACACACACCGTGTTCGAAGGTTGATGCAGGTCAACTATCAAACATACTTTTGAATAAAGGAAAACCAAATAACTATTGGTGAAAGATAGGTGGACCTTTGGAAACTAATGGAGAAAAGAGAGAATGAAATGGATTCAAGTCACAGAAATTGTGAAAACTACCAGATGAATATTTGAAAGAGTAAGAAGACATTTGCATATATGAACTTTCAAACACTTTATTGACAACATATATATATTTTATCCCACTCCAACAATATTTTTCACATCCATACTTACAAACTGAAACATTTAAAATTATGAATTCAACACAAAAAATTTTTAAAATATTTCTTCAGGTAACAAGTGACATTTTTAAAAAATTACACAAATCACTAATATTTGACATATTTCTGATTTTGGCCAATATATGGATCCACAGTGTGCTATTCTGATACAATTTTCACTAAACATCTCCATGTTCTTGGTTAAGTTGTGAAGTCTAGCCCAAATTTCACTAAATATCTCAATGTTTTTGCTTAAATTGACATTTCTGAATAGAATGCTCCACCAAAACAGTAGTAGGGCATATCGTGTTACACTTGTCCATACATCTGTCTGTCTGGGTTGCCATCTTGGTCAGTTTCAGATACTATTAACACATTCCTTGTCTTTTGTTATTGTTCCACTGAAAGCCATCAATTTTTCACAGAATATTCAGCTAGAATCAAGGATCAAAATCATCAAGTATCTTTTAATTCTCCCACGAAGAGTCTAGTTTTACATCTGAGTAATTAGGATTATTTTCTCAAATTTAAAGTGTTACCCTTCTTTTTTCTGTCACAAATAAATTTCCATTTGATGAAAGTCAATATTTTCAAAATATAATGATCAAGATGACAAATTTTCAATAGATTCAGTAGAAATTTGAGAAATATGGTAAAAATGGGGCCTTTTAAGCTATATTACACTACTACTTGGCCAATTATCTTCTTTAAGACAAAAGTTTAGTTTTAAAGAATAAAACCACTACACAATGTGACAGCTCCAGAGTGAAGTTCAGAATTACTATTAATACTTAAAGCATTTACTTATATGGCTGTATTGAAGTGAATGCTTAACACAGTGACCAAGTACAGTCATTTCAAACATGCATGCAAGACCTGGGGCCCTGAGTGGTCTATGGTGCTCACCTTTACAGATTATAACTCACATATCTCACCTCTAACCTTGTGGGTTCGATTCCCAGGATGCTAACAGTGGCCTCCATGGGTTGGTGGTTCTTCCTCTACCAAATGTACTGGCTGCCATATATCATGTGATGAAAATGGCATTAAACCCACAAAACAAACAATACATGAACAGAGACCACAATTGATATTGATCAAAAATGTCATCTTACAACACTGAATGTGCTGCATACAGGAGTATCAATAAACTGGCAGCTTTGGACTAAATGTTTAAATTAAAACTGTTTTGCACAATATGAATGCATTACAAATTTTTTTATATACAACTGTATGCATAAAATATGCAAATCAACTCTTTTCTAGAGCTTTATGTATAGAATGAAACACTAAAATAAGATTTATACTATTAATATACAGAGCAGGTGTACAAAAAAATCACGGAATGATGAATAAAAAGGGAAGGTAAATATTTGTCAGATAAACACCTTTTCTCAGGTAAGGCAGGAATGTTTATACATGGAAATGGTTAGTTGAATTTACTGCCCATAAATATTTACAGAGTCTGATAATTGTATCAACAAATATGCAAGTGGTATATTTTATGTTGGCCAATGTCTAGCCAGTATGTTTATCTTAATCATGTACATAGATATAGCAGTATGACAAAATATCACAAGTTGAGAACAAAGACATGTCTTACAAACTGAATCTTTTTATACAAGAAATGCACAGCTAATGAAAGAATTGCATACTGTGAATGACATGAATAAACGTGAGCTGTCAATATTCAGATCAGGAGAAAGGTTAAATTAAACAGCACTGTTTCAGTTACTGCATACTGTGTACATGTTGAGAAATTATTCAAACATTGCATCCTTATTCTCAAGACACAACTTTGACACATTTAGTTTTTCAAAGGACCACATTCTACTCTGGTTATATACAAGCTTACAAGTTGAGTCAAACTGCATAGACCCAGATCTGCCAGCATATAATATGCAGATGTGGGTCTGTGCAAATTGCAACTGGACTTGACTTATAAGTAAGTACCTACAGTATGGCACTTGATACTGTGGATTAATGTTCACTGTATACAAATGTGCTATTGAAAAACTAACATGGTAGCTATCATAAGTTCAATTTTCAAACTTATTTAAAATGATGTTAGATTGTGCTACAAAGTTAAAACTATTTTGCTGGACATAATTTTTTTAATGTAAAACCAAGCCTGAAAGGTTAGTTACTGTAAGCTAGTTATGTGGCATATCTTAAATTACAAACTGCAATAACAAATTTAGTCCATTGTAATGTAATAATAAATTTATATCCGACTTTTGAATTCTAATTAAGTAAAGAATTATACCAGCCTGTCTTGTTCATTTCTTATTGCTAAATAGATCAGAAAAGTAAGTAATGCTGTTTAAAGTGAATGCTTTATACAGCTAACCATTGACTTGTGCAATAGTTGCATTCCCACAAGTGGTTGCATAACTCTGAATTTCATAACTTCACTGCCTTTAATTGTCATTGAAAGTTATGTAATTCAGCTAATTTGAGTGTCATTCATTTTTGTGTGCTGTTTTAGACAAATAATTTCATTTTTTTTTGGTCTTCACAAAAAAATTAATGTAATATAATTTTAAGGTGATAGATACCTGTACCTCTGTTAAGTGCAGTGAAGATTATTCTAACTATGAATCCATTCTATGATTGGTCTCTTAATAGGTAGAACAACCCTGTGAACATTAGGTCACCAGTATGAGACAGAATACGCACTTGAATGGATACATGAAATGACTTTATCACATTATGAGCATGATGTTTTAAAAATGTTTTTCAGCAATAGCCAATTTACATTTTGAGCATTACTATCACAGTCAAACCTATAACAGCAGTTACAATGACATACAATTCTATAACATCAGTTTATATTGCAATTTTATTAAATGTAATAAGATTTAAATTGTTTTCAACTATGCCTTTTAAATACAATCTTTAAAATACTAATTGGAGCTATCTTCAGGGTTACATAAGGGCTGTTCCAGCGAAACATACTTAGGACCCAGGCAGGCATTTTTAATTTGGTGTACTTATCCATAGATGTAGTTTAGAAATTTTCTTATCGTTTTAATATGAACTCTTTGAAATCAATGTACCCTGGCAGATAGTTTAAAAAAACTGCCTTCCCTGGGTACCATGTATGCTTAAATGGAATAGCTGTAACATAACAATACTTAAATATTGCATCAGTCAATTTTCTAATTTGCAAATCTTTCTAACTCTAGCCTCTGGGGCTGTTTCATCAAAGAATGTACTTTCCAATTATGGTTAGCCACAATGAGGAGGGATTTCAGATATGGACAAATCTTGAATAGGATTTTATTAACATTAAAACCATTTGTAGATAGTTGTACATAGGCATAAATCTACAAAAAAATATACACGGTATCACTGATATCTTGTTGAATTATGTATAACCACAAAAGACTAACTTAAGTGAGATAACTAAAATCCCATAAAATTAAAAAGACTTCACATGCTTGTGTATGATCACCTTGGCTATTTGTTGTGAAGGTAAGGAAGCTGTATATGAACACCAGATTTTCACAACCATGCACCATTATTGCACACAGAAGCTCAGTGCTTACCACACACCCACTTGAGTGTGGGATCTTTCAGTTCTATTAGCTCTGTTACTGATGTTGAACGACACTGGCAACAGTAAGCTCTAGACCCTGAGAAAAAATAAGTATAATGGGTTAAAGAGAACTGCAAAAATATAACATGCATATGACACGTATACAAACACTGAACAATGGATGTGACAATCTATTTAAAGGACTATACAATACAATGCAAAATGGGAAGAAAAATCTCTCAGAACTTTGGACCCTCTTACAGTCTTATTCTTTTACTCACAATGTTTACAGGCAAGATTGATTGGTATTAATGTTAAATTGATTGATTTTGTAAGTAAGAACCCAAAGTTACAGTAAACCAAATTTATTTATGGATTTTTGTCATTATTATTAATGTCTGACAGAAATGAACCCAAATGATGCTTTGCATGCATTTTATCTTCAATGCTCATGAATGAAGGGGAAAAATAATCTCACTAAATTTTTACTCTCATCTCAAAGAATAATTTTTGTCAGTTCTTACATACGGGTACTTGGAACCTATTAGAAAATTAAGAAATCCTACAATTATATTTTGAGGATAAATGATAAAATTCAATGCACATATTTATGTCACATTTATCTGATTTTATTGTCATATGAAGGTTCTGTTGAGAATTAAGTATTGCCAAGTTTATGAAGAAAAATACCTATATGGGGGTAATGCATGATTTTACATAAAAACAATTACAGTTATGAAACATAAAATGTAATTTAAAGATGTGGGGATGGCTACATTCTAAGAGATTAGCGTTTATGAAAACCCATGCCAGGACATGCAGCTGCATGATGTTATTCTAGTTGAACTGTCAACTTATAACTTGATTAAAAAAATATTTCTCAAACATCTAAAATTATAAATTGGTATGATTCACCTTTTATCAAGCAAAGCTGAAGCAAACATTTTATTATCCTGAAATCAATAATGTTTAGGGTTTATATAATTTTACATCAAGCTTGGAAAGTACAGACCTGCAAAATATATATATTTGTATTTGTTTTAAATTCTAATTTGAATGGTTAAGATGTTTTCATCATCATAAGAAACTACTAATGGGGGCTGGTGCCACTGTGACCTTGTGGCAAGAGTGCAAGACTTCAAGCAAAAGGGTGCTATTTGAATCCTATTCATACCATCAGATCAGCCCAGGTTGGCTACCTTCAGCAAGACACTGTATCACAATTGCCTCAGCTCTAAAAATAATTACCTATTTGTGTTGCTGTGCTATAAAACAGTGAACTAAACCAAATTATTAAGCTCACCCAGCATATTTACAGTTTGTCCATCAATAAAAAGTATGGGGAGTGTCTCTTGTTTCCATTATTCAAAGAAATTCTCTTGACAGTATATCAAACTATTTAAGCATTCTCTTTGGAAGAAGTAGTAGGATTTTACCTGTCTCTAATAATGGGTTAGAATGATTACTTTCAAAAATGATAATTGTATCATATATAGGATGTGCAAATGAAGTGTGCTGTAATTTTTTATTTACATCATATACAAGCTTCTATTTTCTTGGAAAATTTCTCAAACAAATCTCTTTGGTTGATCAAACTATACCCTCCAGCCGTAAAGCCAAAATACAAAGCATCAAACTGACCATAAAGTTAATTTAATCAGACATACAAATTTATTTCAAGCTCTACAAGAACAAGATGCCATTCCACACAGAAATGGGTTATTCAAGCCATTCCATTTTAAATTACAGTGTGACAATATACATGAGGTTGAATCCTGTGACCTATAAATATGTTATGTAGTAATGGGAATCATTTAATTGTTGTGCTAATGATAGATTTTGCTAACAATTTCACCATGTCTTTGAGGAGAGTTTTCAGTTTATTCACTTGGGCATCATGCCACAGACATGTAGTATGATGTCCTGCCCAGTCACATTATGGTGACACAAGGCCAACCAATCCTAACACTAATCTCTCAATGTTGAGTGCCTAGCACAGCAGCTGTTCATCTCTACTGGTGTATAATTAATGTCTATACTCATAAACTGAGTCCAAAAGCAAGCTGCATAAAGCACCAGCAGATTTGGATCTGTGCAGTTCATTACGTGTAATCAGTAGAACAAACAATATGCAACATTAGTAGGTCCAAGTCCATGTTCTTTGCAGTTGGACTGAACCTAGAGCAAGTATATATTGTAAGGGTTGTAATGTTAGCAACAGATCACAAGTCAACAAACCTGAGAACAACTAGATTTCTCCAAATGTTTGCTTTGAAAAATAGGTTGGTTAATGACTCCAACAATGTCAAACCAGCAGACCTGCATCACACTCCTCAATCCAGATCAGAGCTGTCAGAACTGGAGACTGGATGGTGGTAATGCATCTAAGTATTAAACTATGTGTAGGAAATTAAACATAACAACAAAAAAGCTGCCTTTCACCACCAATCAATTATCTTTCATTCTTATTTAATACCAATTAGCAATCAAACTATGTAAACAATTGATATTTACAAATGTCTGGGAGAAATTCAAAGCTGATAAGGCTATATCTTTGAATATGAACTGAGAAAAATAAGTATTTTTAGCTCTACTGGTCACAGACCAGAAAAGCTTATGGGATGGCTCTTGTCCATTGTCTGTTAATTCATTAGCAAAAGTTTATTATCACTGTTCCTCTGTGATAAACTACTTTGAGAATCTTGACACACAAATTCATCCATAGGTCAAGTTGGTCTTTTAAAAAAATAAAATCGTGCTAGTGAATACAGTCATCACACTGGCCATTTATAAATCTTTTTATCACTACTCTTTCGGATTGGATTGTTATTATCAACACTGGATTTTCATTAAGTACTTCTTATGATGACCAGTTTGTCCCAAATGAAAATGGTAAGTCTGAAATAGAATATGCCACCACTGCAGACATCTTGAATATCATATTACTACTTCTGAACAGAAAGCCATACTGAGATAGGGTTTTTGCCAGAAGAACTCTTATGATCTCTAGCTGGTCCAAAATGCAAATGGTTCCACATGGACATACAATATGGCCCCTACGACAACCATCCTGAAAAATCTTATTTTCATTACAACTACTCTGTATGGATAGTCATTTCATTATGGGGTTTTCACTTAAACTGTTAAAGAGTTCTTATAGCATCCACTTGGTCCTAAACGCAAATGGTGCCAATCTGGTATCCAATATGGCCACCAATGCTCCCATTGCTTCTTCTTCCACAATACATGCAAAATTATACAGAGATGTTAAAGGCTTGATAAATGGTTGTATTGTGTGCGATGAAGTTTAACATTTTTTGTTCTGACCATTTTGGGGGACATGTCTTAAAAATTTGGCCAAAATGGTTATAATTGTTTTATAAGAACAATTCATCATCACTTCTCCCACAATGCTTGGAGGATTTTATTGAAACTGTGCAGACTAGACATGTGGTTGGTGAAGATACACAAAAATGGTTGAACTTTTTTTCTTCTTGGGATTCTTTGAGAACATTTCTTGGAAACTGTTGAAAAAGGAGAAACTGGAGAATTCATTTATTTTATTTAGCATTTATTTAACCATATGCAATATAACTACTGGGCATTTACAGACAAGTAGAAAACATTATGATCTTTAATTTGAATATCTTGAGTGGGAATTCATGCCATTTGCCATTGAAAGAAAATGTTAAGAAGAACATGCTTTAATTACATGGATATGCTAGTCTGTGATGAAGGGATATGCATGTCTGTGACTACATGTATATAAAAATAAAACTTGCAGGCTATGTACATGCTAATTGCATTCTTGTTTTTCTTCTTTCTTTGGTCTTTTTGTGGAGATAGATGTATCTAGTAAAAAAAATCCAAAATGCTTGGAGAATTTAGAGAAACTTGTTGTCAGTTAACCTTAACTACTTAAAGAACCAATGTGATGGTTCAGTATCACTGAGTGCATGTGGCCATGACAGTTGTTATGCATCTGCATTAAGTACAATGTGATGGGTTTGGGTGTTTGTCATCACCGCTCCCACATTCAGACTTGTTCAAAATTAGATTTTCCTTTCATGAGGAAATTGAACTGTTGTTCCTGTTTTTATGTTAACACCAAAATGCCTTACAAATTTATGAGAAGACATGAAATTGGCATTGTTTTTTTGAAAGCACACAAAACAAAGGGTGTAGTGACCAAGATGAGTCCTACATCTGTTCTAATGAAACAGTCTAAAAGGCTGAAGGAAAATCACTGACAACTAAGAAGTCTGTTTAGGAGTATTTTTTTAATTATCTTGTCATGGATGAGAATGGCAAATGAACTGATGATAAATTTATGTCTGTCTGCAATCTGCATCGTGAAAATACAACTAAGATATCAACACATATAAAATAACACCACCTTACCAGTGACATACCTATGCAAACTGAAAGACTCAAGTTGATGTGTATCAATAATGTATCGCATCATAAGCTGTGCATTGTGAATTGTATTGATGTGAGACAGGTGTATCATGTTACCCTTAGTCTACTGTTTGTGTGACTATGTGAAGTACTTGTGTGTGTGTTTTATAGAATCTTCTAATTAGGTCTCATGGTAGGCATTGCTATGATGACCCAGTCCAAGAGGCTAGAGTCTTGTAATTGTCTGTAAAGCAACCCAGTAGGCCAGACCCATGACCAGACTGTGGAGACATCTGAATGCCAGTTCATCTCTCTTGATTAGCAAGTGAACTGTGTTAGAACTTTGAACCAAGCTGCTGATGGAGAAGGAGGAGGGAGACAAAACTTTATCACTAGCATGGAAAAGACTTCTTTAGTCTATGTGGAGTCTTTTCTTCTCATTGTAAGGCTAGCAAAGATAATGGATTGGTTTGGTTTGGTGCTTTGTGGCACAGCAACACAAGTAGGTTATTTAGTGCCAAGGAAATTGGAGTAAAGTACCTTGCTCAACTATATTAGCTGACCCAGGCTTGTCCACTGGCAGGCTTTGAACCCACACCCTTTTGGTCTGACATGCTAATCACTGAGATTGTGAACATACTTTGTTATCTCTAGATGAATGTGGTGAAGCCGATGTCTCATGTACAATATGAGATGTATCTGGTGAAGATGGTGTAAAGTTTAAACTAACTATACTAGTAGATCATCAAATTGGGATCAGGTAACTATTAGATGATCACTAAGCAAGTCTGCCCTTTGAGTAGCACAAGCTGGTGAATGGGTTGATTCCATATTATGTGGGTACTGGGCAGTGAACTGGGCATAGGGTGCAGTTACTGTCCTGTCACACTTTACTGGGTGTGCTGATCCATGTGTTCTGGTATCGGATAGTCATGCTGGACAAAGACATTCCCTCCTTTGACTCCATGGGATAAGATCAACTGTGGTGCTGACCTGTGCAATCTGATATGTATGGCCGAGTCTATTCATATTGAAACAGTGCCAATCTATCTTTCATGATATCCAGTTCTTTATGATGGACCAGGTTATGGGATTATTTATCCACAGAACTGGTCCTTAGTATTGGATGCACAATCAGAATTGCTAAGGACTCTGACAGATTGAGCAGACAATGTTTTCAAGGTGTACCCTGCCAGACATTCTGCTTGATGAACTTCAAGATTGGATGTTATTTGGGCTACTGCACCATATCATGGAAAATTATCAGTAAAAAAAGGGCCCACATGACTGCCTATACAGATCAAATGGTGAAGTATCACTTATAATAACTTGGAGGGGAAGCTACAAATAAATTACCTAATGTAAACTTACTTGTAAGAAAGGTGCAATATACTGCCTATACAGGTAAAATCATCAGAGCATCACTATTAACAACAAAGAAGTGGACACCACGACTATAAAGTATGAATAAAAAACGTACCTGTATCTGACCAAAGTGGAAATCATAGTGATACTCGTGCAACATCAACTACATAAGCACTGTAACCCTGAATATTTTCTACAGCATAAAAATTACCTGCACAACAAAATAGAGCCATTGAGAATATTGCCAATATCCCAAGATGAGAGGACATGCTAGTGACCCATACAGGTATGATCCAAGGGGCACATACATGTATATTTATGACACAGTTGTAATTCTACAGCAAACAGAAATATCTGGAAAAAAAGTAGCAAGAAAGCCAAAAACAGCATATACTCCCCTGAGAAAAGAAACTTCTCCAGCTTGCTCTGAAGATGATTTTTTTTTAAAATGGTGTGTGAAGGCTCTCACCAGGAGACAGTGTACTATTTGGCATGAGCAGAAGTAGCTATAATGTGCTCTGGGATTTGGTGCCAATCTCTCTATCAAGGGGATATCATCTGGGAGGGCTGGATTTGCAAGGTAGTGGTAGTTCGCCTAAGGTGTTATGATCTGGTAACATATTTGAAGAAAAAAATCTAGAGTGACAAGATTTTCAAATCAGCCACCATGGCAGCATTTTTGAATGTAAGATCAGCATGATTTTCATTTAGGACAAACTAGACGCTATTAGAAGACTCTATGAACTGAATGCTGATATTGATTTTGTGACAAGACTTAAAATTTTCATTGTGGCAGTCCAAGTTGAGGTCAGATTGGCACCATTTTCATTCAGGTTCAACTAGATAGAACAATTATTAGTAGTGTTCTGCTGAAAACCCAATATTAATACAACTTTCCTTCAAAGCAATGTAACAATAACAGTTTCTATATGGCCACTGGGGGCCCCGAGTGGCCGAGTGGTCTAAAGCGCTCTTCGTTACGGATCACTGCCATCTCACCTCTGTCTGCGGCGGTTCGAGTCTAAGATTCAGCCAATGTGGGCATGTGAGAAAGCTTGCCAGTAGCTTCTCGTGGGTCGGTGGTTCTTTCCGGGGTTTTCCGGGTTCTTCCTCCACCATTAATACTGGCCGCCATGTATAGCCTATCGTGCTGAAGGATGGCGTTAACCCCACAACAACAACAACAACAACAACATATGGCCACTGTGGTGACCAGCACAAAACAGATTTATGACCAACTAAGACACCATAGAAAGTTTTGTGGGTGAAACGTCCATTCAGGTATGATTTTCCATTCAGAAAAAGTACCAATAACAAGATTGGTGGTGGCCATAATGAATGCCATACTAGCACCATTTTCATTTAGGACCAACTAGACATAATAAGAAGTCCTTCAATGAAAAACCTAACGCTGATATGACCATCCATACAGGTGGAGTAGCATTAGCAAAAATTTCAAGATGGCAGATATTGTGTCCATCTTGGATGATGAGGCAGCACCATTTATGACCAACTGACTATTATAAGGAGTCTTCTGGTGAAAACCCCATGCTGATATTACTTTCTGTTCAGAAGGAGTAACAATAACAAGATTTCCAAAAATAGCTGCAATCACACCCACAGTGGATGTCAGACTGACACCATTTTCGTTCAGGACCAATCAGATATCATAAAAAGTCATCTTTAACTCATTAACCCCTGGAGGTTTTTGTCATTTTCGCCTGAAATGTGAGTAGGAAACACATTTTGGGGGCTATTTCTGAATACATCCTAATACATCGATTTCCAACAGATTTTCCATTAGCATAATGCCTAGTTGTGCTAGAAACATCATTTTCCATTGGTTATTTTGCTCGCACATGAGCAGAAGGGTAAAAGTTGGAGTTCTTTTTTCTTTGCTTAATGGACCTATCATTTTCTTATCGAGACCACTCTTGATTCCAAATGCCCACATTTTCCTACTTTTTGTAAAGGTTAACCTGTCAGTGTGCAGTTCAGACAGGTCTGCCTTAGATCTGAGGCCAAAAAGTATAAAATCTGGACAAAAAAATCAGGTCCAAAAAATTCTATTTTTCCCTCTATATTTTGTAGTGCAACTTAACCCTTTCATCGCTAAGTAACTTTGGGGGCATAGAGTCCTCAGCACTAAGTAACTTTGGAGTTGTAATGCAAAATGACTTGTGGATTTTGAAATAACATAACTTTGCCAATTTTAAAGATATCTGGCTGGATTAGGTGTCAAGATCAAGGTTAAAAATCAAATTTTATGACTAATTGACTAAAATGTGCATATCTATTAAAACTGTTAAAATACAGGTGCAAACAGGTAAAACAACAGGTAAAATACAAGTAATTATCTATTTACCTCTTAGAAAACTAAGAAAGTTCCCAAAACTTGTTCAATTGACCCTAGATGTACTCGTGAATAATTCCAGTAGCAAGACAAGTCTTTCTTTCAGGTATGACAGATAGAAATTAAAATTCCATAAAATGCCTTGATTTCATCCAAGGTGAGATCTGTCCACACACCTATATTGCCTCTGGCACGTTTGATCATCGCATTCAAATTTGTTAAGACGGACAATATTTCCAAAATCTTCATCTGAATAGAATATTTGAAAATATTCCAAATCTTTCCTAAAGCCATCCAACACTCAGGTGGGTCCAACTCTCTCAGAAAACTGAAACAAATCTCTTTGGTTTTCCAACTTCATCCAAACAAAATTATGTGGAGCATACACTTCCTCTGGTTCAAAACCTTCAAAGTCCTCTTCATTGTCATCACTGTCACCCACAAGCGCATTCCATTGGCTCTCCAGACGCCTTCTCTCATTTTCATCCAACTTTACTAGGTCAAAATTGGTAAAATCCTGATAATTCAAAATCTGACACTTCACTCTCATCTGATCTTTCTTCGAACTCCACCATTTTGGATACAAATTTCACCATTCGGAAAACTAATTAAAAGTGCCTACTTTGTTCGATATTTCCAGTTGTATACAAGCTAAACTCACGAGATAATCCAAATATAATATCTACATTACAAGTAGGAAGTTATTAGAGGTACCCCAAAATTTATATAGTCGGGTACTATAATATTACAAAACACTGCCCCAGACCGGTAAAGCGGTCCATAGTGTTTACAGACTTACTTCCCCTTGACCAGAAAACCGGTCCATAGTGATGAAAGGGTTATTCGTCCAGATTATTTGGTATCATTGTAGAGCTATATCTGTCTATCTTTCTATAATACCACCCACTTTTGTGTATCATACATGACCTTGACGCTATAAAGCTTGGCAGTAGGCTACTACCTCCTGCCACGTAAATGTGGAGCTAGAGTTTAATGAGTTAAGTTAAAACCCCATGTTGATACAACCATCCATTCATCAGATGTAGCAATAAGATGTTCAAGATGGCCCCTGTGTCAAAATGTAATCAGTTTCATTTATACCAGCTAGATATCATAAGTAGTGTTGTGGTTTTAAAAAAACTCATGTCACTATGGTTTACCATTCAGGAGGAGTTAGCAATAAGATTTTCAAGATGGTTGCCATGGTGATCTCTTTCTTATATAAAAATAAACACACTTTTTAACCTGGTAGAGATCACTGAACCTCCCATTTTCCACTTCAAAAATGAACACTGAACATAATTCAGAGACTCCTAAATCCAAAAATATTATTGAATCATTCAAAAAATGTAATGGATTAGATGTGTACATGTATACCTGTCACAAATTTTTAAAAATACTCCCATCTTTATTAAAATAAAACAACCTTTGAGTAGTTTATCATTTATAGTTAAAGCTAACTGTAATATAAATTAAGCATCTAATTTTATAATTACATTTAATGAGTAACATCCCATTTCTAATACCATAAACATGATATTTTGTCTGGCACAAAAGTTGAAAAATCCTAATGAATTTGGTAGGAAGAAACAATAGTTTGGCAGTGAATAGAGCCATCATGTATAATTGATGACTTTCAAAAGATTTTATCACACAATAACAGAGCTGCTGTTGAAAAATATATAAACATGTTCTGCTTTCCAGAAACTTGAGCAAGATTAAAATGAAATTAATTTTTGTATACCATTTTTCTTGACAAGCTTTGCCTGTAGCTTCTGGAAGTCTGGCACATGATTTCTCAGGAAGAGGTAATCAACATTGGGATGCCATGCATAATTATCAAAGGAAACAACTCGAAAATCACAGTCTGTACATCGTAGCTTGTCACATGTGCTGGAAAATGATAATATATACTATAAATGGTCATTAAGGATGAAGAGAATATTCATTAAATGTGGATTTTTTATATCTTTCATGGAAATACACTTGGCGATCAAAGCTTGCCTTGGGTCATGTAAAGCTTCATTTACCTACTTAATACTTTGAACTGGAGTATTTTTATCTTATTTTATTGCAAATGAGGTCTTTTTACAATCATTCAGTTGCTATTTTACAGATGCAAGTGTGACAGCTAGTCTGCTAGCATTCTAATGTGTTTGGTGTGTATAATTTCAATCTACGTACTTCAAGTTCAGTGGAGACTATATATCAGAAAATGACATGAACATACTGTTTACGGGCTCAAGACAAATCTAAAAAATAAGAAGTTCACACATTGAGTAAAATTATCTGAAACAGAGACACTTTTGTCAGATGGATAAATGCAAAATTCTGGGTACCAAAACTTAATTACAGGTTTGGCCAGTCATATATTAAATATTAAAAGTACCCAACTCCTGAGTAGGTTACTGACCAATTGGTCAAAAAATAATGAAGCAAATGATGGACATTAAGAAAGGACAAAAATATGGTGCTCCATTAGAAAAAGGCAGTAAGATCCAAGATGTAAAGTTAGTAACATCTAAAAATGGTGTCTGCAGTAAGAAAGGTCAAAAATGGCAAGCTTTACATCAAAGATTAAAGTGAGAATATAGGACAGTAAGAGCTTTAAATATCAATAATGCAAGAAATGGCCAGGGTGGATGGCATGTTGAAAGTTGCCATTGATCCTGGAGAAACCAACTCTATGCCATTAAACACCTGTTTGGTTAAAAGTTTTCAAATCCACAGGTCTGAAAATGTATTTTCTGCCACAAACAATACACCAAACAAGTGATGGTCAAGTCATCATTGCATTGTGTGCGAGTTCAAAATACTCTTTCAGGCTCTAAAAAAGAAAGACATATTTGCATGATATCATCTAGATTTGCAGCAATTTTACACTAATAAATGCAAAAACCTTAAATGAAGGGGTTTTGGAAAATGAGTTCATAGCTGCTGTTTTATTTTGTTGTTAATAAAACATTAATCTATCTTTCAAATTAATACTGTCAGTAGATAGCATGGCACTGGTATCTCAGAGGGATACATTTTTCTGACCAACATTATAATCCTGTGAATTGCTTTCACAAAAACAATGACTCCACACTATATGTAGATATCACCAAATGCACATTATATAATTTATTTTCTACTTCTTTCTATGAATGTTGTGAAAACAAAATTTATTAAAACGGCTTGTCAACACAAATAGATTGTAATGAAGAGTATAATATGAACTTAATTTGACCGCTTTACAAACAGCCAAAAAGCTGATTGACAAAACTGCCATATAATGCATCCAGCTGCAAGTCAAATTAGGGCCTTAACTCTTATTTTAAAAAATCCAGGAGAAATAAATATTTGTCAGTTTCTGCATTTTTAAATCATGACTATAATATGTACCAGATTTTACAGGGATCTGTAAAACAAAATGCAGGACAAAGTTGTGCTCACATGGTTCTGTCTTCATTCAGATGCAAGGGCAATAACTCAGAAAAAAATGACCAAAGTGATTTGTTTATATGCACGTCTCCAAACAAAGACCATAACATGTACAAAATTTCATGGTGGCAAAATTCATAGACTTCTTCCTTAGGCCAAGTGTAAGCCATCCACAAAGTTTGGTCCATATCTGTGATGTAGAACTAATGTTATTGTGCAGAAACCATTTGTTCTTTTTTCAATCAAACTGACCTTTGCCTCTGTCCCAAACTGTACAGGCTTCCTTTTTGCCTCAAGTGAAAGCCGTTCACAAAGCCTGGTCCAAGTATGAAATACAGAACTAATACTATTTTCTGGAAACCATTCTTCTTTTAGTCACAGCTAAGATAACCTCTGACCACCCCAAATCAATAAGGTTTTTTTTAATCCAAATTCAAGTCATCCACAAAGTTTGGTAACTGTGTATTAGTCATCCACAAAGTTTGGTAACTGTGTATTATGGAGAACTCAAGTAACTGTCTGGATTTGTTTTCCTGCTTTTAGTCAGAGTGACCTTGATGGTAACCTTTGATGCAAAATCAATAGGGTTCCTCCTAATCCCTAGTGCAAGCCACCCCAAAAGTTTGGTAACTTTAATTGGTGGAGAAGCTGAGTTACACATTCAGCTGCAAGTAGAGGCAATAACTCATAAAGATTAGGAAATATGGTGATCTGATGATAATAATATGTACTAAGTTTCATGGCAATGCACAAAAACCTGTAGGGCTTGTTGTGCTATGTGACTGCATCCTACACTACTTCAACTCAAAAATGGCAATACACAAAAACCTGTAGGGCTTGCTGTGCCAAAAACCTATAGGGCTTGTTGTGCTATATGATTGCATCCTACACTACTTCAACTCAAAAATGGTAATACACAAAAACCTGTAGGGCTTGCTGTGCTATGTGATTGCATCCTACACTACTTAACTCAAAAATGGCAATGCACAAAAACCTGTAGGGCTTGCTGTGCTATGTGATTGCATCCTACACTACTTCAACTCAAAAATGGCAATACACAAAAACCTGTAGGGCTTGTTGTGCTATGTGATTGCATCCTACACTACTTCCACTCAAAAATGGCAATACACAAAAACCTGTAGGGCTTGCTGTGCTATGTGATTGCATCCTACACTACTTCAACTCAAAAATGGCAATACACAAAAACCTGTAGGGCTTGCTGTGCTATGTGATTGCATCCTGGACTAATTCAGCTCATTAATGGCAATAATTTGATAAAAACTGCATGAGGAAATTTGATGTGATGAAATAAACACATGAAGACAATGACCATAATATTTACAAAGTTTCACAACTGACATAAGGATTACATTATATCTCAACCTCTATGAAGGCAGGGAAATAACACAACAAAACACAACGCATGTAAATTTATGCCAAAAAGAAATGAAAAATGAATCGATGCAAGAGACGTATGCCCAAATTACATGGAAATTTAAATAAAAGTGTAAAATCAAACAGGGACCATAACTTCATTAAATATTGCATCAAAACGTTGAAAATCAAACATCTCCTAGGTTTCTAAATATAAAGCTTAATACCAAATTTGGAACAGGTATAATATCTCCATACAAGAAAACAATGAAATACTTGTTGTAGGTTTCTCATCATGCAGTTTCATATGAAATTTGGTTTCCATCAATAGAGTTCTTCAAATATTATTTTGCAGAAACTAAATGGCAAAATTCTATGTCTAACTTGGGCTCTAACTCTATACAAATTTCCTGGAAAGTGGTGGAAACCAAAGTTAACTTGGGTCTTCTTAATGTTAAACTTCAATCCATCAATTCCTTTGAATGTTTCTGAGCCAAAACTGAATGACAAACAAAAGACGCAGCATAACAATTAAAAATATTCTGGAAAATGATGACAGTGAACTTTATCCAGCTCTTCTTAATGTAAAGCCACACACATATACAAGGTTTCAATCCATTAAGTTGTTCAAAATGGGGGAACAATATTTGAGGTAGGACAGGATGGGAAGGGACAGACAGGCAATGGTAACACTTATGCCCATCCCTCCCCCACCCCCACCCCCATTCTGGCAGGGTTACAAAAGGCATAGGGCTGACATAGAAATCATAATTACCAGAATACATAAAGATATGTACATGTTTTGTCTCTTTAGTTAAAGATAGGACTTTAGGGAGAAAACTTTTTTTTACGTGTAATATTTAACTTGATTTTCTGGTAATGAAGGCAAAGCAATGATAGTTGGCCATATAAAACATCAACATTCAACCATTAGAGAATAAAAGAAAGTCTTGAAAATGTACATGTTTATGTCTACATACAATGAGAATAGTTAAATAAGTGGTGCTATCATTCTATAACAAGATTAGCTGTGCACATATGACACAGATCCCCAATATAGTGATGAAATGTGAGGGCAAAGTCAAACAAGGGTCATAACCAAATTAAATTTAGAAAGAAAATGGTGAAAATTAAATCTGAACTAGATCTTCTTCACGTAAAACTGTATACATATTTCATTACAAATCATGAATGCTTCTAAAGGTACTGAGCACTAGTGGAATATACAGAATACAAAAGCCCCTTAAAGAGGTTGATGTTCTAATGGCCAAAAATAATTTCCAGGAATCCAAGATATGACCATTTCTTCTTTCTGACTACTGCTGCTCTTATTTTTGAGCAATAACATAATTTTAAATTAGTTGCAGTGGCAGCCATATTGGATGTAAAATGGGACCTATTTTCATCTTGGACCACTTAGACATCATTTGGTGAAAATCCCAAACTGAATATGACCATCCATTGCTGAGGAGCATCAAAAATAAGATTTTCAAGATAATGCCATGTTGGCCATCTTGGATGTCAGATCAGCACCATTTCATTTAGGACCAACTAAATATCATAAGAAGTCTTTTGGTGAAAGCTATATGTCAATATGACCATCCATCTAGTAGAAGTAGCAATATCAAGATTTTCAAAATGACCACCATGGTGTCCACATTAGAGGTCAGATAGATATAGTAATTAATCTGGAGCAAATCCCATATCAATATAACTTTCTACTGAGTAGCAATAAGATGATTTTCAAGACAGCAGTCATGGCAGCCAGATCTGCACCATTTTAACTTACAAGCAACTAGATATCACAAGTTCTGGTGGAAACCCCAAGTTGTTATCACAATCCATTGAAAAGGAGAAGCAATAATTGGATTTTCAAAATGGTAGCCATGATGGCCATATTGTACAACAGATCAGCATCATTTTCATTTTGGACCTACTATATATCACAAGAAGTCTTTTTATGAAAACCCCATGTCAATATGACCATCCATTTAGGATGAGCAGTGATAACAAGATTTTCAAGACTGCCACCTAGGAAGCAAGATAGGTCAGATTGGCACCATTTTTAATGACCACCAAGACATCATAAGTCTGTTGGCATGACTTTCCATTCCAAAGGTGCAGTCATAACAAAATTTTCAAAGTGGTTGCCAAGGCAGTCTTATTTTACATGAGACTGACACATCTTTCAATAAGGTCCAACAAGTCACCATAAGTCTTTTAATGTAAACCACATGTTCATATGATCATCCATTCACGAGGAGTAGCATTAACAAGATTTAATGATGGCTGATGTATGAGCTATATTTCATGTCCAAGAACAAATCAGACATCAAAAGTCTTCTGGTCTTAAAGGTATGAACCAATCAGACATCATAAATCTTCTGGTCTTGTAGGTTTAAACTAATCATACATAACATGTCATCTGGTCTTGTAGGTATGAACCAACCAGAAATCACAAGTCTTTTGGTCTTGTAGGTATGAACCAATCAGATATCACAAGTCTTCTGGTCTTGTAGGTATGAACCAATCAGACATCATAAATCTTCTGGTCTTGTAGGTTTAAACTAATCATACATAACATGTCATCTGGTCTTGTAGGTATGAACCAACCAGAAATCACAAGTCTTTTGGTCTTGTAGGTATGAACCAATCAGATATCACAAGTCTTCTGGTCTTGTAGGTATGAACCAATCAGACATCACAGGTCTTCTGGTCCTGTAGGTATGAACCAATCAGACATTACAAGTCTTCTGGTCTTGTAGGTATGAACCAATCAGACATCACAGGTCTTCTGGTCTTGTAGGTATGAACCAATCAGACATCACAAGTCTTCTGGTCTTGTAGGTATGAACCAATCAGACATCACAGGTTTTCTGGTCTTGTAGGTATGAACCAACCAAACATCACAAGTCTTCTGGTCTTGAAGGTATGAACCAATCAGACATCATAAATCTTCTGGTCTTGTAGGTTTAAACTAATCATACATAACATGTCATCTGGTCTTGTAGGTATGAACCAACCAGAAATCACAAGTCTTTTGGTCTTGTAGGTATGAACCAATCAGATATCACAAGCCTTCTGGTCTTGTAGGTATGAACCAATCAGACATCATAAATCTTCTGGTCTTGTAGGTTTAAACTAATCATACATAACATGTTATCTGGTCTTGTAGGTATGAACCAACTAGAAATCACAAGTCTTTTGGTCTTGTAGGTATGAACCAATCAGATATCACAAGTCTTCTGGTCTTGTAGGTATGAACCAATCAGACATCACAGGTCTTCTGGTCCTGTAGGTATGAACCAATCAGACATCACAAGTCTTCTGGTCTTGTAGGTATGAACCAATCAGACATCACAGGTCTTCTGGTCTTGTAGGTATGAACCAATCAGACATCACAAGTCTTCTGGTCTTGTAGGTATGAACCAATCAGACATCACAGGTTTTCTGGTCTTGTAGGTATGAACCAACCAAACATCACAAGTCTTCTGGTCTTGAAGGTATGAACCAATCAGACATCATAAATCTTCTGGTCTTGTAGGTTTAAACTAATCATACATAACATGTCATCTGGTCTTGTAGGTATGAACCAACCAGAAATCACAAGTCTTTTGGTCTTGTAGGTATGAACCAATCAGATATCACAAGTCTTCTGGTCTTGTAGGTATGAACCAATCAGACATCACAGGTCTTCTGGTCCTGTAGGTATGAACCAATCAGACATCACAAGTCTTCTGGTCTTGTAGGTATGAACCAATCAGACATCACAGGTCTTCTGGTCTTGTAGGTATGAACCAATCAGACATCACAAGTCTTCTGGTCTTGTAGGTATGAACCAATCAGACATCACAGGTTTTCTGGTCTTGTAGGTATGAACCAACCAAACATCACAAGTCTTCTGGTCTTGAAGGTATGAACCAATCAGACATCATAAATCTTCTGGTCTTGTAGGTTTAAACTAATCATACATAACATGTCATCTGGTCTTGTAGGTATGAACCAACCAGAAATCACAAGTCTTTTGGTCTTGTAGGTATGAACCAATCAGATATCACAAGTCTTCTGGTCTTGTAGGTATGAACCAATCAGACATCACAGGTCTTCTGGTCTTGTAGGTATGAACCAATCAGACATCACAAGTCTTCTGGTCTTGTAGGTATGAACCAATCAGACATCACAGGTCTTCTGGTCTTGTAGGTATGAACCAATCAGACATCACAAGTCTTCTGGTCTTGTAGGTATGAACCAATCGGACATCACAGGTCTGCTGGTCTTGTAGGTATGAACAATCAGACATCACAAGTCTTCTGGTCTTGTAGGTATGAACCAATCAGACATCACAAGTCTTCTGGTCTTGTAGGTATGACAATTAATTAAAGAGAAGCAGCAATAATAAGTTTTTCAATATGACCAGAGTAGTGGCCATATGAAATGACTAAGCAGCACATTTTCATTTACAAACAACTATACGATAGATGAAGGAGTGCGTAAAGTTTCAAGGCAATCCTCTAAGTAGCTTAGGAGAAGCTTTAATACCAAACATGTTTCCATGGCCAAATAAATAGCTAGAATTTGTTCAAGTTCACAAAAATGCTGATTCCACAGAAACATTTAAGATTTTTCCAGCTATTTTGGGAGTAACAAGTTTGTAGGACATGGCTAACTATAATTCCCCTGACCAGCTCTCCCCCCGTCAGACATGGTGCAGATATAAAAGAGTATGAACATAACATAACTTACCTTTTGGTAAAACTATTGCCAACCCCCTGAGGACATGAACTTCCCCCAATATACACTGGAAAACATCTGCAAAAAATGACAATCTTTTCACCACATTTTAAAAAGACAACTCTTTAGTAATTATACATGAAGCTGGTCATGACCTGATGTTAAGCCATCTGCATGTTTTTGGGTAAACTGGAGATGTACATGTCAAGATCTACCCATAAATGAAGTAAAATGACTTGGTGGCCAACTCTACTTGAGAAACTGACCAGATATAAAACTTTTACACTGACATCAATCATGGATATGAATAGATTTATAGAAATGTGAACATGTGCACGAAGACCAATATGGCCGTAACAATAGGGTTTCTCAAAAACAGTCATTTTTAAAAAACAGCTGTTTACTGTTTTCAATTTTCAAAAAACAGCTGTTAACAGCTGTTTTTACTGTTTTTTCCATATTTTCACTAATTTTACAGTCGATAACTTATTTTTGTGATGAACACCGTTTTATTATATATCTTTTGTGATAAGTTCTAAATCAATACATTTTTACTTCTTATAATAATATTTCAAGAATACAAGTGCATTAAGCGACTTGTCTGAGAGACGCGATCTTAATTTTGTACAGAAATTCGTACAGACCGAAAAAACTCTTTCAACATCCGTTGATGTCAGTTTAATGGATAGAATTGCATTGTACAATTTCTGGAGATTTTCAGTGTGCTGGCCAGAGTTCCTGAAGAGCGTGAATTCGGACTTGAGCCATTTGAAACTGTCTTGCCCTCCGACTGCAATTGATGATCCATCTTTTTGAAGCAACAAATTCAATTCATCTTGAAGAGAAAAGTTCACACTTTCAGCATCATTTGACGACTGTGCGACGACATCTTCTACATCGTTGACTTCAAATAGACGAGACGCTAGATTTCCTGCGAAATTTAGCGTAGTTTTTGACGGGGCGACAGATGGATCTTTGAGACTGCACAGGAGGTTCATGACATCATTGTTCAATCGCTCTTCAACGTGACACTTCAAATTTTCCATGAGCTTGGTACTAATGTCATTATTCAGGTTAGAGAGCTTGTTGAACATGAATTCTAAAATTGTGTCAGCACTCATCAATGTCGCATCTTCTCGACTTAGATTCTCAACAGCAAGTTTCACAGGTTCCATTGCCTTCAGAAGAGTTTTGAGAGCGTCAAAATCCAATGTCTCAATGTCCGTTAGAAACAGTAAAACAGTTAGAAAAAAAAACAGCTGTTTACTGTTTTTTGATTTTGGATTAAAAACAGCTGTTTTACTGTTACTGTTAAACAGTTACCAGAAACCCTACGTAACAATTATTAGGTTTAAACAACATATAATATTTATTATATCTGATTTGAAATGTTTATTTTTTTCCTTGCAAATGTGGGAATATTACAAATACATTGATTTATTTTTGCAAAATTCAAAATGGTCAAACTATATATATGCACGAGAACAAGCCCCAAAGCTGCACACATAAATATTTAACATACTTTGCAATGAAAACTGAAAATGTGCACACAAGACATTAAATGTAGAACAATTTTAAGTTAATGTTTATATCTGATCCCATCAATCACAGTGTTTTGACTTACAAGAAAACAAAATGAACTCGTACAAATCAGTCTGTGTTTTAACATACATATACACACACATACATGTGTACATGCCAACATACATACATACATGCATACATACATACATTCACAAACACACGCATGCATAGAAAGACACCTGTATGCATAGACAAGAACACTGCATATACAAATTGTAACATGATTCTACTTACTTAGGCTTAATTATTTTCTCCTCACGACTGGAGCGCACTTTTGAAGTAGATTTATCTGGGACAGTATCCTAGAAAAAAGCATTCAATATATAATAACAACTGCTATTTTGTTTATCTCTAGTAAAACCTGTCCAATCGTACACCTCGATATAAATAACTCTTGTTCAAAAATGACAGTACAGTAGAAACTGTCATAAAGATTTTAAAAAACTAGTCTCTCAGGACAGGCAGTCTCTCAATGTCTTGTGACATAACACAATAAGTCCACGTATTAAGAATTTGGTCTATCAAGACAGGTTTTACTGTAGAACTTAATAACTTTTATTTAATTATTCTGCTTCAAACTCTGTATAAAGAACACATTTCCATAAAGGAAAGATTTTGTCCACTGAATCTGCATCAATGACCTTTTTGCTCTATCTTTTATAAGGATTTCGCCAACAGCTGATAGATGGTGAATTTTTGCTGCTTATTTTGTCATCTGCCCAAAGTTGTTTTATATCAAGAAGGTATTTTTCCAGAAAAATTCCCATGAACAACTGAAAATGTAT
This sequence comes from Sinohyriopsis cumingii, assembly GCA_028554795.2. NCBI lineage: Eukaryota > Metazoa > Mollusca > Bivalvia > Unionida > Unionidae > Sinohyriopsis > Sinohyriopsis cumingii. The sequence continues at coordinate 116,314,401 of CM068838.1, read as the reverse complement.
CATTTTGCATCTCTGATTTTAAAATTTTCAGGGAGAATACTCTAGGCCCCCCCCCCCATAGCAACTCATTTTCTTGCCTGCATAGCCTCCAGCTTTTTATGATTAGCTGCCTATTCTGAAAATGTTCCCTGCAAATATAGTAAAGTGCCTAATGCTCAGCAAATCTCTCCCTAGGAGCTGAAAAAAGTCCACTATTTTTAAAGCATCTGAAATTCTCCCCTCTTTAATCTAACAATACCTGTTCAATCTTCAATTTTGTTTGCAGCAGGATAGAAGCATGTTTTATTTTATTAATAAACTGATAAAATACAAATTCTAATGGGATATGAGAGATTCATATGGCATCTGGTTATCATCCCATGTCCTGTGGTTTCCTGTTGAATACATTTCCTACTCTTACAAACAGCAAACCCTACAACCCATGTCAATGTCTTCCACTCAGAACAATGCAAACATAAAACAAAACATCTATAAAAAAAATTTCCTGTAAAATGAGAAATGCATGAAGTTTGTTTCTTAGGGTGGATGGGTAACAAATATCCACAAAATTAAATCCACCATGCAAAACAGCAATGTATTTTGGGTGTTATGGTAAACAGTTGACCCCATATTTATATCCCTAGGAAACTGTATCACTGTGAATATTTCTGATTTATACTAAATAGTAAAAACTAGAATGTGGGGTGAATGGATCTGTAGTTTCAAGGTAATTCTACAAGCAGTTTAACAGTGTAGTGATAACAAGCTTGTGCTAAATGACAAAAACATCCCCTAAGTTCTTGTGATCTATGGCTTGCAAATTCAACATTCACCTATAAAAAACATATTGCAATTGAACGGATATCAACAAAAACGTTCAGAATATGAATGAGGAGCTGAATTCAATGCACGTTTTAAAAACATTCCCGATCCACTATGCTACAGGGTCTTGCATCAGGTGCACACATTATGATTATTTTTCAGTGCTCTTTTGACATCTTACTTTTGACAGTGAAGGAGTTCTTAAAGCTGAAACTGGTGGTTGAGGTAGGATATAATTTAAACAAATTACAGCATGCTTTACATGATTTAACATCATGCTGGTACCATCACCAGAGTAGTTCGACTGTTGCCCATAGGTTGCATTTCACTTTTTATTCACCTTTAATTTTCCACTATTTCTACCTGTGTAGAGTAATTCCAAACTGCAGACTACTCACTTTGTTTTTGTAAGCAATTTTCATGTAACTGTCATTCCATACTTTTTCACATCATATGTCACTTTCATTTGTTTAAATGAAATAACAATTTTGTAAATGTTTAGGTGACAAACACAAAATGATGTTATTTACACATGTAAGCATAACAGCACTCTTTTACAATAGCTCTAGACAAGCATCCATGAACTTAAAGGTAAATATTACTAGATTAAAAATGTTCAAAGTAATTATAACACTTGATTGGTGATAGATTTTCCCAAATAGCTGCCAAATATTGATCTTACAAATACTGGCATATCATTTGTTCTGGGGCTGCAATATGTAATTCTATTTTGGATCTGGTTCCAATTCAACTTTGGTAAGTACTTGTTACTACCATATCTACTCGCGTATAAGCCCGTTCGCGTATAAGCCGACCCCCCAACCTGAAATGGATAAAACTGTGATAAAGTGCATGACCCGCGTATAAGCTGACCCATAATTTCTAGACTACTGGTACATCACTGGTACATCACATGATGCACAAAGTGAGTTCTGAATACGTTTATTTAGGTAAATCATATTATTAAAGAAAATGAAAGTAAGAAAGCTAATTTATATGTTGAAATAAAAACAGTTCGAAAGTGGTAAGTCGTAATGGAAATTTAATTAATCCTCATTCTAAAATCATGAATTATAAAAGTTCTATCACTTTTAGAATCCTTCAAAATCTGGCTCTGTATCAGACTCGCCAAACAGTTCACGAAACTCGGCTTCTGTTACGGGCATGCTTTCATCATATCCGTCGTCATTGTCATCCAATAGTGTGTCGTTCTCCTTATCGCTCTCCTCGTCATTGTCGGATTGAAATATAGCATCATCCTCTGTTCCATCCATAGCATTGCTGATACAGCACTTCCTGAATGATTTTGCAATCATTTCCGATGGAACTGAGTCCCACGCTTCTTTTACCCACTTGGCGACCAAATCGATGTCAGGCCTCATTAAATTCCCGCCTTTTGTCATCTTCACAGCCCCTGAACAAACCCATTCTGCCCACATCTTTCGTAACTTGTCCTTAAAAGGTTTGTTAAGGCAGACATCAAGAGGCTGTAACACTGACATTAAACCTCCTGGTATCACAGCCAGTGTTGTTTTCATTTTCTTTGCGGCCTTTTTTACTTCATCGATCTTGTGTGCACGAAACATATCCCATACAAGCATTGAAGGTTTCCGAAGAATTGCACCTGGTCTCTTGTTCCATACTTTCTCCAACCATTCAATTGTTCCACTTTCGTCAATCCATCCCTTTTGCTGTGCACGAACGATAACACCAGCAGCAGCATCTTCCTTTTAAAAATGATGACAGGAGGCAGCTTTGATCCATCAGCCAAACAGGCCAATACAACCGTAAAATGCGTTTTTTCATGGCCGGTCGTTTTTATCAGAATAGTTTTCTCACCAACAGCATTGACTGTTTTATTGCTTGGTAAGTCAAAGGTCATAGGCATCTTATCCATATTTCCATTTTGTGATAGTTCAAATGAGCACTGCTTTCTGCGTTTAATGATGAACTGCTGAAATGATTCAATTTTTTCTTCCAAGTCTTTTGGTTGCTTTTGTGCTATCTTCGTTCGCTGCCTGAGGCAGAAACCATTCCGGTTCATAAAATGAGAACACCAGCTGGCTGATGCAACAAATTTTGAATCTGCCAACTGATATTTATCATTTTTCGCCATCTGCATAGCACGTAGACGAATTGCAGTTCGTGTGACAATGTATCCATTTTGTTGATGTTCACTTACAAAATCACTGAGTTCTTTCTCCAATTCAGGGAAAGAGGCAATCCCAGTCTGGCGAGCCTTCTTGGATTTTGGCATTTTTTCTAATGTTGCTTTGCTTTTCTGCCATTCCCGTACTTGCTTCTCGTTCACCAAAAAATTGCATGCTGCAGCACAGTTGTTATTTGCTTCTGCATATTCAATAACTTTTAGTTTGAATGCTGCATCATAAGCAGAACGCTTTCTTTTACTTCCAACACTATTCATTTTATCTGATTTAATTGAATATAAACTTCTAGAGAGATTTAACTGAAATAATTTCTTATAGTGGTAGTATACTATTTATATACCTTATCCTGTAATTATTTCCATGTGTGGTTGGTTATCAATTTGTATTTGATAATTATTTATCATTGTTGTTTATTTGTGTTGTTTTTTTAAACTACCGGTAGTGTGATTCAGTTGATCAAAATGTGATTGGTTTCAGCGTGGACATTATTCAAGTATTGTGACAGTTTATAACTTTGAGCAGAAACCATGTCCACTACCATATCTCATTAAACAATACATCTGAGAGTCGGCATGTATTAGTAAAGTCATTGGCATTGTGAAACAAAACAAACCTATTATCCCCGAGGCATTTACCACTGATTAAGCATATGGTAGCTATTGTACACTCACCCGCTAACAAACCACTTTGCTTTACAAACAACTAAACAACAGTAGTATATAAACTGCGGCTGCCCATTACTTCCAAAACACCTGTCAAAGAAACCCCACAAATTATATTGTTTTACAATTATTCATGCTGACTCGTATATTGCCCTGTTATGTACCCTTCCTAAGCGTGTGCACAACAAACCCCTATGGAGCCTCTCGCTATTGTGCCTTTAAGACTATCGTACATGTATTTCTACTCTCGATCAAAATGTTTGTCGTATATACCTTCAGTATCGTAATTCTTTATTTTTTTACGTAGATTCTTTTCATATTTACACCGAAATAAGCTAGCGTGCATTCATACGATACCGTAGAGTTTAATGATTACTGATTAGCTGAGGGTTAAATACTTGACTGGAGATTACTAATATGGCGGTTCTTTTGGAAAATACACGTACCACCTTGGCTCAAATAACACGTATGGCTGCGTTTTCTGGTGGATGGACAGCTGTCAAATAGGCATCAAGTACTTTAAAACATGTTTTTCATTCATTATCCTTCCACTTAAGTTTTAAAAAAAATATTTGTTTCACTTCACGACAGCACAAATCTTAAGAGCCATGTGGCATCATTAGGCATGTCATCTCATCTTCAGCGATCGACAGAAACAATACATGCTGGAAATCGAGGGAAAAAAGCGTTAACAATTTCAGACTTGGACTCTGGCCCGCAGATAAGTCGACCCCCCTTCTTCCAGGCCTTATTTTTTTCCTAAATTTTTCGGCTTATACGCGAGTATATACGGTAACTGTATTTTCTTTCATTATTCCCCATTTCAAACAATAAAAGTTTGATTTATTGATAAATCATAAATCTGTGCATGTTCATCTTTTAAATTTAGTACTTTACATTATAAACCTTGGAAAAATATGTTTGACTACCAGATGACAGCAACTTCAAAGCAAAAATCTGCCAACAACAGCACAAGTAGTCTAATTTGTAACCTCCAAATAAATTATCTTTAAAAGAGAAAGAAATTACCACCTGAACAGTGCAATTTCCAATCACAGTTTTGGCAATTGCATGAGCCAACATATAATAAAGTTTAAATTTAAGCAGTTTTAAAATGTGTCAATAGATTTTCCTAAGGTTAGGATAGTCAATATTTATCATGATTTGTTAAGATTAAGGCAAGTTCTATATGATCCCTGCATCCATGTCTAAAATCTAAGGATTCAAACACAATGAAATCCAAATTTCAAACCAAAGAAACAAGTAGCACATTTGTTTGGTTTCCTATCTTTTAATCATTTACTACTAAAATGGGTTACCAAGTGGTAACATTTTTGACAGAACACAAGTTAGCATAGAATCATGCTTGCGTTCAACTGATCTATATTATGTGGATGCTTTTCCAACAATAACGTTTTCAGTAATTCATGCTCATCTTCATTATCTTTGTGAAAGTGCCCGATAGACAATGCCAGAAGTTACCATCAAATGATGTTCATTTCACTGTAAACATCCTCATATCAGTAGAAAGGTGTTGGAAATACTCTTTCAGATCAGAATAATTAAAGTGTTGTGTCAATGAAATTCTTTGTTGTCAAAATTATTTGTAACAAAAGTTAACTACTTGATTTTTTTCCAGGTAACAAACCCATGGTGTATTCTGAACCTTCAAAATCGTCAAACTGTGCTTTGGTCTTGGTCATATGACAATTTAGCACACTGAGCACTGGTCTTGGTATTAAGACAATTTAGCACACTGAGCACAGGTCTTGGTATTAAGACAGTTTAGCACACTAAACACAGGTCTTGGTCATAAGACAATTTAGCACACTGAGCACAGGTCTTGGTACTATGACAATTAAGAACTGAGCACTGGTCATGGTATTAAGACAATTTAGCACACTGAGCACTGGTCTAGGTCATAAGACAATTTAGCACACTCAGTACAGGTCTTGGTATTAGGACAATTTTGCACACTGAGCACATGTCTTGGTCATCTGACAATTTAACACACTAAGCACTGGTTTTGGTCATACGACAATTTAGCACACTGAGCACAGGTTCTGGTCATAAGACAATTTAGCACACTAAAAACAGGTCTTGGTCATAAGACAATTTAGCACACTAAACACAGGTCTTGGTCATCAGACAATTTAGCACACTGAGTACAGGTCTTGGTATTAAGTCAATTTAGCAATATGCGCAGAGGTCTTGGTCATAAGACAATTTAGCACACTGAGCACAGGTCTTGGTCATAAGACAATTTAGCACACCGAGCACAGGTCTTGGTCATAAGACAATTTAGCAAACTGAGCCTTGGTTTTGGTCATAAGACAATTTAGCACACTGAGCACAGGTCTTGGTCATAAGACAATTTAGCACAGGTCTTGGTCATAAGACAATTTAGCACACTGAGCACAGGTCTTGGTATTAAGAAAATTTAGCACACAGAGCACAGGTCTTGGTCATAAGACAATTTAGCACAGGTCTTGGTATTAAGACAATTTAGCACACTGAGCACAGGTCTTGGTCGTAAGACAAATTAACACACTGAGCACAGAACTTTTTCATAAGACAATTTTGTACAATGAACATTGGTCGTGGTCATAAGACAATTTAGCACACTGAGCACAGGTCTTGGTCATAAGATAAGTTAGCACACTGAGCACAGGTCTTGGTCATAAGACAATTTAACACACTGAGCATTGGTCTTGGTATTAATACAGCTTAACATAGGTCTTGGTCATAACCCAACTGGCACATGGTCAAAGGCAAGATGCACATTTTGTTCATTAAAAGTTTAAAGTTATTATAAGCCTGTCTTGTACTGGGTTCACAAAAATTACCTTTGTAAATTTTTAAAAAACTACTTTGAAACCTGGAAGTAAAATCTCATCTACAGCACTGGAACTGACAGCATACTTACAATGTATTCAATATCACCACATACTTACAATGTATTCAATATCACCACATACTTACAATGTATTCAATATCACCACATACTTACAATGTATTCAATATCACCACATACTTACAATGTATTCAATATCACCACATACTTACAATGTATTCAATATCACCACATACTTACAATGTATTCAATATCACCACATACTTACAATGTATTCAATATCACCACATACTTACAATGTATTCAATATCACCACATACATACAATGTATTCAATATCACCACATACTTACAATGTATTCAATATCACCACATACTTACAATGTATTCAATATCACCACATACTTACAATGTATTCAATATCACCACATATGTCATTAACTACTTGATCTAGGTCATCTTCTTCTGCTTTTCTCCTAAAAAAGATGAAATAACTTATTATAAAATTCGTATTGGAATATCAGATTTGACAAATACATTCAGCTGTAACACCACAGTAACTGACTACTGTATACCATCCTAGTGACAATTATAATACAATGAACTGCATATACATCAAAAGTCAACTTTCAAAACAAGAGTCAATGCACAAACTAAAAAAATGTATGCTACGGAATAAAACCTATAGCTGTGTCTTTTAGGTTCTGATGGATTTTTCTGTTTGTTTATTTATCACGTGTTAATTTATTTTGAAGTAATGCACCCCGTTTTGCTGTTTCTTTGATCAAAGACTACATTCAGTGAGGTGTCACTTTCATGTGGAAAAGGCAGAGTTTCAAATCCCTTTGATTAAATGGGATTGTTTGGCTATTGTAAACTGTGGAGATGTTTTAAAATTTGCTTTAGTTTTTATCCTAGGTCATGTATCATGTTATATGTCTATATATATTAGAATATCATAGGTCACTTTGTATCCTATTAGAAATCTAACTTAGTACAAGTGCAACATCATGACTAGTGGATAAAAATGATTTAATTCATCAACAATTTGTAAAACCAAACCATTCTTCTACATGTTGATCAGTGCAAAAACAAAAATTCCAATACTTAACAAGACATATACTGTATCCTAAATGAAAAGGAAACTTGATAATTCCGATCTAGCTGTAAAAATAATGACAAACAAAATTTTGGGGAGACTGATGTATATTTCTGACAATATACTTTATGTGTGCACTTCCATATCTGCCATGTTGATTCCCTATTGACGCACACCGAGACCTAAAACATTGTTCCAACCACATATGAAGGCGCATATCATTTTGTGCATGAAGATATCCTAATACACCACAATCTGCTGTGTATATCAACCGGATGAGACAGAATTCTTGACTTTGCCCCTATTTTCTTAAATTAAATACTAACATTTCAATCAGCTTTGTTATTCTTTCATAAATAAATAGATCCATCAATAAACAGACACATAAACAAATGGATTCACAAACAAGTACACACATTACTATATAATTTCATATTTCATTAAGCATTTAAAGAATACTCGATTGTGACATTGGATGCAAAATTATTTCCGCTTGACACATGTTTCATTTTAATACACTTAAGATGAAATATCTCTGAACAGTTCTCACTCGCTTTCATTCATTATCATCCTCTGTTCATGATTTCCACTACAAATACAATAACTGATCGTATTAATTAAAATTCGTTTGTCAGCTGTCTTTGGCACAAGCACTTGCTTTGTGACAAGTATTTGTTCATCCAAGTTCTGGCATAATACATGGGCCATTATGTTCCGTAACTGATATTGTATCCCAAAGATTTGTGTCCGGAACTACTCGTTCAAGATGACAATATTTGAGACATTATGCAAGATAATTTAAGAAAAGGAAAACCAAATCACATTATTATCTGTCATTTCTGTTTGCTTGTAATATGCGTAATAACAGTTAAACTTCAATATTCCGTCTTTCGATATAAGCCAGGGTATTTCTAGCTTTATTTTATCTTTTGTGATATAGGGGCTCATAATTGCGTATATAATTTCTGTATCATTTATATGAAGTAAATATCCTTATTGACATTTAAATCAAATTTGTATTGTGAATATACGTGATGAATGACGTTGAAAATGGTTTGACAGGGACTCCAAATGGTGGTGCAAGGTGCATGTGCACTGCGTTGTGGGTATTTGCCTACACAATCGACACGTCTGTGAAAACAACCCATATTTTCCTTAACAGCAATAAATTTTAAAAATTTAATCATCAAAATTGCAGCAAGCAAATATGTTTATAAATTTTAAAAAGAAATTACTGTCATATACCGCCATGTCGGCCTATTCTTGCATCGGGTAATTCTGCGCAACGATACATCATTTCTGTAAACTTTTGATCATGTGCTATTTTGGGTCAAAAATCCATTTTGTATCCAGAAAGAAGAATCATACATTAAGAAAAGTGACATTCATAAAGTGTACAAAAATATCCCAAATTTAGACTCAAAATGCACATAAAAATGTGATTTCTAAATGGCAACGTGAAGACCCACTCCATGACCTTCTTGAACTGGTAACCCAAAAAATTCTATTTACTATGCATCTTTTAGAATCAGACAAATAAATGCATTGTATAAAAGATGGAAATGTGTACCTTAAAACAAAGCTATTTTAATCCAAGTTTCCAATTTTACAAGTTGTCCCATACGTACAAAATCGTCTGCTACCCAGTGTGTCTACTTGCCATTAAAACATAAATTCTCAACAAATTACCCTGCGTATAGTCTGTTTCTAAATTCTGTAGTAATTTTTCCCCATCAACAAGACATTGCAAACACATTACATCCTATTCACTGCTATTTCTCTTCAATGTAATAGTTTTATTTTTCATAAAATGTTGAACTTTCCTAAATTTTTTACAAGATCGGTTTAGTTTGCTTAATATCTCTTGCCATTTATTGGCATTTTTACATTGAATTTTGTTGTTGTTGTTGTAGGGTTTAACCCATTACCTCATGCAAGCATCTTTGGATGCCTTTACTCCATTCGCATGGAAGCGCCTTTTGACACCTGCTGTAAACATCAGCCACTTTGAGCTGGTTTTCGTAGTGCCACCTTCGGGGAAAACCCCCCTATTAGATACCACATTCATTTCTGCGAATGACAATTACTTCAGATCACGTGGTCGCTATGTATGCACTGGTTAATATCTGCTATTTAAAGTAACTGGGTCGTAATCTCCACTCTCCAAAATGGCGGTCGCCAATTTCATTCAGTACGTACGAAGTTTTCAAGATTAGAATAACAACTATGAAAGATTCAATAACTTAGGTAAAGGCTCTGATATTGATGTAGGCAGCAATTAGTTTTTATAAATTATCAAATTCAGATGACTTAGTGATGTAGACGCAGACGAAAACCTTGTAAATTTCGAGTATCGGAAATGGCAGGTATGGTTGGTCACGCGGCCTCACTGACATGACGGTGAACGAGTTCTCTCTTGATTTTAAAGCACATAAAAAAATTCTTCCATGAAAAATAATTACACAGCTATAACAATCGGGCTTTACTCTTAAATTTTTCCACATATAACAGATGTGTACCAAAAATGTAAAATGGTTAAAACTGCTGTTAAACGTAACATACACTACATTGCTTAACAGTTCACAGGCAGGATTTCATTCAGTACTTACAAAGTTTTCACGATTAGAATCACAACTATGAAAGATTAAATAACTTAGGTAAAGGCTCTGATATTTATGTAGGCAGCAATTAGTTTTTATTGATTATCAAATTCAGATGACTTAGTGATGTAGACGCAGACAAAAAACATGTAAATTTCGAGTATGGGAAATAGCAGCTACGGTTGGTCACGCGGCCTCACTGACATGACGGTGAACGAGTTCTCTCTCTCGATTTTAAAGCACATAAAAAATTCTTCCGTGAAAAATAATTTCACAGCTATAACAATCGGACTTTACTCTTAAATTTTTCCACATATAATAGATGTGTACCTAAAATGTAAAATGGTTAAAACTGCTGTTAAACGTAACATACACTACACTGCTTAACAGTTCACAGGCAGATCTATGCGCATGCTGTCGACTAGATAACAGGTGTTCTATTTATAACGCGCTGTACTTTGTCACTTTGCCATTTGTCAGCACAAGATAGGCTATACATGGCGGCCAGTATTAATGGTGGAGGAAGAACCCGGGAAACCCCCAGAAAGAACCACTGACCCACGAGTAGCTACTGGCAAGCTTTCTCACATACCAACATAGGCCGAACCCGCGACTCGAACCCACGCAGACAGAGGTGAGATGGCAGTGATCCGTAACGGTGAGCGCTTTAGACCACTTGGGGCCCTCGTTGAATTTTGTAAAACTAGTTATAAACCTGACCTAATTACTCAACTGAACTGCTGACAGAAATAGTCCAAAGTAATATATTTCATTTCTATAGCAAGATGGATGAACGTTACATCTTTCCAAAGCTATGCACAGAATAGGCCGACATATTGCGAGTCAGGAAAAACGGGGGAGGGGGTATCCCCTGTGTCGAAAATGAATATTATTTTGAACAGAATATTCTGGTGACAATTGCATCTTTTCAAATGGTAAGCATTGCTGTATTTTATTTGTGTCAATTGCTCGAATTCGGTATGCGTTTTGCTTCATTATTGGAAACGAAAACCTTAGATGCGCAGAAATGCCCAACAGCTATGTACTCTCAACTGTCATATCAAACTGCAAACACTAAAGATCCCGATCTGTCATAGCATAATGCACCTGCAGATCTGGTTCTTTGATGTCTGTTCTACTGAATACTTCAGATAAACTGCACAGACCCAGATCTGCTGGTGCATTATTCAATGGTATATCTGGCTTAGAGCAGGTTGCAGTTGGGCCCATCTTCGAGTCCCTTCAGAATTACATTGGATACTCAATTCTGATTTTGTGAGCTTTAGTGAACTTTTATTCAAGTCCGGTTGAAGTTACCGACTACTAATCCTATTTTTAAAATAAAGTTAAATTTAACAAGTAAAGAGACAAACCAGGTAAACACCCCACCCACCCCACTCTCTTTTGATAGTGCTTGATCAGCTAAGGAGACGAACAGCAAGCACCTTGCAGGCCTCGACTTTGATCCTCTACCCACTCTTTCTTTAGTACAAAATTTTGTCTCCACTTCGTCAAGTAAATCATCAATATCGTCTGCCATTTATAAGACTTTAAGATCTCGTCACTAAGAAATTTATTGCATAGCTTTCTTTTGTTCGATCCTTTTGGATCATTATTCTATGATTATCTCTGTCTTTGTACACTAATAAACATTAAACCAGTCGATTAATTTGGCTGGTTCCCAGTCAATCTTGACAATCTATAACTCACAACTTCTGAGTGGAAAGGGGGAAGTCGACTGGTGCGGTTAGTCATACGCATGCGCAAAACCACGATATATCTTATCCCTACGAAGTGCAGACTAAAATTGAAATATCTAACTTATTTATAAGTTACAGATAATCACAAATGTCTAAAACAGATCAAGTACTTATACTCGAACCTCCAAATGAGTTAAGATTCAGAGGTAATGTTCAAACCGTACCTCACACAGTTGCATGGTATAAGTTGGGGTGGGGAGGTTGGGTTGGGAAGGTAACTGCCTTAGTCCTTCCGGACGTTTAGTTTCACTATGTTACTTTTCGTCGTGTTCATTTGCATTTAATGATAAAGCCTAATAATCACTTTAAGACAAGACATACACCTGATGTAATTTGGCCAAGGATATACGCACGACGGTCGTTTATTTCCAAGTTTCTTTACATGGCGGTTGTGTATTGACGTAGATTGTATATTCACGGCGTCCATATACGTCATTGTGTGTTGTCTGTATAGACGGTAGGTTTTAAGGGATCTTTAATTTTGTTTCTTCTGTTTGTTTCTTTCTAACGTGAAATATAAAGAAAGCCGAGTATTATTTTATAAATGTGTATTTCGGTTTGTGAGCGTATTTCGGTGTTTCTAATAACCGTAATAATCGCTGCCATTGATTGTTTCAAGGGTGTTAGTTGCTGGGGTGGGAGGCGCATATTTTTTATTAAAATATACTAAAAAAATATTCAAATGCACTCGACTGACATGTACTAAATTCTAGTCGAAATATATATGCATGTCAATATATATGTATGTGTGTGTGTGTGTGTGTGTGTATATATATATATATATATATATATATATATAATTTGTCTCCACTGTTATTGAAGATGAAAAATGACAAAAAAAATATACAATTCTTAATGGACTGGACACATTATTTAATAAATGGCAAATATAAGAATGGGAAAATATCTAAATAAATTTGGTAATAAATTGACAGTTGCATTAATATCTTGATGAAATGAAGTTCCTTAATTTTACAGTAGTTTTAGGACCATGACATACAAATTGAGCCTGTACATATTGTGCTTCAGATTGTGTTTTTATCCAGTTAATAACTGTATTCATACAAAATTGACAAGATTTTTGTTGTTGACATGTTGCATATGTAGACTGATACTTTTGGTGTTGGTTAATATACAGTTCAGAGCTCGAATTTAACACAAATGTCTTTGTAGCCAGAAGGACTAGTATATTGAGAAATTTACTAGAACTGCCAAATCTTTACTATAGTTTGATTCTACATCCCCGTTTGTTTGTACACCCATACCATTTTAAAAAACGAAAAAGTTTAATGTGACAAAAAGTGCACAGAACTAAGTCAATTGAATCATTGATTTATAATTTCTAACCTGACTGTGACCAGAATGGCATTAATGCTGCCATATCCTGCACCATTTCATGCTTAACAGACTTTCCATAATAACATGGCGCCATGTTGCGTACACTATAGGCTAGTTTATTTCCTTCAGACTACATAATGACGTAGTTCATCCTGTTAGGCAAATGAGAGTTTGGAATTATATCCTTCTGCATACATGAACATAGAAATTAAACCGCTTGTTAAATCCACATGAAAAGTGTAGTTGTCATTTTCCTTTGCTGAATTTGACATTGTAAATATCGGAAGCAGACGACTTATATATGTACATCTGTAGTTGTGATACACCCCATTGCTGAAAATGGACTTGTCCAGAAACTGGAAATGGATCTGAGCATGTCCATCTTTTGCTGTTTTCCGACTTGACACACATTTGCGAAAATATGGCGGGAAAACAGCAAATAGAAACTATTTAACCATTGCCTAAAATTACTAAGAGGACATAGACAAATAAATAAACATAAAGGACTATATTGAATAAGGCCCATTTTCTGCCCCTATTTTTATGGGGGAAAAAATTCTTGTAAATATCACAACTCTGTGTCTCATTGTATTATTTGATGTATAAATCACCCTATTCTGTATGAAATATGCATATAAATTTCTTTTTCATACCTAAACATGACTTTTGAACATGGTCTGGTATGGGAAATTGAAGAGAAAATGCTACATTTGAGAAATTTAAACTAGAAATAAGGTATAAGTGCAGGCTTGATCAGACAAGGTATTTACACTGATCAGTTATTTTTTATTAAATTGTTTAGGTTCTCATATTGACTTTTGTGTTCACGTTTGCACTAATCAATAAAAATTTAAAAATTCTTGAATTTTGCTATGTATCATTGTCATTGTTTTCCCTGTTTCACTGTAACTGCCAATGTATCACTACATGTGAGCAGTTAGATCCGCATTCCTCGAGTGTGTAATATTATTTCCTTCATTATTATATTACAGAATTTCCTGGAATTATATGGATCCCGATATTTTAAAAACGTTTTCCAATAATTTCTATCTATCTTCATTCTTTTTAAATTGCATTGGGAACAAGATTTTTCGAAGAAGTGCTGAATGGGCATTTTGAACTATATGTAAACAAAGACTACGTGAAGTAAACATTAAATATATTTTTACATTGCCAATTTTTGTGTGCAAAAGGATGATGTAAATAATAGGGTAGGGACATATATTTTATTTATTTTATATATTAATAATAGGGTTTTTCTTTATTTCCATCACAATACCATTTGCTATGTTTAATTCACTATTACACAGCAATTCTGTACGTGTAATCTTTAAATGAATCTGTCAGTTTTTTATGGAAATAATATTTACAACCTGCGCATTTTGTCATTAAACTGTTAACTGGGTCTTTCTTCATGTAGTAACAATATTAATTATTTAAAACTAAAGCAATAACTGGGCTAACAACAAAGTGTCGTCTGAAGTTACAGTCTTCTACCATGTTACAGAAGTGAACACCCCTACTGTAGGGGCATGTACAATTGCTTGATATCTGGGTTGTTGAGGCAGTCTGCCTCCCAATGAACTGGTAAATTCATCAGTGCATTTGTAGTAGATAATACTTTTATTAAAGGTAAAACTAATATAATAATTTTAATACCTAACTGCTGCTGTTACCTCATCCCTTTCTGCTCCAGTGTCCTTTCCAAATCAGAGGAGGACAATATTTTGTATGTTGGCTGTGACAGGTTCAGTTTAGTTATGTCTCTCCAATATTAATGGGAGGAGGGAATAGTTTAGCTCAGATGGGGGGACTACAAGTCCCATAAAAAGCATTACAATAGTAGCATGGAAGTATTAAATAATTAGAATTAGTTTACCCTCCCCAATAAATTTAATAGTGATTTTTCATAAGTACTGTTGCTTTTGAACAATATTAGTGCAAGAACTTTAGAAGATTGTTCGTGTGAGAAGTTTCTCTTTTCCTAATGAATTTTATTCACAAGAGTTATTTCCCTTACTAACACAGAGAGCTGCAGACAAAATGTATAAGTTTCTTTTTAATCAACAATATGCAGAAAATAAATTTGTATACTCTAAAAAAAATTAACTTGCTATTAAGACTCAGATTTGAGATAATCTGCATACAGTTTTAACCCTGCTGGTCACCATCCAGAAGCTCTTATTCATTATCCTGTTGTCCGTTGTTTGGTGTACATCATCCATCCATTGGTGAAAGTTTATTATCACTTGTCCTTGTGAACTAATGTGAGGATTGCTTTGAAACTTTTCGCACATTCATTGCAATGCCTAATTGGTCCTAAATAAAAATAGTGCTGCTCAGACATTCTGGATGATAGTGGCAAATAATCGTATCAACATCAAGTTTTCACTGAAGGGCTTATAATGTCCATTTGGTCCTAAAATTAAAATGACATCAGTAGAACTTCTAACGTGGCCATCACAGTAGCCATCTTGAAAATCTTGTGTTCGCAACTATTCTTGAATGGATGATCTATCAGGTTGGTATTTATAGTGATAGCACTTTACAATTTTTGAAAGGTCATAAATGAACATTGTGCCAATGTAACATCCAACCAAGCCAGATTTTGAATATTGTTATTGCTACTTATCTTGAACAGATGGCTTTATCGACATCTTCTAGTAGATGATATCGAGTTAAAAGTAAATGAAATGGCACCCACAGGATGTCCAGCATGGCCTGTAAATCTTGCTATTGCTATTTAACTAAATGGATACCCATATCTTGTCCAGTTAATCCTTAATAAAAGTAGCACCCCAAGGACATACAGGTGCTGGTCTTTAAACTGTTCTAACAGATGGCCATAGCCATGTGGGATTTTCAGGAAAGACTTCTTATACAGTGGAACCTGTCTTGAAAGACCACCCCTTCGGCCAAAACATAATGGTCTCTCATGACAGGTGGTCTCTCATAACAGGTTATAACACTATATAATCTCTAAATCTGTACATGGAGAACCTGGTCTCTCAAGACAGGCGGTCTCTCATAGCAGTGGTCTCTCAAGACAGGTTTTACTGTAATGTCTTTTTTTCCCTAAACTTAAATGGTTCTGATCTGGCATCCAGCATGCCTGCTGCTGTAAGGCCATTTCTTATGATATGTACTTAATCGTTAATGAAAATGGATTTGATCAGCTTTCCAAGGTGGTGGCCATCTTGAAAATCTTGCCATTACTACTTCTCATAAACAGATAATCATAATGACATGGTGCTTCCACTAAGAGACTTATGATGATATGTAGTTTTTACTAAATGAAAAATAGTGCTGAGCTGACCTCCAGTATAGTCACCTAGCCATCTGGAAAATCTTCATATTTGTTTATTTCTTCTATTCAGCTGGTCATATGGGGTGTGTTTTAGTTACTTCTCTCAGTGGATAGTCATTGTAAGATGAGAGATTTTTGCTAAAAGACTTACAATATCTAGTTGATTCTAAATGAACTACAATATGGCTGCCATCATAGCCATCTTGAAAATCTTGTTTCAACTACTTCTTGTGAACAGATGGTCTTACAGACATGGAATTTGTTCACAAAATACTTTTGGTCCTGAAATAAATGGTACTGTTCAAGCCTCCAGGCTGATGGCCTATGGTGGCCATCATGAAAATTGTGTTCTCACTACTCAGCTTCCATGGATGGTTGTATTGACATGGGTTTTTTGATAAAATGTATCTCACCAGCTAAGATATTCATGCTCCCCAGAAAGCCAAGACAGTTCATTCTGTGACATGCCCCCTTGCCCGTTTGATCATGGGTTTAAAATCACATGAATTACTATGAGGTTAAGACAAATCATTGTGTGACATGCTCAAATTTTTTCCTATGGTCAAGGTCACACAATTTGACAAGAATGCACTAGCTGTGGTCTCAACACAAATCCTGGTATTCTTTCATGTCTGTGAACATATTTATGCAAGTAAATATGGATTTGTGTCATATCCATTTATGGATATATGTGAAGATTACTTTAAATGATGCCATTTCAATGACATGGTTTATTCGAGAAAATATTAATTATAGATTTGACTGAATTTAGCATGGTGGTATACATGTACATTGAATCAAGTTCAGTCATCTTCTATCCATGATAAAAGGTTCAAGGTCAAAGACTAACATTGAACAAGTACCTTGTAAACATGGCAAGTCTGACTTATCCATTATTCTTTATGTTACTAAACCATTCAGCCATTATCAAGAATACAAGTATAGAAGATAGTGCTTTACTGCGGATTCCTGGACAACAGAAGACAGTGATTTATTGTGGATTTCTGGACAACAGAAAATAGTGATTTATTGTGGATTCCTGGACATTTTTTAAGTCACTAGAATGTTAATCCCTTCTTATGACTTTAAAATGCATACAGATAAAGGCACCTTACTTGGATGAAAAGGTACTATTTATAATCACTCAAAATTTAATACAAATTTTCCAGGGATCGTCCTGGGCTTCGCCAATGTCGCAAATTGCGATTTTTTTTCCTTATTGGCGACAAAAATATCCCATCTGGCGATCTTGTTGGCGACATACCTTTTGGTTATTTAATTTGTACATACAATCATGGATTTGGACTGAATAAATTTAAAGCCAGAACGAAAGGAAGCCACAAACTTGACTAAGCAATGCATTGGAATCAATCTGTTACACAAACGATCCTTTGTTCTTATTGACAACCCTATCTTTACAGTGCATTGTTACATCATAATCTGCTTATGCTGACATCTGGGCTGAGTACTGTATGCTGCGATACAGTCGATCATGCTACCACACTATACCTACAACTGACCGACTTCTGAAGACGCGAATAGAACAGATACAATTAATTGTATGGCTAATCCTTCTGTTTTTTTTATACATATATCAATACAGTAGTTTTGCTGAACCTTCATAGAAAACTGATAACCTTTGAAGTACCGACTACTGTGTATAAATACAATGCAAATGGAAAAAATCTCAATCACAATTACATCTGTCGCCAGTGCAGCATTTTACTCATTGATCTTTTCCTTTTGCCATCAGTCCCGTGTTACAGCTGCAGAGACTTAAACTCCGCAACAAGAAATAGCAAAAAAAACCCCAGTTTTGCATAATTAATAATAATTATTTATTTCTCAAAATACAGGAGTGAAAGAATCCCTAAATTGGGCGTGAATTTACGCTTATATATACGGTCCAATATTGCCAGGTGTTGACTCGTGTAAGTTTCATTCGTGGGAATGGAGATCCTATTTTTCTTGTCGAGAAAATTTATACAGCATTCAGTGATCATTCTTGGGATTTAGGAAGCAGTTCGCTACAAGCTTTGTGAAGCTAGCCATAAAAGGGGGGGGGGCTGCTGAGAGACTCCTGGTGACAGTGTCACCTGTCAGCACTGAGGACTGTGAACGTGGATTCAGTAAGATGAACCTCATAAAAACTGACATCAGAAATAAGCTCTGCATCTCATCCCTCGAGAATTTAATGAGAATCAGCATGTACAGATGTGAAAAATTAGACTTAGAAACTGCATTCAACAAGTGGGCAGCCCTAAAATCGTGACGGATCTTCATGTAACACTTTGTAACATTTTGTTAATGCTTGTTGTAATTAAAGTATTAACTAATCCATCTTTTGTAATTTTCACTGCCTGTTACATTAATAGACTAAATTAACACTTGGAAAAATGTACACTACTTTTTTTGGCGACACTTTTTGAAAATTGGCGACAAAATATTGAGGTTGGCGATTTTTTTGGCGACAGCTTTTTAAAAGCCAGGACCATCTCTGAATTTTCTCTTTTAAAATCTAGGACCCTTCACTGATGTTGTGACTGCAGACCTGAAGCTCACAAATCCAGCCGGGAAAAGAGTATGTTTCAAAGTAAAAACTACGGCACCTCGGAGATACTGTGTGCGTCCTAACAGTGGTATTATAGAGCCAGGTGCCACAGTTAGTGTGGCTGGTAAGTAACCAGTTTTTTCTTCTTTTATACCTTTTATTGTTTCACACACAGTTGATCAACATTATGATTATTTTTGTGTGTTTATTTGTCATACAGGAAAGAATGTTTTATTATTGAAAAGTTATAATTTGTTATCGAGGCACCTCTTCAAATTGGATAATCTACATTCTTGAGTCTTAAAAAGTGAATAACAGTATAATTTTGAAAAATTACAGAAGTATAGGTAATGTTCACGAATGTGTTTTATACTTGTTTAATGTCTGAAATTTTTAATATATCTTAACACATTAACCCCTGGTGATGAGTTTAAGTGGCAAGAGGTAGTAGCCTACTGCCGAGCTCTGTAGCATCAAGGTCAAGTATGATACACTAAAGTGGGTGGTATTATAGAAAGGTAGACAGATGTATCTCTACAGTGATACCAAAAATCTGGAATTTCTAGTTGCGTTAAAAAATACAGAGGGAAAAATCTCATTTTTTTTACCCGTTTTTTTTTTTCTATCCAAAATTTGCCGGTGGTCGGAATCCGATTTTGTGTCCGGATTTTAGACTTTTTGATCTCAGATCTAAGGCAGACCAGTATGAACTGCACAAAGTAGGATAATATGGGCATTTGGAATAAAGAGTGGTCTCGATACGAAAATAATGGGTCCGTTAAGCAACAAAAAAAAAGAACTCCAACTTTTACCCTTCTGCTCATGAGCGAGCCAAATAGCCAATGAAAAATGATGTTTCTAACACAACTAGGCCGTATGTTATTGGAAGATCACCTGGAAGTTTGTGTTTTAGGATGTATTCAGAAATAGCTTTCAAATCATGTTTCCAACTCGAACTTCAGATGAAAAAGACAAAAACCTACAGGGGTTAACGTGTTAAGGCCATTGTGAAAGAAAGATGCAAATTATTTTAGATAAAATATATTTTTAGCTGAAATCACTTTAAAAATTGTGATCTTTTCAAACATCTAAGTTAACAGCTTTCATAAAGAGCCATATATGAATGAGGTATTGTCAAATATATACAGTAATGCATGTATTTCCCTTCAGGTAATCTTAAAGCTCATCATAATGTTATAGTCTCCATTATCATAAGCAAGTCAAATGCTCTTAGCAACAATTGACAAAGGGATAGTCATAATCTCATTATTAGATGCTGTATAATTGTGATGTTTTGTATGCATGAGCATTCCATTATAAAAATGAAGCCCATTGCAGGGCTCTCTATGACTGAAGCTTCTGTGTCCAGTACACTATAAATTCTCAGAGGACACAGCTTTTCAGTATACTGCATCCCCCATCTTCGCTATCCAAGGTTCTGATATGTTAACCCATGTACACCTTGGTGGGTCAATCTGGTATTTTAGTACATTGCATTAGTGATATATATTTGATTCCGTGAGTTTCGTTCCTTATTATGTTATACCAGCTAACCATTAGCATGTAACAGTGGTGCAGTGTGCATCATCCAAAAATGGTGGAGACTATTAACATTAGAAGGATACTTTGTAAGTTTAACATTGAAAAGAAAACCTGTACAGGTGTATTTGACAAAAAGTTGCATTTGCAAATATGGAACAGCAGAGAAAAATCATTTATTTACGAGTCCATTCCGATTGTGTGCGCTTGCCTTCATTTGATCAAGAAGGAACCATGTTCATATTTGAACAATTTAATTTTGATAGAATGAAGCAGCTTGCCACTGCATCCAGTAAAATTCACAGACCTAAGGCACATAAATACTGGATTGATTTGCCAATGCATATAAAAGTTAAGATATCAGAACCTTGGATTGCGAAGATGTGCCTCATATTTCCCTGTGATGATCCCCATTTTATATCTTTGGTCAGCCATGGCCAATTTGTGAAATAGTTTAAGGACTAGTCTTGGGTAAACAGGCTAGAAGCCGTTGTGATGAATTAATAGTTATTCTTCTCTGATTTGATGACTTAGAGAAATTAGTGTTCTATTGAATGTATTATGTAAGTACCTCTGACTGTTCTGCAAAATAAAATCCAATGCCCAGTGTTGTTTTGACAGTATTTAGGTGACAAAACATGTATAAATCTTGAGCATAGTCAGAGTTTTCTAAGAGTTTGAGTTTGAAACTTCTATCCAATCATCAATAGTAATAACAAAGCTACTTCAGTAGGTGCGGCCCTGAGTGGTCAGGAGTGTTCACTGTTACAGGTTACAGTTACATCTCTGTCAGTGTGGGTTTGACTCTTGCGCATGGCCAATGTGGGTATGTGAGAAAGCATGCCAGTAGCTTCATGTGGGGCAGTGGTTCTTTCCCAGGATTTCCCGGGTTCTTCCTCAGCCAGCAATACTGGCCACCATGTATAGCCTATCATGTGCTGAAGAATAATATTAAACCCCATAACAACAACAATTTCAGTATGTGTAATTTACACTAGTGTACAGTGTCAGCAGACATAAAGGAGTGACAAAGACAGGGTTCCTTGCAGTCATGGAAATCCTGGAAAAGTTTAAATTACAGAAAAACATTTCAGGGGCCTTGAAAAGTTTAGAAAATTTCATAAGTCATTCAGAGTTTTGCAAAAGTCATGGATATTGATTTTTTTTTTGGTTGTATTATCAGTCGCATTTTCATTTGCCGACACACAAGTTTTACCAACCCACTTAACTTCGATAATTTATTTGTTAGAGTAGGTTCCCCTAAAACTTCATAGTTAGACTACATACAGGGATCTTACGACATTCAGAAATTCAGAATCATTGTATTCAAGGCACTCAAAAGAGAATGACCTATCTGAAAGGATGAAGTATGCCAAAATCAAGCTGTAAAATGTTTTTGTGTTAAATTTACATGTTAGGTAAGTATTAGAGGTCATACATTTACATAATAGGTATTCTTAAAATTGGTGAAAAGGTGTTGGAAAAGTCATGGAATTACATTTTTTAAAGTCACAGGAACCCTGCCAAAAGTAAATTAACTCTTAAAAATGAGTTGCAAGATCTGTTTTCTGTTTCTTTCTTTTCCTTCGAAAATAAACAAGCAATGAAAAGGACACCAGTGCTGATAAAAGGAAAATGATGGGGAGCATACAAATGAAGATAACTAAAGGAAGTAAGATTTGGACTGTATAGTTAATGCTGACACCCATCTCAACTAGAGTGATGGACGCTGGTAAAAAATTGGTGTCAGAGCTACAGCTATGACAGCTTGAGACCTGAGTGGGAGAAGCAGATCTCATGATTGAAAAAAGCAAACTTGGATGCTACAGAGCAATTTATGTGTGGTTTAAGACTGCTGAAAGGTAGAATCCTTTCACTCAGAATGGAAATACTAACTTCCTCTATCTGCCTTTAGTCATCACAAACTTAACCCAAATCATTTAATTTTTATTGATGTGCAAAAAAGACAGACAATCCCATAATCTGTTGAGAAACATTTATTTTGAAAAATAATTTCTGCAAAGGAGTACAGTTCTTAATTTGCAGCTGATAAAGTGCAGTATGATATAAAGTGTTTTGAGAAGTTACTGAAACTAAAAAAAGTTTCTCCCTGATGTGATCTTGTGAGGTTGAGAATTTAATCAGATAAAAATAAAATAATGATAATATTTGTTTTCCTTTCTGTCCTTTTTAAAGTGATGTGATGTGATTTTGATTTTTAACGTAGCTTTAACAATTTTTGAGTCATATCGCTACGATGTTTGCAATGTGGCAGTTTATAGTGATGTCTAGCACTGGGGCATCATGCCGCAGACATGTAGCATGATGTCCCACCCAGTCACATTATCCTGACACCAGGCCGACCAGTCCAAACACTAACCTCTCAATGCTGAACGCCAAGCGAGGCAGCTGTTAGTACCATTTTTTAAGTCTCTGGTATGACTCTGCCGGGGATCGAACCTACGACCTCCCGCATCCGAGGCGGATGCTCTAACCACTAGGCCACCGGAGCAGTCCTTTTTAAAGTGAGTGACTCACGAGTTTATGCCAGAGACTCTGAAATACTTGAGTTCTGTGAGTGAAATATCCAGGACTTCTCATCCTGAAACTTGGTGGGTTTAAGTATTGTAACAATGACAGTGTTCACCAACAAAATATAACTCAAAGCATTGCAATAAATGGAAGGCTGAAACCTTATTAATAATTGTCTTCCCTATCACATGGAAATTCTAACACCAAGTATTTGTCTGTTGATTAAATGGATCAAAACTATGGGCTTTGTGGCTAGAGGTGAAGGTCATTTTCATTGAAAGAAGAGATAATGAAGAAATTATAATATGGGCTGAAAAGGTCAGATGTCATGGTCATGGCAAGTTTAATAAGAAAACAATGCTTTCTGCACAGTAAGTTTAGTCCATGACCACACACCTTGAATTAAAGGTCCAGGTCACTGAGACCTGTTGGTTGATAATCACCAGATTCAGCCATGCCCTTCATGTGCCTTGAATAGAGGAATGTTAAAAATGTACTCTTATTAAATTTTCAGTTATGCTTCAGCCTTTTGAGTATGACCCACAAGAGAAAAACAAGCACAAGTTTATGGTGCAGACCATGTTTGCTCCAGAAGGAAAGATAGAGAGCCAAGAGTTATTGGTGAGTCATTTGAGTTGACACAATCATTCAATCTTTCTAGCATTCTTAAATTAATGTATACACTAACTACTACTTTTTTCCTTTTATTAGACTGGTCTTTAAAGAGAATCAGGAATCATTAGATTACAGCATGAACATTGATGATATCTCGTACACTGAATATATCCCTATGCCAATAAATCAGAAATTTTTCTCTGTAAATATATACCAAAATTCATCCAAGGTTGGCATTGACATTTTCCAAGTGGTTATTTCAATTTCTTGAAACTGATAGAAATCTGAATCATGGATCGTTGTGATATTGTTCCATACTGCTGTATATGTATATGATGGATAAATTGATAATGCAACCAGAAATAATGCTTTGACATGTACATAGGATGCTTTTGTAAGATACCCATAAAAGATTCTGTTTCTAGCTAATTTGAAAATCATCCTTACTTTAAGTAAAGAAATAAATATCATAAGTAAATAGGTGGAAATGTATCCTCTAATTGGAATGAGTAGTTTCTGCATCACTGACAGCCACATACTTGTTCATTTACATGTTTACCAATGTGAGGCAGAAATGTAGACTAAGCTGTTTACACATGTAAACATTGCAGTCTTAGTACATAGGCAATTCCACATTCATTTTCGGTTATGTATCAAAAATGTCATTCATGAGCACCAAACTTCTTTCTATAAAAATGCATTTCAGAGTAATGTCTTTTTTTTAAGTGTTTTTATTGACCTATAAATATAGTCCCTGAGAATCAAACCCTATCACTCAGCAGAAATATTCTGAACCCAAGTAATAGCAACCGTTAAAATTTTCATGAGTGGAGAATTTTATCCACTTTTGAATATGGCTTAAATATTAATAACATTATTATACAGTATACATCTCACTGAGGAAAAAAATCGAAGTCAAAATCTGATTGGGAATGGAATAGTAAAAGCTTTGGTGTAATTAACTGTACAATAAATACATATGTTGTCACAACAGCAAAAGAAAAGTTCATCGGGAGTGGTAATATTTTACGATTTCTTGAGCCAGAGCATTTGCAGTGACAAGCATTCATTTATGTTAGTAAAAATGAAAAAGGCTATTTAAGAATACCCATTTGCCTTCTACAAAATGACATGGTTTGTAATCTGGCCCCACTCCCCCCCGCCCTGCCCCCATCTTCGTTAGCCATGGTTTTCATAACCCTATTTACACCTTGGCATATCGAGCAGATATTTCTGAGCTACAGGTCTGAGAATTTCATTGAATGCAGCAGCAAGCCACTGCATCTAATCAAAATTATGTTGTTTTAATTCTAATACTGTTCTTATATTTATATGATCGAGGCAAGGGGGAGCACACAACTTGAATGGACTAATATATAAGCAGTTTTCAAGTGTCGGTCTGTGTTTGCACAAATACCTTTCACTCAGATACATAATGGCTTCCCACTTGTACATAGTCATCCTTTCGATGTTAAATTTACAAAGTATCCTTTATAAGTCAATTGCCACCACCGTTTTTGGCGGATGTACAATGCACCATGCTGTTGGTTAGTTGGCATTATATACTAAGGGAGGCAACACATGAAATCCAGTAGATGTCGCTAGGACAAAGCAACAATATAGCTGTTCACATACATGATTTTTCTTCATTTTAAAGCAGAATTCTACTCATGACTTGAATCTGATTTATCTTGATATAGTCCATTTTTTTATCATCTCTGATCCGTTTTTTTTAAAAACGGTCTGTTCGGTCCCATTCCACAATGACCCTTGTAACGTATTCGTTCATATATATTAGTTAGCCCATGACTCTTGTAAAGAGTATTCTGATTGGTCAAAAGTTTAAATTCATCCATTGAATCTTCGTGTAATGAAAACTGATGACGATGAAAAGAAGTGTGCTTGCAGCACAAGAAATGGCATCCCGAGTTGTTGAGAGGCCATGACACAAGAAGTTTAGATGGAAATTTAATTGGTCAGTTTATAAGAAAACTGAACCCTAGAGGACTGAATTTTGTGACCTCTGCTCTACATCAGTTGCGGTTGGAATATTTTGGATTGGCACCTACAAAAGAATCTGCATACGAAAGTAGTGAAGCTCAGAAGGCATCAGAAAAAAGTGCAAATAATTACAATAAGAAGAAAGATTTCTTGCATCAGAGAACAGATGTAGCTCTCTGTCAGAAAATGTGCACTGCATGTCGCCAATACAAGCACCAGCTTGAAAGGAAAAAAGGCTCTCATTGAGAATGAAAAGAAACGTTGCACATTGAGTCAAATAGGAAGGCTAAACAAATCTTTGCCAAAGCCACAAAAAGAGCTCGACTATAATATCAGCAGGTTGTCAGTGTATCCCCTATGGGTGCAAGACTGTGAGTCAAAAATCTCCTTGGAGTCAAAACTGGGGGTCCGACTGAGTAAAAAACAAACTTTGGTATAAAAACTGGGAGTCAAACTAAAAATTGGGGATCTCTGAAGCGCAAATGAGGGTAAAGGGAAGCACTGGGTTGTGTCCATTGGAGAAAAAGACAAGTGAATGTATGGGATTATTTGTATATAGTTCATGTACTCGAGTGTTTATTTTACAGGTTTGTTATGAAAAGAGAGAAGTATAATATATTTGCTGCAAAAACTGAGAATTTATTTTGACTTAATTATGATGTGAACACTGAGATGTACATGAAATAACTTAAGCACCAATAGTATTGGAAAACAAATTCATGTGACAATAAATATTATGAAATTATTCAAGTCAAGTTGAAAATATTTGGTCAGTTTGTTAGTTTTTCAAATGATTGTTTTGTTATATATTACAATCATAAGTTGCACGAGAAGCAGTTTTTGTGATTGTAAAATGCATTTTTAGCGGTGGGGGGGTGTCTTTGGCCATCTGGACCCCTGGATCAGGGGTGCTGCCCCTCAAGACCTTGTTGGGGGAGGTCCCCCAAACACCCCTTTCAAATTTTCAGCTTTTACCAAAATCATGTCTGTTAGTCAGCCAAGGTGTAAATAGGGTTGTCGGAACCTTGGCTAGTGAAGATGCCCTCCCCCATTCCATGCTGGGGTCCCGAGTGGCCGAGTGGTCTAAAGCGCTCTCCGTTACGGATTACTGCCATCTCATCTCTGTCTGCGTGAGTTCGAGTCTCGGATTCGGCTAATGTGGATATGTGAGAAAGCTTGCCGGTAGCTTCTCGTGGGTCGGTGGTTCTTTCCGGGTTTTTCCGGGTTCTTCCTCCACCATTAATACTGGCCGCCATGTATAGCCTATCATGTGCTGAAAAATGGCGTTAAACCCTACAGCAACAACAACCATTCCATGATAATTATCTTAAATGAAAGGTATGTTCTGCATTCCAAACAACGTGGAACACCCACGTGTATAATGAAGTATTTTTACTCATCAATTTAATAACCACCTTCACACAACTTTGAATTTTATCTCGACTCCTTTGGTAAATTTGAACGCTGTGCTACTGGTTTCTTGTACAGTGAAATATGTTACATTGAATTCTCTTTTGTGGTTATTGCTTGTTCCAATCCAGGTTAAACGATAACCACCAATCCGAAATTATTGTGTTATTCTCTCTGTGACAAACATGAAGTATTGGCAGAGCAAGAGAGTCTTCGCGAGAAAGTCATTAGATACATCAAGTACTTACAAGGAGATGCTGTCAGGGTGTGCTATTGTGCAAATCGTGCAAATTTTTACGAATTCACGCACTTGGAGAAAAGTGAAATGCAAGAACTCCTGCAAATTCGTTGAAAGTCCCACATATGAAAACATGACTGGCAAAGCATAGAATTTTTATTTAACATTATTATTGTGATAACTGTTTTTTGGATAGCAGCTGTTCCACATCTGGATTCTTCCAGCACAACATCAATGGTTGTGAAACTCAGTTTGATTAGCACAACATGCCCAGGATTAAGCATAATTTGAAACCATACATGAATAAAGTTTTACAACAACGTGCTTAAAATACGGGCTACCTAGTAAACCCAAAATGTCTGCTTCCCATTGTGATTCATTACAATTTTCTTTGGCATATGCTTGCTGATGATGACAATAATTTTTAAAGTTTTGAAGCTTATCAGATTATTGGAGCTGGGAAAGTGTTAATGGAGATAACAGTTAGTGATTTTGAGCCCGAAATGGTGTTAAATACAAGTCATATTGGGGCCCTGAGTGGCTGAGTGGTCTAAAGCGCTTTCTATTATGCATAACTGCCATCTTACTTCTGTCTGTGTGGGTTCAAGTCTCGGATTCGGCCAGTGTGGGTATGTGAGAAAGCTTGCCAGTAGCTTCTCATCGGTCTGTGTTTTTTTCAGGGGTTTGCCTATCGTGTGCTGAAAAATGGCATTAAACCCTACAACAACATGTCACATGTACATGCTGGATGGACAAAAAATAGACGGCATGACCCTTTCAGTGGTATTTGGAAATTACTTGTACAAAGGGACTGCTCTGGTGGCCTAGTGGTTAGAGTGTCTGCCTCGGATGTGGGACGACGTGGGTTCGATTTCTGGCCGTGTCATACCAAAGATTTATAAAAATAGTACTAACAGCTGCCTCACTTGGTGCTCAGCATGAAGAGGTTAATGTTAGGACTGGTCAGCCTGGTGTCAGGATAATGTGTTTGGGTGGGACATCATGCTACATGTCTGCAGCATGATGGCCCAGTACTAGACATCACTATAAACTCACACTGTAGACATCGTAGCGATATGACTGAAAAATTGTTAAAGCTACATTAAAATTCCAAATCACACACACACACACACACACACACACACACACACATGTACCAAGTGCATAATACTGAGCCTAATTAAAATACAGACAATTTAAAAGTATAATGCAAGTTTAATTTTTTTTTTTAATTAATCAGTTTCGCCCTGTGGATCATATGCTACAAAACCATATACATGTATCAAATCAAGGTCAAGATAAATTGAATAAAATAAAGATAAAAAATTAAATTAAGAAGTAACGATATATATTTTAATAAATCTGCTTGCACAAGCATTGATGGACTAAATACCCTTATACAGCATTATGGAACAGAACAGAAATTTGGCATAGTAGTAAGTAAACTACTGTTTTAACAAGGAAGTTAGTGAAAAATCTTATTTTGGAAAAGACATATTCAAAAGATAGTATCTCTGAGCTCTGGAAAATTGTACATAACAGTCACAAAGATCAG
Source organism: Sinohyriopsis cumingii (assembly GCA_028554795.2). Classification (NCBI taxonomy): domain Eukaryota; kingdom Metazoa; phylum Mollusca; class Bivalvia; order Unionida; family Unionidae; genus Sinohyriopsis; species Sinohyriopsis cumingii. The sequence goes on along the minus strand of CM068838.1, from coordinate 116,285,372 downwards.
TTTCCCAACATATTCAAGCTGACAAAGCTAGCTATGTATATGCCTCTTCAGAAGGAAGCACAGAACAATATTGATAAAGGAAGGAATAGAGTATGCTCAGAAATAATTAACAGATTAATGCTTATACAGCTGGAGGTGACATCTGTCAAATATGTTGATTTTAGTAGAGCTCTAATAAAAGTGGAACAGGAAAAAAAGAGACATATATAGAAGTTTAGATAAATATTGCCTGGTTTCTTTCTCCTCCTCATATCTTTGATAAAGAGGGAGGTCTCCCTTAAGAAAAAATCCTGTCATCATCTCTCCTTAACTTGTACATGAGGAACAAATATGGAACTTTAGCCAGCGAATGAACCTGTTGATGGAATAATTGAAATGAGCATATAATGATCTAAGGGGCAGATTTCAAACTGCTCAGGCTTATCACTTTGTTTAAGTTAAAAAAATTGTAGACTAAGGCTGGGTGTAGTTTTCCTTCTTCACCAACAAAAACAAGTACCTGTGGCTACAACAGTCTTTTGCCTCTGCAGAAAGTAAAATGTGATAGATTTTGTTGGTGTTCAACCTTATTCCCATTCCCAAATTTGTTCTAGATGAGATTTTCTTTGCATGAGGAAATTGCATTATTTCTTCTGTTTTGAAGATAACAGCATGATGTCTTCCACGTGTAACTTAGATGAAAAATTGGTAATAAGATGTTTCAAATCACTCATGTTGTACAAAACTAAGGGAGTTAAATGGAGCCACCATTAAATGGCCTATTACACTGGATAAAACAAGAAGACAAGATCAACATAATAAAATCAACATCATCAATATAATAACTTAATAATTTATGAAGAGCAGCAATGTTGCTGTGTTTACTAAAATCTTAAACTGCCATAGATATAAATTTAGAATATTAACTTCTATAATGCAGTATATCAATCAACTTCCAGACGAAGTGGGTGACCAAGTTGCCTACAACATTTAAACTACGCCTTCTTCTGTTAGAATAGCAAAAATGACTTTGCCCTGTGATTTTTTAAAGGAACATTGAATGACTGTCCTGTTTGAGATGCTCCCTAACCTTAGCCAGGTTAGTTACACTGTTATGTTAAGCTCACAGTGAAGTATAGGCTTCAAGCCATCAAATAGTTGGTGTTGAAATCAATTGCGCTGACAAACAAACTCTTGCACATTCACAGGCATGTATTTTGATAGCTGATTGACCATTAACCCTTTTCTGGGTAAGTTAGCAACTACAACTGTCTGATTTCCTTATGTAAATAGCAATTTGTGTTTTAAGAATATGATTGGTAACATGAATATTTTAACAGCTGCATGTACAATATTATCTTCATAAAAATCTGTTTGGAACCATACATGAACCAGTAAAAAAGATAGTGGACATTGCTGTGTCATGGAAGTTCCACTTTATTACATTGCCTCTTTTTGTAAACAGTTGGGCAAAATATATTCTGGAAAATATACAGTTCATAGAAAGCAGAGTATAAATATTATATTATTGAAGATTTAGCTTTAAAATGCAATTATGTAGGTCAGAAACATATGGGACAATGCTGTTTTATGGAATTCAAGAGAGGCTGTATGGTCAAGGTTGTATTCTGAGTTCACTCATTTTTGTGAAAATAGGATGAAAAGAAAGCAGCAAGACAAATACTATTTAACTAATGCCTAATGTTACTACATTTGTGTAGACAAATAATAAAACCTTACATTTATAATCCTATCAAAGGACTTTTTAATGAAGCTGTAAAGTGGGTAGTTTCATTAAGAAAACCCCTTTTTCTAAAAATAGATGCATTTGCATGTTGGCTGTGTCGATTCAGTTGAAAAAAGGATTTGGGTCATTCATATAATGACTTTAATTCTTCATTGTGTTGACTGAACAGTTATGGTCTAGTTTTATCAGCAACAGAGAAATTAGGATAAACACTATGATCTGAACGATGTGTGCATTTGCTCTCATGTGCATGGTGCAAAGGCTGTTTCAAACAAATTTAGAAATCTTTTCAGCTGCCATTTTATAGTAAACTTTCAGAAAGTAAAAAAGGAAAAAAATTCTTGATCAAGGGTAGTTGATTAAGCATTTGTACGAACTTGCAATTACAATAATGTGCAATTACAATACTGTAATCTAGTTAATCAGTTAAAATTCATTACAATGTATAGCTTCTGTTGTTCTCTTTTTAAATCATATTGCCAAAATACACTGCATATGAATATGATCATTTTTAACCATGCACCAGATGTATTTATAATAAAGATAAAACTCTGAAATTTTCTGCTTGAAAATTAAGTATTGCTTAAAAGCAATGTTAAATACAAATATTCATACTGGGAAATAGAGGGCATAATTCAAAGAAGAGAATGAAAACAACACACACATATGTGTGTGTGTGTGTGTGTATATATATATATATATATATATATATATATATATATATATATATATATATTATATTATATTATGTGTGTGTGTGTATATAAACTTGTCTTGCTTTGCTCCCACTCCGTTGTGTCCAAAAGGTGAGGTCACTTCTCCCTAAAATTCAAGTCTAGCTTGACTCCTATCACTGTCAGTAATATTAAAAAAATGAATTAGAATTTGTGAATTTATATAGCACCAAAATAAAAGTTATATTACTTATTGTTAAGCTAATAAATAAATAACTGTTAATAAATATGATACTGCAGCTTTTAAAAATCCATCTTACATATTGTCATGAACTAAATAATACATGCTGCAGTCAGTAGGCTAGAAAAGGTCAATTTATTATGCATCACTTCAGTCCCAACTAGCATCCTCCTCCTCAGTGTCTGAATTTTCAAAACTGCATTTTTCTTGAACCAAATTTGAGAGGTGAACTTGCCTTCAGAAGTTATCTGTCTACAAAGGCCACTTTGGCCTTTTCACTTAGGTGGCCACTGTAGACAGGTTTGACTCTACAGTAGTTGACATGGACCAATTACAGTTGCATCTTATTAGATATGTGAGTAATTTCGGGTGTGCAATAGCCTGTTAGAAATACAATATCTGACATTGATTGAACAGAATAGTGGTCAGATAATCAGTGGGAGACTTGTAAAAACACGTTCTGGTGAAAATTATATTTGAATTTTATTTTCATTTTGATAGGTTTTGGCAATGGGGTCCATAGTAGTACTGTGTTATATCTTGAATTGCAGTAATAGCAAAGCTCATTATAACAGAGAAAGCTGTACCAGTATACTTGTGATATAGCAGTGTGCTTTTGTGGAGTATAGGAAGAGGACCTGTTTTTTTTTCAATGTTTGCTGGGTACATAAATGCATAGATAGTAGTAACTATGAAATCCATGAGCACCAATAATCAGTGAAAAATTGTGAATTAACTATAATGTGAAAATTGTAGCTTCTTCAAACACATAAGTTATCAGTGTATAAAAAAGGTATGACATTAAAGTCTATTTCAGCACTCTCTCGATATACCTTTGAAGTTTTCAGAAAAAGTTCATACAATTAAAGGTGATAACTCCAAACTGTCACATGAGATCATTGTTTATTTTGAGCAGGTAGATGAATTTCAGTTTGAATTAGAAGTATAATTCTTAGCAGACAATGGCCAATGCAGTGAAAACTTTGGTAAAAATCTCAGTTTTACAAGTCATTTTAAGTAAATTTTCTGCAGGGTATTATGGATGTGACTGGGAGTAGGTTTTAATTTGGACAAAGTTTCATTGATATAACTTGCAAACCATTAAAAGTATAATGTTGTTCCAGCTTTGGTACTTTCATCTAAAGAAACTTGAAATTCATTTCCCTGCAGAAAATAACTGGGCTTTTGTTAAGGTTGACATTTCAGACTTGAAAGTACTATGGTATTATTATTGATAGGGAATTTTGTTGAGGCTACACTCACTTTAAGTCAATCTTGGCAGGCTTGCATTGTTAGTCTTTAGTGCTTGGCTAAGAATATTATTCTATTGGCTGCCAGTGAATGGTGCTAGGTGGCAAAAGCTAACAGTAAAGAGATGTAGCTTGCCATTAGCAGTGGAAGCAAATTTTGTTGCACTCACAGAAGAGCTTGTCACCTAAGATTTACAGAAGTTTTGAGAACATAGATATGTAGTTATTTCACTTTAAATGCCAGTGCTTAAGTCTTAATTATATTTTGATGAATTTTGTTGATGCTAAGTGCACCAAATATTTAGTTGTTAAACTCTGATAAGGATGATTCAAAAATGGGAAATTAAAATGCAGTTCCCAAATGATATGAAAATGACCACCATGTTAAAAATTCCTATGCATGTTCAGTAGATGCACATCATGCTAACCATGCATTATGCTGGCCTTTTTTTAATGCAACCTAGGAAACTCATTTTATTTTGATGCAGTTGGTAAATTGCTGTTAATCAGATACTTGACAGACGATATATTAAAGATTATGTTTCTTTAAGGCAAAAAAAGGTATATTTTTTCATTTTTGTTTCTATGTACTTTTTTAGTGGAAAGATGTTGCACCAGAAAATGTGATGGACTCCAAGCTGAAGTGTGTTTTTGAACTTCCTGATTCATCCCAACCAGGTGTAAGTAGCCTTAAAAACAGTAAAATGATCCTTAGGTTTTCTTTTCTTCCTTTTGCCATTAATGTACATATCTATTAACAATATATTAAAGTTAGACAAAACAGAAAGAAAGCAAACTAATGACAGCTGTCAGAACTAGAATTTCTTAAGGTTACATTTAATAACTAAATGGTAAGCGAAATAGAAGACTGTATGTAATACAATACAGCTTAAATGTATTTTTTGGAACCACATGCATCATAGTGGAAGGGGAGAGGATAAAGAGAGAAAAAAAAGCTCCACCAATGCTCCTCACATCCTAAGTTGCCACGGCAGCTCAAGGAGAATTGCTCTACACCACTGTGAGTTGGGTGTAGTTTACTGAGTGTGATCCCTGTAGGCGTGCTTTTTACAGATTATTGGAGGGAGAGAGAGGCGCCAGTTTATCTACATCATTATCAAATCATTATACACATTTCCTAGTTCTAACGAAGATAATAGATATAATACCAAATCAAAATTTTGATAATATTAACTTAGTCACAGTGCCTTAAAAACTGTGCTAAGGCTAGTGTAGTTTTGTAAATTTAGAAAAGGTTGATGAACACCTTTTGCATTCAGTTTACACTTTTACTTTATTCAGAGAAATCTGTGCAAACTTAAATAACTGACTTGATGAAACCTTGCTGAGCTTATCTTGAACAGTGTAGTTACCCTACTGTTTAAACATGAAAAGCAATCTTCTGATGTATGCACAATTAAATTCCCAATGACAGCAACTTATGTTCAAGAAAACACTCCAGAATACACTGAATTTATACTTGAATGAGAACCAAGTGTGTTGTCCTTAAAGCGATGCCCCAGTCATGAAACTGAACATAAATATACACAGCTTTGAAACTTTACTTAATTCTGACTGCATTTATACTGTAAGGGTCAGTCCCTTGCAGTACACATGTAGTTCAAATTGAACAAGTTTGTATATTCAGCCTTGTGAGTGGGTCATTATGTGGTTCTGGAATTCAAAATTTGCTCTTGTTTTTGTTTGGGGTGGGGTTAAAACATAAGTGGCTGTCAACTGGAATTTAATTGTCCAACCATGGAAGATTACTTTTCATCTTTTCATGTTTTAACAGCAAGATACATTTATACTGTTCAAGAGAAGATTAATACAGTGTGCCTCTCATCAAGTCAGTGCTTAAGTTTGTTCAATATATTGCAAAAGAAATAAGTCAACCTTCTCTAAATATATAGAATATACAAGATTTTCCTATTTCATATTTGTATTGTCCCAATATATTTAATTGAAATTAAGGACACTTGATTCTTGAAATGGTACCTGATTGTAAATTATGCATAAAATTTCTGTCTTTCCATGTGTGTTTTTCACTCATTGGCTGTTGAGATGTCAATCAGTAAAACTTGCGTTGTTTTAGTGCTGCATGTATTAAGTGCAACGCATGATACATGTATTAAGTGCACTGCATCAAGTCATTTTGTGATCGAAACCCACCTTTCCCAAGCCAAAATTGACATAGTCTGATGCTAACATTTTATAGCAGTGTTTATAAGTCACTGCCTTGCTTTCTGCTTAACATCTGCTGAAGTCAAGTCATTATTAGGGAGAGACCATTTATGTTTCTAAAATGGGTAAATGCTTGAAAACTGTTGTCTTATTCTGAATGTAATATTAAAAAGGCCACTATGCCACTCATTGCTTTACATGAAACTTGCTATGTGATGAATGAAAGAATAGAAAATACCACAGTAGGAAATCCTAATTTAGCCCCATAAAATTACATGGCAATTCTTTACAGTACATCTGCATTTAGAATTGAACTAGTTCTTTGTGTAGCTGGGCCTTTATTGCATAAGGACTAAACATGTTAACATGTAGGTGTAAGTTAAGTTTTTTCTATTTTGTTTTTGTTTTTAAACAGAAGCTGCTGTTATCTGGAATGTAATTGTCCATTCCTCAGAGGGTTACTTTTCAGGTCTTTTAAAATTAATTTCTGTTCATATATATGATCAAAATAAAGATCACTGATTGCTGAAATAGTGTTTGATTGTAAATGACTTATGTCGGCTAGGTCTCTCCATGGGTGGTCTTCATTGGTTTGCTGTAGAAATGTAAATCAGTAATGCCAATCAGTCACTCTATTGTGGAGATGACATTGGCATGATAGCTGAGGCACACTTATGATTTGTAGGTAGTTTATTGCTCCACCATGGAGCAAAAGTGGAGGGGATTAAGTCCCCCACCATGATGCATGGGGTTCCAAAAATCATCAAGAGCTGCACTGTACCTGTTGGTAACAGTTGTCAGAAGTGGAATATCGTAAGATGCAATTCAGTAACTTGATGGTGAGCGAAATTGAAGACTGTATGCAGTGACATCTGCAAGAGGTTGAATATTACAAGATACTTAAATGGGAGATTTTTATGTGACTCCTGTCAATGACAGCTATCAGAAGTTGAATATTACAAGATATATGCTAATAACTTGACACTTAGTCAGTTGGGATATTGTAACACCTGTCAGTGACGGCTGTCTGAGTGGGATATCATAAGATGCATGACATGGTAGTAAGTAAAATTGGAAACAGTAACACCTGTTATTGACTTCTGTCCAACATGGGATAAAACAAGATGTCTGTGTGTAACTTGATTGTAAGAAAAATAGACAATATAACATCTGCCTGTGACAGCTCTCAGAAGTGAGTTATTATAAGATGCTCATCTTTAAGTGAAGGTACAGAAAACTTTTACTTTATATAACACCTGTCAGTGACAGATATTGGAAGTGTGATATCATAAGATATTTTTGTAACACCTGTTAAGTCATGATCACAATAATACCCTAAATGTGTGCAATTAAATTTAGATCTTTAAATTGATACATCAACATTGTCAGAAGTCACCTACAATCCTACATGTACCAGATAGCCTGTGGAAATGAGAGTATGTGACAAAATAACATTTTCTCATTTAAGTTACTTTGAACCACTAACTCTGAACCTCCAAGCATGTATAAAATCACAAAGGAAAACAAACACCACTAAATCTGTGCAGCCAGTTTTGCATTTACTTTATGCTTCAATCACAGATTATTTTTAAAGAAATCCAAGATGTTTATGTAAACAATTATATCATTTTCAATTTCATATGTATAACTGGATCCAAAAGATACATGAATCTCTATAAATGAAAGCTGAATCAGTGAAATCACGATATACTGAAAAACCACAATACACACAATTATAGCTCACAAGATTTTTCATTTCTCTGTGCAAGGGGATGGAAAAGGTTAAGAAAAGTCCCCTCCACCATCTCCCTGCATGTTTTGATGGAATTTTCACATCTCAAGGAAAACAAATTGGCACACAATGCTTTCTTGTAGAGCTGCATCTGACAATTGCCATGGGTTGGATGTAGCATTGATAAAGTGGGTGTGGTTTACTGTTTATGATTGTAAGAAAAGTTTCATTGATAATACTTACCTGTCACTCTGATAAGATTCCCTTTTCCTACCCTGCTTTGATGGTCCAGGCTTTGTCTGTGTCAGAAAGCAAGAGAATTCTGCATGAGACAATGAAGTGGTAATCAGACTGGTATAGGATTCTCTCTATTCTAGGTATCTATATAATGGGAAAAAGAGAAAGCCTGTAGTTTATGATAGTTTTAGTTAAACATATCAAAGCTGTGTGCTTCTGTGTTAGACTTCTATTCTATACACTGCACCAAACGATTTATGGGAACATCTTTTATATGATTGCTTTATACACTGCTCACAACCAGTTGCACACAAAATATTGCACCTTATTGCATTAGTATGTTTCTCAGTCCATATTTACAAAATTCATTTTTCACAGTCTAATATCCAATCAGTTTTATAATGTTTGTTTTTTGTCATGAGAATAAATATTTTCTGACAGAAGTTAATGTCTTTTGAAACATTAGTGCTAAAATTACCATTGAAGCTCGACACCATCCTGACTGAGCATTAAGATGCATAATGGTTGACTTGACAGTAAAATTGTTGCTCCTCAGCTGGTGCTTGTTGATATATTGACGTAAAAAGAAATGAATAGAGTAGTTTTTCCTTAATGTGAACCACTTTGTTGATGACACAAACTGCCTCTGACATGTATTTACAAATTGTCAAACTCGCAAGTAATTCATTTCATTTTTTAAGTCTATGGATAAAGCTTCTGAAGAACATTTTCTGGAATATCATGTATACCTCTTTTTTTTATTATGTCAGCATGTGATGCCAGGTTACTAGTATTCTTATCAAATACAGGCTGCATGTGGCAGAGTTGTCTAAAACACTCTCCTTTACCGATGACAGCCATCTCACCTAAGTCCACATGTGTTCGTGTCACTCAATTGGCCAGTGTGGGTATATGAGAAAGCTTGCCAGTAGCTTCCTATGGATTGGTGGTTCTTACTGGGGTTTTCTCTCCACCAGTTATATTGGCTGTCATGCATAACATACCTTGTGCTGAAAAATAATGTTAAACCCACAACAACAGCTTCAGTGGTTATGCTAACAGATGAAGTAGGCAACTAAGTCGCCTAAAAAATTTAAACTTCACTTTCTTCTGCTAGGACAACGACTTTGCCTGTGATTTTTTAGAGGAACATTGAATCAACATAGTTTTTTTAAGATGCTCCCTCACTTAACCAGGTTAGTGCCAGTGTTTAGCTCAAGGCAAAATGTTGGCTTCAAGCCATCAAATAGCTGGTGTTGATATCAGCTGCAGCTACAAACAACTTGCACATTCACAGGCATGGTTTTTGATAGCTGATTGACCATTAACCCTTAAACGAGTAAGTTAGTAACAGTCACTACCTGATTTTCTCAAGTTATCCTTTGATGATAAAAATTTATGGGACAATGCTTTGTTATGGAATTCAAGGGACACTGTACGGTCAAGGTTGTATTCTGAGTTCACTCATTTTTGTGAAAATAAAATGAAAAGAAAAATTGTGAAGCAAATACTATTTAACAAATGCCTAATGTTACCTCATTTACATAGACAAATAATAAAACCTTACATTTGCAATCTTAATAATGGACTTTTGGAACGAAGCTATAAGATTCATAGTTACTTTAAGAAAACCACTCTTTCTAAAAATAGATGCACTTACATGTTGGCGTATCAGTTAGTTTGAAAAGAGGGTTTAGTTCATTCACATTTTCTTTTTTCATTGTGTTGTCTGTGAACAGTTTACAGTATAATTTTATTGGCAGCAAAGAAATGAGGATGAACACTATGATCTGAAAGACGTGTGCATTTGCTCTTATGTATGTGGTACAAAGGCTGTTTCAAACAAATTTAGAAATATTTTCAAGGGTATTTGATTAAGCATTTGTACTAACTTGCATTTAAATACTGTAATCTAGTTACTCAGTTAAAATTCATTATAATGTATAGCTTCTGTTGTTCTCTTTTTAAGTAATATTGCCAGTATACACTGCATATGAATATATTTTTTAAACACACACCAAATGTGTTTATAATATAGATAGAACACAGAAAAGTTTCTACTTGAAAATAAAGTATTGCTTAAAACCAATGTTAAATGCACATATGCATATGGAAAATAGAGAGCATAATTCAAATAAGAGAATGAAGAAAATGGAAGAAAATGAATTGTTTTTATATCAGGTTTTGCTTTTCTTGCAGGAGCACCTTGTTGTCCAGGAGAAGATTAAGGAAGAAAGGGTCAAAACACAGAATAAAGAACCCCCAACTCCTCCCAGAGTAAGTTGTCAAACTTTGCTTTTGCATACTCAGTCAGTTTATCAAAAAACGCATATTTAACTTTTATTGATTTAAGCTCGACTAGTCATTGCTATGGTCTGTCATCTGTACATCCATTAGCACACATCTGCTATCACTCTTTTATAACTATTTGAAAGATTGCCATGAAACATACATACATTCATCCCAAGATCTGGTTGGTGCTAAACGAAAATAATGCTGGTTGGATACTGAATATGGCAGCAATTTTATCTTCTTACTATTACCCTACCTGAATGGGGTTATCACTAAAATTTCTTGTTATACTGTCTTGTTGGTTGTAAATGTGTTGGATCGACATTGAATATGACTACCGCATTGTTGAACATCTTTTCACTAACCATGGCAGCATCTTGAAAATCTTATTATAACTACTCTTGCTATTAGCATGGTCTAACTGACATGGAGTTTTCACTAAAAGACTTTGTATATTTATTTCATTTTAAATGATAATGGTACTGATTTGACATCCAGTATGACCATTGTGGTGGCCATCTTGAATTTTTGTTAACATTACTATTCCTTAATGGTTGGTGATTTCAGACCTGCCAACCATCACGATTTTAGCATGAATTTCACGACTCTCGGTAGTGATTCACGGATTCATGCCACATGCAAAAACATCACAAATTCTCAATCAGCTTAAATCAGGAATAAAATGACTTTATCCTATTAACAGCCCTGTATTGCTAGTCACGATGTTAATAATCTATATCCAGTTGTTACAGTTTGCCCTGTGGCAAGAATTGTAAAATATTTAGTCAGTATTTAGAACAGACATTTTTACAAATGCTCATGAAAAGAAACAGGGCCAAACTGATTTTTTTTATAAAAATGGCACATATACATACTTGTAGACACTGTAAAAAAATTTTTAAAACAAACACTAGATGAAGACAGCTTTTTCAAGTGGTATAATCTAAAGATATTGAAAGATTAACATATATCATAATTTGCTTTGAGTTCATATTTTGCCATGCATGCATTAACACCACTATATTACAAGTCACATGGGTCATGTAGGTATTCAACGCTATTTCAGTAATGGGTGTATTCACTTAATTTGGATTCATATACATCCATATTCCTTTGGAAGGTCCATATTTAGATGCTCAGAGAGGTGCATACTGCAAAATCAATGTTAAAGTACATAAATATTTTTGGACGAAATGAACCTAAAGGTGTGATCCAGTACAATCTGGATTGAATGTCTCACACTGTGATGTCACAATGAAAGCAACGCGTATTGATAATTAAATTTGTACTACCCTCAATTATGATGACTCCACTAGAGGTGCACTTATTTTGAACCAAGTGGAGTACATGGCCACCATTGTAAAAGCCATAGCAATAGATAATTTTTGTCTGAAAGTTTCTTAGTGACAGTTAAAGTGCAGAGCATTCAATAATCAGGATTGAATGAACTTTGGTTAAAGAAAATTAATGTTAAATTTTAAAAGAACAGTTTATATTTAATTTAAAATGAGTAAATGTGCATACATGACCCATGTGACTTGCACTATAATTGTTAATCGTTCAGCGTTTCATCTTCTGAATTAATACCATTTCATAATTAAGCTACACTAGTCAAAATGTTTTCACCTTCAAGGCAAAATACATGTATTCTATGAAAAGTGAAATATAGATTGGAGTACACCAAAAATTGGCCTTGCATTCAGCCATGAAACAACGATGGGCATCATGCTTTTCACACAGTAGTCTGCTGCAAATTTTAGAATTGGGAATTTACACAGGGGCTCATATCGTTGCTTACAATTTGCCTGTCATACATGTACTATATAATAATATATGTGTGTGGCATGTGGCAGAACAATGTGAAAAGCACACTGCTAGCAAAAAGCTTATAGATATTGGGAAAATTAAGAACACCCACAGCAGATTTTAGTTCTGGAGTAGGGGCCCCGAGTGGCCGAGTGGTCTAAAGCGCTCACCGTTACGGATCACTGCCATCTCACCTCTGTCTGTGTGAGTTCGAGTCTCAGGCTCGGCTGACGTGGGTACGTGAGAAAGCCTGCCAGTAGCTTCTCGTGGGTCAGTGGTTCTTCCCGGGGTTTTCCAGGGTTCTTCCTCCACCAATTATACTGGCCGCCATGTATAGCCTATCTTGTGCTGAAAAATGGCGTTAAACCATACAACAACAACAAGTTCTGGAGTACTTTAAGCCACCTACTCAAGTCCTGTAAGTTACCAATGCTGAAGCATTGCTTGTGAGTTTTCTTGCTGAACATAACCTGCCTTTCTCAGGTGGAGTTCAGCCACAGTAAGAGTGACAGTATTTCCTTTTGTTTGGAAAAATAAGACAGACTTTGGTGCCTCTTTAGGTGCTGAATATTTGCAACAATTTTAGTCACCAAGATTAAACAACAGGCAACAAGCCTGAACTGTTTTGAAAGCAAATTTATCATAGACCACTTGAGGAAGTCTGCCACAGCATCACATTATGACAAATAGCATGAAGTTTATGTATATCAGTAAATTTGGCTGCAAATTGTACATGTAATCAGTGCAAATAATGTTGTGCTTTTATTTTGTGATTTTCATATAATGCAGTACTAGCTATCAAAGTTGATGGAGCTAGTGTCAAAGTATAATTTGTCACTAATTGTGTTCAAAATTCACTAATTTTTACCCCTCTTTTCACTAATTGCGAGTCTGGAGGGTTGGTAGGTCTGTGATTTCAGCATAGTGGTTTTGCTGAAAGAAGCTATAATGCTTAATGAGAATGGTTTTGCTTGGGCATCAAATATGGCCACTATAACAGTGAACCTAAAACTCGTAAAGCTACTCCACCTGTATTAATGGTCATATTCATGTACATTTTTGATTGAAAGACTAATTGTGATTTCAAGTTAGTTCTAAATGAATGTATGTTTCTAGAAAGTATGGCCACCATGGTGGCTGTTAGAAAATCTTCTCTTTGGTGCTCCTTCTGAACAGTTGGTAATAGAAAGATAATGTTTTCAGTTATGATGTTAAATTAGTCCTAAATTTAGATGGTGCCTATTTAACATCAAATATGGCCATCACAGTTAGCATCTTAAAAACTTTAAAACTACTTCTAATAGGTCCATCATGTCAGCATGGGTTTTCCATCAAGACTTTTGTGTGATGGCTGGTTTGTCCTAATTAAAATATTTTTGTTTGGACAGCCAGTATGACTTACTACAGTGCCTAGTTGGTTATAAATGAAAACGGTGCTGATCAGGTTTCCAGTTTCATGGTCAAGTGGGCCACCTTAATGACCTTGTTATCACTAATACTTCAGAATTGATAGTCGTGGTGACTTGGGCTTTGCACTGAAAGAATTCTTGTGATTTGTACTTGTATTTGTATTTGTTCAGAATGAAAATAGTGATATTCATACATTCATTGTGGCCATCATGGTACCACTACTGAACATCTTGTTATGGCAACTTTTGATGAAGTTATCCCACATACATGTGATTTCAACTATTGACATCTAGTTGGTTATAAATTAAAATGGTGCTGTTCAATGGTGACCATCTTGACAGTCATGTTCTTGCTTTTCCAGGATGAGATATAAATTGAATATAATAATCATTACCAGCATTGACTCCGTTAACCTCTGCAGAGTATTAATTTGTATGGGACTGGGCTACAGATGCATTAAATTTCACTCACTTTGGGCATCATGTTTGAATTTTGGGCATGAATCTCGTAGATTGAAATATAGTTGTAGATTTAATCATTAAATTGAAAGAAAATTAGACCAAAAAGCATCAAAATACTATCTTTAGACTGTGTGTACTGTTCTTGAAGCATATAAAGACGCAAGAGATGATATTGTACTCAACACCATTAAATTTCCAAGAAGGGAGAGGGGAAAATATGACTTGAGAAAAGGTGAAATCTGCGTCACTTTCTCCCATTATATTAATTACTATACATTGTATACTGCAATAGGTTATCCTCAACAGGTTAACCACTTATACATGTGAATGAATTTAGGAATTAAATAGTGGACTGCATGCAATTCACGCGATGCATCAGCTAATACAAGTAGATAAGAATGTTTGAACTATTCTTCTGATCTTGGTCATATTGGCTTACAGGGATTGACAATTATACTAGATTCTAAAAAGGATTTTAAGAACAATGATTTTAAATTTTAAAAAAATAATCATCTCTGGTTTTGAACTCTATTAGCCATTGACCAAAATTGCTTGTATAATGGCCTGTTTGTCCTCTGTCTGTCTGTCTGTCCATTAGCACAAGTATGTTATTGCTGTTCCTCCTAAATGACTAGAAGGATTTCCATGAAACTTTACACACATTCATTCCAGGGTCTAGTTGATCCTGAATGAAAATCATGCTGCTCAGACATACAATATGGGCAGTACACCAGCCATCTTGAAAATCTTGTTATCACTACTCTGTCTGAATGGTGAACATATCAAAATGGGGTTTTCACTGAAAGACATCCAATATAGCCACAGTAGCAGCAATCTTGAAAATCTTGTCACTGCTTCTGAATGATTGATAATATCAACATGGAGTTTTCTCTAAAATACTTTTTATAATGTCTGGTTGGTCCAGAATGAAAATTGCGCTGAGATGACATTCAATATGGCCACCATGGTAGCCATCTTGATAATCTTTTTTCTGCTCCACCTGAGTTTTCATGAGACTTATTTTTGTGCCTAGGTGGTCATTTATGAATATTGTGCCAATCCAGTCCAGTATGACTGCCAAGGTAGTCAGCCATTTTCTAAATCTTGTTATTACTATTCCTCCGAAAAGTTATTTCGCCATGCGGTTTTCACCAGACATCTGATTATACTATCAAGTTTGTCCTAAAATGGCATTGATCGGGCCAGGCTTATGCTACGCCTAAATGGAAAGTTTTGACAACACGAGGCTTTCATCAGAAGACTTCTTATGGTGTTTAGTTGGTCTGAATGAAAGTGATGCTGATCTGACGTCCAATATGAAAATCTTGTTCTTACCGCTCCTCCAGAAATAATGGTCATATCATATTTTCACCAAAATACTTCTTGTAATGTCTGTTTTGTCAGCAAATTATGCCAATCTTAAATCAGACCAAACATGACCAACATTATGATGGCTGCTGGAATCTCCCAAAATCAGCTCCTGTTTGCTGAACAAGAAAAAATTTGCACCTGAAATTGGTGTAAGAAACCTTGATATAATGATTATTTTGTCACCAAAAATATGCCTGGATATCTGGAATCGACATCATGAAATTCAGCACTTTTAATAGGCAGTCATATATATACATTATATAAAATGAACTATTTATTGATCAATAAAAATGTTGGTAATATCCACTGGTGGCAGCACTTTGAGACATAAATACCAATAAAAGAAGTCTTTTCAAGTGAAATTCCTGTTTCAGTTTTCTGTTTTAATTTGGTGTCTTTTTTTGTCATTATAAATGTGATATGCCCTCTTGCTGGTATTTCATTATTTATGAATTTAGGTTCATCATGTTAAGTTTATAGTTGATCATTTATCATTGATGGTCATAGTTTAGCGTTTATGGTTAACCATTTAGCATTTAAATTTTCACTCTGCAATATTTTATACATAACACTTAATATATATTTGCATTCATTCATTTTCTGTTTGTTTTCCATTCATTTTACATCTATTCATCATTCTGTTTGCATATCACAGGAGTATATTTAGTGTCTGTGATGCAGATTTCAGAAACTTCCTCTGGATTGGTCAGAAATTAACTGCTAGAATAGGATTCTTAAACTGTTATTGAGATATTAAAATTTGATTGATCTTTCAGGTTGGAGTAAATACCACACCAGAGACTGATTCCAAAAAACTGATAGAAGAAATGAAGCGGATAAAGGAAGAAAATGAGTCCCTTAAAAAGGAAATAATTGAATTGAGAGTAAGCTTTCTTTTTAAGTGCCCCACTATGACGTGGTGGGGCATATAGTGTACTTGTCTTTATGCTCATCACTCCATTTGCCCATCACATCTTGCTTAGGTTTTTCATTTGGTTCAGTTTCGGATACTGTAGTGGAACATCCATGTTCCATGAACTCGTTTTTTTTATTATTGATATTATTTAATGTAGTAGATAGTGACTCCAAAAAGCACAAACAATATTTCAGTTTAAATTTGATCTTCAGAGGAAATAGGTATAAAAAGATACTGTTATGTTCTCATAAATTTTAAAATCAGATGGTAGCCATGGGGCCATTAGGGATACCATCAGAAAGAGCTGGTAGCAGAGTTAAAGCTTTCTTTATACCAGACAAATGGATTTGAGTATGAAACTAAGCTTGAAGACTTCCCATTTTATGAGTCCTGAAATAACCAGTCACCTCACTGAAATATTTATATGATCTTAACAAAATGTGGAGACACTAGATTCTGCAGTAGCTCACTGGGCTACCTTAATTCATATTGCATTCTTGAAGCCACTATGCTATGGGTACAGGATTTGTTTGACCCTGTTGAGTTGTGCAAGACATTTTTTAAGAGGCTCCACGAATTGTAATACTATACTCTGCTAATGACAATATCACATCATTCAGTATATATCCATTATTACAATGTCCATTACACATTTCCTTCCAGTGTTGTCCTAATATTCATCAGATGACTACTGTTGTTTAGGTTAATGTATGCATGTGTGTTTTTTTCCATTTTGCACCAATTCTTCGTGGTTAGCATGCTGGACTGATGATCGAAAGGATGCAGGTTCAAAGCCTGCCATTGGGCAAGCATGGGTCAGCTAGCATAGTGTGTCCTTGGGCAGGGCACTTTACTCTAATTGCCTCGGCACTAAATAACCTACTGTATATACTCGCATATAAGCTCATTCGCATATAAGCCAATCCCCAACCCCAACTGAACAGGTATAAGCACTAAAAAGTACATGACCTGCTTAAAAGCCAACCCACAACTCCAAGACATCACAAGATGCACGCGGTAAATTCGAAATGCATTTATTAAGGCAAACTTATATTAACAAAAAGTACATGTATACTTATTTCTCAGGCACGGCATGTATGATTATTAAAAAGAAATGATATAAACTTGTTTGAGAAGTGATTTATTTAATTTTCAGTTTTCTCATTGGTTCTGCCTAATTTAGATTTGTGTATAATTTGATTGAACGATGACAAGAATTAAACAACCGTGAGTTGCTGTAACACTACCTTTCCCTTTTGACTCAGTTATTGTTTGTTTATGCATCATTGCAATGGACAATTTATATCAATGTACCAGTAATTACGTTTTTATTTTTCCTTGAAATTGTAAATACCTAACTCATTAAAATTTTATCCAAGTATGACAACACAATGAACAACAATACGGTTTGATTCCATGCTCGCAATTAGGCTACGGAACGTATTTACATAATGGCGCCACCGCATAGGTTTGAACATGCACTGAATGGAGTACATACCACAGAATGAAGTACATCCTTAGAGCTGAATCATGGGCATTGCTGCACTAAACTTTAGTGATATCTCCAAAATACAATAATGAAGTTTCAGAAATAATACCGTTAAAGCTGAGTTTTAGTTTGCTTTGATGTAAGCGACTTGTCAACTCTCAGGCTGGGAGAGGAAAAAAACTTGAATTTTGTTGTCACTCCATGTCTACCTCCCAATTTCATAATATCTCTTGAATTTTACAGAGAACTCCCGATTATTACATTATGTCTTCGACTTTAATTTCTTCTAAAAAAGGAAAGTCCTACATAAATAGATATATCGTAATCAGTCCATGGAAGGTATGTTCTCTTGTATCACCTGTGAATATAGTCCTACATGTAAGATGTATCACATGTTATTTATGTTTTAGTGCATGACCCTGATGCCCAAAACATAAATATCAGCATCAAGGTCTTACATGTAGGACTACTGTCAATATTATCGTGACAAAATAATTACTTTTCTAGAAAGAATTCGCTTCTTCACTAAATAGGATGTTAGGTTTAAACATTATTCACATAAATTTATGATTTTTTTTTTCCATCTACAACAATGCAAAAATCAGAAAATAAACCAGAACAACAAATAAACCACAACAGTAAAATTGTCTGCAATCAATTTCAATCCCAAGAATGATCACCATGAATGCTGTAGCTCCATATGCTGTAGCTCCATTCCCACCAATGAAACTTACACGAATGAGCACCTGGCATTTTTATACCATATATACAAAAGTTAATTACCATCGTTAAATTAAAAGAAGGATTGAAAATACATACCATGCAGCATATGTATGCTCAAAAAATTAATTCAAAATGCGTATATTTTATAGTAGACAATACTAAATGGCTTACAAGTTGACAATACGGGAATATGGTTGGATATACAATGAGGGGGAAAATAGTTGCCACATGTATGTTACCATGAGGCTGCCTATTTAGGTACCTTTAGTTCAACAAAATTTGTAATCCTTTATTTGCCAATCATTTGTTGGTGTTTGTGTAACACACAGTAGTGTAGAACATGATTTCTTTGAATCGTTACAGAGGGCCAGTCATTTTCACAAAATAGTTGCATCAATATGAATTAACTTTTAATTAGTAGAGCTGGCTTTAGCTGTTGTGCAATATGGCCACAGCTGACCAGAATATGAAAATAGGGCACATCCTTGGGGGAAAAAAGGCGCATCACCAGGAGAAACTGTGTGAATTTTGCCCATATTAGATTCGGAAGATGGATCAACATTTAGTGAAAACAAGGCTTTAAAATTTCCACGATAAACCTCCCGATTTTAGGCAGTTACACATCAGTGTACTGGTGTAGCTGCTGGTCAGAATTCCCTCTTAACACAAGCCAATTTCGGGGTTTTAATGATTAACTGGGCTGTATTGCTGTCGGAAAACAAACGACAAATCCACTAATTATCAACAAAGTTTGATGTTGTTCAGCCAAAACACAAAACTAACATAGACTGATGATGATCTTAGTTGATCTATATGAGAATTTTAGCCTTTATTATTACCACTCTTGTGAACATGTAAGTTATGCTGGTTATTTGCCTTGTACAATTAAACGTGCATACCATTTCATAAATATTACCTGAGTTTGTAGGATCGCTTATATCATTGAAAATGAGTAACTTGTGAGCACGTGATTCAACATAAATGAAACAGCTATTAAGGACTTGCTGAAATGTTATCTGGAAGACTTCAGTTTGATTAAAACATGATTAAAGCAAACTCTACATATAGAATGTTTGGGATGGATTTAAGTGACACTATGCATGCTTTGCACTGTGTAAGTACTGTACATTAGAGTTCAGCCTGGTAAACTCAACCAGCCCAAGAATTTTTAAGTCTGTATTTACCTTTATTTAATTTCATGTTGGAGATTTCACAGAATATGCACATGCAAAATAATAACAAAATCAGTCATATTACTTGATAACAGTTCAATAAGTGTCAGGTCACTGATAAAGATTTTGTTAGATGCATCTGTCTTAGGACACAGAAAAAAATTACTTTTTCAAATCCTGAGAATTACAGCCTTTACAGTAGTCAACAAAATGACTTTAAAAAACTGTCAAGTTTAGACACTGGCCTGTAAACAAGCCAACCCTGTGTCTTCCAGGTCTTTAATTTTTCCTAATTTTTTGGGCTTATACGCAAGTACATACGATACCTGTGTAGGTGTGACATAAAGCACCAGACCAAACCAAATCGATGTTGCATGACACAGTATTATCCTTGATATCACAAATGACTTATCCCTTAAAGTGCTATATTGTTTTGCAGTATAAAATCCCTGAGCACTGAATTGTTTGATAGAAAAAAAAGAAGAAAACTGCACAGTTTTTAAATTGCATGTATTTCAATAAATATACACAATAGATACACAAACCCCAAATGAAAAATGATGGTGGATGTCTAAACTTTAAGATTAGCATCAAAGCACATGTGTAAGTTTAACATATTTGCATGTACAGGTGCAAATACAGGTAAAATGACAAGTTATGATTGTATTTTATCT
The DNA here is from genome assembly GCA_028554795.2 of Sinohyriopsis cumingii. Classification (NCBI taxonomy): domain Eukaryota; kingdom Metazoa; phylum Mollusca; class Bivalvia; order Unionida; family Unionidae; genus Sinohyriopsis; species Sinohyriopsis cumingii. The sequence goes on along the minus strand of CM068838.1, from coordinate 116,265,014 downwards.
GTATTTTTGTTTGTTTTTTAATGGAAAATTTCAAATATATCTAAGAACTATTATATTCTTTAGTAGTTCATCCATGTACATACAATGTCTGTCACATTGTTATATCTAAATTGTGAAAATCACATTTTAAAAAAAAGGGTAAAAGTTTTGTTATAATCCACTCTATGAATGTCAGAGGTAAGTTTAGACCCCCAGTCAGTAATAAATGTTCATGAAATATTTTCACTTGTTATTTATTCTAATATCAAAACTGAGGTTCATATCTGGTGAATAAACCTCAGCAAATGCTTCATTTTTTTCAATCATTGGGCGGATCTTGTGTAAAGGGTCACTTTGATTGTTCTCGTTGTCTGCCAGGTGTAAATTGCTTAGAATGGCTAGAAATCTATCCCATACTCATTTCTTTTGCTTTAGTATGGGGTTGATATTACATCATCAGTAGCCCAGTAGGAAGCGAGATCAGATTTATGTACCAAACCCATTGCTATAATCAATGCGAAAGAGTTTTAGCTGCTCAGATGTGACAGGCTGCCATTTTTTCATGCGACTGTTCTCCTTCAAGTCTGCCCCATGAACTCTCTGATCTGCATGACGATTTGTTTGATCTACTATCAGATGCAATAACTCATCATCAAAAAAGAGTCTTAAATAGTCAGTAGGTTCATATTCTCTATCTCGACATTTAATTTTGAATTACCAGTGAATACGGGGTTGACAGGCATGCCATCTTTTCTTGTCCAGCCAGCATGTACATCAGACTCCAGTTCCACATCAATTCCTGGCTCAAAATCACTCATGGGCATTTCCATCAACACTTCGCCAACTCCAATAATTTCATCCTCCGCAAATCCTTCAAAATCATTATCATCGCTATCAGAAGCCATTATTTGTTGCAAGAAATCACCATCATATTCAGAGTCAGCCATTTATATTTTTTCCAGGTACCACATGCTCAAAAGCAAGTATTTGTAAAACTCCTTCACGAAATGCATAGTAAAGTAAACCAATAAAATATAGTTTTACAAGCAGTCATAGCTGATTGAAGTAATTGGATGCGTACATTATTGCTTACCTGGAAAATGACTTAAGTCGCGACAAGCACTGAAAGACATCGACCGACATCGTGACTAATGTTGTGACTAGCACTTTAAGGGTTAATACAAAGTAGAGACAGTGTCTAAGGCATCCAGGTGGACTTACATTCATTTCACTACTTTATTGTGCAATTTTATTTAATATATCGAATAAGTATTTTTTGTCATGTGCAATATAAGAATCTTAACTTTTTGCTCATTTCAGAGAAAGTTTATGATAAACATTGACTAATTTTTAGTCCAGTGCTCTTCAAGACTCATAAATTTTGTTTTAGGTGAGCACTAATACTAATTCTTTCACACTGATTTCTCCAGGATTTTCCTTTTCTGGCTTATCAGTTTTTCAGGAGGCAACATTTAGAACAGTATCTTTGAATAGACTTCTTATTGGATGCTTCAGCAGCTGTGTGTTACCTAACTAACTTAATCAAGATAAAGTTTTCAAAGGTCTTGGAAATGCTTAATTATGTGTATTTGGATGCAAATTTTATCTTGGACAAGGAAAATCACTTACTCAGGAGTCCCTCAAATGCACTCAATAGCTGGGCGACAAACTCAAAGGCTTGCTAGTCCTGCTTCAGCCACCTGCTGAATGGGAAATTGTGTTAATCAATTGATCATTCTAGAAATGCTGATATTTCAGTGACAGAATTCAGTGTCTAAAAGATGTGCATGTTGTCATTATAAGAGTACATCACAAGAACATGACGCATTAGCTGGGCGGCAAGTTTAAAGACTTTGACTGGAAAATTTGCTGATATTTACAATGACTGAATTCAGGAGCAGAAAGACCCAGAGATGTACATTTGATCGTTATAAGGGTACATCAGATGAACAACTTACCTTTCTTATTTATTTTGTTTTTGAGTTTAGCTAAATAAGTAGTACATGCGACCTCGAAATCACAACACATTGAGACTTAGACAAAATGCCTTTTGCAAATTTGGATCAGTATTTTGGTGTGCTTGGTTCCATAGACACACCTTCACTTGTCCTACTCTGTTCCATCTGGGTTGGGCAAAGAAAGGAGGAGGGGCATGGGTTAGTCCAGTCGCCCTAGTGAGTGACATTTGGATGAGGGCAACGTTATTTTGATGTCGAGAGAGAGAGAAAGAGAGAGATCTACTAAGAGGGTAGTCCTATCTTGCATTTGTAATGGGTTCAGGACTATGTCATCTGCATCGTGGTGGATTCTACTGAGTTCTCAGAGGAACTGATGGTGATGGTCCCTCTCCCTCTTTTAGGATCCTTAGCTCCTTCCCTTCTGACAGGTCAAGTTGTTGGAGGAGGAAGAAGTTTGGATGTTCGATACGGGACTGAATGAAGTTTACCATCTTCTTTCCCTAGGCTTGTGTCCTTCAGGTGCTGATGACAGAAACATTATCTCCAGACTCCAGAAACTCTCAGATGGGCAGCATCATGTCCAGATCTGCTTTTAATGGTCTGGGAGCTTAAACAGAAGTTTCAGCCTGGGGATGAGTTTACCAGGTAGCAGAAGGTGTTAGTATTTAATCCAACAAAACGGGATAGAAGTATACCCACCCTGACAACCCTTTGGAACCGTCTCCTAAGTTCTTCAAGCAGATGCATCCTCAACAGTCTATCAAGTAGCTGTTGTTCAAAGTCTGTCACCTGTCATTCATTGGACAGGGCAATCAGAAATGCCCAGGGAGAAAGACCTCAGACAAAAGGTTTGGTCAAGCATCAGTGATGATGTGTGTGTCCATACCACTTTACAGGATGGCTACAGGCTTGGTTTCCAGGAACATTCTCCCCTATCACTGACTTGTATCATCTTCCACCGGTCCAAACTGCTTATGTTGAGATTAGCAGTCAATATGGTGGAAACAACCAGAGGCTATCTGTTCCTGGATTTTTCTCATGTCAGAAAACATGGAAAGTTTCAGCTCATATTCAACCTTTCCACCTCGGGAAGAAGTTTTTAACATGGAAACTACCACCATGGTTAGGAATGCCATTAGGCCCTGCAGCTGGTCTCCATCAATTTTTAGGATTCATACCTTTACATTCCAATCTACCTTATACACAGAAAATACCTCCAGTTTTATCTAAGCCAGGAAGTTTTTTAATTTTGAGCCATGCCTCCACCCCAAAAGCATTTGCCAGGGTGATAGGGGTAGTTGCAGCTCACTTGAGGCATTTAGGGATCCCCATTCTCCATTGTTTTGATGGCTGGTTGATGTACAACATCTACTGAGATTCTCTTCTCTATGACTTATCCCTCTGTTGGTTGATGGTGACCTGTGTCTTACTTTATCCCAAACTCAATAGAGAATCTGATCTCGTTCATTCTCAAGACTTTGTATATGTACAGAAGAATTTTCTCATCAGTCTAGGGAGAGTTCCTGTTCCTCCAAACAGAATCAACTTAAGTCTGCTCATCATAACAATGTCTGGCTATGACCTTGTTGGCTTGCCTTTACTGTCTCTACTACCTCTCCGGTGGCCTACTGGTTAGAGCGCCCACCTTGGAAGTGGGAGGTCATGGGTTCAAACCCCGACTGAGTCATACGAAAGACTTCAAAAATGGTACTAACAGCTGCCTTGCTAGGCACTCAGGATTAAGAGGTTAGTGTTAGGACTGGTCGGCTTGGTGTCAGGATAATATGACTGGGTGGGACATCATGCTACACGTCTGCGCCATGATGCCCCATTGCTAAACACTATAAACTGCCACACTGCAGACATCGTAGCGATATGACTGAAAATTTGTTAAAGCTATGTTAAAAATCCTAATCACACACACACACTATCTCTACTTAGTACTCTGAACTCAGCTGCAGACTTGGTTCCCTCCAGGGTTTTTTACTACTTTACTTGGGCCATCTTAATTTCCTGCTTCTAGGAAACTGGAAACTACACAAGAACCCTATACATGTTCAGATCATAACATCTGATCAGCCAGGGTTGGCGACTGTGGAATGACCTAAGGCAAATCACTTTATTTCAGATTGCATGGGCACTAAATAACCTGCTTGTGTTGCTGTACAGTAAAACACCAAACCAAACCTTACTTGTTCTTTGGTCATGTGAGAATGTGAAAGTAATTGACTGAACATGCATGGTGGAACTAAGATAAATAGACCCCAGACACACAGAAGTATTGATTGTTTCTTTTCATGTTGATTTAGTAAATGCATGCATTTTGAGAAATTTGAAAGGAAATAATGCTGTTTAGGACATATGCAAGTAGATCAAGAAATACCACTTAACTGTTTTAACCATGGTCATATTTGAATCTAAACATGAAGTCACGTGCCTTGGGCAGACAAGTAATGCAGCTATGTGTATCAGTAATGACAGACAGCTGGCACAGGCATACTGTGTACACAGTAGTTACAGGGCAGTGTAAATAGTAGATAATGTGGAATTTCTGGGAAATCAATTAAGGTTTTGACAGTTGTATTGGTGCCCAGTAAGTGGAGCTATGAAGCTGTATTGGCAAACCTATAAGAGTTGGTTTGAAACTTTAGGAGGACCAGTACAGTTTATTGGTCTGGGGATAACAATGAGATCCTTTCTGGAATAAGATTTTTAATTTTATTCTCACTATAAGATACAAGAGAACCCTATTGTTTTTTGGGTAAAAATGCCAAAGGTCAAGATCACTGACTGAATGAAGAAAAGTAGTTTCTACACAATGATTCTTGTTGTCCAGCATCAACAGTTATAAAACTGTATGAATGGCTTGCACCTGGGGAAAGGAAAATCTTGTCCATTTTGGGATCAAAAGGTAAAGTTTTGGCTACTGTGGTAGAAAGAAGGTCATTGTCTTCCTAGTTTTCCACCATCTACGGTTCTACAGTTACCAAACATTGTGGATTGCTTGCACTTGAGGTAAGGATGAACCCTGTCAATTCTGAATTCAAATGGCCTGAAGTCAAGGTAACTTATTTTTTTTAAACAACAATCAGTTTCTGCATAGCTACCAAACTTTGTAGATGGCTAGACTGTGGTGTGAAAAAGAAGCCTTCCAGTTTAGGATCAGAAGGTCATGGTCATGGTCATGGTCACCATGTCTGAATGAAGAATGGTTTCTGGAAAATTTTTGTAAGTTCCGTATTAGATACAGGGACTAAACTGTGTGCATAGCTTGCTCTTGGTTTAAGGAATGTATTTAAATGGTGCAGCTTAAAGTAAATATTTTGATAGTCCTGTCTTCTATTATTTTTAACTACAAAAATAAAAGTGGGTCTTTTGTCTGGGTAAGTAAAAAAAAAATTACAAAATTTCTGCATGCCTTAGGTAATAATCACTTTAAAAGAAGAACAGAAGTGTTAGTTATTGGTCATGAAAGTGAGAAACGGACCTGAACATTGAGTAAGAATGCAGTCTGTTGATTTTGGGGAAACAGTTAAAGATCATTGTATCTGAACAAATCATTGGTTTTTGCATAATAACTTCTTTTAGACTTGGTACCTTGACCAAAGTATCTTGAGGGATTTTACTCTTAAGTTATGGAAGGGGCCTTTTGATTTTCAGGTCAAACTGACAAAATCAAGGTTACTTTGACTCAAAGAAAAATAGTTTTTGCAGAATAACTTTTGTTTTATAGTAATTTCTGTGACTAAATTTTGTAGATATGCACTCAGGGTAAGAAACCTTCAGATGCTACGGTCTAAAGGCTGGATTTCATGATCACTGTAAGTCTAGTAATAAAAACAAAAATGATTTCTGAATGTGAAGTTTATTTGTTAAATGCCTACATTAAGGACTATTAAACATGGTATGGGCATATAATAATCTCTTCATGGTATTCTTGTTTACATATAAGAAAACTTTCTCTGTTGTACTTTGAAAGAGAAAGGATTGCAGCTGTTTTGGTTTATACTCTAGTGTTTCCGTTATATGCAAATGTTGAAATTAATTGAATGTGCATTCTTTGGTTTTGCAGAATGAAGGTGCTCGCTTACGAAAGGTTGCAATGTCACAAACTGTGTCTTCGACCCCATCACCAGTCCAGTCGTCACCAAACAAAGCACTCTTGGACCTTCCTGTCACTAATATGTCAGTTTATCTATACGTGCTTATAGCACTTATCTTGGGTTTTCTTGTTGGAGAATTTCTCATTTAGCCCAGCCACAATGCAATAAAGAATTTATATGATCACTTTTATGTGGGTTGGAGCTATAAAAGGCAGTGATGTTATGGAAACTCTTATTATTAATACGGAGATGCCTTGTTTTATTGAATGGCAAGACCAGTGGAATGTACTTGTACTTTAATGTCAAACACAAGTTAATTTTGTCATATGAATACTCTTACTCCATATTTTCACTGCATGTAACTTTATGTGACACATTTTCTGTGCTTTATCTTGAAGGATTCATTAGAAGAAATGATTTGATAGTGAACATGGCAATTTGGTATGTTACAGAATCTTTGCTTTTTATTGTGAAACAAAATGATCATTAAATATTAGAGAATATCTAATTGCAAAATTATATCTAAGGAAATAATTAACAATATTTCATAAATTGCAAACAGTTGTTAGTCATTCAGATTTTTAGACTTTTGCCTCTGAATGGCCTTGTTATAAGCTCATTATTTTATTTTGTACTCTGTGTACCTGAACATTTTTTTCTGCACCAAATATGCTTTTCATAATTTGCCAAATTCACCTTATCTGTAAAATAAAATATGGATATATACTCTTCACAGAAGGTTTAGTGAAAATTGAATAGCAATATGTACTTTTTAAAGTTTTAGTAAAAGGCTGTGGAGGATAGTAGACCAACCATTAACATGAGTTTTTGATGTTCCAGTCATCTGCTCGGAATCCAAGAGACTTCACATTTCTCACAGTTTATACTCTTTCAGAATATATCACTGCTGCAAGGCTATTTTGACCCAAGGTCAGCTAAACTTTAGTACATCATCATTGTCTGTTAGCACTTAAGGACATTGGTGGATCCTGCTTCACCTGTTTTCACAGCTTTATAACAATGTGGCAGTGGTGTTATCCTACCCAAGATAGGTAACTGATTGTGAAGAGTATGAAGCAACTTTGGAAATAAATAGAAAAATTATGACTTTGACATTGAGGGTGGTATACATTTATTCATTTGCTAGAGAAGGATCGTATTGAGGATGAACTGGATAACATGTCACATTTTTCAGTTCTTTTGTTTGTCAGTCCAATCTTGGCATGATACTTGTGTCGAGTTTAAAATTTTCCAGTATGAATGGAGGAAATTTAATTTTAGTCCAAACAAGTTGTCTAAATTTTAGTTACCCTCACAGATCAGTTTTGAAGAGTAAAGGTTTTGTAAACATCAGGGCCAGTGCAAGGCAATATGGCACCCTGTGCAAAACACATTTGGCTCCCTCCCTACCACTCTGTATTCAGACTTTGGGAACATGTAAAGAACTGTAATTTGACCAAATAAAAAGATTTTCATATGAAGAAAAAACAAAGATTTTATTTCATTTTAACTCCCTTGTCTGATTTGTGCACCCGATTTCTTCTCCAATTCGGCACCCCTCTGAAAACAGCTCCATTTGCCAGTGCACTGCTTTCACTTAGCTTGCACTGGTCCCAGTAAATGTAAAAGGTCAAGTTTTACTACCCAAGACAGACACACAGACAGGTTATAAAAATGCCTCTGGAGAGAGGGTTTTGATGTGTATGTGATGCAAACATTTATATTTTCTACATTTTATATATATATATATATATATATATATATATATATATATATATATATATATATATATATATATATATATATATATATATATATATATATAGACACACACACAGTTAAATGTAGATTATATCTTTTAAGCAGCCCAACCATTTTGTAAAGCAACAGTAATTTAGAAATATTGAATCGGAACCTGTATTTAGCAGCCATCATACTGTTGAGACAGATTTGTCTTTTTCCATGCAGTACTTTCTAAATGCTGGTTGGACTGTAGCAGCTGTTTGTAGAAGGTTTCATTCTGTGTTTTGAAATGTTTTAAGTATTTGTGTATTGCTGTACTTTTGATCAAATTACTTTATTTCTGTTTTCATGTACAATTTTTATAGAAATGGAACATAGAATGCACAGAACTGTTTAAAATAAAGGGCTGATAAATTAGTGATGTGTAAGCTTATACAGTAAATCCTGTGCTACATGCTGTAAATATGTGTTCATATAATTTTATGTTATGGCATTTTGAAGATTTCTTTTCTTTAAGAAAGGTTTGTCATTTGTTGGAGAAAAAAATTGCTTAATGCATTGGTGAGTCCTAAAAAAATTCATGAAGAATGGGTTTGGCTTAGAACTAATTTGTTCCTTAATGTATACACTATTAGTAATGTTTTTTTCTGTGCAGAAACTGGTCTTAAAGATTTGGTCCATGTAGGGGGTGGGGGTGTAGAGCTCAGTTTCAATATGGTCCTGTTTGTTGCACTTCAGTTTACATATTGACTGCATAACAATTCAGGCGGTTTGAAAATAGTTGTTTTATCAGTTACGATAAAATGTGAAAGATATGGGATATAAAAGTAGAATAACTAAGCTGTTTTTATTTCTTCTGACTTTTGTTGTGTATAAACCTCTGATTCATTACCTAACTGGTGAGTTGAACTCTGCGTTTGCCTATAAGTTGAGTTGAACTGCAAACAACAAAGATCCTTTTCTACTGTAGCATAATGTGTCAGAAGATCAGGGACTATGTTGTTTGTTTTTTTTTATTAGTCCTAACAAATTGCACTGATCCAGATCTGCCAGAATATTATGCAATGGCATATCTGGGTCTTTGCAGTTGGAGTTAAGATGATGTATCCCTGATTGTTAGCATCACAGCAGTACAAGACTTGTCTTTAAAGTGATTTTATAAAAAAGTAATCAACATTAAATATTAGTCGGTACACTCGTTCTTTTAAATAAATGTACAATTAAATACATATTCAGTTTAGATGTTTTTGAAATTTATGTACATGTATACTGATGCATTCAAATGAATATTCATCTATACACTTACACTGTACAAGTAAAAGTATGAAACAACTACTTGAATATGTTACTTGTTATTCTAACACTCATATTCATGTATGCATATATACATATATACAAAGCAAATATGTGTGACGTCAGAAGCTTTGTTAGGACCATTTTGATGGACTGTGTTCGCATTTAGAAATAGTTGTCTGTTCCAACTTGAGACGAAATGGGGTTACTCTGAATTAACATTGAGAAGTAGACTTGCATCAGCCACAGATTATATACCCTTGGAATGTTGTTACAGTTTCCCTCTTGTAAGACCAATATCTCTTTTAAAGCTGGAAAGTGTCCTTATATGAGTCCTTTCTGAGGGGGAATAGCACATATTTGAGAAATAATTACATATAAATTAATATAGATGTAACTAACTTTGAAATATATTAATTTTTGCATTAAAATTTGCATGCATAATATGGAATCAATGAGATAAAACTTTCTGTAAATACCAGTTAAAGTAACTATGAATAATTATAAACATGTTCTCACAACTATTTAAGTTCATATCTATTATTGGTGGAAAATTTTGACTATATATCTGAAACATCCATGGGCAGGAAAATTGTATCAAAATTTTTTTCTTTGAATTCTTTCAACATCCTTTCTTTTATCTTTCCTGAGAATGTCTAGGGTGATTATATCACTGTCCAACTGATTTGCATCTTTTACATGAAATGCAGAATGTTTGTAAAGGAATGGCGCATGTTGCATGATTGACTTGCCATAGTCCGGTATTCTGTCCAGTATGTTTTACAATCAGTGTGGTCAAGCTTTAACTCATTCAGCCCCAATCCTGCCTGTAGATGTGATGAGGCTGTACCCTATTTCCAAGCTCTGCAGCATCAAGGTCATTTAAGATACACCAAAGTGGGTGGTATTACAAAAAAGCAGACAGACATAGCTCTACAATGATACCAAATAATCTGGAAGTTCTAGTTGCACTACAAATTAGAGAGGGAAAAACCTAATTTTTTGGATCCGTTTTTGTTTCACCCAAATTCGCTCTGCGGTTTTGTGTCTGGATTTTAGACCTTTTGGCCTCAGATCTAAGGCAGACCGGTCTGAACTGCACACAGACAGGTAAACCTTTGAAAAAAACTAGGATAAGATGGGCATTTTGAATAAAGAGTGGTCTCCATACGAAAATGATGGGTCCATTAAGCCAAAAAAACAACAAAATCCAACTTTTACCCTTCTGCTCATGCGCGAGCAAAATAACCAATGGAAAACGATGTTTCTAATACAACTAGGCATTAGTCTCGTGGAAAATCTGTTGAAAGCCGATGTATTACGATGTATTCAGAAATAGCCCCCAAAATGTCTTTCCTACTCACATTTCATGCGAAAACACCAAAAACCTCCAGGGCCAAATGAGTTAAGAACAGTCAGTGGTGAAATTTGAAATTGTTTACATTTTTGGGAAATTTAGTTATACAGAACTCTTTCACACTTTTCTTTTTCCATTGTCAAATTTTAGTTACCTGTGGGTTGTTTTTATTCTGTTCAACACTTGATGCTCCATTCACTGGCAATATTATAGGTAAACTGAGATAATCACATAAGATGATAAGTAACAGGGAGAACAAAATGTGCCAAAAATTTACATCAGTCAAGATAATGGGGGCAAAATTCTTGGATTTTTTAAAACTGATCTGCCCAACATGTTAGCATCCTAAATGTGCTAGAATTATGCCAACAGTCATGTTTATCATAATGCAATTAAACAGAAAAGATCTCCATAATGCATTCTCGTTACATCATCAACATAATCCTCATATCTTAGATGGCCTCTAATGAATAATGCCCCTGCATCCTCAAACTGTGGTGAAGACATGATCTCACATGCGTTTCAGCCAATTTGCAGAATTAGTTGTGGTAAAGCATTCTTGGATCGTATTTTGCAGATCTTTTTTTTAAATTATTAAGAGCTTTAGATTCCTTCCAGCTTGTCTCCTTTAAAGACTGCGAACAACATGACAGAATGTCAGGGCTTTGAAATTAAACATGTTCAAAGAAAGCTAACATTCAGTCATTAGAGACAGAGATAAATCAATATGAGAAGTTGTTTTAGAGCTCAATAAAAAGTGCATATAATTTTATTGGAAAACAATTAGCAATGTTAAACAGTAATAACAAGAACAAAATATCCAAGCAACATGAATCTGACAATAATCAGACTGTCTACTTTAAATAGTTGATATGTGGTTTTATGAATCCAAATTCACCACATCTGACAATTTCAGCAATCCTAATTTTTGTCTCATTTACAAAATATATTTTACTCAAGCATGTTTGATCAGTAATGTTTTGTTTTTCAGGGTTTATTGCAATGTAAAGTCCTAACACTAACCTCATAAGTCAAGATAATGTGACTGGGTGTGGCATATTGCTTCACGTCTGTGGCCTGCTGCCCCAGTGCTAGATATTGCTATAAACTGCCACACTGCAGACATGAAAGTGATATGGCTGACAAATTTGTTAAACTACATTGAAAATCCAAATCACACAGTTTCATTGGTCGATCAGTTGTGATTACCTGCAACTATTTGCAATGATTTCAGAGTTTGTTACTGGTGGTTTATCACAGGTGTGAAGATTAAATTGATAGTTTAATGACAATGACCATTTTACAACAATAAATGTGCTATCTTGCCACAAATGTAAGATTCAGTAAATAAGTCATTTGAGCATTAAGGTATGTGTATAGCTTTTTTGACTTTGAGTTGATTGATGAAATGTATAAAGAAATACCAACTGCTTAATGCAGTCAGTTTATTGTCATGTAAAAGATAAGTAAAATATGAATCACAATATTGAAATTAGAAAAATGTCCATGGGCCTAAATCTGACAATATCCTTGTCTGTTACCACATATCAATGTGTTACATAGAATACTAAATGAAAGTAGACCTCATTTTCACAACAACTCTATCTTCATATAGTAATAGTACATGGTCCGCAACCTCAACCCCACAGATTTTGTTTGGAAAGAATGTACAAAGTCATCACAATTCCTAATACAGCACTTTCTCATTATAAGGCTATTCATGGGAGCTATATAGTATACCACCTTATCCAGTACGTTATAAATATTATGTTTCTACAACTTATGATATCCATGTACATGCCCACCCTAAGACAGGAAATGTATATTAATGAATGGTTCCGAAATTTGCTTTGTATAATTAACGTATAATATTGCATGTAAAGAATACGGATTGTTTTTCTGTTGGTTGTGTCTTCCCAGGCTGCATCTTCATCAACTCCAGTAAGTAGTTACCAACATTTGTAAAACAAATAGTATGCATGGCTCTACTTTTGTTGTTGAGAGATATAATTGACAAACCAATGACTCCAATTACCATGGTGTCCGTTTTTAACACACAGCGAATTTTTATATACCACAGACTAGTATTATCATTTGCTACATGTCAGTCATTGTTGTATACCTGTACTTGATGCATAGCTGGAACTAATCATTTTCTGACAATCTTTAAGGCAGCTGTATCACCCACTAACTTTTTCTAAGTCCTTATCACCATTCTTTAAAGCTGGAAATACCTTATGATATCACATGAATGAGCCCAACCATATTTCTTTTGGAGTTAACATTAGTAATAGTTTGTGAAACCTTGAAAAATCCATAAATTTGAGGAGTTGCCTTGAATACTCATTGAATTAAAAAAAACTTGAGATTTGAATTTGTTGAAAAATTCTTAGAATTTTGCCCCAAACATTAATTTTTCAGAGGGAATACCAGACATTAAACCTGAATAAAATATATCACATTTTAAATTCAGCACTTTTGTTATTTACATAATTTTCAACAATAGTGAATAAATAAATTGGGATTAAAAAGGGTTGATCACTTGACACATGACATGGGTAGTTTGTATGTGTACCTTTGCTTTAGTCTTGTTATAATTAGTTTTGGATGAGGTCTTCTACTGTTGTAGTAGTTGTTGTTGTGGGGTTTAACACCATTTTTCAGCACACAATAGACTATGCATGGCGGCCAGTATTAATAGTGGAGGAAGAACCTGGGAAAACCCCAGGAAGAACCATCGACCCACGAGAAGCTACTGGTAAGCTTTCTCACATACCCACATTAGCTGAATCCTAGACTCGAACCCATGCAGACAGAGTCTATTGTTGTACCTATTTATGTAGTGATAAAAAAACACATAATGAAAGATTTTTCACTAAGAAAACGAAATTCTTTTTGAAAACTTTTGAAAGCCCTTTAAAAACTCTTTGAAGAGAAGGTCTCTGAGGGCTGATGTACCAAGTTACAGAATCAAAACATTGTACACCTCAAGTCTAACAGTCATTTCATCTATATTCAAAGTATGTACACTGTATTAGAAACCATTTTTAATGGGAAATGGCAAAGTAGTGTTGAGTTTCACATTCACTTCATTCAGTTTGAAGAGGGGGCCCCGAGTGGTCTAAAGTGCTCTCCATTACGGATCATTGCCATCTCACCTCTGTCTGGGTGGGTTCGAGTCTCGGATTCAGCCAATGTGGATATGTGAGAAAGCTTACCAGTAGCTTCTCGTGGGTCGGTGGTTCTTTTCGGGGTTTTCCCGGGTTCTTCCTCCACCATTAATACTGGCCGCCATGTATAGCCTATCATGTGCTGAAAAATGGCGTTAAACCCTACAACAACAGTTTGAAGAGTGAAATTTCATGCAATGCTTTGATGTGCAAAATTGATAAGCTGCAACATCATCTTCAACCATTTGTAAAATAATAAATTCTTGAAACTGGAGTATTCAGATTACTGACAATAAGTAATTCCAATGTAAACAGATTCAGGATAATGCATGTTGTCTATCTAGATATAGGACATTATGTCTTCACATGTTATGTAGTGCCTACTCACCTATTAAAAATCTTGCACTATAAAACAATTTTAAAGTTTTGTAACTTTATATAATAAAAGCATGATCAGTATAAAACATTGATCAGGAAAGTGGTGTCCCTTTCTGTTCATGTTGACATAAGTGAATCATGCTGTAGTGTATTTCACTGTTCATGTAGGTGCATTTACAGATCATAAATATTATTCTAAAATTTAATAATATAATTAAACTAACCAACATCAATTAATTCTTGATTGTTGAAATGCTCTGCTCTTAGTTGTCACCACAGAACTTCAGGAAGAAAATTATTGACTGCTATGAAATTTAGTAATGGCAGTCAGGTACTTGACTGGGTCAACATAAGAGGACATTGGGTCTAACAATTACCAATGCAATGAATGTTTTACAACAGTGATTTCATTATGACAATACATGACATTCAATCTGGTTTATACTGGAGCATGGCTCTTGCTTGACCATGTTGAAAAATGTATGTTTACTTTCACATTGATTTTTGCCATTTGCATTTCTCAGCACATTTAGGATCTTTCAAGTAATGTTTATTGATGAGGAATGAAATAAACTGAATAATATTATTTAAATGTATGTGTGATAAAAATTATGCCATTGCTGAAATAATCAGTACCAAGCATCTACGTGAACAGTATGACATTTACTTAAGATGTTTTGTATCAGGTGAGATCTGCTGATACCATGTAAGTACTTGAGATAATACTGCTCTCCCAATCAATGTCCTACACTTATAATGTGTTCTTATGTACTTGCAACAACACAAGCTTTTTGATCTGATGCTTAGTCACAAAGATGTGTTACTGTATATTCAAGTTTAGATCATCATAACTTCAACAGATCTTGATGTAATCTGTATGCAATCATATTGATTCTGATTGAAAGAAAATGCTAACAAGTAAGTGATGCTAACTTCATGCTGGTGATAGATCAGTTAAGAAATCTTGCATTTATTTATACTACTACATGCCATTCAGAGTACCGTGGTGGGATGCACAATGAGTAGGAAGAGAGACAATATATATTAGTTTATTTGAATGAGTTCATGCGATAAATCTTTTTTGTGTTCCAATTATATGTATGTATTTGAACTTGTAGACCTATATGTATATATTGATAGTATATATTGATAGATTATAATACAAAATTACAATTTTTCATTAATTGCCTCTATAATTCTTCACTGTCAAATTTATCTCCTTTAAAGATTGATTAAATATTGGATTTGCATATTTAAAATGATCAAGAATTAAAATGGTTAACACTCATGGTTTAATGGATCACTTTTGGAATGCTAAATGTCTGTAACTGTGTTATTTAGTGATGATGTTGTTTTCATGGTGCAATTTGAATTTGGTTTAACTACTGGTTATACCAGGTTTTGACATGGCGTTATTAAATTTTGTCTCAGTTTCCTTATTTATTTGGGATACAGAATATATTCATCATTTGTTCATTATGTAATGCTTACCAGGCAGAAATATTAAATTTTCTTTTACAACTGCCATGAGGCAGTGGATTATTATGTATAATGTTGTCTTCCCTCCATCTCTGTTATCAGTTTCATTTTTGCACAATAACTTGAGTTGTCCACGATATATAGTTGCCATGGGATAAGAATAAGTCTTAATGATTTGGGGATCACGGTCTCTAACTAGAAAAATGAAAAGTAGTTTCCACAAATAACTTGAATGCTCCACCATTTACAGTTACCAAACTGTGTGGGTGACTTGCGCTTGGTGTATGGAAGAAGCCTATCATTAAAGAGGTCATAGGTCAGGTTCACTGACTGAAAGAACCCAAGTTAGCGTCTATAATTACCAAACTCTTGACAGTTTGCACTTTGGCTAAGGAAGAACCCTATCAATTTTGGGATCAAGAATATGGTCACTTTAACTCAAAGAAGAAAGATGATTTCTGTAGAATAACATTAGTTCTTCGTGCAATAACCTGGACAAACTTTTGTGGATAGTATGCACATTGGCTTTGAAAGAAGTCTTAGAATTTTGAGGTCAAAAGGTCAAAGTCTAACTTCACTGTGACTGAAAAGAAGAAAAATGATCGTGTACAAGAACACTAGTTCCATGTCACAGACCTGTATCAAATTTTGTGGATGGCTTATGCTTTGGGTCAGACAGATGTATATCGATTTTGGGCTTCAAAGATCAAATTCACTGTGAATAAAAGAAGAAAAGTGGTTTCTACACAAAATTAGTGATCTGCATAGAGGATTATTAAACAGGGTGGATTTGTAATATGCCTTTCACAGCATCACTACTCGTGTTAGTATTGCAGAGGTCTTTAAGACTGAAAGAAGTATATCATTTTTTTGTTTCATAAAACTAGCCATCTTGTATTTAGCAGTAATGTTTTTGCTGGGAGTTATCGCCTTTTAAACTTACAGTAAACATCCTGTGAAGTGGATTCATCTATCCTAATATATTGTTTTCATTGTTGATTGCTTTGTTGTCACTTTGAAAATATGGTAGTAAACAGGAAATTGCCATTTTAAGAAAAGCTAATTGACATGTTGGACAATCATAAACTAGCCAGTAACATCATTGAATAATTTAAGAGTGTTACTTTGACAATAATTCTTAGTGAATCAGTCCATACAGACCCTATTTTGATGCAGTTATCAGTAGAGATTAATTACATAATGAAAATGTATTTGATTAAGAAGAAACAAATTTCAGCTCAACTGGTCATATCGGATCACCTTTTGCTGTTTATCTTTCCATCCAGTAGCAGAAGTTTGTTATCACTACTGCTTATAAATTCTTTAAAGGTTTGCCATGAAAATTTTCACACACATTCAAACTCAAGGCCTAGTAGGTCCCTAATGAATAGTGCCACTCAAAAATCGGTTAACAGCAACTGTCTTGAAAATCTTGTCACTACTTCTGAATGATAACATGGGGTTTTTGAAAGAGGGGATAAAAACACTTCTTACAGTATTTAGTTGGTCTTAAGTGAAAATGATGCCAATTTTACATACAATTTCGCCACCATGGCAGCCTTCTTGAAAACCTTGTTTCCTCTCTCCCTAAAGGGATAGTCATGTTAAAATCTATTTTTCCCCAAAACTCTTTATGATGTCTAGTTGGTCCTTTATGAAAAATGAATATGATGTTACATACAATATGGCCACCATGTTGGCCATCTTGAAAGTTTTGTTATTGCAGAAAAAAAATCCGAGATCAGCAGGTAAAAAGAAGTGGCCATAGTGTGGATTGCTGGAAATTCTTCTTGGGCCATTAGACTATCCCATAGAGGATCTTTTGTTAATCAGATATAACTGAATATTAATCATCTTCTTTTAAAAACTGTTTAATACTAACATTCATTTTATAAGTTTAGACTATGACATGAGATTTTTTTTTTTTACTGACTGATTTATATTTCTTCCTGTAGCTTTATGTATACTATACTTACAGCTGCATGAAGTAAGTATGTCACTGTGGTCTGATAATTAAAAAACAATGAATATGCGCAGATTTAATATTGGTAATGTTTATTTAAGCCAATTCATGAGTTGGTTGGGTTTTTTGTGTGTGTTTCCACAATGATTACAACAAATAAGCTTGGCTGCATGTGACTAGCTGTTACAGGCTTGTCTATATCTTGGCTAGTCAGTGAGATACAATCTAGATGCACAATTCAGACAGGCTGATAAAATAATGTTTTGATGTATATTACAACCCCATCAATTGCTTTATATGTCTCCTTCAATTTTTATTAAATAGAATGATTGTTTTAGTGGTAATTTATTTAACAGCATTAAAGTTAATACGAACACAATATGTCTTGTTCAGTTAGTGTTACTACTCATTAATATTCACATACATTGCAAACTAAAACTTTAAAGCATTCAGCTTTCCAGAAGAGTTGCACAATTCTACTTCAGTTACATTCAGAATCTATAAGTTGCAGAAGCAAATTTGCTTGTGTCAAAAAAGTCAACACAAGAGTGAAACATTTACTCATAAACAGCAATCACGTAGCTAACATCATTAGTCTTTGTAGTGTTTTGGAGGATTAATGACAAGGCAGCTGATGTTAAGAGCCTTGCCAATTTTATGCAATGACAGCTGAATCCAGATGGTCTGGACAGGTTTTTAAATCGCTTGTTGAGATTCTAAGCTAATGTCTAAGCCATATTATACTACTCGTTACAATGTATCAGCAAATCAAGTTTCATTTATTTATTTATGTTTATCTGCTCACACTAAGGCTCTCTGCTCTCTTGTTAAAGATGCATAGGCAAATTTGTTGAAAATACAGACATGGACAATGACCTACTTTGGGCAAGGTTGAGTGCATGTATGTACCAGATTTCATTACGTAAAATGGGGTCCAAGATATTGCAGAGAACAGCCAGAAGTACACCAGTCAATCGGGGCCCCGAGTGGCCGAGTGGTCTAAAGCGCTCTCCGTTACGGATCACTGCCATCTCACCTCTGTCTGCGTGGGTTCGAGTCTAGGATTCGACCAATATGGGTATGTGAGAAAGCTTGCCAGTAGCTTTTCGTGGGTCGGTGGTTATTCCCGGGGTTTTCCCGGGAGTAGTGAAGTGGGGCACCCTACGGACAATGGAAATTCCACTCAAAACACCCCTGGGTCACTCTACGGACAATGGAAATTTAACATGGCGAAAAATCGTGGGTCAATCTACGGACAAGGGGAATTTAACATGGGAATAAATCGTGGGTCACTCTACGGACAAGGGGAATTTAACATGGGATTTTTTTTTAAAATTTTTAAAAAAAATTTTTTTAAAAAAAGGGGTAGGCAATGGAAAGGCTATCTCTTTTCGAGAAATATGGCTGGCCCTGAAAAGGGCCTTTGGGTTTTATGTTAATGTATTCATTAACATAAATGGCACCGCATTGGTCTTCTTCTTGTCCTTAGGCTGCGTCTTACTGTTGGTCCGTACATCAGCACTCTTTTCAGGCATCCTTGTCTTTCGACGTAGATCCTACGTATCCACAGGCTGGTGTTTGTCCTGTGGACAACGGTCCACTTCGATCGGACATACATGAGCAAGTCTGTCCGAAACATCATGGAAGACACAAGGGTGGATGACTCAACTGTAGTCCACATCTTGAAGCGACGAGAACAGGTGAATCAATGCATTGAACGGCGCTTATTTATAGGCGGAGGAAGGATTGAAACGGATTGAGTTCATTTACCAATCCGAACACGCGTTACAGAATTCAGTCAGCTCGCATCCAATCCGAAGAGAGCAGTCTGTGACGTCACGTAGTCAATATAGATTCGCTAGCGCTTGTGTGCAGTCAATCTATGCGACAGTGATTCAACATGACGGAAACTCAGAAAACGATCCAGTGGGGTGCACCAGCAGGGGAGACTGCCCAAGGGAACCCGGACTTACTTTCAGAAGAGGTGAATTGGGATTTTGTGGATTTTCTCTCCTCGCAAGAATTTGTTCCGGAACCTTCGTTACTTTCTTCATTACCGCAAGTGGAGAATTTTAGACAGAGACAGAAAGAAGAATTGGAGAAATTTATACAACGACAAAAGGAAGCGGAACAGACTTTTCTCCTACAGCAACAGCAACAAGAAGAAGAGGTAAGAAAAAAACAACAGCAACAACAGCAAGAAGAAGTAGCAGCAAAGAAACAAGAGGGTGAAAATCAAACGGTCACGATACTGTTAGACATTTTAGCGGAGTTAAGAAGTCTGAAACAAATGTATCAGACTTCTTTATCACGACCGAAGAGAATACGACCTTCCCGAGCCAAACATGTCAACCCTGTGACTAAGCCTACCGTACCACCCTTAGTGATTTCAACCCAATCATCATCATCAACATTACGCAGTCCAGAAGTAGGCCTTGGCCGTGGCAAAGGCTTAAGGCAGTTAAAATTGATTGCTTAAACTCACCCCTACACCATGAAGAAAAAAGGCCCTTTTCAGGGCCACTCACATTTCTCGAAAAGAAATACAATTTCAATTTGCCAATAACTCAAAAAAAAAAACTCACCCATGTTACCCTTTTAATACGTGTCTGTGTATGAGTGCGTGAGTGTAGCTTCTTATTTTAAAATCACAACTCAAAGACACTTACCTTATATCATTCATTTATTCTTTTCTCCATTTTTTACAATCCAATTCACAATTTATAACACAACACTTTAATGAAAAGTTCATTAATTTCTTCTTTTCTCCTTTTTAGTCTCTCTGTTTTTTGAATTTCTTCACCGTCACACTCTTTTCCTCTTCTTCCTCCTCGCTTTCTTCCCTTCTTCTTTTTTTCTCCTGTTTCTTTTTCTTCACCTGTCTTCTTTCTTCCTCAGAAGAATCCCTCTCTTCCTCTGAAGAATCCCTCTCTTCTTCTGAAGAATTCCTCTTTTCTTCTGACTCCTCTTGTTTCTTTTTGGGGCAATCTGGAGACCAATGTCCTTTTTCTTGACAATGATAACAGGTATCTTGACTTTTGTCTCTTCTAACCCCTTTTTTTCTTTTTTGACGGTCTGGACACTCTGAAGACCAATGCCCTTTCTTCTGACAGATATAGCAAGTATCTTGACTTTTATCTCTAAAGGAAGGAGAGTAGTCCGTAGGCTGGTCTGAAGAGAATTTTCTAATGACCCCTCGCAAAGCTCTGACGAAACGTTCCATCTGGTCAGTCTCTTCCATCGTTGTGCTCGGTTCGAGAGTGAAATGAATAGTGAAAGGACAAGACACACACCCTTTTATATACGCTGGTCTGCTATGACTATAAAGTAGTTTATGGTGTTTGAACTTGAGTCATTTGACTTTTTGCTTTCAAGATGAAACGATCCCATTCATTCGAGAAGAAAGAAGAAAGTAAGAGGCAGAAACGTGATCTATCGCCTCGTACCAGGGCTGAGATCTTGGCACAAATTCATGCCAGTGATTTTGAAGAGGACATGAGTGAACCAGAATTTGAAACCTCTAAACCAAGTTCACCACCCTTAGTCAACCCTGAAAAATACTATTCCATTCGAGAGACGGAAAAGCGCTCCTCTAGAAAATTTAGAACCACGGCTTACAAATACACGGTGAAGTTTAAAGATTTCAAGTCCGAAGTACCGTTAGAGAAAGCAGAAGGGTTCATCACCGGAGTGTGGGATTCTCTGCTCACTGCACTCAAGCGACAATGTCAACCCAAAGAAGACGACCGCTTGAGACTTTCCATACAACACGACGGTTTGAAATCCCCTGTTTGGATCGAGTTTAGCACCCCTGCAGAATTGACCGCTTCCAAAGTCATGGACAAGATTCAACACGTACAACAATCTAATGATCAGTTTGACATCACCGATGGTAAAGCCACACTGGACATGACCCACGTCTCTCCTCCTCAAGGGACTGGACGCAAAAAGATGTTATTGGTGGACGACCTTCGCAACACCAAAACAAGTCTCGTCCGAATTAAGAACCCTCATGACCAGATGTGTTTAGCCCGTGCCATCGTGGTGGGACGAACCTATGCCAACAAGAACGACACGGTAGAATGGAAAAGAACCTGGGACACTATTCAACGTTCCGACCGAGCCAAACAACGAAATGAAGCAGAACTCCTGTTACAACAAGTTGGACTGTCCAAAGACACACCCTGTGGCATTCCTGAGATGCAAAAATTGCAAGATGCCCTAGCTCCACGATACACCTTGAAAGTGCACCCTCAAGAAGTGCGCGGGCCTCTATTGTTTCGAGGCCAAGACTTTAAGGACGGAAAATACATTCACCTTTATCATCACGATGAACATTTCGATACCATTACCAGTATCACTGGATTCCTGGGATATGTTTATTATTGTGAGAAATGTGACTATGGTTATAATAATCGAGAGCAACACAAACATTGTGGATGGAAATGCTCAGGATGTTTGGCCTCTCCACCCTGTCTGAGCGAAGAACCAGTGCCTTGTTCCACTTGTTTGCGCACGTTTGTCAGCCCTACCTGTTACCAACAACATTTGAAGACGCAAGGTTCACAGAAGAAATGCGCTTGTCAACTGCTGAGATTGTGCCCTACGTGTGGACAAGGCATACTTACCAATAATGCCAAGGCACACGTATGTCGAGGAAAGAAAAAATGTCACATTTGTCACCACATCGTGGACTTGGAACACCAATGCTACGTGCAAAAATACCAACCCTCACCAGAGAAAGAGGACGGTCACAAGAAGAAATTCCTAATTTTTGCGTGGCTCATCGAGCGTGCGAGAAGTGCATTCAAGAACCTATCTTCAGTCATTGCCCTCACTGCAGCAAGACTCCTGGAGGACGTGAAAAAATCTTTCGGGGACCGAACACGTTAGCCGATTTTGCACAATGGGTCTTAGACCCCATCGACAAGACGTGGAGCCAAGAGGACATCGAACGTTACGGAGATTGTCATCGTCATGCCACGGTGATGGCTCACAATTTCTCCGGATACGATGGACAGTTTCTTTTGAGGTACTATACGGAACAAGGCACCGAGCGTCCTAAAGTGACTTTGAACGGAGCCAAAATCATTTTCATGCAAGTGGGACAAGTACAGTTTAAAGATTCGATGAGCTATTTGGCCATGCCTTTGAGTCGAATGCCTAAAACGTTTGGAATGACAGAAATGGCTAAAGGGTACTTTCCACACTTTTTCAATACGGAAGCCAATCAACACGCCGTTCTACCCCATTTGCCTGAGGCTCACTATTACGACCCCGACAACATGCGTACCGAACAACGAGAAGCTTTCTACGCTTGGTACCAGGCTCACGCTTCGGACCCTTTCGACTTTCAGGAAGAAATGCTAAAGTATTGTCGTTCCGACGTGGACATTTTACGGCGTTGCTGTGGAAAATTTCGAGAACTGTTCATGGAACACGGAGGGGTCGATCCTTTGAAAGAAGCTTGCACCATTGCCAAAGCGTGTTCCTTAGTGTATCGACAACGATTCATGCCTGAAAACACCGTGGCTGTCATCAGTCCTCAAACGACCCACTTTGTCAAACGTCAATACTCGGTCAAAGCCCTACGTTGGTTACATTACTTGTGCGACAAGGAAGACAAGTGGATTCAGCATGCCCGCAACGGAGGGGGTGAAAAGACCATCGGAACATATTCGGTCGATGGCTGGGACTTAGAAAACCCCAAGATCGTGTACGAGTTTAACGGTTGCTTATTTCACGGATGTCCCGTCTGTTACCCTGACCGTGGTACTAAAAATCAGTTTTTGCAACGAACCATGGAAGACTTGTACCAGGACACTTGTCAGCGACGCCTAAAGTTAGAACAGGAAGGATACCAAGTGGTGGAAATGTGGGAACACGAGTACGATCACCGTATGAAAACCGATCCCGAGTTTAAACGTCTCGTGGAAAGTTACCAGTTCATGGACCCGCTGAACCCGAGGGATAGTTTGTACGGAGGAAGGACCAATGCCACCTGTTTGCTGTACCAAGCCGACGAAGAGAAAGGAGAAGAAATCAAATACTTGGACGTGTGTTCGCTGTATCCCTACGTGTGCAAATATTGTCGCTTTCCTGTAGGGCACCCGCAATTGCTGACGGAACACATCGACCTGAAAAACATTCGACAATACGAAGGCTTGATCAAGTGCAAAGTTTTGCCTCCCACGAACCTCTACCATCCCGTCTTACCTCACCATTGTCAAGGCAAACTGATGTTTCCCTTGTGCCGTACTTGTGCCGAAACGTGCAACCAAGATCAACCTTGTCATCACAGCCAGGAAGAACGGACCTTGACGGGAACCTGGGTCAGCGTGGAATTGTTCAAAGCTCTGGATATGGGATACCAACTGTTAGAAGTGTACGAAATTTGCCACTTTCCCAAGACACAACAGTACCGCAAGGGTGACCCCACGCAGAAAGGCATTTTCGCAGACTACGTGGATGCCTTTTTGAAACTGAAGCAAGAAGCCAGCGGCTATCCTTCCTGGTGTCACACTCCCGAAGACCAAATACAATTCAAAGAGAAATACTACGAACAAGAAGGCATCACTTTAGACCACATCGAGAAAAACGAAGGCAGGCGATCGTTTGCCAAAGTGATGTTAAATTGCTTGTGGGGTAAAATGGCACAACGACCGTGTTTACCCAAGACGGAATATTTGACAGAACCTTCCCGCTACTTCCAGATGATTCACGACAAAACCAAATACATGAAACACGTGGACGTCGTTCGAGAGAATTTGATCTTGGTCAATTACGAAGAAGATCTGGACTTTGTACAAGACGACCCTTTTGGAAATGTCATCATTGCGGCTTACGTGACAGCCCATGCTCGCTTAAAATTGTACGAAGCTTTAGAACTGTTAGAAGAACGCGTCCTGTACTTTGACACGGACAGTTGCATTTACATCCATCACCCGATTCAACATCACCCTAACATCGAAGGAGACCGTTTAGGAGCCTGGACAGACGAGCATCCCGACGACAAGATTCTAAGTTTCGTCAGTGGCGGTCCCAAAAATTACGGCTACGAATACCGGGACAAACAAGGAGAAGTGCACACGACGTACAAAGTGAAAGGACTGACTCTGAATTATCGTACCAGTCGAGTGGTCAACTTTGGGGTATTGAAAGAAGCCTTGCAATCGGGAGAGGATGGAAACTTTAAAGTGACCACCTTTCAACCGAACAAGATTGTACGTTTACCCACTCACCACATCGTCAGTCGGCCCTTGGAAAAAGTCTATCAAATCGTGTACCAGAAGCGAGTTCGACTTCCCAATCATTTCACCTTACCGTATGGACACGTTGGTATAAAACATTGGTTGTAAGAGGATAGTTACCCCACCAGAAAGATGACTTCGCCACAGCAAGAATCGAGTGAGAAACCCGATGAGAACTCCAAGTTCAAACCCTACCATTTTCCAGTCTTCTTACCTGACTATTGTGATTGTGCCCGTCGATTGGACACGTTTCAGAAATGGTCTACGGATAGGGAAGGATTACCTTCTTCGCATGTTTTAGCTAGAACAGGATTTGTCTACTTGGGACCTGAGTCAGGATTGGGATACGAGGTACAGTGTTTCGCTTGCGGACTGAAGTTACGAATGGATCTATGTATCTATAAAGATTCAGCTATTCTGGAACATACTCGATGGTCTCCGCACTGCCCTTACCTTTCTATGGCCTTTCCACCCATCACACTACGGTACAATGTTGACGGTACCTTAGAGACGGTACCTTCCAGAACAGGACATAAAAAACGTAAAAAAGGAAAGATGTACAAGCTGGAGACTGCATTGCGACTAGTATAAAAAAGGGGCTATGGTCAAGATCGATAGTTCATTGTGACTACCAAGACCGAGCGAACAAGATGAATACTTTGAAAAAGACATCGTTTCAGTTTGGGGATTGTAAAAAAGTTGTATCTTCCTCTAGTGTGACTAATATTGGATGGATAAGACCCATGCATTGCGACGGAAAATGTCCGGAAGGAAACTGCGATTGTCCATGTGGTTACCATTGTAATTGCGTAACGGAGTTTGCAGACGAGTGCGATTGTGAGCCTTGCGATGGGACCGATGCTGTACCTTGTGACCTGAGCGATGCCGTAAAGCATCATGGGAACTTTAGTACCCCTACCCCTATCATGGAAAGTGATGCTGTGCGTGTCAGACCTGTGGGATGCGAAAGTGATGCTGCTCGTCCTCTTGGACATTTTACTGGGTTTCGTTTTAAAGGGGAATGTCCACCTTCACGTCTACCCCCTTACGGATGTCATCCAGCCCTGAGCAAACTCCTACCTATGTCACTCAACCCTCATCGAAACGAACCTGTGAAAGACGAATATTCGTTTCCTGTGCGTTCGTCGGAATACTGCGACTTTGAAAATCGTCTTCAATCGTTCAAAGGAAAATGGCCAAAGTATCTGGGAGGACCGACCCCCGAAGAATTAGCCAGAGCCGGATTTTTCTACTTGGGCGAAGGAGATAAAGTCAAGTGTTTCAGTTGCGGTGTGTCACTTCACCACTGGGAACCGCAAGATTCGGCCTACGTAGAACATGCTCGATGGTCACCGAATTGTCATTACTTACCCTTAGTGGGACCGAGACATTGAAGTAACTTTTTTTACCATAATCATCTGTTCATGGATACTTTACAAGAGAACATTCGTGCTTTGCCTGTGGAGTTGAGAGAACGCATTTATCGAGAACTGGTCAAAATACAAGTGAAACGTAAAGAACAATTGCATCCGATACGTCACCGGTGTTTGAACCACTGGTACCTGAAGGCTATACAAGGACTGATTCAATTGAAAGTGTTCCATTGGACAGACATTGATCAACGACCTCCTGGTTATAAAAAGGAATGGTTTGGTATTGACGATTCTATCTACTACATTGTAAACGTACTGCATCGAATTCCAGAGGAAGAGTTAACGAATTACCAACATCTTAAACACAATGTCAACTTAGTGAAAGAGGAAACTTCTGAACGAATTGTAATGTGTAGATTAGTGACTCAACGATTTAAATTCGACACTGAAGTGAAACCATGTTTGTGCAAAGAGTACATTTCTTGTGTCAGACCAAAGAGGATTTAGTATGACCTATTCATGGATACTTTGCTAGAGAACATTCGTGCTTTGCCTGAGGAGTTGAGAGAAAGGATTTACCGAGAGCTGGTGAAAATACAAGTGAAACGTAAAGAACAATTGCATCCGTTACGTCACCAGATCTTTAACCACTGGTACCTGAATGGTATAAGAGAACTGATTCGTCAGAAATTCTTTCAATGGTCAGACATTGTTCAACACTTTGAGGTCGCTAATGATCGACATGTTCATAATTATGGTTACTTCGAGATTCACCTAGTGCAACGCATTGAGGAAGACAAGTTAAAGGATTACAAACATATTTTACGTGGAATCTACTTAGAGGAAGAGGAAACACCTAAACGAACTCTGACGTTTCGGTTACAGTATGCAAGATTTAGATTCCCTACTGGAGAACGAAGATCTCTGGCTAGAAAGTACGTCTATTGCATCCGAAAAAAAGAGAATATAAAAACAGGCTGCCATGCCACGGTTTATGTCACATGTCATCCAACAGATTCCGTGGAAGGAACTCAATGACCATATTCAAACCGTGGATCATTACCATCAATTATTACAACAACTATATCCATTCAATTTTGGACGACAAGTGGTGTGTGTCTTAGTGACTTGTTTTCTGGGATTTCGTTTACCAGCCGATTCTTTGTGGACTCTTTACGATCAGTACTTACCACCTCCATGGCCTTAAATGGTCACGAAAAACTCCTTTTGTTCAAAGCCTTGCGTTTTCATCTGGATACTTCTCGACCTCAACAGGAAAAAAAGATTCGTCAACTTTTAGCAACCCAAGACGTGTATGACGATGTGTGTGTAGCTTGTGACTTACACCCTCATTGGACAGATGTTCGTGATTGGAAAAAGGGGGGTTTTGAGGCTTGGACCCAAGAAGTGGCCCAGTATGCACAAGAGTTGTTCAAGGAAAAAAGTTACTTTTCAACCCGTGTTAGTGACGGTGCCAGAAGAACCCGTCACCGAGAACAACCACTCGCTTCAGGACAGGACTGTCATGGACATGCCTGAAAGGTCATTCCGGGAGGACACTTGTGTGACAATACCTCATGTAGAGACTGTAAGAACATTACACACTGTCCCTAGGACATCTTGGTTAACCAAAACATGTTGTACAGACACTTGTTTATATTCCACTTTGATCGCTTTGCTGTGTTTTATATTCCTGTACATCACTATTTGGGTTGTATGTATTTTTGTCTTTCGTGTTCATATTTGAAACATTCAATAAACGTGTTCTGAAAAAGTATATAAACTCTTGTCTTGTTTGTTTTTTCGTGTCACAAGTGACATTTCTCATACCATGGCTACCTCTGCTGTTTCTGCTCCCTCTTCCTCTACTGTCAAAGTCATCGACGAACACTTAGATCGTGCCAGTTGGGAGGCTTTGTATCTTCGCCATCCCTTTAACATGCTCATTGCTGGACCTAGCGGTTCAGGCAAAACCGAATTCGTCAAACGTTTGATCGAACATAAACATCATTTGATCGATCGACCCCCTCAACGGATCGTGTGGTGTTACAAAGAGTGGCAATCGGCGTACAACCTCTTGCGAGAAAGTCAAGGCGATTCCATCGTGTTTGTGGAAGGCATTCCTAAAGAAGACGATGGCATCGTCTCTGACTCCCGTCTAACCCATTTGGTCATTTTCGACGACATGTTAGGAGAAGACGAAGAAGAAATTAAACTGTGGTTCACGCGCAAAGGGCATCACCGTAATGCCAGTG
Source organism: Sinohyriopsis cumingii (assembly GCA_028554795.2). Lineage (NCBI taxonomy): Eukaryota > Metazoa > Mollusca > Bivalvia > Unionida > Unionidae > Sinohyriopsis > Sinohyriopsis cumingii. The sequence goes on along the minus strand of CM068838.1, from coordinate 116,236,713 downwards.
TCATTTACATCACCCAAAATTTGTTTCAACAAAGTAAAGCCCATCGCACCATCAGTCTCAATGCGCATTACGTGGTCTTGTTTAAAAGCCCTCGAGATAAATCGCAAGTGCAAGTTTTAGCCAAACAGTTAGGAACGCCTTGGCTGACTCAGGCGTACGACGATGCCACTCAAACGCCACATGCCTATTTACTCGTCGATTTGAAACCTACGACTCCCGAGGATTTGCGATTTCGTACCCACTTGTTTCACCACTGGTGCCAAGACGGAGGGCCTGTCCTGTACACGTCTCCGTCCTCGACTTCATTTCACTCCCCATAAAAAAATCTATAAAAACCTCAGACCCTTTTTCGTCTGTCTCACACAGTGTGAACATGACGTCCCTTCAGTCACATCTTCCCGTCAAATTGATTCGTGCCTTGTATGGCATCAGTCGAGAAAAAGATCCACAAACACGAGCTCGTGTCTTAGAAGCTAGTCTCAAAGAAGTCTTACGATGGTTCACGGTGACGGCACGTCAATTACTCCAAGGAATCATTCAGATTCCTCATCAAACCCAACGCTTTTTCGATCGAAACAAAGTCGCTTTGGTCCAACTGGCCGATCCCCGCATCGACACTCAAACCAAAAAACAAATCATTTTGAAACCTGGAGGGAGCGGTACTCTAGGAGGGGTCATCATTCGCTCACTCTTAAGATGGGATCCTAATGCCCCCAAAGTTATCCCCAAGACAAAAGTCCAACGAAGCCCCAAGAAGAAAAAGAAAAAGACCAGGTCCCCAAGAAGAATAACTTCTCCAGTGGCAGGACCCTCCTCTTACCAGACACCACCACCATCACCCCGGAAAAAGAAAAGAAGCCCCCAGAAAAAGAAACAGAGAAAAAGTCCCCAGAAAAAGAAAAGTCCACAGAAGAAGAAGAAAACTAGTCGGAAGAGAGGCACTTCGGCCAGGACGCAACCTTACACTCGCAAGCCACGACCTGCCACAGCGTCTCCGGCAGCCTCACGTTTGTCCACTTCTCCGTTGATGTCACCAGGAACTGAAGAGTACTTGGAGACGTTGATCACACCAAGAACTTCTCCGTTGATGACCCCCAAAAGAACTTCCCCAGTGGCAGGACCTTCCAATTTAGCGGCAGTGGCTGCTGCTCACAAAGTACCTTCTCCCAAAATCAAAGTCCATGAAAGATCGGGCATGTTACAAAGTTTACTGGATTTGTCCAAGCAAGAACTGGCTCGATTTAGTCCGTTACGTACCCCTGCACGACGTGTCATGCCTGTCCTCAAACTGATAAAACGTAAAGACAATCAGTGGCGACGAGTTCCAGTATAAAAAGACCTGTGACCAAGTCGGGGGTATCAGTGAACTTGTAAAAGATGTCACCTCCAAGAAGCCACAAAAGAAAGAGACAAAGGCAGACGCGTCATCCGACAAAGCGCTTAGCCAAGCATCGACGTTACCCTAAAAAAAGACACAGTCGTTCCAAGAAAAAGAGGCGTCAACAAAGGGGAGGATTCCTTGGCGATTTTCGGAAAAACATTGTCACCTTTATGACAAAGCGATAGTCCCAGAAAAAAAGATAAAAGGGTGTGCGTTAAGTCATCGACGTTAGTGTCTGTTCGGTGAATGTCCCGGAACCCACAAGCAAAAATGTCACCCTCCAGAAAACCCCAAGGAAAAAAAAGGAAAGGACTGCCACCACGTTTAGCCAAACATGGGGACCTGTTATCTGTCCTGTCCAAAGCTTCTCCACCCCTACGAAAAAAACTCATTCAAACGGCCTCCAAAGAGGTCATCGATACCGTGTGCGAATGTTGTTTGAACGTTTTGAAAGGCACGATCCCTTTGTCCAAACACCAGAAACAATGCTTAGGCAAACATCGTCACGTTCTTCGGAAAATGGTTCAAAAGAAAATTCCCATTCGTCAAAAAAAGAAGATGTTGGTCCAACGTGGAGGCATTTTACCTCTCTTGTTAGGCCCCATACTAAAAGGAGTCTTGGGAACCATGTTGGGAGGACTGATGGGAGCAAGATAAAAAGGCCTTCGGAAGTCCCAAGATCTCAGAATTCATCCCTGACAACCCCATGGAAGGACGAAAACTAGCTTTAGTGCCTTACAAACGATGGATGGAATACCATCGGTGGCAAGAACAACGCACCCCGCATTTACCTCCCAATCCCAATTTGAGCGAGATGTCCCAGTTACAACACGAATTGCAATCCTTGATGGATCGCCAAGATTTGTCCGAAACAGAAAAATCGCAAAAGTATGGTCAACTCTTGCAACGACTGCAACTCTTTCACCAGAAAGCTTTAGACGAAACAGCTTTACCCACTCTAAAAGATTTTAAGACCTTGATGAAAAGTCCAGCACCATCACCAGTACCAGTACCAGTACCACCAGTACCCGTGACCAAGACAGAAATAGGAGAAGAAGAGGAAGGGTTTCAAACTCCACCAGAAAAAGTACGCAAGTTAACAACACCACCTACCTCCAGAATTGGATGGATTAAAAAGATGATGGCCACCCCTTCTTCCTCACAAGAGAAAAAGAAAGTGAAGAGAGAAGTGAAGACAGAAGTGAAACAAGAACCGATATCCCCCGCTCAGACATCCTTCTCCTCTTCGACACCTATTGCCGGTCGCACACGCAAAGCCTTGCAATCCAAGAAAATACCCCAAGAGAAAATACCCCAAGAGAAAAAGAGTAGCCTCTTCCAAGAGTGGGTGCCTTATTAACACATCAACCAACACAAAAAATGGAAAAAGTCTTAGCCAGCATTTACTACGATCCCTCCCATCCTGCAGGTTACGCAGGAGTTCAAAAATTGTATCGTGCTGCCAAAACTCAACTGAAAAGTCTCCGTTTACCTCAAGTGCAACGATGGTTACAAGAACAAGCTACCTACACTTTACACAAACCCATTCGACGTAAGTTTGCCAGAAGTCGCACCCGAGTGGAAGGCATCGATCATCAATGGCAAGCCGATTTAGCCGATGTCTCTCATTTGGCCAGCTACAATCGCGGCTACAAATATTTGTTTTGTGTCATCGACGTCTTTTCCAAATTTGCCTGGGTCGTGCCCTTGACTTCCAAATCGAGCAGCGAGTTAGTGCGAGCCCTGCAACGGGTGCTGAAACAAAGCGGTCGTCACCCTCTTCGATGGCAAACGGACAAAGGCACCGAATTTCTGAACCAAGCTTTCCAAAAAGAATTAAAGAAACGTGACATTCATTTTTTTACCACCGAGAATCCCGAAACCAAAGCCAGCATCGTGGAACGTTTTCAACGCACTTTGAAAGAACGCATGTGGAAATATTTTACGCATCACCACACTCTGAAGTACATCGACATCTTACCGCACCTGGTGCAAGCGTACAACCAATCTTACCATCGAAGCATCGGACGTGCCCCGCAAGACGTGACTCCCGACAACGAAGTGCTGGTGTTTGAGCGCCTGTTTGGTACGTCCCCGACGAGGGCTGTCCCCAAGAAAAGTGGAGAGTTGGCCGTAGGAGATTGGGTGCGCATTGGCAAAACCAAACGCACTTTCGACAAAGGTTACTTACCTAACTGGACGACCGAATTGTTTCGCGTCACTGGACGAGTGCATGGCCGTCATCCTACCGTCTATAAATTGGAAGACATGAACGGAGAAGTACTCAAAGGAACGTTTTATTTGCCCGAGTTACAACGTGTCACCAAAAAAGAAGACGACGTGTACGACATCGAAAGCATTCTCGAACGCAGAACCCGTAAAGTGGGCAAACGACGTGTCAAAGAAGTCAAAGTACGTTGGAAAGGATATCCACCCAGTTTTGATTCTTGGATCGACGCTTCGCAAGTCATCGACTATAAAAAGAAGAAGTGACCATCATGCCCTTTCACACAGCAGACGCAGCTACGTCGACCACTCCTTCTTCCCCTAGTTCTTCTGTGCAAGATTTACAAAAACAACCCTTGTGGGTGTGGTGTGGAGAACGTGTGCCTAAAACGCAAATCGTCTTTTTCTGCCAAATCTTCGTGGTGTATTGTGTCATCGGGGCAGCCATTGCCAATTTGAGTTTGCAACAAGGAGACAAACAATTGTGGACCATTTTATTGAGCAGCTGCATCGGTTACCTGCTTCCTAATCCCTCCCTGAAATTCTCCTCGAACGGGAACCACGGGAACCTCGTGTCCAGTACCAGTGTCAGTCACCACTCCAATCACAATCAGAACCCCATTTTGGGCGGAGACACGCCTCTGACGTCCAGTAATATCCCCTCGGACAGCCACAGAACTCTGGAATTATGAGTCACCAAAACCAATTTTACTTAACCTTACCCAGTGACAGTTCCATGGAGGTGTTTCCCCACAACACGTTGTGCTGTTACACGGCCAAATTACCTCAGGCCATCCCCTTAGATCACGAAGCCCATTGGGAAGTGGCTTTAGTGGAAATCATTCACCCAACCCAAGTCCTCAATGTCCTTCCCAATCAAAATTTTTTTCATGTGGAAGTTCATGACGAGCCATTGCAACAGGAGTTGAATAAGAAAGTCATATATGACAATAAAACCTATAATGAGAAAACTCAAAAGTGGACCTACCACTTTTTCATTTCCCCAGGCTATTATTTTAGTGGTCAACATTTGGTCAGCACCATAGCCTCCAGGTTTAATGCCGTGTTTGGGAAAGCTTTGGAGCATGTTAACAAAAGTGTCACCATGGAGTACCACAAAACAGCTCGTCGCTTCTCGATGAAATTTGAGCGGAGTAAAATCATGTCCATTTTATTTTGTCCTGAATTGTTTGACATGTTGGGCGGAGACATGAACCTGAGAATGAGCATACTCAAGAACAACGAATTACCCATCGTTTACGACAACGAGTCTTTTAGCAAGTTATTTCGTACCCCAGTAGAACTGAACCAAGGACTGAATTTGATGTTCGTGTACTCCGATGTGGTGGAGTATAACGTGGTGGGACACACCTCCGTACCGTTACTGCGTGTCATTCCTTTCAAAGTGGATTCTGCCGCGAACGCTGACGAGGAAGGTGGAAACACTTACCACGTCCACCGCGAATTTGTCCATCCTCACTATTTGCCAGTCAGCAAGTCGTATTTGGACACGGTCAACATTACTATAAAAGGAGATCTGGGACAAAATATTCCATTTACCAAAGGAAAAGTCACGGTGAAACTCCATTTTCGAAAACGGTTCTCTCACGATTCGTAAGTAAGTCATGTATCCAGTGTACCAAGGGGTTGCACGACAGCGAGGACACGGTTTAGGAGACATGTTAAAATCGGCCTTTCGTTCGGTGGCCCCGGTGTTGAAACCGATGGTGACACGCGGATTGCACGCCTTGAAAGATGCGGCACTGACGCAAGGCAAAGAATTTCTCCAAAATGTCATCATCGACAAACAAAACCCTAAAGAAGCCTTCATGAGGGCAGGCAAAAATGTCCTGCTGCAAACGGGTAAAGACATTTTAGGCCGACGAGACACACCTATAAATGCCCTGCACGCTACCGAGTCAGGCATTCAGCAAGGACAAGGCAGAAAGAGACGACGAAGAAAACACCCTTTCACCAGACTTCAAGCTAGAAAAGCCAAGAAAAGAAGAACCGTTCGAGACTTAGACGTTTTCGATTATTGAGACACAGAAAAAATGATGCACCGAGAGTCATGTGCTTGTTCCAAGACGGAACTGGATATGTTTGCCATGCCCCCCACGATGATGACGATGCAAGAATCCCAGTGGGTGGAATTTCATCCCGTCTCCTCTTTGACGGATTCCGCTCCCATCGAGTTCGAAATCAAAGGACAACCCGAAGATTACATCGATCTGAATAGCAGTTACCTGTATTTGAAAGTCAAAGTGATCAAAACTGAAAACACCAATCCTGGAGTCAATGATAGGGTAGCGCCCGTCAACAATTTCATGCATTCCTTGTTCAGCGAAGTGGACTTGTACTTGAATAACAAACTGGTCAGCAGCAGCATGGATACTTACCCATATCGTGCCTACTTGGAAAATCTCTTGACGTACGGAAAAGAAGCCAAGAATACTCATCTGGATGCTTGCGTGGTATGGAAACCTGACACGGCAGGTGCAGGCACGTTTAGCGACACAGCCCTGACAGAAGATGACAATCCTCACAATGTGGGGTTTAACACACGTAGAACTAAAATTTTGCAAGGACGTAGTTTAGAACTGATGGATCGTTTGCATTTGGACATGTGGTTACAAGAAAAGTATTTACTGAACGGAGTTGATATTCGCCTGAGACTGAATCGTAGCACTGCCGCTTTCCATTTGATGGCCCATGCCAACGAATACAAAACTGTTATCCAAGAAGCCAGACTTTACGTACGCCGTGTGGAAGTGTTACCTAAAGTGGGAAACGACATCAGTCAGACGTTGAGCAGAACGACCGCCAAGTATCCCATAAGACGTGTGGAAGTGAAAACGTTCACCATTCCTGTTGGACAGCGATCCATGATCGAAGATCATCTGTTCCAAGGACAGTTACCCAAGCGTTTGATCGTTGGTATCGTCAGGAATTCAGCTTTCAATGGACTTCACAACGAAAATCCTTTTGAGTTTCGACACTCTAGCGTGTCCAAAATCGAAGTCAGTCGTGACAGCAAGACCTTGTGTACACGACCCTTTGAGCCTAACTTTGCCCAGAACAATTACTTGAGATCGTACTTGTCCCTGTACGAAGCCACCGGACAGTTAGGAACCAATACCAGTCACGGTATTACGTACGAAGATTATGCAGGAGGCTACGCTTTGTGGGCTTTCGATTTCACTCCAGACCAAGGCAGCGACGAGGGACATTTCCACCCTATAAAATCTGGCCAGATTCGTGTGGAAATTCAGTTTGCAAATCGAGACCCTGCTGATCCAACGTTGAACGTGATCCTGTATGCAGAATTTGACAATACGATAGAAATCAACAGTTTGAGAGAAGTCATTCTAGATTACTAGAAGCCATGGAAGACTGTTATCCCTCTTTACCTAGTGAAGAAACTTTGGACATGAAATGTGAGGAGACCGTGGAAGGAGAATCCCAAGACAAAGACGAAGAAATTGTCATGATGAAGTCGAGATGGCCAGAACAAGAAGCCCATTTAGTCTCCTGTTTTGCCAAACACTTGGTCGACAAAATGACGGAATTGATCAAGAAAAATTGTTATGGATGTCAAAACGATCATCCCAGTCAAATTCAACACGATAAATGCCTGATGTTGAGTCAAGAAGAAAAATTGGACGAGTATCTGGACGAAGCTTGGAGTCTCATCTCAAACAAAGACGTGTTGCACCAGTGGTATAAAGACTTGCGTGAACATTCTTGTCCACCATTAACCACTCAAGAGATCCATCGTATCGAAGCTCTCCTGAATCAGAGTGAGGAAACAGAACGAATAACCGTTTATTCGTCAGACATTTTCAAGCAAAAAGTCAGGATCGAATTGACGACTTATTATTACCTGTGAAGAAGAAAAAAACACAAATCAATGGATACCTGGGAACTTTATTACCTTTTGAACCATAGTTCGTATACGGCTTCTTGGAATCCTGTCGTCTGTGCTAAAGATGAACTCCCTCATCGCAAACCTAAAGACCATCAAGCTTACGTGATCAACACAGACGAAAGTCATCTCCCAGGAACCCACTGGGTAGCCGTCTACTTTCCTCAAGAAGGATGTGTGGAATATTTCGATTCGTACGGATTGCCCCCTTTGGAAGACGATATCATCGACTTTATGAGAAGAAATGCTCAAACCACCCGATTCAATAACGTGAAATTACAAGGCACAGATTCCTTGGTGTGTGGACAGTACTGTGTGTATTTTCTGCATCATCGCAGCCTGGGCTATTCCTTAGAACATTTAGTGACTCATTTTGATCCTCGTTCTTCTGCTAGAAACGATGTGAAAGTAGATCGATGGTTTTGTGACCATTATGCTTATCTTTTGTCTCAAGCTAGGAAACGTAGTGTCCATCAATGGCCTAATGATTTCCAACAGTGGAAATCACAATTTCATTCACAACGTTGTCAGCCTTGTTTAAAGTAGATTGTATTTGAAGAAAAAAATGTTTGTAATTTGAAAAAAAATTGTTTGATGTTATAATGTTGGATTATTGTTAGAGTTGTTGTTAGTTAGTGTTAAGTGATTTTTGAATAAAAAATGTTGTGTTTTGAAAAAAATGCCTTTGTGGTTTGTTTAGCTAGAAGAATGTTGGATTGATGCTCTTTCATTTCTTACTATCCCTCTCATGAACGTTGCGGCTCGAAAACCGTGTGGGGGATGTTTTCCTTCACGTCCGCGCTTTCACTTTAAGAACCGGGTTGTTCCCAGTCTAGCCATCCATTGTCGACTCATCCTCCTAAGAAGATGTGCTCCAAACTAGCTAAGCTCAACGAAGCCTACGTGAATCTGCATAGGGTCAGACACAGTCTGATACCGAAGCCAGAAGAAATAGAGAATGTGAGAATGTTAAAAATCACTGAAGACCTGATAGAAGAGCTCTTCAGAGAAGAAATGAACAGGGAAAAAGAAGAATGGACAGAGAAGTACAGACTTCAGAGACAGCAGCAACAACAACAACAGCAGCAGCAACAACAACAACAGCAGCAGCAACAGCCTGAAGCTGACAGAGGCTTTGTGGATTGTCGTATCGACACCAAAGAATTCTTCTTCTCTTTCCGAAGAAGCAGACCTATCGCCAGAAAGTCTATCCTCAGAGGACATCGCATTCTTAGAAACTAAAAAAGAATGCCATAGCAAAACAAAAAACAGCCCTTTTCAGGGCTACCCAATACTCTAGAAAAGAAATAACGATCGATTTGCCAATGTATGTAGGTAGAGTAGTGTGAAAATAAACACTAACTCTAGCTTTTAAAAATGTGAGCGTATGAGTTTGTGTGATTGTGTTTGTAAGTGATAAAGTAGGTTGGTGTGGATAGTAGATTAAAATGATGTTTGTTTTTGGGGTTGTTTGAGGTGTATATTAGGGGTTAGATTGGATTGCTTTGCGTATGTGGATAGTCTATTGAAGTGATGGGTAGCATAAAAAAGTGAGCGAGTGTTTCTTTTAGGTCCGCGCGTTGTTGTTGTTTTTTTTTTTTTTTTTTTTTGGTCATGATCTAGGTAAGATGAATTTTATGTTTTTAGGGGGATGTTTTCCTTCACGTACGCGCTTTCAGTATAAATTGAAACTCGTTCGGCAGTCCAGCTACCCTTGTTGATTGATCAACACCAAAAATGAACACGAGACTGGAGAAACTGTTGGAGCTTCATGTGCATCTGGAATATGCCAGGCGCATATTAAATGAACTGGCCGCGGAAGCCATTGTCGAGGAGGGAAGGATAAGAGAGGAGGAGAGAAGATATAAAGAAGAAGAAGAAAGAAGATATAAAGAGGAAAGAAGAAACAAAGAAGAGGAGGAGGAAAAGGAGAGAAGAAATTTCAAAATCCCAGAGAGCGAAAATTGGGATTCTGAAGCAACATATCCTGCCTCTGCTCTCTCCCCCCAAAAGGTAAAAAGTAACTGGGGGATAAGATGTGTATGTGGTGCCAGGCCTGGAAGGTGCCACCATTAACCAGGTGTCCATGAAGTTCCAAACAAAACAGCCCTTTTCAGGGCTACCCAATACTCTAGAAAAGAAATAACGATCGATTTGCCAATGTGTGTAGGTAGAGTAGTGTGAATATAAACACTAACTCTTTTTAATGTGTGAGGGTATGTGTTGGTGTGTTTGTGTTTGTAAGAGTAAAGGTATGTTTGTGCGAATAGTAGATTATGAGTTTCTTTATTGTTTATTAGCAAATGTGGAGAGTATAGTTTGGGTTATATTATATGAAATGAAAAAGTAGGGGATGTTTTCCTTCACGTACGCGCGATGTTGGGTCATCATCTAGGTAAGATCCATTTTATGTTTTAGGGGGATGTTTTCCTTCACGTTCGCGCTTTTCGTATAAGAACCCACAGTATTCGTTGTTCAAACCATTCTGCAAAGAATACAAAGAAGATGGCGTCAAACCACCTTAACAAAATGGAAAAATTGCAAAACGTCATGGACAATTTAGGAATGTTTGAGCAAATGTTGGTTAACCTAAACGAGGATCACTACTCATATAGTCCCCATAGAGTGAAGATGGAGATAAACAATTTACGAAAAATGAAGGTAATCATTAGTGATCTGTTGAAAGAAATAAAGGAGGAAAAGGAGGATGAAGAGGAAAGGATAAGGATGAGAGAATGGAATGAAAAAATTGAAAAAGAAGAAGAAAATGAAAAGAGGAAGAAAGAAGAGGAGGAAGAGAAGAAGAAAGAAGAGGAGAAGAAAAAAAAGAAAGAGAAGAAGAGTGTAGGAGATAAAATAAGAACTTGGTGGAGGAAAAGAAGAAATTAGAAGAAGAAGAAAACCCAAAGGCCCTTTTCAGGGCCAGCCATATTTCTCGAAAAGAGATAGCCTTTCCATTGCCTACCCCTTTTTTTAAAAAAATTTTTTTTAAAAATTTAAAAAAAAAATCCCATGTTAAATTCCCCTTGTCCGTAGAGTGACCCACGATTTATTCCCATGTTAAATTCCCCTTGTCCGTAGATTGACCCACGATTTTTCGCCATGTTAAATTTCCATTGTCCGTAGAGTGACCCAGGGGTGTTTTGAGTGGAATTTCCATTGTCCGTAGGGTGCCCCACTTCACTACTCCCGGGTTCTTCCTCCACCATAGCCTATCGTGTGCTGAAAAATGGCGTTATGGGTGTAGTTGAAATAGGAATGAACAACGGAAAATGTAAGGTCAACCAAACATGAAAATTAGTTTTACAATGATTTACATTTGTTTTGATTATGTTGCGCCGCTCTCGGAGATGCATGTGCCTACCTGCTTTCAGGATAACTTAAGGTGAAATGAAGAAGTAGATATGGAAGTAAGGAAGGAGTAGCTGAAGATATAAATGTCACTCTCAAGCGTGATAATAAGGTCACAGTTACCTACTCGTTATGGTCGAATTGCACTCGAACAGATGCATACACATACAAATATTCATATGTGCGGAATAAATAGGGTCGAAGATATAAAGATGGAAAGAAAGAATGGGTGAAAATACAAAAGTCACCCAGGCATGAAAATTAGTCACAGTAACGTAGTTTTGGTATGACCAAGTTTCTTTCTTAAATTGGTTGTTTTTAACGGCATGTTCAGCACATTAATGACTTCATCATTCGGAGGAATTGGATCTAAGTGACGAGGACACACATAGAGTTTGCCTGGGCAGGGATAGAGCCATTGAACCTTGAATAAGACATTATTGCAAATGAGCTTCGAAACACACTCTTCTCCGATATGCATCCACGTTCAGTTTTAAGAGCATGTGAAATTGGCTCGAAGAAATTAAGAGAGTTGCGAGCGAATGCCTGAAGGACCATAATCACTCAAGCGTGAAAAGTAAATCATTGAGTTTGTTTTGGTATGGCATGCATGGAGGTTTGTTTTCATACCAGTTTTCATGAATGTAGGAGAAATGGATTCAATATTTTAAGGATGTAACGAATGAACATACAGACGAGCAAAAGAAAATAATCTAAGGGCAAAATATATTCCATTCCATCTTCCTTGGCGAGAAGGTTAAAGAAAACCTAACACAGTGCCTGTATTATGAGATGACTTAATGTGTAATGCAAAGAATAGTATTTTTTATGAAATTGGAGATTCTGTCCATGACGATAAGAAATAGTGCAATTCTTATGTCACTTGTTTAGGTTCGAATAAACAGTAACACAAGAAAGAGTGAAAACAACAAGCTTTGAAAAATATACAACACTTTATTTCCCTGGAAAAATGAAAAAATATGGACTTAAGTTTTATAGAATCGAATCCAAAAATAATCAGAGAATAAAATTTTAGTAGTCCTAATAACAAAATGTTCTATTGATTTCACGTTCGAACCTCGACGAAGAATCCAAGATGGAAGACAATGGCGTATGCTACAATCTGTAGTGTTGAAGTCTACATTTCCTCTTAGAAATAAGAATTAGCACTCCGGTTTCTGATAGCTGAATAAATTTGTATTTTAAAAAAAAAAACTGTTCTTGTTCCACAATTATACATGAGCACGTATTTTCCAGAAAAATAACAGAATTAATCCTTTTGAATCCAAGTAATTTGAATGAACAGCACAACATACAACAGTTTAACAACCCAGCATATACTGAGATTAATTCTCCAAAACATGGGTTGGCTTTCTAAAACGTAAACAATGGTAACGTGATCATCTGGTAGTTTATAGAAGCAAGTATTTGTTAAAGATCACATTTACCCAATGTGACCCTGAAGAAAACCAATCATTTTTACACTAAGAAATAAAATTTAAAAAATTGTTTATATCTTAAAGACAAAGTACCATCATGAGCTTGGAAACAACCAATCATTTTAAAAGAAAATAGAACTTGTTTACGAAGGTTGCTACAAATTCTGAAACAAGGTCAAGATTTAGATCAACACCTGGTGTTTATAAACTAACATTCAAGATAAAACTATTTTCTTTTAAAAAAAAAAAGTATCATAACTAGTGAATAAATTTACATTACAATGTCATGTAATGAAATTTTTTTTTTAAACTGACACAAAATTACATTGAAATATAAATTAAATCAGATAAAATTAAAACAAATATACATAACAGCAATGGTATGTACAATACATATTGTAACAAACCAAAGGGGTTTCTTTACAGGGCGATTTCAAACCCAACGTGAATCCTGCTAGAACTCAAAAGTTTCCCCTGATTCCAAAGATTTCCTTACAACTACTGTTGTAAACTGGAAAGCCCAACTCGTCCAGTCTATAAATAATCTTGCTCTAATACACGACCACAAATCTCACAATTTCTCAATTGCCTGTCAGCCTCGCAACTGCATTGTTTCTCATTAAATTTCCATAACGTACCGCCAGTATTTCCCTCCATGAACTATATAACTCTGCCACCTAATACAAGCAGAGGCGGTGTTAGGAGTACGCGGGGCCAGATTATCGGTATCTCGATTGGTATGCTACTGCAAACACTGATTATTTCTAGACTAGATCAACTTTCGCGAATGACCATAGACTAGAGATAGACGAAACATCGCCCGCCTAGCCCAACGGCTCCCGCGCAACCCTGCCAAAATTTGAAAAACTGAGATCCAAGTTATCGGAGCCGTTGCCAGCTAGTGGCGTTGAGAAGATAGCTGCATCTGTCTGCATATGTGCTGCCACCTGTTAGTTGCGTGACTAAGTTGACTTCGCAACTTTGCGTGCATTACGTGCGGCCTGTATCAGCGTTTCCAATTTACCGGAGAATATAGCTTGACAAACTCATAAGGACGACGTTAGGCCTGAAGCGCGGGGCCCACTCAAGAGCGAGGCCTGGGGCGGTCTCCCCACTTGCCGCCCCCATACGCCGTTTATGAATACAGGGAACTATTTTAACTATGCCACCTTAGGCCAGTCAAATCAGGATTTGGACATAGAACACAATAAATTTTACTATATATTCTCTACATTTGTTTCTCAGTACTGAACTTTCCGCTGTGTGACAATCAATACAAATCATATTTTAATCTAATATATTTTTAAAGATGGCTTCACTTTGAGGTTGACCGGCATTTTTTAAGGCTGAACTGTAAACAAACCAGCATACAATGGAACACAGATTTCACTTTCGGATCATCACCAAGACCTTATAACTCGCTACAATGTCACCGAAACACACACAGACAACTACACAATAAGCTCATATTCTAAGGAATAAACGGTTGCCTTTAAATCCATACCAAGAATGTCTAAATCTACCTCTTGTATAACCACCAATAGACTGGGACTACATGTGTGGGTAATTAACCGGTACTATTAATTTTGACCTGATTCCTTTCAGGCCCAATTTTTTGGGACAATTTTATTTATAACTTTTATATTTGCATGCCACACCTATTTCAACTTTATACATGAAGTCTTTTTGAATTTCCTTGCAAACAAGAAATGTGAAACCTGTCAGAAAGCGTGTAGTGCTGGTGTTCCACAGGGTGCAAGTTTTGGTCCACGTGCTCTTAAGAAACCCAAACTAAATTTGCTATATCTTCCTTAATGACAGGAATTTTTCAACGCAGTTAAAATCTAATTGTAACACAAGATAAGGCCTGTCTGCAAATATGTTTGAAATTTAAAAATATTGATAAATAAATTTTAATGGAAATTTAAATAAACATTTCAATTTTAAAAACTAAATTTTTATTGAAAATGTAAATTTTCATACAAATTTTAAAATTCAGTTTGACAAATTTTAAACCTTAAAAATGACTAAAGAATGATATTTGAAACAGATGATAGTTCGGGACTGTACAACTGATAACATTTTTCCCAGGGGTGGTGAAATAACATAGCTCATAGTGATTTTGGCAGCAAACCACAATATGCCTGTCCAGATGCATATAAGTGCATACACTAAAGAAACAATGACAGGTGCTATATTCCATATTTATTGTGTCAGGTACTTAGGCAGTTGTTTGTATAACTAATAACGCACTCAAATTTAAAGTTCTGATGGGACCACTACCATGTTTTATAGCAAAAAAATGCATTCCAATTCAGTGTCGTTAATTACAAAAGTTGACAATGTGACAGGAAAATACAGTTTCTGGGAAGGCTCTACCTTACTAAACAATGGTGTTAATCTCTCTCATATAAACCTAAGCCATGTCTTTGAGGTGCTATATATCAGTGTGGTGATATGAACTAATCTTGGTCACTTATGGCAGTACACTGCACATGCCATTATGAAACCTTGCTATCACCACCGGACTACTGGAGAGCTTCCAAGATGATCCAACTCTAACGACTTTGTTCCAGATACTAGGCTAGACCTGAAAAGAAATAACATGTTTCACTTAATTCTAGAAAACAGTAAGATATAGGTAAATGATGTTAAAATGTGTTAGATATGGTGATTTCAAAATAACATTAAGGTTGGAAATTCATCGTAAAAATATATTAGGTTTCTAGAAGCATATTTAGCCATTTACAGGTTGAATAACTAATCAGGTAGACTATGTATCATACAATTTAAGGCAATGTTGGGGCGATGAGGTTTGATGATTGGTGCAAACATTAGTATATACCAGTATACAGAAACGTCCAGCGACAATGTACTAAATTCAAATATATTACTATAAGCAATCTTATTCATGAGGGAAATAACACTTTTGGATATTGCAAGTGAATACGTTCAAATGTGACCACACGGATCAACTATAGGTACCAATAAATCTACATCATCAACTAAATGTGAAATTCTGATCCCCAAAACTTGTTAACAAGGATTGAAATTTGCATATGTGGGACATATACAATGTACTTGTTAAGATCAATAGTGCAAACATAATTCAAATGATCTGTTCGAACATTTATAATGTATGTTTAAGAGTGTTGGTTACCAATTATTAAGCTCATTGATTCAATGGAATCAGAGATCAGCTGATGCTACAACACCTCACTCTGTTAATGTACTAAACTGAAAAATGTTACCATACATAGATATATACATGTACATGATGAAAATAACATTTTGAGATATCTTCAGTGCACACAGCCAGGCATGTGCCTTACAGATTCACTATAGGTACAATGTCAGTCTGTCCGTATATGATGTTCTGATCCCAAACAGTCTAAACTATATGGATATTTGTTCATGTGGAATATGTAACCACGTTAAGATCAGTTGTACAAAGTTCAAATAATCTGTTTGAATATTTCTCATGTAATCTTTAGAGTGTCAGTTAACAAATATTATTAGTAATTAATAATGCATAAAGCATGATGAATCATTAGAATTCCCATAACATCAAATGGCCACAATGCCGCACTACATCAATCAATATCTTAACCAAACTGAGCAATAAAATCGAATGCATTTTGTGTTCAACTTTGCTGTTTTCTTACATCCATAGGTAAATATACATGGGGAAAATATATTGTATCCACTTGACCCGTATTTCATTCTCTGACAGTAAAATGAGTACTTGAGTAGGTTCTAGCATAAAGTTTTCATCTCTGTACTCTCATTAAATACCCTATAACTATGTTTATAAACAATTACTGAAGGCTACCGTATTTACCGTATGTTTTCGGACACCGTTTATTCTCTGATACCATTTTTAGGGAAATATAATATTTAAATACCTTGTAAGTTTTCGGACGTTGCTCCGCTATAATCTAGGAAATCCTGCTGCGTTGTTTTAATGTAAAATTCAAAGCGTCTTTGCTCTTAATTTAACTGATACAAAGTTCGCTTCATTTGGTCGCCAATTATTTAATGTGATCAAGAACTTTGTTGAACTAATATAATTTAAAATTCTTAATCGTATGTATGTATGTATGTAGATAGACAGATAAACATTTTTATAGGAAGCCATACACAATAAATAGCAATATCAAAGAATGAAAAGAAATATGATTTAATGCTGTAATATATTTCGTTGTATAGGCCAGAGAAACCCCATATAAGCTAAACCTATTTTCATCACAATAAGAGTGAAGACAAACACGCATTTCCCTCCAAAACAGAACCCGCTGTTACCATTTCGAACCATACAGATTCATCCATGTAAAAACAAACACAAGCATCCAACCGATGGACCAATTTTTACGAGTACATATCCGGCCAAACCAGGCATATTACGTTATTACATTGTTACAAACATATCCATTTTACCAGAGAGAAACTTATAAACTCTCTCACATTCCCTCTCTCACACAGATCAGCAACTAGTGATCACCTACCAAGTTGTTTGGATTTGGGCCTTTAACCACACTGGCCCCAAAGGGTATCTACCATTCGTCTCTGTCTCTGCCTCTACCTCTTCCTCTGCCCCATGACTCACTTTACTCATATGCGAGCCCAGGGGCTCATGCATGTTTAGTAACCACAAAACTCACACATGTAGCTAGTCATGTGAGGGGGCAGAGGATAGATACGTCTGCCTGTGCCCCAAAGGCATTCATGCTACTCTACTTGCAGAGTGTGTTGTACTCAGACAGTCAAGTCTATGGTAGCGATCAATACAAAATACGCAATGCGAGCCTCAGAGTAATGAATAAAGATTGTTCTTTTATTTCTAAACTCGACTTTTGTTGTCTGTACATCGGCAAATCGCACGGTATCTTATTCGTTCTCTGTAATTTGTTCCATTTCCGCTAGCACAATTAGAAATTCATCCGCAATGATTGTTTTATCATCGATTGCTACCAAATATAGTTTACTTATCGTATTCTGACTGCTTTGTGTGGCCACAAGTAATTCGGAGTATACGTGTTTTCGAGAATGCAGTCGCATGGGAATAATTAGCTGGCTCCTCCAGAAACACCGGTTACTATCGATATAGCTCCGATAATAATATCAATTGGTGTACCAACAATAGTTGCTGTGAACGTGATTCCAGTCACACCAATACCTACAGCTGCTGCTGTTGTAAAGTCAAGCCAAATTTCCTTAGAAGGTTCTTGGTGACCGCTTAAAAGCAAAGAAACCCCAGCCACTTCTAAGTCGTCAAATATCATTTTGCTATGCGTTTGGACGTTGTCAAGAGTTGTAAGTTGAAACACATATTTTGGTGCGGTAAGACCATGCTGGGTACTTATGGGCCATGTAAATTGTCGCACAATAGCAGTTGATTGGTGTGCGTCTATGGTAGGCGCAAGAAATGAAAACGTTGCAGTGGTTCTCGACAGCATAAATGGCAACAAACGTAATCGTGTAAAACGTAAAGGAGGTAATACAGGCATCCACAATGCGTCAAATACAACTATACCATCAGCAGCAGTTGTACCAAGCCAAATTGCTTCGTATGAGTTATTTTTGATGGTTAGTGTGACTGTATGTTTGACCCCAAAATTAACCTTGTGAACATCTCTACAAAACCCAAATATGTGACTGAGGGTAAATTCGCACGAAAATCATAATGAGGCTCCACCAATTTGCACTGTTAAACAACACAAAGATGTCATTGTTAACAAATCTCACTTTGGTATTGGCGGGATATCGGAACCGTCATTCTGCACCCGTTTTCCCTCCGTTTCCAAAAGTGCCTCACCTAGATAAAAAAAAGTGAAGATGTGTTTGCACTTCCAGTTCTATTCTTAAATGATTGGGATCCCTTGCTGGATATAAGCAATACTGGAAATCTCTCTTGCTTCGATCCACTAACACTGGCAGCTACCATATCAAATGCCGGATCAAATGCCTCTTTGAAATGAGCGTGACACTTTGCCATCCAAATCCATCCACCATTGCCATACTTGCAATTGCTGAATCTGGCAATCCTGCTGAGCGGCCTCGTCAAAGACTTTACTAGCTGAGGTTTCATTTAAGATGGTCGTGTTATTAATCACCGTATTCGATTTCGAGACGACTGAGCTGCCCGAGAGTCCAGATGTTTCCAATGATCCACAGCGGCACTTTTAACACTATCCATGACTCGCATGTAACTTGTTTAGCGATTGGAGCAGCGCGTAATGATAAGGCTGTGAGTGCTTTTGGTGCAATCGCAAATAATCCACGAATAACATAACCAAGCCCAGTTATGTAATATGTCATGTACATAGATTTCTCGCGTTAATGACATGCACGACTGTCTTTGTTTTTATTATTAAATATCCGGTCGATCTCTAACGTAAAGTTGTATCGTCAATGTATCACAACAAGGGATAAAAGAATATGTGTCAGTCGATTATCATGGAATGGAAGATACAAAGGTACTGTGGGCGTAATCGATATCAAATCACCTCGCTCCACGATTGTCGAGAACCCAAACAGAATATAACTCAGAACAGTTAATCATGTCTATTCGAAACAACAACTGATGGCGTCACAAGTTAAATTAACCTGGGTCGTTCTGGTAATTATCACAATGTCAGGCGGATATGATATCTCACACGTAAAATCATGTATGATCTGAAATGTTACCAGATCAACCTAAGCCTGATCTTACATACCACAGTGCAATGTCGATAGCATACGATTGAGATTATATGGCAATGACAGAACTGAGTGTGGGCTCATGAGCACGAACTGAAATTTTAGAGTCTTTGCCTGACAACACCGAAATTCTTCGTGAATTTATTTATTGATCGATTGTTTGTCGTACGAGCCAATCTCATTAAAATCAGATATCCACTGTCATACATGAAGATCTGACAGTGACCGCTTAGGGGTCATGTTCTGGTAGCATATGCTATTACCATATTCACTAATTTTAATAACCAATTAGATGAAGTCTTACAAATTCGCGTTTAGAGGCTGAACAGTGTGGATGAAGAGCATGAATATGTACCGAACGATGAATCACCTGTAAATCATGTTGACATGACCATGATTTTAATGAATCCATTTATAAGCGTGGACGTCAATGTGCCGATATGGATCTGATTTAATGCGACTAATCCAACACTGAGAGAACAAATTGCATTATGGGTCGTTAAAGGAGGTACGAAAGCTAAGATTGCACTTGGTGGCACTCATTGCAAACAAACAAACAATGGACGCAAAAAACGGACGTTATCCAAAATATACTACAGCCCATCGTGGATACTGGAGAGGTGAACCTGCCGTGGAAGAGTTAGCCACTTCCGCCCAGGTAATTCATGGGATTGCTTGAACATGGTTGGTCAAACAAGCGCTGTGGCAAATTTATATATCCGTACCAAAAATGATTTCACAATGATGGTTCGATGTCCTAAAACCAAATGAGGATCATCCAGCTAGTTTGCTATTTCTTCAAATATTAATCCTAAGTTAGCTTGCAATAGCAAAATGACCAAACGCGTTAGTGCTAATGCCATCTGGTAGTATCCATTGCATGGTATCCAGCAATGACAAACTCATTTTAGTGCATCGGTATACGCCTATGTGATGGTTCTTGGGTCGGACCATATTTGCGGTGTATGTGAATTCACGACGGTCCCGAATACATTCCAGGTACAGTTCGTGTTTAAGATCTTCCTGCA
Source organism: Sinohyriopsis cumingii (assembly GCA_028554795.2). NCBI lineage: Eukaryota > Metazoa > Mollusca > Bivalvia > Unionida > Unionidae > Sinohyriopsis > Sinohyriopsis cumingii. The sequence continues at coordinate 116,216,664 of CM068838.1, read as the reverse complement.
CAATCCCCTTTGACTTTTTGATACTTTTGCCAGACCTCTGCGGTTCAACCACAATCAAGTATATTTTGGTTCGCAGTCCCACATACTCTTCGATCAGTTTACCCAAGCATTCGTCTTTTGAACTTGCCAATCACCATTTATATTGGTGGCACTAAACAACTGGTGTTTTTCGGATAACCGTTGGCAACAAACTCATTCATCAAACTTGGCTTCGGCTATGACCGCATAAATCTCATCGGCGGTGATATGCATCAGCAATGAGTCAATGACGGTGTACAGCATCCTGCCCCGATCCTGATAAAGTGGTTTGATTTTGTGATATTAAACTTCATACATAAGCAGCTTCGACAAGATCAGCACAGTCGTACCAACATATATAGGTTTTGCCAGCTTGAATTTTTAATTTTTACTGTGAACGGCAAGAGTCCACCATCAAAGATTTTTTTCTGGTCTCGAAGGAGAGATCTATCTTGTTCAATATTATCACGGGACAAGATCGACTCGAATTCGTTTGAGCAGATTTTCCATGGTTTTTCAAACCGCGGCATTGACCTTGAGCTTGAAAAAGTCCTTTTCAATTTACTTTGTATCGTTTGTGCGTAGGTGCGTTGTTACGACCCTATGGTCACTAAGTTACATAAATAATAAGAATTAACAAATTTTGTAAAACTTAACAAACATTATAACCAGGACGTTTACGTTTGCTCTTTATCAATAGGAGAACTCTGCTCTTTTCACAAATACATCAGCTGAGTGGCTGCGGAGAACTCACCAATGCTATCAGCCGTGATAATTATGCGTGATGGTTAGTCGAGCTGCTATCTAATCCATTTTGCTGTAACTTCGATCGATCTGAGAAATACTTCAACTGTGTTTAGGGCGCTATCACTTTGTGAATGATAAAGAACTGGCGGCTCTGATTTGCTATCAAATATAACAGAACAAGTATGAAATTTGTCGAGCGATTTGCACTGTCTGATCGAAATCATTCGCGTTTGTGTGTCATAGCTTTCTGCTCAAAGATTCAGGCATTCAAAATCCGTATGGATGATGTACGAGACTTTCGTCTTTAAATGTACTGCAGTAAATTTGACAATGATTTTACCAGGCTCTGGCATAGTTGTGCGATGTGGTTTGTCACTGATACTGCAACAGTAAAAGTCGTAACTGGTGAGCAGTTCGTGAGTGTTAAATAAACGCATGCAACGTCAATATGGAAAGTTTTTATGTTCGTGCTTATTGTGTCGGTTAAGTAGCCAAGCAAGATTCTGTATCCATACATAATGCGGTACCAGTTCTGCTTCGCTCATTTCATTCAGCAGCGACAAGTCATCATAATTTGTTTGTGCTGATCATGGGGAGAGAGTGCCAACGGATAAAAACCTTTGTCATACGGGAATACATTAACAGCGATACCCGGGTTAAGTGTTTCAAATTTCTTCATTGTGGCTTTGGTAATTCAATGTTGCCAAAGTTGTTTACCCAGGTGTCACCCGTATTTTCGAGGCATATATTGGTGATCACTGACTGGGTATAGCGCTAACAAAATTCCACATTCAAAACATCTGTTGTCAAAATTTATAACTCATCTTGGTGATACTCAGTTTAGTGTTGCTATGTAACTGGATCCACGACATAGTTGATACAACGAGAGATGGACCTCAACATGGGAACATCTTTCGAGAGTCCATCCTGATCCTCTATAGGTGTATTTCTCCAGCGTTTCGAGAATCTTTTCAATGTCTCTGCCAATTTCATCATTGATGGTGCTTATGTATTTGCAGTTAAGGAGTACTCGGGCACCACTATGAATCTACGGTGTGGTAGTTTTATATCCATCTTTGTCACGACTGAGTGGCATAACCACATGCACACTAAGGACAATGTCTGCTTTAATCATATCTGGACCAATGTTTTGTGACACCACTACGATTTCAGGAATCATATCTTCCAATAGTTGTATGGCGTCTTAACTTGGTGTGTATGTGGGTAGGATAATGGCAACGTGAATTTCCAACTCACTTCTACGCTTTTCAAATGTGAATTCAGGTACTGGTGATTGTTATGCTTTGCACGAACATATTTAGCCGCTTCAATAACGACATCAGATGTAAAACAACGATGACGGTTTTTGTTTATCCTCGTCTAGTACCGCAAGAATGTCAGCTTTTTTTTAACCTTTGAGCATTCGGATATTATGATCACGTCCAAATTGTTTTAGTTGCTGTACCTTTGTTTCATTTGCAATCGCTGCTGTTGGTGCTGCAGCAGTGGCATCTGGTGGCGAGGGTGTTAGTTGTGCATTCAATACAAATATGGGTCTTAATAATTCAAGTATGTCAGCCTTTCTCATATGACTTGGTATGTATATTCCATGTCGTCGTGCGAGCTGTTTTAGCTGTGATACAGTAGGCATGTTTATACTAAGGGAGGGTGAAGCGTCTTTCTGACTGAATTTTTTTATTGATGGCTTGTTTTGTTGTTTGTATTTTGTCAGGATCAGAAACCGTTTATTTTTGTTGTTGCTGTATCTGTTTGTGCTTGGGCAGCCACATGTGTTTGTGGTTTTGATTTGTTTCTGCGCGATTAATGATATTCACGAACAAATCCACAAAGTTGGCAGAGTTTACCCGGATGTCACATTTCAGGCAGAGTAGTGCCCCTAGGCAATCATATAATATCTACTTGTGTGTTTTAACGTACTCATAATGGCATATTCTGCCAAAGATTTCATGGCAGGCTGCTTTTCATTTGTTGCGTCCCGAAGTCACTGAGCTTCCTTGCCGTCGCATCCAATGAAATTCACAGACCGGAAGCACTAAATTAAACTATCTGATCGATCTGCCAAGGTGTAGATAGTGTTAACATATCGGAACCTTGGCTAGCGAAGATGCCAATACGGACAAGCGAGCATTTTATCTAACTGACATGAACAATCTCTTGACCTTTTCCGTGGTTCTTAACCTAACTGAGTCTTGATGCCAACTCGTCGCTATTTTATCTTCTCCGCATCACCATGCACTAGACTGATTTCAAGTCAAGGCGGATAGCTAACCTTACATTACACGACTTTAGGGTAACTTGAAATTTTAAATCAGACTTTTTCAGAAACAGTGGACGTTCATTTTGGTATCGACAGAAATATTGCAAACGTAGATGTAAATTCACAGGCAAACGCGGTAAGATAAATTGCAGCCCAGCATCAGCCCAAATTAACTCAAATGACCCATCCTTGAGCTCAAAGTACCCGTCAGTAACGTCTAGAAAAACTCAAATAGGACCATACTTTGTGCACTTATATGCAATTACATCTAATTTCCTAGAGCGCTGTTAAATTTCATCAGTCTCTTTTGCTCCGTTGCTTTAGTAACAGCTTCATAAAATTGTCTGAGGTGCTTGCCTGTCTTCTCTTCTGCATAGGTGTAATGTTTTTCTTGTAACCAATGAAGAGAAGTGAGTTCGGATGCCATTCTTATATGTATGGCTCAAAAGTATTTGTTTACTTAGCCTGCTGTTGAACATCTTCGTCACTAACCTCATCCAAACGATCATTCGTTTCAGACGCAGTGGGTGACATTATTTTTCTCTTGTACTCTTTCATGCTCGATATTCCGCAGATTCCTTTTAGTTTTATTTGCCTCAAAATTCTGCCCAACTTTATTTCGTTCTGTTCCTAAGGTCACTCCCAGGTTAACCAACTTATCAATGTCATCCGAATTTGTTTCGGAAAATTTGTACACCATCACCCGTGCTTCTTTAATGAACATGTACTGTGCATTCAAACGATAAAGCTATCTCAATTTATCGGTCACATTCTTGGCATTCCATTCAGATGAGAGGTTTACAACATTGTTTAAAATTTCTATGAATTCTTTCAGGATACTTTGGGAGTCAATAGTTTCTTGACCACGCAACATTTTTATATAAGCAGCCACAGACATGTCTTCAATACGAGAATATTCACATCTCGACTCGACTCGGCTATATATTTCATTCTCTCAATACAAACTTATCAACCTACATAACCCTTCTTATAGAGATTATAACACACCGTAAAGAAAATCAAAACACAACAGAGGCTGATATAAATGCATCCATTTTGCCTGGGTATGCTAGCAGCTTGTATTGATCGCTACCATAGGCTTGCCTGTTTATGTACATTCTGTGGGATTACGTTTCTAGAATCACAACAGAGTAGATATTTATATATATATAAGCTCAGGTAGTATAAAAGGCTGGAGTTTGGACCTTTTTGGAAACCATTTGGGGTCACTGACATTCGTACGAGATGTCTTCCCCTCCCCCCACTGGACTGGCTCACTCACGTGACGTGTGTGTTCGAACCATTGCGGGCAAAATTAAAATTGCTAAACATGTATCGATCGCATGTGGGCTAACTCTGTCATATGGGTAGAGGCGAAAACGCTTGTCAGTGAGCCCAAAGGGTAAGGAAAAGAGTTAAATCTGGTAGTTTCATACTACTTACCATCCATTTTCGTTCTTTATTTAAATAAAATCCTCTCGTTCCCTCATTACACTTAGCTTGGAACAGTCGTACAGTCCTCTCTCTCTCTCTCTCTCTCTCTCTCTCACACACACACACACACACACACACACTTATCAAAACTGAGAACCAAAATTAACTTGAAGACAAAAATTAAAAATCCGCGCATCTGTAACCACATATATTAACATTGGGGGTGCAAATGTCGGTCGGTGTGTTATCAAGCTAAGTAAGCTACCGAAGAGTCCAAATGATACATTTATATCAAACAGATCAATAAAACTTTGACCTATATTATGCAAACAGAACTGAAACGTATGTAAGATCTGCCAAATTCAGACTCACGTGCTTTCCAAAATCTAATACATGAAATATTTGGAAACCTTGAATTTGTAACATTTGTCACCAAGAGAATTCGCTTGACTTAATACCCCCCCCCCCAAAAAAAAAAGGGAAGGGGGTGGGTAGGGTGGGGATGGAATGGGATGTGGTAGGGCTGCCTAATATTGACTTTCTCTTGGCTTTATAATGTTTATTTAATTTGCTATGCCCTATGCACTATTTCGCCTCACTATTACTATTTGCATAAGATGATTGAATAACTTACATCACATCTAATCAGTATAAATTAACATCTGCGGTATCATAAAATAAATAGATAATAATATAACATAAATGCTTGTTATTATAAAATAACTAATAAGCAGCGAATCAACTTCTCTCTGAAGACGACCAAAAAGTGGTTTATACATTAGAATATCTCTCAGCTGTAATTTACCATGGTTATTTTTTACTGGACACCGTTCAATGTGTCATAAAGATGGAAGACAAGGGTTGACAGTTTACCGGTTTTCACATAAATTTATTGATTTATTATACTTTTGGAAAAACCAGATACAAGATAAACAATGGCAACTCGTAGTTTAACAGAAGTTTTCATCTTAATGAGGAATAATGCCCTTCAAAGTCGCAACATATTTTCAGAGCAAGTGAGTACAGTATATTATAATTTACAGTCGAGTATCTGGTATTACATGTATGGCATTATATATAGCATTATACCGGGTGTTATGATATCGTGGGACTTAAAGCTAGCGATCGCCGAATAATTAAATAAAAACACTGACCTTCAAGATATTATATGTGTATGTTTGTGGCTCTTTGCTTAATATTAAAATGCATTTAATTTCCAGTTTAAATGATAACTGCATGAAACGATCGAAAACAGAACCCGTGTAGTTCCAGGATAAGCAAGGGGAATTAATATAATATCCTGATAATACCGTACTAAAATATTTTTACGATGGCATATTCTTGTCCTGGTGATGGGAACTTGATGTACGAAGTGTGATTCAACTTGAAAATTGATGTTGCTGCCATGTCACTTATTCTGCCACCTGTGCTGTCCAAAGGAAACTTGTCAGTCTCAGAGAATGAAAGAAATGGATCTGTAACCACCTGTGATGGAGAGATTTGCACCAGGATTGCCGATGAGAATGGACCACCAACATGAGTATGAAAGTAGATGTAGACCTCAGACAGTTTAAACAACTACAAGTGTTCCAATGAAAAGAAATAAATCATGTACAACAAGTTTTAAAGTCAACCCCTGTCAAATGCAGAAGCCACCAGGAAACAACAACAGTCCATGATTCACATTTGACTAATATTTTCTACCAATGACTCAATCTCTTGGTTCTTGGCACATATGGTAATCACGTGACATAACATCATTGGACATTATTAGACAACAGATTTGTTAGCTGATTTGTTACAATGATAGCAAATTTAAGAAGATACTGATTCATTTGAGAACATGGGGGTATGGTCATTAATATTAAACAGTGATATTCTAGGGTGTATTTTTAAATTAGTATACTTGTCAGCAATCTGACATTTTCACCAAATCAACTGGTTGTGCAGAACTAGTAACTTATGGTCACATAGTGTATATAAGTACATGATAGGTAGCACTATGCAGAAAAGCTGCTGAAAAATAAAAATTTAATGATGCCATAGAATCCACAATATTGTAGAAACCTACCATACATGATCTTGGGAATGATGGTACATGCTAATGAGGTGTTAATATTTTTGTTTTTGAAAAACTTGATCAGCCTCCATGAGTATAATATGGTACCCTCTCAATGTTAAAATAAATCTCAATCCTTTTAGCATGTGACTCTTTATGCATGGTCATCTTGTGTGTGGTTTAGTCCTACATTATAAGATACCTCCCCTTATATTCTTGTTTTTAGGTCACTGTCTAATTACCTAAATAATGGTGCAGTGTAGCATGTTCCGAGGTCTACTGCAATGGGAACAAGAAAGTCAAATTTTCAGGGATATCTCACACACTTGGCATCCCATATTGACTCTCTTCTACAAATTAAAGTCCTATTGCTCTAGATGGACTTCAGTTTTATGTCTCTTTTCTAATAAATTAAAATTCTCACACAATCAAATGGATATGTTTTCAAGTTCCGTTAGCCAAAATTTCAGTTGGCTGGAATGTGATGGAAGCAGGTAATGCCAAAGTCAGATTAAGTTCAAGTATTTCTTTAACAAAATGAATAAAATTATACTAATATTGAAGAAAGTGTTCAGTTAGCTTAGTTGCTTTCAAGATACTTATCATCCTTTTAATCAGTTTGCTTGTATGAGAATTTGAATCGACTAGATAAAGACATCAGAGTAAGTAAAGTCCATCTAAAGCAGTTGGACTTCAGTTTGTAGAAAAGTATTGATATGGGTTGCCATGTGTGTGATATATTCCTAAAAATTTGACTTCATGTTTTGATGTTAGTCAGCCTCAGTACATGTTACACAGTGCCCTTTTTTAGGCAATAAGACGGTTATCTAAAAAAACACAAATATCATGGGAGGCATCTTACATTGTAGAACTAGTGTGTGGTCATTTTAGTATGGCTCTACAGTGTAAGATGTTGACTCATTTACATACAAAAAAACTAGAATTACAGGAATTGGTATCTCTGGTGTTTATAAACCTGTCTTAGTTGGGATAAAAAACAACACAAATGCCATAAATTCTGTGCAGCTAGTTTCACATTTATGTAATGCTTCTTATGGCACAAAATATTTTGATGCTTTTTATTGTAAAATAACAGTTACTTCATTATGTGATGTCATAAATAATATGCATAGTCATAACAATGTTTTATTTATATATATATATATATATATATATATATATATATATATATATATGACAGGATCTAAATGATACACGAGTCTCTAATGATAATAAAATAATGAGAACTAAACAGACAGAAAATAAAAAAAGACACTTTTTGTCATCTAAATGTAACAGACACCGGCGCTCTCAATGTGCAAACATAAGAGAATGTACTTCTTTCAGTAGCGCTAATACAAAAGAGGTATTTTCTCTACATGATAACACTAACTGCATATCAACTGATGTGATTTATTTGATAACCTCTAAATATACCGTGCAATATCTCTACTCGATTTTTCTTTCATGCCTATAGATATTGTGCATGGTGACATGGATAGACTCATAAAAGAAACTTATTGGATTCATAAGTTAGATACTTTGTATCCTATCAGCCTTAATGCCAATGCACTATATAAAATTGTATAATTGTTATTTTTTATATTTTGTGTGTGTATATATATATATATATATATATATATATATATATATATATATATATATATATATATATATTATTACATTGATGTATTGTGTATCCTTTGTAACAATAATTATATGTATGACTGTTTGTCTCTATTTTATTTTATTATGAATCTATGTCTGACTTCCATTTACCAGTGCTTGAAATACAGATTTTTTTTCCCCACTGCCACACAGGATCATCATGATAAAATGCTTACTACTGCTTAATTTCACTGATTGTGTGATTATGAAACAGATGTTAGTTCAGTTTTTAACTCAACATTTATTATTTATTTTAACCTTAAAACAAAACAACAGTAGCTGTATTTCACAAGCAAATTCCCCATTTTGTCAATACAATAGTTAATTTCTCAGGCAGATTAGACTTTTTTGACAAGTCTGATGGACATTTAACTTAGACTATAGGAGGGGTCTGAGGCCACCCAAAATATGTTTCATATTGCACTGGTTTTAAACTTAGGGTAGGTAGGTTTTTTTTTTTCATTTTTCAAATATTGTATATATTTTTATGATTAGATATAAAGTACTATGTGCTTCAAGTACTGGGCTTCACTGGTTCAGTTCGTTGTATGTCTGGGATTATTTTTGTTTTATTTTTGTATTTTTTTACCCGGGGGGGCGGGGTGAGTGCTAGGGTTGGCAATGAAAAACAGGGAAGGTCTGCAGACCAGAAACACTCTTTTTGAGGCCTGATCTTAAATCAGTGTAACCCAGGTGTCACACTCGCATTTGTCATTTTCAAAATGATGTTTTAAAAACAGCTATTTTTAGAAGTTTAGAAAAATATAGCTTCAATAATTTTTGTTTCAGGATGTCTTTGCAAATTTGGCATCTCATGCTATTACTTCATTTTCTATGTGCAGCTGGCAGATGACCGCATGGCCCTGGTCCCAAAGAGTGGCAATATTGATCCAGAGTTGGGCATTGCCAATTCAAGGGCATCCAGATTACCCCCAGAATGGTAAATCATAAAGCTAATATCTTATTCACATTTCATCATTGTCAGTGATTATCATCAGCAGTATATTTTGAAGTATGTTTTATTCAAAAGTTGAAAATTGCATGGTTTTACAAACAAGTAAACTTGACCAGTAGTGAACACTATTTTTAAATTCTATGCCATATATACTAATGTTTGAGGCATGTTGAAACAAAGTGAGGACAGTATGGACCTTAATTTGCCATCATAATCCAAACAAACAAAATAGACCCAGATTTGCCATCACATTATGTGATTGCAGTTCTGGGTCTTTGAGGATCGTGCTACTAGGTGAAGTGGGCAACTAAGTTAGTGATAAACTGTAAACTTACATTCTTCTATTATGAAAGCAAAAATGACTTTAACCTGTGATTCTTTTTGATGTAAAATGGAGATACAGTTGTTTACATCTTTTGAAATACTCCCTCAACCCACCTGAGTAACTCAATGTGGTAAGCCCCAGGCAGATATATTTCATTCAGGTGTTGATATCAATTGTTGCAGACAGAACTAAATTTTGTTGATTTGCAGACATGTATTTTAATAGATGATTGACCATTAACCCTTTCCCCTGCTAGTTATCACTTGTTACCATGGCCCAGTTTCCACAAGTTATCATTTGATGACAAAACAGTTTTTGAAACTTAAGCCATCAATGTGTAAACAATAGTTTGTATTTAAGAATAAAATTGGTGAAAGCATTTTCTAAATATATTTTTTGAAGATTTTAATTGCTTTGCTTGAGTCATTTTCTTTATTGAATCAGTTAGAATGTCAGAGTTTTATATGTTATTAAATGGTTGGTCTCATCTTAAGATTTATGTACCTTTGGTCTCTACATGCACCATATATTTTGGCAATAAGACCTCCACTGAGCATATTGGAATCTATATTGCAATTAATTCTCATTGATAGGCATACCTAGATTACATTAAGACAAATATATATAAATAGTTAAACTTTTCAAAACTTCTTACAAGATATGACAAAAAGATTCACATTTAATTTTGAATTATCTCCCAAAATATGAAGTCATAAAGTTCAGGTTGCTCCATAATGGTAGTGTGGTTTTAATGGATGAAAAATATCACGTGAAGACACCTGTGCATGTATTCTCATGTTCATGTTATACATATTATTTAATTGGCAGTTTGTTAGGTATTTATACCTATTTGTAGTTACAATACTGTAATCTAGGTACTCCTGTCAGTTAAAATTCATTACAATATGTTTTTTCTGCTGTGGTCTTTTGAAGTTATGGCCAAATTGCACTGAATAATATCTCTTCATCAAAACATAACACACTTTAAAGTATTTAAGTACACTACATGCGTTCTTTGCTTATCTTGTACTTCATGATTAGCCCTGACTTCACCCTGTTCAAGCCTAAACGGATAAATTATTTCTCCCTAACATCCATACCAGCTTGACAACCGGGTCTGTGTTGATTGCAGTTGGATCCAGCTTATAGACATGTACATATGTTATATTTCAATTAACTAGGGATTTAAAAATTGGTTACTGCAATCATTTTAAGTCATATCCTTAAAATGGACTGTCTTTTGGAACTCTCTCTCTCTCGTACCACTCTGGTGGCCTAGTAGTTAGAGCGTCCGCCTCGGATGCGGGAGGTTGTGGGTTTGATCCCTGGCCGAGTCATACCAAAGACTTACCAAAATGGTACTAACAGCTGCTTCGCTTGGCACTCAGCATTAAGAGGTTAGTGTTAGGACTGGTTGGTCTGGTGTCAGGATAATGTGTCTGGGTGGGACATCATGCTACTTGTCGGCGACATGATGCCTCAGTGCTAGGCATCACTATAAACTGCCACACTGCAGACATTGTAGCAGTATGACTGAAAAATTGTTAAAGCTACGTTAAAAATCCAAATCACACACAGACACACACACACTTTTTGAACTTCAATGAAAAGACAACCTTTTATGTTATTATAATCTTAAAACAATGTCTGGATGACACAAGCTAGTGGCAGGACTTTACCAGTAAAATAGTGAATGCGGCTGTCTGTTAGTATCCTATACATGTATTACAGTGAGTGAATTATATAATATACTTTTATTTAATTTGATTCAATGTTTGTTTACTTATTATTATTAAACACTGAAAAAATGTTTAAGATTGCCAGTATTGTTGAATCTTCAAGCAATACTACATTATTATTAGGAACATTACAGTGGGCTGATATCATCTTACACATATAAAATATTTAATGAAACTTGTATTTGTGCAAGCATTCCTTTTGGTCATGTTCATCTAGTGCTTAAACTTTTGAATTTATATTTTTTAGGGCAGAAGGTGTTGAAGAAGTGCAGTATGAAATGACTAAAATCAAACAAAAGAGTAAGTACACCGCTGGTACTCAAACATATTTTAAAACTGAACTTTATTTTTTTAATATAAATTTTACACAAGATAAACAGTTCATTGTTTGGCTTTAAAGTTGTCAATGTTACCTTTGACTGGGGGGTGTGTGTAGACCTCAGGTATTCTCATCAATAATGCAGTAATTATTTTGCTTTTTAGAGTCAGTTTTCTTTGTATTACTCACAAATTTAAATTAATTTACTTCTTTTTCTATGAGAATATACTGGTTAAATCATTCTATTAGAGATATCTTTGATATTTGGGCTGTTTTGAAAAATAGCTTGTAATTGGAACAAAGGTCCTCATCCTACTGTACCAGGTAAAGGTAATGTAATTCATGGAAACCCTATTTTAACACAGTGATCTGGGTCCACAGTCTACTAAGCTATTTTGGGTCCACAGAGTGGCATTGTGATATTTATTATATTGTGCAGTATAGAAATAAATCAGTTAACTGAAGAAAATGTTGCATGTATATATTGACTGTCCTGCACAAAATCAGGAATGGAGTTAGGCACAAAAGTAAGGGCTTAAGTACTCAGTTAAAGACTTAAATTATTGAATATTAAATGAGAATTACTTTAATCATAGTAGTGCATAATTAATATTGAACTTTTTGCAGAGAAACATGCAGTTAGTACATACATGTATAAGATATTCGGCAGATGAATAGCACAAATAATTAAGATACATGTGTACTCAGATTGTGACATTTTAACCATTCTGTGTAACTGCATTATGGTTTCTCTGTAAACAGTTCAGTTATTTTCTAAAAGATAGAATAGGGTAATTGAAATAGCATTTTATTAATTAAAAATATATACTAACTGCAGCTTTGCCTTAATTGACAGCAAATTAAGGGGAGTAGTATGTTTGATTATATCAGCTTAACCCTTCATCTCAACCACTAAAGTGGTTCTTTTTCAAAGTCCATGAACAGTACCTACATAACTGATCTGTAGCTCAGCCGAGCATCACAGCGACAATCAGCTGATGTATATCAGTAATCTGTAGACAATGCCTGCATATCCGACACACTTAGGTAAATAAGAAGAATGGAGTCAGATTTTAAGCATATGGGTATAGCCATATAATTGCTTTTAAAACGCAAGTGAAAGACATGTTTTGTTTATTTTAAAAAACATAAAACAATCCATAATAGTTGCAATAGCTTCTCACTGTGGGTTTATTTATGATGATTTGCAGTTACTTAATTATGTTGGAATATAATCAAGTTTCAGATAAAGTCCAGCTGTAGTCGTATTGCTAATTTGTTCTCTCTCTTTGTATGTGATAAACTTATTTTAATAATGATACGTTTAGTACATGGCTGTGTATGCCAGTTGATTGAGCAAACTTTGATGGTTTTCTGTTTTTCCTGGTGTGAACAAACAGTTTTATTTAGTGCACTAAAAATTAACACAAAGAAATATTATCTTTATTATCGATGGTTCTGTGGAAAATAGATTAAGACTTATTAACCATGTTAGGAGCTGGTGTCTTTAAAAATTTACAAGGTAACAACAAAACCTAGTGACATCGATTGCATAAATCTGAGCTGATTATATAAGCCCTCACCCCCTTGGAGACTGTTACTACACACCCCAAGCTATCTGTTAACCTGGCTGAAATCAGAGAATATAGGCACCTTGTCAAATTCTGTCATGTATTTTTCCAATAACACTTCAGTTAAATAGGTACCTGATTAAGATAAACTGTCCAGCAATGTGTTACTCAAGGTCTCAAACTAATATATGCAAGGATATATGCACAAGATTACAATTTTGGAGTTTGAAAATAAGATTTGTGTTGAAGTGTCTGTGAAGAAGAACCAGCCTCCTCAGCTTCTGCACATCAAAATTACAGATGAAAATTTGAAAGTTGCATATTGTTAATGTAAAACCTTGTAGGAACTAATATAGTTTTTGTTTTTATGAACATAATTTTTTTAACAGTTTAATATTCTGAAGTAATGGCAAATATTACTAGAAAATAAAGATTATTGATGTCAATCTTGCATTTTCATAAATGTCATTAATGTATATTCATTACACGAATCTCAGACATTGCCATTAAAGACAAATAAAAACATGGCATCTGGAATGTTTGTGAACTCTAATATGAATTACCTTAGAGCAAATGGCTCAGTATTGGTGTATTCTGGAGACATTTAGCTGTTCAATTGTTTCTAATTAAACAGCTTCCTTGTATCCTTTCCAGGATATCCTGTCTCATCTGTATTGCATGTTCCTCTTACTTATCATATCACCATTTTGTCAACGTATTACAAAGTTTACAAAATTTTGTTTTGCATCATTATTTTGGCCACATGTTTGTTTATGGGTAAAACATAGCGGATGTTTGCCATCAGTGCTCGTTGATTTGATTGATAGGTCAGATCTATGCATTGATTGAGGTGTAGTGAACATTCATGAGAAATAACTTTTAACTTGTGTATTCATTTAAAGAAAATCTAATTTTATTGAAGAACAAAATTCAGTTTGCCTGATCAGCAAAAAAAACTATTTATGTGGCTAAAAACTTTTCAATAATGAAAAAATTAATCAGGAGAAATTGGCAAAGATGTTGTAAGAAATTTAGGAGTCATGCCACGATAGTTGCCTCAATTCACATTATAAAAAGCAATTTTCCAGTAAATTTAAGTGCTCTAGTTTAGTTTAGTAAACACATTTTCTTTTACATTTTTGCACCTAATATTTTGTTAATGATAATAATTTCAAAATTTATGATTGATCTAGTAATGACATTGTTACTTGCATCGGTGGCTATCTGAATTTTCCCAAACATTAAGTGGATGTCAAAATAATAAATCTGCTTTATCAATGGAGTACGTGGAGTTACTATGCCTAATTTTATGCTTATTTTAATTCTTAAATGTGCTATGTATTTAATCAACAGCAGGTATATATGACATCATGGTCTATATTTTTTCACATTATTGGTCTGCTTTTGTGCATTGTATGAACTAAGAGGAAAACTGTGTTAGGAAAATGTATTTATCGCAGTTCAGATGAGTCATTTTAGGTCTCTTGACCATACTGCCAAGTGGTCTTATGTATGGCCTTTCTTGACCATACTGTCAAGTGGTCTTATGTATGGCCTTTCCTGACCATACTGTCAAGTGGTCTTTTGTATGGCCTTTCTTGACCATACTGTCAAGTGGTCTTATGTATGGCCTTTCCTGACCATACTGTCAAGTGGTCTTTTGTATGGCCTTTCTTGACCATACTGTCAAGTGGTCTTATGTGTGGCCTTTCATGACTATACTGCCAAGTGGTCTTATGTATGGCCTTTCATGTACTGTGTATCCACAAACAATTGCTATATCAAGCTTCTCAAAATTAATGGATCAATTTTAACCAAATCTGGCACAGTATCCTGGCATCAAGGACTTTACAATTTGTACTAGTGATGATGATCTGGAATTAAATATGGTTACTTTAAATAAAAATAGCAAAATCCTTCACACAACTTTGCACAAACCACTCCAGAGAATTGTATAAAAGGAAGATCTTTGAAGTTTATACAAATGGTACAAATAGCTCAGTTGGTAGAACATCTGACTCCTAATCCAAGGGTTCAGGGTTTGATCCCTGCCAAGGCCAGACAGGCTCATTATGAGACAGCAAATCAGGGGCTGTGTGGACTCAACTTGTAGGTGAGTATGTATTTCAGTTGATGGATCACTGTTCCTTAAATTCCTATCAAATTATTCACATTGTAATTTGTAGTGAAGGAGCTGGCCACATTGCATGACAAGCACCTGAATAGGCCTACACTTGACGACAGTGTTGATGAAGAGCATGCCATTGAAATTCTTACCCAGGAAATCACACAGGTAGTATGCATACCTTTGCAGTATTTTGTTTATATATGATGCACATCTATGGACTCTGATCCACCATTGTACAATAATAATGTGTCAGAAGATCAGTGTTAATGCTGTTTGCTTACCAACTTTCAGGCAAACATATAGACCCTGATCTGCTGGTGTATTGTGCTGTTACAGCAGATCTTGATGGGGTTACATTAAAGGTTGTTTTATTTTTAGAGCCTATGGATAGCAGATAGCTGTATTGATGACGACACAGTGACAGTGTTGTCAGCTAAATCCCTCTATGGGAACTTTTATCTGATATAACGAGGAACTAAACGTTGAAACAATTTCAGAGAAACATTATAATAGTCATTATGAGTACTAAATTTAATGTGTTGGTAGTAACTAGTCTACCTTGTTATTAATGCTTGAAATTATCAGTTGAGATGACTAGAGGCTTTTGTTCTGTTTTGCTTGGTCTTGAGACCTTAACTGGAGTCCAGCAGAAACACAACTGCCAAAACAAATATGACTAAATATGGAAGAATTCGGAAAGATTAACCTGAGCACCTCCTAGTGGAATGCCGAGTGCCCAGTACACACAGTAGTAAAAATAGAGCCTGATTTCAAACAACAAAAATAGCAATTATTTCACAATAAATTAAACAGAGATTCAACATTGATGATGAACAGTTTCATCACACTGGTGACGAAAAATTATGAACTTACATGAGTATTACCTTAATCCTGGAGAAAAATGGCTACATGTGCCTATTTCTCTCTTAAAATAGAAGATAAGTGATAACAGTTTACAATCATATCACTTACACACTGGGCTTCAAAAATCTTGACCCAGATGATTAATATTTAAACAAATCATTTTTATATGATTTACATATTGGATCAAATTACTTTTCCTTTGTACATATATCAAAAACTTTTACTACAGCTACTATTATTTGCATTGGAAACAGGGGTACAACTTTCCAACGTGAAGGGAATGTAAACAATAAAAGGAGATTATAAATTTATCTCAGACATCAGTGATATGTGCAAATGCACTTAATAAGAATATAGGTTGACAGGTAGTCAGGATTGTTTCAATACCACGTCTTAAGAGAACAAGTTCTTAGTGCATGGATTTATTGATTGCATAGTGTTATGAACTGTCAGGAGAGACCACCTATGAGAGAACATGACATTTTGGCAGGAGGGGTGGTCTTTAAGGTTTCATTCTGCTTTAATGCACTACATATCCCATGATGCCACTAAGCTGATTCACTGCAGTAGCATGATGAATATAATATTTTTGCATCAGAGACAATAATTGCAGTCTGTACATATACAAAAATTGTTTTTTTTTTCCTCTTCACTAACTCCCAGACAGGAACTGCATTAAAGTAGAAACTGGTCTGACTATGGAAAAGGTCAGTTCGATCAGTGTCAGCGTAAAAAACTTACCATGGACAGCTGAGGGACACATGCTTTTACTCAGAGTAGAAACTTGCAATTATGAGTGCATTTTAAGTATTCACTTTGCAAAATAATACATCTCCAAAGAGTGAAAATGTCTGAGACACAGTCATGCAGCTTTCATTCTGTTTCTAGTTGGATCAGTTGTGTACATGTTATACATCATGTAATGTAAGCTACTTTTATTAATGCAACTTATGTTTGTCCAACAGTAGAATTGAAGAAAACTGTTGTGAGTCATGCAACAGTTGCATCAGTTTACACTGTTAATGGGAAACATTTGCATCAAATCTGATCAACTATGTATGTTTGGACATGCTTGAGATATGATCCATTACACACTGTCTGAACATGATAATAATTGGTTAATATTCTTTAGAATATCATCATTGCTTCAGAAGTTGTACTCCACAAAATGATACAAGTTGCAAAATAACATTTTCCACAGCTGTGATCTTGTGGTTGAAGGGCATGCTATTTTGTGTGACACTGCTTGTGGCAGGGACATGTCTATAGTGTGGGATGATATTAGATGGTGGCATGGCCATAGTGTGAGACGCTCCTTGAGGCAGGTGTGCATGGCTATAGTGTGGGACACTACTTGTGGCAGAGAGGCATGGCTGTAGGATGCTCCTTGTGGCATGGGGAATGAGGTGGTGTTGGATACTTTTTGCGGCAGGAGACAGGTCTGTAGAGAGGGACACTAACTGAGGCAAGTGAGCATGGTTATGGTATAGGACACTACTTGTGGCAGGGGGGCATGAATATGGTGTGGGACAATCCTTTAGGCAGGGGGGCATGGCTATGGTATGTGATGCTCCTTGTGGCAGGTGGAGGGGGATGACTATATTGTGGGACACTCCTTGAGGGAGGGGCATGGCTTTAGTGTGGGACACTCCTTGAGGCAGGGGTATGGCGATGGTGTGGGACACTCCTTGTGGCAGGTGGCTTGGCTTTTGTGTGGGACACTTTGTGGCAGGGGGCATATATGGGACATCACTTGTGGCATAGGGGCATGACTATGGTGTGGATCACTACTTGTGGCAGTGGGGCATTGCTATGATGTCACACTGGCTGTACATTTGGGCAAAGTTTCATTACAATATCTGGTTCAAACGTTATACTCCAGACAAAGATACAAGTCACAGAATTACATTTTCCTTTAAAATGACCTTGACCTTGGGCGTGGTCATGGTACAAGACTCACCATCTATAGAGCATATATAATAGTTTCATTAAAATATCTTAAGGATTTTAAAATTTACACTTGGAACAAGGATATAAGACACAGAATTACGTTTTCCTATGCTGTAACCTTGATCTTGAGGCAGGGTTACCACTGTGTAAACAATTTAGGTAGCGTGTTTTCAAAATAAATCACTATTTCCCACGTAAGTGATGATCTTTTCAAGACTCAGCTATTTTCATGCTACACAAGGTTAGTGGTTACCTATGTTAGGACAAATAGGAATGAATATGACATTGTGAATACTAAATTAAGAAAAGATTAATCAGGGACAGGTAATTCACAAAATATTGGTACTGAACCTATTCAGTTTGGCATATGGTAAAATGTTTACGTAATCAATCAAATGACTATAAGTTTCCAACATCGCTGTTCACTGTACCCTTGTTCCTTTCAACCGTATTTCAGATTTAAGATAAAACTTTGAAAGCCTTTGACACAATGATGCATGCTGAATTCAGTAGTCTTTATGCTTTTTACATTTCTGTTTTCTTGCTGTTTATTTGCTCCGCTAACATCATGGATGATTCAGTGAAGTAAACTAAATATTTTGTTGTTATAATTATTCTGAAAATTCCTGTATTTTACATACATTTTTGGTAGAAATTGATTCCATACAAAAATAAATGATTCTGAGATATTACTCATGAATTTTGATAAAGTAGCAAGGAAGAAAAAGGAAAAATATTAATTTGTTATAGCTTAATGTATGGTTTACTTTGTTACTTTTCATTGACATAAATTTAAAATGTAGATATTCAGTTATAATTTGCCAGTTTTAGATTTAGGCAGTGATGATGTCATTTATTTTTATGACTTAATTCTTAGACCATTGTATCACGATAAACTTGCTAGTTAGAAGATATCCACTGTATGGTATATTTTATATGGCATATGATTTTTTCATTAAAGATGAATTACTATTCCTGAAAAGAACAATAAAAGTTGACAATGAAAGTGAGGCTGGATTTCAGGGGTGATAAATATGAAACTGATAACCATCTTTTGCAGATGTTTTCCAGATGTCAAAGACAGGTTCAGGACATCAGCAACAGAAGCAAACAGGGTGCAGAAGTAGAACGAAAATTATCATCCAATATTGTGAGCTCTCTTGTCAGATCCCTTCAGGAGATGTCTATAAACTTCAAGAAAAGCCAATCAACATATTTACGCAGTGAGTCAGTGATAGACATCTACAGATGCATAAAGATGCATATATACACTGGATAAAGTCAGGGGAATCTTGATTTGATCCCATCTTTCCATATGTCTCTCCCTGTGTTTGTTAGTCCCAAGAAGCTTGTTACTATATTGCCCCCTCCCCTCCAATGGTTCCCCTAGGGTGAAAGATTGAGAGTCAAATATCCCATTGGTGATTTGGCTTGTGAATTTTATTTTACAACAATCTTGCTAGCAGTGACTAAATAAAATAACTTTTTTGTAAAGGTATACATATGATCTGTATAGACTTTTATGCAATAGCACAATTTTTAAAATTGTTTACATATTTTTAATCTTTTGGATGAAAACCTTATTTGTACAATTTTAAAAAATCCCAGTGTTTTTTAGTTGGACAAAATTCAGATTTGGTGTGCATGTTGGTATGCATTTGTATATGACTTGATAAAAAAATTTCATGTCATGATAGCACTTTTATTTTCAGACTTTTTAACTGAACCATTTTGGTTATCATTGGGTGTATACATGTTTTACAAATACAGATAGTTTGATATTTTGTCTTTTTGGTCTGCAATGTGACATATTTACAAACACCTGTCTATTGACTTTTTCATTTTAATTCTCTGCTTCTGTTTAAGAAATTCAATCCAGAGAAGAGCGATCAAGAGAATTTTTTGATACAAATATTGGTCCTGAGACATCACTACTCTCTGATGGTACATATTCAGATGGAGCTGGATATGAAAAGGTAATGAAAAATGTTAACTTTCCTTTACATTGGATTTAGAACAAATTTTCAAAACATGAAAAGTACTCTTGATTGCATTGTTGTTTGCACAGGGTGGTCTGTGACATTTGAGGAAACAAAGATATTAGGATAAAACCAGTGACTTTCATGGACAATATCTCTTCCTTGCAGATGTCAGAAGCAAGTATTGGTTTTAAGTCTGTGTATATATTAAAGACAAATTCAGTTTATACGGCAAGTTTTAGTCGAATACTGCAGGCTGAGAATCTATTGTTGCACGTATTGGTTTGTTTGGATTTTTGTCTCCAAATACCTGTTGCATAGTTTGCATTATCTAATAATGTTCCTCTTATGTTGTAATTATATCAAGAGAGACAACTCAGGTTTGATAAATGTTTAGAGCTTGTAGTAGTTATCTCTCCTGGATATTGTGTAATAGTTTTTACAGTATTAGAAAATCAGGGATCACACCAGGCTTCGCCCATGGCACAAATTGCATTTCTTTTTCCTTATAGGTAGCAAAATATACCATCTGGCAATTTTTTTGGTGACATTTTTTTTTGCTTTTAAAATTTATATATACAGTCTTGGGTTTTGCTTGGAGAATTTCAAAGGTACTATGACAGGAAGCCCCAAACTTGGATATAAAATGTACTGGAATCTGTTGTTACATAAACAAATCTTTTGTTCATATTTTCAAACCATCCTAACAGTGCATTGTCATATCATAATCAGCTTATGCTGATGTCTGGCCTTTTTACTGTTTGCTGTAATATAACCCAAAATAGCCATGTTACCTGACTAGCTCTAAAGGCGGGAACAGGAATGACTACAATCGACCAGACAATAGCAGGTTAGAAAAAAATAGAGTATCAAAAAAGTTTTGCTGAAACTTAAGAAAACTGATTACCTTTGAAGCACCGATCATTCTGTACATATACTAAGCATAAGAAAACAAATTCTATCTCAGTTAATGTTCTACAGTTAATTGATATTGCTGCAGCAATAAGAAATGGACATTTTTATAGTCATTCAAAGAAGGCCTTTAGTGGCATCTTCAATAACTCTTGCACCTTCATCAAAGCAAACCAACGACCTTTGATAAGTCAGTAACAAACTTAAATAAAAGCATTTAAGACTGATCAATTGTTTCATTTTTCATAGTGACTGGAACATATTTATTGTGCCATGATAGTTTCATGTTTGCAAGAAGGAAGAGTTAATGCTTATGATTGCTACCAGTGGCAATGATGGCCTAAAGCCCAAATTAAATTTCCAATAATTTGAAACAATAGATATCTGGTTGTCAAGTTAACTGAAGGTGGGACATCTCACAAGAATGTTTGTTAAACCTGTTAATTTGTACATGTTTTCATATCCCAATGAATAGCCTCATTGCCCTGGTAGCCTCAGCAAGATTGTAGTATCTCTGCCTGATCAAAATCTAGGCCAATTTAAGTACATGTACATGTAGCATATAAATAACTATACAGCCATGTGCTACATGCTACTAGGATAATGAATATCAGAGTGAATTGTTTGGTGAAAAGTGTTTGTTGACAATGGGATATAGATCAAACAAGTAATACCATTCTTTTTTTAATATTTACTTATTGTGTTTTCTAACAGGATTTTTTTAATAGATGAATTTTCTAACCTATGATCGAATTCATGGATTTTTTATATGCATGTACGTTATTTAAAACATTGTGGAGCATACTTCACAAATGTAAGTTGTTAATATACAAGTGTATTTTAAACAAGTTTTGTCTTCATTTAATCAAAATTTCCATTGCTTTTTTTCTCTCTCTCTCTCTCTCTCTTTCTCTCTCTGTGGTTAAATCCTTGTCACTGACAACAGGTCACCTCTGAAAAATTTCACTTATATGTGAATTTTCAATTTATTTATAGCCCCCCCCTTCCCCGTTATCTAAACATCCAGCTATGTCGACAATATTACCATGGTGCTGGGGATGTTGGGATACATGGATAAAACTGTATCATGAAAATGGTGACAGTTTTTGAAAATTGATGGGGAAAAAATTGAGGGTGGCGATTGTTTTTGTGACAACTTTTTTCAAGCTGGCGGGAATCCTGGAAAATGCTTTTAAAAGGAAATTACAGTAATGTCTCAAATAATGTTTAAGGTGGTAAATGCCAGTGGCATATAAGGAAGAAATTTATAATGATATAATAAAGGTGATTTATAGCAGTATCTCTGGAGTTGTAATCTTCAATCAGACCATCACTTCATCCGAAACATCAGAAGTATAAATATTTTAATTGATTTGGAAAGTATAGAACATGACACAGAATGGCAAAAATCAAATGTTCTATCTATCAACAGTTGTTCTCATTGTATCCTAATCTGACTTGGGCAAGGTTTTATTTTTATTTCAAGCTAAACTGCAGGTAAGGAGGTCATCATGGCTTATGCCATATTCATGATATTTGATTAATGGCCAAAGTTTATGATTTTTGTTTGCTAAATGATCCCCAAATTTCTTTTCTCTAGATAGCAGGGTCCATAGAGGACCTTAAAAACCTTGAAAAGCCTTGAAAAATGAATTGTTCCCTCAAGGCCTTGAAAACACTTGAAACTTCAAAATGTTGTCTGGGTACTTTGAAAAGCCTTGATTTTCATGAAACCAAAAGGAATTAATAAATAGTTTTCGTTTTACAGAATTAAATAAAAAGAAAGGGGGGAAAAAAACAACAACAGCAACACAAAAAAATCTCTCGGTAAGCTTGTGCCAGAATGGAAATTTTCCCATAACTGGCCACTGTACAATTGTACATTTTGAACTTATGATTGTAACTGGTTAAAATTGGAATCAATTGTTTTGACATGGCTGGCTGCTGATTCCAACTTTGGTGGCTAGGTGAAGAAAAATTTAAAGTTTGGATTATGAAATCTTTCTCAGAGACCTTTGCAAAATGCAAATTATGCCAGAAGGATATTGATTTGCATGCAATGGGAGAGTGCTCCATGGTCACAAGCAGCTGGAAAAAAAACCCAAGCTGTTGTAATGGCATTTAATAAAGGCAAAACAAGAAGCCTTCATCATGAAATCATTTTTGATAAAAGAGTGTATGTCTGTGAACACAGATGTTCAAGTTTTAAATTAGAAACTGTACATAGTCTTAATTTGGGATTGAGTGGAAATAGGACAGACAATAATTGTAATGAACATGATAAATCTAAAAATATAGCTAAGCTGAGAGAAATATTAATGTATCTAATATGAAATAGTTTAAAATATCCATACACTGTTTTTAAATAAGCGATAATATAAAAATCAAATATCTGTACTTTTTTTTGTTTATGTGGATAAGTGAAGAAGAAAGGAAGGTACTGAAAAAGACATTGAGACAATGACAGCTGCTGCTGATGAGTATGCATTGAGAGCAAAGATCCCTATGAAAATTTCCTTTATCACAACATCAAAATAATATGAGGAAAAGTGAAAAGGACAAAATTGCTAAACTTGGAGCTCTTGAAAATCAGTTTGATGACATGCTACAAGAACTGAAAAATTCACTCTAAAATATCTTGGACTTTGTAAATAGTGTAGTGTAGACACAGTAAAATGAACTTTGTTCAGTGACTACATTATTCTAATGCCCAGATGTAGGATATTTAATATTAATGGGAAAGATATAAATGATCATACTATTGACTGCATGTTTTATTTTGTTTTTACAAAAAAATTTTGCAAGAAATGTTCCTCGTATGGAGTAATAGTAAGTATTAACTTGTGTTCACATACAGTTTCATTTATGTATCCTTTAAAATTAATGTAATAATTCACCTTGAAAAACATGATTTTGAACCTTGTAAAACCTTGCAATGTTTGAAAGAAATATGCTACTAATCCTGAGATAGACTCTTCAGCAATTTCAAGACATTCAAGAATATTGACTACATAGTGTTGATTGCATTATAAATTTGACTTGTACATATTTATCTGCTGGTTCGTTTGAACCTTAGGTTTTGTGTTTTTAAAGGATATCATTAAATATTTTCATAAATGTTCTGTATTTTACTGTGTCCTTCACACCCAGTAGTTTGCCGGTAGATTTAGCTATACTGACTATCTCAGGTTGAAATGTTGGGATAGATATTTGGAGGACTCTGTGGCATTCCTAATCCTCCATAACATCAAAATGCTTGGAAATACAGTGGTTTTGGAAACTTATTAATAGTCAAAAATTTTGCATTGAAAGCAAAGAAAGTACAGGAGTTGGAGCATATGCTTTATACCTATGGCTAATTTTCTTCGGTAAGAACGCTTGGTAGAGAGGGTTGTGGGCAGGGTTATGGGTGCTATAAACTGCAGAGATCCATGTTTATTTCACAGTAGGAGATGAATTAAAATGTAACATCTATGATAATATTACTTTGTAAGTAGATACTCCATATTGTAGGATCCAGGAATGGCACTTTGAATATGTCTGGTTTATATAACTTTCTACATTAACGCGCGTGCACACACACACACACACACACACACACATCATAATAACTTTTGAATAACTAATGGATTTGAAACAAACTTCATACCCGCCAACCAAGACTTTTGGTATAATCAGTTCACTATTTTGTATTACACTCATCTCTATATGACTTATGCTTCATTGACACATTAAAAAAAAGAAAATTATGGAATAGAAAGTTGTGTCATTTTTATTATCATCTCTTTAATTCCACACAACATAAATATTTGAAACTACTATGGAACAGAAAGCTGCTGCTTAAAAATAGCATAAGACCATGCTTGGCCATCATAAACCTACATGTACTTTCTTACAGTCATTATTTTCTATTTATGGCAGCTATATATGATAAATTTCCAAGAAAATAGATGGATTTCTTGAATTTGAAAACTTCTGATGCAGGTTCATGATATTAATGAAAAGATCTGGTTACTGGACCAGTCTGTACTTTACAAAATTGGTGCAAGATGTTAGACAAAACAGGCTTTGAATGTGAATCACAGATGTTAAATGACTGACACATGTTTGAGCAAAGCGATCATTTCAAACTTTAAAACAAGGACAACTCAATAGTGCTTTAGATCTTTTTTGTAAAAAGGTGATATAATACAGTACTCAGATGCTCATTGCAGAATTTGTGGAGTTGATTTGATCACTGTGAAAATATGAAGTATTGACTAGTCAAAGTATGTTTGTATATAAATAATTTGTCAGTATGATTTGTGTTTGTATTCTGGTTATAATCCACATGAATTCAGTCCAAATGTGACAATAATTGTAACCAGCTGCAGATCCAGGTTAGTAGCAAAAATAAATGTACTTTTTTCTAAGTTTATTGCAATTACAGCATTAGTATATTATATTACACTTTTTATGCTCAGATTATGTTTGCCACTTAGATTATATGCAAAAAAACTCGAGGTGATGGAGGTATACAAACTTAATAAAATACTTTGTTTTGTACAATTTTATGTTGGAATTGGCTGGAGTTAATGCTCATGCTTGCTTCCTCTTGCACATCAAATTAAGCACTTTATCATAGATGCATACATTTGAGAAAGGACAGGTTCTGTAGAGTTTGCTTATGACAGATCATAGGTTAACAGCACTGAACATGGCATTGAAAAATTACATTAATTTTATGTTTGTGTTTAGTTTGTTATGTTTTTTCCCTCCTTAAACCAGATATGCTTTATGCATTAGTAAAGGCAGAAGCATATTGATTTATGGGCTACTAGAGTCAAGGTCACATCAGCAGCTCCCTGTTAATTCTCGTCAAAGACAAGCTACTTGAGTTGACGTTGCAATTCTGTTTGGTTTCAGCTTAGTAAGTTACTGACTGGTTTCCTGGATCCATTTTTCATGAAACTTCACAGGTATTCTACTTTACACGAGGGCAAAGGCAGCTCCCCATTGATTTTATAGCCCAGAGTTCAGGATCTTAGGAACTTAAATTGTCAAATAGAGTTCTATATGATAAGTCTATTTTCTTCAAGATTCCCATGACCAATCTTTATCAACTTCATAGCTCCATTACATTTGAGAAAGGGAAGCTCATGTTGAGTCTGCAGTTAATAGATCAGAGGTCAAAGGCATTGAATGTGAAATTGCACAATCATGTTAATTTTATGTTTGTAATAGCTACACTTGGATGAGGGAGAGGGTTCGGCCATTCTTCTGATTAATATTTTACTTCATTGATTTTATATTACTTATGTTTGTCTCTAGTGATCATCCTTAGAGCATGTGTCTTTTCTGGTTACAGGGTTTCACCACAGTACAGTTACAGATGGTAGAAGACAGTGCATTAGCTGTACAGCAAAGAGAGAATGAAATCAACAAAATTGTGCGATCCATACAAGATCTGAATGAAATTTTTAAAGATCTCTCCCAGATGGTGGTTGATCAGGTTATTGCTCTTTATTTTGGTCTACTTTATATATTTTTATTATAATTCTGTTTATATATCTCTATATCTGCTATAAATTGAAAGAAATCAAAAGCTGATTGTTTTGGGGGTTCTGGATGGAAAGTAGATATTTATGTTTGATGGAATCCATTAACGTTCATCTTTGATGGAACCCATTAACATTCATCTTTATTTGACCCTGATTTTGGGGAGACATGTATTGCTTTCAGCTAGCCAGGAATAGATTTATTTGTGCTGCACTGAATTTGATTAAATAATAATAATAAAGAAAATCTTAGTGACTGTAAAGTGCACACAGAAAATGACATTTTTGCAATCAACTTTTACGATTGGCTTGTGTGATAGATATCACTTAAATTTAACAGTAGCAGTGCACCAAAAAGTGAATGGTACCTTCAATTCTTTTTTGGGACATCTGTCATATACAGAGTATGCTGACTGTCAGACATGTAAAAAATAAATTAACATCACTCCAGTGGCCTTAGTGGTTAGAGTGTCTGCCTCGTATGTGGGAGGTCACAAGTTTGAACCCTGGCTGAGTCATACCAAAGACTTATAAAATTGGCACTAGCAGCTGCCTTGCTTGGCACTCAGCATAAAGAGGTTGGTTTTAGGACTGGTTGGCCTGGTGTCAGGATAATGTGACTGGGTGGGACATCATGCTTCATGTCTGCAGCATTATACCCCAGTGCTAGACATCACTGTAAACTGCCACACTGCAGACACCATAACAATATGACTGGAAGACTATGATAAAAATAAACAACACACACACACACACACACACACACACACACACACACAAGCATTGCTACCATTTTGATTTAATATATTAGACAAGACTGCCATGTTGATCTAGGAATAGAGATTAAACCCACTGTGTATGTGATAAGAGGAAACTAGTGATGGCAGGAGCCACAATGGCTTAATGGTTAGGGTGCCAGATTTGTGACTGAAAATGTGCAGGTTTGAATCCTAATTTGGAGAAAAATACAGAAAATAAATTGTATTGCTTACATATACCCTAGTAACATGCCTCACTTTGCTCAATACAGATATGGTGTGGATATTTTTTGTACTTTCATGTGTCCTTTATACTGTGACCAAAACCACTGTCAAATTTAAAGCTGTTGTTTTTATGAGACAAAAATATAACTGATTCTAATAAAAAATGAAGGCACAATTTTCATTGAAAATCAAGCTAGCATTTGAGTGAATAAAGTCAAATATAATTGTGGCTCAAGTACAGTGTACACCCTAAACTATTTTTTGTAATAAGTTCTGGTTGACATCTGGACCAGAAAAAGCACTGTTTTAAAAGTGAATCAAAATTTGAGTGAACAAATCATGTAAATGTTATTAAAGTACACTGTAAAGCACAAACTGTTTGGGTACTAAGTACTGGTTGAAATTAGGACGTTGAGAAAACATTACTTTCAAAGAAATTGAATGAAAAAATGTTGTCAGCAGTCACAGAATATTTTGGAGGGCACATTCATTATAATACATAAATTATTTTGAGAGAAAAATACCCAGATTTTCTTTCTTTGGTTAAAATAATTGTTAGATGTCAGATTAGTAAAATATGTGGTCTTTTGGAGCAAGTGAGATTTGAGTGATAGTAATTTTTAATGCCACTAGCCATATGTCTCCATAAATATTTATTTTTTTAGCTCAGTGTAGAATTCTGATGTATGAATAAGTGTGCTGCCATTTCAGGACCTTGAAAGAGGAAGAGATGTTTTTTTGTGTACTTATAATAGATGTACATGTACAACATTGATCCATAACATTTGTTGTCTTTGGGAAAGACCCATTTCCTGTAGTAATCAAATTAATCAGAACAAAAAAGGTTCTTCCTAGTCATTATTGCCTCTCAGTAGAATTGCTCTCTAATGCCTGTTTATTTCTGATACACCAACACAGGACAAATTTCTTATGGAACAAATTTTTAAAAATAATTTTTGTTTTATCAGGGTTCCATTTTGGACCGAATAGACTACAATGTAGAGCATGCCTCCGTACAGGTGGAGCAAGGACTGAAACAGCTACAAAAAGCTGAAAAATATCAGAAGAAAAGTAGGAAAATGTATGTTATTATTATTTTAGCAGTATTAGTGATTTTATTGATAATAATACTTATAGCTATAAAAAGATAGTATATAATTATTTGTGGTATATTCAACATATATTCATGAGTAATGTGATAAAACAGGTTTTCTGGTCATCCCAGCTGGTGTTTTATTTTTTCAGTTGTGTTAATCAGGTTAATAAATAAGACTTATTGTTTACCTCTTTCAGGTATGAGTAATACCATGATTTTTCTAGTTTTTACAGTATATGTGTACTCTCCACAAAGTACATGTAACAATTAAAAGGCTTCCCTATCTCCTTAAAAAGACAAAAGTCAACCACCATCAATACAGAACCTTTTCCATGACTGCTAATTTTATTAGGATTAAAGTGCATGTGAAGAAGCAAATACATCTGTTTCCATGGGTGAGTTTGTCAGCAATTGAGATAATTTTTGTAAATGGAATATATTACCAAAGAAAAATAATCAGTGTCGTTTGAAAGCTCATTTGCAGTAAAGGGCTTGTTATTTTGTCCTCCTTTTGTATTTAGTGCAGTATAAAACAACTAATTTTCTAATTCTAAATTATCTTTCTACCCTCTCTGATAGACATTTTATAAAATCATTTCAGCCATGGCAATTTATTTGACAGTAAAATTTAAAGTCTCATTACATATAAAAGTCAAACTTAAGTCCTTCTGGAATGGATCTTCCTAATTTGTTCACACAACATGATTAAAGGTAAAAGTCACTGGCACCTATAATTGCATAATTTTCTTGTTTAAATATTTATGGCAAATTGTCTTTACTGGTGGATGGTGGTAGTCATCATATATCAACTCTCATGTTTTTCATAGCTGATGGATGGAATTGTTTCAGGCACATCACTTGAAGGTACATATGTATATCAGTGACAGAATCAGAATCATATAATACTTCCTAATTTAATGACTGTTATATCCGTTTTCTTTTATATCAAAGCATCAACAAGTGATATATTTATTACAGAGATTTTTCCATTTGTGTAACTTCGTTTTTGACTTTGAAAACATTTAGTTCATTAATCTTCCAATGTTGGTTTTGTAATAATTTTAATTATTTCAACATATTTACCATATTATTTCAACATGCATGTGACAAAATGTCGCATTTAGAGTCTGAGTATTTTTTTAATATAAAAAGGAACTTACAGCAGTGTTAACTCCCTTTACTAGATATAAAGGACTGGATGAAATGTTGTTGCTTATAGTTTATTGCAGTCTTCACAGCAGAGTTGATAAAATAATTTTAGTTCCAGTTAGAATGATCTCCCCTGGAGAAGGCTCACTGCCATCATTAGCCTGATAAATTGTTTTCATAATTAGGCTTAAAAAAAGGAACAATTAGAATATCATGGTATTTTTCATACAACTAAAGTACAGTCAGTATAAGTCTTTTTTCTAGAAAGATAGGCTTCTTGAATTAATGGAAAGGACAACTCATATAACAACAGTAATTTTAGTTAGAAAACAGTATTGTTATATGAAAGTTATATTGCTAGTCTTGTAGTATTGAAGGTTTTTAATGAGATATTTCTGATAACTCTGAGATATTTTGTATAATTTATATTTATTTCCACATAATGCTAACTTGAAATGATTAATTTTTTGTGCAACTCTCTGGTTTTGGTCTATGTGGGTGTAGTATAGAAATGCATTTGTTTATTAAGAATATGTAGTCAACTGCAGACAGTACAAACTTAGATCTACTGAGATATAATGTGCTGGTATACCAGGGTGATTGCTGCTGCTTAAAACTATAAATAGAATAAGAAATAGACTCTTATCTCCCAGTACATTATACAACAACATTGTTGAGTCTATGCTGTTTGTAGTCATTTATGTTTTTAAATATAATATTAATAGAAGAGCAAAGAACAAAAGTCATATGTTGCATCCTTTCTAGCTATTGATTTGAATTCTGTTATAATGATTGCAGAAAAGTTTGATTGCTGGTAATCCTATTTTATTTATATTCATTTCTACTATCAAGTGACCAATAAACAGACAAGCTGAAATTAAAATATATTTCTCATAAGATTAATGTACATTGACTTTTTTTCTTTTTCTCACGAAGCCAAATTTCTTGGTGATATATGTCATTTTATTTTTATTTATGGTTGTAATAATCTTGTATTTGAAAGAGAAAAAAAGCAGTCCACTGTCATTGTCTAAATAGTTTATATTAATCATCAGTTAACAATGAGTGTTTCATAGATTTTAAAGTGGTTTAGCCCTATGAATTGGTATTAAACTAAAAAAAAAATGAAAAATATAATTATTGAATGTTAAGTTAGAAATCAACATTTTGGTTAAAAAAAAGAATTACGATAACTTTTGGGGGTATTTCTGATGGATTAGTGATGATAGATTTTAAATGGAATTGAAGAATTTATGTAGAACTCATATTCCTGCACTGGGGATGCTTTAACTTTGGCTTGTTATTGTCAGTATTGCTTGTCATGTTTTTATTTTATTTGACAGATGCTATTTACAGTTGTAGAGGTTCACTAGTAACATTTATTATGTTCACAAGCATAAAGGTCACATTGACTTATGATGTAATGCACTTGATGACATGAAACATGTTGTCTTTTTATTTTCCAATAAATGTTTTTGACAACTGTAAATCAATGAAAACAAAGAATGGTCTTGAAGAAAATGACTTGGAAAATCATAAAAGGAGCAAATATTTTGTTAAGTACCTTATAATTATAAGAAAATAAAGTAGTAATCTTTTCATAACAAGGACCTTGGTAAGAGTCTTGACTCAACCAATGTGTGTATGTGAGCAATTTGGCCAGTAACATTCTGGGTGTTAATGATTTTTCCTGGGTTCTTCCTTGACCAAATATACTAGTCACCATATATCATGTGCTGAAAAATGGCATTAAAAGTGTATACGAGTTATAACCAATCATATACATCCTTATTCCTGTTTAATAATATGAATATTCAGCCTGCTCCCACCCACCCTTGAGTTTGAATATAGTACTTCTTCCATGACAATACCAGAGATCCAACCTAATAAATCAGTAAAAAAAAATATGTCTTGGGCTTATTATCACACAAAGATATAATTTTTGCAAAAATATTTACCAAACATTGTTTGGAGCCCTGAGTGGTCTAAGGCACTTGCCATTACAAAGTACTTAAACATCTAACCTCTGTCCACATTAGTTCAAGTAGTGGCTCGACCAAATTGGGCATGTTAGAGAGCTTGCAAGTAGCTTCTGTGGGTTGGTGATTCTTCCCAGGTTCTTCATCACCAGATATATGGGCCACCACATATAGCCAATTATGTGCTGAATAATCGTGTTAAACCCATAAAACCCAAACCAAAATTTTGTAAAACTGAGGGTGTATTGTCATCAGACATGGACTTGTCAATGGATAAATACTGTAAATACATGCTTATAAATCGGGTCCAACTGCAAACTACATAGACTCTGATCTACCATTGTATAATGCACCAGCAGTCACGGGGTTTGTACTTCTGATTACTTCTAACAGACTACATAGACCCAGATCTACCATTGCATAATGTACCAGCAGTCATGGGGTGTGTATTTTTTGTTATACCGATTACTTCTAACAGACTAAATAGACCTAGATCTAACATTGCATAATGCACCAGCAATCCAGGGGTTTGTGTTTTTTTGTTCTACTGATTACTTCTAACAGACTACATAGACCCAGATCTACCATTGCATAATGCACCAGCAATCCAGGGGCTTGTATTTTTTGTTCTATTGATTACTTCTAACATACTACTTCGACCCAGATCTGCTGCACACTTTGTGACAGTGGATTTGGGTTTATGCAGTTTGCGATTGGACTCAACTTGTGAATACATATTATACAGTAAATGATATGCAAATTGAATATTTTTTTAACAATAATTTTTTCAATACATGGCTTTCAGTGATATTAAGTAATGAAAAATTTAATAAATGAGTGTACAAGTGTCTGTATTATGACCAGTGTATAAAGTACACGATGAACAGAGAGACATATTAAATGTTCTAATGACGATTACATTATGGGTTCCCAAGATCAAGGAACTTGTGAGTTATTATATTAAATGATGCGTAGTACTATATTTATTATACATCTTGTGATGAACAGTATGATTTGCATCTGAAGAAAATAGTTTACATTGATGATTATGTAGTAAGTATAAATGAATATAAACATCACAGTGGAGGACATTTAAAAGTGTACAGCTGAGTTCACAGGTTGATGTTTTACTATCAGTACATACGTGAAATAAATAGGCCCCCACCCACATATAAAAGTAGTTCCTGACAGAACATAATTCTTGACAGCCATCGTATGATTGTTCACTCACAACTCATATTTTGTCCTATTTCAACAAGTGAAATTACTGAATATTGACTATTCCCTCAAAACACTGTCAATTGACTTGTAGAGAAAACCCTCAAAACAGTGTCTATGAGAGGCATAGAGTATACCACATTATGGTGAGATGACTTTATAATGAATGACACAATACATGTAATTTTTCTAACACTTACTGAAACATGCCACATGACCAAACTCACCCTTAAACCAGAACCTTAAAAATGAACCTTCTTGTGTATTTACTTGCATTAGTGTATTCTGTTAACTTCCAATGCAGTTGTGGCAAACTTTTAAGATTACCACACAAACCATATTCTTGATAATCTTTGTGTTGAAATATTATTATTAAATAAGTTTGTATGTAAATTTGTGTCTTACTAAAATGTTTCCTTAAACAAGTACTTCATATGTATACATTCCTGTATAGGGTTATATCTTTGCTTTCTTCATTTCAGTGTTATACATCAAGTGAAAATTGCTGAATGCAAACTTTACTTGTAAGCAGATTTCATATTAGCATTTACGATATGAGGATATGAAATTTATTAAACAAGTTATGTTGTGTGCCAAGAGTGTCTTGCATTCGAAAAGGCTTATTTTATTCAGTGTATGTCATCTGTTTCAGATCTTGTCTACACGTGTTCAAGTTTTGTCACATAACTGTAAATCATTTGCTCTGATTATGCTGGTAATTGTTATTTTGTATAATAAAATGTAATTAACAATGCATTGAGTATTAAGATGCTTCAGATATTAACATTGATTAATAAAAGTGAATATAAGAGAGACACTGTCCAGCGAGTTGAAAGGCATCAATTCTGAATATAACCAAAGCTTTTGGTTATTGTTGGAGTGGACAATCTGGCTATTTTTTTGTGCTCTTGAAACAAAAATTTGCATTTTTTTATGTGCAATAATCATTCAAAACAATGTACTGTGGTGTTCTGTTTGTTGCGGGATCTGATCACTTACTGTGATGTTATAAAACTATGTTGTAGTGTGTGTGTGTATATATATATATATATATATATATATATATATATATATATATATATATATATATATATATAATTTGTATAGACAAAATCATCCTCTTCTTGATCTTTTGAATAAATCAAATGTAATATGTACTAGTGTTATCATTTTTTTATGTATAAATTGGAACACAAATCTAAATGGCTGCTTTCATTATGGAGACTTAATAAACATAATCTATAGCTGTTGAGAATTGTTTAAGGCTGTATCAAGATTTAAAGG
The DNA here is from genome assembly GCA_028554795.2 of Sinohyriopsis cumingii. Taxonomy (NCBI): domain Eukaryota; kingdom Metazoa; phylum Mollusca; class Bivalvia; order Unionida; family Unionidae; genus Sinohyriopsis; species Sinohyriopsis cumingii. The sequence continues at coordinate 116,182,472 of CM068838.1, read as the reverse complement.
AGACCAGAAATCAATAGACATATAGAATAATAATAAAAGCACCAAAGAAAACCTTATTCTGAAATGTCATCTGTGACCATAATGCCAGTATTTAAATATTGGCATATCTTCTAGGAGCTGAATTTCAGTGAACCTGTATGCACAATTTATTCGCCTGTTTGGTTACTTTCATGATGTGATGTTAGAGTAAAAGACATTGCTGATTTTCATTGCTTATGCATGTAATAGCACATTAAGAAGAGGTGGTGGACATTTTTATCTTTTCCAAAAGATGAAGGCTTAAAGAAAGTATGGATATATTATTACAAGTGAGTCAATTTCAAAGGACACCATACAGCACTCTGTGCTCATTACATTTCTCAAAAGGAATGTTATGAGGGCTGTTCCAGTAAAACATATACCCCCTGGGGGGAAGGTACTTTCAAATTCAACCAACCCACAACAGAAGCAGTTTAAAAAATTTATGATCCACCGTCAGATGTGTTTTAATCAAGAAACACTGCCCCCTACAGAAGTATATTTTTTAACAGAATTTCTGGCTATGGGTTAGTGGGTGGTAGAGGCGATTTTAATATTGGGTTGGGGACAGAAATGATCTAAATGACAGCTGGCTGGAGGTAATCTACTGAATTCATATACATCATATAATCTACAGCATATTTGTATTTGTATCCATTCATTATAATCAGCCTTTTGTCCTTTTGTCTGTCAGCCAAGTATGTCTCTGATACTGTGAAATCACAGATTTTCATGGTGGCTTATTATTTGTAGATGTCATTGATCAGTCCCTTAATACCTACTAATTTAACATCCATGAATACAGATTTTATAATAGATATTTCTATTCTAATACAGAAATCATGAATTTGTATCCTTACTAAACTCTGTGTTTCCTAAAGTGATCAATATGTCTTGCTATTTTTCTTTGTTCTCAGGCATGCTGCTTTTGATTAGAATAATAGTTAAATCTTGTATTGCTTTAAATGTGTGGTCAGATTCTAAGATTCACTGTTATTATTTTTTCCAATAAATGTTTTGGTAAACTTATATGATTTGTCAGAAGAAAACACAATGATGCCTGTGGAAGTGATGTTGCATCATTTGTCTACTTTTACACTGTATCATTTCTTGTAAGAACATCTTTTTCAGTTACCGATGTCTTATTTTTACGCCTTGTTGCAAGACTAATATAAATTTATAAAAAAATATAGCAAGTCAAACATTTTTATATCATAGATTCAAAAAAATGGATGAAAGTCAAGGAATCATTTTTCCCAGAGCACTCATAAAATCAATGTCATCGCAGTTGACTGTATTGTCAACAGCATCATAATCATCACTGATGGCCTAGCAGTAACATTCTGCACTTTCAATCCAGTTGTCACAGGTTCTATCTCCCACTTCTAGTCTTTCATATGAGACTTATACCTATGGCCTGAGGGGCTTTCATGGCAGAGTGGTATAAGATGCTTGTCTTGTGATACAGATCTGAGGGGCTTCCATGGCAGTGGTACAAGATGCTTGTCATGTGATTACTTGCCTCCAGTATGTAAATGAGAATGTTGCCAGTTACTTGTGGAAGGTCAGTGGTTCTACATAAGTGGTGTTTGGTGTCTCAAAAGGACTTGGATTTTCTTCAGCAGTAAAACTGGCTGCCATATATAGATTCTCTTCATCTGAAAATGGTGTAAAGGCCATATTGATCTACTGAAACCCCGAGATCTCATGTCTAAATGACTTAAGCTGTTGGAGATAAACATCACCTCAACAGAGGCTCCATGTGCCCAAGTGTACTAAGGTGCTTGCTTTTACATCACTTAAACATCTCAGTGTGAGTTTGTGTCACAGATCAACAAATTTAGGTTGGTGGTCTTTCGGGGTTCTTCCTCCACCTAATATATTGTAAAAAAATCACCAAAAAACCCAAAATCAAACCACACTGAATCAACCAACTAATCAACCGTGGCAACAGCAGCAAAGGTACTAGCCAATAATTTTTGCCACAGCTGTATGAGTTTATAACTTTTGACTCAAGTAATTTTTGTAGACCTTAGAATATCGTCAATTATGCCTTTCTGACAGTTACCTAAAAAGTCATCATCAGTTGGTGCAAATGGATTTTTCATGGTGAGCATATGAGATGGAAAAGTCTTGAGCAATCCTGCATCACACACTGCCGAAAAGTTTACATTTTAGCTCACTTAGATTTTCTCTTAACAATGTTCATTGTTCCAGCTAGAACTGTTATAACTTATTCAAGCTATATTCACCAATATCTGATGATATGCATCTGTAATAAATATTTGTAACAAAGTATGAGAATGCATCAATGTTTTTCAATGATGCATTTGAATTGAGCAACAACCATAATCAACAAACCAAGAAATAAAATTATTCACATCTCTCAGGCAGAAGTAGGGTATAATCATAATCTGCCAAAAGATTTTTAATTTTTTAAATTTGCCAAATATTTTTTCCAACCATATTGATTCAGTGGACATATCACCAGAATGAACAAAAACAGACCAGAAGATTAAAATCAATTTGATACAGCTTTGAAGTAGCTAAATTCATATTGGTTTAGTTAACTGTACACCCTTTATCGTCTTCCTTTTGATGAAATTTCTTACTGAAGTTAAGAAAATAATGTTGCACACATAAAAAAGAGGCACACTTCTACTCATGATTGTTTTTATTATATTTCTCCATTCCAGCCTGTTCTTATGATCTTCTCCACCCACATACTGTTTGTCTTGTTTATGTATCTAAATTTCTCACTTATTTTTCCTACTACTATACAAATGTTCTGTGAATATGCATATCAGTGTGAAACACAATGGGGAGACTAAATCCAAGATTGAAAACCTCTACATTTCTGGATGTATTCTGCTTGGATTCCATATTTCTGCACAAAACTCAAGAGTTCAGGACTCTGCACTAATTCAGTTCCCACTGTAAATTTGTGCAAACACCATGATATTAAAATTCAGTAACTTAAAATTTTGAGTGCTCATGATCAAATTTATATCAGTATAGACATAACTATGATGACAGCTTTTGTGAAGAAGAAAAAAACATAACAGCTGCACCATTTTCTGGATCTATACAAATTTGAAATGTGTGCTTTCAATACGGCACCAAAGAGTCAGCTGCTGATTTCAGTAATGAGTCGTCCAAACTTGGGTCTGTAAAGGGATGGAAATTATGTTAATAAAACAATGTCCCTCACTTTTTTCAGTTACAAGTAGGACAAGCTCTCAAAAGATTGTTTTTACTAAAACTTACTTTCATTATCTTCCAATCAGGGACAGTCAAACACATATATACTCTATTTTATCTTCACTGATTTATAGCATGGTTCTCGTTCTTTCACATCTGTAGTAATGCGAGTCCTTGAACAACTCTCAATGGTTGTAAGCCTTTTTCAACCATGCTGAATGGATGCACTGTAAGATAATGTTCAAGTAACAGAAATACCATGGGATAACCACAGACCAATAAAATTGAATAGTCAAGTTATCTCCTCTGCAGGGATGCTGCCAGGATTTCAGGATGTACTCTAAGTTTTGTGTGTGTGTGATCTCCAATGAGGAAGTGGTGGTGGTGGGAATAGCCATTGTTAAATATCTCCCTAACACTTAAATATCTGTCACTCTTTCTTACTGTTACAGCTCTACTGAAATCAAAATTCTCGAAGAGATGTCATCTCTAGTTGTGTAACGATTATTACTGTGATGTCATTGGGCATGGTCACGTGGTTGTGGTGGGGTCTTGGTTGGGATGGCATAAAGACTATAGGCTTACTCCATATTTGACAGCTAATTATGATGTTGTCAAAAGAATTCAAAAATTTCTAGCAATTCAGTTGGAGTCGGATACCTGATTCATATTCAATGAACAGGTTCTAAAATTGATGTGTTTATTTTGGAGCTATGTTCCTCAATCACATTTAAGATTTGGATATACCAAAGGTGAAATTGGTACAGTTGCATCCTAAACTACTATCATGGCTACTTCAAATGTTATTTAATATGAGACTTTAATGCAAGAACTCATAGCTTCAGTGATTTTTGGGTTAAAAAATTTAATTTCTTCTCAAACAACTCAATTTGGTGCAGATTACATTGTTTTTTAATGATACAGTGAGAATTCTTGATGTGTAAAAATTGCGCAAGAAATGAACATCAGATCAGAAAATTACTACCACTGGGAAAATACTGATAGGAATATACAGAAATAATGATATAATTATTTAAGTAGAATATATGGTGACAATACGAGCGCTAGTTCTACAACTTTATGCAAAATACATCTTGTACGACTATTCTGTTGTTTCTAACAGCACTGTAATATGGCAATAATTTCTGTCCACTTTTTACTTTAGTCCCTTGCTAATTAATAGTTTTAGATTTTACAACACTAAGCATATTTTACCTTTTGACAATAACACATCACTACAAATATTTAGATTGCAAGAAAATAGAAGTTACAATTTTATTAAAAGCACTGGTACCAGTAAGACTAAAGGAGATGGTAAATAAAAAGAATCAGGATGAACAGATTAATAGTGTAGTAAAGAATCCATATATCAGAATGACGTCAAGTATGTTTTCATCAATTTCATCATCAGTTAATGATACTGCTTAAAAATGTATTGTACTAGATAATAGACTTTTTTAGTTATCCATTTTGCAATACAAATACCAAATGATGGCTTGGAACTAAGTGCCAAAAGGTCTGCAGAAAATACCACCATGATCAAAATATACATAGGAAGAACCGAACACAAACAGGACAAATTTTATCCATCTTGCTTTGAGTTTACACAGATCAGGCAGTCTCTTATGTTTAATGTCATTTAATTTTTGCACATAGAGAGCATGTACATCATTTGGTCATACATCTGCATGATACAAAAGTTTGTCTTTTTATTCTTTTGTTGCTCAGTGGTTCTGCCAACTCGAGATCTACACACACTTAATTATGTTGTATGGGGATTCTCTGATGTTCCCTATGAGCATTAATCTGTTAATTGTATCTGAATTTAATATAATCCTCCACCTCTGTGTATGAATATTATTCTGTGCTGTGAACTCCTTTCATTGCCTGCTGTCTGAAACGCATATGCATAACTAGCTTGAACAAGTTACTGTTCTTTATGGTTGTGCAGTTTTCAACATCTCACATGTATGGCCCCATGGGTATTCTCTCTTGGATATCTCTGTCCCAAAAAGAAACGTTTTGAACCAGAGGTGTTGTTAGGATTTTAAAACTAAGAGTCCATGGCTCCCATTTTGGTAAAATAAGAGTCCCATCAGGAAAAGTTGCAGTCCCCCTCAGAAAACTATGCCAATTATAAGAACTATTGGTTGCCAGAGTTTAATTTCTACATCTTTATAACACTGACATAGCTTTTGCTTGTTCATCAGAGTGAGTATGAATTGTTTCGATCCAAGGAAGGTCTTATTCAAAGCACTAAGCTAGGCATCACACACTTTTTTACACTTGGCTAATGTCCCTTTCAAACTATCAGTTCTAGCAACTAAAGCCCTCTCCTGAATCTCACAATCTTCGTCAGTTTGCCGTTGAACCCCAAAATACCCCAAAATACTCATTCAAGTCTATGTCTCAACATGTCATGATTCCGAGGTCACGTGCACTGCTTATTCTGTTACACTTGGAAATGAACACAAGAATGAAAGCTAAAGTTGTTTATTTGATGTACTGTTATAAATGACCACATGTACATCTCTGCGTATTTCTGCCTCTGAATTCAAGCACTGTAAATATCAGTAGATTTTCCCATCCAGGTGCCAGTCAAAGCCTTTGATCTCGCCGCTTAGCAATTGCAGCATGTTCTTTTGATGTACACTTATAATGGTGACGACGGGGGGGGGCAGCTTTCAATCACTAAATTCTGTCATCGTAAATATCATCACAGCTAACTGATCAACACATTTTCCCACTACGCAGGTGACTGAAGCAGGTCTGGCAAGTCTTTGAATTTTACCGCCCACCTAAATAAAAAAAAATTGGCATCCAAATACACGTGATTATAAGCGTTTCCGAGACCTCTGTCAGTTTTCACTAACATGAACCCTGCCAAAGATTCACTTCCTTGATTCAGTGTTTTGCTGCCTCTTATGACAGATTTATCTCTTCCATAATGCTGTATTAGGGTTTGAAGTCCAACATTCCCATAGTCTGCTTGTTTAGACATGGGTATATTTAATAAATATAACTGGCATATTGTCCATCCAACACGTACATCGGACTCGTACTCAACATCAATTTTGGGTTCAAAATCACACACTGGTATTTCCAGTGACATTTTTCCAATGTCCAACAGACCGATATACATGAAATTCATTGTCATCATAGCTATCACCAGCCAGTATTTGCCGACTGAAAACGTCTAAAGACAAACCGTGTTGTGATTCAACCATTTTGGTTTCCTGTGTGGCCCTTATTGGAAACACGCATTTGTAAAACTTCCACGATGAAAGTAAGGCTAAAACTCCATAAAACGCATGTTCCAGGGCCAATGAATGAATCAAATTTAGTTTAACAGCCATTCATGTCAAACCGAAGTATCCAGATATCTGGATGTCGCATCAAGCGCTGTGAGAAAGTTGCGGCAGCATGAATTACGTCGCGAAATGCACTTTTAAAGTTAAGTTAAAAGTTTAATAAAAACTGCATACTGCGCAAAGCACATTTTTTTGATATCCGCGGTGTTGACGTAATTTGCTGAATGCGTATCACTGCTTTAAAAGTACACGAATTCGTACAAATTACGTGTACTGGCATCATTTTCTGACCCAATGTTTTATTCACGTTAGACCGCTAGGAGTGGGGTAGATGCGATTTTAAATATATATTTGTGTTTTTTTTCTTCTTCTTTCTGACAACCCCACCAGTGATTCTCATTTTGTTAGAACAACCCACAACAGAAGTGATTTTCCTAACCAACCTTCCACTGTGAGAATCAAAATAGTTCGAAACACAACCTCCTACAGAAGTTTTTTGAAGTGCCATCCCCGGGGGTGGATATATGTTTTACTGGAACAGCCCTGAGAGGAATCCTGAAAAAAATGGCAGCTCAAGGGTACACAAATACTAGGCCTATACTAAAAGTTGGCGCTGTTCTAGACATACTGTTGGATATTTTAAACCCTGGGAAAATTGTTAAATGTGTGAGTTATGAAAATAGGCAGAAGGCCGAGTAAGTGACCACAATATGGAACAATCAATTCACAGGCCTTTTATCTACACCAGCAGTGTTAAAAAAATCTGATAGTCCAACACCCGAGGCCCCTCTAATTTTAGTTCGGGCCCAACCTATATTCAAAGTAAGGTGCCCATCAGGCTTGTCGAAAAAAAATTGTTTGCCTGAGGAAACTTTGCTCGCACTGATGAAATGAGTCAGTGTATTTTCAAGATGTTGACATACATGCCTTAACATGGCACAATCTAAAATCACCACCGTCCTAGGTGAAATTGAGATCTGACTTTAATCAACTGGAAGCTTTGCTAAAAATGAGATTATAAACCCTTGACACAGTCATTTTTTGAGAAAACACAATTTTCAGTAATCTAAAAATTTAAAAAAAAATAAATACAAACTTTCAGCCTATGCCTGTTACATGTAGTATGTATAAACAGTAATCTGTAATGATTGGAACTGAAATAAAACTATCCATCAGGCAGTTTAAATAGTGATTAAAAGAAAAGAGGTCAGGTATAAAATCTAAGTTTCACATTAACTGGTTAACAATAGAAATTGAGGGAAGTTGACTAATGACCCTACCCCCTTGCCCCAAAGTGCAAGTGCCCATGGGATGCACCATTTCTCCCTGTGATGCGCCTTATTTAAACCCAGGATAAGACCTTTTTTTTTTATATTCTGGTTAGCTGTGGCTAAACTGCGAAACAGCTAAATTTTGACTTAAGTACACATGCATAGAGCCAGTGTGACTAACATTTAATCCTTATCCTTGCATTTATCTTGTGAACAGGACTGCCCTTCAGACACATTTCAAAGAAACCATGTTCGACAGTGTGTTTGTAAGCACCAGCAATTGATTGGCAAATAAACGATGCCCTATTTTGTTGTAACTTACAATGCATAGGATTTCATTTTAACAGTTCAAATCTGCAGTCACAAGTCAATGTACATGTGGCAACTGTTTTTCCCACATTTTATATCCCACCTTATTTCCTTAGGTTTAAGTCTTAAGGCATGTAACACTGTTTACTGAATAAAATATTTATTGTGAATTAGTTCTATGGGTGCACATATACTGCGTGGTATATTTTGTTTTATTCCTTCTTTTAATTTAATCATGGTAATTAAACTTTACATATACGGTAGAGGAATGTCGGGTATTAACTGGTCAAGTTTCTTTGGTGGAAATGGAGATGAGATTTTGTTTGCAGAGAAAATCACACAGCATTCACAGTGATCATTCATGAGATTTAAGCTAATTGGTGACAATTGTTTTTTTTTACTACAGTACTGTTGTGGTGGTTCAAAAAATCTGAAATTTACATGAATGTTTCATCTTAACATTCTATTTACTGAAGAAAAAACTTGTGTGATATTATTTTGTCACTACAGTGTTCACAAGTGATAAAATAGAATATAGCATCTGTGGATTGCATACGTTATATCTATTTATGTATAGTTTGGGGATTTTTTTTGTCTGAGAAATGAAAATTGACAGACATAATGTAATAATAGGGAGTTCTCTGCAAAAAATTGGGAGATATTACGAAATCGGGAGGTAGGTGTGGAAATACCCCAAATATTGGGAATTTTTTCTCCCAGCTTGAGAGTGGACAGGTATGAACTGTATGTGCTTGTGGAATTTCAATCAGGGCTAGTGAGTTTATTTAAATAACCAGCCCAGGGCCTGTGTCTAATAAAAAATTTCTTTGAGCACTGACCAGTACAGTACATAATCTATTTATACCAGACATGTATATACTATCAGATTTGTCAATACGCTAAGCCTGCATGTAAAATACACTATAACTGAATCATTAGAAGGAAACTTCTTAATGTTTAAATTAATTATTTATGAGATCTGCTTTGCAGATTTATTGGTGGGTTTTTTATGTGAAAAACTAATGCTTAAGTTAGGACTGATAAAAACCATTCTCAATGCCTTTTACACCTCCCCAGTAATGGATATGGTTTCACATTCAAGTCGGTTTCCATTCTAGTCTCTTTGCCCAGAATTCAGTATTTTCTGTCAGTGTTTCAGTGTTGGATGTATATTTTCAAGATACTAGTCGCTAGGTGGTGTGTGTGTGTCTGTGTTGGGGGAAGGTAATGAAGGTCTCATTAACATGTAAAACAAAATGAACCTCATCCTTCTTAAATGAATTTATTGCATTGTGGTAAATTTTTAATTTTACATTGGGCACCATCACTTAATCCTTATCACTTTTTTTTACACAGCACACAATGTATCAGTATTTATGTTAAAATTACATTGCCTTTTTAAAATTCCAAAATATGAAATAGAGCACCTTCTTATTGTTGTACATATCTACTGTCAGGTCTTAAACACATTAACACACAATTCAACAGATATAGTTATGAGCATATGTCGGAAACAGATTCAACTTTTGAATGTGCAACCCAAATCTGGTCTCTTCCTGTCTATCTCGCTCGCCATGTTTCTGTTTGTATTCGAGGACTGGCTAGTATTGCATCACAGGACCATGTGATCTGTTGCTTCATAAAAACTCGGCAATTTCACACAATATAATCACTACCCACCTACAATATTTAATTTATAAGCATTGCAGTCTAATTAAAATTTGTAGAGAAATACATACATAAAAGGAAAAGTTTTATTTCTAGTCTCGTTTAATAAATATGAATCTCTACAATTACTGAGAATATTTTAGGCTCTATGAAGACTCAATAAATATGAATCTACAGTTGTTGAGAATTGTTTAGGCTGTATGAAGACTTAGTAAATAATAATCTCTACAATTATTGAGAATGTTTAAGGATGCATGAAAACTTAAGTATGAATATGATTATTGAGAATGTTTTAGGCTGTATAAAGAATTATTAAATATAAACCTATAATTACTGGAAAGTTTTGTCGGCTGCATGAAGACATAACAAGTATGAGTCTTTGCAATTATTGAGAATGTTTTAGGCTTTATTAAGACTTAATAAATATGAACCTCTACAATTACTGAGAATGTTTTAAGCACAGGTAATGCATCAGATTGGTGAAGGCAAGTGTGTTGAAAAAGAACTTATATGCAGGCATTTTCATTTAGAGATGAACCAGTCTTTAACTGTAAAACAATTTTTAGATTATAGTACCATACTGCTTTGCATATGACCATGACCATCATTCGTAATTTTCAGTTGCATTAGAAGCTGATTGGTTTGGTTGGTGTTTTAGAGCAGAGCAAAAATAAGCAGGTTATATAATGCTGAGGCAATTTGAGTAAAATGCTTGTCAAAGTAGACACCATGGTATCTAACCTGGGATAATCTGATATTAAGATCTGAACCTACAACCTTTCAGTCATGAGTCCAGCATGGTAACCACAGCCATGATGGTTCCTCTGATGCTGAACATATTAGGACTGTAAAAATATATCAAAAGTTTGTAGTGATCTCATCATGAAATTAATCTGGACTGTAAAAATCTATCAAAAGTTTGTACTGTCATGAAATTAATCCTGGGGCTTGAGCTGGTATATCCTCTTTCCAAGTTTTGTGCAGAAGAAATAGACATTATCGTTTCCCACAAATTTTCTTTGTGCACTTGAGTAATGCTTGAGATCTTGTATAGGATTTTGTAGCAATGCCTTTCTTGGCTTAGCTATATAGGATAGGGGTCGTGTAACAACCTCTTGGATTGCCTACTGTTGACAATGTATTCATGGCTACAAGGTCTGGCTGTCTTCTCTAGGACCATGGAACCATCTGATCTGAAATGAAGGTAGTTCAGGTCTACTGACTGGGCATTAACTTGCTTACCCTGCATGCCAAAAATAAAGTTATCAGGAAACATGTATGGCAGTAATTTCAGTGTGGGCTCAAACGTATCCAAACTGAGGCATGTCAGAACCCAAGAAAATGGCACTTTGGAAACTGGGTGAGAATTTGGACTATTCAGATCAAAATTGGCCATTAAATCTGATAGGTTTATCATGACCAATAAAACCTCTGCCATGATATCTGAAAATGTGGGATATCATGGAGTGACAGTCTTTGATGGTGATCAGGGCCAACCTTTTCTCCTTGAATAGCCAGAAGAAAAGAGTTCGCCAGTTATGGGATTGAGTAAGTCAAAGAGATGATATTGCTGTCTTTGTACCAGTTTCTTGAATACACACCATTACTGATGATCAGCTTTCATACACTTTTGTAGATACAACCTTTATATGGAAACCACATTTTTTTCTAGAGAAACCTTTTTGCTGAAACCACCTTTTTTGGAGACATTTTTTTGTAGGTAATATCTTTTATGTAGAGACCATCTTTGTCTAGAAACACCTTTTTGTAGAGACCACCTTCTTGTAGGGACATTTAGTATACACTGTTAATTTTGTGAGACACCTTTTTGTAGATACCACAAAAATACTTTAATATTCAAAACTACAAAGTTGAATACTGAGGTTAATCTAAACATACATATGGACAGACACACACACACACTGATGCCAAATTGACTGATGTGTTAATCTCTTGACAATAATTATATTGTGAGATCTAAAAATACCACAACAACATATGTGTATTTATCTGATTTTAACATGCTATAATTTTATTTCATCAAAGCTAACATATGCCCAACTGCACTTACACTAAACTGGTCTTCCTTTTCATCAAACAGATCACCTCATAATACAGACATTTATTTGTCCTCTGAATAATTTATAGTATATTTGGAAGTTTTAATTAATCAAAGGCAAAACAATGAAAAAGTGGATCAACATGACATATAATAGAAGTGTTGAACTTGTCATTTGTATTTACTTATTAAAATCAGTGATTGTCATTTTGGGAAAGAGTCACTAAAACAGCAATCTGCTGCAACTAAGCTATGATACAAAACAAGATTTAATACATGTTTGACTTTATTTAATTTTTTATTTTATTTGTAAAGAGACATCGTCAAGAATATTTCTCATTGTTATGGTGAAATATTCACTTGCCACTAGTTTTCTGACGGCGTCTTTCCAATTCAATAACCTGAAAGAAAAATACTGCTGGTTCATAAATTAAAAAAATTACATAAAAATAATAACACTTAAAATAAATTTAAATAAAGATGAATGAATAGCAAATTGAAGAGATAATAACAACTCAGGATGTTGTAATTTAACAAGAATTTTTATGTAAGTTAACTTTTCTGTTGGGCATATACGGCTGTCATGTAAGTAAATATATTTTTCCTCTGAATATTTAGAATGACAACTTATACCTCGTATTTACACTAATTACAGACATAAAAGAATGTTAGCTGCCTGAATTTAACCAAAATATATAAAATAACAACAAATATTAAAATACAGCTTAAAAAAACAAACAAAAACAACCAAAGAATCCATGTGATCACTGTAATCTTAAAATTATGTCATTGTGATCTTAACAGTAGCAGCAGAGGGGGCGAATCGGACATTTTGTCCAATCGTTATTTGGCTTAATTATTACTTTCTGCACTCAACGATCTAGTGTCGTCAGCGCCTGGTAAAAAAAAAACGACGACGTCGTTGGGGGATCGTCGCGTCGTCATTTGGTTTAATTAACACCTTCTGCGCGTCGATCCCCAGCGTCGTCAGCGTCCGGTAAGCACATCGACGACCGCGTCGATGTCATTGCCCCCCCTGCTGCTAAGTGGTTATTTACAATGAAAATTATTTACAACTAACCGAATATTTGGTCAAGTCCGATACGATATCGTGTCCGAGGATCATGTAAATTTATCGTTACGAATCCATGTGGGGTCGACTGAGCATGACTAAAAAAGTTTCGAAAAACATTAAAGTCCATGTCACCGCCGCACCATGTCTGCCAAATATTTCGTAGCGTGTGTGTATCAACGCCGTTGAACACAGCAAGAATATTACAGTTGTCTCTAATTACTTTTGGAATCTGAGTGTATCGTTGAGTGACATATATCACGTCAGTGTTTTTATGCCTGCCTCTGGAAAATATCCTAGCTGGGTTTTTTTGATTGTCTAACATAACATCATCGTACACGACTAGATTGTTAACGTCGCCATCAATATCATCAATACCCGGTGCATCATTGATATCCGTAATAAACTCAATAACATTTTTTTTAGCGATCGCTGATGCATTCTCGTTGAAATCTTTCAACACCTCGTAGCATCGTTGATCATCTACGCTAGGAGCAACCAAATACAACTTATCCCACTTCATCCATCTCATTATTAAATTGAGTAACAATTGCGTCTTGCCGGATCCAGATGGTCCGATGATAATCATCCGGATCGAGTTTGGTAACGCTGCAACATGCTTAACTGGTTCTCTTGTTTTAGTCGCCGAAAAATCAATTATATTCATATCTCTATACATAAATTATGGATCTATATTGTGTAAAGTGTAGAGTGCGTACTGGCACAAATGATATGACAACCGTTACAACAAGAAATAATAGATCGGCGCTTACTGGCAAGTGTGTACAATGCGGTACAAAGAAATTTAGATTTATTTCTATTAGACCCGGAGATGTTTTAAAAAAAAGCGAGGAGGTGACATCGCAGCCAAATTGGCAAAACTCCCCGGAACACCGTGGGCAAAGTATCCAGGAGAAAAACACCTCCCAGGATATAACTACTGTGGCCCCGGAACACGATTAGATATTAGACTCGATGATCAAAATCAGCCCAAACCCGGTGAGTATCCAATAAACGCTATCGATAAGGCGTGTCATGCTCATGATGTTGCTTACAAAAGTAGCGATCTGCAACAGCGTCATATCGCGGATGTAAAATTAATTCACGCATTAAATGCTATTCCTGATAAATCCGTCAAAGAAAAATTGGCCTCATGGTTGGTAAAATCGGCTATGAAAGGTAAATTAATGATTGGAAGCGGAGCTTCTGGCGCTGGTAATTGAAAACGATAGCGTTTATAATAACAACATGGAATCCATCTATTATTCTCCGAGAGGATACTGGAAGGGGAAGGCCGCAATTGGTAAGCTTGCAAGCGCTGCAAAGGTAACAAAGACCACTGCGGCTAATTGGTTATCCAAACAGGCTATATGGCAAATCTATCTACCACCGCCTAAACAAATCAACTTCTCGCGCTTTGATGTCAGCGTACCTAATGAAGTTCATCAGGCTGATATACTATTTTTGCCGCATGACAACGGTTACAAATACGCGCTAACCGTAGTTGATGTTGCGAGTCGATACAAACAAGCGGAGCCGTTAAAAACAAAGTCGGCAACTGAAGTAGCCGCTGCGTTTGAAAGAATTTATCGAAGAGGTCCTCTGCGCTGGCCAAATCTATTACAAGTTGATCCCGGTAGTGAATTTCGCGGCGCTGTTTTATCAACGCTGAAACATCATAGCGTCGCGATACGACGAGGTCATACTGCGCTACATAGTGATCAGGCAATTGTTGAACGATTCAATCGGACTCTCGCTGAACGGTTATTTGGATATCAATACGCGAAGGAATTCATCCAAGAAAAACGATCTCGTGAATGGGTTAAAAGGTTGCCAGGTGTAATTGCAGCGTTAAATAACGAGATTACCCGAGCAATCAACATGAAGCCCAGCGACGCGATTAAATACGAGTATATACCCGGAAAATCAAAAATAAATAGCGTTTCCAAGCCGATTCTTGGCGATGTCACTGTTAGATATCTATATGAACCAGGAGAGCTTGAAGGCGGTAAAAAAAGGGCTACCGATCCTATTTGGAGTGTTACCACACATAACATATCAACGATAACACGATCAACTGGTAGACCACCGATCTACAGACTGGATTCAACTGCTCCTCAGCGCGGATTTACACGCGAGCAACTACAAGTGATACCTAACGATACTCAATTGCCCCCACGTGGTCTTAACTAGCGCCGTTGCGTCTATTGCACTCAAGACAGGTCAACCTCACATTGTTTTTGACATGACCGAGACTGTTATCGATCCTATCCACGGTAAATTGGCGAGTGTCTTTATCCGAATAACGCCAACTCATTATACAATTGCAACTCGCGCAGTGATTATTCTGTTGTTGTCGTAGCGAGATTATTAATTCGGCATCAATATCAAAACGCCGCTGTTTTTTTTTATCCTGTTGGCGGTAACCCGAGAGTTTTCTATCAATGACGCTTGCATCGATGGTGACTTTGTCGCCGGCTTCGTCGGTGGCTTCGTCAATAACAATTCTTCGAAGCTGATTTATCCTTCGTACTCTGGACACTGCAAGATAGACTAGATTCGACCATTCGATGCGATTATCAACTATCCAAACAATTGTGTCCGTGATGGTTAGTCCCTGCGAGGAATGTATTGTTGTTGCGTATCCTAGCGTCCACGGGGATTTATCAGCACGTAGCGCGTCCTCGACGACACCGATATCAACGAGCACGATATCATTCAGCACGAGAATTTGTTTTTCTGTCCGGCCTGGAATTTCAACTTCAATGTTCTGCCGCCGTGTGTCCGCGGGTCTATAACATAACGGCACTGGACGCGTTGGAAACTTTTCCTTATGCAACGTAAACAACTTCCGCTGAAGTGTGTCTCTGACTATCTTTCTACTCGCTACAATCAAATCGTTTGGTCTCCATGTTTCCCAGAATTCATTCAACGGCGTTTCCGGAATTACCTCGCGGATTATTTCACACTGAACTCTATCCGGCTGTAATCTGATTAGTTTTTTAACCTCGCGCAGTTGTTCATCAAGTGCTCGGTAATCAGTATCGGTTTCTTCATAATAGTCCACAAAACCCCTTAACCAATCATGTGGACCCTCGCCGACAAATGGTGGTGGTTGGCCATGGTCGCCACACATGATCACCGCTGTATTCGCGCGCAGCAACCACTCAAGAAACATTTGTAAAGTATCTAACGAAACAGTACATATCTCATCCCAGATGATAATGTCGGGAATAAATTTTTCACCCATTCGATCAGGAGTCCACTCACCGCCGCTGTATCGAAAAAAGCTGTGATAAGTAACGGCGTCAACATTTCGTTGTTTTATCTCTCGCGCTAGTCTATGGGTCGGTGTAAGCACGATTATACTTGCCCGCGTTCGAAATAATTCAATTGCCCGAGTCGTCTTTCCTGACCCGCCACAGCCGCTTAAATAAACCGTCTTGTGTCTACAAATTGGATCAGAACACGATGGTGCATTAGACCATTCTGACAATTTATCACCACGTAAGTAGTTGTTCTCAACGGTGACATCTGCTGACGAGGAATAATCGCGTCGTATTTCATTTTTAATTCTCCATGTACCCCAACTCTCGTCCGGACTAGTAAACTCGGCTACGTTTCCCTTATACTTTACGTCAATATAAAACGAATCAACGGCTACTCTAACCGCGGTATCGGGGAATCTATTTATCATCGAGAATAAATTGATAGCGGCATAACCCAGCATAGACGCCCTCAAATGTGGATACGCCGGGCTGTCTCCATCGCTGTAGGTAACAACTGTACCCAACCTCGTTCCATTGGACAAGAAAGCTGTTTTGCAGTTCACGTATCTATTTTTTGCCACTGCGTCCTTGATTACGAAATCATATTCTGCGTCATCTATAATCAGCCGTGAGCAATATCGTTTGTAGTCGCAGTTTTTTCCACCTTGTGTGAACTTACCAATTATTCTTCTACCGAGATCTTTTGCCTCGCGGTTTCGTTGGTTAAATATCTTCCTGGACCATTCGATGATATATTCCTCGTCGGCATCAATGTTTTTTCTGGACTCGTCAATTATGCTATCTAGACGCTCCGGTTCTGGTAACCAGACTTCAGTCTGCGCCCGGTATGATATAATCGCGTCACTGACAATCAACGAAACTAGCATGCTACAATCAATCATATACCGTAGCAGCGCTATTGGCAGCCACTTCTTTTCAGCCATGTGTCTACCGATCCAAATATAGCAACAGCGATGGAGTCCTGCCGCGAATTCAAATGATACTATGCGAGCGAATCCGGTTAAATCAAAATCAGGCAGTGGTCCATTAATAGCAACACGAGTCATTTCATGACTGGGGTGTCCAAATCGTTTGAAATACTCAGCGGCGGATCCATACCCGAGAAAACTCGCTGGATAACAGGCAACCATATCAACCGAGATCATACCGTCGCGGTTGTATTCAGTGTTCCATAGTCCACCGTGATAGTATTCCAAACAACTGGATTGTACATCCGGCAGAAATTCCTTGCGCGTTGGTCTCCACGCATTTTTCCTTGCTGCAACATGAGCTACAACCGATGGAATCGTAAAACAATTTGTTAGCAGTTGTTCATCATGCTCTTCAAATTCTATGGCGGTTTTTTTCATCCTGTTGTGAAATGCTTCAGTGCGATATAATTCGCCGTTTGGTCTTACAAACTGATCAAAGGTATCCGCATCGTTTTCAGCGCTGCGAAGTAACCACACTGATACAGGGTCGTTTTTACACAAGTAGGCAATAGCATCAAATAGTTTCCTCTCCGCGAGAAAACCGTCCTTGGAGAATTGTTCTCCCAGGAATTCTTCGGGGATATACTTTACTGTTCTATCCCGTGGAAATATTGTGATCGCGGGCGTCCATGCGTGTTCGTTATGATCAATAATTTTGATTGGGGCTCCCTTCGATTTATACTTCGATTCGTATAATACTTCACCGGTTATCGTTGTAACGGTTATTGGAAATCTCAGCGATGTTTCTAATCTCGCTATGTCGCTGATGGTTGCTCCACGCTCTTTTACGGTTAGTTCCCACTGGTTGATTTTGCTACGTCGTAAATCAGTCAATTTGTTTCCTCGACATGCATTTGTAAAATGCTCTATTATTCGTTCTGCTACACAATTTATCCCCGTTGACTGTTTCATCGGTTTCAGTTTTCCGATATCAGGTTTCTTATTTAACGGGTATATTCCATAAACAACTGCTGTTTCAGGATACGCTCGTTCATAGTATGGTCTGTCAATTCCGGTTAACAACCCCGGCTTGGAGTCGCGGCTGACAGTGACTGTTTTCTTGTCGCTGAGAACTGGTTCAAATTTATCACGTATGATCCAATCACCTGATTCCACCCGGACAATGAATTTTACTCTGAAGAAATACTTTTTACCGTCAAGTTGTGATATTATCATTGCTGCGCGGTTGTCGTTCATGGTAGCATCAACAACACCATCAATTCGAAATGTTGACCAACTATGAGATGCACCATCACGTTTGAATTCATTGATACAATCGCGTATTTTACTCAACAGGGTTTTATCGTTTATTAACGCTTTTGGTGTGTCCTTGAGGACTCTATCGAGATTGAACTTAATATTTTTCCAGGGCTTAATTGCTGCCAATCTCTCGAACTCATCCATATAATTAAAACAAGTATTTAAATGAAAGAATATAGTATAATGAATCACTGCAAATGGTTGATGATTGGGTCGACAACCCCGTGCAATAAATCATGTAGAGGTGAATTCTGCGGGTACCATTTACAAAGCGTTCGTAATGGTTCTCTTGGCCCCCTCCCGTGCTTGGTTTGCCACGTCGGTGTAAGAGGAAAATCGCAGTTGTGTATCAATTGTGGCGGAAAGCGATACAGGGAACTAAAACGCTATTATGACAAACGAATAAAAAACGCCGTCATTGACCCCACCGCTGACTTCGTCATCAAAACCCCCCAAGACTACGTTGAAAGATTCATAATTAAACCAAATAATAAATTAGACAAGTAGTATTATTATATAAATGGACCAAGAGTTCAGACCTCACCCCTTGCTCGTCAATTACGAGGCATCTCGCGACGGCATTGTTAGAAACCGCAAACTGAAGAAGCCGGTTGGTACCGTAAGTAATCAGGGGTATCTGATGTTTGGTGCCGGAAAGAAGAAGTACCATGTTCATAGGGCGGTATTTGAGGTATTCAACGGATTAATCGAAAATGGACTTGTGATTGATCATATTAATAATAATAAGACTGATAATTCTCTTATAAACTTGCAAGCTGTCTCGCAGAGTCAAAATACCAAAAAAGGCCAAACCGGTAAATACCCAAAGAAAGCAAAACCCGTAAAGTCATTTGATACAACAACTCACGAGGAAAAAATATTTCAGTCGATGAATGAAGCCAGTAGATACTTTGACATTTGTATCGCCTCAATACGAAAAGTAGCAGAACGAGTATATCAAACAGCAATCTCAAAAAAGACCGGGCATAGAATTCGATTTTCATATATAGATACGAAGTCACCGGCGCCTATGGCGCTGACGAAGTCGCCATGACAATAAATTGTCCATTCCGGAAGAAAACAAAGTATTCAGTATTGTTGAACACCTCGGGATTGATACACGGGGTTTCATTTTTTTTTATTTAAAAACAAGATGTTCTATAAGAATAATGAATATCGAAGACATCAATAATATATTAGCCGAGATTTCAAAATTAAAAAATCAAGGAATTGAATTATCTGATGGTCTCGACAGTGAAAAAATATTATCCGATTATGAGATTATTAACGAACAGTCGAAACGGGGGCGTTTTACCCTGGCCCGCGAGTACTTTTTTATAAAACGATTACAACATACGATCAATGAAAACTTGTACCACAATGACGCAAATGCATTCATTGGACTATTTACTGCCGTTGAAATAATACGAAAAAAACTCGGACGTGTTTATGAACGACGCCGGGAGATTTCTAGTAAGATCAAAAACATTAGAAGGATTATAGACGAAAACTCCGTGGAACCCCCGATGGTACACTCGGCGGAAAATTAGAAAATTGCGGATCAATTTACAATAATGGTAGGTGAATCACTTACTACTCGGCTAGCCAGAGAGCGACTAGCAGCGCTTAGAAAGTTTATACCGTTACGAGACAGAGTGAGAGAGAAACTTCAAACGCGACAACAAATGCAAACTGATTTTGCTGTTGGAAGTGAACAGTTATTTGCCCCGGTAACTAAAGCGACTAAGGATGTTACGGCGGTAACTGTACCCGTTCTTGGTGCGCTTGAAAAGATAGCAACTCAGACCGAACAAACAAAAAGGTCTTTAGAAACACTCCCTGCAAAAATAGCGGCTGCTACAACACGGAGGCCACCACCACTCGCTATAACCGAACCACAAGAACCTTATGTTACAATGGCCGACGAAGAAGAACTAGGTGCTACTGCGAAAGAACCAGAAGAAGAAATACCCGAAGAAACACCAGAAGAAGAAATACCGGAAGAAAAAGAAGGGAATATACCCCGTATTGTACTCAAGAAGAGCACAATAGATCAAATTAGAGGCTTCAGCAACAGGGAAGAATTAATTAATTTTGCTGCCAACAATTTTGCTAAGAGCATACGAGATAAGAAGCATATCAATAGCGGTTACGAGAAAAATATAAAGTCGTTAAAGGACTGGGCAAGAATAGTGTATTTAGCAAGTAAACATAAAGATGCATTACCACATCGTAGTAAATCCGATTACGACGCATTCCACAAGGAAGTTAAGAGTATAACACCAAAAAAAGGAAAAGGATACTCTGTTGGTAAAGAATCCTACGGCGTTACCTGTCCTGGTAGTGTTCTCAGTGATATATCACGGCTAGAGGTACTAATTGGAGGAAAACGAGCCGGAAATAACTCTACGGAAATAATCAATGAGGCCGCTGATATTTGCAAGCGGTTATTTACAGGCGGTATTATGGACATTAATGCATATCGAACGCTCATAGACGAACTCGTGGATGATTAATTGGAAAACTGGTGTTTTTAATAAGGATGATCATACACTACAACCATGATAAACCAGTACTCGTCTACGTGGTAAACTCGCGATTGCCTGTTTACCACGCGTACTATGGAGACGGTCTCGGTAGCACCATTGCGGGGTTATTTACAAGAATGGCTCCAAAAGTAGCGCCGTTAGCCAAACAATTAGGAATGAAGGCTATTGATGTTATTCGTGATAAGGGAATTAGTGCTATTGGAGATGTTGCCGGAAAGGCGCTTTCAGCCGCGCGAGACAAACTAATGTCGTTGGTGAAATCCAGGAGAAAAAAACAGAAACCACCGGTAATGCCATCAACGACAGTGATGCCTGCAAATGTCAGTAAAGTAATAAATAACGCCGTGGAAGAAAAACTAGAGTCGTTGGCGGCGACTCAGTCGTTGGCGACGACTCCGTCGTTGGCGACTTCGCCATCCGCCGATGCGGCAACCAACGCGCTCATGAACGCGATAGCGGGGAGTGGTTTAAATTCAAAGAATTTACGACGAAAAAATCGCAATTGAAAACATCAACATGATAAATAATAAAATGTTTGCGCGTACCGCTGACCCCGCGTTTGATATGGACGCCCCAGTGCGCAGGGATGATTCTGTCCGTGATTATCAATATTATTCTTATTATGCAGCGCAACCCGACCTACGATCGCGAATTGAACTTCAGGTCCAAGATACCAGTAAATACTTTCTGCCGTGTGAAGCGTTTATCGAAATCGAGGGAGAACTCGTGACAAATGCCGCCGATAATGCACCATACGCAGATGACCATCGTGTTCGAGTTGGCTTCGTCAACAACGGTATCATGGCGTTATTTGAGAGCGCCAGATATCTTATTGACGGGCGAGAAATTGAATCAATAGAACGCGAGGTTGATGTTGCAACGACGATAATTGGGTTGGCGAGATACTCGGATGATTATACAAGATCGGCGGGCCCATCTATAATGTTCGCAAAGGACACCACTAATAACGCTGACCATCTTCAGTACATCAACGTGCTGGTGGAAGGAGATACCGCAACTAACCCACAGGCTGAAGCAGCCAATCCAGACCGCAGAGCAAGACCAGGCGCTAATTTCACTGTTATAAAAAGCACCAACAATGATTACAATCTAGGATTCGCAGCACGAGTAGGAATGTTGCAAGGACCACGCCGACAGTTTTCATGCGCGATTCCACTCCATCACATATTTGGATTCTGCAGAAATGTCAGAAAAGTTGTCTATGGGGCTAAGCATACAATCGCGCTGACGCGAAGGGGCGATGATAACAATGCAATATGGCGTGCTGCTGGCGTCGCTGCCGGTAAGGTTGTTTTAACTAAAATGGCATTGTGGATGCCGGTGTTGACTCCATCAGTTACCACGGAAGCACGATTGTTAGCATTTATGGAACAGGGAGGGAAATCGTTGTTGAGTTGGCTAGCGGTAACAACTGATGCTAAAGAGGATAACGTCGCCGATACGTTTACATGGCACCTGGCATCAAAACAAGGTGTTTCAGCCCCGCGTCATATATTTGTTGCGTTACAGAATAGGGAACGATTGGGTAATCAAGAACGCAGCCATATGATATTTGATCAATTAGGAGTCAGGGATGTTTCGCTGAGAATAAACGGACAACAGGAACCATCCGAGGATATACAGCTTAATTACGGCGACAACCATATCGCACGTGTGTACCATCGATTGCTGTCGTATATGGGTCGTGATCAAAACGTCGACACTGGTTTGCAAATATCACAACTTGATTTTAAAAACCTGTATCCGATTTATTATTTTTCGTTGGAACATCTTGATTTAACGAGACAATCCGTCGTTGATATACACTTCCGAGCTCGTATAGCCCCGGGTGGCGCCGATTATAGAGCGGTTGCTGTCATTCTCAGCGATAAATCAATGCTGCTAGAAGGCGTTGGTGGACGAATGAGAATCGTTGATGCGCCAGTGGAAAACATGTAATTGAAAACACAAACGCGTTTACAATAAAATGTCGTATAGTGTCGTCAGTGTAGAGTTGACTGATGGTCAAGTCAAGAAATTACGATCAAAGTCGGCTAAACAATGCGGGACCACAATAACGCTGAAGCCGTCGCAGATGGCAGGTGGTAATCATAAGATATCGTTGACGGCGCGTCAAATAAAACATTTCAATGATGCGATGAAGAATAAAAAGGGTGTTCAAATAGATTTTTCAGCCGCAGCAATTAAAAACATGGAAAAGACCGGTGGGATATTTCCGCTGTTAGCTGCGATTCCAGCGTTGATTGCCGCGGCGGCCCCAGCAGTGGCTAAGGCGGCGGCGTTAGGAGCCGTTGGTACCGCGGCGGGGATGGCATTGAAGAAGGCAACCGGGAAAGGCTACAAAAAAAAACGACCCGTGGCCGGAAAGGGTCTAAGACTACCGGGAACCCCGTATTCATGGTACTCGGGAAAGGGTCTAAGACTACCGGGAACCGTTTATTGACTCGGGAGTCAATGACTCCTGAGTCTATGACTCCCATGTCTAATTTTGATTTAATAGACGCCGCAAACGCGCTAGCGATAAAAAACTTCAGAGGTGTTTTTATGAGGGATCAATTACCGGCGGCCCCAAGGAATACTGAAACAGGCATAATTAACCTCGATGGGTCCTCCGGAGCGGGAACTCATTGGGTTGCATACGCGATTGATCCGCGTGCGATCGTCTATTTTGATTCATACGGGTTAGCCCCGCCGAAAGAGTTCATGCGGTATATCCGGGCGTGTTCAGCCCCGGCGTGTTCAGCCCGGGTTTTTTATTCCACGCTGCCAACACAGCGATTAAGTGACCCACCGATATGTGGCCGTGAGGTATTGAACGTACTTGCGGCGATTTCATCATCGCGGAAACCACCTCATGTGGTTGTAAACGAATACACTAGTGGGGTCGTAGAAGCTCAACGGATTTTAGAGAATAACATTTACAATAATAATGATTGATATCTGGGGGCGACCGGTTTCGGCGCTGAAAGAATCCACGGAAACGGCCGCCGCCGACATAAAAAAACTAATTGAGGATGAAATCGCTGATATGTTGAATCTAACAAGTGTTGACCCGGGCGAAATAGTTGTATTTCAAGACCGCCAGGGTAAATTGAAATCCGGTAATGTGTCACTGAATGACGTTTTAATACGACAGCGTGATGCCGCCGAGGACACTATCGCGCTGTATAACAGCGACGGACGACTCAAACCGGGTGAATCCATCTTGACGATAAATGGAAAAATAAGTACACTTGGCGACAATTATATAACCATGTCAAATTCGTTAAAAGGTTTACGTAGTGAAATTAAATCGTATGAAGAACGGATCGTGTTGACGCTAACGCATTTCGACGATGTGCGACACATTGTCGATAGTTTTTTTCGGGGGCCCCCGACGGCAACCGAACCGAATTTTATAATAATAACAAATGCTATTTCGGATCTTATGACGCTGCCGGGCCAATTTACCTCGTTACGAAAAAATGTTAACAGGATCGATGACAACTTTGATAAATTCTTTGGTAAAAAAAATACCAAGCCGGATGAGATTACAATAACTATAAATGATATCACTGCGTATGGACAGGAAATAAAAACAATCAAAACTGATGTTGAAGCGAACAAAAAAAGTGTAGACGTGCATGAACGGGAAATAGAAATAATCGGCGCTAATGTTGCAACGATCATAAATAATGTAGACTCGCATGGACGGAAAATAGAAACAATCAAAACTGATGTTGCAACGATCATAAATAATATAAACGCGCATACACAGGAAATAGGAATAATCAAAACTGATATTGAAGCGAACAAAAAAAATGTAGACGCGCATACACAGGAAATAGGAACAATCAAAACTGATGTCGAAGCGAACAAAAAAAATGTAGACGCGTATTGGCGGGGAATAGGAATAATCAAAACTGATGTTGCAGCGAACAAAAAAAGCATAGACGTGCATACATATGAAATAGGAACAATCAAACTTGATGTTGCAGCGAACAAAAAAAGTATGACCGAGAATACACGGGAAATAGAAACAATCAAAACTAATGTTGTAACGATCATAAATAATGTAGACGCGCATGGACAGAGAATAGAAACAATTAACACTAATGCTATAGCGAGCAAAAAAAGTATAGACGTGCATGAAGGGGAAATAGAAGTACTCAAAATTAATGTTATAGCGAACAAAAAAAGTATAGACACGCATATACAGGAAATAAATACACTCATTACTAGGGTTGCAGCGAACAAAAAAGATGTGGACACGCATATACAGGAAATAGGAACGATTAAAACTGATGTTGAAGCGATTAAAGACGGACTACCGAGAGTAGCAGAGCAATTCGAAAAAATAAAAATCCCTCATGAGAACATCATCAACACAGTATACACAATTCGGCATGGATCATTCGATTGGACTCCTACACAGAATACAGTAAATATTACCGCAACTGTTAAGGGTATTTATCGATTGACACTGGTTTCAATGATGCAGTTTAATATATTATCGTCGAGTTCATCCGGGTTTAACAATACAATATCAACAATTATAGACAGGAACGCAACTGAACAGTTTACAATTTATGCCGTTGATAGAAATCTAGCCCGGGCAAACATTACATGGTATGTGGAATTTGCAGCGAATCTAAGTAATTAAAAACACTAGCTCTTTTAAAATAAAAATGACCACCAAGGAAATTGAATCAGAGGTATCACCGACGTCACATCAATATCGATTCGATACCGCAAAAGAATTTTCCGCGAACTTGAAAACGCTTTCCGAACAATACCGTGCAAAAATAAAAAAATACCGCAGAAAAATAACCGCCATCGACGCGGTCGTGTACTCGGTATCGGGTATAGTAGCTGGCGCCGGTGTTATTTTATCCACGGTGACCACGATAGCCCCGATCGCTGTTCCAATCGCTGTCTCCGCAATGACAACAGTTGCTGGAGTTGCCAACGCAATCACTAGGAAGATATCATCGTGTTTTCAGAAAAAACTCAACGAGTATACAGTAAAACATCAAATAGTATCCGACGCATACTCGAAATTATCCGGGTTGATCTCGTTATCGATTGATAATTTGTTCGTATCCGATGTTGAATTCTCCACGATGGTCCAGTTATATAGCTCCGCGATGTCAAAAATCGAGGATTTTCAACTGGAAGCCGAAACCACCTGGTTGTTAAAATTAGACACTAAAAACAACGAATAATAATAATGTCGCTGAACCCCGAAGGGTCTCAATTACTTCAGCGGATCGCGGAGAATACCACTCCGGTACAAACAAATATGATATCGATAACATCAACGAAACCCGAATTCAGTGTAAACTTTCCATCACCGGTTCCAGTAAAGGAAATAGCGCTGGCAAAATTGCGAGTATATCACAGTTGGCCTAATATCCGAGCGGACGCATTTAACGGACAACAACCTAATAACTCGCTGGTTTTTGCACGGAAAAATAAACCCGATGGAACCCCAGACTGGGAGGAGGTTACAATACCAACTGGGTCATACCAAATAGAGCAAATCAATAAAGAATTTCAACGCAGAATAAAATCGATCACAGGAAAGGAATCAAAAATCGCTATTACGGTTCATGAACCGACGTTATCGTCGACGATTGAAATAAGCACACCGGGGTATATGGTTGATATTTATAACAGTTCAATAAGAACCATACTAGGATGGCCTAAGAATCCACCCGCGGATGCCCCCCCATCAACTTATATCCTCAGACACGATAACGGAGATGATGGTAGGCATATTGCCCCGTACAACGTAAATATCGCATCGGTGATAGCGATTAATCTAGTGTGTGATGCTATCGAAGGAAGTTACCAGGTGGATACCAAGCAATCAAATCAGGCTCAACAGGGATATATCCTTTATTCATTTTCACCAACAGCCCCTCCGGGATTTTTAATCGTTGAGAGTCCGATTAATCCGGTCTATATGCGATGCCATGATCGGTTTTTAACGAGAATTAATTTTAGAATTACCGATCAGTCAAATAACCTAATTGATCTGCAAGAGGAGGAGTTAGTGATCACTCTGTTTGTAAGATCATTGTAAATAACCACTTAGCAGCAGAGGGGGCGATGACATCGACGCGGTCGTCGATGTGCTTACCGGACGCTGACGACGCTGGGGATCAGCGCGCAGAAGGTGTTAATTAAACCAAATGACGACGCGACGATTCCCCAACGACGTCGTCGTTTTTTTTTTACCAGGCGCTGACGACACTAGATCGTTGAGTGCAGAAAGTAATAATTAAGCAAAATAACGATTGGACAAAATGTCCGATTCGCCCCCTCTGCTGCTACAGTATGTCATTAAAGTGACTAATATCCATAGTTTTAATTGCATGCAAAAATTTATCAGGATTACTGAGGTGTGACTTTGTAGTTACTATGACCAACTTTCAAGACCATGTACATGAGTATTAGAGAAATTAAGCTACATGCAAGAACTTAATTGATGGAACATGAAAAGTAAACCACCATGACCTAATTCTGACCATGGTGAGTAGTAACCTATGAGACAAATATGCCCATCAAATGTTGCAGAGATGCTCCCAGGATTTTATCATATGGGGGGACTTCCTCCCTTGTCCCCAAAATAAAGGGAGAGTAGAACAAAATTGAGGGTGAGGAAGAAACTGCCATACTTCATTATTTACATAACAATTCAATATCCGTCTCTCTTTCTTCCTTATCCACTCTATTGAAATCAAACTCTTAAAAAGATGTTGCCTCTAGTTGTATAAGCATTAATCTGTTCAGTGTTTCTCAGCTTAATTGGTTTCATATCTGTGTATGAATATTGCTCTGTACTGAGTACTCCCTTTCACAGCTCACTGGTATTGTCTTTTGGATAATTCTGCTCCAAAATAAGATTTTTCACTTACATAAGCTCGGCCAAAGTCTAACTTTGTTGAATTAGCGCTCCACTGACTACTATGTTAGATTTACTATTCCATAATGCTGTTTTAGGATTTCAAGTCCATTAATGCCATAATCTACCTGTTCAAGCAGGCATTTTGATCAAATAAATATTTTTACTTTTTAATTTCATTTTTAGATTCTTGTTTATTACATTTGTCATAACCTTTATGCAAGAACTATATGGTTATGCAGCACATGGTCCTGTAGGGCTAAATTGTGACAACAAAAGAAACGAAAAGTGCACTCTACTTTTAAATTGTTTGCATTTTAATTTGGCTAGTTTGTCTGCCTTTCTACATTTAATCTCAAAATACTGCTGAAATGAATGGTTGACCATCATGCTGTTTTGGTCCATCCAGCATTGGGTCCCCAAGTGGTCTAAAGCGTTCACCCATCCAGACCACTACCATCTCACCTCTGTCTGCATGGGTTCGAGTCTTAGGCTCGGCTAGCGTGGGTACATGGGAAAGCCTGCCAGTAGCTTCTCGTGGGTTGGTGGTTCTTCCCTGGGTTTTTTCAGGGTTCTTCCTCCACCAGTTATACTGGCCGCCATGTATAGCTGTTCAAAATCACTCACTGGCATATTCTTTAACACTTCCCAGCTAGTTATAATCTCATATATTTTCTGACTTCAAAAATAAACTGCCTTCATTACTATGATCTGCCAGTATTTGCTGAACTAAATTGTCATCTATAGATGAACAGCACTGGGTATCGGCCATTTTGAAGTCTTCTCAATAGCTCGTATTACAAAGACGCATTTGCAAAACTTCTTTATGCAAGGTTCAGACATCGACACAATGCTTGTTACAGGGCCCAATATGCCAATCAAATTTAGATTAACAACCAATCATGTCAAGATGAAGAAACCAGATGTGTAAACAGTTGTGGAAAGATACATGTCACAACAAGTGCTACAGTATTTTTACCGTTTCTAGAAGTACTTTAAGGGTGAACAACTGAACAAAGTTGCATACTGCACAGAGTAAATTTTCATTAATATGACTTGAAATTAATTTGTGGGAGTTGTCGTGCATCAATGCTTTCCAAGTAAACAAATTTGTACAAATTTTGCGTGAATCACATGATCGCATGCCCTGGGAGCATCTCTGATGCTATACATTGAAGTGTAACAGAAATTGAGCTAAATGCAAAAATTAAATTGATGGAGCATAAAAAGTACATCACTGTGACCTGCTTTTGACCATGTTGAGAAGTACCTTCCAAGATGAATATGCCCATCAAGTGTCAATATTACATAGAACAGTCTGAAAGAAATTGAGCTAAATGCAGAACTTTGGTAATCACTGGAGTATGAAAAGTATTTAAATTGAACCTACTTTTGAATTCTCCATGATGAATACACCGATCAAGTTTCATGTCTATATATACTGAGGTGCCAGAGAAACTTGGCTTACTGCAATTGCTGGAGTGTGAAAACTAGGTCACCATGGTGACTAGCCCATTTCCCATTGCCAAAATAAAGACATGAATCATAGACAATGGTGTCTGACAAACCAAGCTAAATACAAATCATGATGTAATCGCTGGAGGATGAAAAGTATGATACAGTAAACTACTTTTGGCAGGGTATGTAGTACCCTCCATCACTCTCATGACTGTACATACAATGATGTCAGTAACTGAGCTCAGTGTATAAAGCAAACCAGCATAATCAATGGTCACATAAACTTTGACAACCATGCCAGGATAAAAATAAAAGAAACAAAAGACTTTCTCTTACACAATATAAATTTGAGGCAAATCCAGTGAAAGTGATATTCTGTGCCTGTGATAAGGTTGTGTTGACTTCAGCTGGTCTGGTGATAGTCTGGACTACAGTCACAGGACCTACCAGATTCAGTCTTTGTGAATCTAAATCATCCCAATACAAGCTAGAAGAAATTGAATGTGCCAGCTAGTCAGGTTCTCTATTATGTCTTGGATCGAAATGTTGAATTCAAATGAGGTTTGCAGAAATAGGTCTGGTTCCATGAGCTGAGCTCTTGATGAAGTGTATCTGATCTTTTGAAATCTTGGAGAATGCAAAATGTATTACCCACTAAGACTTACAGGCCCTACAGTTAAGCTCAGACATGCTGGGAGACTTATGTCCACTGGCCTGTGTAATAAAGGTAAAATGGTCTCCTGTGATCTCCAAGCCTGTCTTTGGAGAATTCTGAAAATGGGGGACAAATTCAGTCAAAGCTAGCAACTGTGTCATCAAATCTACGATACAATCAATGCTGGTGATTATTCCAGCATTGCCTATGTTGCATAAGTGTGGAAAAAACCCAAACAAAACTTTATAACTGAAAAATTGACCATTTATATAGTACATAAGAAGGGCTGTTCCACTTAAACATATGTGGTTCTCAGAGAAGCAGTTAAAAAAAAATGTCAATGTACTTGATTATTCAGTGTTCATATGAAAATATACAAAAATTCTAAATTGCATCTATGGGTGAATACTCCACATTGAAAGTGCCTTTCCTGGGTACAAAATATGTTTTACCATAACAGCCATAAAAGAAAAAAGATTTAAGATACTGCCATTAAGTTTATGATAGCCAAGTTCTATGTTTTACCTGTTTCACTTGACCCTTTGCTATTTTTTCCATCTCTTGACGTAGATTTCTTGATGTAGGTAGATCCTAAAGGAAATAAATATGCATCTGAGAACCAGCAGTGCTTGTAAATAATAGTATACCATGCTTGTTTTACATTATCAATATTAACTGAATTCTAAGGATAAAACAGTAACATTTAAACAAACAAAAAATGTAAACAGCAACCAGCTGAAGCACAAAATTGTATGCCCATTATCCTAGAAATGGTTTGGTTTGAGGTGGAACAATGGTTTGAGTTGGTGCAATGATTTTAGTATAAGGCAGTACTCGGAAATAACAAAACCCAGGAAGACACAAAAAAGGGTTACAGTGATCAGGAGTTCTAATAATTGATTCTTTACACATTCAACTCCATTATTTGATTCAATAAAATATGAGATAAATGATGTATTATGCATGGTCCCTTTCTGTGTTTTATGTATTCCCCCTCTGTTAGAACAAAATTCAGATATAATGATAGGACTTTTTTGTCCTTTGGACTTCATTATGTCCAAAGTTTACTGAAATATCCAAAGTTTACTGCAATATACTAGCACAGGTTTGGGTGCAGTGATGCCAACTACTGAGCATGCTTACCAGGAATCATGGCATCAATCATCTGGAATTAAGGCAGTCTGTCTGCAATGAACATGTTTGGAACAAGTCTCTATACAATCATCCTATCTTTTATGAACTTATATATACCAGTACAGTCTGTAATGATTAACGTCAATTAAAAATAAATGATGTGCCCATTCCTCTAATTCTTTTCTTTTTAATTCTTCCAACATTCTGGCAAACACAATGAACATTTATTTTTCTCATGAATTAGTGTATATTTCATTGCCTGTCATTTCTGTTCTCTTTTTCATCTATCTGCAGTCTCTTTGACTGGTTTCTTCATTAGTCCTACAATGTAAGACACATCACCCGACATTTTTGTTCTGGGGGTGATGGGTCTTACAGCCTAACTTATGGCGCCGTGTAACGTGTTTGATGTTGACTAACAGTGTAACGAAAATAAAATTTTCAGGACTATCACACACAAATGGCAACCAATAATGACGCTTTTCTACACTGTAAAGTTATAAAGTTTTTGCCAGACTTTACTTACCCTGATATCTTTTCTCTAATAAATTCAAATTCTCACAAAAGAAATGGACCTGTTTTCAAGTTTTGTTGGCCTACATTTCAGTTGGCTGGAAAGCGATGAAAGCCAGAATGCCAAAATTGGGTTAAGTTGAAATATTATTTTTTAACGAAACAAATAAAAATATATTATGCCTATTGGAACTTTTCATTCATGAAATATATCCCCCACATGAACCTACTTAAACATACTTCGGCATACCTCGGCTACCGTCACATTGCAACTAATTCAAATGTATGTCAATGGAAAATGAAAATGTGTCCATTTGCTAGTGTCATATTTTCATTCCACCAGGATAAAGAAAGCACAGTAAGTATATTAATTACACATAAATTAGTGGAAGAGTGTCAATATAGGTGGCCAGGTGTGTGAGATGTCAACCAACATCGGAACTGGCTATACAAGGCTGTTATTTGGATAGTAAGACATAGCACTGAAACAAAAACATGTGCTATGTCTTACACTGTAGGACTAGTTTCTTCATATATATACATGCAGTTTTTAATCTTGAGAAAATAAATTTTATGTACCAGTCTATTACAATGATGATAACATAATGTTCCCCAAATTTATTGTGACTGAAAACTACTGTTTAAAATATCTATATCACATACAATTCAGATTTTCCAAAATTTCATCAACATAATTCCGAATGTTGAATCTGAAGTAAAAAATTCATAATGACTGCACACAATCCAGAATTGTTAACATCTCTGTGGGGGATAGTGTTGGTGTAAATGAATAAAAACACAAAACTGCAGCTTGCAAGCTGGTATCACATTTAAATCAATGATGTAAAATGTATGGCATTGAACCCAGGGGTCAAAAGGTTGAGAACATGCTGCAAAATAAATTATCTTTGCTTTATAATGATTCGTCCCAAATATAAAGAAAATGAAAAGCCTTAACTAAAACCATAACACAAATTTTGTATTAAGGACAAGCATATTTGATAATATATTGTCTTAGCATCAAAATGATTAATGTCAAGCATGATCAGAATCTATCAAGAACCTTAGGAAAAATATGCAAATTAAATTTTTTACAGAAAATATTAATGTGAATTTTCTCCAACTTTAACCTTGATCCCAATGTCAAAAGAGGAAATGAACTATGTCATAGAATGAATCATATAAGGTTCAAAATGATTTAATCCAAACAGGATGAGAGTCTATCACTCAGGGAATTTAGAATACATATGCAAATGAAATTTTTAACTACATCACCTCCTCGATAACTCATGCCCTGATAACTCACGAACCGCTTATAACGCAGGGTCATATGTGGATCCCATTTTTTCTCTCACCAGAAAATACTGAAAACATTGATCCCTATTTCTTGAACTTGAAAAAAATTGCGATCAAAATTGGTAACTTAAAAATTGATATATCGCTCGTTTGATAGTCAAAAATGCTAGATATCACCTGGAGACTTTAATTACCATTTTGAAATTATCAACTTTTATAAGAAGTCATAAATGGTTACAATTTCGTTTGAAATGACATTATTGGTACACCATAATTAAAGATATTCAAGGAAATTTGATCAATAAAAATTTCACTTACGCCCAGTGTAGGCATTACATTTACATTTAAATGCCAATTAACTCATTTTTATTAAGTGAAATTTGTGTTTTAATTCTATCCTTCAGTTCCAATTAAGCATAACCATGATAAAAGCAATGTGTATTTAAACGTAAACAGCATGGTCTGCAAGCGTTTCTCTGAGAACCTAATTAAGTACCAATTGTGTTTTGATAACTGAGTTGTGGAAGTATTTGTTGTATTGTTGCACTGAATAAAAAGCTGGCCTCCTTTGTATTATCATGTTAATTATGTCTTTTGAATCAAATAAAGGAGGTGGAATATAAAAATAATTTAAAAGGCACGCTATTCCTACAAACCTAAAACCTAGCGGCCCCTGTCATATGTTGGGTGAACTCAGTTGATCAATTGAACACTGTTATAAATTTCATTGTGTATGTAACATAAACTACCTTAAATTAAATGATTCT
Organism: Sinohyriopsis cumingii; assembly: GCA_028554795.2. Classification (NCBI taxonomy): domain Eukaryota; kingdom Metazoa; phylum Mollusca; class Bivalvia; order Unionida; family Unionidae; genus Sinohyriopsis; species Sinohyriopsis cumingii. The sequence goes on along the minus strand of CM068838.1, from coordinate 116,148,760 downwards.
TTCATAACTGTGATCAAAGATATCAAAGCAACCAAGCGAAACAAATACTTTGTTTTTAAAATAAAGAGCTTGGTTTCACAGATATGGACCATTGTGGGCAAGTGATTTTCAGATAATTTCTGAACTGGCACTTAGTCATATCCTCAAGGATGATAATAAGTTTCACTATTACTTTCAATGAAATCACAACATCAATACTGTACTAACTGAACAATACAAAATTGAGTTTCGATGTAGGTGATTGTCTCACGAAAAAATGTTGCTAGTTTTTGTAAAAAAGGATTCTTGTTTGGTGGTATATCAACAGATAGCCTAGTTTCTGGCTTTTTTGTCTCCCGACTTGCAAGTACACTATTTAATACCACTCAGAGAACTAATCAACAAAATATAAAGCATCGACGTAATACACATGTTTTCGTGCACATGTAATGGTTGTTGAAACCAGTTGGAACAATCTTTCACATGTTGGACATTTTGAAAATAAATGTTATTTATACAGAATAACTAACAACTTCATTAGAAAATACGCATTATTAACAATTATTATCAACGTGATTATAAAAGGAGGATTTAGCCATTAAACAGCACAGTTCCCTACCACCCAACATTTTTCTCTATTTATAGTGGATTTTTTTCCATTTTTGGAGGTCTCTTGATAACTCGCACCCTCGCTGATAGTGCAGTCTACGTTTATGGACTCCATTTAGTGTAAGTCATTGAGAGAGAAGTGTAGAAGTCAAAATTGATAATGCACTTGGTGTACCCTTGCTGTCACCTCAAGCACCAGACGGCGCAGAGAGGATTGATTTATTGATTAGGAGATTAAGTTATTCACATTCATTTAACTCCTTCAGCCCCAGCACTGTTATCAGTATCACTGCTATTATGCCCCAGCAGCACTAAGCTGTGTCTAGCTGCTTGTGCCCTGGAGAGTTTTTACATGTTTGGAAAATTTTGTAAACATCATGCACATGCATGCATCACTTTTACCTTAATTTCTCTTCTTATATACAAATAAAATCCATGAAATTTTCACCAATTATTCGAAATGAATTTGTCTACACAGTGATGTATTTTTTCTTCTTCTATTTGTCCAAGTCTTTCACAACTTATTAATATACTATTTACAAAATTATGTGCAAGATTTTTAGAAATATCATGTCATCAGCCCTTAATTTCATTGAAATAAACCAGAAAAATTTAATCTGTGATATGGTTTGAAACATTTTGCACATAAATTTACTTGGCGTTGTTCACATCCAGTTGTTGGTTCAGATCGAACTTTGTTCAGTGAACACATTTTGCAGGTTTTTTTTCTTTGGCATGACCACTGGCCAATGTTGACCTTGCTGAATCAGGGGTTGAACTTCTTCTCTTTTCCTTTTACCTACAAATCCTCCAAGTAGTTGATGTGCAAAATTCATTCTAAACTCCAATTGGGTTCAAGCTCTTTCGCTGTTGTTTTTGGTGATGATATTTTGGTTCCGCGATTCTTTCATCAGCAAATATGAATTTACTATTGAAATGTCAAAAAAGAAAAAAAAACCGATACTTCCACCATTTCAAGGACTTTCTACCAGTGGTGTAACTTGCTCACATTTGATATGCATGGTCTACTCCATTCATGTACATGCTGTACAGTTTGACTGGCAGTGGACATAGTTTATCCTTGATGGAACCATCTTTCTGCCATTCATGTACATGCTGTACAGTTTGACTGGCAGTGGACATAGTTTATCCTTGATGGAACCATCTTTCTGCCATTCATGTACATGTTGTACAGTTTGACTGGGAGTGGACATAGTTTATCCTTGATGGAACCATCTTTCTGCCATTCATGTACATGCTGTACAGTTTGACTGGCAGTGGACATAGTTTATCCTTGATGGAACCATCTTTCTGCCATTCATGTACATGCTGTACAGTTTGACTGGCAGTGGACATAGTTTATCCTTGATGGAACCATCTTTCTGCCTCTGGCTAACAGATGTGGCCTCATCGTCAGTTGGTACACAGTATAGTGATATTCTTCTTGTCTCGTCAAACTAACTCTCGTGTCTCCATTCTGTTTAATTATGCTTTGGCCCTGCTCCTTCAGCTTTACTTTTTGTAATCCATATAGAAGACCCTTTTGATCTGATTGAACTGTTCCGCAGCCATGCATACCTTTTTGTCGAAGCTGAAGAAATAGGCCTGGAGAGGTAAATAAACTGTCAGCGTAGACATGGTGTCCAAGACGAAGCAAAGGTTACATCAAATCAAGAACAACCCTTTGTCCAAGATTCAATTTTGGATTGTCATCAGTCCTTCCAGTATAAACCTGAAAGTCCCCAACATATCCATTAGCAGGATCTGATGCCTCTCTTGGTCAGTTTTATAGGCATGTACTGCTTAAAGACCAGTCGTCCTGAAAATTCAATCATTGCTTCGTCAGTGGACACCTCATGATGTGGGTTGTATTCTCTAGTGCATCTGTTGCAAATACGCTCCAATATTTGTCAAATGTGGGCTAGTTTGTTGTGACCATGTGTTCTTCAAGGTAGGTTGTTGCTCGTGTCAGTCACATGAAAATATTTCTGAAACTTTTCAAATCTTGCATGACTAAATTTCAGTTTAATGCAGCAAGGATGGAAAAGTTTGTCCTTATACCAATACATATCTTGGGTTGGTGCTAGAAGGACTCCCATAACAACATGAGTCCCAATCAGAGCTTTTATCTCGTCTGGTGTTGTTAGATACCACATTTTGTTTGGTGATACCAAGATGCCTTTTTGGGCATATGCATTGGTTTTGTCTGCGATGTCGGAGATCCTCTGGAAATAACAAATGAAAAAAAAAAAAAAATTACTCTTTTTTTCTTGTCCATGTTCTTTGTAGGTCCAGGATTTGGTCCACTAAAATCATTAATTTGGACAGGCCGAAGATAATTGCTCCAATCTGCTAGATCCATGAGAACTCTATCATCATTGCTATCAGCATACTCTTCTTCTGACGATTCAGTCTCAGAAAATTCTATGTCCGAATCTAACTCTCGCAAAATATCCAACTGCCGAACATATCTTTCCTCTGCCTGGTCAATATTTTTTAGATCAAACCCAAGAAACTCCTCATTTTCACTCACATCTTCATCAAAAATCACTCTTATGTCTGCCATCATTTACGATTTTTCATGAACAGAACACATGTAGTGAAACAGCTCTCAATTAGTAACCCTTGGTTTCTGAACAATTCAAATTTGCACAAAGGAAAGTAAAATCATTTCTGATTGGTTTAATATTGGTCTGATTCTTGGGAAAAAAACATTTGTAACCAATCAGAGATGTTGCATCTAACACATATTCACCATGATTGGAGACGGGAGCAGCCACTGAATGAATTAAACGAATCATGACTACAGGCAGGATCGCCCACTGAATGCAGAATCCGGATCACGACGTACCAATAGGATTGGGGTCAAATGAGTTAAACTGGCAATTTTAAATGGCAGATAAGGATCTCAAATAGAAATTTCAAAGGTCAAATTTGATCAAAATACTTTGAGCAGTTAATGCAGTTTTATTCAAAGGTTGCACAAATTTTACTAACGGCAGCCATAATTCGTGTTACAAAAGCCCTTTGTGTACACACTTGCAAGACCTTGCTCTACAACTTGAAAAAAAAAGGTTTTCCATATGGATGCTAAGAAAGCCACACTAAGGCTTGGGAGACCATTTTGGACACGCATTTGATATAGCATGTCCTATGGAAGATTCTACCAAGTCTGATCAAAAATGGATTCAGCTGTTCTAGCAAAGAATCTGATTACTGATGTTTCACTTCAATGCTACAAAAACCACATGCAATCAAATTATGGCAAAGTATGTCAAGAGGAACATATCTACCAAGTTTTATCAAAACTGGCTCAGACATTTTCAGACCTGTTTATCCTGGTGTCTATCAGTAATTTCCAAAAGTATAATTTATCATTTTAGCCACCTGTCCTTAGTTTGCTGTCACATTACTTACACCATGTCTATCATCAACAGCTTTAGAGAAACTCAAAAAGAACATATGGTGGCGCTCTACAGTTTCTTATATTGCATAGGGTTAGATTTTGAAGAAAAGGAATTTTCCTGGTAATCCTCACTGGTTATATTGGCTCTTTAAAAAAGACCTTGTGTATCTAGGTAATGTTAAAACAAATTTTAATTCCTTTATTTTGGTGTGTGACTGATGAGTGTAATTTGGGTTAAAGACTATACAGCTTGACCTTACTTCAAAAAACTGCTAGCTCCGCTTGGTCATTTTCACTTACTGGACTTCAAAGTAAATTGTAAAATAAAAAGAGCAGATAACTTGTTTTAGATTTTATATTTTTGGTAATTCATTCACTGCAATTTCAGAAGTTGGTATTGTCTAGTCTGACAAACTCATTTTCCTTATGTTAATAACTACTAAAGATGGTGTACTTAAATCTAATTCAGGCTTATGTTTTGATGTAAGCAATCATTTTCATTAGTTGTGTGCTAACATCATGTACATTGTCCACAAGTACAATATCCAAAGAAATTTTAGCCACAGTACATGAAAGTAACATTGAGGTATGCCAACATTATGTCCACTGTGCAAGTTGTAAATGCAGGGAACTTCACCTCACACCTGCCACTCTCTCAGAAGTTCATATTATCTGTAGAGTGCCCCATATGTGGCTATTTTTAGCATCACTGATCCTCTATCTGACCAGCACCCCCCACCCATCCCCTTACAATATCATTAGTAGTGTAATTGTACTGGCTGAGAGAAGGTCACTGATCAACGTGCATACCTTCATCTCTGTTAAGACCATCCTGTCTGTTATTCTGAGTAATAATAAATTCCAATTCTTTATTTTATTTCTCAACAGTTCATCACAACATCAAACCCATTTCACACATAAAGGCTGCTCTCATAATCATACAGATGTTTGAACTGGATGCAGTATGGTATTCATGCACTTCAGTGATAGAGCTGAACAGCCTAAAAGATTCACACAACTCAAGCATGCAGTATGTTTGTTGAAAAACGTTACATGTTCTAGTAAAAATCAATACCTTGAATTGCAACCCATATTTATATAAAAAAAATTGGTTAACAACTATGGTGAAATCAGAACAGTGAACAGGTCTGAATTATTGTGAAAAAGAGGAAAACATGCTTTTCACTTTGATGCTACAAATGCCACACCACTGATAGGCATGCCACCCATAATAAAGTTTAAAAGAGTGATGTCCACAGAACATTTCTGCGAAGTTTGATCAGAAATTGACTCAACTATTCTGGAGAAACTGAAACCATCAAACACTGACCGAGAGATAATGGATGCAGGGCCATGCTATCAGTATACATGGCCTTCAGCCCGGTGAATTAACAAGACATCCAGCTACAATGAAAAACTTGCCATCACTGGGAGGAGCAAAAAGCTGGCACATCTCATTTTTCCACTAACACTGATTTGATGAAAATTATAATATGAAATAACAATATAAGTGAAAACATTTCTTTTTCTCTCCTGTTCATTGTCATTGTATGTAACATATAACTTGATTTAGAGACAGTGCCAGAAGTAGTTAAGGTTGCAACAACCATTTTGCATAAATTTATGCTGTTTACAAATTTTTCATCAGTATGAAATTTTCCATTAGATAATGAGAGAGAGTTCCTATTAGTGACAGCTTCAGCTTACCATGACATATAGCTTGGTGACCTTGAAGAGTCTGGAAGCACAGGAGGAGAAAAGAGGATCATCTGGAGACATGCCATCTGCTTTTAGGACCTTCTCCACAATATCTTTCAGTTTCTAGTAAGATGGTAAGTCATGATATTTTAGTATCACCAAAACTTTCACTAATATTGTACTATAAAAAAGATTGTATTTGCTTTATGGCAACATGGTTTCCACAGCATCCAGTTATAGTCCTGAACACTGTACATGTCAAATGGTTATGGAGATGCTGACCAAACATGAGTGTGATGGATGGGCTACTGAAGATTTTGACCAGACATGAGTCTTATACATAGTACTGTGAATGAGTACATTATATGCCTGCAAAGTGTTAATTCCACTCTAAGTAGACACTAATAGGTTATGCTAGACTATGGTAATTAAGGATCAACATGTATCAATGACCTCAACCTTTGGTCAAGCAATGCATCTTTGAACTAAATTTATTCTGCAGAAACCATTATTTTTTATTAGACTAAACTTGATCTCTTGACATCTGAACTTTAGGGCCCAGAATTCTTTCTTACACTAAGTGCAAGCTATGGTCAATGTTTGGCCAAGGATTTTATTCTGGCAATAATGTTATTACTTAGACCCTTTTTGCTCTGAATCCCAATGAAAGCTGATATTTTGACTTCAAAATCTACAGGCTTTTTTTCTTATTCAAGAACAAGCCATCAACAAGGTACATCGATGAGAAACTAAATTTGTTAGGTAATTATATTTATTTGATAATAAATACCTGAACACACTGAATTATAATAACTTTCTTTGCTACCTCTGAATCAAGTCCTCTCGGAAATACAGAAAAATGTCTTTCTGTCTACATATTATGTAGACTCCCCCTTCCACCTGCTAGCTGGTTGCTGTTATACCCAGTTTAAACATGTTTTTTTTTTTTTTACACCTTAAAGTATGCTTGCATCATGGGGAAGGGTAATGTACTATGATCAGGCATGTATTTATTGGCGAAACATAATTTTAAAAATTTGCTTTTTCTGTCAGGTACATTATTTGATTACATTAAAAAATTAGGTAGGAGGAGGAGGAAATACTGAGCATCCCATCTCAAACTGTGCCACCCAGTAGAAGCATGATTCTTCTACTAAAAGGATGAACTTCTAATGTTAATTCAGCACAGCATGGGACAATTTGTTGATCAATGCGTGCAGGGTATCCTTGTGAGATTCTGCACTTGATTATTGTCTTATCATCAAACGTTTCCCAGGTGAATCTAGTGAAAGTGGAAATTTCATGTCTAGGTCAAAGGTTATGCATTCATGAATGGAGGGAAGTGGTCATTGTCTGTGAAGCCACTAAACCAATGAGATTCAGTTATCTTCTTATCAAGGCTGTGTCATGCAAATGGAGATGACAGAAACCAGACTGGGTATGCCAGCCAGCTGACTCCTTCATTTCCAAAACTGTGATATTAGTTACTAAATGCACAGAAGTTGCTCCCATTTTGTGAGCTGAAATTTTCATTTGTGCACCTGATCCTGTGAGAGTTTTTTTTAGCCAAACAGCTAGCATGAGTTGCATTAGAAACATTCCTTCACAGTTGATGCAGATATTGTCTGTGTGTCTTGAGTAAAATATGAGGGTATGTACATGGTCCTAATTGTACATTATTCAATTGTGAATAATTTGAGTGAGCATAGCTGGATGTCCGTATTGGACTGCAACTTGGAGATTAACTTGTCCATGAAGTCTGAACATGAAACAGTATCCCTTGATTGTTATTGGGCTAACTTCTTGTCTTCAAGAGAAAGAGAATGAAGTTTGCTAAAGGAGACTTGGTACTAAGAGTGGTGTGACTTCACTGTGACACCAGTCATTGCCAACACAAGAATTGCCCTTGTATGTCCTCAAAGTAGAGGATCTTCAGCTTTTGTTTGGACATGGATGTATTAGTAGCAATCTCAACTGCCTGAGTAATGTCGAGGTTACTGTGATTCATCTGGCTATGTTAGCCACTAAACTGAGCAGATTGTTGACCCTGGGTGTTTCATTTTAATCAGGCAATCAGAGCTATTGCTGTCTGTGCCCCTCATTTCTTAACTGTTTTCAAATCCTGGTGTATGCCCACATTAACTACCAGCTACGTGTATGCCCACATTAACTACCAGCTAAGTGTATGCCCACATTACCTACCAGCTAAGTGTATACCACATTACCTACCAGCTATGTGTATGCCCACATTACCTACCAGTTAAGTGTATGCCCACATTACCTACCAGTTAACTGTATGCCACATTACCTACCCGCTAAGTGTATGCCCACATTACCTACGAGCTAAGTGTATGCCCACATTACCTATCAGCTAAGTGTATGCCAACATTACCTACCAGTTTAGTGTATGCCACATTACCTACCTGCTAATTAAGAGATCAGCCCATGCCTCTGGGGATGTAGAAAAATGAAATGTCAAGCATCATATGGCCCCACAAAATGCACAGACCTTATGCAAGGTTCTTTGATGGACAACTCTGTATGCATCCCTTGACCTCCCTTGATAATGAGTTGGCCAGGAGAGAGACCCAAAAGAATGGGTCATAATTGAATCAGACATGATTTTAGTATTCCACAAAAAGCTGAAAATGTAAAAGGGGGGTTTGGGGACCAAAGGCCTCAGGCCAAAAATGCATTTTACAATCATAAAAAACTGCTCCTGGTGCAACTTATGATCCTAATATATAACAAAATAAATCATTTTAAAAACTAACAAACTTACCAAAAATTTTCAACTTGAATAATTTCACAATATTTATCATCACATGAATTTGTTCTCCAATAATAATAATAATAATATTAATAATAATAATAATAATAATGAGGACTTTGTATAGCATCTAATAACATAAAAACATATATAATGATATGATTACAAAAACAAACACCATGAAATTAGAAAACATGAAAAAAATGCTGAAAATATTTAAGGTAGGAAACATTATTAGGGCTTTAAGTTTGTTTTTGCAGTCGAAATAAGTGAATTTCAAGAGCACTCTTGAATGGGATCACTGTGTCTTTGATTCTAAGTTCAGTGGGCAATTCATTCCATGTTACTGGGCATGGTATGCAAAAGAACACTGTCCATGTGACTTTGTTTTCATTGTGGGAATAATGAGTATGTGATTGTCAGAAAAGAAGCGTAAGTATCTTGCTGGTGTGTACACATGGGTGAGGACGGATAGGTATGTTGGACTGGTGTCCGTCAGTGAAACGTAGCATAGAGAACAAATTTTCTGTTTGATTCTGGATCGAATGGATAGCCAGTGTAAGGTACAGAGCAGTGGGGAGGTGTGCTCTGATTGTGGTACTCTTAAGTATGATCTGAGCAGCTGTGTTTTGAACTTTTTGAAGTTTCTGGAGTAGATATTGAGATGAACCAGACAGAATTGAGTTATAATAGTCCAGTCTTGAAAGTACTAATGAACACACAAGTGTTTTAGTGGCATCAACTGAAAGATAGTTGCGAATGGAGCTGATGCGTCTCAGCCCAAGATATGCAGCCTTGCATATGTTCATGACATGTTGGTGCAATGTGAGAGTATTGTCCAGAGTAACATCTAGGGTTCATACTGATTGTGTGAATTTAATGTTGATGTTGCTGATATTTATTGTTTGAGGTAAAGGATGTGAATGAGAAAGTCTTTGTGTTGTAATCAGAATGGCCTCAGTTTTATCATCATTCATCTGCAGCTTGTTACATGTCATCCATGATTTCACATCAGAAATGCACCTTTCTACACCTTGGATAGCAGCATCAACTTCAGTTGGGTGGCTAGATTTGTATATTTGGGTGTCATCAGTTTACAATTGGTGAGACACTGGATGATGATCTATGACACTTGAGAGAGCAGCTGAGTGTATAGAATGAAGAGAACAGGTCCAACAACAGACTCCTGTGGAACACGACAACATAGATTAACTGGGCTGGAGTGTATTCCATTTGCAGACACAATTTGTGTTGACCAAGTAGGACTTGGACCAAAGTAAGGCTGTATCATGAATGCCAAATACATGCTGGAGACAGTGAAGTAATATATCATGGTCTACTGTGTCAAATGCTGCAGACAAATCAAGGAGGGTGAGAACTGTAATCTTTCCGCTATCCAAAGCAGAGAGAATGTCATTAACTACTTTTAGAAGAGTAGTTTCAGTACTGTGGCAAGGGCGATATGCAGATTGTACATTGCTAAAAAGACTGTTTGAATTCAGATGAGATACAAGCTGGGATAGAACAACCTTTTCTAAGATTTTTGATATGACTGGGAGATTAGAAACTGAGCGGTAGTTCTTTAAATCGTTATGGTCTAGTGTTGGTTTCTTCAGCAGAGGCTTTACAATGGCAGTTTTGAAAAATGATGGGAATTCCCCGGATGAGAGAGAGGTATTAATAACATTGGTTAGTGAAGGAAATACTGGATCTAAGCACTCAAGCAGTAGTGATGTTGGAATTGGATCAAATTCACATGACTTTGGTGCATTCTTCATTTGGATTATACGTATAAAATCCATAGAGACAGGTTCAAATGCTGCTAATGGTTGCCGCTCAAATTCTGTATCCCAACTGTACGGTGATGACAAGTCAATTGAAATTGTGGTGTCAAGCTTATCTCTAATGGTTTGTACTATTGATACTTGAGTTATTTCATGTGCATGTCAGTGTTCACATCGTAATTAAGTCACTATAAGTTTCTAAATTTTTGCAGCAAATATATTATACTGCTTTCTTTTCATAATAAATCTGTAAAATAAGCACACAAGTACATGAACTATATACAAATAATCCCATACATTCACTTGTCTTTTTCTCCAATGGACACAACCTGTTGATATGCCAGTCGATCTCTTGTTGCAGCTTTGGCAAAGATTTCTTTAGCTTTCCTTTTTGACTGACTTTTTTGATGTGCAATTGTTTCTTTTCCTTTTCAATGAGAGCCTTTTTCCTTTCAAGCTGGTGCTTGTATTGGCAACATGCAGTGTGCATATTCTGACAGAGAGCTACATCTGTTCTCTCATGCAAGAAATCTTTCTTCTTATAGTAATCAATTGCACTTTTTCCAGATGCCTTCTAAGCTTCAATGTTTCCATATGCAGCCTCTTTTGTAGGTGCTGTTCCAAATACTTCCAACTGTGATTACTGTAAAGCAGAGGTCACAAAATGCCAGTCCTCTAGCGTTCAGTTTTCTTATAAACTGACCAACTAAATTTCCATCGACTTTTTGCTCCAGCCATTCCCATTTCCATACATTTTAAAACCTTTATCTAAACTTCTCGTGTCATGGTCTCTCTCAACAACTCGGGGCGCCAGTACTTGCAAACACGCTTCTTCTTTCCATTGCTATCAGTTGCCATCACACGAAGATTCACTGGATGAATTTAAACTTATGACCAATGAGAATACTCTTTATGAGAGTTGTGGACTAACTAATATATGGAACGAATACGTTATAAGAATCATTGCGAAATGGGACTGGACAGACCGTTTTTTAAAAACCGGATCGGAGATGATAAAAAAACAGTCTATATCAGGAAAAAATGGATTCAAGTCTGGAGAAAAGTGGAACTCCACTTTAAAACAGAGAAAAATCATGTCTGTTGAATATTACCTGGTATTGGGAGTAGCCATAAAGGTATTCCACTACCATGAGGCCTAGCTCTGGTGACTGTTCTGCCCCTTGCACAGGTATGTCAACACAAGTGATTGTCTGATATCATCAGGATCATGTTTCAGGGTTGTCTTCCACCCACAAGTAGAAGGCATTGAGAATGGCTCTCATTTCCAAGAGGTTGATTTGAAGGGCTTAAACTTGAAGAATCCATATGCAATTGACCACCACAGGGCCAGTAGTAAATTGGCACTGTAACAGGCCCACCCCTGCATAGAGTAGGCCAAAGAGCTGTAAGAAGCTTACTTGCCTGAACAATGTCTAGCTTTATCCTTTCTCCATGGTACAAGTTATACGTTCAATGTGCTTGGGAGAAAGATGCCAAGTTAATATGTGTTAAGAGTTCCATATCTAGATGGTCACAATGATGGTAATAAGATCAGACTTTTAATTATCCACTCTGAACTGCAAATGAAGGAATAATGTTCATGTCAAGAACCAAAAATCATACTTATTGAATGGTTTTGTAGCATGCTGTCCAGGAATGCTGCCTTCTCTGTGGAGAACATCCTGAACTGGGAAGGTCAAACTTCAATGTCTTGGTTGATGCCTTCTCCAAAGCATGAAAGAAGACACCAAGTATTAAGGATTCTATAATTAGATAGACCAAATTATTGAGAAGGGACTAGGTTTGAGTTCTCTACATTGATTATCCACCACACAATGAGGAAAGGAAAGAAGGGTTGTTCATGTCATGACTTAAAAACCAACTTAGTGAATGTTTTTGTGGTGTGTCATGCAGGAACATTACTGTCTCTGTAGTGTAAATCCTGATCTCTTTGTGAAGGCTCAATGGATTAGATCGGAACCATATGAATTGGTATGTGGAAATATGTATTGGAAATGTCAAGACTGATCTCATACTAGTTGCATCTCTATCACAGGTCTCAATTACCAATGGACTTTGTAACCAGACGGATGCCATTTGTATGGTTTTCATGTTATCTACACCACCCTTTACAAGCAGAAAGGCTGGATTTTCTTGTGTAAAAGCATCCCCCTTCATGAGATAAAATAACAGAGCCTTAATGAAGGTTGGAAGATGAGAGTGGAGGGATTTGGATAAGCGAATCTGGAGACCTCTCACAGTTTACATCACCCATCACTTTTCAAGCTGTTGGGAAGAAGGAACCAGATTGTATCATTAGAACAATGAAACCATCAGAACGGAATCTTGGCTTAATATTAGACAAGCTGGCTATGTCAAGTCCAAGAATAGTTGGCCCAAATCTAAGAAAGGGACTTATCTGGCACCTTGTTGGGTGGGTCGCCAGAGGGCATGGGTGATGATCTATCACTGACAACTTAAGGCCTGGGAAAGGAGATTTTTTTTTATCTCACCTGCCTCCCTGTGAAAATAGGAGCACTGCCAGCCAGTTTGATAAAAATTCAATTGTTACATCATTTACTTTTTGTATCCAACATTTCAACTGGCTACCTTTTATGAGCCGCTCTTGCTGTATGAAAAGGTTTCAGTGATGCAGCCATTGGGTTAATGTACTAGACTTCATGTGGCATTCACGGTGATTTGAGTTTGAGGCCCCTGCTATAGCGTGATAAGTAATTTGTGTCTGGTCTCTAAAAAGCATGCTACCTGTCGCAAATTAAGTACAGATGGGATTTGGTGCCAATCCCTACATTTGAACCCCTTCTGATCATTGTCTGACTCCCACCCGTGTGGGCTGACTACTTTTAACTTTATAGCTAACACTTATGCTGGATTTGCTAGGTAGTGGTCATATTCCTAAGATAATATGATTGCATAAATTGCTCTTTCTTCTTTTTTCCCACAAAGAGAATAGATGTTTTCCCTGATTTATATGCAACCTATTCACAAAGTCTGGATAAAGTAGGTACTAAAGAACTTAAGAAATCATACAGAAAATCTTCTTGTGTGAGTCAATGTGACCAAGAACTTTAATATTTTGACCCCAAACTTAGTAGTTATCTTTTTTGACCCCAAACTTAGTAGTTATCTTCCTTGACCCCAAACTTAGTAGTTAACTTTCTTGACCACAACCTTAGTAGATATCTTTCTTGACCCCAAACTTAATAGTTATCTTTCCTGACCCCAAATTTAGTAGTTACAGTCCTTGACCCCAAACTTAATAGTTATCTTTCTTATCTCGAATGTCATTTACATGGTTTTGGTATCTGGAACACAAGCCAAGTTAATGTGTGCATAGTTTTTGTGTTTTCTGTTCATGTGACTTGGACCTTTGACTTTGCTTAGCCCAAAACTTAAATTCTTCATTGTTACAAATGCAAGTTACATACAAAGTTTGGTAACAGTAGATAGTAGAAAACTCAAGTTATTGTGTCACAATGAAATAAGGAACAGAGAGACGGATGGACAAATGAATGTAAAAAGAAGATATTCTCTGCCATATGGCATACACTAAAAATGGAGATAAATATTACAATGTTGATCAGGCTCCTTTTTTACGGAACCTAATTTCTATTCATGATATAAAAGCATTCTAAATTTTATCAAGATATCTCTTAGGGTTAAGAAGATAATAAAGAACAGTGTTCAGGATTATCAAACTGAACCCTATACTGTCCCCAACCTTCATCTGCAGGGATTACAAAAAGATACTAGCCTCAACAACAAGACCAATTTCTGAATATTTTATGTTTGAAGGGTATACTTCTTAATTTTACCCTAGCATGCCTCTCTGATCTGGACTCCTTTTTGGGTTGACTTGGCTGTCCTGAAGAGCTTGTGGTGCAATTCCCTTGTACTGATTCCCTGAATGATTTCCTGGTTTGAGTTCTACTGCTGGGTGAAGACTGGTTGCATAGCATTTCCACTTGCCTTGGAACTGGTGTGCTGGTCAGCATGGAACTGGATTGTTCTGAATTTTGTCTGGAAGCCACAGCAATCTGACTTCCCAGAGACAGACGCCGAGGTGAAGCTGTTACATTTGGAAATGATAATCTATGAGTGTTGCCAGATCCATCGTGAGTGAGGTTCATTGAACTTGCAGATCTTCTGCAAAGAACAAATGTAAACTTGTATATCATACATGCATCAGGTCATACATAATGTTTTAACCCTTTCTGTCATAATATTGTGAGTATGGCAGTGAAAAACTGACCAGCACATACCTGCTTTAGAGCACATTCTATCCCAAGTGTTGCATTTTTTTTAAGCTGACATTACTGTTAAGATTAATTCTGGCACTACCCTGGTTGAATGTTGTGCCCTGTGTAACTAGTAACCACTTTTGGTATCTCAAAAAGTTGCCTCTAAAGATATGATTCTTAATACAGGTCATTTTACAAACATTTGCAATGTAAGCTGGATCTTATTTCAGGATGCAAAGTTCTGGGATTCATACCTATTTCTAAAACATTGCACTAAAAAATCAACCAATAAGTGAAAAACATGCATTTTCTTTTTAAGCCCTACCTTTATTTCTTTGTCAAATCCCTTCTATATTCAGAAAATTCTACATCTTTTTTACAAAATGGACAGGAAAGAAATCCATCCTTAAATATTCTGAAATAATATTAAATAATCCTGAAAAAATAGGTCACAGTGACATAGCTAAAGTTTGCACTACATGTTTATTTCAAGACACATTCCATGCATCCCACTTAGCAACTTTGATGGCAATAAGTGATAAGGTATCAGAATTATAGCCAAGATACAATTTTAAGGAAATGTCAAATAAAATTTGTTGAAAATAGATGTGTGTGTGATTTAGATTTTTAACATTGCTTTAACGATTTTGTAGTCATATCAGTATAATATCTGCAGTGTGACAGTTTATAGTGATGTCTAGCACTGACATGTAGCATGATGTCCCACCTCATCATATTATCCTGACACAAGGCTGACCAGTCCTAACACTAACCTCTAAATGCTAAACGCCTAGTGAGGCAGCTGTTAGTACCACTTTTTTTAAAGCCAGGGTTTGAACCTGCGACCTCCTTTTGCATCCAAGTGGGCACTCTAACCATTAGGCCACCGGAGCAGCTTGAAAAGAGATCACAGCAACCCTGTTTAAGCCTGCAACACACCTTCATCCTGAGATAAAAGATTGCCCTCCACAGGTGTACTAAAATAAGAATACAGCTCAGACAGATGCAAGGACTGACTAATGGACAAAGTAAATTCTACAAACTAGCCACTTCTTGAAGAGGGAATATGAAGGGAAAAAAATTAGTTTTCCATTACTATCAATCAAATGACACAGTATTTGTCCATAGGAGAAGAGCATAAAGTTGTTATGCCTTGACAGTTATTATAGCATGTCACTCTTTACATGATAATTTTTATCCACAACAGCCCATACTAATTTATATTCAAAGTTGCACGAAAATATAAAATAATGTAAACTGAAACTAAAAACAAAGTTTAAATATATCTATACCTGGATTTTCTAGGCTCTGGCAGTGTTTCTGAAAATGTCTGATTATCAGACTGAGCTCCAATATGTCTCTTCCTTGGAGATCTGCGAGGGGAAGTAAACTTTTTTTTCTCTTTCTTTTTATTACACTTTGGATTGGAGAAGGAAACTGCATTCTGGGAGTATGAGCTATAAGTTTCATTTGGAACATATCTCTCTTGCAGTTTGTTACAGTGTTTGTTCAATTTCTCACTCCAGTGTTCTGTGTTGTAACTGCAGTAGAAGAATAAAGTTGTTATTCTTTCAGACTGGTCATCCATCAAACATATTTAAAAATTATAATCAGTTGCCAAGAAATTATTTAAATTTAATAAAGTACAGAAAAAAGTACTTTATATACATACTCACTAGTAGGTGGAGTCCAACTGCAAACTGGATAGACTCAAATCTCAGTCACATAATGCATTGGTAGATCTGGGTCTATGCAGTATCTTAGGAGTAATCAATCTAATCAACATAGACCCTGATCTGCAGCACAGTATGTGACAGCAGATCTGGGTCTATATTGTTTGTGGTAAGACTTGACTTGTAAGTGGGTAATGTATATACAGCACTTAAAATATTACTACATCAGGGGAATACCTAGAATTGATTAACAGATTCTCTAGAGCCACATAATTTGATGATCTTTTGAGACTTTTGATAGACCATATTTTATCTGCAACTGCTCTGAAGTATCCATCTTAAGTCACACCACGCATCCAGTGACACTAAATACATATTTAAAGGAAGCCACAGGAGCTCAGCTGGTCAAGCATCAGACTTGTAATCCAAAGGTCACAGGTTCAATACCCAACTAGACCAGCTGATGTGTCCTTTAAAAAGGCTCTGAACTCCCATTTCCCTGCATGATATAGCCAATATTGTTTTAAAACTGCCATTAAAACCAACAACAATAAAAAGCATTATATATTTATGGCTTCCATGTAGTTAAACAAAGAGATCAAAGTGTGGAAGTTGGCATAAAAAAAAAAGTCTATATGCAAACACCAACTGCAGCAATAATTCCTGGATAATATAAAAGACAATAACATTTTGTAGCGTAAATATTGACAAAAATGTGTAACTATTAAAACATAAAATTCCAGTGTATGGCTATTCTGATTATGTTTGAATGATTCCTTTATTCCAATTTTAAGTTAAATAGAACCCTATACAAAAAGAAATGGTAACTGAAGCATATCAAGTTATTTGCAATCAAACCTGGTCTAGTGGTCATTTTTCTGTTCTCCCAAAAATATTTCTATATCATCTGCCTGTTATCAGCAACCAACTACCCAATGTGACCAGCAGCAACAATGTCTATGCACTGTGTAAAGCAACCAACAGTCACAGTGCCCCAAGTGGCCGAGTGGTCTAAAACGCTCACCGTTATGGATCACTGCCATCTCACCCCTTTCTTAGTGAGTTTGAGTCTCGGATTCAGCTAATGTGGTTATGTGAGAAAGCTTGCCAGTAGCTTCTCGTGGGTCGGTGTTTCTTTCCAGGGATTTCCCGGGTTCTTCCTCCACCATTTATACTGGCCATGTATAGCCTATCTTGTGCTGAAAAATGGCATTAAACCCTACAACAACAACAACAGTCACAGTGATAATATTATCTGTTACATCATCCATCCATACATCATCTATGAAAATCTTACCTGCATAATCAGACAACCTGTGTACACAGGCTACTTTTAGTCAGCCTCCTGAGTGGTATTTATGTACAAGTTTCATTCATATGACAGAGTTAAGAAATGAGGAACAAAAAACTACAGTGCTCTAAAACATAACATAAATTTACTATATATCATGGCACTTGCTGTCTGTCTTCTCTGGCACTAATGTAAGGTCTGTGGCCATAGTCTCAAAGGGAACTGGTCTTAAGACTGATCTGCATGACCGCTGTTTGTAAGAAAGAAAAAATGAAGTCATTAAATGTAACAATGGTTTTCCCTTGTAAATACACAGATTTTCAAAGCTGTAACTTGATCTGCAGTGCCAAGTTATTGGTCCTATCAGACATGATTGTTAAAATAAGACTAAAGGTTGAACTGGTATGAATGTTTGATTGAATACAGAATATAGTGTAAAACTGAAACATGATCTAAAGCTTACCTCTTTGGCAGCCAGTTTCTACAAGTCCCATTCAACTACATTTCCACATGGCTCCTTGCAATTTCCACCATTCAAAAGTTTGGTATATGCATCATTGATTGCTATTACTGATCAAGTAGATATTTTAAGGATTTTTTTTATTTTTACCTTTTCATTTTTAATATATGATAAACAATTTAAATAGTTTTTGATATCTTTAACTTTAATCATATACTACTTCATTTTTACATTTATCTGGAAGGATTTACTTTAAAGTTTTGTGCAATTCCTCAACGATACTTTTTTTTTTACATACTTTACTTTTCACTTGTACCATATAGCTATTACTGTGCTGTCAACATTAAATGCTAATACATACATAAAACATACACACTTTTCCATTACAGACACATTATTCGAAAAAAATTTAATTTCTTTTCCTGTGCATCAAAAATCTTTATAGGTGGTAATCAGTTTACTGACTTGTCTGTTGGTATACTGACAAATATGCACATTGATAGTGAGGTCATAAACCTACAGAGCTGATCAAATTTTGTCTACCATTTGTTCAAAATTAAAAAACTTTTGCCAGGAGTTGAATAATGTATGCATTTTAATCCATGGGAAACACAAAAGAAATGTATAACAGAAGTATGCAATATTACCAGGATACCAGTTTACTGTGGTATTTTTTTTTCAGTAATATGTACCAAAGTACTATTTCACTATACCTGTACTGTTGTAGTTTCCAGCACTAAAGATTGTACATAAATTCCAGAATAATCTTTTGTCACAAATTAATTTGAAATATTAAAAATATAATTCTAAATATGTGCACCCACAACAGTTATCAATGACCACTTACTGTAGTATCACAGGATGAGAATGGATAAACAAAGACATTGAATTCAGTCTCCTGTACTGTCCATTTGCTGCTTGCCATCAAGAAGCATGGCAGTAAGTGTGCATCCCAGTCCAAGAAATTGGTATCTTTACAGAGATTATGACCTTGCGGAGGGGTGGGGGGCTTCCAAACATATTCCCACTGTTAATCACTTCCTGTCTTGCCACTTTAGCAGTAAGTGGCATATTTTGGCTGGCATCATAGTCTGGCGATCTGAATGACCCACAAAAAGGTGCAGTTTTGCCAGCAGGACCATCTGAAGCAGATGAAGACAACCAAGACCATGTAAGTCCACCACTACAATAACCAGGTGGGAGCTGGATAAACAAGATCTGGTGTCCTCTGAAACAACTTAAATCATTTTATCATTTGTCAGAAATAAGTTGATCGAAATCTAATGATAAAAAGGAGCCTGGCACCCCAAAAAGGTTCAACATCAATGGCAGGCAGGAGGGATTGCATGCCACTGTGGGTTGGCAGGAAGTTTGGGTCCTCTGAGGTCTTTTTGCAGACAATAATCCCTCCTCTGGTCAAAATGAAATGGGTGATGACAAGATCAGTTGAAGTGGCAACTCATATGCTGCCTACTTTCTCATGACCTCAGTATGTCATCTTAAAATAAGAGAGATGACAGAATACAATGTTGCCGCATGATCAGATTTTAGTGAAGAAGCCTGCAAAAAAACGTCCCTTCTTTTTAAATCTAGACTGCATCTATGGTGAGCTGCAATGATGACTTCTTTGGCTATCTGGCACAGATTACTGAGCATGCTTACCCAATTGAATTGCTAACAATGGTAAGTACAACACTCCTAGCCAACTCTGATGTGGCATGACACTGTCTGCCCTATAACACAATGCAGCAGACATGCTGATGGCAGTTACGTCCTTACTGAGACTTGAAACATCCAACAGGAACACATCAGTATGTGATCAATATCAGTGAGGTGAGGATGCTGCATGCAACTGATTCACAGCTGTTGAATTCCCAGGAACATGATTCTAATCCAAGAAATGAGCAATAACCTCAGCAATCTTCATTGATGTCTACCAAGACCATAACTTTCCAGGATGAGGGCTTTCACAGGGCAGCAAAATTTCTTCTACTGTCATCTTCAAGCTGAATTCCATTTGTTCCAAAGTCTGATCAGGATGTTCATAAAAGACAGCACGTCTTCCCCATAATCTGCCAATGGGGGGGGGGGAGGAATCTGCCTGGGTATCCTCAAATTCATCAGTTGTCATCCTTGATGACAATTTTGCCAACTCTCAAGACACTAATATCTCTGATGCAGCTTGCTGCATGTACAGTGGCCCCCCTCTCATTTGGCCACCCCTTCTGCCCCGGGAAAGTGGCCTTATAAGATGGGTGGCATTCCCAGAGGGGGACTATAGTTGATTATTTCTGCGTGCATGTGTTAATTGACAAAATCTATTTCTGGACAATTATGTTACTCGAAATTGTCAATTTTAAAAAAAAATCTCTGTTGTATAAAGCCCAAAGTTCTATCAAAGCATTGCTGACTCCATTTCTATCTGACCATGTTATGATCTTAACAATTATGTCAGGTCGTAATTGTCAATTTTTAAAAAAAGTCCACTGTGTGAAGCCCAAAGCTCTATTAAAACATTGCTGACCCCATTTCCTGCAAATATTGGCATTAACGATATAGTAATAACCTTAGTGGTACATGTAATTTAGCAAACACTTCTTTCAGTAACAAAAACCTGACATCCGGAACAGACATCAGGAAAGATAATCTGATTATCCTCATGTAATTAAATACTGGTTCTGGACACATATTAATAATAAAACATTGCTGCTTGTGAGGGGTAAATTTTACATTGGTGCACTAATATGTTGGCCACTGGTCATGTTAGAGGGGTGGCCTTTTTTGAGTGGTACTTTTGAACACAAACGACTGTGCCAAGGGATTCTGGCCATAAAGAGTGGGTGGCCAATGGACAGGGGGCCTGTTCATGAGGGGACCACTGTAACTCCAACATAGGATGGACCAGATCTATCATAAGTACTTCCATATGGCCAGATGTGACCATCAGAATCGGCACTGTTCCTGGAATCTTCAAAAGGGGTGGGGGTGGCATCAAGGTGTCCCCCATAGAGTGTAAGCTATTAATTCTATTTGGATGGAGATTCAAAACATCTTGATCTGAAGATTTGGAACATGGCCACATTCCACAGCATTTTAATAAGCTGTTTCTTCATGACATTGGTTCATACTCAAACAGCCCAAAAAAGCATAAACAATGCATGGTTGTGATGAAGAGCAT
Organism: Sinohyriopsis cumingii; assembly: GCA_028554795.2. Classification (NCBI taxonomy): domain Eukaryota; kingdom Metazoa; phylum Mollusca; class Bivalvia; order Unionida; family Unionidae; genus Sinohyriopsis; species Sinohyriopsis cumingii. Next base: position 116,127,650 of record CM068838.1, on the reverse strand, counting down.
TTTGTACAAGTCAGTTATATGTGTTGTCCTCTGCAACCATAAAATGTTAGCATTTGATGCATTTCATTCACATTCTCTTTAATGACTGAGAGAATACCTATAATGTAAATGTTTAAATGAATCAAGTATTTACAAGTTTCAGGTAACATCGACATGCGAATCTTATTATTACATGGTCAATAACAACCAGTAAAAATATGAGCAAACTCACCAAAGCTTCATAAATGCTGTATTCTCAAGGTGCATCACCCATCAGACTTATTAAAAAAAAACCAGAATTCAGATGGATGGTCCCGAAACATATACATGAAAATGGATTCAGGAGCAACTGTTTAGTCTTGAGCAAAAGCTTAAGCTGGAATACAAGCAGTATAAGGGTGACCACTTAACATGGGCGAGGGCAGGGGCGATGGTAATCTACAAGTGCTACTTTCCTTCATCTATGTGATCTATAGATGGAAATAAATTTTTGTTCTTTCAGGGAGGGCTGGATTTGGAGATGGTGTAGTCATTTCTAATTTGGATGGATAGTCTCCAAAGTTATATATTACACTAGATTCAGGAGAAACTGTTTTACAGTCATAAAAGCTCAAACTGTTAAAACACCCAGGATATGGATGACCATTAGTGGGGACAAGGGGAGGTAATCTATGAGTTACTTCTCTTCATATATGTGATATAAAGCTGAACATTTTTTCATCTTTTTTATCAACTTATGCCTGGTGGGTGCCCTAGCAACTAATTTCACTGCAATCTGAGTAAAAACTGTATAATTAATGCAATTATTGTCAAGTATACCCAGAGCATGGGATTCTTCAGTGAAAATTGCCTCAGCAGTCGGTTTATTTTTACACATTTAGCACCACTGATAGTAAAACTTCACCAAAAAGGCAAGTTGTGGCGGTGGCAGTGGTGGCAAGGGTTACTATTTGATGATATAGTTTTACACCGCATTTTCAGTGAAAACTAACAAATACCCATCAAAATATATTTTTGTTAACTTTACAAATCAATGGGGAACTGGAGGAGACATGTTTTATTACTTTTCTCTTGAACTATCATGATCATGTTGTAGACATGTTAGTACTATGTGATGCTAGACTGGTTTTCATATGTTCTACACAACAGATACATGTATGGAGCTGATTATGGGATAACTAGTCTACTTGACCAGTCAGATCATGAACACATGAACTGATTATACAAATATATTGAAGTCACATAAATGATCTACACAGCGATTGTACCTAAACTGACGTAACAGTTTTGCAATGTTCCTACATTCCAGTAAGAATTCAATAAACTGAAATAACTATCGCTTCAGTCATGACCAATTTACACATTTTTTATGCAACAAAGTGATGACTAAAAATTTCCAGTTTATCCCATAATTAAAGGACTATTCTCCCTCAAGAACAAACCCAACCTTTCAACTAACTTTACCCCAATTTCCCACCTGTTTTCAGGCACACTGATGGGGCATTCTTGTTCAATGAAAACATTTCTAGTTTGAATGTGATTTTATATTTATGCTGACTGTATAAAAGTGGCTGCATACTGACCCTGATTCTCACTGGAGACAAACTCATTGCAGCAGCTGATCCATCTGGCTTAAAGAATTTTAGAAAATCCTCCACATCAATGGTTTTGTTGTCTTGGAAAAACAAGCAAACAAATAAAAGTGTGTAAAACATAATGCTAGCATACCATTATATTCTGAAGAAAAATGTCTATTTTTTCGTACATTTAGGCATAGGATAATTATTTAGAAAACTCAGTATAAAGAGCATCTCCTGCATGAGGTAAATGGTCTCATTTATAAGAGGACTTTACCTAAGCAATTTCTGAGCTAAAATCAGTAGGAAATTTATGTAAAACTCAACTCTTAAGTGATGTGTAGGTCCTTTCTGAAATTTACTAATCTACACTACACTGGTGAGATTTACTAATCTACGCTACACTGGTGCGCTTATTTTGCTTTTGAAGTGCAGCTTAGCTCTTCAAGACAGGGACTCGGCATTAAATTAAGATTAACTAAGCTGTGTCATTTTCCCTCTAGCAGTGGCAGTGAACAGACCTCTGAATTTCATATTGTTCATATAGACAGTACACCAAAATCTGTGTTTGTTTGTCTGACTATCTGCAATTAATAAGTAATACTCACTATCTGAGGGAGGTATGGGCGATGACAATGCCATGCTTTCAGAGGACTGAAGTCTGGTAAGACATCTTTTCTGGGATTCCTGGTATACCAAAATATGTCTCTCATTCCAGTCTGTGGATGGCTGATTTAATTCTGTAAGAAGTAAGAGTTACAACAAATTTTTTATAAAGAGTAAAACATGCTTCTTCACAAATATTTAGCCAATCATAATACCTTAGGAGAACTACTATTACCATAGAAATTCAGCCCTCCCAGGTTAAAAACTTTTAGTTAAAAAGCTAAAAGTTATCAGGCCATAATAGGGCAGAGTATATTCCCTTTGATACAGGGATTGAGGCCAAATCCCATGAATATATCAGTTACTACTTCTACTTGTGTCAGGTAGAATTCTCTTGTCAAAATGGACCTTACAAAAATCCTCTACCAAGTCCTGGGAAATCCTACACTCACAAGTTGGAGGAGTCATCACTTTAAATGGAAGCATACTTATTCTATATTTCCAACCTTTCTTTCTTCCTTTCATGACAAAGTTCTCCTTTTACATTAAAGCACTTTGCTGTCACTTGCTGGTATTTACATACTTGCACCAGCAGCCTACATGACTTCACAAAAGTTCTGGTTAAATAATAATTCAATGGAGTTACAGTCCATTGCAAATCATTTATGTGATAACAGTCTTCAATATTTTGTTTCATAAATTATTTTTAAAAATTCTTTTTATATAGATACGTCTTTAATTTTTAAGTGTTTAAGCGGTGCCAGAATGGGTGAAATATTATGCATCTGCTGCATTTTCATACGATTCATGATGCACAGCCTATGATACATTGTCAATACATGTATGAACCTGATGGTCTTTTCATCTTTAGAAGGTCTCTCAGGGTAGGTGTGGTGCTATTTTACATATGCTGAGATCTTGGTTGTATTTCTAGTATGCAGATTACAGACAAACATAAACTTATCATATTCTCATCCTTGAATTGCTTCCAAACAGACTATCTGTTAGGTGTTGGTGATTTTTATTCAATCTTTTAGGCCAAATCAGACTGTTCCATTTGATCAGGTGCAGGGCTCATCCTGGTCACCACACCCTTTGTTTTGCACTTTACGTATGCTTTTAAAATATTAAAAATTTCAGGTCTTCACTTAAGTTTGGAAGGCATTAGGCTGTTATATTCGAAACAGAACAAAAGTGAAATTTCCTCATGCAAGGAAAATAATCTATTAGAAGTCAAAAAGTATGGGAGTGGAGATAACTAACAACCAAATCCTTCAACAGTACCGCCTACAGATGAAAAACAATTGCTGCAAAATTATTATCGCAGTCGCTGATAACATATAAGGGGCTTTCTACAGATATGAACTTCTGAGAGAGTGGTGGGTGACAGGTGAAGTTGTTTACATTTGTAACATGCACAATGGAGAAAATGTTGGCATACCTCATATAGTTTCATGTACTATGGCTGAAATTTATTTGGATATTGTACTTGTGGAAACTGTACATGATCTAAGTATAAAGCTAAATAAAATTATTGCTTCCTTGTGATAAAAAAATCACCCTGAATTAGTCTAAAGTACACTATCTTTAGTAATTATAAAAATAGGGAAAATGAATTTTGCCAGAGTAGACAATACCAGCCTCTGAAAGTGCAATGAATGAATTACCAAATAAATAAAATATATGTAAAAAAAGTTATCAACTCTTTCTTTTTGTTCTTTAATTTACCTCCAAAGTCCAGGAAATAAAAATGACCAAGTGTAGCTAGCAGTATTTTGAGAGGTGTACATCTGGAGTAAGACCAAGCTGTATACTCTATAACCCATATTACAATGGTCAAACAAACGCCAAAATAAAGGGAATAAACTGTACTTGGAACAATAAATAAGATATACAAGGTCATTTTTAAATAGCTAATATAACCAGCAAGAAAACCTGGACAATTCTCTTTCTTAAGAATTCCAACCCTATGCAAAATACGAAACTGCAGAGTGCCACCATATCACCATAAAAGGAGATATTGCAAACTTGTTCCATGTCATTTCAAGTACTTTATAGATCACTTATTAGCTAATTTTGCATTAAGTTTCTCTGTTGGTTTGTATCTATCCCTACTGGGTCTGGATGTTGGTTTGTATCTATCCCTACTGGGTCTGGATGTTGGTTTGTATCTATCCCTAGTGAGTCTGGATGTTGGTTTGTATCTATCTCTACTGGGTCTGGATGTTGGTTTGTATCTATCCCTAATGAGTCTGGATGTTGGTCTGAATCTATCCCTACTGGGTCTGGATGTTGGTTTGTATCTATCTATCTCTACTGGGTCTGGATGTTGGTTTGTATCTATCCCTACTGGGTCTGGATGCTGGTCTGTATCTATCCCTACTGAGTCTGGATGTTGGTTTGTATCTACCCCTACTGGGTTTGGATGTTGGTTTGTATCTATTCTTACCGAGTCTGGATGTTGGTTTGTATCTATCTCTACTGGGTCTGGATGTTGGTTTGTATCTATCCCTAATGAGTATGGATGTTGGTTTGTATCTATCCCTAATGAGTCTGGATGTTGGTCTGAATCTATCCCTACTGGGTCTGGATGTTGGTTTGTATCTATCTATCTCTACTGGGTCTGGATGTTGGTTTGTATCTATCCCTACTGGGTCTGGATGCTGGTCTGTATCTATCCCTACTGAGTCTGGATGTTGGTTTGTATCTACCCCTACTGGGTTTGGATGTTGGTTTGTATCTATTCTTACTGAGTCTGGATGTTGGTTTGTATCTATCTCTACTGGGTCTGGATGTTGGTTTGTATCTATCCCTAATGAGTATGGATGTTGGTTTGTATCTATCCCTACTGAGGCTGGATGTTGGTTTGTATCTATCTCTACTGGGTCTGGATGTTGGTTTGTATCTATCCCTACTGGGTCTGGATGTTGGTTTGTATCTATCCCTACTGGGTCTGGATGTTGGTTTGTATCTGAGTCTGGATGTTGGTTTGTATCTATCCCTACTGGGTCTGGATGTTGGTTTGTATCTATCCCTACTGGGTCTGGATGTTGGTTTGTATCTATCCCTACTGGGTCTGGATGTTGGTTTGTATCTATCCCTACTGAGTCTGGATGTTGGTTTGTATCTATCCCTACTGGGTCTGGATGTTGGTTTGTATCTATCCCTACTGGGTCTGGATGTTGGTTTGTATCTATCCCTACTGGGTCTGGATGTTGGTTTGTATCTATCCCTACTGGGTCTGGATGTCAGTACTTCTGGCATGTCACACAGAATAAGCTGCAGTTAGTTCTGACTTGTGGTTATTCTTTTACTTTTAACTTGACTTAACAATAACCACCAATCGGAACTGAATCTAACATGTCATCATTTTACACAACAAAAGTGTAGCCCTCAGACAGAAGCAGAAAAAATGTAAAGCAACAGCAAAACTGTGAATAAAAAAATGTTATAAGATTATCCATAAAGTACTTAAATCATACATGGGGAACGAATCTAGAATGATTTTATGTTGATATGTTATCATGGCTGAGTATACTGATGGGATAATAAAATTAACATGGAATTTACAAGGAGTGGGAGCAGATTTAAAAAAGCATGAGTTTGACATCTTGTGTTTTCTACTTTGTAGAAGGCTAGTGGGTGTTGTCAATAGTTTTTCTGTTACAGACAGAAACAAGTGCATGTTGTTGCTGTAGTGGTCTCTGATGAATGCTGAAATTCGAGAATAAGACAAATGACCAATAATTATTCACAACTGCTGTAGATTAAAGTAACCTGTATATGGTAAGTTATATTTTATAAAGATTCTTCCACACCTGTATCGATATGAGTATTGACATGAAAAAATTGATACATCAATATCCTGAAAAATCATTTCACCCCAATATGCCAGCTTCCATTTCCCTTAAATTATAGCAAAAAGACAGCAGCTATAAAGTTTGCATTCTAGAGAAAACCATCCATTTATGATTTTGCATTGAATAGTACCTTTGATTATGTATTCACGCAAACATTTTGCAAAACAGGGCCACAACTTTTGTGTATTATGGGTATGCTACAGGGGGTTTCATGGTTGCTGTTGTTGTTGTTCTAGGGTTTAATGCCATTTTTCAGCACAAGATAGGCTATACATGGCGGCCAGTATAACTGGTGGAGGAAGAACCCTGGTAAACCCAGGGAAGAACCACCGACCCACGAGAAGCTACTGGCAGGCTTTCCTATGTACCCACGCTAGCCGATCCTTGGACTCAAACCCACGCAGACAGAGGTGAGATGGCAGTGATCCGGAATGGTGAGCGCTTTAGACAACTCAGCCACTCGGGGCCCCTTCATGGTTGCAGCGGAGTTACTAATCGTAGCGCCTAAATTTACCTCCCTTAGCTCCAATGCGCATGTCCACAAAAAATGTCCAGTTCACCGTTCTACACTTGGTTAGCGAAACACAAAGTCAACAAAGGAAGGAATCTTAGCTGTACTACAAATCATTATGTTTGAACCAATGAATCAACTATGTATGTCAAACATCTTTTGTTCAAACTAAGAGAATAATTATAGACATTAAATCAGATAATTAGATTCAGTGTCCATGCTTACATTATATCAGATAATTAAATATAATTTTCTTTCCATACTTAAATGATATCAAATAACTAAATTAAATACACTGTCCATACCTGATAATACAGATTCATTATCCATAATTTCAGATACATTTGTAGGAACATTTCACTTTGCTCTCCGATTTTAAGCATTTATTGCACATTTTTGGCTATATAACTTTAATGAAAACAATCTCAACAATTTGCATTTTTCATACGTTGATATATCTATCTTTCTCCATTACTTTCGCAAGGCTAATAGTTCGTTTTTAACACGAGTTAAGAGAGTTATAACACAAGTTCGATAAGAAAATTATAACACAAATTCGATACGTCAGCTGATTTTGTAATGCTGATTATTTTAAACCAGACATGTTTTAAAAAATGAAATGGAACACAGTATTTTAATATATTCAGAGGAACTTAACAAAGTAATAATTACATTAGTTATCAAAATGATAAAGGAGTGTAATTAATGCTGACGGAATATGTATTCATATATGGCTGTAAATATCGTACAAGTATCGGATGGTACCTGCAATAACTTTCAGCATGATTTGTCTTTGCTTATGCTGACATGTAATAACTCTCAAATTTGCTGGGGTCTTTAGACATTTCTGATTGCCACCAGCAAATTCATCTAGAACAGTCTTCTTAAAATTAGTTTAATTCTGTTTTTCTTGCATCCACAGGGCTGAGCAAATTTTTTTTTAACCACTAGTCCAGGACAAGTGGTTTCAGAAAATTCACTAGTCCCACCTTTTTCTTCACTAGTCCCACCTTACTCTCCACTAGTCCCACCTTACTTTCAATGGTCCCAAAATGGTAATCACTTGCCGAGATTTGATGAGACGTATGTACTTAATCCATAGAAAAAAAAAACAAACAAAATAATATACAACATAATTATTTCTTAAAAGAATTTAATTTTTAAAAACATTGGTTGTTATACATTTGGCTTCTTCAGGTTCATGTATATATGTTTTAGCTCATGGATTTGAAAGTATGTCCATGTATATGTCTGCCACCTTCCAAGTCATATATTCAAGACAGGGATAACAAGCACACTCAGTATCCGTCTTACGTTTTATCCCTCCATTTTCAAACAAATTTACCTTCTCCGAATTGCCGTTATTACCTTCCTTGCGAAAATAATTTAGCAAACTCATTTTATCCACAGAGCAAATATCAGCTTGCTTGACAACTACTTCTAAAGTGATCATAAGATCAAATTTCTCTTTTAAATACGAACTGAAACAGCTCATTAATTAGCGTAATTGTTTCGCTTCAAACACAATATCACACGTGGAAGTTAATCATCTGTAGAATCAATTATAAATTAAAGACTCATTACTGTCATTTAATCAGTTCATAAAGGAAACCAACACTGATGTCGGTAAAGTACCTTTCATTAATATAATTACACTGACTCGCTAGATTAAAATCATAGTGAGCCACTGGTTATGATCTAGATTGAGTAAACTCATTGCAACAAAACTGCTTACAACACTGCTAATTGATCATACTGCCTTTCTTTTGTTTGACGTGTTTTGATTTGCCGATAACACTGGACAACAAATTTTTACAAAAGTCATGTTACTGAAATAAAATTAGTCAATTCTTATCAATTTTTATGTGCTGAACACGAATATGACAGTCAAATTGCAAAATTGGCTCTAGTTTTTTTGTAATCTGCAAGAAATTAATGTTTACATAACGAAATGCATTCCAATAGTAAAAGGTCAACTGTAATAGCCTACCTATAAAAAATCAAGTCATTGACTACATCTTAGATTTCTTCGCCTGTCTCTTGTACAGCTGTTCGGGAGCATCTCTGAGGAGTGTCCAGCAGTAGTCAGCCAGCATTGTAGTGGACCATTTTCCCTGGTATCTTTGTTCCATTGTTGCGATATCTTGATGAAAACGTTCGCCGTGTTCATCACTAACAATACCACAGTTGCTAGGAAAGAAATCCAAATGGGAATGAAGGAAGTGAATCTTTAGAGACATATTGCAGCCAAGTTTCTTATACTTCATCAACATGTCTTCTACTAGTTCCTTATAGTTTTCTGCCCTAACATTTCCGAGGAAGTTTGTAGAAACTAGGCGAAAAGCATTCCATGCTTGTTTCGCGTCACCTTCCAGCAAGTTGTTGAACCGGTCATCTTTGAAAAGCTCTCGAATCTGAGGACCCACAAAAACTCCCTCTTTAATCTTTGCTTCGCTGAGTCGAGGGAATTTTTCATGCAGGTATCGGAATGCTGGCAAAGTCCGGTCAATGGCTTTCACGAAGTTCTTCATCAAACCTAGTTTGATGTGAAGGGGTGTTAGCAAGATTTTCTGAGCCTCAACCAGAGCTGGGTGTTGGATATTCTTCTCTCCAATGGCTACATTCTGCCTGTGAGTCCATTCCTTCCTCATGTAGTGCATTTCCCTTGCTCGGCTATCCCACTCGCATAAGAAACACATGTATTTTGTATATCCTTGCTGCAGTCCCATTAAAAGGGCAACTACCTTCAAATCACCACAGAGGTGCCAGCTGTACTTGTTATACTCAATGGAATTCAGTAGCTGCCTTAAGCTATCGTATGTCTCTTTCATGTGGACAGCATACGCTACTGGAATAGATGGAAGAATGTTTCCATTGTGCAAAAGCACAGCCTTGAGACTCAGTTTCGAAGAGTCCACAAATAGTCTCCATTCTTGTGGGTCATGAGTGATTTTTAAAGCATTCATGAGGCCCTCAATATCGGAACAGAATATCAGATTACTTTCCTTTCTGAAGAAAGGCTCCAATTGCTGGTGGCGCTTTCGATATGCAGTAATTGTGACATCTTCTTCTAGAAGATTCCATTGTTGGAGTCTTGATCCTAGCAATTCTGCCTTGTTCTTTGATAAGTCCAAATCACGAATCAGGTCATTTAGTTCTTCCTGTGTTATTCTGTGTGGGGTTGATGATGCACCACAGTGAAAATCTGGATCACTGCATGCTGATGGACCAGGAGAAGAACAGGTCGACTCACCTTTGTCTTCGTCAGATGAATCAAGAGAATATTCTGCTGGAGGTTCTGGAATAGGAAGTCCCTCACCATGTGGAACTGGTCTCAATGCAGACGGAATGTTTGGGTAGACTATTCTCGACTTCTTTCGCTTCGTTATTCCGCCGGAAAGAGGAGGAACCAAGCAGAAGTAACAGTCATTTAGGTGGTTGCTTGGCTCTGTCCACACCATTGGGACTGCAAACGGCATTGATGACCTTTTGCAATTCAACCACTGTGAAAGCTGTGTTGTACATGTAGCACAGCATATATGCGGAGCCCAAGGCTTGTCTTGGTCACCAACCTTGCATCCGAAGTAAAGATGATATGCCTTCTTCACTTGAGAATTGATACTTTTCTTCTGGTTGGCAAATGTCACTTCCCCACAAATATAGCAAAAATTGTCCGCGGTATTAACACACTTTCGAGGCATTACTGTTCTTTATTGTACGTAAATGGATAAAATAATAAGTTTTATGTAACAGTAGCTTGAACTGTCTCGCACAACGTCTAAAATATTTTAAATGCTGAACCTATCTGATTGGGCTTTATATAGTACAATGCTTACGTCAGCTTCAGCAGCCGCCTGGCATTAGTATAATAGGCCTACACATGTATAGTACACTGCTGACGTCAATTTACTTCAGCAGCCGCATGGCATTAGTATTGCATTGCATCAGAAAATGATGCAATCAACTGTGGATGATGTGAGCATGATGGTATTATGCAATGTTACATCATTATTCCGGATGTTGCTGCAGTCCTACTGGAGAAATTTACACAGTGAAACATAGAAAATGAGGTATATGAATATCTTCAAAACGAGAGCCAATACAAATTTTTCACGGTTATATTCGTGTTCGGCACACCAAAATACTACAGATTAGGGCCTTTTCAAGTCAGTAATGATTTCACTGTTGACCAGTGTAATTTGGTCGCTTAGCCCAATATGCAGCCAAGCGGTAACAGGATGTAAATGTATACACGAAGAGGAGTAGAATCAAGTATTTAGTACGCCCGGAGGGCATGATTGGCCAAATAAAGGTAGATATAGTGATTAAAGCACGAAAATAAGGACTAGCCCAACTTTTTTAAAAAGCACTTGTCGTGGACTAGCGACTTGGAAAATTTTACTTTACCCGACTTCAAAAATGACTAGTCTGGGACGTCGGGCTATGGCATTTGCTCAGCCCTGATCCAATATGTAAGTTTTAAAGATCTGATTATTTCACAGATTCCGTTCTATTACTTTGGTTCGCCTTTTAAATCAATATTGATCCACGTGACTGGATGTACAATTGCAAACAGTGTGATTTAAAAAAGAGAATGCTTGTTGCCTTTATCTATCAGTCACTCTTTCTATCTTAGCAGCATTTTATACTCGTTTTTAACCAGAATTATGTTTATGTAATATACATATGCAAACATACATTCAAGGATTTACATACCCATGCACCAGATGAAATGAGACATACAGACATACAGACCCATGCACCAGATGAAATGAGACATACAGACATACAGACAGACAGGCAGATAGGTGAGAGCCACACATGTCCTACACATGCATAGTGTGTCTAACATCGATATTTCTCCAAACTGTATACTCTAAAATTTCCAACCGTTCAAGGAAATAACATTAAAATAATCATCAAGAAGACTTGTACATGCGTCTGTCTTTTCAAGTGTGGTTGACATTTGTGCATTTTGAAAAATATAATGAACATTAATAGAAAAGCAACAGTCTAAATCAATAATAAGAGAACCTTAAGAAGTAAGAATTTTTTTCCCGTTGTCGTTCAACCTCCATTAACTGCTACGAATGAAGCTCTAAAAAATAAACATATTTTCATTATTCTTCAAGCGAGATAAATTGTAAGAACTTTTTATTCAATGATACACATTCACACAATTAAATAATACAAACTAGAGCATAAGGTAGTAATGGAAATATGATGAAGTTCTGAAGTGGGCAGAGAATATTTATTTGAAATCTGGAAGCAGCGCAAGTTAGTGGGGAGAAAAAGATGTAAAAACAATTGATCAAATATTGATAGAATTTCTTTTTAAGATCGTGAAATATCGATCCTGCTTGCAGAATGTGAGCGGTCTGTCACATTTTCTTGATCTTCATATGCCATCTTAATTGATTGAACTATCCAGAAGTGATTTGCACCAAGATGCCCTCTGGTGTTTTCAAGGGAAGATACTAACCGTGAAACCCCCTATAAGATTATTAAAGAAATAAAACTGAGTATATACGTTCAAAAATTACCAGATGGAACACGTGTATTAAAACTTCTGTCTGTTTGTCTGCTGGAGTATTTAGGCAACTTTGCTGATAATTCCTGCAGAAATTTCTGTCGCACTCTAGAAAGAAAATCCTGCAAATTTTCTTCTGATGTGGTAGTATCTTGCTCCTTCTTTTTTCTCTCAGCTTGAAAAAGAAAAGAAATCTAGTATAAATTAAATTTCAAATATCCTTTATGTTTCATACATATACCACCTCAACCATCTATGGAGAAATATTACTTGGTTTTGATGTCAAGAAAAAGGGTATCATGGAAGGCATGCACATATATATATAGACACACACATACACACACTTTTAGGGTTGGGCTAAGAAGAGTTTTTAAACCAATATGTGACCATATGTCAAACTCTAACAGGTGCTGATACCCACTGACCACAGACTAATAAAATTACTAGCTAAGATGACTGGCATTATGCAATATAAATGTGCCCTGAATGGTTGCTGGACTTTCAGGCCTAATGTCCATCACCTAATCAACTTTATCTACATAACATACACAAATTCAAACAGTCATAACTTCAATATCATTAAACCATTTTTCATCAAATTTTCAGTATAAATTAAGAATCACCACTAATTCACAAGGGGTAAGTGTCGACATCAGACACTGATTTTACGCAACATAATAAGTTAATAAGTAGGTATTGTTATTTCTTTTCTAGCAATGGATCAATTATGACTCAGGAACAAGTTCCTAAAAAATCCTAGGGTTAATACTGGATGGACTGTTGATGCTGGACTCCATGTAGTAAGGAGATTCCCAGGATCCAATGTTGACTGCACAAGTTAATTTTAATTAATTTAGAGACATAGAGAGAAATTGTGTATATATATAGATACACACACACACACACACACACACACAAACACTGTTTGGGTGGAGTTGGAAATATTTCATTATAATTAGGGACTCATCCACAGGAGAATAGGGCAAAGCGCTCAGCAGCTAGTTGTGTGCTTTGACATTTTCCTCCTGTGAAAATCATAATGGCTATTGAGAGGAAGTATATATGGTTATAAGCTATGACCCATGCCTTTGTTCCAGCAGGTAATGACACACACAGATTTTATGACTAATGGTCACTAATATTTTTAAAACAAAAGTTAAATAACTATTCAATATTAATAGCAAATGCACATTGATTCTATCAAAATATGTAAAATTTGTGGATGGGATCCACACTCCAGTGGATTGTATTCATTTTGTTGATAAAAAGCAAATTTTAAGTACATTATGTTTTTCTGTTAGGATAACTATCTATGTTACCTCCAAATCCCACCCTCCTGGAAAGATGATAAATGTCTTTCTTTCTAAAGGTTATATAGACAAAGGGAAGCAACTATTACAGGTTAACTCCCCTGTATACCTCCTGGGAGGTTATCATACTCAGATGTACCAGTTTTCACTTTTAAAAAAACCTTAAAGGATACTTGCATTGTGTGGATGGGTGAATGGGATTACTTGTAATTGTAATGTGATCAGGTATGCATCAGCAGAGAAACATAATTTGCAAACAAATTTGCTTTCTCCATCCAATACATTACCTGATCGCAATAGAAGAACAGGTAGGAGGAGATGCTGAGCATCCTATCTCTATCTCTGTCACCCAGTAGGAGCATGATTTCTCTACTAAATCGATGAGCTTCTCCTACTGTTAGTTTAGCACAACAAGAAAAAGTTTGTTTATACACTTGTGCAGGAGATCCTAGATTGTCTCTCCATCAAAAGTTCCCAGGTTAATCAAGTAAAAGTGGCAAACTCATGTCTGGGTCTAAGGTTGTGCTTTCATGAATGGAGAGTGAGTGCCACTACCAATAAGCCAATATTGATATGGATATTGTCTGTACATCTCAAGTAACATCTGTGGGTACATATGGGGTCCTGCAGCTTTGCTTGTCTTGACAGACTGAACAGAGAATGGGGTTAGAAGCACATGCACACCTGTGTGCAAGCCTCTTTAATCAAATTAATTAATAAACTAAGGGAATGTAATTGTTGGATGGCTAGCGATGGCAACCTGTTCTTAAAAAGGAAACCAGCTAGTATAATTAGAACAAGTGAACTGTCAGAACTGCATGCAGTTCAAATCTAGATACCAAAGATAACTCACTCACTCTCCATAGAAAAGTAAGAAAAGTAAGTTTTGATCATAAAGTGAAAGTCATGGATGACAGCTGCTGCAATCAGGAGGAAAGTGGTGGTTCAAACTTACATCAGTCAAAACCCGGGAAAGATTCCGTTTGTGAATAATGTTGAGTGAGTGTCTTCTGGATATGTTCATACTGGACAGCAAGTTGGAGATTATCTTGTTGTGGTCAACATCGTCTTTTCCATAAAGTCTGAATGTATCTGAAATCATGGAACAGTATCACCTAGGGGCTAACTACTTGTCTCCAAAGAGAAAAAGAAACAGGTTTGCTGTCTGAGAAATGGATGCTCATTGTGGTGTGACATCAATGATGTGACGCCTGTCATTGACAATACAAGATTTTCTGTTGTATGTCCTCAAAGTGGAGGAGCTTCAGCTGCTGCAATTCTCTCCATGACTGCAGCTACAACTCTTTTTCAATCACAACATCCCTTAATGAAGCTAGGAGTGAAGGAGGAGTTTATCTTCAATGGATGGAGTAGATGCTTGAGTGGAGTGGAAGTACATCTGGGTAGGTCTGTCACTAAATCAAGCAGATCATTGATCCAGGATGTTTCATCAAAGTGGGGCAATCAGAGCAATGGCAGTATGTGCCTTTCATTTCTTAATTATTTTCATAATTAAAATTTATGGATTTAAGGTGTAAACCAACATAATCTCCCAGATGATTAACAGAGCATCTATTTTTCGGATTGCAGAAGCATGGGCTTCTGAGGTCAGAGAACAATGAAAAAGGAGTGCAAAGCATCAGATGGCTCTAAAGGGCAAAGACTCAATGGAATATTTTTTGGAGGGACAAATCTGTATGAAGCTGTTGTCCTCTCTTGATAATAAATCTGAAAAGAAAATGATAAAGATTGTGTTGGACTTGAATATTACCTGATAGTGGAAGTACCCATGAATGTATTCCCCTACCATGAGGCAATGATCTGGTGATTGTTCCAATCTTGAAAAGGTATGTAACTACAACCTTATTGACCAACATTATCATGACCATGTTTCCATGGATATGTCTGACCCAAGTGAGGAAGGCACTGAGAATAACTTTCATTTCTTTTTTCACTGTCCACATGCCACTGGCCATCTCAAGTCCAGCAGTAAGTTCCCAACCCAAGAAACATTGTAACAGGTTCATCTCTGCACTAAGTGTGTTGAGCTGTAGACACTTCTTCACCTAAACAACATCTTGTTTCTCTAATATATTTGTTATACAGTAAAACTGTTATGAGCGACCTCTGCTATGAGCGACCACCTGTCATTTCCGACCAAATCATAATGCACAGATTGATTTTATTATTTAAACGCACTGTTATGCGCGACCACCTGCTGAATGTGACCAGCGACCACAATGTCCTGGCAAAATATACATTTCGAACTGCTATGAACGATTGCAACACAAAAAAAACCCAGATCAACACCACTGACCCTGACATAATCCTTTATAAACACGAGCTCAGGATACATGTAGTATGCAAACAAAGTGCACATTAAATATCCGGCATTATGGATTAACTGGAAAGGTAAACGATGTACTCAATTCTACACTGAAGCCCTTTCAAAAGATTTCTCACTGGGACACTTCCGGCGCTGTGTGGGTTTTCACAGAGGGAATGCTCCAAGAGATGGCAGGATTCTGAATAAATAACTGTCATCATCATCAACTACATCCACCAAGGCACTGACTTTGTAGGCAGAATTAGTAAGATGAATGAGCACATTCTGATGCAGACAAAATGTTGTAGAATTCCTCTATCGCTGCAATGAACCAAATTATGTCCAATCCATTTGTCAGACTGGCACATCCTGTCATTACATCTCCCCCATCAATGTTGGCATTGTCTTCTTCCTGTACATCCTGAGTCCAATGATACAGACTTCCATATGGAAATGATAATGATGTATCATCAGAATGCAACATCGGACAACAAAGCCTTTTGTGTCATATTGATCAAATGCAATTTCAAGGCTTGATTGGAATCTCTTGAACACTGTATTGTATTCACAGACACACTATACTCTGGTACTGTTTCTCCATATTAAGGGGTGGGGTGGAGAGGGCATCTTAACATCACCCATGAGACTCATTAATGATTCTACTGTATTCATCATATAGCATGTTTTGGTACTATTTCTGCATATGCTTGGGGATTGAGAGAGATCTCAACATCCACCATGAGACTAATCAATGATATGGACATAGGGTGTATGCTGATCATGTTCATTTTTACATAATGTGTGTGCCAGTGAGCAATTGTATTTGTAAACAAGTCTCACGTCCATCCTAAACAACATTAAATCATTTACACTTCTTGCACTTGGTTGTCATCTCTGTCGTGAAGAAGACGAACAAACGAGTGCATACAACTGCATATAAATTGAAATAAATGTAAGCCACATTATTCAAACAAAATAGAAGTGCAATAGTTGATAAGATCTTTTACTGATCGATATCACGTTACAATAATGAATGGCATAATTTCAAAAATGTTATTAAATACAGCAGAATTTTCAAAAATGTTATATGCTTCATATACAACATTTGGACTTATTTTATCACTGAAAATAAAAGAATGATTAAGTACATCATAAAATGGATTCTATGGAGGGCACCTTCACAGCATGACATTGAAATTGAAAACTGGTACATCCGGGTATAATGGTAGCTACCCAACATGTAGAAAACAGGAGTTAACCTGTTGGAGATGCTTCCTTTTATCTGTATCATATATAGGCAGAAAGATGTTTTCATCTCTCTGGAAGGGCTAGATTGATATGTATCACTTAGTTATCCTAATGTAATCTGTATTTCACGGAGAAATGATAAAAAACCACACTGTACTCCTTCAATATTTAAATATTCACAATATTTATATACATTTATACTCCATTTAGTTTAAATCCTAAATTTGCTTGCCCTGTTGTATTGTTTTCTGTGCAAGTGATTGTTGTTATTGTTGTTTTGAGCTTTAATGCCATTCTCAGTGCAAGATACATGGCGGCAGTGTATCCTCCAGGGGTGTAAAATTGAGGGTAAAAAAACCCCTAGGTGTCAGAACTGGGGGTCAAATAAAAAATGTGGGGGTCAAAAATGTACAGACAAATTTTTATATGACTTGTACTTTTTCAGCTTGAAATAGAATATTTCAACTTGTACAATATACTCTCTCTCTCTCTCTCTCTCTAAACATACAAATAAACCAACATGCACAATTAACAAACAAATGCACTGTCCATTCAAATAATAATTTTATAAGTTCATTTTTGTTTTAAAGTCATATTTTTAACAGTCTCCTTATAATCATTATGAAGCAATATTATAGCCCAACACCGTACATACAAGCCAATACAAAAAACCAAATAAATCTTTTAAACAAATGGCAGTCAAATTACTGCCTTTCATAAAATGTGTACTATCATCCGTTTCATTGTACTTCATCCTAGAACGTATTTATCCAAATATCAAGGAGGATAATGATTCATCTTCTTTCTAGTAAGTTACACTTGAACTTTAAGATCTATCTTTTATTGCAGCAAAGTTAAAAATCAACAAAATCTGCAATGACCCGCTTACTTTGTAATCCAAATAACGCATTTGTCTATGCAAGTTTACTGATTTCTATGTTGTGAAAGAATGTCTTGGGTTATAATGTGTTCTCCAGATATCTTGTGGCGAACGAGGGCAGATTTATTACAATTCTAAAACCCTGTCATGAAAGGATTATTCACTTTTGCAGTCTTTGCAATCATGCGATCATAAGTCACACACACCGGTAATCCTAATGTATGAATACCGTATTCCAGTCAGGGGTATTATTTTCTCCATTTTTCATTAAAGTTAGATCCACAGTTACTCTTTTGTGTTCTGCTTCTTTCACTTTCTTTGCTAATGATTTTTAGTGCACGTCATTTTAATCTGGAGATCACTTTCTAGTGCGACAAGCATTGAGATTAAACATCTGAGCTTGATGGAAATCGCGTGAGAGCTCGCGATATTAGGGGAAGCTACTCCGTCATAATATTGCCTATGCTAGTCTGGTTTATTGTTTCGAATGTTCCCTGCGTTGCACTCTGCTATACAAATAGAGGAGCGCAAGGCAAGGAACAAAGCGGGGAACCAGTCAATGCCTATGCTCGAAGTTTATACGATGCCATCCCTCGTCCAATGCATTGGGTAGTAAATAAATCCTGATCACATTATGAAAATCCTTTGCATCAAAAAAATGCACAGAAACAAAATGTGTGCGTCAATTTTCTGTAGCATGCGTCTCTGATGCACAAATGTGCGTAAAGGGAAACACTGCATGGCGGCCAACATAACTGGTGGAGGAAGAACCCAGAAAACCCCCAGTAAGAACCACTGGCCCATGGGAAGCTACTGGCAAGTTTTCTCATATACACACAATGGTTGAGCCCAAGACTCAAACCCATGCAGACAGAGGTGAGATGGCAGTGATCAGTAAAGGTGAATGCTTTAGACCACTCAGCTGCCTGTGTAAGTGAAATGATGTCTACAATGCCATCAAAGTATCAATAAGTACATGTACATTAGATGACATGTGGTCTAATCTTCAGTTATGCCAAAAATAGCAGTTACTTTGAATTCAGAGATCTGACACTTACGTTAGTGAGTACAAAGGTGTCACTGGTTAGCAAATTACATTACTAATGCCTGGCATTACACTGAACCATACATATTAACATAGAAAAAAGTCAAATGAAACACTAAAAATATATACCAAGGAGACCATGTCCAATTAGTTAAAAATAAATATGTTAAGTTAACAGTGTCTTAAGAATTAGACCTAGGAAAAAGGGTGAGATAGAATGTGGGCTGTCTGTAAAGATCATTATTCTTAGGACATGTATTGTATTTAAAGTAAGAATCTTGTGACTACAGATGTGAAATGTTGTCAATATAAATTCACACAAGCTAACACATTTATACTCAAAATTCACCACTCAAACAGACAATTCAGGATAGTCCATTAGGACCTGACTGTTTCCCTCCTTGTTTTCAATTGTATGGGGCTTTGATTCCTATAACACAAAGCTCCTCTGTACATAATCATCACATCACAGCACTGAATAATAATGAAAGGTGAGTATTCACAAAGATTGGCAAACCACAAGACATAAAAAGTGATGTAAAATATCTGTCATTACTTCATCAAAACAAACCATATATATTCACATACAAGTTGAATCCAAATGCAGATAACTTAGACTCTAATCTGCCACTGCATAATGTGCCAGTATATCATGGGCTATGTTGTTTTGTTCTACTGATTACTCCTAGCAAACTGCAAGGACCCAGATCTGATAGCAAATTATGTGATGGCAGATCTAGGTCTGTGAGGTCTGCGGTTAGACTAGACTTATAAGCCAGTACATAAACAACTCTAAAATATGTATTTTAGTCTGGATACAGAAGTTCCTCAGAATACCTACTGTCAAGTCCATCATAATGCTCACTGGATTAAATTCTCCAGCCATAATGGACAAGAATCTGAAATACTGGGTGGGGAGAGGTGCCAATTTAGACAGATATTACAATGTATTTCGATGATAATAGCCAAACTTTCATTCTTTTCACACTTATAAGTGATTATACATGGCGAATCTCTATGAAGGATGCTGGTATTAATTTAATATAATGAGAACAATCAATATTGGATGAGTTTTGGGCCAAATTTGTACTGTTAATATTAGTTTAATGTGCACTAAAATGAAAACAGCTAGTACCATTTTCACACTTGAATTAGAGTAAAAATCTTAAAGTGAATATGCACACAACTGTAAGGCAATAAAACAGTGATGTATAGAAAGAGATGCTTAATTTCTGCTGTTTTTTTTACAAAATTCAAATGTATACTTTAATTTTCACACACAGTGATCCTTAAATTTTAGACTTCATTCGTATGAAAAATTAAATGTTCAGTTAGAAAACAAACTTGAATGTATAAAAAAAAATGTACCAAAACTAATGATGACTGGTATGGATCAACTGCGTAAAACAAATTAAAGGGCATGAAACATTAAATGAATTACCATAATACCATAAGAGATTGATAGATCATATCAATTACCATAATATCATAAGAAATTGATAGATCATATCAATTACCATAATATCATAAGAAATTGATAGATCATATCAATTACCATAATATCGTAAGAAATTGATAGATCATATCAATTACCATATCATAAGAAATTTATAGATCATTATCAATTACCATAATATCATAAGAAATTGAAAGATCATATCAACTGCCATAATATCATAAGAAATTGATAGATTATATCAATTACCATAATATCATAAGAAATTTAAAGATCATATCAATTACCATAATATCATAAGAAATTGATAGATCATATCAACTGCCATAATATCATAAGAAATTGACAGATCATATCAATTACCATAATATCATAAGAAATTGATAGATCATATCAATTACCATAATATCATAAGAGATTGATAGATCATATCAATTACCATAATATCATAAGAAATTGATAGATCATATCAATTACCATAATATCATAAGAAATTGATAGATCATATCAATTACCATAATATCGTAAGAAATTGATAGATCATATCAATTACCATATCATAAGAAATTGATAGATCATTATCAATTACCATAATATCATAAGAAATTGAAAGATCATATCAACTGCCATAATATCATAAGAAATTGATAGATTATATCAATTACCATAATATCATAAGAAATTTAAAGATCATATCAATTACCATAATATCATAAGAAATTGATAGATCATATCAATTACCATAATATCATAAGAAATTGATAGATTATATCAATTACCATAATATCATAAGAAATTTAAAGATCATATCAACTGCCATAATATCATAAGAAATTGATAGATTATATCAATTACCATAATATCGTAAGAAATTGATAGATCATATCAATTACCATATCATAAGAAATTTATAGATCATTATCAATTACCATAATATCATAAGAAATTGAAAGATCATATCAACTGCCATAATATCATAAGAAATTGATAGATTATATCAATTACCATAATATCATAAGAAATTTAAAGATCATATCAATTACCATAATATCATAAGAAATTGATAGATCATATCAACTGCCATAATATCATAAGAAATTGACAGATCATATCAATTACCATAATATCATAAGAAATTGATAGATCATATCAATTACCATAATATCATAAGAGATTGATAGATCATATCAATTACCATAATATCATAAGAAATTGATAGATCATATCAATTACCATAATATCATAAGAAATTGATAGATCATATCAATTACCATAATATCGTAAGAAATTGATAGATCATATCAATTACCATATCATAAGAAATTGATAGATCATTATCAATTACCATAATATCATAAGAAATTGAAAGATCATATCAACTGCCATAATATCATAAGAAATTGATAGATTATATCAATTACCATAATATCATAAGAAATTTAAAGATCATATCAATTACCATAATATCATAAGAAATTGATAGATCATATCAATTACCATAATATCATAAGAAATTGATAGATTATATCAATTACCATAATATCATAAGAAATTTAAAGATCATATCAACTGCCATAATATCATAAGAAATTGATAGATTATATCAATTACCATAATATCATAAGAAATTGATAGATCATATCAATTACCATAATATCATAAGAAATTGATAGATCATATCAATTACCACAATATCATAAGAAATTGATAGATCATATCAATTACAATAATAAGAAATTGATAGATCATATCAATTACCATAATATCATAAAAAATTGAAAGATCATATCAATTACCATAATATCATAAGAAATTAAAAAATCATATAAATTACCATAATATAATAAGAAATGTTTTAAATCATATCATCAATTACCATAATAATACAAAAGGGAATTTGGTAGTATATTAATTTGTAAATCCAGAGAGCATTTTGACATTTCGAGTCTTTCTTGCTATGTGAGAAGTAGATTTTAAATTATGAATTATAAATTTTTCCACCAGTAAAATGTCATATAAACAAAATCTGTAATCTATTTTTACAAGCAACATGACTTTCTAAGACAACAAACAAGTTAACGAGTATAGTAACTTAAGTTTTTCTTTTTCCATGCTGCTGTTTCTCACATTAGACAATGGTATTCATGCACCACTTAAAAATAAAAGGGAATCCAATGCAGAATTTAAATAATTTCTGACAGTAATTTCTCTTTGTGTTCTCAAAAAGAACTCCTGATTGAGGTACTGAGGTTCAATGAAACATGTTAACTGCAACTTTTCTGTATTTATACATATAATTTGTTACAAGAAAACTGTTAAAATCAAAACCTGAGATATACTTTTATATCACTATCACTGACAGCAAATAAATGAAACAAAAGTACCTGCCCATTTCTGGAGTAATTTATACTGAATAATGGAGATATCTCTTTGAATGTTGACAACAATATCAGAAGTCAGTAATGGAAGGCTTTCTAAATCATATTCCATATTCAGTTCATCCTCTGGTCTTCCAAGCAGTGAGCACATATATAACTGGTCCATTATTCTGCCATTGATCTCATATGGGGATCTCAGCAAATGGGCCATGGCTGAGACTTCTGAAGGGTCTCCATCAGGGGAAGTAATGAGGAAATATAGAAATTCATACTGGTCTTGATACTCCTCTTCTGGCTCTACAATATTGATAGAAGTATGAGATCTTGCATAAGTGTTCACAAAATTTGAAATGTATTCAATAAGTCAAATATTATAGGCCATACTAAATTATTTCCCTACAATTGTGAACATAAACAAGAATTTATATTCTATTTTAAGAGTATTGACTTCCAAACCATGACAGAAGTTTATTTATGTGAACCACCAGTTAAACCTAGACTTTTGAGGGAATGCAGTTTATATTTACACAAATTTGACCCAATATTTGAGTGATTTTGTGACTCATGACATGCTTCATTATAACACTATTGCAGATATAACATGGTACCACTGTGAAATGCAGGAACAAATACATGAATGTAAATTTGTATATATACAATATATGTATAGTATGTATGCTGTATCAATGATATACCATGAGATGTATACATTTTTCATTAAAAGGAACTGAGGCTTGCTGAGTTTCCTTTTAATAAAATATTTATACAACCAGTAAAATTCCTTTTCTTTCCTGGTTTGGGAACTCCAGTTGGGGTTGTGAGTAATTGCAATAAGTGTTATATCATTGAACGTGTGGCATGGGGAGGAGAAGGGTTCAGTGACCGGGCTTCTGTACAGTTTCTTTGTCATCCAATCAGATCTATGAAGGTTGATCCTTTTGTGTAGCTTTTCAGTTTCTCAGATATACTGAAGGCTACAGATCTTACATGTGATGAGATACATTACATTCTCTGGTTTGCACGTTTGGACTATGTATGATTAGCTTTTCTCTAATCACTGTGCTAGAAAATGTTCTGGTCTCTATCATACGTTGACAGGTTTTGCACCTTTTACTGCCACTGGGGCCAGATTGACTAGGGTGGTCTTGATTAGTGATTGGCATTAACTTCGCCCTGACTAGGATGTCCTTGAGGTTTTTTGGGTCTCGGGTAGGCTACTATAGATTTGTTCGGGTGAATTAACTTTAGTGCGTCCAACAATTCCACAATGGGCTAGAGTTTCCTGATGATTTTACCTACTTTGGGGTTATCTGGATGGTAAGTTAGGATAAATGGTATCCTATCAGCCTTTTCCTTCTTTCCATATTTTAGTAGCTCATCACAGTTTGTTTGCTTAGCCCTTTGGGATGCCTCCACAATCAGGTCTTTGTGGTAGCCTCAGTAAATTAAATTTTACATAGTTCTTCAGAACTTTTTTAATGAAAGTTTCATTGTCTGAGCAAATCCTGCATATCCTCAGTGCCTGGCTATATGGGATGTTCCTAATGCAGTGTTTTGGATGACAGCTGGTTGAGAGGAGACACTGGTGTTTGTCTCTTGGTTTTAAGTAGATGTCTGTATGGAGTTTATTTTCTACCAGTCTGGTTGTGGTGTGCTGGAAAACGTGGTTTGAGTTGGAGACTTCTGCCATGAATTTTATTGAAGGATGGAAGTTGTTTGCCTTTGATATTAAATCATCATGACTTTCTCTTCCATGTTGCCACTTCATTTCTATATCATCGATAGAGCATACCCACTGGTATGGTGTAAGTTTAACCAATGCTAAAAGTTGACCCTCCAGTTTTCCCATAAAAATATTAGCATATGAAGGGGCCATTTATATATATAAATGTGAATTTTCTGCTTTCAATAGCTAAAACTTTTACATGAAAACCAATACTGCAGTTCAAAACATAACATGATCAGCAATTACTGACTCAAACTGCTGAGTTATTCTCCATAAGTTATTAGGCAAATCTCATACATTGAATCCACAAGTAATTCCACTGACAATATGCACACACACACACACACAGAGCGTTAAAATATTCAATAATTTTGTCACAGGTCATATGGGTCTGAATTCAGTGGAAAAACAGCACAATCATGTAATGAATGATGAAGCACATTTGCTGTTTTATATGCCCCAAGTCAGTAAAAGTTAGTTTGCATTTGAAGCTGCTGTTGGCAGCGTTTGTAAGCAAACTTTTTCCCTGCAGAAAGGAAAATTTCACGTAGAGCTGTAGTACATGTTGACATATATTTGAAAAGGTTTATCTGCCTAAGTTTCAGAACCTAACTTTTAACTGATGCCATGCAGCAGTATTGTGCCATTAAATATTATACATACATCTGTTTAATCCAAGACTTTACATTACTCAATGCTATAGCGAGTTCTTGTATGCCTCAGTATGGTGTAAGATCTATACAACATGATGTGTGTACTGTCAGCAAGATTTATGGACTGATTTCATATGACTGATCATATGGCAAAAAAGTGATCTCAACTGGGATGTGATCTGATTTTAGACAAATTAACAGACTGTAAAAAGTGGTCTTGATTGGGGCATGGTTTGATTTGAGACCACTGATCAGACAATGTAAAAAGTGGTCTGATTTGAGAAAAGTGATCAGTAAAAGGTGGTTAGAATTTAAAGATGGTATGATTAGACTACATTTTGTTCTACATAATAACCTAGAATAAGTAACTGATGCTGGTACAGTGTGACCCTGCTATAACATGGTAGTTGGGAGCCACAGAACCTGACCATGTTATAGACCAAACTGTGTTATAAGTAACCAGGTCAGTTACCTGAAGAAAATGATAGATGTACCAAAAACAATGTGCAGGGGTAGGGGGTAGGTAATAAATGCAGGCAGTAAAATACGTGTTTCACTGGCACAGTTACCATCTTAAAAAGATGCATATTAAATGAGAAATACACCTGTAGTGAAAACAGAGAAGGTATATATAATATTTTACTTAATTTAGAGAACCTTGGATTAGTAGACATATTTGTATACTGTTTATATATACATGACTAATGTATAGGATGAATAGAGTACCAACACTGTGTACTCACTGGCAAATCTCATTACATACATTGAATCCACGAGTAATTCCACTGACAATATGCACACACACAGAGATTTAAAATATTCAATAATTTTGTTACAGGTCATATGGGTCTCAATTCAGTGGAAAAACAGCACAATCATGTAATGAATGATGAAGCACATTTGCTGTTTTATATGCCCAAGTCAGTAAAAGTTAGTTTGCATTTGAAGCTGCTGTTGGTAGCGTTTGTAAGTATAAACTTTTTTCCTGCAAAAAGGAAACTTTCACGGCACAGTAAACATGTTCCAGTTGGAAAATGAAAAAAATCCATCAGATTCCATTGCTTTTATTTAAGTTTGGTACTGACTTCCTTTGAAGAAAGGTTCTTTGCTGTTATTGAAGTCATTGCTAAAGGATAGCTTTGGAGAACCAAACAAATGCATGTCTTATTGTGGTGGCAACATCAAATAATTGTATTGCATGATTTTCATAACAACTGGTGCTTCAAAGGTAATGTTTTCTTTGAAATTTCAGCAAACTATTTTATCTGGTGCACATTTTAAGAA
Source organism: Sinohyriopsis cumingii (assembly GCA_028554795.2). Lineage (NCBI taxonomy): Eukaryota > Metazoa > Mollusca > Bivalvia > Unionida > Unionidae > Sinohyriopsis > Sinohyriopsis cumingii. The sequence continues at coordinate 116,101,281 of CM068838.1, read as the reverse complement.
AAGGAATTGGCCACCATATGGCCGATGATAGTTACTATTTCTACCTGCCTACTGAATAGAGCAACAAGATGTTGGTTTGTAAAAAAAATTTTTTACATTTGTGGTGCTGCATTCCATGCATGCATCAGAAATTTAACAAATGGTCAACAGACAATAGAGATGCAGGTGTTCTGGTCTGAGATGGATTACTACAGAAAATGTGAGTATTCTAAAGGATTTAATTCTGAGTGAAAAGAAGAGGAATTTTACTTACCATCCACATACAAATGTCAGTCTATGTAAATACATTAAATACTAGCAAGTGACCAAAAATTTGATGAAAGATAGATTATGTGATAATGCCTCATCCGGCTGATCTCCGCTACCAGAAATGTCAAAAACAAAAAAGCGGATATATCACAACATACAATACTCATGCTAGATGTCAACATAAGTGGATTATGATATAACAATGCACTGTTAAGATGGTTTGTCCATATGGACAAAAAATTTGTTTAGGTAACAACAGAAAAATGTCAGTGCATTTTATATCAAGTGTGCAGCTTCCTCTCATGGGGCCTCTGAATTTCTCCACTTCAAACTGATGGGTGTATATACAAGTTCAAACAGCCAACAATGTTGCCAAAACAAAAAATTGGCAGATAGTATTTTTTTGCCCTCAATAAGGAAAAAAAAAATCAGCTTGTGACATTGCCAAAGCCCTATGCGATCTCAGAATAAACTTTCTACACATTACTTTTCATACTTTTAAGAAGAACAAACTATTTTTTTTTCTTCTTTTGTTAGAGCGTCCACCTTGGATGCGGGAGGTCGTGGATTCGATCCCCAGCTGAGTCATACCAAAGACTTACAAAAATGGTACTAAAAGCTGCCTCGCTTGGTGCTCAGCATTATGAGGTTAGTGTTAGGACTGGTCAGCCTGGTGTCAGGATAATGTGACTGGGTGGGACATCATGCTACATTTCTGTGGTATGATGCCCCAGTGCTAGACATCACTATAAACTGCCATACTGCAGACATTGTAGAGATACGACTAAAAAATTGTTAAAGCTACGTTAAAAATCCAAATTACATGTACACACACAATTTTTTTGTATACAAGAAAAATACATATAAAATGTCAGCAGCCATGCCACAATCGTCTTGTATTATTCATATCTCTTCCCAAAAATGATAATAAATGTTTTATGTTTTTTGGTACTTTTAACATTTCAGGAGCCACACCATGATCGTGTTATATTCAAATTTGTGTTATAATGGAGTGTGCTACAGCGGGGTCACACTGTATTTGGAAGCTAACTTACATCTTTTGGAATGGATCCAATTCATCACCATAATATTAATTTGCACATCTAGGTTATTATTGCAGCAAATATATTCAAAGTTTATTTGATATTCCATCCCAATATATGTTCTCCTAACGTAATGTGACTGGTTAATATATTTGAAGTTGAAAGCAAAGTTTTAAGTAAATTATGTTTCTCTGATAATACTTACCCATCCACATTACTTAAAACCCCTTCCAACCACATCACCATAAAAGCATCCTCATTAGTGTATTGCTCAGCTAAAAACATGTACTTATAAATCTTGTTGAAACTTCCTCTGCTACTCTGTACTGACTTATATTTTAATCATTACTTGCCATTTCAAGTGTCATGTTTTGTAACAGATGCCATATTAAACCTTTGACACGGGAAGAGTTGAATGTTTCAGTATGGTGAAATTCTTTTTCACAGAACTATCTGTTTAAATACAAAAATATATTAATCGACTTTTTAAGAGGCCTTAGCCTTGTGTACACTATAGTGAAAACACAGGCTTAAACCCTGTCTTCAATGGGTATTCTAGCAGTAGTGAACTGTTTAAAACATGTCTCTCATGATGAACAGGCCAGATCCAATGAGCTTGTTACTATCTACTGTTCATATAAAGGCTCTCTCTGAGAAGTAGGCACAGCCTAATCCATTGACAAAGCAAATGAATTTGGGAAAGGAACGCAACACAGTTGTATACCAGATGAATTTTTTGTGACAGGTAAAATAAAAAAGTCAAAACTTTGAGCTTTAACACAAACACTGTGGGCAAAAATATTTTTGTTAACTAATACATACCTTGTACAAACAATATATCATAAATGATACTATCCTTCCAGGATGTAGTTGACAAACTGGTTTTCTCACACAGCACTCTTTGGCCATTATTTGGGTAGACAGGAAGTCTCATCAGCAAACCATTCTGTAGTATTTAAAGATAAAGCAGGACACAAAGTAATAATTGCTGAGAATAATCCATATAGTAATAATGAAATATAGGAATCTTTATTAAAACACAAAAAAGTTGTTTCCCCTGCATTTTCTTAAATGAAATATAAAATGAATTTTCCAAGACTATTACATATTAATTGTCAATCTAAATTTCAATGAAGTTATTTACAAGCATCTAGAAGCAAGCTAGGTAAGTATTTTCTGGTAACTAAAACCTTTTTGATAAAATCTTGAATCGCAAGCAACACAAAAGCACATTTTCTGGTACATTGATTCTCTGAGAATACATACCTGATCACACGTATGTTGGCGATATAGCGTGCAACCTTCTAGATCCAGCACTATTAAAAATATGGAAATAAATCTTTCCTGTGTATTATAATGAACAAAGGGCTCATTCCATTCCCTTGCTGCCCCACCCCCCCAATGTGTTACTAGTTTAAAAGCTGATTGACATGCCCATGAGTATGCTTGCATGGCAGGAGGCTGGGAGGATTTTTTGGGTGATCAAGTAAGTATTTTCAGAGAAAGCAGATTTTTAAGTAAATTAAGTTTCTATGAGAATACTTACCCAATCACATTACTTTAGGAATATTAACCTGCTACCTTACGAATCCAGCCCAACTAAAAGACAAAAACTGTCTATTGTTATTTGAATAGACAAAGGGCAATATCTCTTGTACATGACCTACTCTTACCACCACCAGCTGTCACTAGGTTTTACCTGAGCAATAAACTAACAAGGATGCTTGCATGGTGGGGTGGCTGGGAGGGTTTTTAAGTAATGTGTTTGGGTAAGTATTATTGGAGAAACATAATTTACTCAAACTCTGCTTTCTCCTTCAAATAAGTTAACCAATCACATTAAGTTAGGAGAATAGGTAATGGGACAGAATGCTGAACATCTGACCTCTATCTTGGGTATTGTTTTAGGGAATGATGGTTGGCTTACTCATGTGCGGAATAATCTATTCTCCTAACTATGTAAACAACATGGACTAGGGTCACTTAACCTTTGACCTTTACATACAGTTAAGATGAATACTGAAATCTCCTGACCTATAAAATTTCACTGGCAAATCCAGTGAACTACCAGGCTGTGTTGATTGGTTTAGTTGAGTCTGGTGGCCATCTGGGCTGCTGCCAATGGACCTACCAGATTCAAGGTGTGCTGCATCGATGTTAAATCTCTGAGATAAGAATTCGAGAAGGTTAAATCTGCATGCCAGCCAACAGCTTCTATTATGTCTTGGACTGAAATATTATGTTTGAACATGACACTCACAGAGACGACGCAAAACCTTATTAGTGGTAATCTTCATGTCAGAGTATGCCAAGTGTATAACCCACTTTGGCCATGAAGCAAGGGCTTGAAAGGTGATCTCCTGATTTCCAGTTTTCACTGGAAGGAAGAGGTTTTTGTGCATGCCATGACTTGTCTGTGTGTTTGAAGTAGTGCTTGAAAGAGTGAGCAGGATCTTACATGGCTTCTGCTCTTGACCTGCCTATAGAAGAGATCGAGTGAATGATGACTTTTGGGTTACCAATGAATGATAACCTATATTTGGCTACAAAGGACCATCAAACCTTCCAATCTGAACTCAAGATAGTTCAGGTCAATGAAAAGAGCATTCATCTCAATAGTTCAGGTCAACGGAAAGGGCATTCATCGTGCTTACCATGCATGCGAAAGCTAAAGCTATCAGGAACCATGGCTCATGTGATAGTAACTTTTGTGATATGTGAGTTAGAGGCTTGAACTGATTTGAACTTAGCCCTGTTAAAACCCAGGATACGTTTCATTTTCACAGAGTGAGGGATTTTGGTCGAATGAGATCAAAATTGGCTAAAAAATCTGATGGGTCTTTATCATGTCCAATATCATGCAGCAGTAGCCTCTGATAGTGATTGGGGCCCAACTATTTCTCCTAAAAGAGTTAGAGAAAAAAGTCAGACAGTTGAGGGATTGAGGTACTCTGAGGGCTGGTGTTATTGGTCTGGTGCCAGTCCCAGAAAACAAGCCACTTTCCATCATAAAGGGCCTTCTTCCTCTTGAGAGTCATTCCACAAATGAAGGTTTAAATTGTTTATCTTGTAAGACTGCCTTGTTAAGAGCCAAGTGTGTAGAAGAAGAGGGTTCAGGCCGTGTTAGAACACATGTAACAGTTGTTGCTTGAGAAGATTCAGATTGGCTGGAATCTTCATTGGCAGATCTATTCCTTGACCAAGTAGATCAGTAACCCAGGCACTGTCCCATCTGAGAGGGGCTATCAGAATCATCTTGCATTTCTAACCCCATAACTTCTGGATTATTTTTGGTATCAGGACCATGGTGGGTGGCGGGGGGTGGGGGGTGGGGCAAATGCCCACAACCCTCCCAGGGAGCCCCAAGTGGCCAAGTGGTCTAAAGCACTCTCCGTTATGGATCACTGCAATCTCACCTATGTCTGCGTGGGTTCGAGTCTAGGATTCGGCCAATGTGGGTACGTGAGAAAGCTTGCCAGTAGCTTCTCGTGGGTCGGTGGTTCTTCCCGGGTTCTTTCTCCACCATTAATACTGGCCGTCATACATAGCCTATCGTGTGCTGATAAATGGCGTTAAACCCCACAACAACAACAACAACAATAACCCTCCCAACTGAATGACGGTGATTTCACGGCCCAAGCATCTGAATCTGGGACTGGAAAGATAAGGTGAGTAACTTGTGATCTCTCCTTGGACACCACCAATGTGCGTTGATCTGAGTGAAGACCAAATGATGGAGAGACCACTCCATGTGAAGAACCTGACCTCCTCTGGATAAACTGTCAGCCAAGATACTGAGTCTGCCAGTAATGTGTCTGCTTTGCACATTGATATGGAAATTGTTGCACCAACAAAGACACTACCAAATCAGAACACAGGTCAGGTGATTTGGTGACGTCGTTTGAGGAGATAGGTCACCACCACAGATTTGCCAGACATAATGATTACTGTTTTGACTGAAAACTTATCTTTCCAGAAAGTTGAAGGCTGACTCAAGGAGTTCAATGATCCTGATTAAGCAAACATGAGTTAGTCACATCAGAATTAGGCTGGTGATAAGCGCCATACACAGTTGAGCAAAAAGATGGGATGGATGATGGTCAAATTTTTCCCAGTTCATAAGTTCAGGTCCACTGAAACGGCATGCAATTCGCTCACCCCCCATGCTGAAAGTAAAGCGATCAGGAAGGTTCCATTTCTTTTCAACATCTGCATGCCATTCAAAGAAAATACACACAAAAATATAGAAAATCACATCCCCAGTTACACAGTGGTTCTTGGAGCTAAATCATACAAAACTGAGGAAAATATAAAAAAAACCCAACAAAAACAACAAAATTTACAGGCCCAGTTACACAGTGACTCTTGGAGCCAAATTATACAAAGCTGAGAGTTGAGGTTGTTGTTCAGTTAGGCCATATTTACATGACAGTATTTTATGGCTGTTGCTACATTAGCTCATATTTACGCTGAGGGCTGTTCCAGTAAAACATATACCCCCCAGGGGAAGGCACTTTCAAATTCAACCAACCCACGACAGAAGCAATTTAAAAAAAATTATGATCCACTGTCAGATGTGTTTTAATCGAGAAACACTGCCCCCTACAGAAGTATATTTTTTAACATAATTTCTGGCTGTGGGTTAGTGGGCAGTAGAAGCGATTTTAATATTGGGTTAGGGACAGAAGCGATTTAAATGACAGCTGGCTGGAGGTAATCTACTGAATTCATATACATCATATAATCTACTGCATATTTTATATTGTATTCATTCATTATAATCAGTCTTTTGTCCTTTTGTTTGTTTGTCTGTCAGCCAAGTATGTCTCTGATACTGTGAAATCACAGATTTTCATGGTGGCTTATTATTTGTAGATGTCATTGATCAGTCCCTTAATACCTACTAATTTAACATCCATGAATACAGATTTTATAATAGATATTTCTATTCTAATACAGAAATCATGAATCTGTATCCTCACTAAACTCCGTGTTTCCTAAAGTGATCAATATGTCTTGCTATTTTTCTTTGTTCTCAGGCATGCTGCTTTTGATTAGAATAATAGTTAAATCTTGTATTGCTTTAAATGTGTGGTCAGATTCTATGATTCATTGTTATTATTTTTTCCAGTAAATGTTTTGGTAAACTTATATGATTTGTCAGAAAAAAACACAATGATGCCTGTGGAAGTGATGTTGCATCATTTGTCTACTTTTACACTATATCATTTCTTGTAAGAACATCTTTTTCAGTTACCGATGTCTTATTTTTATGCCTTTTTGCAAGACTAATATAAAGTTATAAAAAAATATAGCAAGTCAAACATTTTTATATCATAGATTTAAAAAATGGATGAAAGTCAAGGAATCATTTTTCCCAGAGCACTCATAAAATCAATGTCATTGCAGTTAACTGTATTGTCAACAGCATCATAATCATCACTGATGGCCTAGCAGTAACATTCTGCACTTTCAATCCAGTTGTCACAGGTTCTATCTCCCACTTCTAGTCTTTCATATGAGACTTATACCTATGGCCTGAGGGGCTTTCATGGCAGAGTGGTATAAGATGCTTGTCTTGTGATACAGATCTGAGGGGCTTCCATGGCAGTGGTACAAGATGCTTGTCATGTGATTACTTGCCTCCAATGTGTAAATGAGAATGTTGCCAGTTACTTGTGGAAGGTCAGTGGTTCTACATAAGTAGTGTTTGGTGTCTCAAAAGGACTTGGATTTTCTTCAGCAGTAAAACTGGCTGCCATATATAGATTCCCTTCATCTGAAAATGGTGTAAAGGCCATACTGATCTACTGAAACCCGGAGATCTCATGTCTAAATGACTTCAGCTGTTGGAGATAAACGTCACCTCAACAGAGGCTCCATGTGCCCAAGTGTACTAAGGTGCTTGCTTTTACATCACTTAAACATCTCACAGAGTGAGTTTGTGTCACAGATCAACCAATTCAGGTTGGTGGTCTTTTGGGGTTCTTCCTCCACCTAATATATTGTTAAAAAAATCATCAAAAACCCCAAAATCAAACCACACTGAATCAACCAACTAATCAACCAAGGCAACAGCAGCAAAGGTACTAGTCAATCATTTTTGCCACATCTGTATGAGTTTATAAATTTTGACTCAAGTAACTTTTGTAGACCTTAGAATATCGTCAATTATGCCTTTGTGACAGTTACCTAAAAGTCATCATCAGTTGGTGCAAATGGATTTTTCATGGTGAGCATATGAGATGGAAAAGTCTTGAGCAATCCTGCATCACACACTGCCGAAAGGTTTACATTTTAGCTCACTTAGATTTTCTCTTAACAATGTTCATTGTTCCAACTAGAACTGTTATAACTTATTCAAGCTATATTCACCAATATCTGATGATATGCATCTGTAATAAATATTTGTAACAAAGTATGAGAATGCATCAATGTTTTTCAATGATGCATTTGAACTGAGCAACAACCACAATCAACAAATAAAATTATTTACATGTCTCAGGCAGAAGTAGGGTATAATCATAATCTGCCAAAAGATTTTTAATTTTTTAAATTTGCCAAATATTTTTTCCAACCATATTGATTCAGTGGACATATCACCAGAATGGACAGAAACAGACCAGAAGGTTAAAATCAATTTGATACAGCTTTGAAGTAGCTAAATTCATATTGGTTTAGTTAACTGTACACCCTTTATTGTCTTCCTTTTGATGAAATTTCTTACTGAAGCTAACAAAATAATGTTGCACGCATAAAAAAGAGACACACTTCTACTAATTATTGTTTTTATTATACTTCTCCATTCCAGCCTGTTCTTATGATCTTCTCCCCCCACATACTGTTTGTCTTGTTTATGATATGTATCTAAATTTCTCACTTACTTTTCCTACTACTATACAAATGTTCTGTGAATATGTACATCAGTGTGAAACACAATGGGGAGACTAAATCCAAGATTGAAAACCTCTACATTTCTGGATGTATTCTGCTTGGATTCCATATTTCTGCACAAAACTCAAGAGTTCAGGACTCTGCACTAATTCAGTTCCCACTGTAAATTTGTGCAAACACCACGATATTAAAATTCAGTAACTTAAAATTTTGAGTGCTCATGATCAAATTTATATCAGTATAGACATATTTATGATGACAGTTTTGTGAAGAAGAAAAAAACATAACAGCCGCACCATTTTCTGGATCTATACAAATTTGAAATGTGTGCTTTCAATACTGCACCAAAGTGTCAGCTGCTGATTTCAGTAATGAGTCGTCCAAACTCGGGTCTGTAAAGGGATGGAAATTATGTTAATAAAACAATGTCCCTCACTTTTTTCAGTTACAAGTAGGACAAGCTCTCAAAAGATTGTTTTTACTAAAACTTACTTTCATTATCATCCAATCAGGGACAGTCAAACACATATATACGCTATTTTATCTTCACTGATTTATAGTATGGTTCTCATTTTTTCAAATGTCTGTAGTAATGCGAGTACTTGAACAACTCTCAATGGTTGTAAGCCTTTTTCGACCATGCTGAATGGACACACTGTAAGATAATGTTCAAGTAACAGAAATACCATGGGATAACCAGAGATCAATAAAATTGAATAGTCAAGTTATCTCCTCTGCAGGGATGCTGCCAGGATTTCAGGATGTACTCTAAGTTTTGTGTGTGTGTGATCTCCAATGAGGAAGTCATGGTGGTGGGAATAGCCATTGTTAAATATCTCCCTAACACTTAAATATCTGTCACTCTTTCTTACTGTTCCACTCTGTTACAGCTCAAATGAAATCAAAATTCTCGAAGAGATGTCATCTCTAGTTGTATAGCGATTATTACTGTGATGTCATTGGGCATGGTCACGTGGTTGTGGTGGGGTCTTGGTTGGGATGGCATAAAGACTATAGGCTTACTCCATATTTGACAGCTAATTATGATGTCAATAATAATAATAATAATGACCTTATTTAAAGAAGGTAACACAATTAGCTAAAAACTAATCTACCTTGAGGCCCTCATACAAAGGAATTTATTTATTTAAGCTGCATCTCTGAAGCCACTGGATATATTGTGTTTGGAAGAAGGAAATAGAGTGGGCATTTCTAATCTCAACTGGAATACTATTCCAGAGCAGAGTTCCAGAGTATTGGAAACTTTTTTTTAGATAACTCCTTATTTGGTTTGGGAATTTTATACTGTTTGGTAGACATGGATAGCAGGTGGGGAGTATTACCAGGTAGTCTATACTGGAATAGTGATTGTAAATATTCAGGAGCACTATTATGGAATATCCTGTACATTAATTTGGCTTTTCTCAAACAGATTCGGTCTTTAATAGGTAATATTTTTAACCTACCAGCTAAACTTTCCTTGCTTTCTTTCTGGATTGATATTAGCCCAAATGCTCTTTTTTGAAGATGTGCCAGCTTTGCTATGTTTTTATCATTTGAATTACCCCATACTGTACTACAGTAGTCCAAATAGGGTTGTATGTAACTGTTATAAAAAAGTTTTCTGTGCCTTTCAGGGAGAAAATGTCTTATCCTACTGAGAAGCCATAAACTTGAATTGACTTTTTTTACTGATATGTTTGATATGTTCAGTCCATGATAGGCTATTATCTACCAGAACACCAAGTAGTCTATCATGACAAACCATTTGCAGATTTGTATCCTTCCATGTCAGACATAGTTCATCACTATCAAGATTTGTCCTTCTTTGCCGTGTTGAGATAAGTAATATTTTAGTTTTACCAGTATTTACCACCATGCCATTACATGTGCACCAGTTTTCCAGTTTGTTTAGTGCATTCTGTAAAGAAATTTCGAGCTCATGCTTTGTGTTTTGGATGTCTGACAATGTTGTGTCATCTCATAGAGATCTGTAGATGATATTGAGTCTCTTAGTAAAAGTGGTAGGTCATTAATAAATAAAATGAATAGTAATGGACCTAGAATTGAGCCTTGTGAATTCAAAAATTTCTAGCAATTCAGTTGGACTCGGATACTTGATTCATAGTCAATAAACAGGTTTAAAATTGACGTGTTTATTTTGGAGCTATATTCCTCCATCACATTCAAGATTTCGATATACCAAAGGTGAAATTGGTATAGTTGCATCCTAAACTACTATTGTGGCTACTTAAAATGTTTAATGCAAGAACTCATAGCTTCAGTGATTTTTGGGTTAAAAAAATTATTTTCTTCTCAAACAACTCAATTTGGTGCAGATTACATTGTTTTTTAATGATACGGTGAAAATTCTTGATGTGTAAAAATTGCACAAGAAACGAACACCAGATCAGAAAATTACTACCACTGGGAAAATACTGATAGGAATATACAGAAATAATGATATAATTATTTAAGTAGAATATGTGGTGACAATATGAGCGCTAGTTCTACAACTTTGTGCAAAATACATCTTGTACAACTATTCTGTTGTTTCTAACAGCACTGTAATATGGCAATAATTTCTGTCCACTTTTTACTTTAGTCCCATGCTAATTAATAGTTTTAGATTTTACAACACTAAGCACATTTTACCTTTTGACAATAACACATCATTACAAATATTTAGATTACAAGAAAATAGAAGTTACAATTTTATTAAAAGCACTGGTACCAGTAAGACTAAATGAGATGGTAAAAAAAAAAAAGAATCAGGATGATTAGTAGTGTAGTAAAGAATCCATATATCAGAATGACATAAAGTATTTTTTCATCAATTTCATCATCAGTTAATGATACTGCTTAAAAATGTATTGTACTAGATAATAGACATTTTTAGTTATCCATTTTGCAATACAAATACCAAATGATGGCTTGGAATTAAGTGCCAAAAGGTCTGCAGAAAATACCACCATGATCAAAAATATACATAGGAAGAACCGAACACAAACAGGACAAATTTGTATCCATCTTGCTTTGAGTTTACACAGATCAGTCAGTCTCTTATGTTTAATGTCATTTAATTTTCGCACATAGAGAGCATGTACATCATTTGGTCATACATCTGCATGATACAAAAGTTTGTCTTTTTATTCTTTTGTTGCTCAGTGGTTCTGCCAACTCGAGATCTACACACACTTAATTATGTTGTATGGGGATTCTCTGATGTTCCCTATGAGCATTAATCTGTTAATTGTTTCTGAATTTAATATGATCCTCCTCCTCGGTGTACAAATATTATTCTGTGAGCGCGAACTCCTTTCATTGCCTGCTGTCTGAAACGCATATGCATAACTAGCTTGAACAAGTTACTGTTCCTTATAGTTGTGTAATTTTCAACATCTCACATGTATGGCCCCATGGGTATTCTTTCTTGGATATCTCTGTCCCACAAAGAAAAGTTTTGAACCAGAGGTCTCATTAGAATTTTAAAACTAAGACTCCATGGCTCCCATTTTGGTAAAAATATGAGTCCCATCAGGAAAAGTTGTAGTCACCTCTCAGAAAACTATGCCAATTATAAGAACTATTGGTTGCCATAGAGTTTAATTTCTACATTCTTTATAACACTGACATAGCTCTTGCTTGTCCATCAGAGTGAGTCTGAATTTTTTCGATCCAAGGAAGGTCTTATTCAAAGCACTAAGCTAGCCATCACACTTTCTTACACTTGGATAATGTCCCTTTCAAACTATCAGTTCTAGCAACTTTAGCCCTCTTCTGAATCTCACAATCTTCGTCAGTTTGCCGTTGAACCCCAAAATACTCATTCAAGTCTATGTCTCAACATGTCATGATTCCGAGGTCACGTGCACTGCTTATTCTGTTACTCGGAAATGAACACAAGAATGAAAGCTAAAGTTGTTTATTTGATGTACTGTTATAAATGACCACATCTACATCTCTGGGTCTTTCTGCCTCTGAATTCAAGCACTGTAAATATCAGTAGATTTTCCCATCCAGCTGCCAGTCAAAGCCTTTGATCTTGCTGCTTAGCTACTGTAGCATGTTCTTTTGATGTACCCTTATAATGGTGACGACGGGGGTGGGTGGGGGGTTTTCAACCACTAAATTCTGTCATTGTAAATATCATCACAGCTAACTGATCAACACATTTTCCCACAATGCAGGTGACTGAAGCAGGACTGGCAAGTCTTTGAATTTTACTGCCCATCTAAATAAAAAAGATTGGCGTCCAAATACGCGTGATTATAAGCATTTCCGAGACCTATGTCAGTTTTCACTAACATGAACCCTGCCAAAGATCCACTTCCTTGAATCAGTGTTTTGCTGCCTCTAATGCCAGACTTTTTCTTCCATAATGTTGTATTAGGGTTTTAAGTCCAACATTTCCATAGTCTGCTTGTTTAGACATGGGTATATTTAATAAATATAACCTGCATATTGTCCGTCCAACACATACATCGGACTCGCACTCAACATCAATTTTAGGCTCAAAATCACACACTGGTATTTCCAGTGACATTTTTCCAATGTCCAACAGACCGATATACATGAAATTCATTGTCATCATAGCTATCACCAGCCAGTATTTGCCGACAAAAACGTCGTCTGAAGACAAACCATGTTGTGATTCAACCATTTTGGTTTCCTGTGTGGCCCTTATTGGAAACACGCATTTGTAAAACTTCCACGATGAAAGTAAGGCTAAAACTCCATAAAATGCTTGTTCCAGGGCCAATGAACGAATCAAATTTAGTTTAACAGCCATTCATGTCGAACTGAAGTATCCAGATATCTGGATGTCGCATCAAGCGCTGTGAGACAGCTGTAGCGGAGCGAATTACGTCGCGAAATGCACTTTTAAAGTTAAAGTTAAAAGTTTAATAAAAATTGCATACTGCGCAAAGCACATTTTTTATATCCGCGGCGTTGACATAATTTGCCGAACGCGTAACACTGCTTTAAAAGTACGCGAATTCATACAAATTACGTGCACTCGTGTGTACTGGCATCATTTTCTGACCCAATGTTTTATTCACGTTAGACCGCTTGGAGGGGGGTAGATGCGATTTTAAATATATATTCGTGTTTTTTTTTCTTCTTTCTGACAACCCCACCAGCAATTTCTCATTTTGTTAGCACAACCCACAACAGAAGTGATTTTCCTAACCAACCTTCCACTGTCAGAATCAAAGTAGTTCGAAACACAACCTTCTACATAAGTTTTTTTGAAGTGCCATCCCCGGTGGGGGGTGTATATGTTTTACTGGAACAGCCCTGACAGTATTTTATGGTTGTTGCTGCATTAGCCCATACTTACATGACAATATTTTATGGTTGTTGTTGCGTTAGCCCATATTTACGCTGACAGTATTTTATGGTTGTTGTTGTGTTAGCCCATATTTATGCTGACATTATTTTATGGTTGTTGTTGCATTAGCCCATATTTATGCTGACAGTATTTTATGGTTGTTGTTGCATTAGCCCATACTTAAGCTGACATTATTTTATGGTTGTTGTTGCATTAGCCCATATTTACGCTAACAGTATTTTAAAGTTGTTGATGCATTAGCCCATATTTACATGACAGTATTTTATGGCTGTTGTTGCATTAACCCATATTTACGCTAACAGTATTTTATGGTTGTTGTTGCATTAGTCCATATTTAAGCTGACATTATTTTATGATTGTTGTTGCATTAGCCCATATTTATGCTGACAGTATGTTGTTGTAATTGTTGGGTCAGGCTATATTTACACAGTATGTTGTTGTAATTATTGGGTCAGGCTATATTTACATAACAATATGTTGTGGCTGTTTGATTTGGGATTTACTATAAGTGAAAATAAAAAGGTTAAGCAGAAAAAGGTAAAGCAGATAATTGTTGTTGTTTTTGGGTTTAACGCCATTTCTCAGCACACGATAGGCTATGCATGGCAGCCAGTATTATTGGTGGAGGAAGAACCCGGAAAAACCCCTGGAAGAACCACCGACCCGCGAGAAGCTAATGGCAAGCTTTCTCACACGCCCACAGTGGCCGAATCCTAGACTTGAACCCATGCAGACAGAGGTGAGATGGCAGTGATCCATAACGGAGAGCGCTTTAGACCAGTCGGCCACTCAGGGCCCCGGTAAAGCAGATAAGAAAGAAGAGCAAAGTCACAGCAAAGCAATTTCATAAAATACCAATTACTAATCATCTGTATTATTTAATAAATGCTGCTTTTTAGCATTTTGTATACTGTTACCAAAATGTATCAAAGCCAGTGAATGATACTGAATAGGATAAGAGTGACCTCAATAGAAAACAGTACAATGCTTTGATAGGGACATGTCTTTCCTGATCAGTAATCAAGAATCATTACTGTGGCATGATCAATAATAGTGTGATGTGAACATCAATCATATAACTTCTGGTAAGTGCTCTATGTCTGTGCATACATGTACACTTGCAGGCATCATTTCATCCTACGCCCGTACCTGGCATTTTGTCTTTTGAATCTGAACCAATTATTGTTTTACCTACCTGCTTATTTTGCTGGATATACTCAAGAAAGGTATGAGCATGAGGATGCCTCTGAAAGACAGATCTTAACAATGGTCAAGGACAATCACTTGTTGGAGAACTTAAACTTTTTGAATATTGATACTTTTTACATAACTTATGGTCCAAACAATCCAAATTGACTAAACATGAGACTCAAGCTGACCTGAGCTTGCTCATTGAGCTGACATCTGCAAGAGCATTTGGCCAAGAAATCTGACCAGAGTGATTTGAATGTTATTCTATTTTAAGTAATGGCAGCCATATTTGATGGTAAACAGTATCATTTCTACAGATCTGAATGGTCTCAAAGCAAGCTTGGTCAAATTCTATTCAACAATTTTGAAGAAGTCATTTAAAGGTTTTTCCATTTTTTTAAATGGTAGCCATATTTGATAGCAGAAGAGGCATAATAGTATATATCTGAAATGCCACAATGCTTTCCATCCAGTTCATCAACTTATATTTAACTGTTTTGGAGAACTCGCTTAAATATTTATCTACTTTTAATAAAAGGAATCATATTTGATGGCAGATCAGAATTAGTTGTATAAAAGTGATAAACCTTTCTGGCAAGTTGTCAAATTGTATACAACAGTTCAAGATTTTTCTACTTTTCTGATGAATGATAAGCATCATTTGGATAATTTAAAACCCTTTCATGTCAGGAAGCTCTGGGCAAAGTTTGGTTCAAATTGGTCCAGTGGTTTTTAAGAAGTTTAAAATAGCATTTATAGACAGATGCAAGATGCACAACATGCGATGCACAATGGATATGCAGCAGGGCCATTCCTTACAGATCGGTGTGCATTTGACTGAGATACTCTTAGCTGAATATCTATCCCAGTATGACCCAATTATCGAGGTGACATTGGTTTCAGTATGACCCAGTTATTGAGGTGACATTGGTTTCAGTAGAAGAAAATCTATGTTTTTGATTCTTTGTGTGATATAAATCTCTAAATATTTCCATAGGTCTTATATACTTTTCATTTATTTTATAATTTTGTTTCACAGGATTAAAATCATATAAGAACCTTTTGATTTTAATTGTTTAATATGAGAAGGAGTCCAAAGTACTAAAATAAACCTAGGTAAAAATTGATGTCATACCCATTCACATCATAATGTGTTGATCACATCATTTCTAGATGCACTGTAAGTGTTGCTTTTCAAAAGCAGATTAATTAAGGCATTTCTTGTATTAATGGCTATACTTAGAACCACACTTTAGTTTGTAAGAAAATGATAAAAATTAACCACATACAATGGCTGTCAATGACCTAATTTTCAAGCATCTAACATTCACGAAAAACATAAAAAATGAAAATACATTTTAAAGTGCATAAACACATGTGGTAGTGAGAATCTTCAATATGATTAAATCATTTTTAGGTGCATAACTTTTCAATAAAAATCCATTGCTGATGATTCTGTCTAAAAAATTACAACATTTTTAAAAAAATCTATTACAGTTTTGGATTCCTATGTAACAAAATTTAATGTCATGTTTAAACCTCTCAAGAAAAAACGGGTTCCAACTTTTCTGAAAACTTTAGAAACTCTGTAACGGTTGAAGGTCCCATATTTTAAAATCTGATTACTTTGGACTGAATCATTAGCAGTTATCATATATTCTTGCTCTTAAGTCAAATCCAAATGCATAAAAACACTGACCCTAATTTGCCATTCCATAATGCACCAGAAGATTAAGGTCTTTGTTGTTTGTCTGATTACTCCTAACAAACTGCAAGGACCCAGATTTGCAAGCACATTATGGTAACTACAGTACTTACCACAGTAACTTTAATACTTAAGTAAATGCAGGAGATATTTTCGGCAAATGAATTCTTGTTATAAGACTACAGAGTTTATATGTGATATATGCCTGGAGTCTTAAATTTATTTCCTGCTTAGTTTATATATCAGGAGTCTTAAGCATAGTCCTGTGTACACTTATATAATAATAATAATAATAATAATGAGGACTTTGTATAGTGCCTAATCTTTAGAAGCTCTATGCACTTTACAACATTAGACAACACCTATAAGATAAAAAATATATATAATGATGTGATTACAAAAAACAAACACCATGAAATCAGAAAACATAAGAAAACATGCTGAAAATATTTAAGGTAGGAAACACAAATTAGGTCTTTAAGTTTGTTCTTGCCAGGATTTTTAAATTTAGTCCTTTGTAGATTATATGCAAGGAATCTTTAACTTTGTCCTGTGTAGATTATATACCAGGAGTCTTTGTCCTGTATAAGGTATATAACAAAATTCTTAAACATAGTTCTATACATGTGATATGCCAGGTGTCTTAAACTTAATCCTGCATAAATTATATGCCAGGAGTCTTAAACTTTGTCCTGTGTAGATTATATGACAGGAGTCTTAAACTTAATCCAGTATAGATTAGATGGTAAGAGGAAACATCAACTTCACCATCTGATCCATGCCTATAAAGAACTTATTTGACAGATGTCATTTTTTCCACTGTAACAAACTGGGGGAAACTTAAAGGGAAAAATAACTCTCCAAGGTAATATTTGTCCAGGAAACCCAGATCTGGGTCAAAACCTCAGACATAAATTTATAAAAACATTGCAATCTAAATTTTCATGGCTAATTTTACATCCAGCCTCAAATTAGTTTCTATAAGACAGGTAAGTTCAACTATTTACATGTCTACAATATGTTTCTAGAATGTGGAGATCCCCAAATAAAGTACACACTGGCTGCTTGTACCCTTTTATATTGATATATAGCAGGAGGGATCATTTACATTATATTCAGCACAAACCATTTTCATTAGAAAAAAGAAACAGGAAAAACAATATAGTTCTAGAAACAGGTTTCCTTCAGAATGATTTAAGGTGAATCAATATCTTCACAATAATATTTAAGCTAGTTTAGTAAACAACAAAACATTTAAGTTGCATCAATTATGCACCCCACCAAGGATACAAAGTGTACACACAGGAAGTCTTCATGAATGATGGCACTGTTGAGTTATCTATTTCATCTAAAACCTCAAGCATCCTCCCAAGTCTACCACTGCTTACAGCCTGAAACAGCAAAGAAAATGCAAATTCCAATTTTTTTAATTTTGTGGCTTGAACATCTGCTACTGTAACTGTATTGTTTGCTGTTTATTTAGAAAATTTAAAAGCTACTCATCCTGACCAGTCTACCAATCCTCAGGACAAGCAAAGGATTTTTGGAGTTCAGCAAATTTGTAATCCAAGTGGACAAAAAGAGTAATCCTAGCAGAAAAAGAGTAATCCACATAATACATGATAAAAATTCAATGAGCATATGTACAAAATGATTTATTCATCCCTCTGGACTTTTAACATCAATTACTTCTTCAAGTTTTCATATATAACACTTTGAGCTTTAAAAAGCAGCAGACTCTCATATAGCATTTCAAAACACTTTGTACCAGCTGAGATTATGAATGTTTTGCAGACCAGTAGAGCACTAAGTGCTGGGTTAAAGAGCCTGGATCTGAATTCAGTTTTATTTTTGTTAATAATACTGAACAAACTCTCACAATCAGCATTAGAATGGTAAAGAAGCAATGTTCCTTCCATAACCTGACAAAGAAGAGGAAATATATATCTTCCAGTCATTAGATCTTTTAGCTGGGAAATAAGAAAAAAAAATCAACTCTGTCCGCATGAAGCATTGTCTGGTAGAGTGCCAACATAATACTTCATGAGTTCTTCTAATTTATCAGCAGCCTGTCCTGCAGCATGGTGCATCATATGACAGAGACAACCTGATATGTACAATGATGGAGACATTTTTCAAAATATAGAATGCAACTCCTTATGACATCCAGTCATCACTGATAAGTATCAGTTTTGCCAACTTACGTTCATTCAAAGCATTATCAAGCAAATAAAAAAATGTTTTCTCAGTGGAATCTAGTGTTAACTCTGGTAATGAAAAGAAGAGCACTCTGACTTTGCCGTTTTCACTGTCAAATTCTCTGACACAGACTGGGTACAACGTTTTGTCATAATCACTACTCACTGCTATTGCAATACTAAACGGCCCAATTTTCATGGCTTCTGCTATTTTAAGTGAAGAATCTGCTGCTAAACACCTAACAATATTAGATGGTTTTGTTGCTGCACATGCATGAACAAAGGACCAATGTAGTCTTCTACCACTAAGGGTAGTCTGTGTTCTATTAAGAACTCGGTATATAATGCCTCTGCATTTATAAAATTTGTGTCCACAATTTAGTTCTGCTGTAAAAACAGAAGTTACCTTAGTATTGGAGTTAGTAATACAAGCTAATTCAAGGTTTCTTTGTTTACCACCATGATCAATATTAAAATCCTTTCCACACAGCCTGCAAGGGACATGAAGCTGCCCTAGAATATAATGCTGTACAGTAAAACCTGTCTTGAGAGACCACTGCTATGAGAGACCGCCTGTCTTGAGAGACCAGGTTCTCCATGTACAGATTTAGAGATTATATAGTGTTATAACCTGTTATGAGAGACCACCTGTCATGAGAGACCATTATGTTTTGGCAGAAGGGGTGGTCTCTCAAGACAGGTTCCACTGTATTGTGTTATTCATGTATTCATCTATCTCTGAATCGGTTTTTTGTGTTTTCCTAATCCATCTGTGAAATTATTTGAAAAATATTTTTGCTCTAACATGTGCATCGACTAGAATAAATCTGACTTGACTTTTAGCGCCAAATACCTACAGACTGGCTCTGTACCAGTTATAAATTAGAGCAAAGAATCTGCGAGCAAAGATTAAAAAACCAATGTTCTCTCCTAACTAAGCCATACAGCTGCTATAAATAGAAATGAGGTCAAAAGTTGAAAGTAGAAACCAGCACGTTTCTTGGAAATAGGGCACTGCTATAAATGGAATATAATACTGTTAGGAAAGTGCATGCAAGTCTACGGACAAGCATACTCTTATGTAGTAGTTATATAGAAGAAATTTTTTTCTAGAATACAATCTGTGGGATTAATGGGATGTTAATAAAAATGAGAAAACAAATTACAAATTTTGTTTGAGTGGGATATACCAAAAAAGAGGAATCTGAATACATTTACGCATGATGCGTAATTTAGTGAGAAAAAGCATATAGATTTTTCCAAAAGTGTAATGGTTGGCATGTATGTAGAAACAGTAGTCACTGTAGTGGTAGTAGTGCTTGTAGCTACCTGCTGCTTTGGTGTAAGATTATTTTTTTGTGTGTATTGGACTAGATTGAGAACATCTTTTATCTTCCATGTTAAGTTTTTGTGGCTAAAATTACAAACTGTTACTGGATAGATTTTTAATTAATTCTTCCAGTGTTGCAACTTGGAACAGCAGACATTTTAGTTACCTCTGTCCAACTATAATGATCTAGATATAGGAATTTATTAAATTTAGGGGACACAGGAAAAGTTTGAATGTGAAAATGTCCCTGGTCTTGCTCCAAGGACAACTCTGTTCTTTTACATATATAACTTAATATGTGATTTTTTGTAAACTAGAAAGGTAGACCTGATTCACTGTCATTTCAAACAATGACAGGTAACCAGTCTAAGCAAAAAGTGACATATGATTCAACCTCTGCTTTTACCTTTCTGTAATATATGCAATGTGCAGCAGTTAGGTTTCTGAAGTTAAATAAGAGTGTTAACTAATCAGTTTTGTGTGGATTTTTCTAGGACATTTATTAAAAGCATTACCTATTTGTCACACTTTACTGTACCTGTACTATGGCCATGCGATGATGATTTACCTGGAGTAGAATAGTACATTTTACCTAATTTGATAATTACTGATTACAGAGTCAGGCATGACTCTTTATAGACACCACTTGTTGGGAGCACAGTTAACATGCTAAAAGAAATAAGCTTTCAATGCCTTCAAAATAGCACTCCTATTATAATACAATAATTATAGGTTACTGCATTTGTATGGGAAAATATGAATGAGTTTTGGGATGGAATACTGCACGACCATGGGAGTGCAGTATATCCTTCTGACAAAATGAGTTCATATTTTCCCATACAAATGCAGTAACCTTTTTATTATATGCTCATTTTTTATTCTACCTAAGGTTTAATTATATAAACACAATACACTACAAGAAACAGCGTAAATGAATGTATGCCGCATTCCAAACTAAATACACAAGTGCATATTCATCATTACATAATCAACATTATTACTGCGCACATAACTCCGCCCAGATAAATTTGAACTTAGTCGCGAGCTCAACACAACTTTCGAAAGAAAATGGCATGTCTAGTTAAAAATTGAAATTTGGAGTCATATTGTGAATGAAAACCTATGACATGGCTCATGTAATTCGGATTTGCAGAATTAAGAAAATACATTTTGAGGAAATTCAGGATGTAAAACTGTAAGTATATTTTATTTTGTCATTCTTATCACCAGCTAAAGAAGAGAGTATATGACTTGTCACTTGTATGTTATTTGTAAGGACCTTATCTTCCGTCTGTTATATAATGTAGCTAGCCTAAATCTGTAACATTGTATCAACACGGAATGTGCCAAAACAGCTGGTATGTGGCAGCCCAGGAAACATCTGTTTTAGTTCATTCAGAAACAAATTTAAACAACAACAATGTAAAGAGCCTCTTACATGAGTGTACATGATTTGTGTACAAAATCAAAAGTGCTGGCATCTGCGTCCATTGTTTGTTTACATTAGAAAGTTTAGTATGGGGTAATACTGAACAATTCTGACAATGTAAAGTTAACGGGGGAAAAAATGAGCCTATAATAATGAACAGTTTACCAATATGAGGCATTTGAATTGAGAATTACCTTTCCCCTGTCTTCTGCCTTGTTAGGTGACTGCAAATGCTGAAGAGGAAATTTCAGACCATTGGCAGCACCTGCTGATTGGGTTAGCTTGAAACCTGGGATTATAAATCCTTTGTTCTCCTGTAAGCAGACAGATATCATTTCAGAGAAAGCACAGAGATCAAAATGCTGGTAGAGTTAAATACACACATGTACTTTGTTCTGGATCAGCAAAACCTCTAATTACATTAAACAAATATTGCATGGTGAAGGTCAACTTTGTTTAATGTGATTAGAGGACTGTGGTCCACAATGCTGTAGAAATTTTAAAAGTCTACAAACAGAGACATCTAAAGCCACCACCCATGTACAGGTAAGGCACATCTCATGAAGGTCCTTGTTGACCTTTTGCAGTATGTCCGAAATTACAATGAAAATTACAGAATGATGGGAAATATTATCATAAAAGTGCCAACTACATAACAGCTGCTCTAGTTAACAAAGCAAGTGTGAAATTCAAGAAGTCTCTATATGTGACTACAAGATCAGGGACTAAACCCATGAACTGCAAAAATATGCCCAATTAACAATGTAAATATAAACAGGTACTAATGTCTTACGGTTTCCTAAATTAACAATTAATAAATACTGTACTGACGGAGAAATAAGATGAAATATCAAACAGAACCTAGCATAAGACTGCATTAGAAGCTATGGAGTGGTACAGAAGAATTGTTTCCCTGTCACAGTTTACCTTTTTTAATTTTTGAAAGTAATAGTAAAAAGTTTTGAGTAAAAATAAATATTTCAGTATTTATTTTCTCTTTGTGACTCAGCAATAAAAGACACACAAAAACACAAATGTTATTGCCTTTGAATTCACAGAATTAGGTCTTTACAACAAGATGGGAGAGAGGGAATCCATTGGGTTGTAGGTATAGCTTCAATCATTTTAATTTCTTAAATTTCTGAAGATCAAATGACTTTTTCACAACTGTAAATTCCCCACACAGAAATCTCTCACTGTTATTAGAGGGACAAATGTTTCTGCAATACAACACCTCCACATAAACATCAGGGGTAGATAAAACCTGCACCAACTTTTGTGTGGGTCAAACATTGAAATGTAATAATGTTAACTAATTAAGCAGAATTTTATATAACCGAATATGGGATTTTCCAGCATGGAAGATATTCAAGCAAGTTAAATAGAGAACCACTATGTATGACCTTTACCATATTATACCTTTATATTTGTCCAGCTGGGACATTGCTGGGTAAATTGTTTACTTGCTTAGATTGATCATTATGTTACCAAGGCCTCTCAGAAGATTATGTAGAAGTGTTTTTGTCTTTTTACTAGATGGTTTTGTTACATGGGTAAATGTGTACTGACCTGTGTATAAAAGGAATGTATGGAACATGACGTTTATACAAAGTAGGTCGTACAGGGCACATTAAGATTAGGAGAACTGAAACCCAATGACTTTTCAATGACCAGTTTTCAATTTTCAATGACTACTCATGGTATCAAGTGTTCTAATTTAAATAAATGAAACAAATACAAAAACAATACAGAAATAATGAGTGTAATGAAACGTGAATGGGAAATTATATATATTAAAAAACGTCATTGGAGCGAGACACAGATGTTAGCTACTGTTCTTTAGCTTCTATACTTTCTCCTCCAGCTGCAATTCCAGTGCATTCACTTCTGAGATGATGCTAGGATTTTATCTAATTGAGGGAGGGCTCCCACTTGTCAGCAAAATAAGGAGGTAGTAGAACAAAAAGAAGGGGAAGGGGAAATGGCCATAGTTCACTTTTTTTTAACACTTTAATATCCCTCTATCTTTCTTCCAGCTCCACTCTGTTAGAGTCATATTGAAATCAAAATTTTCAAAAGATGTCATCTCTAGTTGTATAAGCATTTATCTGTTTATTTTTTTTTGAGCTTAATCTCTTCTTTGTCTGTGTATGAACTTCTGCTCCAAAAAGTTTTAACTACCAAACTCTACTAAAATTTCACTGTTTTGAATCAGTACTTTAACGATTTTTGTGCCAGATTTACTATCTGTTCCAAAGTACTGTATTGGAATTTAAGTCCATCAATGCCATAGTCTGCTTTTTCAGTCAGAGGTATTTTAATCATAAATATCTTTATTTTCCAATTTCATTTTTAGATTCTTATTTATTAAATTTATCTGAACCCTTATATGGCTATATGTAGCTATGCTCAAGGTATTTTAAAATATGCATTTCTAAGCAAGTTAACTTTTTTGGATTTATCAAGGTCTCATTATTACATATTTATATTTTTTAACTCATAAACCTTAAGATATTATGCTAGGAGCTGATTAAAAATTTAAATCTAAAAAAAGCATGTAGTCAATATTTCCTGATTTTGGAGATCAGCAGTTTTCTTATCAACAAAAGAGAATTAGCAAACATGTCACATACGTACCTTAAACTAAATAAATGTGTGATATCCCTACATTTGCTAAAGTCAATTAAAAACAGAGTGAAAACAAGTATTCCCATGTCTGGCAGTAAATAGTCCCCAACTGTACATTAGAATTCACTTTGCATTGATTTACTCCAAAATAAAAACATAATCCAAGAGAATCAAAGAATATAAATTTGTGTTACTATTTATTGTTTCAATTGTATGCATTCTTGTACCTGAAAAGGGTGATGTGATGTGATTTTGATTTTTAACGTAGCTTTAACAATTTTCCAGTCATATCGATACGATGTCTGCAATGTGGCAGTTTATAGTGATGTCTAGCACTGGGGCATCATGCTGCAGACACGTAGCATGATGTCCCACCCAGTCACATTATCCTGACACCAGTCCGACCAGTCCTAACACTAACCTCTTAATGCTGAACGCCAAGAGAGGCAGCTGTTAGTACCATTTTTGTAAGTCTTTGGTATGACTCGGCCGGGGATTGAACCCATGACCTCCCGCATCCAGGGCACCTGAAAAGGGAGTTGTAAATTAAAATAGAGATAACACTTAGCAACACTCCTCAAGAATACCAAGGCATTAATCCATCTTTATATGTCTATAGGTTGGTGCTAACCATTGTCAAATGAACAGTCCTGAAGTTTATGCCTCTTAAGCTGGTGATCAGATCTATTCAAATTAAATATCTAGTGCTTGAAAAGTTATGAATTTGTTATATGGTGTGCCAATTTTGGTCAAAAACTTGACATACATTTGCAGTATTACATATTCTGAGCCTTCAAATGATATCACTAATTACGTACTACTTCAACCATGTTGGCAATGCTTTGTCCTGTTCCGAAAACTCAATTTCAGGCTTGGCGTTTGAACTAAAATTCTCACTTTTAACACTTTTCTAATAATCTGATATACTTCATAGCTTTAAATAACTTGCCATCATCACTATCATCTGTCAGTGTTAGCCAAATGAAATCGTCATCTAAATAATAATAGCACTGGGATTCAGCCATACTAGGTTTTCTAGGTAGCCTGTATTTTAAGTATGCATATATAAAACTTCCCTGATGCATGGTTCAAACAAGGACAGAATGCTTTGTCCAGGACCCAATTTGCCAATTAAAGTCAATGAAGTGAAAGAGTGATGATGTCATGTGAAAGGGGCACTATGCATGATATCCAATTACTCTTTGCAGATTATAATAATGGTGGAATTGATAGCATACGAAAGAAAATCAAACCATACTTCCAATCTTCACACAACATAAAATAATTTAGTCAAAAGTAATATTTTCCATCCTATTTTATTTTTAAGCAAAATCTCTACAATTCAATGACTTTCAATGAACTAAGTGAAATTTCAATGACTTTCAAGGCCTTGAACTGAACCGTTCATTTCTCAATGAGTTTCAGTGACCTTGTGGAACTGCTATGTCCCGCTTTGAGATAACGCCAAGTAAGTTTGCTATAATCTCCCATATACTTCCCTTATCTGTGACACTGCTTAATACATTTTTGTTTGCCCAAATATACAAGGCTAACTGTGACATTCCATGGAAAATAACATCAAGGTATGTGTGCCAACTTCACTTACAAGTTTTTCAGTTATGGATAATTTCCCTCTCCATAAATCGAAGACTGCATAACTTGTAGTTGTAGACAAATCATTGGTACTGAGAAATCTGCCAAGAAAACTGGACTGATCCAAAGAATCTGTGTCCAGACTATAAACTGCTGCATTGTGCCAGTCTTTTAGTCTTCTTAATGCACCAAGGAATGGAATATTCTCACTGCAATGGAAAAAAAGATTTCTAGAATTAAAAATATGCCAGGATAGAAGTAAATATTAATCCTCAGAAATGAATGCATTATATACATGCCAACCTCTGGTGAGGAAAAAGTGTAATCCAAGTGGACAAAAAGAGTAATCCACATATAACATGATAAAAATTCAATGAGCATATGTACAAAATAATTTATTTATCCCTCTGGACTTTTGATATCAATTACTGCTTCAAGTTGTTGTATATAACACTTTGAGCTTTAAAAAGCAACAAACTCTCATATTGCATTTCAAAACACTTTGAACCAGCTGAGACTATGAATGTGTTGCACACCAGTAGAGTATTAAGTGCTGGGTTGCAAAGCCTGGATCTGAATTCAGTTTTATTTTTGTTAACAATACTGAACAATCTCTAACAGTCAACATTAGAATGGTCAAGAACCAATATTCCTTTCATAACCAGACAAAGAAGAGGAAATATATATCAAGTTATTAGGTCTTTTAGCTGGGAAATAAGATGGAAAAAATAAACTCCGTCCACATGAAATACATTGTCAGGTAGAGTGCCAACTTGATACTTCAGAAGTTCTCCTAATTTATCAGCAGCCTTTCCTGCAGCATGGTGCATCATATGACAACCTGATATTACAATGATGGAGACATTTCTCAATATATAGAATGCAACTCCTTTATGAATTCAAGTCATCACTGATGCAGTATCAGCTGAAAACCCCATACAGTTTGGCCAACTTATCTTTATTCAAAGCATTATAAAGCAATAAAACAATGATTTCTCAGTGGAATCTACTGTTATTCTTCTGGTAATCAAGGAAGAGCACTCTGACTTTGCCCTTTTCATTGTCAAAGTCTCTTACACAGACTGGGTACAACTTTTTATCATCATAATCACTGCTCCTTGCTGTTGCAATACTAAATGGCCCAATTTTCATGGCTTCTGTAATTTTAAGTGAAGTATCTTCTGCTAAACACCAATAATATTAGATGATTCTGCTCTTGCACATGCATATTTTCTGCAATTTTGGAATTAGGAAACATCTGTCTGAACAAAGGACCAATGTTGTCTTCTAAAGCTACGTGGTAATCGGTGTTCTATTAAGAACTTGGTACATAACACCTCTGCATTTATAAAATTTGTGACCACAATTTAGTTCTGCTGTAAAACAAGAAGTTACCTTAGCATTGGAGTTAGTAAAACGATATAATTTAAGGTTTCATTGTTTTACCCCCATGACCAATAGTAAAATAGTTTCCACACAGCCTGCAAGGGACATGAAGCTGTCCTAGAATGGAACGATGTATTGTGTTATTCATGTATTCATCTCTGAATCAGTTTTTTTTGTCTTTTCCTAATCATCTGTGAAATTATTTGAAAAATATTTTTGGTCTAACAAGCACATAAAGAATAAATCTGACTTGACTTTTAGCACCAAATACCTAAAGACTGGTTCTGTACAAGATATGAATTAGAACAATGAATCTGCGAGCAAAGATTAAAGTTAGAAAACCAGTCTGTTCTCTCCTAACTAAGCCATACAGCTGGTATAAATAGAAACCGAGGTCAAAAGTTTGAAAGTAGAAACCAGCATGTTTCTTGGAAATAGGGCAGCTGCAATAAATAGAGCATAATACTGTAGGGAAAGTGCATGCAAGTCTACGGACAAGTGTACTCTTATGTCGTATTTACATAGAAGCTTTCTTTTCTAGAATAAGGTCTGTGGGATTAATGGGATGTTAATAAAAATGAGAAAACAAATTACAGTGTGACCCCACTATAGCACACTCCGAAATAACGCGAATTTGGATATAACGCAGTCGTGGCGTGTCTCCCGAAATTTCATAAACATGTATTTTTTTGTGCACAAAAAAAATCTTAAAAAGTATGAAAAAACATCAAAAGTTGCTTATCATTTTGGGGAAAAGATCGCATATGCATAATACAAGACGATTGTGGCTTGGCTCCTGAAATTTTATGTATTTTTCTCGTACACAAAAAAGTATTTTTTTCTTTTTAAAATTAAGAAGAAGAAAAAACGCATAAGAAGTTTATACTGGGATCGCACAGGTCTTTGCCAATGTTGCAAACTTGGATTGTTTTTCCTTATTGGCTGCAAAACATACCATGTGGCTTTTTTTTATTGTTGGTGACATAGTTGGCTGTTTCAACTTTTATATACAACCATTGGTTTGGTGTGCAGAAATTCAGAGGCACCATGAAAGGAAGCCGCAAATTAGATATAAAATGCACTGAAATTTATCTATTGTTACATAAACAAATTCTTTGTCCATACTGACAAACCATCTAAACAGTACGTTGTTATATCATAATCCGCTTATCCTGACATTTAGCATGAGTTCTGTATGTTGTGAAATATCTGCTTTTTTGTTGTCTCGTAATCTATCTTTCATCGGATTTTCGGCCACTCGTTTGTAATTTAGATATTTACAAAGATTGACATTTGTATGTGGATGGTAAGTAAAATTCCTCTTCTTTTCACTCAGAATTAAATCCTTCAGAACACTCACGTTTTCTGTAATAATCCCTGTCATCAGAACATATGCATCTCTATCGTCCATTGACCCTTTGTTAATTTTCAGACGCATGCATGGAAGGCAGCATCATGCTGCTACCACAAATGTAAAAAAAAATAAAAATCTACATCTTACTTATTGGTTTATTCAGTAGGCATGGAGGGACAGAACTAGAATAGTCTAAACGATGGCCAATCCCTTTTTAAAAATTTACCCAGATAAAATAATTTGCTGAAATTTCAAAGGAAACAGATTACCTTTGAAGCACCGACTGTTATGAAAACGTACTCAGCAAATGGAAAAAATACCAGTCTATTATTTGATGTTGCCACCACAATAAGAAATGGGCATTCGTTTGGTTCTTCAAAGCTGTCCTTTAGCGGTGACTTCAACAGCGCATGCAACCTTCATCAAAGAAAGCTGACTACAATCTTTCAATAACAGCAAAGAACTTTTCTTCAAAGGAAGTCAGTACCAAACTTAAATAAAAATGATGGAATCTGATGGATTTTTGCATTTTCCAACTGTACCATGAAAGTTTCCTTTTTTGTAGGGAAAAAGTTTATGCTTACTAACGCTACCAATGGCGGCTTAAAATGCAAACTAACTTTTACTGACTTAGAACGAACTTTAAAGTAAATGTGCTTCGTCATTCGTTACGTGATTGTGCTATGTTTTTCCACTGAATTCAGACCAATATGACCTGTGCATATTTTCGATGGAATCACTTGTATTGTGGATTCAGTGTATATGATGAGGTTCGCAGGTGGGTACACGATGTTGATATTCTATTCATGTCATACATTAGACATTTATATATAAACAGGATTCACATATATGTACCAATTCATGGTTCTCTAAATAAAGTAAACTATTATATTATGTCTTCTCTGTTTTCAGTACAGGTGTATTTCTCATTTAATATGCATCAAGTTAAGATCGTAGCTGTGGGGGGTACATTTTCTTCAGCTAACTGACTTGGTTGCATATAACACGGTTCGGTATACAACGCGGTCAGGTTTTATGGCTCCCAACTACCATGTTATAGCGGGGTCACACTGTATTACTTTTTTTTAGGGGGATATACTGAAAACAGGTAATCCAAACATATTTATGCATAAGGTATAATTTAGTTTAAAAAAAGCATAATGATTAGGCCAAAAGCATAATGGTTGGCATGTATGCATTTATTTAACTTTTTTGAATGTACAAGCAACAGCATCTGAAAAAGAGAAATGGAACCTAAGCTAACGTCAATGATGTCATATAAAACTAACAGACCATTAGAATCAATCATATGCTTTGGTGCAGGACAGTAAAATCGTAACCATGGGGCTGAATTTGGCAGCTCCATTAAGGGCTAAATTTGACTACCATTAAATTCTAAGCCAAAGAGTGCAGTTTCCTACCAGACAAAGTATATGACTGCTTGTTTGTTTACTGTACCTTCTTTACCAAAAAAATGTGGTTAGAATCCTAATAGTGGACTATAATTTTCTGTAAATCATTGGATAACTTCTTGCTCAAAAGCAAGATATGACTTTTAAACCAGATGCACTCATGTGGTTTAGGCATAATCAGGAATGAGAATGATAATTTCAAAACTCTCATGACACTATGTGAGCCTTCCCCCTTTTGATAAATCTAGACCAACTGACCAAATCATTAATCAGAATTAAAAATCTCCAAACTCTGGGAATTCCCTGAATATTTTCATGCTTGCATATTTCGCCTGGCTTTCTCATGTGGGCACATAGAGCAGGATGACATAAAAGATAATGTGGCATATATTTTTACCTTACCTTGCCTTTATGTCTGCAAGTGGTCTAACATATACATCCAACAAAACACCTGGTAAAGAAAGAAAAAAGAGGGAAAATCCTTTGCTAATATTCAAAAACTGCTATTCAAGGCTATTTTGGTGACCTTGCTATGCGTTGTACACTTCATATCCTTGCAAAATCTTTCCTAAAACTTTAAAGAGTTGTATTCAACTGATTTAATACTACTTTCCTAAACAATGGCAGACAGAAAGTTATCTCCTGTGTATAGTGTGAATCAATTACTGACATAAATAAAAAAATAATGCTGATCATTTTTTTTCTATGTACATGTTCTTGTATGCTAAATACAAGTTGACATAACCTGAAAGCAAATAAAATATTAGTTTTTATTATGTAAATTTTTCATCAATGAGGTGCATTCTTAAGCAAACATCATGACTTTTCTACTTCAATACTGATCACGTTGAGGGCTAATTACAAAAATTAACACGATGTCGAAGAACAGTGAGTGAGTAAAAAAATGTATTCACCTGTGTAAGGTAAACTGTCTGCTGCAAGATGTAAACCCTCTGTTGCCTCAGTCAAGTAGGATAATTCACTGTAACACACAAACAAAAGATAATAATTTGCAGTATCACAGTAACTGATTACCATATACAAATAACCATAATTGTTTATATATAGTAAAATGCCAAATGAGAGTTTATGCTGTGCAATGAATCTACAAGATGCATTCTTTGATGATTGTGATTCTACGAATAATAGCAATGAAGCAAACTATAAAAGGGACCACTCCAGTGGCCTAAGTGGTTAGAGTGTCCACCTCAGCTGTAGGAAGTTGCTGGTTCACTGGTTGACTGTTTGTTAGGGTTCTTTCAGTCATAACATTCTGGGTTCATCTGATACTGGCTTGAGATGAAATGACTAGGTAGTTACTAGTCATGTTGGCATTAATATTTTTGTACCTTTGTGCTAGAATAACAAAAGAGATTATAGAAAAGAAATGTGTGCTATTTATGATATAAATGAATACAGAATAAATTATGTTTTACTTTTTATTGTGTTCTCTTATTTCCTTTTTCTCATACTCACAAGATCAAAATTACATTGACGTAGACAATAAGTTTACTTCATGACCATACATTCACTATGCAACATCAGCAAACAAGATTGTTTTTTAAGGCACAATTTTACTTGTATATTTTAAGAAACAACAATTTTATCATAAATGTTTTATAAACAAAATTTGATCAAATGAAGATTATGTTTGTATAATATCAAAGTATAATCTTAATGGTGGAGACTTGTATTACCGTACCTTATTTAAAAAAACTCTTTATATAAAAAACCTTCAATTGAAAATCTAGACAAATCCAAAATTTAGATGATTTAAAATCAGAGCAAGTCCAAAATTTGTATAAATCAAAATCTGGGATAATTCTGAATTTTGGATAAATCTGAAATTCGGATAATTCAAAACCTGGGCAAGTCCAAAATTTGTATAAATCAAAATCTGGACAAAACTGAATTTTGGCACTGTAATAACTTAACACTTTCCGGGATGGATTTTACCTGAATAAAATGAGCCAGTACTTTAAAAAAGTGGATTTAGAATTTTTAAATTTTGGTCCAAAAGGAGACAGACAATTCTGACTCAAGGCTGTCTGTCCCTTGTCTGCAACGAAGGGGCTGTATTAATGCTTTCTGTACCCTTGGAGAACCTCAGATGTATACATCAACATAAACAATGGGGACAAAGAAGGTTCTCTGATTTGGGTCAAAAATGGGAATGCTACCATCTTGCACTCAGCAATATAGAATGATGGGAACAATGGTGCCATTACAAGTCTAGCTGAGCATGTTCTGAGAGGCAATATTTTACTAAAAATACACTATAAGCAAATAAGGCAAAATCAAATATCGTCATCTAGTAATACATAAGAATCTAACAGTTACTCAAAACAAAAAGTGACGAGTTGAAATAATCATCACAATGGATTAAATGAGTGTTGGTTGACCTCATTCAAAGCCTCCATGTGATTTCAGCGAGGGACTGTCTCAAGGCAACATAATCAATGGAAACAAAGTACATGTATGCAACATTTTAAATAATAATTGTACTAAACATATAGATAAGATAAAGTTATGCTTGCTTGGCCCTCAGCATTAAGAGGTTAGTGTTAGGATGGGTCGGTGTGGTGTCAGAATAATGTGACTGGGTGGGTCATCATGCTACATGTCTGCAGCATGATGCCCCAGTGCTAATAATTACTATAAACTGCTACACTGCAGACATCATAGCGATATGACTGAAAAATTGTTAAAGCTATGTTAATAATCCAAATCACACCCACCCACCAACAAACGCAAACTATAAATGTCCCAAGCTCAACTTATTAAAACATTAAGTTTGTAGAGCTAAGCGTAATATTTAATATAAAAAAAAGATGCATACCATCAAAAATTCTAATCAATGTTGTACCAGATAAGAAACGATTCAATTACCAATCTACTAATATGACTAGCAACAAATTCAGGAATTAAACTGTTATTTGATGCCCTCTATTTCTCAGTGTCCATTTAAAACTGATTTTAAGCAATACTTTATTTCTAACATGAAAAATCCGTTTTATGTTATATGTTTATTATAAACATATTTTGTACATGAATACAAATTTGCATATTCCTACCCACTGTATTCATATTTGAAAGTGTATGTTTGGATGGAGATACATGTAGTGTATTTTGACATTAAAAGAGCACATTGTAATTAATTTTAACTAACAGGAATAATGAGATTATAGTCTACTAAGTCAGTAAAATGTTAAAAAAGGTACCACTTAATTTCTTTGTTACTTTCAGAAAGTTCTGTATAAAACAGCAGTCAAAAAGATTTTTAAGCTACCCCCTTGTAACATGCACGGTGAGCAAACTTCATACCATACCGTTCATCCAAACTGCATTGTTACCGATTAGACATTACTCCATGCATAACATGTGAGTTCATCTATTTTTAGAAAGAGGGATTTTCTTAAAATATCTACTAACTTTCTAGCTTTTTTACAATAATCCACTGACAGGATTGCAAATGTATGGTTTTATTATTACCCTACGTACTTTCAGTAACATTAAGCATTGGTTAAATAGTATTTGCTTCACTGCTATTTTTGTATTTTCACCAAAATTAATGTCAGAACACAACCATGACCGTACAAAGTTGCAGCAAATTTCGAATTCTCAGGACAGCATTGTCCGTTATGATTCTGACCTACACTATTAAGCTAAATCAGCTATCACATAATATTTAAAAATAACTTTCTATGATTTGTACATTTTCCATAATCTATTTGCTGAATTATTTATCAAAACAGTCTAATGAAGTAGCATTTCCTAGACACAGTGATGTCTGCCATTTAGGTCCATCTATGGTTTCAAACTGATAGTATAAGAAAAATAATGCAAACATGACAGTTAAAATCTTCCTTTAAAAAAATTAAATTAGAAAATGTTATTCACCAATTATATTCTTAAACACAAATTGCTATTTACATATTGATGTTTAAGTATCAAAACAGAAGCTGCTATTTTTTATGATTGAATGTGAGGCCTAACTTGTGAAAATCGAGAAATGATAACTTGCTCTGGAAAGGGTTAATGGTCAGTCAGCTATTAAAACACATGCATGTGAATGTGCAAGAGTTTGTGCAACTGGTATCAACACTACATATAATATATTTCACCTTGGGCTATAACAATACAATGTCAGAACTTCCTGGCAAAGGTGAGGGGGCATCTCAAAAGTCATAAAATATTGTAACTCACGGTACATCTATAATAAAAAAAATCACAGGGCAAAGTCGTTTTCACTTTCTTAACCGAAAAAAGCAAAGTTTTTTAAATTTATAAAAGCAATTTATTTGCTCACTTAATCTGGTAGCATGAACCCTGCACAGGCTCATATATTATTATGCTATTACATGAATAGAGTAAGGGATTATATAAATATTAGAAACCTGAAATTAACTGAATGGCATCCTACTTCTTGACCACATGTCCTGCGATCTAACTAGGGACAATAACAATACTGGGGAATATGAGGAATTTGGTATTATACAATATTCCAGATTTATGATAAACTGGATGAAATAAAAGTTTATGAAAATATATGAGATGGAATTAAAATTATAACCAAATGTTGTATGATGTAATGACCAAATTGGCCAATACAGACTTGACCCAAGGCAGGAATAATACAATCCAAAAGGTTAATATGTGATAATGTTAAATTCCGAAGATAATGTAAATTAATTATAGAAATATAACTGGAAGAAAAATATTTGAAGGAAAAGATGTCTCCATTATAATTCTTGAACCCCACCCTGTGGCAGAACCCTCCTGGGTTCTAGTATTGAGAGAAGGGGAGTATGTGATGATGCTGATCCAGACATGAGGCAAATATGTGATGGGAGTGTGGAAATATAATTTAAAAAAAAATTAAACTAAAATGTTTCCCAATTATAATTCCTGACCATATGGCCCCATCCAGAAGCAGGTGTGGTACTGAGAGAATATGATGCTGTTATCATTAATTGTCTTGGGTCTCAACTTTTGTGGCTTGTAAAATAAAAAGACCTTTTCATGGGTATTTAAATTGGTGGGTTTGTCTGTCAAACTTTGCATATTTGTACATATTTACTTTTGTGCATTAACCTCAACAAATATCTCAAATAAAGAACAAAACTATGCCAAAAACAAATGGCAGTCAGCAGGGATCATCCTGGGCTTCATCAATGTTGCAAATTGCGATTTTTCCCCCCCTTATTGGCGACAAAATATACCAACTGGCAATTATTTTGGCGACAGCCTTTTGGCTGTTTAATTTGTACATACAATCATGGATTTGGAGTGGAGAAATTCAAAGGGACCATGAAAGGAAGCCACAGACTTGGATGCACAATGCACTGGAATCTATCTGTTACATAAACAGATCCTTTGTTATTATTGATGAACCCATCTTTACAGTGCATTGTTACATCATAATCCGCTTAAGTTGACATCTGGCCTGAGTACTGTATGCTGTTCGACCAACATCTGAAGATGCGAACATAAACAGCTACAATTAATTAAACCACTGCTAATCCTTCTGTATTTTAAAAACAAATGTACCAATAAAATAGTTTTGCTAAAACTTCAGAGAAAACTGACTACCTTTGCAACACTGATTGCTGCATATCAATACAAAGCAAATGGAAAAAATCTGCCAGAATTATAAACTGTCAACAGTGCAACTTTATCATGGGTAAACGTAAGTTAGACTTTGCATGTTTATAATCACATCCTAAGAGTAACTTAACAAAATTAACAGCATTTGGATTTAGTGCAAATTCATCAGACAACACAGTCACTGAGCATGATGTTATACTGGCAGTCCAACATCATCTACATGTAATGATGGTAGTAATGCTTCAAGTGCAACACCACATCATGATGAACGAGTCAAAAGTTCCCAAGAATTTCTTGACAGCAGGAAACTTGGACATCAGTGGCTGAGATATGATACAAAGATAAAGCAGATGTTCTGTGATATATGTATCAAGGCACAAGTCATCAATTCATTTACAACTGGCTGTGATATTTTGAAGGAGGTTGTCACCAAACTTGAATCCAGGTGGGATAAGTAATGTATGTTAATTTTGCTCATTGATCTTTTACTTTTGCCATCAATCCTGTGTTACGATTGCAGGGACATAAACTACGCAATACGAAAGAGCAAAACAAACAGGTTTTGCAAAATTGAAAATCATTTATTTCTCAAAAAACAGGTTTGAAAGAATTAAATTAATGTACAGCATGATGAATGAATTCTTATTTCCTTAAATACCTTTCAATTCCAATAGCTCCAAGAAATCCGAATAAGTTCCAACAAAAAATGCCCCTTCTGTGTTGAAGTTTCAAATGTACACAAAGATTTCCAAGGAATTCAAATAGTTGTTGAATAAAGTTAGTTAATACCTTATTTATTTGAGAGTGCACTGCAAAAAATAAATCTTTTCAAAAACAAAGTTGGGAGATTGAATCCGAAAACACGCAGATTGGGACCTACCATCAGGAAATCTTTTGTGGCATATTTAAGCATCATTTTCACTAAATATTCACAGATTTTTTGGGTCCAATTCTCAAAAGGCATGCCATGAAATTCTAAAAGGGCATGCTATTTCTCCCTGTAGAGCATGTTATCCCCCCCACGTGCCCCCGTTTCATATTCTGGTCAGCTGTGCCCAAACTAAACAATAGCTAAAGGTTAGACTCAAGCCTCTTTGACATACTTCAAAGAAACCGCCTGTTCTACAGTGAGTGAAAGTACTAGCAGTTGATTGACAAATAAACAATGCCCTTTTGTGGTTGTATCTAGCAATGCATAAAATGGGTGTGAATTTATGTTAATAGTTCAAATGTGGTCTCAAGCTACCATACATGTGATAACTATTTCCCACATTTTATATCACACCTTATTTCCTTATTGTTAACTAATATATGCATATAACATTGCTTACTAAGTAACATATTTATTCCGAATTAGTTTTTTGGGGGCCATATATGCTCTGTGATATGTTTCTTCATTCATTCTTTTAATTTAATGATGATAATTAATGCTTATTATATTAATTAATAATATATAATTAATGCTTATATATATGATCCATGAATGCCAGGTGTTGACTCATCTAAGTTTCAATGGTGGAAATGGAGATCCTAGTTTGCTTGTTGAGAAAAATCTACAGCATTCAGTGATCATTCTTGGAATTTAGGAAGCAATTCACTACAAGCAAAGCACGTAAATCTCAGCAAAAATAAATTTCTGATCTCCTGCTTGACAGAGATGTACTTTGTGAAGCTAACCATAAAAGTGAGAGGGGCATTTAATTCCTGAATGCATGAAATCAATGGTTGCATTATAATCATTTACCTTACATTGCAAAGTACGATCAAAGGGTTTTAGTATTAAACTGTCATTAACTAAAGTTCCTTACAAAACTATTAGTTGGAAAACAATATGCATAATCTAGATTTACTTAATACCTGATGTTTCTATTAATGTCAAGAAAGTAGATATTTTACATTTGATAATGCATTTATTTCAGGTGACAACAATCATACATATGCACTAACGGTGATGTGGGATGCAAAGACCATGGAAGTAGTGCAAAACAGTCATGGAATGATTTATTTTGTAATATTATGGCTGTATTGCTTGTTGTCAATAAAGTAATAACTATCCCATCTTTTTCACTTTTCATTTCCCATTACATTAATAGACTTGGAAAAATATTCACCACTTGCTCTGGCAACATGTTTTGAAAATTGGCAATAAAATATTGGCGATTTTTTTTGCGACAACTTTTTAAAAGCCAGGCGGTCATTTCAATGGTTGAAACAATACTACCACTTGAAACCATGAGTCAAACACCTGACAGTGACCGAAAAGTGGTAAAATTCAACATAGATCGCCATCAGATTGGGTAATATCATCATTCCATGTGTGAACCAATCACATGATCTTCTGTCCCATGCTAAATGAAATTAACAAGCAGTGTCAACGTTGATGTGTTCAAAGCCCATGAAGGTGCAAAGATGCTAACTAAATTAAAAAACAATGTAATCCCTCTTTTGTTTGAACCTGCCTCATGTACCAAACAACTTCAACCTCCAGGCTTTACAATAAAAAAAGACTATAAAGAAGAATGACAAACAAGGAAAGGAAGTCATCACTGGTGAAGATCAGTGTACCATATTAATGGACCATAGAACTGCTATGTCAAGTCTATTCATGCCGAATTGACAATTGCAGTTCACATGAAAATGTATAAAAGACTGGACCTAACTATCTTTGGCTATGAGAAGGCTGGACTTGTTTAATTCCAAATTCTTAATTTTTTTACAAACATCTGTTATAAAAATTAAAAATAAAACAAATGGTACGGACACTTAAGCATTCATTATACAGCAGAATCAAAGAATTACACGCTTTACTGCTCTTCTAAATATTATCTGTATGACAGTGTGTGTGTGTGATTTGGACTTTTAATGTAGCTTTAACAATTTTTCAGTCATATCGCTACAATGTCTGCAGTGTGGCAGTTTAAAGTGATGTCTAGCACTGGGGCATCATGCCGCAGACATGTTGCATGATGTTCCACTAAGTCACATTATTCTGACACCAGGCTGACCAGTCCTAACACTAACTTCTTAATGCTGAGCACCAAGCAAGGCAGCTGTTAGTACCAATTTTATATGTCTTTGGTACTTTGGTATGACTTGACCGGGGATTAAACCCATGACCTCCCACATCTGAGGCGGATGAACTAACCACTAGGCCACTGGAGCGGTTTATCTGTATGTCAGCATAAAGTATTGTCAGACTCAAATGACAACATTGTTATCATCCATGAAAAATTTATTAAACTGATACAGTACAATCCGTCTTGAAAGACCACTGCTATGAAAGACCAAATGTCTTGTGAGACATGGTTCTCCTTGCACTGATTTATTGATTATATGTGTGTTATGACATGTCATGCTACACCACCTGTCTTGAGAGACTATTATTTTTGGCAGAAGGGGTGGTCTTTCAAGACAGGATCTACTGTAATAATTTGTTTATTACTTTTTGGTAGATCTATCTGAATCCCCAGATGTAGAAAGGTGATCTTCTCTAACTTCTTCTAGCGTTTTCCAGGAAAACTGTCCATTATCATTACCCTCAGTCTGTTGAGAAAAAGACAAACAATAATAATCAATTAAATTTTACAATTGCTGATGTTACGTATATTTGATTTAATTTATATTTAAGTCAATTGTTTGTTTGTTAGTTTTAAAAAGTTTTGTTTACATTGATTGGACATTTTCCATAAATTAGTTTGACCTGACTGTTAAACACCTAATAATAGAACTTTGTATCTTTATGCTGACCTAGTCCCTGAACTTGATTCAAAATTAGTAACAGCTGAAGTAAACACTTCTTTTTTTTTTTTATTCATTCCTAGTGTGAGATTTAAGGGTGGAATTGAGGTTGTACATGACTTTTTACATGTAATAGCCTCTATTTTGAAATTCTGGTTTTACCGGAATTGCGTAGTAGTCAGATTAATTAGTGATGTTTTGAGAGATAATCTCAGTTGGGCTTTTAAAACATTTCAATGTCAAGGTGGTGTTCTTTATTTTATTGTGACAGTTGGAGTTAAATTACAAATTTTCTTCAAATTATTTAGATTCAATGAGATTAATACTTTTCCCTGGGAACATTTAAGTGCTCATACAGAATTCTTGGACAAAGACATTTATTAAAATTTTATTCAGAATTCAAACACTGGAATATTATTGTTTGTGGATCAACAAAGAATTGTTGACACATCAATACTATACTGGCTACAGTACACATCATCACCTTCTATTTTGGATTTCGTCAGGACTCAGACTGATTGTTGAACATTTCTGTCATATGCCCAACTTTCAGTGGGAAGGTTCCTTAAGGTTTTGAAAATGTTTTTTTAATTTTTTTTAGAATAACCATTTCTATTTTTATTCTTTACTATATAGTCATGACTGTGCTGACGTGCTGTCAAACCCAATCAGTCCATCCATACGCATTTCTGTGGGTGGAGAAAGCCATGTTTAGTGGAATAATTCCAGACAAACTCAATCACTTTATGAGAAACACTTGTGCACCATTCCATTTTGGTTGGTTGGTTGGTGGATTTTAATGACACTTTCTGTACTTGGTTTGGCTATTATTAAGCTAAGGAATATGGGAGTAATGTGCCTTTCCCAGGGACAAAATGATGCAGCTAATCTGAGCTGGTCTGTACAGGTATTGAACCTGTTACATTTAAATGAGTAAACCAGGTCTATAATTTACCTCATATAAATTAGCAATGATAAAAATGAACCAAATCATTCTTCTTATTTGTGTTGATTGTCCAAAAATACCACATATTAATTTGTTAAGTGTGGCAGGCAATGAAGATTTAAGGCTTTTTTTCAATAATGTGTCTGTTTAATTACTTACCAATGCATTCCTACTAAGTAATTCCAAATAATGATATATAAAGTTGAATAAGTCCAAAGGGATTAACTATACTGTCATGATATTCAAACAGAAAATGGATATTTGTGATCACAAGTGTCTTTGATACAAAAGACACAGTATCTCTAGTGAAGAAATTATCTCCACTTAAACGCTCTGGTTTATACAAATAACACACTATTCTCAAGAATAGCCTTCATTTTTCAAAAAGTATGTCATTACCTGAAGCCAAAAACAACTTGAGCGTATTCATTTTATTAAATTAACAATAACTTAAAAGACATTAAACTTGTAAACATGAAAGCCATGTCAATATGATGCAATGATATGGCAAGAGTATAAATGAAAAAGGGGTCATAACTCCATACAAATGTTGCCAAAACACAGCAAATGTCAAATGTGACTTAAGACTTCTGAATGAAAAACATCAGGCCAAATCAAACAATTATCTGTATCATCAATGGAGCAGGTGGTTTTACACAAAATTATTGACGGAAAGAATGACATACACAGCTTGGCAAACAAATAAAATGTGCAGGGAAAAAGAATGTCTTATGGAAATCAAATGCATCTAACAATTTTCTGCAAATGGCACATCTTCAAGACAAACCTGCCATGTTGAAGTCAAATTTGCATCTGTCAATACAACACCAATTAGAATACTTCTTGCATCAGCATTCTGGGAGCAGGATCTCACCAAATCCAAGTCTGCATTTACTTTCTCTGGAAAGAAAATGAAAAAGACAAGATTACAGGTAAATTAACCCATAACTTTATAGTAGTGCAGTAAGGTATTTGCTTTGCACATCTGAGGTTCTAAGTTCATTCCTTCACATGCCGGAGTAAATATTTTTTTTGATCAATTTGTCCAAGACAAATGGCTTAAAAAAGAAGAAACCCAAATGTACCAAATACCACTCATCTGGCTTACATAACTGCAGCCATTTCACTAAGCAGACGTATGTGCTATTGTAAGAACACAATCTATGTAAAATATCTCCAAAATAATATATCATATAAATTGTTTCTAAAATTAATGACATAATTATAATGCAGTCAAGTCATCCAAGTTCTTGATAATACTAATACTTATAAAACATTTTACACAAAAGCAGATGAGAAATGATCTTAAGTTCAAGGGAGGTAACACACTTAGCCTAATCAGATGCAAGATATCTCATTAATATGCACTACTCTCAAGTATTACAGAGCCTGTCAAAGATAATGACAAGGTTGTCATGGGCAGTATGGCGATGACAATAACAAATCTTGGAATATAAATGTATGAATTCCAATGTTTATAAAATTGTACAGTTATAAAGCAGAGCACCTTGATATCAACCACAAAAACATGCTATTATGTATAGAGGATCTTCACTGTTTACACCACAAATACATTTCTCCCTCTCAAACTCTTGCCTTTAAGGAATGTCCATATCAGAAAAATTTGGTGGCAAGGACCTTGAATGATAATATAACATTAAGTACCAAACTGGAGCAAAATCCAATTGGAATTTGGTCTTCAGAGTGGTAATAGTCTCAGCCAATAAATTACAATATTACCTCAATAACATACATAAATCTTGCTCATAATTATACTCATCCAACATCTTCACAATACTGTTTATACTTGCTTATAATTACACTCATCCAACATCTTCACAATACTGTTTATACTTGCTTATAGTTACTCATCCAACATCTTCACAATACTGTTTATACTTGCTTATAATTACACTCATCCAACATCTTCACAATACTGTTTATACTTGCTTATAATTACTCATCCAACATCTTCACAATACTGTTTATACTTGCTTATAATTACACTCATCCAACATCTTCACAATACTGTTTATACTTGCTTATAATTACTCATCCAACATCTTCACAATACTGTTTATACTTGCTTATAATTACTCATCCAACATCTTCACAATACTGTTTATACTTGCTTATAATTACACTCATCCAACATCTTCACAATACTGTTTATACTTGCTTATAATTACTCATCCAACATCTTCACAATACTGTTTATACTTGCTTATAATTACTCATCCAACATCTTCACAATACTGTTTATACTTGCTTATAATTACACTTATCCAACATCTTCACAATACTGTTTATACTTGCTTATAATTACTCATCCAACATCTTCACAATACTGTTTATACTTGCTTATAATTACTCATCCAACATCTTCACAATACTGTTATACTTGCTTATAATTACATTCATACATCTTCACAATAGTTTATACTTGCTTATAATTACTCATCCAACATCTT
Organism: Sinohyriopsis cumingii; assembly: GCA_028554795.2. Classification (NCBI taxonomy): domain Eukaryota; kingdom Metazoa; phylum Mollusca; class Bivalvia; order Unionida; family Unionidae; genus Sinohyriopsis; species Sinohyriopsis cumingii. The sequence goes on along the minus strand of CM068838.1, from coordinate 116,058,751 downwards.
CTTAACACTGTTTATACTTGCTTATAATTACACTCATCCAACATCTTCACAATACTGTTTATACTTGCTTATAGTTACTCATCCAACATCTTCACAATACTGTTATACTTGCTTATAATTACACTCATCCAACATCTTCACAATACTGTTTATACTTGCTTATAATTACTCATCCAACATCTTCACAATACTGTTTATACTTGCTTATAATTACACTCATCCAACATCTTCACAATACTGTTTATACTTGCTTATAATTACTCATCCAACATCTTCACAATACTGTTTATACTTGCTTATAATTACTCATCCAACATCTTCACAATACTGTTTATACTTGCTTATAATTACACTCGTCCAACATCTTCACAATACTGTTTATACTTGCTTATAATTACTCATCCAACATCTTCACAATACTGTTTATACTTGCTTATAATTACTCATCCAACATCTTCACAATACTGTTATACTTGCTTATAATTACATTCATACATCTTCACAATAGTTTATACTTGCTTATAATTACTCATCCAACATCTTCTTAACACTATTTATACTTGCTTATAATTACACTCATCCAACATCTTCACAATACTGTTTATACTTGCTTATAGTTACTCATCCAACATCTTCACAATACTGTTATACTTGCTTATAATTACACTCATCCAACATCTTCACAGTACTGTTTATACTTGCTTATAATTACTCATCCAACATCTTCACAATACTGTTATACTTGCTTATAATTACACTCATCCAACATCTTCACAATAGCTTATACTTGCTTATAATTACTCATCCAACATCTTCTTAACACTGTTTATACTTGCTTATAATTACACTCATCCAACATCTTCACAATACTGTTTATACTTGCTTATAATTACTCATCCAACATCTTCACAATACTGTTTATACTTGCTTATAATTACACTCATCCAACATCTTCATAATACTGTTTATACTTGCTTATAAGTCAAGTCAAACTGCAAACAACAAAGATCCTAACTAAAAAGTTTGCTTCCATCCTCTGCATAATTCATGATCTATAGTAATTTCCCATGCTCAGAGCATAATTATCTTAAAGTGTTCTAATTGTTTTGGCAATATCACACTGCCTTCATCAGGGACTAATGTTGATAATGTGACTTTAATGGTCATGTGATCTGAGGAGACTGGTGTAGATGGGTGGTAATTCAGGCTTGGATCAGAAGACCATTGAACTCACCTGATCAGCATTAATCACTGTGTGATATTGTCGAAAATTTTGAATCCTTAAGATATTTCTGCTCTGAGCATGGGAAATTACTAATGATCAACAAATATCCTTATGTGGTGTAGCATAATGCGCTTACAGATCAGGGTTTACATTGTTTGTTCTATTTATTACCCCTAACAAACCACAAAGACCCAGATCTACTTATGCAATATGCAACATCAGATCTGGGTATGTGTAGTTTGCAGCTGGAATTTGCCAAGTTTAATCAAAGTCATCTCTGAAATACAGTGTCCAGAATCGAAAAAAATATATCAGTATGTCATGTGCAAGGCCACCACATACTTATGTACATCTAACTGCAATAAAAATCATGAGACATCTTAGTAATACTAGCCAATTTATCAAGTTTGATCAGGTCAGAAATGCAGTCCATGAGTGGTAAATAGCTCACCAACATATTCAAGATCACCACATTAACATGCTTTGATCTCACTCATAATATGGTAAAACACATACATTTTGATGATATGAGCCTATGTATAAAGTTTGATAAAACTTGATCAGACACAGTCATTTAAGTGATGACAAACTCAATCAATCAGATACAAAATAACTTCATACACATGGATTTTGCTAATAATTGTACTCATCTGCAATTTTGATGATTTAAGGACAATTACCAAGACTTTTTAAAAATCAGACCAGAAATAGATTGGTAACATGCTCAGCCAATCAAGGGGATTTCATTAATATGCAATTAGACCCAAACATTATCAAACTTCCTTGTGAATAAGCATAAATTCTAAAAGTGGCTTGGTTTCAAGAATGGTAACAAACTCACCCAATCATATGCAAGATCACCTTATTAATACAGGTAAAACCTCTTAAAATACGATGCTCAGGGTCCAAAGAATAACATCGCGATATAAGCAGGATCGTGTTAACAATTTCTCGGAAAATGTCAAACTAGCTACATGTTAATTCCTCCAAACATGAAACAGTGTCCAACAGAATTAAAAAATCTTTAAACTTGTCTCAACTTGATAGCTATTTTTCGTTAACAAATATAACAATGCAATGTTTTAGAAAATTTGGAAGTTAAGCAATATTAAACAGTGCTGGGATTAAAAATCTGCAAGGGATATGAAGAATTGGCTTTTCTGAGAGCATGTATTTAAGAGAAGTCACCATAAATTAAAAAATGGGAACCATACTGCCATCGCATTATAATAATTCACATCATAATGGGTTTTACCTGGATGAATTGATATTGTTCATTTTATCATGGTAAGAAAGCTGAAAGCTACTATCATGGCTGACTTTTATGCACTGCAAAGGCTATCTGTTAAATTGACCAGCGAGTACATTAGGGAAGAGTCCAAAATATCACCCAATGTACATTGGCACTCATGACAAATGAAATTAAGAGCATCACTTAATAGATAGCCAGATGGGAGGAGGGGGGGAGAGGGGCATGTCAATCCTGTAATGCTAAAGCTAATGCTTCAAGATTGGACCATCCAACTGATATTCTATATTGCTTCTGTAACAATAACAATTGAAATGAAAAAATGTAGCATTTTACCAGTTTTTATTTTTAATTACACTGACTTGCAAATTTGGCATAAAATATAATCAGGAGTAAAAAGTCTTGGTCCAAGCGAAAAGCATCTGTTCTGTTACATGTTAGTCCTACAATGTAAGACATTGATATCTGTCTTTGTGAGCCAAGGTCTTACTGCCTAAATAATGGCACTGTGTGCTCAGAAGCCAACTAACATCAAAACAAGAAGTAAAATTTTCAGGAATATCTCAAACACTTGGCGGCCCATATCAAAACTTTTCTACAAATTAGTCATATTGCTTTAGACGGACTTTATTTACTTTGATTTCATTTTCTAATAAACTCAAGTTCTCACACAAGCAATGGACATGTTTGCAAGTTCCATTAACCTATATTTCAGCTGGTTGGAATGTGATGGAACCCCGGAATGCTGAAATCGGTAATAAGAATGATAAGAATCTTTCATGAAATGATGTTATCAAACACTCAAACACTTTCTTGAATATTATTATATTTTTTTCGTTCATTTAAGAAACATACTTCAACTGATTCACTGTAATAATAAATTAGTAGAAGACCTTTATAATATAAAACAGCGAATGAGGAATTTGTCAAGGATTTTGTCCACATGACTGACATTATTTGTACAACTGTGGAAGCATTCAAAGTACATTATTTTTCTGTTGGTTTATTTTTTACTATCAATATTAAAGATATGAAAACTGACCAAAAATATCTTATCATAATTAAATTCTAAAGTGGCAATTGATGTTTATTAGATTGTGATTTCTGATCAACATATAAATGTACAAATACAGTGTAATGATTATGCATGATTAGTTTTAAGAATAAGATATAATTCCAACTTGAGTATGACTCATCATTATGGCATTTCATCCAAAATGATAGGACACTTAAAAAATGTATAAAAAGGCTTCAGGAGTACTCAAAACAATGAAAAAGTTAATTTATTTTTAAAGATGAATAAACAAAAAACATATCTATAATACCATACAGTAGATTTCAGCTTAAAATAACCATGAGGTCAAGATTTTTGCAAAAAGTGACCAAAGACAAATATTAAAATGGTGGACGGTTTATGTGGTTGAATGCAAGCTGTGAATGTAATTGTATTCATAAAGATGAGTTCATTTGTGTAATTCTAAAAACTCAAATTATGCAAAAAACGTTCCATTTTTATATATTCTTTAATTCTGAAAAATAATCATCCTTGTTGCTAATGAGTGATGTAAACAAAAATATCCATTCAAAGATTTGTTAATTAAAGTTTTTATTATGTAGGTCCATATCCTAATCTTATTAGTCCTGTTATTGTATTTCGGTAACCTATTTCTCGCATTATGTAACGCTGGTTTATATTCCGAATACCTAGTCCTACCTGTAAGACCTGACGCTGATATTTATGTTTTGGGTGTCAGGGTCTTACATCCTAACTAACGGCGCTGTGTAGTGTGTTTTAATGTTGACAAAGTAAAGTTAAATTGTTTAAGTCAGACTTTACTTACTATGATGCCTTTTCTCTAATAAATTCAAATTCTCACAAAAGAAATGGACCCGTTTTCAAGTTTCTTTGGCCTACATTTCATTTGGTTGGAAAGCGATCAAAACCAAGAATGCCGAAATCGAATAAAGTTGAAGTATTATTTTTAACGAAACGAATAAAAAAAATATATTATAAATATTGGAACTGTAAGCAATGGTACGTTTCGTTCAAGAAACAGATCCTCAACATGAACCTACTTGAACTTACTTCGGCATACCTCGACTACCATCACATTGCAACAAATTCAAATGTATGTCAACAGAATGTGAAAATGTATCCATTTGCTAGTATCATATTTTCATTCCACCAGGATAAAGACAGCACAGTAAGTATATTAATTACACATAAATTAGTGGGAAAATGTCGATATAGGCTGCCAAGTGTGTGAGATGTTCCTGAAACTTTGAATACTCATTCCGATGTCAACGACATCGGAACACACTATACAATGCCGTTATTTGGATAGTAAGACATTGCACCTAAACAAAATCAAAATGTGCTATGTCTTACATGTAGGACTATCCGAATACCATGCTGGTTAACCAGTTTTATTCAATAATCGGCTACTTGTAAGTTGTACACAGGCACTTGATTCTGTGGAAACTAATGTGTACACTCACCATATAACATGTTATATGGTGAGTGTACAAATTAGTTTCCACAGAATCAAGTGCCTGTGAAGATGTATACAACTGATTCCCGAATATAAAATACCAATTCCCAGCACTAGTATTACGGCAGTAGACGTTGAATATTGTAATTCTCACAAATTTTGTTTCTAATAATATTCTTCTTAGTTGAATGCTAACTTGATATACCTTTCTGAGATATTAAAAGCGTGTACTGTTCATGTGTGTTATGTTTCATGTTGATTTCCTGCGTTTGGTGAAATCATATTCCCGCCGGTCTTTCTTTGTGAAGAGTCGAATTCCATGGGAGGTAATTAGGATCTATTCGGAATTGCACTTTCGACAGTTTATCAAAAAGCAATGTAACTAGAACTTGTCACTGTACGTTATACCTTTATAATAATAATAAATTTGAAAACATGCAACTTTTGATATTGAGGAAAGTATGATAATTAATTTTCACATATACTGATAGGAAAAAAATTAAAGGTCTGACAAGCACAATATTAAGTTCGCAAACTCTCGTCAGTAGTGTTCCGGATGAATTATTTGTGCTTGATACATGAGCTGGTGGACATAGTACACAATTAATTTTACTATATGTTCTCTACATTTGTTTCTCAGTACTGACCTTTCCACTGTGTGACAATCAATGCAAATCATATGTTAATTTAAAATACCTTCAAAGATGACTTCACGGTGAAGTTCTTGTCAAAGGTTGACCTGCTCTTTTTTTTAGATTATTGACTGTCAACATAACAGCATGTAACCAGAACACGAATTTCACTTCCGGATCATCACCAAGGCCTTATTACTCACTGTGCACTGTCGCCAAAATACATACAGACAACAACACCCTGAGCTCATATTATCAAGAATAAACAGTTACCTTTAAATCCCTACCAAAAATGCATAAATAAAACTCTTCTATCACCACCAAAATGAGAGAGGAAAAAATGTTCTAAAAATAGACTAGAACTACATTCGTGGTACTGAACTGGAAGTATTAATTGTGATGTAATTCCTGGTGACTGATATGGTGGTGGTAGGGGTTCCGCTCCCAGTAATCTCAGAAAAAAGCGGACATCTACTTCTGGGTCTACTTAGGAGTCAACTTTTCATGTGACGATAGAGTTTTGGTTACAGTCTGGCGGTAAACCAATGTGCATAGTTTCTTCAACTCGATGTGCACGGCTAGGTCATTTTCTGGCGCACAAATAGCTTGAAAAATATACATCTTCTGATTTATAGCACAAAACCTCAATTATATACATCATATTAGTTTGAGAAAAAAATCAATATATATTTGTATATAGCAGTAGAGAGGGCGAACATACCTTTTGCTGAAACGTTGTTTTGAAAACTAAGACCTCATACGAAAAGAAAAATAATGTCACTAACGCTAAACCAAAGCCTCTAACTTTACCGAGAGTACCTCTAATTGGGTTTATTTTGTTTCTTTATCGTTGTCATTAGTGTTTTTCAAAAAGTATGCACGGTTTCGTTTACCCACCAGACATTTCAGGTCGCGCCCGCTCTGCTGCTATAATTAGATCAACCAAATATTTTATCAAGACCTCCACGATATATTATTCCAGGATCGTGTACATTTATTGTTATAAATCCGTGTGGAGGATATTGTGCGTTTGAAAAGAAGTCTTTGAACTTAATCATGTCCATATCCCCACTACACCAAGTTTTATTGTCCAACATTACGTCGTCGTATACTACGAGATTATTAATAAATCTATCTAGTTCATCTACGGACGGTTATAAAATTAATAATGTCATCACAATCTTCATTTAACAATTTTGCATTTTCATTAAAATTTTAAAGTATTTCGTAGCATTTCTAATCATGAACTGATGGTGCAACTAAATATAACTTCTCCCACTTGAGCCAACTCATTATCAAATTAAGTAATAATTGTGTTTTACCTGATCCTGATGGACATATTATAATCATTCTGATAGCATTCAGTAATGCTGAAATATGTTTTAATGGCTCTTGTTTTCATGTCGCTGAGAAACCAATGACATCTGTGTTGTAGAAATATTATAAATATACATGAATCTATATTGCTTACGTTGTAGAGTTAAAATTCCAACCAATGATTTAGCCACGGTTACAACAAAAAATGGAAAAATAGCATATGGCGGAAAATGTGCAATATGTAACAGACTTTTTTCTTCTTTTTTTATCTAAAATTCAACATAAGGATGGTGGTGGTATTGCTACATTACTGTCAACATTTCCAGGAACACCATGGACTAAATACCCAGGAGAAAAAACATCTTCCAGGATATAAATATTGCGGTTCTGGTACCCGACTTGATATCCGACTTGATAAAGAAAACCAACCAAGACCTGGAGAGTATCCTATAAATGATATTGATAAAGCGTATCACGTTCATGATGTTGCGCATAAAAGCAGTGATTTACAAAAATGACATATTGCAGATGTGGAATTAATTCATGCATTAAATTTCATAAAAGATTTATCTTTTAAAGAGAAATTAGCTAGACTGGTAATAAAATCTTCGATGAAAGTTAACTTATTGTTCGGAGCCGGTAATTAATCAACCAATTTTTTAAATAATGGAATCGATTTTTTATAGCCCAAGAGGATATTGGAAAGGTAGAACAGCAATTAGTAAACTCGCTGGTGCAGCAAATGTTACACGTTCTGCTGCTGACAAATGGTTAGCACGACAGGTAATATGGCAACTTCATCTACCAACACCTAACAAAATTCAGCATGCACATTTTGATGTCAGCACTTCTAATGAAATTCATCAGGCTGATATTTTATTTTTACTACAAGATTCTATCAAAATTGGTAGAAGTCATTTAACATACAAATATGCGTTGAATGTCGTTGAAGTTGCAAATAGGTATAAGGAAGCAAAGCCACTATCAACTAAAACAGCTGCTGAAGTTGTATCTGCTTTTGAATGAATTTATCAACGAGGACCTTACGATGGCCACAGCTATTACAGATTGATCCTGGCAAAGAATTTCTTGGTGTAGTATCATCTCTGATGGAAAAACATAATGTCGAAATTAGACGAGAACATACCGCAGTTCAACTTCATCAGGCATTAGTTGAACGATTTAATCGAACACTTGCTGAGCGGTTATTTCAATATCAGTATGCAAAGGAAATAATTCAGAAAGATATGAGCTCTCATGAATGGGTTGCAAGATTACCAAGTGTGATAGCTGTATTCAAAAATGAAATTACTCGTGCAACTGCCATGAAACCCGTTAATGCGATTACAAAAAAACATATACCAATACAAAGACATGACTGTTCAAAACAACCAGTATTCGGTAATGTGACTGTAAGATATTTATATGAACCCGGTGAACTTGAAGGCGGTAAAAAAAGAGCGACTGATCCTATTTGGAGTGTAACGACACATACAATATCTAGCGTGGTAAGATTCACGGGTAGACCTGCAATCTACAGACTAGATTCAACTGCTCCTCAACGTGGATTCGTACAAATGTAAAGTCACCTGGTGTTTCATATCCTTTTTCTGTTATTTTATAATGATTGACAACTGGTTTTCTAGGGCAGGGGAAAGCAATAGCTTGGTTAAATACTTCCTTAATGAAAGTGTCATTAACATGATCATGATCTGACTCTAACTGATTTAGATGTATTGTTTCAATGATTTGTTGTTTTATATCATCATTATAATGTTGTGATAACGACACAAACAGATTTTGTATTTTTTCTGTTGATTGTTTGACTTAAGAATTAATGGGGTCGGAATACATTTTATAAACGTCCAGTATCTTATTTCGCCACTGAAAGCATAAATATTATATACACCATCAGTTCCATTCCACGGGAATATATTTCGATATTTTGGAGTTATTTTTTTTTTTTAAAATTGGTGGAAAAATCATCTCGTTTTGGTTCTGATGTTTCTTGATACTCTGGTGAAATTTCTGGCCAACCTTAAACAGATCTAATTGATGATTGATAAATATCTGCAACGTAATCTGGAGAATATAGTTCAATTGCAGCTGATAACGTTGGTTCGTGAACTGTTATAGCTATTTTTGCTTCTCTTCCGCTTATAGATTTTATTCTGTGCTGAAATTCATATTGATTTGTTCAATCTGATAACTACCTGTTGGAATAGAAACAACTAACCAGTCATGGGTTCCATCTGGTTTATTTTTATTTCCAAATACAAGCGAATTATTCGCCTGTAATCAACCAAATGATTGTCAAGGAAATTGTGTGTATTGTGTATGAGTTATATCAATATGTATATGTTGTCAAAAATGTACTCGGGTTTCGTTGCCGCACACAGCGTCACCAGAGGGTGGTATATTTTTTCGGCTCTAGTTATTTCGAAATCCTGAGCGAAACTCTGACCGCTGTACGTGCAAATTGCCTGCACCGAGAAACCTAAGTACCTAGCTGCGCATATGTGTCACAGCTAGGGTACATATAGAGCAAATTCTCTATAACCAAATTACATTACGCCGAGTCTTGTCAGGAAGCTTACCCCTTTACGGAAGCAAATTTCCAGCTGTAGAGCTGCCTTATGCCATGCCTTGTATATGGTTTGATGTGGAGTCACCAGCTGTAGAGCTGCTTTATACATGCCTGCCATGCCTTATACATCGTTTGATGTGGAGTCACAGAACTCTGTGGGGTTTCGTGTGACGTATACGCTTTGTTTTGGTGACGTTGGATCGGAAGAGTGCACTGGTTTTCTCGATGCGAGGGACCAGGGCTTCGCGACCATCGGGTCTGTGATGTGAGGGCTCTCGAGGGATCCTTCAACAGACTGAGAGGAGCGGACCATGCGTGGGTGCTTCTCTGTCCATTGACTACAGCACGTGGAACTGGAGTTAACATCTTGGTCGTTAAATGGGCGTCACGATAGTTATAGTGTTCCATGTTATTTCTACTAATGCAATTCATAATTTCATTCATTCCTATTGCTATATCGTTATGTGAACGATCGATAGGTTCATGATTTCATTCATTCCTATCGTTATGTGAACGATCGATAGGTTCATAATTTCATTCATTCCTATTGCTATATCGTTATGTGAGCGATCAATAGGTTCGTAGTTTACGTGCTTTTCAATATCGTTTAATGAACGATACATCCAAATTTACATTCTTTTCTAAATCGTTATTTGAACGATACATTCAAATTCACATGGATTTCAATATCGTTGTATGAACGATGTATTAAAGACTTTCTTTATATTGGGGTGTAGATCACCTTTATTTTGTAGATCGGTGATAGGAATTCACGTTTGTTTTGAAATTCCATTTGTTAAATTCATGTTTTGATTTTTTTCTCGTTGAGTTAATTGTTGTTGATAGTTCCATGTTAGGAACTTTATAATTTTCCTTATATTTTTGTTTATAATGGTGTCAGATTTGTTAATATTTAAATGGCGTTTATCAATAAACATCTTGTAAACGCAGTTGCTTTTGTTGTCTTCTCTAATCCAGTCCCAACTCGGCTTCATCCTGTGACAATGATTTTGATCTGATATTTGACCATCTGTAATATACTCGTAACTGTGCAAGCGCTATTTTCTTTACTGGAATTGCAGTTAGAAAGTTAACACTTAATTCTGGATTAGTTAAGTTCACTGATATCGTAGTTTTTGACAGAGTTGTGTTCGTTACGATTTGTTGAAGTTGCTCGCCTGACGATGTCAGTGGAATTGACATTATTATTTAAATCCTGATTTTCTAAATCAATCACTATCATTGCTTCTTTGTAGATTTTTATAATATCCGTGAACTCAGAATCTGATATTTTTCCACCACTAAGACTTGTTGATAATAACGAGGATAATTTGGAGTATGCTAACGACGCTGTGTGTAATTTTATTATATAATCATGTAACGATATTAAGAATACCGGTTATTTTTGTTACAGCTGAAACACCAATTGATACAACTGCTGGTGCTGAAAACAATACGCCGGTTCCAGCAATAACAGTAGACGCTGAATAAATAATTATATCAATAACAAGTACACGCATGCGATATTTCTTTACTTTTTCTATATACAAGTCAAATATATTTTTAATTTTGTTTGCCATTCACGTGCTTGATTGTATCTATAATGTTGCGCTGCAGCATCATGTTGAATGTTGATCGGAATACTCATTGTATTTAAATTAGGTGGGAATTTAACTACTAATTCAAGGCACCAATAATAAATCAAGCCGAGTGTTTTTCCCTCAGGTTTCACAGTAAATGTTACCTAGTCGTTTTGATCTAACATCACTAACATAGATCCAGGAGATCCAGTCAGTGGATAACGCCGTGAAATCGTGGTAGATATTATAAATGTTACAACACCAATTACTGAGAACCTGTATATACCGGTAACCTCAGCGCGATGTTTAATGGATTTATTGACTGGTGACCATAATGCTTGGTCAGACGCTACCGTATACCAGGTTCATAATCTGCTTGTGGGGAATTTTAATCAGTTCAATTTTTTAAATCAATATATATATATATATATATATATATATATATATATATATATATATATATATATATATATATATATATATATATTGTTATGTATATTTTATTTAATTATATATAATCTAATATATATTTATTTCAATTTAATTGTTTATTTGTCACTTTTATTTTTTTAAAATATTTTTCATTACATGCTATTGTAATGTAAATTTATTCACTGAAGATGATACTTTTTCCAGAAAATAGTTTGACCCTTACCATTCGTTTTGTAAATACCATGTGTTGACCTAGATCCTGACCTTGATTTAAAATTAGTAGCAACCACATAAATAAGTTCTATTTTTATTTTAAAATGAATGGTTGTTATCGAGGTCAGGATGGGACTACGTGTTTAAAATGTGAACAATTTTTAAAATATTTTATTTTTTAGAGTAAAACGGTTGGTTTTCGTCAAGGTCACACAGGGTGTATGTATATTTTGACAAGTAAATAATTTCGACGAGGTTCTGGAACATGATCACGTGACCCCTTTTTGCATTTTAGAATACGATATGACCTTTGTTTTGGAGAGATATTCTGGGCTCTAGCACTAGAAGTTGTATGTTGTGCTGTTTGGAGTTATTTCAAATTACTTTGATTCAAAAGGATTAAGTCTTTCTCTTTCATAGAAAATACGTGTGCTCAGATGAAATTGCTGAACAAGGACAGCTTTTATAAAAAAAAATCATTCGGATTTCCAAAAACCGGAGTGCTATTTCTTGTTTCTACAAGGAACTGTAGACTAGAGAATAAGGATAATGCAATGTAGGATTTATATGCCCCAGCCTGCCATACAAATGTTGGATCAGATTAGGTAGTATGGGATATAAGAGAAAATGTAATTTTACAGTTTTTACGTACAATCCAAATTCACACCACATATACTATCCAGTACCCGTTTTTCTCATTATAATCTAAAAGACATCATGGCCGAATTAAGCCATGCGTTGCTGGGGAGAAGTGTTCCAAAATTTCAAAAGGGTCCTGATTTTCCTTGAAAGCGCACCAATACAAAAGTATGTGTGTCTATTTACTTCAAATGCACATAATACCCAATACACGTGCGCAAGAATAAAACGATGGTCAAATGTCAAGTGACTGTACGTTTGTGTGTGGAATTTTTTTTTTTCGTAGGGGGCCGAAAACCTTGGAAACCCATCCTACCCCCAATCCCCAATCCAGCCTTGACTATCCAGCAACTGACTTTGATTACAATGCAACACGTCACATATACTATCTCGCGCCCGTGTTTTGAGCACACTCCAAAACACACACACACACACACACACACACACTATTTAACGAAAAGGGTAGGAGTGTTTACACACACACACACACACACTATACTTCTATACTAACACCCCCCTACCATTTAACAAAAAGGCTAGGAGTGATTACACACACACACATACACACGTACTAAACTTACACATATACAAACACTATCTCACAGTAAGATGGGCACGAAATGGACACACATTCTCATACAAAGATACCGTCACACACAAGGATAGGAAGCATTTATATTCATTTATGTATACCACCACACACATACTGTCACACGAAATCGAGAATGGGTAAGATGTTTTAAGTTTTAATTGTAAACAACATAAATATAAACTAAAATATAAATATGAAAACATAAAACAATATTTTTGGCGACTGATTAGTATCTCTTTTCTAGAAATCTAGGTGGCGCTGAAAACAGGATTTGTGATTATTTTTGTACGCCTAGTGTACACACGTTCCGGGTCTAGCTCCGCAGAAAACACATTTTCCACTCCATCTACTTCCACCCCGATTATTAATGGAATATGGTAAGGATGAGGGAGGATGATTTTTTTTCACTTTCCCTATCCTCCGTTCAAGGGACTGTGAATGGCTGACTCTGTGTTTGTGGAGGTTGTTGTTTGTTGCTGTTGCTGCTTCTGAAGCCGCACGTTCTAGTCTTCTGACTGGGGGGACCCTACTTCTTCCCTGCTGTTGGGATGGTTTTGGAGTTCTCACCATACGTTTCATGCCACAACAGTGACGTGTCTGTGGCAAGTTTTTCTTTCTCCCACTTCCTCTGTCCACTATTATTTCCTCTTCCAACATTGAGAGGGCAAGCTGATTTGATAATTTCAAATGCATCATGGTCCTATAGAACAGTCTCCTTGAGTCCACACAGGAGGCAACCAACATATTCCAGGTATACTAGGGTCTGGCTAAGTCGTCCGATTCTATTTCAGCTCATTTTTCTCTTCATTGTTGAGTTGATAATGTGTGTCCGTACTCGTGAACTATGTACTGGAAAATCAAATACGCGAAGTAAAATATCCCTCCGATTCGGTACGAGGACATGAAGTAAAATATCCCTCCGATTCAGTACGCGGGCATGAAGGAAGCCATGACCCAGATTGATAGAGAGAACTTACTAAATACAACATTATTAGTCCGATCTCGTGTCAGGGTACAAGAGCACTCAAGCACACCGTGCTCAACATGCCAAAGTTGACACAACCATTTCGTGTAAGGTATGGGGATGTTGTTAAGCAACATTTGGCCCGAGTGTCAAACATTCAAATATTGTTTAAAAGAAACAACAAGAACTCAATGCGCACACTTGTGACTTTAAAAACCATAAGGAACACACTTGTAAATTAATACCTTACTAAAATGAGACGAAGACATTTGTAAATTTAAAAAGAAAACTGAGACTCAAATTTATAGACCATATAAATAATATTCGAAGGGAAATAAATCTTAGAGTATGTTAGTTGTGCTTTTATGAGTTACGTCCAGTTCTTCACATCGGTCAATATATTTTATTCTCTATTTTCCTTAAACCTTTTTACGTTAAGCGTTTAAACAAAGAATGAGAAAATGCAAAGGTAAATAAAGTACTTAATGGTGTCTTCTTTTGTTTTAAAGAGTTTCAGAAAGGGCTTTATGCTTCTACTAATATTTAGTGAAATGCTGATGACCTCGCCCTCATCGCTGGCTCTGATGCTGACATGCAAAGCAGCGTCGACAAGTTCTTTGATGCTTGCGCAAATTTAAGCTTTGCGATCAACAGAAAGAAGACTGAAATAATGTATCAGCCAGCCCTAGGAAAACCGTATGCTTAGGTGAAAACGGTAAACGGCTACAAACTGAGCGTATTGAATAGGTTCACCTATCTTGGCAGCACTCCATCCGAGAATGTCGTAATAGATAACAAAGTTAATGCCAGGATTGCGAAGGCCAGTGTAGCATTCGGCAGACTACACACCAAGGTCTGGAGCAGAAGAGGCATTAGTCTTTAGACAAAGTTGACGGTGTACAGATTGATAGTACTCCCTGTGTTATTACACGCCTGCAAAACATGGACAGTGTACCAGCGCCATGCAAAGAAGTTGAACCACTTCCACACTACCTGCCTTAGAAGACTTCTAAAAATCAAGTGGCAAGACAGGATTACGGATACAGTGGTCATTGCCCAAGCAGGCCTTCCCAGTATCTAAACCATCTTGATACAATCACTATAGGTGCTGCAGCTTGCGAAGCCAACAGGACAGGCAATATTCCGATTACAACGCCCAGTAATTAAAGGCTTAATTTGTTTTATCCCGCACCTCCTCCGTTACCGTCTAGACTTTTATTAGATTTGGTCTTCACCCAAATGAAGCTTCTTTCTAGAACCTGCATTCTGAGACACATACCTTCTATTATCAGCAGAATATAAATATATTCACCCCTATTACCTCAAAGAAATTGTCACTAGTGAAGAAATATTATCCTTCTTTATATCAAGACTAAAATGTAGAATTAATTCTTTTGATACAACCAAGTTGATTTTATAGACCAATGGTAACAATAATGCTTGGTCAGATGTAACTGTGGGCGCTTTAGACCACTCAGCCAATCGGGGCCCCTCCTTGGGCAAACACAGAGGTTAAATAAATGAACACCGCGTTTCTACAACCCAGTCCAAATGAATCTAGTAGTAAACTGGGAAAATATGACTGGATTATTTTGCCTGTTTGCATAGTAAAAGTCACACACATAGCATTTAGGCATTCAACACCGACTATTTCAGTAATTATAGGTTACTGCATTTGTATGGGAAAATATGAACGATTTTTTTCGGATGGATACTGCGCGACCTTGGCAGTGGCGTTTATCCATCCGACAAAACGAGTCCATATTTTCCCATACAAACGGAATAACCTTTTTTATTATGTACTCATTTTCTTTTTCTACCCGAGGCTTAATTATATTACACACACACACACACACACACACATGCACACACACACACACATATATATATATATATATATATATATATATATACACACACACACACACACACACACACACACACACACATATATATATATATATATATATATATATATATATATATATATATATATATATATATATATATATATATATATATATATATATATATATATATATATATATATATATTATTAAACCAACCCAAGATGGTACAAGCCGTATAATGCTTACAGGCGTCAGCCGAACGATTGTAGCACTACTAAAAATTCTTTCTAGTCTGTCATTCAAGGAAATTAAATTTCTAGATAGGTGGAAACTAGCACACATTCTTCCCATTCCTAAAAAAGGTAATTTGCATAAAGTTACCTATTTTAGAATTCCATATCTACTTATCTGTGTCGCAAAGTGTTTTGAAAGATGCTCTTTTAAACATGCGTATACTTCTTTTTTTTTTTTTTTTTACCAGTTTCAATCACGATTCCTTCCCGGTCTGTTTTAAGTGCGTCATCGATACGATATGCAAGTCAATGAAGTAATCTCAACATACTTCACTGGGTCTGGCACAGATACTTAATATTTCAACGTTTAACGAATTCTATTCTTCAGCTGCTGAGCATGTTTGAAAACTATCTAAGTAATAGAAAATGGTATTTTTTGTTGTGTAAAACACTTGTTCACGAGAATTTTTAAAAATTATGGTGTACCATAAAGATTTGGTCTCTCTTGTTCTAATTTACGTAAATAGATATTGCAAATGATTCGTCTCTGCATTGTTCATCCCTTCACTGTCGTGAAATAGTGCTGTAATAAACCTACATAAATGGCCCCGAGCAATGGCTTTATAAGTTTAATTAATATACCAGTGACCCTCTATTTACGAAAAGGAAGTAGCCAGTATACATGATATTGTTTAAAAAAATACTTATCTTAAGTGGGCGAATTCTCATCGTCATCTAGGGGCACTAATTTCATCAAATCTCAAATGCAGTGATCAAATTGATAGCATTTTATCAACAGCATCATCTCGAATAGGACGTCTTTGAAACCTAAATTGTAAACGAATCACTCAGATTGTAACTTTAATTTGTACATGTGTGTAAAATATTCGAGGATGGAAGATGCTTAGAAAAACTACATTAGACGTGTTGGAGTCCAGAGTAACAGAGGCTTAGAAAAACTTCATTAGACGTGTTCGAGTCCAGAGTAACAGAGGCTTAGAAAATAAAACACATGACATATTGATCATATTCTTTTGGTCATAACAACATCAACAAAGACTGATGGCACCATTATTTTGGAAGATATCAAGATTGGTATAATCACAAGAAAGCAAACGAAGGCAAAATATCTGAAAAAAATTGACATCTTTAAAACACCACAAGAGTTATCAAGACCACAAAATACTATGTTACAATGTAGAAAATCCCTGAAGAACGACCGGATTAAAAATTTAACAATAATCATCGTCAGTTAAAAGTTCTTTGTGATGTTTATGGTAATTTTGAAAGAATGATCACGCTTCAAGATTTCTGTGTAGCAATCAGATAGATGCTGAACGTGGGGGAGTCAACAAAGATGGACAATGCAAACATCCTAATAAATTTAATCCGGATTTTGTTGTAGATAAAGATAAATTCATAAATTTGCCGAAACATTCGTTTGAAGAGGTACTGAATGCATTTGGATATTTTACAACGTGTTAGGTAATATTGCAAAAACAGTGCACATCGAATGAAAATGCAAAACCTAGAGTGTTCACTCAACACATACCTGTGACAGTTTTAACGAAATAATAGAAGATATTAAAGTTGGGGACTATGGTCTCTTGACTGGAATGTAACCGAAAGTTAAAATAGATAAAAACAATACCGAACACCAGCGATACATATATTTCATTAAGCAAGGATTTGTGGTCCGAAAAAATACCCTGTAGATAAGTTTTGCTACAAAGGACAATCTCTATAGCAAATGACAAAAAATGTAAAGGATGGCAAAATTCATTTGAGACTATGAAATATGTTGGTGCAGTAAAACTTGATTTTTTTTCCCTTCAGATAGAACTTCAATCTACGTGAGTTTTTAATGTTTCAAGAGATTCGATGAAACATCTACACCATGCAAATTAAATTTTACTCATGACTCACCGATACAAGCATTTCTTAACCGATACAAGCATTTCTTACGATTATCAGTATTTGCGAATTTAAAAATTTGGCGATCTACACAATTATTATGTGGAAAAATACTTAATATTGTGTGAGATCATTGACGAGTTTAAAATTGCCTGTATGAAACACTACAAACTTGACACCTTTCACTATTTTGGTGCACCAGGACTAAATCACGACACATGGTTGAAATTGTATGGAGTAAAAGAACGTATTTGACTTTGAAATTTAATTTTACCGCAGTATTTGCAAGTATCATCATGCTGTTGCGAATAAACCAATCAATCCATGCGGCATCGCATCGGAAGTGTTCGTTATTGGAATGACTGGCAGTTTCCTTTAAAATGTGGAAATCTCCGTTATATCATTGACAATTTCTTTTAGACCTGACTCTTTGTTGTAACGGATGTGTTTCTTCTCCTCTTCTCAGTTTCCATACAACTTGAAGACATGCTTGCATCAAAATGTCCATGTAAATAGACTTGCATAACAGCATGCTAATATAGTTACCTGTGAGCTTTATTCTTGAAAGGTGTTTAGCGATGAATTATGGGTAACGTTTTTCTTGTGAAAAGATAAATCAGGTCCCAACACAATATGCACAAGACAAGTTACCCCAAAAATCGTCATGTTCACTTTAGTGTCACCATGGTCTATTAAAAACTCGTAAAAGCACTGGAGATGTTTTAAAATATGTGTGTGTTACTTAATCGATGCGTCAAAGGTGTGTTAGAATGCTTGTAGCACAGGCTGAAAAAAATTTGAAAGTTGTTACGAAGTTTCATTAAAATTTTGCTATTGGATTTAATTTATAATTTTTCTGAAGAGATACAAAATATCATCTGATAGGTAAGAAGACAAGATCAAAGTCACACGAGTCTTTAATAATAGCTTACTGATGCCAAAACAGGAACATCGCAGGCGAGACCACACACATTTACCTATTAAAATGGCACTTTTTAACTACACAAAGTACTTCAAATTGCATTTCCCTTCTGAAAAGTAAAGCAGAAAGGTTTTGGATGAGTGACAAATAATTGAATCTGAACAATAATGGTATTAAAATCTGTTACTCACAATCAATGTTAATTTATCAACTCCACTGAAGAAAAAAGGGGTTCAAAAATAGAACGAGAAGATAAAAAAAGCGCTGATTTGCTTTATTTTTCAGTCTTCATCTACGAGAGTGCCGCTTTGTGCACACAAGTAGGGAATCAGATTTGGTGCATGAAAATGTTTAATAATACCATGATATGTCTACATTTTCATAATTTAATATTAAAATTAATCCAGTGCTGCTTCATTTATCATTTTGCTCATTGCCCCTTTGTCATAATTCTTCAAACTGATGCATGGATAAATTCATCGATCTATCTTCAGACAAACCCGATATGTCAATTTTTTCTTACAACAACGTACATGACAACAAGGGAGTTACATGAACAGAATGAACAGGCCATAGCGGGCGGATTCTCAGATTCAAAATCTCTGACGTCATCCAAAGAGCACGGTTTCACAAGTCCCATGAATAACCTCGAGGAAACCGACACGATACTTGTTTTGCTTATACAGAATGATAGCAGTTTGAACGGATTGCAGCAGATGTTTTAAAAACCCATACAAACAGAACGATTCAATACATTCGCTATCCAAAAGAGATGCAAATGCACTATAGAACATTTATTCAATAAAAGTAAATAACCACATTTTCGAGCTTCATTTTTTGAGGGAACTTCGTAACAAAGTTGAAAATAGAAAAAGCAGGTCACCAATCAATTATTCTGATTCAAATCTTTCACGAAGAAATATTACATAAGACATTGTGGGTCTGAGTTTGTATAAATGCCTAATTTGTACACATTTTAGAAATAGAATATGGGTACACAATCAATGGTGACCTAATTTCTGCATAAACCTTCCATGCCATGATTTCTGTAACACATTTAGAAGCTGAGCGGGGGAAGGTCTGGTGGGGGACAGTTGATCCTCTCCCAATTGCAAGTAAAAATAATGCACATTTAACTGAAAAACTTAATGATGTCCATTTTGATTTATCTAAAGTAAATTACATGAATAATTAAGACGAGGATATTTTATTGTATTGTAAGATTGAATTGAAACTGCTTAGGCGCGCCAGCGGTGAAACACTTCGACTAATTCATTCATTGGCGACTCAGTCTCGAAAGACCATGCGAATAGCGCCCTTGGGGTGTTGTCTGTCTCTGTTGGCATCGTCTGCTGTGACTGTGCAGACCTATACGTGAGTGACAGTCCCTATTGCAGTTGGTGCAGACATACTGGGAAGTCTGCGTTACTGTGTTTGCTGCCGCGTTCTTCTTTCTCTCACGTTTCTCCGCCGCCAACTGGCCTCTCCTCGCATCAGCGACTGATATACCATTGTTTACCGTCAGTCTCCAGGTGCCTCGGTCCTCGGACAGCTCTTCCCAGCCATCGGGTGAAATGTTGCATGCCTTCATGTCCCTCTTGCATACATCCTTGAAAAGGGAGTGAGGGGCGGCCTACTCTTCTCATGCCAGTGGCCAGCTGTCCATATAGGATGTCCTTTGGCAGCCTTCCATCCTCCATGCGTCGGACGTGTCCCAGCCATCGAAGGCGGCGTTTGCTCAGCAGGGAGTACATGCTGAGGGTACTTGCATGCTGCAGGATCTGTGTGTGGAATACAGTCTTGCCAGCTGATTTTCAGGATGCGTTTTGGGCACCGTATATGGAAGGAGTTGAGCCGGCATTCTTGCCTCATGTAGGTACTCCAGGTCTCACTTCCATATAGAAGGGTGATGAGAACGCAGGCCTGGTAGACTTGGACCTTGGTGTGCTCTGTCTGCGCGTTGTTTTCCCACACCATCTTCGTTAGTCGTGCCATGATGGTGTTTGCCTTTCCAAGCCTTCTGTCCAGCTCCATATCAAGCGAGAGAGTGTTGCTGATGGTTGACTACAGGTAGGTAAAGTTGTTGACTGCTTCCAGGGTGACACCGTTGATTTTGGTGGAAGGGGCAATGGTGGTATCTTGCACGCTGAAGCTGATGGTGAGACCAAACTGCATGCAGGCATCAGCAAAACGGTCTTCCAGTCTCTGGAGGGCTTCCTCGGTGTGGGTCACAAGAGCTGCGTCATCGGTAGAAAGCATCTCCCTGATGAGCACAGCTCTCACTTTGGTATTTGAGCCCAGTCGTGCCAGGTTGAACATCCTCCCGTCGGACCTGGTGTGTAGATATATGCCATCCGTGGACGAGTGTAAGGCGTAGGACAGGAGCAGGGAGAAGAAGATACCAAAACGTGTTGGTGGCAGCACGCAGCCCTGCTTCACGCCGCTGTTAATTGGGAAGGAGGTTGAGGAGGATCCATCATACAAGACTGTTTCCTTCATATCTGCATGGAAAGAGATCTTACATAGAAGTTCAAAAAGGCCCTTCCTGCTGACCAAGTCAAAGGCCTTGGTGAGGTCGATGAACATCATGTAGAGTGGTTGACCTTGGTCTCTGCTCTTCTCTTGGAGTTGTCGTAGGGAGAAGATGATGTCTGTCGTCGACCTGCCTGCTCTGAAGCCGCACTGGGATTCCGGGTACACACGGTCCGCCAGCAACTGCAGCCAGTTGAGTATGATGCGACTGTACACTTTACCAACGATGCTCAGGAGCGAGATCTCTCTGTAATTATTACAGTCACTGCGGTCGCCCTTGTTTTTGTAAAGGGTCACAATTGTGGCATCGCGCATGTCTTGGGGGACTGCTCCTTCCTCCCAGCAGAGACAAAGTAGCTCATGCAGTGGTTGAAGCAATGTTGGTTTCCCACGTTTGATAGCTTCGGGCGGGATGCTGTCACTACCTGGTGCTTTTGTCGTTTGGGAGGGAGTCGATTGCTTTGCTGAGCCCCTCTAAGGTTGGCACTTTGTCGAGCTCTTCCATGGTGGGCAGATTCTTTATGCTGCTGAGGGCTGCATCGGTGACTGGCGTTTCTCGGGAGTATAGCTCTGAGTAGTGCTCCACCCATCTGGCCATCTGTTGCTCACGGTCTGTGATCTTCTCTCCCATCAGAGATTTCAGGGGAACGACCCCTTTCACTGTAGGTCCTAGAGCCTTCTTGATGCCACTGTACATACCTTGGATGTTTCCGGACTCGGCACTGCGCTGGATCCCTTCACACAGTTGTTGCCAGCACTCGTTCGCACACTGTCTAGCGATGCGTTGGGTGTTACTTTGGGCACTTCTGAGAGCAGCAAGCGTCCGTTCATTAGGGCATTTTTTGTAAGCTATGAAGGCTTTTCGTTTCTCCTCGATTTGTGGTTCCATCCTTGATAGGAGTGCGTTGAACCAGTCCTGGCTGGGTCGTTCCTTTTTGCCAAACGCGGACATAGCTGTACTGTAGATGGCACCCTTCATGGCTTTCCACTTGGCTGTAGCGTCGTGCTCAGGCAGGTCCTGGAGAGCCTTGTCCAGGGCGGACACATACTCCTCCACCTTGGCGGGGACTGACAACTGCGCAGTGTTTATGCGAGGGCGTCCTTTTGGTTTTGAGCGGTGTAGTGTGTGTGGCTGTAGTCGCACTCTGCTGCTCACGAGGGCATGGTCGGATTCGCAGTCTGCACTGTGGTAGGTTCTGTTGGAGAGGACGTTGTTAAGGGCAGGGCGCCTGGTGATGACCAAGTCGAGTTGGTGTCAGCGACGAGACCTGGGGTGTTTCCATGGCACTTTGTGTTGTGGCTTACACTTGAAGAAGGTGTTTGTGACGCACAGGCCATGTTAGGTGCATTGCTCCAGCAGTCTCTGGCCGTTTTCGTTGGTCTTTCCAGTGCCATGATATCCGAGGCAGGTAGGCCAAGACTCGTGGTCCGCACCTACTCTGGCATTAAAGTCGCCGAGGAGGAATAGTGGTTCGTATTTGGGGTATCCTTTGATCTGTTCGTCCAGCTGCCCATATAATTGATCCTTTGTGTCTTCTGATGACGTGAGGGTGGGGGCGTAGACACTGATGATGTTGACATTACCATGCAGCAGTGGTGAGGCGGATGGACAAGAGACGCTCAGTGCCCCCTGTGGGAGGTTCAACCGAGGCCAGGAGATTGTTTTTGATGGCGAAGCCCACTCCGTGCTGGCGGGGCTCCTCAGGTTCTCGACCCTTCCAGAAGAAGGTGTAGTTTTCCTCTCTGAGGGAGCCACTAGAGGCGAGCCTAGTTTCCTGGGGGGCAGCTATGCTGATATTTAGTCTTATGAGTTCTCTATCGATGATGGCCGTCTTTCTGGTGGTGTCCACTTCTCTGAGGTCGTCGGAGATGCCTGTACACATGGTGCGCACATTCCAGCTTGCAAATCGAAGCGCTGGAATCTTCTTTATTGGTTTCTTGTTTCTTTTGTCTGGTGTGAAATTACCGTCTGCTTGTCATGCTGAACAACGCACTGAGCTCCAGACACCCACTGGAGCAGGCAGACGATGGCGGGTCAACACCTTATTGACCGGGGGCTGCCCAGCTGGAAGCGGGCGATAGTCGGCCAGTGGGACACGATGATCCCTCCCACCGTCAAAGCTGACGCATGGCGCCCCTTCCCTACGCCAATCGGGTTGGACTTATAACCCGTAAACTGTCAGCTTCCATGTTTTTTTCCTCACTCAGTTGCGAGACTGGAGTGTCCTCTCCAGGGCGCAAGCCTGGGCGTGGAGTATGGAGATTCTGAGCTGCCCAGACGTCAGGATCCCCCTCTCGTCCTTGCTGGTGGGGTCCAAAGGAATGCTGAACATGGAGCTACCGGAAGGAAGTCGTAGTCGACACCCAGCCGCCTTGGGGGCTCCACTCCGGATTTTCTGTCTGGGTTTACTCCCGTAGCCTTTCCTTCTTCCGAAGATATCCCCAAGGCAGTGGAGCTATCATCCAATGGATGGGACTTGGTGGGTTTCGAATCAGAGTTTCCTTTGAATCAGAGTTTCCTTCTCCTAGACGAACTGCCTGACAAGGCTAACGAGCTTCATCTGCCCGGGGTTTGGAGTCAGAGTTTCCCTTCTCTTAGACTGGTTGCCTGCCAAGGCTAACGGGCCCAGTCTACCCACCCAGTTATACCGCCGGGCACTCAGTCGCGTCACACAGCAGGCTCTGTGAAAACAGGGGGTCCCGCGTGAAGGTGTTGCTGTGGACACAATAGTGTAGGAGAGGCCATATGCAAGTAACCTCCTACCCAGCAGAGCGAGACAGTGGTCCTGCGGCGATCACTACGCCTGGAAAGGAGAGGCTATGAGAGACGCTTCACTTTCCTTTAGCAAGCGGGACGTCAGGCCCAGGCCTCGCACCCCCCCCCCCAGAAACTCAACTACAATAACGGTATAGGTTGGATCTCCACCATGTACGAGAAACATACTTCTTTAATAATTGGGAGGTATGTTCGCTTTCACCAATTTCGAACATGAGAGTGTAATTGGTTTAGGTTTGCGGTTGCAATTAGAGGAGAATGACACCAGAACCTTGCCAAAGGGCTTGAAATGAGATTGTTCCAGATTGAAGGCCATGCGAATGTACCCGTGCATCGAAATTCTCTGGGGGACAGTTTTGCTAAAACTAACGCTTAAATTCCTTTATGAGTTCTTACACCGTTACTTTGGCCAAAGGGTTCACATCGGGATTCAATTCAAGTGTGCATATGAACCGATCAAAACAGGAAATCCACGTTGATCTGACACAAGAAACTAATGGCCAGCCCCTCTTTTTGCCAGTTCTTTATAAGAGACCGTTGAATCTCGCCCCAGGGAATCAAATCCTCAGAGATAGTTTAGAAAGAAAAAGGTCAAAAGGCCATATAAGGACAAAGATTATAAAATGGATATATAAGATTATAATTAATTTAAAGGAATAACAACATAAAAAGTATCTTGATGTGATGATAAAAGACCAACGGTATAAGCTATTGAAACTGTACCGTTAAATAGCCAACAACACTTTACGACCGATGAATGATGTTCTGTTTGTTCTAATGTTTCTTTTCAAACATTGAATCTATTTAGAGGCAAGTCATAAAAGAGGTGAATGAAACTGTCTTTAATTCAGCTGTACATTCCACACATTTGACGGGGTTGGGGGAGGAGACAAGTCAATGTGAGAGATTTATCAAAACGTGTAAGGTAAAACAGTTGCAATGTAAATGCATCTGATAAAAGATTATATAAATTAGTTTATGGAGAGTGTGAAATAATACACATTTATTACTTGCCTGTTTTATGGTTTTGCTTTATCCACTGCAAGGAATATACGATCTACTGATTTCAGTGTTATGCTCATTTAAAGGTTTCTGAAATCTTGTTGAATCACAGAAGAATATCTTTTTGATGCCAGAGAAAGGCAAATTAATATTTCCCTTCTCTATTATGACTGTTCTTTTTCAGGACACTTACGTTGGTCATATTTTCACCCCCCTCCAAACTCCAAAACACGTAACTTTCAGATATTGACAACGTCGGATTCTTACGAAAATTAAAAAATATGTTTAAAAAGTTCTAAAACAGACACGTAAAATTTATTACAATATAATACATTTAAAATACGTCAATAATTTTAAAGTACACCATGGACAAAGAAGAGTATTGTATTATGATCTAGAAGGTCATCTGATATATGCTAATATAAATAATATATTGCATTGAATCACAGAGAATATAATTAAATACAGTGACTTGAAAGACTCGTAAAAGTGAATTTATTTCCAGAAATCTAGCATTGGTACCAGATTTGGAAAGTTGCAATACTTTGGAAGTGGTGATAACGCGCTAGAAGTAATATCATTGATGGATGTGATAGCGTCCACAGTAGCTGTAGTATTAGAACTGGTCAAAATGGAAGCAGCAGCAACATCAGTAGTATTGGTAGCAATATAAAAAGCGAAGGATTCGGACATGAGTCAGACTAGTCGTAAACCCTTTTCCAGTTTTTCCTCCCGAAGAAAATTGAATCGACGCATTTAGTGACATAAAAAATATTTGCCCCAGGATGTTTTGAAGAATAAAATAGAAAACGACCTATGCAGATGATAGTCTGATGTGTTTTTCAATTTGTTTTAAATGATTTGCGGTCTAATTTTAGAAATCGTTTCTTTTTCATTATTGTTCGTCATGCCAACATATTAATGCTATTTCAGCAGTCTCAAAACAAAATATGGATTAACAATCTTTTCTTTAAAATATGAAAACATGTAGCTCAAAAATACGAGACTCATTTTGTTGTACATCGGCGGCATAGAAAACAACTTAAATTTGAAATCCTTATACATAATGTCTTCGAGTGATTTCAGGAATCATTTTCATACTTGTCCCAATTTAGAAGTATAAAGATAACTCGTTAGTATGCAAATGAAATAGGGAACTCAGTAAAATACGTTATAGTCGTAATGATAGACTGTTTCTCCAAACCTTTAAACGAATGTTGGCATTCCATCTTGAGCACAAAACATCTAAAAATAAGTAAAATAACGATTCTTGGTGAAGATTACAGCAGGTGTTCGATAGCAAGATGCCCTACTTAGTGGACTGTTCCATGGAAAATTATATTGTGTTTTGGGGTAGTTCCAGGGCAATTTCTGGTGTTTATTAGACTGTTCCAAGGAAATATCTGTTGTGTTTTTTGGGTAGTTCCAGAGCAATACCCGGTATTTATTAGACTGTTTCAGAGCAATTTCTGCAGGCTAGTGGGTTGTTCCAGAGAAAATTCCCTGTTTATTGAACTGTTCCAGAGCAGATGCTGCTTTTGATTGGGTTGTTGTAAAGCACATTAGGTAGATAAGATTTTGCCACTATTGTATCGTTTTTATATGCGGACGATTACATTTTTTATATTCGGAAGCACTATTTTGAATTAGATATGAACTGCATTAGGTTGCAAAACTAGGTTTAACTGGATTGTGTCAATAGAAGCAGATTTCCATTATTCTTTTCCTGTCTAAAACACCATACAAATGGGGTGTATTTTACACGTGTAAACTTTCAGGTCGAACTGTATCTTTCGTGAGGCAATATTACTCACCCTCTCCTCCCAAAAAACCCCACCTGTCTTACCGCCAAAAACGTCTAATTATTTGTTTTGAATGCAGATGTTCTTTTATTTTATATTGAAAACTAGCTTATACATAATGAAATGTAGTTTCCTTGTGGATTTTAAAGACAGCTAATCCCAAAATGAATTCATACCGTTAATTATCTATGCCAGGAATTTTTATTAAAGGGAACGTTTGCGTATATTTTATTGAATTCTGATATAAAGAGACTGTTTAGACTGTTTACGAATATTTTATTGAAGTCTGATATTTAAAAAAACGATAAAACGACCCACTTTTCATTACACCATTAAACGTTATGGGCTTGTGTTGGTTGCAGAGATGTGAAGTAAACTGTAGCAAAGTTCTAGTGCTAGACAGATATGAAATTTAATGTACTTTTGTACCGTCTTAAACCGAGTGCAAAATGATTATGCGTTCCTAGTTATGCCATTTACAACAGACAAATAAAATTAACAAACCAGTTCGTGTATCATTGAAAACAAACGGAATCAGTGCATACCCGTAATAAGAAGCTCATAAAATGACTTTATTACCTGCAAAATGTGATTTAATTTCGATGTATGTAGAGCCCCTGGTGTACAGAACACTGTGATCATGTACATTTTCCTTCTAGGTTGTGAAAAAGAACATCACCAAACAGCATCTGATTTCACTTACTCTCACTCCAAAATATATATTTCGAAGCAGACGATACCATGTGTATCTTGGCAGACGACACACCTGAAGATATGTAACAATCTAACGCTGCCCTTGAACACCTTTGCTAAATCAAAGGTTCCTTGACAATTACCAATGAAATATGCTTTCCACCATTTATTTATCTCCAATCCATTTCTAATGACATTTCAAATAACAAAGCTTTTGTCACTTAGTTGCACACTGTAACAAAGTATAATAGTCACAGATAGAAGTGTAACACAATTTAACTTGTTTTCACAGAAACAAAATATTTTATTTCAGATGCAGGGTAGTATTAACTACGCCATCTTATGAGATGAATAAGTGCATACCATGGATATTTCATTCGGCCACTTTTGATCCCAACCGGACACCGAAGGCCTGTTTCATCCACATTCGGACACTTTTGATCCCGGCTGTACCGGACACCGAAGGCATGTTTCATCCACATTCGGACACTTTTGATCCCGGCTGTACCGGACACAGAAGGCCTGTTTCATCCACATTCGGACACTTTTGATCCCGGCTGTACCGGACACCGAAGGCATGTTTCATCCACATTCAGACACTTTTGATTCAGACTATAGCGAACAATGAAAACATGTTTCATCCACATTCAGAGACTTTCTATTTCGACTGTAGCAGACCTAGATAACCCACATTCAGATTGTAGCACGACAACAAAATCCATAATAGTTAGGACTGTATTCAAGACAACATTACACTTGTTTTCTTCTTAGTTTTCAGTTTTAAAGTTTAGGACGATTTCTTGCTGACAGAAGCACACATGCAAATTTTGAACTGTGGACAAATATGTGCAGCCTAAGATCTAAACTGGCATAAATCTAAACTTGTATGTTTTCATTCCAGATGATTTTTGAATATTGTTTTTCTTTCCAAAGATAAAGTTAAATATGAAGGTGGATTGCGCAATGATATAAATGTTACGGATATATGTATCTTCTGTTTAATTTATAATATAGTTTTATTTAAGTCATTTTGGATGATGACACTTATATTGCAATTGTTATAATTAGTGGTCGGCTAGCACTACAGTAAAGTACGTGTATACGATGTTGTAGTAACCTCATTCGTAAACCAAGGCAGATCTCTAAGGTCAGTTCAACAACTACTCAGGTCAAATACGCCACGCATTAATTTGAATAAAGATCACGTAAACGTCGCGCTAAAGTAGGAGTGTATTTGTCCAGTAGGGCTATCATGCACGCCTAATTGTTGATTGGTTCAACAGTTTGAGAAGGTCAGAACTATTTGAGTTATTTTGAAAAACTGCCATTGAATGGTTGGAGAATCTTTTAGGAAATCGGGTTCTGTTGATTTGGTGCGTATATAGAGACTACATAATGCAAATATGCACCACATAGACTATTCTTCAGTCTATATCAAATCTGTAAGAGTCGTTGAAAAGGAATAGTGATTTATTTATAATAATTGTTCGATGGATTTAGGAGAGTGGAAAATCTTTAATTTAAACTGTCAGGACCTGTTGTAAACTGTCAGGACCTGTTGTATTACGTGAATTTATTCAAGGACTTTTAATATTTAAATAATTCTAATAGATTAAGTGAAACTTTAAAGGACTTTCGGATAACTGACTTTCAAGGGATTACCTTGAAGTGAAAACATTGGAGTAAGAACTGCGATTCTTCAGTTCTGTTAGCACGAAATCACATAAATACATTAGAACCTTTATTCGGAATACCCTTCGACAGTTTCTGGATTAGTGAGAAATTGATAATACACCTTAAGATAATATGCTAGGAATTCATTAATAGTACGTTATTTTTAATTCTTTCACTTTGGTTTTATATCTTATTTAATTAAATTTATGTTTTTAAAAAATTGAAAGCTTGTTGGGTTCACTTTATCTTGTTACTTCAGTTTGAGCCCTTAGACGAAAAATAAATCAGTAAGAAAATGTATAAGTTGACAATTATTTATTAATATTTACTTTACCATAAAGATAAATATTTCTTTTACTCAGATTTCTCAAATACTTCTCGGACGCTTTGAATCAATTTCCCAATTAGCAAAAATACAAGCTGTGTACATTATTTCCAAAAATTGATAATATAATTTGATCCCAGCTTAATTTATTGCTGTTGTCAAAGAATAATATTTAATTTTGACAATGATCCGATTAATATAACTGTAGTTTTTTAGTATTACTCTTTAACTCGGACATTTTATGAATTTATCTAAAGTATCTAAGAGGTTTTGAGTAGACCTTTAGTTGCCGTCAAGAATTATTTGCATTTCTTCTGCATCAACTTGCATTCATCATCATTGACCTTTTATTGAACGATTTTTGCTAACCATCCGTCCCAAAATGTATACACAAAGAATAACACTGAATGCCGAGATCGGGCCTCCTTGCTCTCGTTCTGTTATTAAGTGGTGAACAAATAGATATGAAGTCGTTTTGTACAAAACATAACGTGGCACCATTATGCAATAATTGTATCCATTTAACTAATAATTCATCAAACTGAAAATATCAAAGTGTTTTGATAAGAAAAGCTTTAGGAGAATGTTGAAAGCACTATCGAAATCAATAGATCTTATTAGTGTGAATCTATTTGACTGTTTAGTTTCGAAAGAAGATCAAAGGTAATTCGTATATATTCACCTATAATCTACCCAGATAATTGATTAACGTATCTATTACTGTTTTGGTTCTTTTAAGTAATGTGGGAAGATACCATCTTATACACAACTTTCAATAGAGATATGAGCCTCCTTGTGACTATGCGGGCCTTACCGAAGGAATATTCATTAAGAACTCTGGGTGGGTATTTTGGTGAAATCTGAAAGCGGATTAGTAGTGTACGGGGGCGATGGAGACTCTTAAGGGAATCCTGTGTTAAATTTTACAGTGCATACGGAGAAATTAACATTAGGCTGCCATCTCGCAATGTGTATTGTAACAATGTAACAATATGCATCAATCTGCCCTGTAACTGATGTACAATGTTGCGATATACGTTTCACATAACGGTGATAGTGGTTTTGTTTACAATATGAGATTAAGGGGCGTGTTGGGAAATTAATAGAGGGGGTCGAGTTTAATTTTTACTTAATAAGGGGTATCATAGGGACGTTATAGAGAAGCTAATTTCGTTTATAAGAGATTTAAATTCTATTTATTTTATTCCTATTCCTTTACATCCTACCCTCTGTCGTCATTAATTAAGACATTATAGTAATTCCAACGGCCTTTTAAAGTTGTTGCAAACAGACAGATTCAATTCATCATGTTAAAGGGATGACGTAACATGGCATTTTAGTTAAAGGATAGATCAACGCATAACGTTACACTGTCCCTACTTAATACAGAATCCCGTAAGAGGCTCGATCGCCCCATGATAATACTTGGAGTATGGATCGAAATGAAAAGACAAGTTCCTTTCGTGCTATTTTTATACATATTTCGAGATCTGCGTTCTTTTGTGTAAATTGCTCAATCATTACAACGGCATTCATCACAAGAAAATAGGGAACGGACAAAAGACGATAAAACAAGTATATTAATAAGTAAATGTTGTCTTTATAACGAACTATTCAACTTTCCACTCCGACAATAATATTCCGGGAAACATACATAAACGTTAAACTGGTATATTAATTTTTACAACCACATTGTCATTTCTTGAAATATTACTTTTAATAAGCAGACGTATGTCACCGAATAGTATATAAAGACGTTCTTGATACAGTGTAGAAAATGTGAGTTAAAGAACTGCAATAAATATTTGATATTAAATACAGTTTTATAGTTCCGATTGGTTTTTCTTAGTTATTCATGCTTGTTTCAAAATGACGAGTGAAACACGAGATTCCGTCCAATGTAGGATAATCTTCTTTATAGTGACATACTCGTTACAACAACAAAATGACTGGAAACGAATTGTATAGTTTCAACGAGAGTTGACGGTATGTTCATAGCATATCATTGAAGATGCGCTTACATGACTTTTCTATACAATTTCTTTCCATGTTCCATTGCAACGTTTTTGAACAGCCCTTCCTCTATGCTGCAAGTCATGTTGCTAACATATCACACATGTTGTAAGTTGGCATTTAAAAATAATTAAAAAAATTCCTTTCAACTATCAAGAAAGGCATAAGGGGGAACATTTCAAAAGCAAATTTCATATATGCAGTAGCTGACCTCGTTTAAAAGGACGACCTTACATAAATTGCATCAACTATTGTGAAGGAATTAATGTAGAACGTGAAGAAAGATCTGAGAAGGGAGATGGCTGTACAATGTTGAAGGGTAGTAAAAGAGAGGACAGGAGAGTTGATGGACAGCATTGGACTTTGAAAATCACCAATTGCAAGGAACATTACAAGAGGCAACGATTTTATTTTATTATTGTCCCTAGTTAGTCCCAATCATGGGTGCAGTCGCGGTAATGGACACTTGCAACAATGTTGCAAGTGGCTGACCTAAATCGGGCGGAACAGCATGGCCAGGGGTCGACATGAATACGGTATACTGTAGGGACAAATAGAGACATAGACATAGAGACGTGGTTAGAGACAGGGTTATATACAAAGAAAGAGACATATACATATAAAACAAACACACATACACAGACAAACACACATACACATACACACAAGCGTACGGTGCACGTACGTGCTGACACATACGCATACAAACACACATACATATATTTATGAACATAAAAAATCGACTTAAAATTTTAAATGCAAGAAAGTGAATCTTTTCGCGTCAATAGAGCGGGCATGAAAAGGGACTTTGGGTTTCTTCTTCTTCTTCATCATCTTCTTTTTCTTCATCATCATCATCTTCTTCTTCTTCTTCTTATTTCTGTCTTCTTGTCTTCTCCTAAACCAACCTCTTATTATCTTCACAACATTCTTTTTCTTCTCATCCTTTTTCTCATCTTCTTCTTCCTTTCTATCTTTCTTTCCATCTTCTCATCCTCTCTGTGTTCTATATTTCTTCCTTTTCTTCTTTTTCTTGCTTAATTAGTTCTCTTAGCCTTTCCTTGGCCTTTCTTATCTCCATTTTGAGACGGTGTGGACTATAACAACCATCCTCCAATCTTATAAACATGTCCTCCACCATCCCAATGTCATCAACCACTTCCTGCAGCTTGTTCATTTTGTCCAAATGGTTGCTTGTCATTTTTTATTTAATGTTGAATGGCGCGAAAGACGAACGCTGCATTTTATATGTCTCAGACACGGACGTGAAGGAAAACATCCCCTCACACCAACTACCCATATCACATACCAAACAACTGATTGTGATATGAGTGCTAACCTAAAATAAATTTTATACAAAACAATACTAATAGCAACAAAACCCACTTTTTTCTATCAGTACATAGTGGGTACAAAAATTATGCAGAGACAAGGTAGTGCAAAGGAAAATTGTGCAGGGACAAGGGCATTATGCTAAGATAAGGTGAATAATTAATTGTTCGAGGGGGGCGGAAAAATAGCCTCATCTCCCAACGCTTTCATGCACACGGAGTATGCTACTTAGTTGTGTCCGATTTCGGGATAATGTAATCCCACGGGACAAACGCTGAGCGGGAATAGAAGCACCCATATTCATAGTAAGCTTTCTGTATCAATTGCTTCGCTTTTTGGGGGATTACACCCCACTTATAGCGATACCCAAGTAACGTGATGGCACGTTAATCGGGCTAATAGATTTAATACGTGCTAGAATAGTTTGACTTAATGTCCGGTTGAGGGTAGGACGGTGGGGGAATAAATAGGAAGTGAGTAGTTTGTGACATCCAGAGTTAATTTAGATCCCAATTCTAGAATAAATAGCGTCTTGATGAATTTTGAAAGATTGTATATGTACTGTTGGATATAAAGGAAAGAAGGAAAAGAATAATAATAATAATAATTTTGTAAAAATTATTTATGTATTAAGTTTATTTTAATTTTTTTAAGTTGGTATTATTTTCATAGGGTTTTATTTGCATCATTTGATAGTTTGTGGTTCTAAGTGGAATGAGGGAATAATCATTAAGGGTTACATTTTTCATTTTTTGCTAATTTCTGTTAGTAAAAGTAGGATATTATTTGATGTGAAATTGATGTTAAGGTTACTGGGCGACAGGAAATATGGGTAGGTTGTTAGGTGTCTTATACGTTTTTGATTTGTCTTAAAGATTTCGCGTTGTGCAGGATATTTTGCTGCACTCATTAAATGCATGGTGTAAATCTTCTAGTGTAGGATAATGCGGGCAATTAACGCCTCCAACATTGTTAATATGAACCTATTTTCAGAAACTGCTGCCCATTAATGTATTTCCAGTTTTGATTCTGTTTTTAACTTTCTTTCTCTGTTTATTGGCCAGAGGAGGCGCTTTTGTGTTCCTGAATACTTCCTTTTATATAAAGTGGACTGTGCGACCTTTTTGTACTATTGTCCCATTCCTGCTGCCATTTCAGTAGAATTTTATTCCTGATTATGCTATAGTATTCTTTGCAGCTGTACTGGAGTATGATATGGTTGCTATCTTGAAGTTTGTTTTTAGCTGATTGGTCAGCTTTTTCGTTTCCTAGGATGTTGATATGGGGTGGCACCCACATACATTCGATTGTCCTGTCATTGTTTTCTATTTGCCTCAGTGATAGAATGGTCTCTTTTACGAAATTGTCACGGCAGGTGGAAAAGCCGGATTTCAGTGATTTAAGACACCTAGCGAATCACTGATAATAAGAACGTTTGCGAATGTTTGTGGATTTCAACCATTTAATGGCTTCAAGTATGGCCCATAATTCTGCTGTGTAAATAGAGCAGTTATCTGGGAGTCCTGATTCAAGCTCTATGTCCTTTTCGTTACCAATATAGCGGCTGATGGTTTGATAGGATCCTTTGTTTTTGATCCATCAGTGTAAATCTTAATATAATCTTGATATGATGTTTCTGTGTTACAGAGTATTGTCGATCTTATCTCTAGAGGTATGTCATTTTCAGGTCCAAGCCTGGTTGCGCTTAAATTTATATGCAATGTGTTGCATGTCCATGGTATGGGAGCAGGGTATGCGATTTGTTGAGCTTGTATGTTTGCAATTTCAAGATGTTTGGTTAATTCGTGAATCTTCTTTCCTCCTGGTGTTTCCGAGACTAACTTACGTCTGAAGGGCATGTTACATTTTGCTACACAGATCTTGGTTGGGTGTGAGTCTTCATGAATCGATAATCTGGACGCATATCTTAGTAATAGTTCTCTTCGTAGACGAATGGGGGTTCCCCTATTAAGATTTGTATTTCCTCTCTTGTGGTATTTTTATGCACACCTGTACATATGCGAAAGGGATTTTGCTTGAATGTTGTCTAGTTTTTTAAATATAATAAATACGACTTCAACGAGGCATACACCTGGCATCCACAATCGAACTTAGATCTCATTATTGATCTGTATATGATTAAGAGGGTATCCTGGTCTGCTCCATTTAATCCTTTAATGTTTTTGGAGGAGGTTCAAGTCCAGGCTACATCTTCTAATAAGCTCCTGGATATGATATTTCCAGGTGAGATGCTCATCAAAGTACATACCTAGCAATTTGGTGACTTTTTCAAGTTTAATTTGTGTATCTTGAATGTATAGGATTGGATAATCTATTTTGGTCTTGGTTCTAGGTGTAAATATAATCCCTACCGTTTTTTCTTTTGAGATTGCGAAACCCCATTTATCAGCCCACTTTCCAATCTGATTTAAGCTCGATTGGATTTCGCTAATAATTTTGTTGCTGGCAGAGTTCCCTGCCCTCCATATACCGCTGTCGTCTGCAAATTGGGAAAAATGTATTTTATTTGGGTCGACACTGCCTTGTGGAGTGCCATTTTCTAATACGTGGCTGTCCGAATATTGGTCCCCTATTCTTGTCCTGATTTATCGACCGGCGAGGAAGGTTGATACCTACTTGTGCAAACGGCCGTTTATACCGTAGTGGTTTAGTTTTGCAATTAGGCCATTTGTCCACACTATATCAAAAGCTTTCTCTAAATCAAGCAAAATCGCTATTAGATTGCGGTCGCATTTTCTATTAGCATTACTCGATTCCAGCCGGAATAATTGATCTAGTGTGGACCTTTCGTTGCGAAAGCCGCTTTGATATTTTGAAATTAGGTTGTTGCATTTCAAGTGATGTTTAAGCCTGTTGTTGATCATATTTTTCGTCACTTTACATATGGTGTCTGTGAGTGAGATTGGCCTATATTAGTTTATTTCTGTCGGGTCTTTTCCTGCTTTTGGAATTGGAATAACTATTGCTTGTTTCCACTTGTAAGGGATTTTTCCGGTTTTCCTGGAAGTGATGATTAGGTCCAGCATAATAGTCTCCATATTTTCCGGTAGGTTCTTGTAGAACTCGTATCTTAGGTTGCCTTCACCTGGTGAGGTTGTTTTTTTTATATATTCTCAGGGCAGTTCTCCATTCACGTATGGTAAACCACAGGTTTAGAGTACTGTAGTCGGTAAATAGTTCTGGGTATTTCTTCTCCACAAGTTTCCGGTGGGTTTGGAACCGAGCAGAATGCTTTTTTACTGCTGCTCATCTCTGCAAAATGTTCTGCTAACAGGTTAGCTTTATCCTTATTGGAAATTGCTCCGGTTATATTTGGCGTAGGTTGAGTTGATTTTCCTTTGCCTTTATTCGGGTCCATAGCTGCTTTGCATTGCTTCTATAGTCCAGAGACGAGCAGTATTCTTGTCAGCTGTTCAGCTTTGCGGTGTGGATAGTGCGTTTGGCTGCTTGTTCCTTGCCTTTGTATATTATAAAATCCGAGGAAAGGCCGGTATGTTTGAACTTGTTCAGGGCCTTTATCTTTTCCTTAAGGACTTGTTTACATTTCTCTTTCCGCCAAGGTACGTTTTTTATATGTGGATATTTTTTTCTCCCGTTTTGGGAACGCTTAAGGCAGCCGCTGATGAGAGCGCATCTATTGCATTCTGGTTATATTTACTGATATCCACATCTTGTATTTCTGATAATTTTATATCTTCAAGTGTAGTCCTAAATGTGAGCCAGTCTGCCTTATCTAATTTTCATTTGGGTACCATAGCTAAGTTAGTGATAGGGATAGTTAGGTTTAGGGTGATTGTTATTGGGAAATGATCACTTCCTATTGTACTGGTTTGGTCCACTTCCCAGTCTGCTATTTCAGCTAATTTGGGTGTAGAGATAGTTAGGTCTATAGTTGTTAACGAGCCGTTTTCCGGTTAATTTTGTACAAGATCTGTTATTCAAAATGACTAAATTTGTACTAAGCACCCATTCTTCTATTAGCTTTCGTCTTTTATCCATATGACCCCCCATCTATCGCTATGGGAATTAAAGTCTCCACATATGACGTAGTCTATATGATTATTTGTCAATTGTTGATAAGTCTTGATTGAAGTGGGAGTTATGATCCCTGGATCATAAACATTGCAAATTTCAATATCAGTGCGTCCTATATAAATTATTGCAGACTGAAATTCAAGCGAATCTAAGTTGTTAGACTGGTTGGGTCAATCATAACGTTGTTTTGGGAATAGAGTCATCAACATAAATGGCTAATCCCCCTCTGTTTTTTCCATTTGTTCTGTTTTGTAAATAACTGGTTGCATAACCTGGGATTTTTGGTGTGAATATAGTAGCGCTAGATAGGTATGTCTCTTGCAGTCTGGTTTAAATTTTTGTTTAGTTAATTTGATTATTAATTCCGGATTGTTCTTAATTAATCTGCAGCAATTCCATTGCCATATGATTAATGATTGCTTCTTGTCCTTATCATCTTTTAATTCTGATCGTTTATTAATAATATTAGGATATATTATATAAGGAGCATTGGGAGATAAGTTTGTTTAGGTAAATATGCTTATATATTATGGTATAATTCAGATAATATTCTATACGTGGGATGGGTTGGTGTTAAATTATTATGGGTTATATGTTTGATACCCCCTATAAATTCTACAAAATACTTAAACATAACGCTTTGCGGGAAATGGTTTATTAAACTAACATCATTTTTATTGGTGACCTTGTTACCATCCGAACTGCTTGTTGTGCTACATGTTGTAACCGTTACCTGAGGTAACGTTTGTGTGGGTTCCTATTTTTGGTTTGGGTTTGCATTGCTACAGCTTATGACTGGTTCCTTAGGAAATGTTTGTATATTTTCATATCACCTGTTCTCTTATTTTTATTGTCATTGTATTGTATGTTGAGTCCTTGGTGATATTTTCGTGGAGTCAATTAGTATGATTGAAGTTGGTTGGATTACCATTGCCTGCGTTAATTTTCCTTGCTTAAATTTTCTCACTGAGGATTTGGTCATTTGATATGACATATTATTCGTCTCCATTTGGTGGATGATTTCTTTTTCTCTGGTGGTATACATACACTCATCGGCAGTCCGCGCCCCGTATTCCTTGATATGCACACTTGCCGCCATGTTGGATGCCACAGGTATTGCACCTTGTTTTGTAAGTGCATGTTCGTGGGTGGTGTCCCATGCCTTACAATTGCTACAAAATCTGGGTTTAACATAATCCTCCAGTTTATAGTATTGCTCGCTGTTTCTAAATTTAACAAGGAGGGGTGTTGTTGTTGAGAATTCCACACGTATTGATGAGGTTTTTGTCGTTGTGTTGCTAAAAATTATACAAGTATTAATGAGGTTTCTTGTCCTTGTTTGTTCTTTATCCTAATTGACATTTTGATGTTATCTCCTTTCTTTATTAGTTCTTCTGTAATTTCGGCATTGGAATATTGTATGTGTCTTCTGCTTAGCTTGAATACGTTTTTGTATGTACAAGTTGGTGCAGATTCCTTCAGAGACCTAACTTGTTCTTTTCTGGTTTGGTTAGGATTTTCCTTTTTGCCCTGGTTGTCGTTGGGTGACCTGGTGATACAGGTAGTGTGCTTGGTTACTGACATCCTTATGGGACAAATTTGGTCAATTTACATGCATTTAGCTATTTGTTGTAGCGTGCTACATCATACTGCGTGTTTTGGTCTTATTAATATATTTTTTCCTCCTTGTGCTTTGGTTAAATCTGTAGCAATAGTTCTAGTGCTAAGATTAAGTACCTGGGAACCATTACTCGTGATAAATATTGTATGTTCCCTGGGGTGGTATTTCCTGGTTTGTTGATTATGGTCTTTTTGTCGTTTTGGATATTTCAGCTCCATTGCTGTGATCCGTGGATTTGCTGGCCACTGTAGGGTTCCTGTTTTACTCTCCTTTGGTAATACTGTCCAATTATTTTAAAGTGTCATCGGATTTTGGCTGGATATCTGGTTCTTTACTTATTAAGTTACTTGGGATAGTTTTAACCTGGTTTTTTTTCTTCTTTTTTCCGTAGTTGTCGACTTGGCCTTGGGTTGAACACTCAAAGGTTGTTTTCCCTTGTCAACATATTTAACCACTTTATCTACTATTGGTGCTGTTGGTGGTGTGGTTTGTTTTGATGTGGTGGACTTAATGATGCATTGAGTTTTTCCTTTTTGATATCCTCTTGCTCTTGGTAGTATTTTAGTACTTTTGCTGGTCCAGGGATTTGGCTGCTGTGTAGGACTTCCTTTTTCATTGGGTGATTCTTTTCCTTCTCTGAGTCCAATGTCCTTTTTGTAGGGTTTTCTGTTTCCGGGGCTACATTAACCGTTGTAGTTGGCTCTGGAGTCTCGGGTGGTAGGGATATGTTTGACTTAATCACATCAGCGTAGGTTCTCACTGGTGACGTTATTCTAGCCTTTACCAGTATCCCGCATTACTATTATGTTGTAAGTAATGGCTGGGGTAGGTCCACCAATTTACATTCTTTCATTTCTGTGACTATCTTGATTCTGGGTTTCTTAGAAGGGCTGCAAAGAAGTTTTTCTAAGGCGCTTGGTTGGTCTATATTCATAGGGATAGTTGGGTTGCGCACTTGGTTGGCCTTCTCTACTGAATTTCAGTTGGTTGGATACATTCGGATGGTATCATCTAAGTTATCGTTGTCTTGAAATATACCGCTTCCATAAATGGATAAATATGGTTTATCAGAGGGAGACGGCATAGAAACTACAAACTCCAAAGCTCTTTCTATAACCATGGGGACTTTTGGACTGGATTAAAATTCTCCCATAATGACGCGAAAGTCACTAGATGAGGCTGGAGTGGTGGTGAAGGTGTTTTTCCTGATATTAGCATCACCATCTTTATTAATGGGGACAATTACTGGGGAGCTGGTAGGGGCAACTGAGGGGGATGAGTTTGTTTTTCCATGTTCAAAATCTTATTGGTTTTCCTAATAGTGTCTAACTGAGCTCATATTAATCTTTTTCCTACTTTGCGACATTTCCAATAAGTGCGAGTTCAATCAACCTACTTTTCTATATGTTGCTATTCTGCATTGCTTATATACCCATGGTGCCGTAGTGAGTGATGGGTGCAGGTGCAGCATCAGCCCGCGTTTCGCGGTACGCACCCTTACTTGGGCGGTAAACCGTATACTACCTCCGCACCCACTTCCCTACCTGTTTAAGTGAATGAAACTAGCGGTTGGGTGCTTGGGTTGAATGAGAGGTTATTATGTAGGTATGTAGGGTTTATGAAATGTCAAACCAGTCTGAATATAATGTGCAGGGTTATATCTTGCCAATTTTATCAATTTGCCTGAGGAAGACTAACATGGCCTCATTTGTTTGATTGGGATTATGATTATTTTGATAGAGTAGTTCGGGGTAGGTACATGATGAGCCAATTTTATTTAGCGTAGTAGATAATTTTTTCCTTTGTTCTCTATATCTCGGGCATATGTTGAATACATGTCGGAGGTCTTATCATTAATGCAATTGGGACATTTTCCTCAATTAACCAGGACATATTTCCCCCATACTACCTGCAAGTAGGGTTTTTCCTGTTTTTATTCGTTTCATGATCCGTTGATGATGTTTGGTGTTAGTTGATGGTACTTTGATCTTGCGACTCACTGTTTTTTTGTATCGAGTACAGGGTGCGCATGTATCCCATTTGATTTGCCATTTAGAAGCGACTTTGTATATCTTGCTATATAATTATGGGACGCTGTAATCTATTAGGGCCGGTTCTGGTTCGTTGAATTGGTTTTTTGCTGTTAGGTCGGCCCTGTCATTGCCTGGGATATTAATATGGGACGGGATCCACATGAATTCTACAATTTGGTCTTGTTTTTCCACATTGTTAAGTAACAAGTTTGTTTCTTTTAAGAGGTTTTCACGCCCCTCTGAATTTTCTGTTTCCAAGGTTTTTAATACACTAAGTGAGCCGCTTATTATTAATGTTTTCTGGAATTTCTGTTGGTATGCTGTCTTCAGTGCTTCAAATATGGCCCAAAATTCGGCTGTATATATTAATTAATTGGGAGTCTGCTTCCTATTTCCTTATTCAATTCCGGCATAGTGAGTACTTCAGCAGTTCTGTCTGGGTTGTTTGATTTTGACCCATCTGTGTATATCTTGACGAATTCCTTATAAGAATTGTCTAATATAGTCAGGATCTTTGATCTTATTTCTAATGGTTGTTCTTCTTTGGATCCGAACGTTATTGCTAAGGTGTTGATATTAGGTATTTTGCTTGTCCATGGTGTGGGGTCTGGATATCGTGTTCGTTCTGCATGAAAGCAGTCGAGTTGTAGTTCTCTACATATTGAGTGAATCTGTTTCCAAGATGGTGGGACGAGTCTCTGGCTAAATGGGATGTTTCATTTGTTAATGATGTCCCTTGTGGGATGGCTGGGGTTGTGTATGGAGATTCTAGCAGCATATCTTAATGTTAATTCTTCTCTTCTTAATGTTGAGGACGTTTCGCCTGTAAGAATCAGTCGTTCTTCTCTGGAGGTACTTTTTAGTGTGCATGTACGCAGATCTGTAGCTTGGATTATGTAAAGGCGCTTGAGGTGAGATGGTTTGGCGGAAGCGTAAATCTGGCATCCATAATCCAGATTGGATCTAATTAAGGCCATGTAGAGTGTTACTAATGTGTCTTGGTCTGCACACCATTGTAAACCTTTGATGTTTTTCAGGAGATTTAGGTCTCCTTTACTTTTGCGTACTAATTCAGTGATGTGATGTTTCCATGAGAGGTGCTGGTCGTAATACATACCTAAAAAGTTTGCAACTTTGTCAAATTTGATGAGTTCGCCTTGATCGTATAGGTTGGGGATTCTATAGTGTACCCTTTATGGGGGGGGGGGGGAGGGGAGGGAGCGGAATAGTATTCGAGTTGTTTTTCCTTTTGATAGTTTGAAATCCAATTTGTCAGCGCATTTGCCAATGTGGGTTAAACTGGCTTTCAGTTCAGCAATCAAATGTTGGCTGCGTAGGTTTCCCGCTTTCCATTTGCCACTTTCGTCAGCAAATTGCGATAGATCAATTTAATGATACTAAATAGAGTAGGGCTTAATACAATTCCTTGGGGGGTGCCATTCTCCAGCACATATTCGTCTGAAAATTGAGCACCTGTTCTAGTTCTGATATGTCTATCTTTTAAGAAGTTTTTTTAAAATCCATTTATGCATGTG
Organism: Sinohyriopsis cumingii; assembly: GCA_028554795.2. Classification (NCBI taxonomy): domain Eukaryota; kingdom Metazoa; phylum Mollusca; class Bivalvia; order Unionida; family Unionidae; genus Sinohyriopsis; species Sinohyriopsis cumingii. The sequence goes on along the minus strand of CM068838.1, from coordinate 116,016,516 downwards.
GCCGTTGATGCCATAGTGGTTCAATTTGGCGATATGACCATTAGAATAAACTAGATTAAATGCTTTCTCGTGGTCTAGAAATAGCTATGAGATGTCGATCGCATTTTAGTTTATTATTGAAAGCTAGTTTGATGCGAGACTCAAGTTTTATTAGTTCGTCCAGGGTTGATCTTTTATTGCGGAAGCCACTTTGGTTTTGTGAGAGAAGATTGTTACTTTCAATGTGATGTTTAAGTCTGTTGTTTATTTAATTGTCTCTAATCACCTTACATATAGTATCGGTGAGGGAGATTGGTCTGTAAGAGGTTAGTTCTGTGGGGTCTTTACCAGTTTTAGGATCGGGACAAGTATAGTTTGTTTCCATTTTTGGGGAATTTGTCCTGTCTGCCATAATTGATTAGTTATAAATGATTTCTTCAATATTAGGTGGTATGTTCTTATATATTTCATATCCTAGATTGTATTCTCCTGGAGAGATGGATTTCTTGTTTCTAAGGGCTGATCTCCATTCGTCTAAGGTGAAAAGGTCGTTTAGAGGAGAATTCTTGGAGTCTAGGTCAGTAAAGAGGTAGGGATATTTCCACTCTACTGTTGCTTTGTGTGCATGGAATTGAGCTGAATGGTTATCGTTCTTGCTCATTCCAGCGAAATATATTGCTATATATTCTGCTTTTTCGTTGTTAGTTGATGCATGCATCCTTGATATTTGGGATACTGTTACTACTGTTGCCTCGCATTTCTTTTATGTTGTCCTAAACCTGCTTGGAACTGCATTGCTTGATTTCAATGTAGAGCAATAATTTTGCCAAGATGTTTCCTTTGCTCTTTTGATAATAGTTTTCGTTTGCTTTTCGTTTGTTTTGTAGTCAGTGTAGTCAGTTGATTGTCCTGTGTGAGGAAATTTATTGAGGGGTTTCTTTTTCTCCTCGTTATAGTTTTGCAGTCGTCATTCAACCATGGGATTGGTTGTTTTGTATTTGGAGTGATCTCAGTTCCAGTGATGTGGATGCCTTGAATGGCGGCTGCATTTATCGCTTGAAGGATTTTTTGGTTGTATTTGTCGATGTCGTCTTCCCGTAGATTGGCTATAGTTATACCGGTAAGTAAGGAATTGAATGTATGCCAGTTGGCTTTGTCGGTCTTCATTTGGGTACTTTTGAGGAAGTGGCAACTAGATTAATAAGGTTTATCGTAATAAGTATGGGGAAATGGTCGCTACCCAACGTGGAGTCTCTATTTACTTCCCAATTAGTCATAGATGCTAAAAGTGGTGTGCAAATTATTAGGTCAATAGCTGATAGCGACCCGTTCTCTGGTGAAATTCTGGTTCTAGTACCGTCATTTAATATGATCAGATTGTTGTCAAGAACCTATTATTCAATCAATAAGCCTCTCTTTTTTTGGTGTTTTCCTCTCCTTTTTCGCTATGTGCGCTGAAGTCACCACATATCATCTATTCACTCGTTGTGCTGATTAATTTGGGCATAGTTAAGAGGGGAGACTGCACGTGGCTTACCACGGTCATATATATTGAAAATTTCAACTGAACATCGACCACTGTGGATGAGTATCGATTGATACTCAAGAGTTTTGGGATTGTCAGGGTCTGTTCTAGTTATGGAATGTTGTTTGAATGTTGTATTTTGGAGTGTGTCGCTGACAAAGATGGCTAAACCACCTCCTTTTCCCCATTATCTCTCATGGTGAATTTACTGGTTAAAAACCTGGGATTTTTGGTATTATGTTCGAATTTTGGTGAATTAGAGTTTCTTGGATAATCTTTGTTATGATATTGGCTTTTTCCCTGTTGTTGTCCTTTTCTGGTTTGATTGCCATTTTCTGTCTGTTGTTTGGTTCCTTCTTTCGTGTTCTTTGCTGATTGTTCTTTGGTATTACGGCTTTCCTTGGTCGATTAAATTTAGTTTTTTATTTGCTCTCTTTGAGTTTTCTGTTTTTGTGGGTTTTTTTCCCTTGGGTATTCCGTTCATCGGTGTCTTACCCTTTCTTTGGTCTGTTATTTAGGCTAGTAGTGAAGTCCTCCTCATAGCAGAACATGACATATGTATGAGTTCGCTAACCTGCTCTTCCTATGTTCCTGGTAGATTATATTTGTCTATGTCTAATATGCTTGTTTTCTTGGAGGGGCCTGGTATTTGGCTAGATTAGATGACTTTTTCCTTGTGATATCTTTTGCTCTTTGTTTTTGAGTTGTTTGCTGACCGTCCTGGTTCTTGCCTTGTGATAATGGTGATATGTGATTCATTTTAATCTGTTGGTCATTCCTATCCTAGTTGTTGGTGGTAGTCGGTAGGTTTGGGTTATCTGTCACGTCGCTTACCTGTTGGCCTTGATGATTAGGGAAGTGACAGGTTGTTGGTGAGGGGGGTCACGGAGACAAGCACTGCGAAGGATACTTGATTGATGATGGGATAGTGGGTGATGAGGGGTGTGGGTTGTTCGTTAAATAATGGGTGAGAGTAGTTGGTTCAGTTGGGTGAGAAAGTCGTCCTGGTGTTGACTGGGTTTCTCGTAGATCTGATAAGCCTGGAAGTGTTTTATTCTCTCGCATTTTGTTTGGTGATCCAGTACCTATGGTTGCCATTGAGTTATATTAGTACGTAACTTGGATATGGTTTTTCCTGTTTGGAGACAATGTATCCAGACTGACGAACGCTTCGCTTTAATCCCTGAAGCGCGAACGTAAAAGAAAACTTCCACTTACACAAATACTAAAATTACGCACATTATAAACAAGTCATGAACGAGCGGACTTCAAAGAAACACTCACGTTCACTTTTTTCCTACAAACACACTTTATTATCACTCATACATACACAAACACATTGTCTTACAAGCTAAGGAAACGATGTGTTTATAGACACACTTCTTTTATTTTACGTACACACAAATACACACTATTGTACAATGCCAGAGGAACGAAGTGTTTATAGACACACTTCTATTTTGTTAACCGACCAACGCACAAAGACGGACACATTTTGGTAATAGAATAGTGTGTCTTTTCCAGATTGTTGTGTTGCCCTGAAAAGGGCTGTTTTGTTGAGGGTTGTAGCAATTTCGTATCGTCTCAGAGTGCGTCCCCGTCTAGCTGCAGGCTTTCCCACAGGATAATGCTGCTTCCTTGAAAGGAGGAGAACTCTTTCTTATCTACCCGACAGTCCACAAAACCTCTGTATGGCTTCTGTTGCTGTTGTTGTTGCTGCTGCTGATCTCTCTCTCTCTCTCTCTCTCTCTCTCTCTCTCTCTACTTCTGCAGTCTATACTTTTCAGTCCACTCCTTTTTCTCCTTCTTGATTTCAAATAAGAAGACCTTTTCTATCAGGTCTTGGGTTCTTTTAACATCCTGACATTCTCTGTCTCTTCAGCTTTGGGCATCAGGCTTTGCCTGACACGATGTAAAGGCACATGGTCCTCATTCAGTGTAGCTAGTCTTGAATACATCTTCCTAGGTTGACGAGTCAGCAATGGATGGTCAGACTGGTCGATCGGTCGGTTGAATTAAGTAGTTTTTGCCCATCTGGGCATGTACGATTGATTAGTGACCCATTTGAGACTGATCGATTGTTTCGAGGGGGGAAGGAATGGTGTCACTCCCCCCAACGCATTAGTGCACTCATAGAGTGCTGACTGATTAGCCGACAGGTCGAGGGACAATATATACCTTTCGACCTGTATCAAAAGCTACCTCAAATGGGATTGGACCCAACACGCACTCAGAGTTAATACGTATCTGTGCGTCGGTATTACTGCAGGATAAGACGTCTCGCAGGATTGGGCACTGATCTTATGACATCACCCTGGTTCCGTGTGTATCCGCTCATCGAGGCACCTGATTGATAGACGAGTGGGAATCGGCCCACACATTCGTCTTTAAATGTCCGAGCAGGCAGGGAGGGGAGGGACTCGGACGGGTTGCCAAATTCAGCCCAGTTGCTTATATAATGGGTAATGGGTATTCCCTATTACCAATTCTGCGTTAGCCACAATCGTAATTATAGTCTCAGGTTTAAGTTTTAAATTTTCCTATCTAAATTAATTCCAGAAGCAACAGTATGCATTAATGAATTTAAATCAAGAGAAATTTTGGTCTGATAGACCATTTTAATTTTTGAATGTCAAGTTAGGTATTGTGGTTTTAGTTTAGAACTGCGTTTCAAGGATCATATTAGGTTTACAAAAGTATTATCGAGTCGAGATTTCAAGCCAAATTGAAATCTCTTAATAACATGCACATCTTAGATAGCCCCAAAAAGAAAGGGCTGAGGTCAATCCTCATCAGGAAATAGTAGAACCCTTCAGATGCTTGGTTGGTGAAAACTCATCTGTCATCTTCTTCTGTCGCAATGATTTTCGGGCAGATGATGTCCCCGATGGCCAGGTGTTCAAATTCATGTGTTACCTTGAATTTTGTTGTTGCCATGCTATGTACCATAATTAGTTCATTGGCTATCAGTATCACAAGTGGCATCGGAGTCATATGGAATTCAGTTTTTAGTTTGTGGAGGGAGCATGCTGCTTGCACGAAAAGTAGTTCTTGTGGTGTAATGAACCTTCCATTACATTCTGTCTTTTGGTATTTGTCTACCACCCGTCCTAGGTGATCAATGAAGATTAGTGCACTAATTTGGTCAGTCATCATGTAGCCTATTCCAATTTGTTCTGCCTGGTCCAATATGTAGTTGACCATCTCTGCACTTTGTTTGGCTGTAGGTCGTATTTTCCGTCTTTGTTGTTGGTGGTGTTGTTGTTGGTGGTGCTGCTGCTGTTGCAATTGTCTTCTTTTGGCCTGTTCTGGAAAGTCTACAGAAGTAGGCAATTTTCTTGAGTTTTCTTTGTCTTTTGCTGCCCTCTCGTTGTTATTGTAGTATCAGTGGCTCCAGTGACTTCAGCAGCTTCGATAGTTGTTTTTTATTTTTCAGGTGTAGTTGCCTTGATATTCTTTGCTGCCACATTTACGACTAGTGTTGTTATTGTTGTTTATTCAATCAACAATTAACCAACACATACTATAACAAATCATTCAATATCAAATAAAATATTTTTGACAAGGTGGACAGCGTTTCGAAGTCAAGGTAGACGTCCACTGATTAAAGTCATTGGGTCATTGATGTACACTATGTTTATTAGCTTACGACAAGATATATCCATAATGGTCACAAAACAATCTATGTACTTTGTCCTCGTCTTGAAGAGTCACGATCAAAATAAGTCACTAAATGTTCTAAGGGATAGCCAAGACTGCGTTGATGAAGAAATTACACACAATATTGTCCACACGCCATGGAATATGTGCCTTGTAATTTCACATTATTGAATCGTGTCGTCTGGGCAGTTCTCCTCATAAAGTCGATCATATCGTCTTCCAAAGGTGGTAATCCATACGAATCAAAATTCTACATACAGCCATCTTTGGGAAAGTAGACGGCTACCCAGTAGGTTCCTGGGAGATGACTGTCGTCCGTATTGATGGCATAAGTGTGATGGTCTCCGTGCAATCCTCATGTCACTATTGGTTTCAAAATTTAGGCAACCGAAGGAAACGCCGATTTTAGCATATATCCTAAACCATATCCTCGCTGTCGAGCGAATCCTCCGTACACAAAATACATGACTTGCAGTTTGTTAGAGAATCGTTTTCGAAAATGTAGTTTCATCGTGACTTTCCCTTCGGAGAATAGAATACCTTGTCCCAGATCCCCTTTTATACCGTTGTTGACATTGTCGAAATACGACTTGCCGACGGGCAAATAGTGAGGGTGTACAAATTCGCAGCGAACGTGATATGCGTTTCCACCTTCCATGTCAGTGGTCGTGGCAAAATCTACTTTCAAACGAATGACTCGTAGTAACGGTGCGGTGGTTTGTCCCACCACGTTGTACTCCACTATATCGGATAACACAAAGATCAAATTCAGTCCCCTTCGTTCAGTTCTAAAGGGGATCGAAAATACTTATAAATATTCATCTTGCTGTTGATCTTCGGGTTTAAATTTCGTGCCATGTTTGTGTATCCACCCTACATTTCCAACAAATAACGATACTACCTGATAAACAAAGTTTAAGTATCCTTAAATATCATCAGTACACGACGAGTCACTTTATGGTACTCGATGTGGACACTTCGTTTGCCTTTCTCCAGGGTTTTGCCAAACACTTCCTCGAACCTAGAAGCAATCGTGTCTACCAAATGGTGACCGCTAAAATAATAACCGGCCGCAGTTTTCACAGTATAGATTGGAATGGTGAATTGCTTGCTGAATGTTTGGTACCTGAAAAACCAACTTCAGTAAGTAATTGTTGCTTTTGGCCGTCGATAACTTCGACGTCGAAAGTGTTTTAATTTGCAGTGATGTTTTGATTCGTGTGGGATGAATGATTTCGACCAAAGCCACTTCTCAATGGGCTTCGAAAAACAATTGGATGGCCTGAGGTAATTTGGCCGTGAAACAACATAAAGTATGATGAGGAACCATACCCTTTGAACTGCCACTAGGTAACGTTAAGTAAAATTGACTATTCATAATTCCAGAGTTCTACTGTCCAAGGTTTCACTCGAGGTCAAAGGGGTGTACAGAAGAGGGTTGTTATGGATGTTTTGGATCTTGATCCTACATATTTTAACCTATCCCTTGTGAAACAGCTCCCGTCATGAGTTATGTAATTAAGGGTGCCAATGTGGCTTTTAGCAATGATGGTAACAGCAGGTGGACACATCCGCCGCGTTCTTCTTCTGACCAATGGATATTTTCGTTTGGACCATTTGTCGAAGAACATATCGATGCTTGGCTAAGCATTCTTTCTGATACTAAGACAAAGGTATCGTTCCTTTCAAGACATTCAGGTAACATTCGCACACGGTATTGACAACGTCTTTGGAGGTGGTTTGAATAAGGTGTTTTCGCACGGGGGGAGAGGCTTAGGACAAGACGGACAACACGTCCCAATGTTTCGCTAAACAAGAAGGAAGTTCTTTCCTTTTCTTTCCTTTGGGGGTTAAAGAGATCCGACTTGTGGGGGTGGGTGACATCTTTTTGTGTTCCGGAGCACACGCAAAAATAGACTGACGTCAATGACTTCGCACACGCCCTTTGATATTATGTTTCGGAGTAGGTCGAAGGGTTTGTAACCAATCTCTTTGACGAACTCTTTGACTACCGCTTCGTCAAAAATGTGACATCTTTTTTCTAAATCGCCCGACAATATTCCCCTTTGACTGCGCCTCTTTTTCTTTGGACGATGTTTTTATTTTATTTTTGGAGGGTAGACGTCGATGATTGGTAAAGCGTTTCTTCAGATGTGAGTTCAAATAACGAGACTCATTTTCTTTTACCTTTTCCTATTTGGACAGGAGAAAGACGATGGTGATGGTGTTCACTTCTCTTGGGTGACATCTTTGCTTGTTCCAGAACAGAAAAACGCCGATATCCATGTTTTATATTGGAATGCGTGGCCACTGATTGTCGGTCCGTCGTATAATTTTCATGGCAGGCATCACTCGACGTTGAGGGGTTCTCAACGGATTAAGTCGGGTCAGTTCTTGCTTGGATAAATCCAGTAAATTCTGTTCCTTACCCGATCTCTCTTGGACTTTGATTTTGGGAACAGGTATTTTGTTGGCAGCTGCCTCCCGCTGCAGGAGAAATTCTTGGAGACACGTGTTTCTTTCTTTTCCTCAAATTAGGAAAGACGTATGTCAAATTGGGGTTGTCTGGCATCACTAGCTACGGAGAAATGGAAGAATCTGAGGCTACTGGAAATGCGACCACCGATGCTGCCGATCATGGTTTGGGGATGCAAGGTTACGTCCTGGACAAGGTATCTCTCTTGTGGATAGAAGCATTTCTGGAGTTTTTTTCTGGGGGCTTTTCTTTTTTTCAGGAGACTTTTATTTTTCGGAGGCTGTGACTTGGTCTTGACACCACTGCTCTTTTAAGAGGGATCGATTGAGGACACATAGAGAACCACTACGTCCAGGTTTAAAAATGATTTACTTTTTGGTTTGAGCTTCGATACGGGGATCTGCCAGTTGCTTTAAGGCTACTTTGTTTCTCTCATAAGAAACGTTCGGTTTGATGATGGATGGGTACGATGCCTTGCAGTAATTGACGCGCTGTCACCGTGAACCAACGTAAGACTTATCCGAAACTGGCTTCTAAAACACGAGCCCGTATTTGTGGATTTATTTCGCGACTGATACCGTACAAGGCACGAGTCATTTTGACGGGAAGATGAGACTGAAGGAACGTCATGTTGACGATGTGTGAAAAAAACCAACAGTGACCGAGGTTTATATATATGTTTTTTGCTAAGTCGACGGGGACGTGTATAAGACAGGCCCTCCGTCTTGGCACCAGTGGTGAAACAGATGGGTACGAAATCGTAAATAATATAGGGTAGTGGGTTTTAAATACAAGAGTAAATAGGCGTGAGAGGTTTGAATGACATCATCGTACGCATGAGTCAGCCAAGATATTCCTAACTGTTTGGCTAACACTTGCAATTGTGATTTACCTCTAGGGCTTTTAAACAAGACCACGTAATAAGCATTGAGACTGATGGTGCGACCGGCTTTACTTTGTTGAAACAAAATTTGGGTGACGTAAATGACACTGGCATTACCACGATGCTCTTACCGTGTAAACCAAATTTTAATTGCTTCTTCGTCTTGTCCTAACATGTCGTCGAAGATGACCAGATGAGTTTGACTGTGGTCAGACACGATCCCGTCGTCTTCGCCAGAAATGCCTTCCGCAAACACGCTGGAATCGCCTTGACTTTCTTGCAGGAAGGTGTAAGCCTATTGCCAGTCTGTATAATACCACGCGATACGTTGAGGTGGACGATCGATCAAATGATTTTTTATCTTCGATCAAACGTTAAACATATTCAGTTTTGCCTGAACGGTGCGGTCCAGAATTAAGGTGTTAAAGATATGACGAAGATACAAGGCTTCCCAACTGGCACGAGCTAAGTTTTTGTCGATGACCTTGAAAGTGGAGGAAGAGGTAGCAGATACAGCAGAGGTAGCCATAGTGCAGGGAATGTCACTTTTGAAACGAAGACAGACAAGACAAGACAAGAGTTTTTATACTTTTTCAGGACAAGTTCTTTATTTAAAAAATGGTTAAAATGTAACAAGAAAGACAAAATACATAAAAGCCAAATGACTAAGTACATCGATAGAATACACATCACAATGATCAGACTGGAATATAAAGAAATCATTTTGCAACAATTTTGGTGACGAAGGTGTGGTGTCCAAATGACAGTTTGTAATGTTGTTAGAGTCTCTACACCACTTGGCACAGTCACACAGGGGCCATCCTGGTACAGTCACACAGGGGCCATCCTGGAATGGCTATTCGGGGATGTCCATGACAATGACAGTGCTGTCCTGAATGGAGTGGTTTTGCTCGTTGTCGGGTTCTTCTTCTGACACTGTGGATACAACAGGTTTGAAATTTACTTTTCTCACTGAACCTTTGAATTTATGATCACAAATCCAGAGCATAGTTTGCAACTTCTTTTGTCCAAGCCTCGAAACCAAAACTTTTCTAGTCACGTGAGGTTGTAAGCAACAAGCTAAACACACTTCTTCGTAAGCATCTTCAGTGACTAAAAGTTCACGAATCGTTTGCTCCCGTAGAGGTCGAGAAGTATCGAGACGAAAGCGCGAGACTTTTAACAGAATGAATCTCTCGTGTACATTTAAATGTACCACTCTCATGTTTTTTGGTGGTACTGTGAGGTACAAATCGTACAGAGCCCACACTGATTCGGCTGGTAAACGAAATCCCAGAAAGGAAGTCACTAAGACACACACCACACGACGTCCCAAATTCATTGGACTCAGTGCTTGTAAAAAGAGTTGGTAATCCTCCACAGTCTGTCATTGATTATCTTCCATCGGAACTGTTATGTCACTAATGATAACGGTCGTGGCTTTGGTAAACGATCGTCGTCCTTCGTTTTTCTCCATGTGATCTAAAGAGATTCTTTCCTGCTCCAATTATTTCTCTTTGAATCTATCGTAGTCTTCGGGAGTGTGGTACGAGGAAGGATAGCCGCTGTCTTCTTGTTTCAGTTTCAAAGAGGCCTCCACGTAGTCCACTTTGTCTTGGGAAAGTGGTACATTTCGCACACTTCTAACAATTTTATCCCAGGTCCTGTGCTTTAAACAATTCCACGCTGACCCACGTTCCTGTCAAGTCACGTTCTTACTGTATGTGCTGACAAGTTTGGTCGTGGTTTCACGTTACAGCACCATTAAGGCACAAGGGGAACATCAGTTTTCCTTGGCAATGGTGAGGTAAAACAAGACAGTAGAAGCTCGTGGGAGGCGAGACTTTACATTTAATCAACCCTTCGTATTGTCGAATGTTGTCGGCAATTGCGGGTGCGGCAAAGTGACAATATTTGCATACGTAAAGATACAGCGAACACGCGCTCAACTATTTGATTTATGCTCCTTTTTCTTCGTCGGCGTGGTACAGCAAACATGTGGCATTAGTTCATCCTCCTCACAAACTATCCGTCGGGTTCAGAGGGTAAAACAACTTGTAACTTTCCACGATGCATTTAAACTCAGGATCGGTTTTCAAACGGTGAGCGTACTCATGTTCCGACATTTCCACCACTTGGTATATAACTTCAAGCGCCGTTGGCAGGTGGTCTCGTAAAGTCTTCCATTGTACGTTGTAAAAACTAATTTAATTTAATTTAGTGTCACGTTGAGGGTAGCAGGTTGGACAATCGTGAAATAAGCAATAGTTAAACTCGTACAAGATCTGAGAGTTTTCTACGTGCCAACCATCCACCGAATACATACCGATGCATGTTGGATGCATTTGTCTTTCTTGTCACACAAGTAATGTAGCCATCATAGAGCTTTGACCAAGTATTGACGTTTGACAAAGTTTGTCGTTTGAGGGCGGATGACATCGGGCATGAATCGTTTGCGGTACACTAAGGAGCAAGCTTTGGCAATGGTGCATGAATTTTGTCAAAGGATCGATCTTGCGTGTTCCATGAACAGTTTTCAAAATTTTCCACATCAACGCCGTAAAATTTCCACGTACGATCGACAATACCCTAAAATTTCTTCCTCAAAGGCGAAAAGTCCGAGGTATGAGTTTGTTAGCAAACGTAGAAATCTTCTCGTTGTTCGGTGCGCATGTTGTCGGATTCGTAATAGTGAGCATCAGACAAATCGGGTAGAACCGCATGTTGATTGGTTTTGGTATTGAAAAAGTGTGGAAATATCCTTTTGCCATTTCTGTCATTCCAAATGCTTTAGGTATTGGACTCAAAGGCATGGCCAAGTAACTCATTTCATCTTTAAACTGCACTTGTCCCACTTGCATGGAAAAGAGTTTGGGTCCATTCAAAGTGATTTTAGGACGTTCGGTGCTTTGTTCCGTATAGTATTTGAAAAGAACCAGTCCATCTTACCCCAAGAAATTGTGAGGCATAACCGTGGCATGGCGATGGAAATCTACGTAACGTTCAATGTCCTCTTGGCTCCACGTTTATTCGATAGGGTTTAAGATCCATTGGGCTTAATTGGTGAGCGTGTTAGGTCTCCGAAAGATTTTTCATGTACTCAAAAAATCTTGCTACAGTGAAGGTAGTGACAAAATATAGTTTTTTGGATACACTTCACGCAAGAGCCACGCAGAAATTAGGAATATGAATGCCAGTCTCTTGCATGCATTCAAATAAATAACGATGAAATTGCCTTTCTTCTTGTGGTCACCTTCTTGCTCCTCCTGTTGGGGATGGTTTCAATGTAGCATTCGTGTTCCAAGTCCGCGATTTCGAAACCAATGTGACATCGTTTCTTTCCTGGGCATGTATGTGCCTTGGTATTATTGCTACGTATAACTTGTCCACAAGTAGGGCACACTCTTAGGAGTTGACAAGTACTTTTCTTCTGTGAACCTTGCGTCTTCAGATGTTGTTAGTAACAGGTAGGACTGCCAAAAGTGCGCAAACAAGCAGGACAAAGCACTTGTTTTTGTCCTTCGCCAAGACAGGGTTTAAAGGCCAAACATCCCTCACAAAAATAACCGTATCCCATGAATGAAATGATACTGGTAATGACATCTAAATGTTTATCGTGATGATAGACATGAATGTAAGTTCTATCTTTGTAATTTTTGCCTTGAAACAACAGTGGTCCACGCGCTTCTTGTGGGTTTACTTTTAAAGTGTAGAGTGGAGTTAAGACGTCTTGCAATTTTTGCATTTTAGGAATGCCATAGGGTGTGTCTTTAGACAGGCCAGATTGCTGTAACAGGAGTTCTACTTCTCTTTGTTGTTTGACTCGGTTCGATTTTGGAATGTTGTCCCTGACTCTTTTCCATTCTATCGTGTCCTTTTCATCAGCATACCTTCGTCCTACGACGATGGCAGAGGCTAAACATATATTGTCTTGAGGGTTGTTAACTTGGACGAGTCTAGTTTTGGTGCTGGGAAGGTCCTTCACCAATAACACTTTCTTGTACTGTCCGGTCCCTTCGGGAAGAAAAACGCGGGGCATGTACAGTGATGTCAAACTTGTCGTTGGGCTGCTGCACGTGCTGAATCTTATCGATGGCTTTGGAAGGTGTTAATTCTGATGGCCTGCTAAAATCGAGCCAAATGGGGGACCTCATACTGTCCTTATAAATGGAAAGTGTCAGGCGATCGTCTTCGTTGGCTCGACATGGCCGTTTCAGTGTGGTTAACAAATAATCCCACAAATCGATGATGAACCCTTCTGCTTTCTGCCGTGGTAAAACTGACTCGAAAATCTATCAATTTCACCGTGTACATGTAGACAGAGGTTCTAAATTTTCTAGAGGAGCGTTTATCCGTCTCTCAAATGTGGTAGTGCTTTACATGGGGTTACTGGGGGTGGACTTTGATTTATTACGTAGACTCTCTGGGTCTGGATTCTGGTTCATTCTTGTCATCTTCAAAATCACTGGCAAGAATTTGAGCCAAGACCTCAGCTACTGTACGAGGCGATAAATCACGCTTCTGCCTCTTACTTTATTCTCCTTTCTTCACGAAAAAATACGATCATTTCATCTTGATTGCAAAAGGTCAAATGACCACATTTTAAACGCCATGGTCACTGTAGATTGTCCACCTTGTGGGGGTGGGTGGGTTAACTGGAGGATTGTACCTTCTTACAAGATGTCCGCTTTATCTAAGAAATGATCGCCCTCTGATTGAATAAATATTAATATATAGTGTGGAACTTAAAGGTGGAAAAAATATAGACCTGAGCAGATATATAGAACAGAATGACACGAACCCCCATAAGGAAAAACTAAAAGAATTTAATTAATTACATAAACAACTGGGATAATACATTACATTAGAAAAATACACTTCTTTTTGGAATAAATCTTTAACCGAATTTCAAACACAAATATATCTATATAAATATATGATCTGTTTAAATGAGAGAATTGGTTCATCATAGAATAGAGTGAACAGTCGAAGTCACTGCCTTGTACAACTTCATAACTTGTGGATTCTGGTTCACTCTGACTTCACTGTGGTGGTTGTTCCTCTCGGTCTTTCCGCTCTTTTGTTTTTCTTCTTCAACCTACCTACTATCTCTCCTCTTTCCGGTCCTCAAACTTTGAGTGGCAAGGTGGATACGTAAGCGTGTAGATACGTAGATACTTGTATTAGTAGGTAAGTGGATATGTCAGTGGATACGTCAGTGTATACGTCAGTGTATACGTCAGTGGAGCTATTTCCCCTTTTAAAATAAACAGAGAAGTAACCTAAATTTTCTGTCGGTTATTCTACTGGGAATCGATCATTACTCCCCTCTCGTTATGGTCAGATATCGTTATATCGGAATTCAGACAGATACCAAGGCTATTTGGTCAACTAAACATGGCAGACCATAAACAAACATAGTTTCATAACTACGATATTTTCAGCGAAAAGACACATTCAAGTCTTTATCATAAGTGAAATCATCTAAGATTGGTGAATACAAAAGGATTCTCGTAATGCATGAAATTTTAGAATACCCAATTCCTATGCAAACAAGACTACTACTTCAACCAATTCGTCAAACTTATATAAAGACAATAATTCTACGAATTCAGATGAACTCAAACACACATATCGAGAAAGTTGATCTACAAATTTAAACAAATAAATTCATGCCAATATAAGCAAATAGATTCATGTAAATCATAATATTGGTGTTAACAAATTACATGAAATTGACGCAGATACCTCGTGCTTCAAGCTTTGTTCGCTTATACCGCCAGAATTGTGTCCGTTGACTTTCCAGACATCCGGACCCTTTGATAAATGTTTTGCGAGAGAATTTCTTCCAAATTTACTATCGGAGTCTTTTATAGCTTCACTCTTGCAGAAACAATTGCAGACTGATTAGATTTTCCGAGGGGGGGGGATATTTAAAGCCCAAGGAATTTCTTGTGGGAAACAAGCCTCTTATTTAGCGTAACCAATCAGGGTTAAATACATTTACCGCCTTTTATTAATAAATGCCAAAATTGGAGTTAGCCTGACCTCTACTTTCCCGAATAAATTCAATTTGGCAAACATGGAGTAGTCTCTTTTCGAGAGAGGTGGGTGGCACTGAAAAGGACCGTTAGGTGTGTGTTTTTTTGTTTTTTGTTTTTAAAAACAAACCCAGGAACCGGAAGTAATGAACTTTAGCTGCCTCATTCATTTGCTACGGCCAAGGCATACTTCTGGATCTGTTGCTGTCGATGATTTGGTAGAAATCACTAGTGTTGGTATCTCAGGCGTAGTGGGAGTGTTAACGGGGTTGGAGTGTATGGCTCGGAGAGGTCTTTTTCTCTTGATTCGTCTTAAAAGAGTCTGATACATTTGTTTCAGACTCCTTAACTCTGCCAAAATGTTAAGCAGTTCCGTTACCTGTTGACTTTCACTATCCTCCTTCTCTCCTGGACATTGTCTCTTCTCTGCCTCTTCTTCTTCCTGCAGCTTTCTTCTTGCCTCTTCTTCTTCTCGCTGTTGCTGTTGAATGAAAAAGCTTGTTCTGCTTCTTTCTGCTGTTGCGAAAATTTCTCCAATTCTTCTTTCTGTCCCTGTTCAAAATCTTCGACGTACGGTAAGGAAGGAAAAAGCTGCGAAGGTACTGATACCGGAACAAATTTTTGTGAAGAAAGAAAATCCGCTAAATCCCAATTAAAACCGTACTCTTCTGGATGTTGGATTGTGGTTGTTTTATTAGCCGCTGGTATGCCATCACTCCTCGTCTCCACAGCTGGTACACCCCAATTGATTGTCTTCTTTGTTTCCGTCATGATTTCTGTCCCATAGATTCACTGCGCACAGACGGTAACTCACCGCTATGGAGAATGTGACGTCACAGGCTGCTCTCTTTGGATGTCACGGAATTGTGTATGAGTTATATCAATATGTATATGTCGTCAAAAATGTACTCGGGTTTCGTTGCCGCGTACAGCGTCACCCGAGGGTGGTATATTTTTTCGGCTCTAGTTATTTCGAAATACTGAGCGAAACTCAGACCATGCTGCACGTGCGAATTGCCTGCAGCGGGAAAACCTAAGTACCTTGCTGCGCATATCTGTCACAGTTAGTGTACATATAGGGCAAATTCTCTATAACCAAATTACATTACGACGAGTCTTGTCAGAAAGCTTACCCCTTTACGGGAGCAAATCTCCAGCTGTAGAGCTGCCTTATACATGCTGCCATGCCTTATAATGGTTTGATGTGGAGTCACAGAAGTCTGTGCGGTTTCGTGTGACGTCTACGCTGTGTTATGGTGACGTTGGATCAGAAGAGCTTACTGGTTTTCTCGATGCGAGGGACCAGGGCTTCGTGACCATCGGGTCTGTGATTGATGTAAGGGCTGTCGAGGGATCCTTCAACAGACTGAGTGGAGCGGACCATGCGTGGGCGCTTCTCTGGCCACTGACTAGAGCGAGTGGAACGGGAGTTGCACCTGGACGTCAAATGGACACCACGATAGTTATATATATTGTGTTCCACGTTGTTATTTTCACTATTGCTATCTGAGCATATTTCATTCATTCCTATTGCAATATCGTTATATGAACGATTGATAGGTTCGTAATTTCATTCATTCCTTTTTCAATATCGTTTTATGACCGATACATTTATAATTACACGCTTTTGCCAGTAACTTCTCGTGGGTCGGAGGTTCTTCCTGGGGTTTTCCCGGGTTCTTCCTCAACCATTAATACTGGCCACCATGTATAGCCTATCGTGTGCTGAAAAATGGCGTTAAACCCTACAACAACAACAACAACAACAATCGTACAACATTTTACTGGAGGACTCCCATCCCATCCAATACCCTTCCAGATGTGCCTTTAGTGTGTTTTAATCCCTTCGCACACTAAAATCCTGGATCTCAGTCTGCCACCCTCTGTCTATATCAAGAATGCTGGGGTTTTGTTTACCTCTATAAAGATAATACATCTTTTTATGATATTAAAATCGTTTTATGCGGATTTCTTTTGCAAAGAATGATGAAAAGATCACGGATGTGGGGCGTAATCCGATATCATTGTCAGTTCATTTCTACATGTTTACAGCTCTCCGTGACAGACGTGCAAATTGACTCCACAACAGATTAATATCTCTATAGTTCTATGTTTCACCCACAAACAGTCTTGAAAGCACTTGTCAGATTTCCATAAATGCATATATTTTCAAAAAAAGAGGAATTGATAAAATTATTTTAGGTAGGTATTACGTGGCTAATGCATGAGAATGGCATAGTTGTACTTGTCGGAGAAACGACACTTTCTGATTTCAATAGGTCAATACTACCACTGCTGTTTAGTTACGGTTGGCATGATTCAGCTTATGTCTGGCCTACACGGTTTAATCCAAACCACGAGAGAGAGAGAGTTACTAAAGATGAAATGTTTTTGCTAAACATTCTGTTTCTAAAACATGTTTCTTGTCCCCACTTTTGAGTTCCTTGTTTAATAAACACAAGAACAGGAAATAAAACAATTAAAATAAAACAAAATCCAACATGCTTTGACATCTTTTCTCCTCCATTCCAATGTAAGTTGTTTTTGCTTTGGGTTTAACACCATTTTTCAGCACATGACATGCTATATATAGTAGCCAATATATCAGGTTAAAGAAGAACCCGGAACAAGCCCGGAAAGAACCACCTACCCACGGCAAGCTTTCTCACATACCTACGTTGAATGAGCATGCGGTCTGATCCCACGCAGACAGAGGTGAGATCTGTAAAGGCGAGCGCCTTAGAGCACTCGGCCACCCGGCAGCCTCCAATGCAAGTGACTGAAGTACGTGTACATGAAAGGAAAGTCAACAGCAGAACGGAAGGAATACAATATTTCAGGATATAATCATGCAGTTAAACGATATTGTCATATAGGTAAGAAGATATTTATAATTCATCCCCAAATGAGAATCGAACATGAGTCTGCAAGGTACCGTATCCACCGCCCTGCCTACCCGCTGAGTCTGCAAGGCACCGTATCTACCACCCTGCCTACCCGCTCCAATCCCATACCCAATATATATATATATATATATATATATATATATATATATATATATATATATATATATATATATATATATATATATATATATATATATGCGAAAATAAATATATATATATATATATATATATATATATATATATATATATATATATATATATATATATATATATATATATTTATTTATTTTCGCACCACTGCAAAACCTCTTTAAACCGAAACATTTTTGAAACCGAACACTTTCTTTTCTCGTCCCACGTTTTCTATCTTTAATTTCTGTATTTTATTGTATTTTTTAATTTAAATAATAACCAACAACCTTCTACAGTTTAAACGGGACAAATGTTCTGTGCACGATTTCATTTGTAACTGAAATGAGTTACTCTTAAACCGATACTAGAGCGTGCCAGATCGTAATCTGAGATCGTCCATCGCTCCTGAAATAAATTGCCTAAGCTCATATCTGAAGTAAATTAATGCCCGGCACACGCAGACGATTACAGCAGGAGTCAACAATAGGTTCATCGGTAGCCCTTACGCCTGGCTGAAGCGAAAGCTTTCAAGGGTAATTGTCTGTAACACTGTTGTTGTTGCTGCTGTAGGGTTTAATGCCATTTTTCAACGCACAATAGGCTTTGCATGGCGGCCAGTATTAATGGTGGAGGAAGAACCCGGGAAAACCCCAGGAAGAACCTCCGACCCACGAGAAGCTACTGGCAAGCTTTCTCACATACCCATATTAGCCGAATCCTAGACTCGAACACACGCAGACAGAGGTCTGTAATACTGTAACAAGATAACCGGGTGGCATTTCGGATTTACAACAGAATATTTTTGATGGTGAAACAAATACAATGTTTAATGACGAATGACTTGAATGAGAAAAGAATTATGATTAATGCTGCGTATAATGTCTACATATTAGATCAGTTAACATAATCCGCACGAACTAAATAATTAAAATACAAATAAATGACCTTACACAGTACAAGGACAAGGGGTGAAAGATTCACAGTGATTTCACAACGAAAGAAATGTGTGTTTTACTCCAATAGTAAAACTGTGTGGTATTTTATTCATATAGTACAATTTTATTCACTCAAATATTGAAAATGATGAAAACAAAGGGACAGATGTACAAATTATCTTTACAGTCCCCAAAACACATAGGGCATTACAAACCCCAAAGATTAGCCCACGGCTAAAAGATTACATGTATGGAGTTACACACTCCGTCACCAGCACACTTGGCTACCAGTCACATTGGTCAATCAAGCAGTCAGTATTCCAGGTTGGTCAATCAAGCAATCAGCTCCCACCAATCTTGGTCAGCAAAGCACGATCATTTGGTACTTGACCAGCAGCACTGTTTCCTCAGCTCTACGGCTGCTATGGTTCAGCTTCAAAGCTGCGATGGTCAGCTTCTATGGTTAGTTCTGCAGCTGGTACCACGTCGACTCAGATCACTCCAATAACTGTGATAACTCTGGTCACTCTGGTCAGCTATATAGTTGAAGATGTGCAAGTCCTTAAAATAGACCGCTCACTGACAAGACGTTCCGTAATGTCAAGATTTTGACCTACGGTGAGGAATTTATACACAGACGATGCCGCAATACATCGTCTGCGCGCTGGAAGTATTCGGTTCTGTCCATTGAAAGCACTTCGCACATGCGGCATAAGATGAACCGAATTCACTATTTCGAAATCTTTATAGAATACACATAAATCACCATCGGGTATCGTTGTACACGAAAAAAGAAACCCGAGTACATGTATTTAATAAATAAAAGTATTAATACAATTTAATGACAAATATAATGACAATTTTTATACAAATCGAATCCAAGTGTCAGCTGTGTATTGCGCTTGGTAGTGATCGACGACTTCAAACTTAAAAACGTTAAAATGATTGTTGGTGAAGGATTGTGTTTCTCGAGTTACCTTACAATGCGTGATGTTTTTCTAATAACAAGATAAATGACGCGTGAATGCGCTATGAAAGGTTGCACGGATTCGACGAAAGTTCTTCACATCTTTTCTACTGTTACCATTGTAGTACGACGTGCGTTATATTTTATTTTGGTTTTAAACCAATGAAATGAGAGAGCGTTGTTTTGATGAAATCCAAATTTAAACTGTTAATTAAATGCCTTTGTTTTAAAGTGTTATTATAATAGGTAATTTTTAATATGAGTCGATTATTGGGCCTAATGTGGAAATGACAGACATGCGTAAAATGGTGCTTGGTTGCCTTGTGTGAATGAAAGAATTTAGATGCCTGGAAAAGCCACCAAATGACATTAAATTGCAGGAAAATCGATGTCGGCCAGGGCCCACCCAGGGCCCCACTGATGGAACTAGCATGGCTCCCCCAAACACCCTTGCGGGAGAGAGGGGGCACTAGCTGCCCACGGAGAATCTTCCCCCGGCATCAGCCCTTCGAGCCTCGTATTCTGGCCCTTTGGGCCATTATTGTCGCCATGTGCGCCATTTACGCCACTAGCCTCGGGTGCCATGTACCCATAGTATGCCACAGGGGTCGTATCATTACTTAAAAGAAAATGAAGTCCTGCATTTATTTATAACTGATTTCCAGTTGGCCAATGAGAAGTCATGATTCCATTCAGCGCGTTGTTCTTGCATATTAAGCGGACGCGATAATGGCCACTATCATGCAGTAGAGTGGGAAAATGGCCTGTCATTCCTTACAGATATGATAGCAAGCCAAATTGTGGATAAACATATAAAGTTGAATGCCTGAGCTAAACATCGGTACCAAATTTATTATGCTACGCGAAATGTAGCTTGAAATATAAGCGTTTTTCTTAAATAGGAAAGGAAAGACGTGACCTCTCTTGTAGTTATTATATAGTACATGTATGACGGGCAAATTTGTTCAACGATACGACCCCCTTTGTAGTACGCCACTGCATGTGCTCAAATAGTTATGTTCATTGTCCCAGCTATGAAGGCAGATTACAAGTGTAGTGTGGACAGCGCAAAGCATCAGCTCAGGTGTAGCACGACCTGCTGTCCGACCACTGAATCCTGAATCATCCGGAAACGTATCGATGTCTTCGTGCTGCTAGATTCAGAAAGGTCGGGACGAGAATAGTTATAATATGGTAAATTAACATTACACCGTGGGTTCATATGGGGATGCCACTATGGTCTCAAACGGGAAACCTTATGTTGAAATGGTCTATAGGATTAACAATGGGGGTATGTGGTAACATTGCTAGAAGTGACTGACCTCAACGGAGCTTACACAGTTACATTGTTGTTCTTGTTGTAGGGTTTAACGCCATGTTTCAGCACACGATAGGCTATACTACATGGCGGCCAGTATTAATGGTGAAGGAAGAACCCGGGAAATCCCCGGAAAGAACCACCGACCCTCGAGAAGCTACTGGCAAGCTTTCTCACATACCCACATTGGTTGAATCCGAGACTCGAACCCACGCAGACAAAGGTGAGATGGCAGTGATCCGAAACGGAGAGCGCTTTAGACCACTCGGCCACTCGGGGCCCCCAGGTACATTGTTACAGCTGACCTCAATATGCGCCACCCTAGGTACGTACGTGAAGTCGTATGTTACAATAGTCCAGTTTAAACATGGAAATGATAATGTAGCCTCTAAGGGGTGAACGTTTTTATCGTCCAACGGAAATTTAACATTAAGTCGAGATTTGAGGCCATAACGCACCCCCATCCCACCCATCGTAAAGCCATGGAGTCTAAGAATTTGTTGAAGAAGCGGTTTTTATGGCTTAAAACGGGAAATATAATATTAAAATTGTAATCTACTATACAAACACACATCTTTACACTCGAACACATCACATATTCATTCCAAGCACACTACGTATACAATCCAACACAGCTTTTATATTACTACCCAAACACAAACCCTACCATCGAACGAAAAGGATAGAAGTGTTTATAAAAAGACTTTCACACTAACATACAAACATACTATCACACAAGAGGGGCTAGAATTAAAAGAAAGGAATGAAATAAACACACAAATTTACACGAACTTACAAACATACTATCGCACACACATACGAATAGGAAGTATTTATAGACATTACTATACCCTTACGCACAATCAAACATAAGAGAAGGGGTAAAGGTGCGGGAGGTCTTTGTTGTCAGCAATATAGACACACACAAACACATACATACACAAAACATAAATTGAACAAAAATATTTGGAAAAGAAGATTACTATCTCTCATTGCAAGATATTAGGGTGGCCCTGAAAATAATCGGTGGAGTTGTTAACCAAAATTAGCTAACACATACCACACCGATTCACTGTTTTTCTCTTCTCTTTCGTATTACTGTATATGTGATCCGGGTGAAGGTGCATGATACTTTCACATACAGATAGTAATCCGAGTTCAACAAAGCGTTAGAGGCAAGTGTAAAAATTAGACAGAGGTATACACGGTATACTTGGTCTTAAGATTATGTGGTACAAGAGGACAATACGCTTGCAAACAGAGTCTAAGACAGGACCGAACCAGACTGAAAGGTTCCACCAATGCAAACGCGGTTACAAAACACAGTGAGAGCGATGGGTCTCATCCAAACAAACGTTAGTAGACACTTCACGTCACCGTCAATATACAGGCGCACCAGCATTCCTACGGGTAACTATTGCTGCACAATGAGGACAACGTAATGGGGGTGTACCTGCTGAGGATAGCTAGTATACTCGGAGTGAGAGTACAATGACTACGACTACCAATACAGATTAAATCAGTATTATTCTTCCAGAGGAGGATGACTTTAATTTAACGTTGGCTGATTTTCAGTCGTCTCCGAAATAGGGTTTGCCTGTTACGCCAGTACTATCTTCAGCCCTTTCTCCGTCGTTACCATTGGTGGATGATTTTAGACATAAAAACGCAGAAGGAGTATTTATTGACAAGGAAAGAACAAAGAGAAGAGAAGAGGAAACGGTACAGTTGTGAAGAACATAAGTGAGTGAAATCAAGACATTTTGGAGGAGTTAAAGTGTCTGATACAAATGTATCAGACTTTAACTAAACCCAAGAGAAAGAGACCTTCTCGTGTCAAGATTTATAAACGTTCCATCACTACCTCTAAGATCAACTCTACGCTGATACCAGTAGTTTCAGCAGTTAAGAATACCACTACCAACGCATCAACAGCAACATAAGGAATACTATGACTTAGTCGTAGAATTGGATGGAGACAGTTAAAAGCTGATGATGTGAAGTCCTTTAAACTTGACAACTCAGAAGATTAGATGCGTTCAACCTGTGCCATCATCCAACATATGCGGAGAAGAATGAGACCACATGGTGGAAAGAAGCAGGGAAAAGCATTCGACAATTAAGCCAAATAAATGAAAAGAAGCAGTACTCTTTCTACAGCAGGCGTATCTAAATAAACCGGGTGTAGCATTCCCGAAATGTAAAACTCAAAAAACCCGTATTGGCTCCTCGCTATACATTGAAAGTATTCCCTCAAGTTGTTCTCCGAGTTTTGTGCTCGTTGTCCCAAGTGGAAAATGCATTCATTTGTATTATCATCAGAGACATGTCATACAATTGCAGCCATCACATGATTTCTTCCAACCAATTGTTTTTGCGAGAAAGGTAATGATGGATTTACCACTCGGGAGCAACAAGTGTATTGGCGGAGAGAAATGTGGCGTGTCCTTAGCCTTTCAACCATGCACTCCTGAAGAAAAACAACGAAGTCAATTTCGAGTTGATGCAAATCGTAGTCAATCTCACGTGTTACGAACAACAGCGAAAGTAACAAGTTTACTGAGATTGTGCTCCAAGTGGGGACATCTTTCTCAGACCAATAAGTCAAAGGATTGTTCAGAAAAGAAATATATGCCGTGTTTGTGACCAAATCGTGGACTTAGAACAAGGAAGACCAGCACAAAAGAACGAGTGGATTATGTCCTGTTTATTTAACTTTGAATATATATAAGATACGTGTTTATCCACCTAATTTATACGTGGATGATAGGTCTTGCGAGAAGTGTATACAAGAACCTATATTTTTATTGCCCAACTTGTAGTCAGATTGCAGTAATAAGTGAGAACAAAAAATCGTTATGGGACCCCATCTAAGAAGAAGATATTCAGCGTTACGGTACCTGTCATGAGTATGCTACAAACTTAGCTCACACTTTCTCTGGATACTATCGACAATTTATTTTGTAATAGTATTCAGTACGAATGTCCTACAGTCTCCATGAACGGAGTCAAACATTTATACCTGAAAATTGGGCAAGCAGAGTTTAAAGATTCCATGAGTCATTTGGCCATGCCTTTGAGTAGAATGTCTCAAACGTTTGGAATGCCAAAAATGATCGAAGGCTATTTTCGACACTTTTTCATTACCGAGCAACGTTGTTATCCCGCATTTGTCATATATTTGCTATTACGACCCCGGCTATATGCACACAGAACCAAACTCGATCTTCAAATCCGTTTGACTTTCAAAAAGAAATGTTGAGATATTGCCAATCCAATGTAGACTTGGTATGCCGTTGCTGTGGACAATTTCCACAATTATTTCTGGATCACGTTGGCATCCGACAATTGAAGGAAGCTTCTACCATCGCTAAATCGTGTACCTAAAGATGTTCAAGCCTGAGAAGACGTTTGCCATCATACCCCTCAGTCATATCTCTCGATAGTCTGCCAAAGACTTATATTGGCTCCATTACTTGTGTGAAAGTGAAAACAAATGGAATCAACATGCCGTGAAGACAAATGGATACATCATGATGAAAACGGTGGAGAAAATACAACTGAAAGTCTTTAAATCAATGGTTGAGATTTAGAAAACCTCCATATCGTCATCGAATTGCAGTGATGATGATTTCACGGATATTCCATGTGTTTTACTTAAAGAAACCTGAAGTCGTTTCTAGATTTTACCACAGAAGAGTTATACGAGCAAACATACCAACGACGCCTAAGGCTAGAAAAACAAGGATACTAAGTGGTAGCAATGTGGGAGGATGATAACGATAGACGTTTGAAAACCGATCAAGAATTTAGAAACATTTGAAAATAGTTACGATATGATGGACATCGAACATTTGAATCCGCGCGACAGTTCGCTTGGACGACTAAACATGAAATACGCTTGCAGTATGAGGTAGATATGCTCGATTTCTACCGGGTACACAGAAATGTTGACAGAACACATCGTTGTGGTGGTATACATTCGCTAGTACGAAGGACTGATCAAAAGCAAAATCAGAGAAGTCGAAGGTGGAGCAGCTGAGAAACCCCGTACACCCCACCACGAAAGTCATTCCTGTGATTGGCCGGGTATTACCAGAGTTATGAGGCCAATTTCAGTGCGATTGCAGGGCTGTTGTCTTACCTGACCAGGAAAAGGGCCCCGAATAAAGTTATGTCGACGGATGCGTGTGAGCACGCTTTCCTAACGCTAAAGGACAGGATGACATCTGACGTTTTTGTCCGTCTACCGGATCTATCCAAAGACTTCGTTCTCCGCACTGCCGCATGTGACAGGGGCCTGGGAGCAGTACTACTGCGAGATCATGAGGGGACGCTTTTTCCGGTCGCGTATGACAATCGGAAACTGTCTGATGCCGAGAAGAACTACTCCGTATCGGAGAGGTAATGTCTTGGAATCGTGTTCGAAATATCACGGTTCGAGCGGTACTTGTACGGCAGAAGTTCATATCGGAGACCGACCACCAACCCCTGGCCTATCTCACGACGGCGAAATTCTCGAATGGACGCTTGACGCGATTGTCGCTATTCTTACAGCAGTACCAGATGCATATCAGATATGTGAAAGGAACATAGAAAGTAGGCGCCGATTTCATGGGCAGGAGCGCTGAATGGCATAGATAGATCTGTAGATAACCATATGTTGTGTGCATATTTGTGTCCGTAGTCACTTTGTAGCATAGTTATGATTTTGTTTCTTTTATTGTGTGTAGTAACGCACATTGGCATTTGGAGTAATTTTTGGGGAATAAAATCCCAATTTTATTCTCAAGCGTGAGGGGGTGTCATGTTTGCTCAGCACCAGTTAGTAAGTCGTGTATAAACTACTGCAAGCCATGTTTTAATGTCTAAACATTTCCGCAGTTTAGAGTTAATCTCAAGGTTAAGGTGACCAGAGAAAAGATCCGCCATCTTGAATCGGCACAAGCTTCAAACCTCTTCAGTATGGTATGATGTTGTCTGCTTACTGATGCTTTCTGTGACCATGACACTTGGATTGGAATGAGATACAGACTGACAGAAGCTCTACAATCTGAAGAGACTAGGGGTGAATACGAAGTTACAGGAAGTGACTATTCTTGATCTTCTCTTTGATGTCAACAACTCTCCAAATGCCAAGCAAGAGTCTGACATGCATCAAAGTTGAAACATTGGAAACGTTTATATTTGGATTGCAAGAGTTTTGGTCTCACAATCAGTATCAAGAAGACAGAGCTGATGTACTTCTGATTCACCAAGCTGTACCATTAAATACATGCTTAGAATCTAACATCATAGTGATGTTCACTTACCTCAGCAGTGCGCTGTCACGTGCAGTCAACATCAGTGACGAAACTAACGTCATAATTCCCAAGACAAGTACGGCTACTGGCTGACTTCACATAAATGTGTTGGAGAGTTGATGTAACAGTTTGTAAAGAGGCATGATGGTAACGAAACACCTTTGTTGTCGGTCCTGTTGTATGCATGCGAAACTTGAACACAGTGTAGACGCAATGCAAAATAGCCAAATAGCCGAATCATTTTTGTATTAGTTTATTTAGAACGGTGATAAGGATAAGATGATCAGACAAGGTCTCGGACACTTAGGTTCTCACAGGGACAAACATTCCAAGTACATGCTGTCTGCCGATTAAATCAAAGAACGGATGGACAGGCCAGGTCACCAGGTTGTCATACGAGCGACTACCAAATAAAATCTTCTACTGCCATCTGAAGGAGGGAAAGCGATCAGAAGAACGCTTGATAGGTTCCTCAAGTATCTTTTAGAAACACTTCAAAATTAACCCCGAATCATAGGAAGACCCCGCACAGGATGGTTCCACCTGGCGCAGTCTGAGTCATACTGGAGCGAAGACTTGAGCTTTGGAAAATCGAAGAGGCAGTGTAGAGGCTTGAGTAGTGTAATTCTCAGAATTTTAGCGCATACTCATCTGCTGATCAAGCGCGTCCAAGCTGCGATTCCAGTCCAGTGTGTTACAGACAGTTCATATAACAATTGGCCTGGTTAGCTACTCACATATCCACAGAAACCAAACCAGTTACTGATGCCATGGCCAGCTACGAACTTGAAGTGTGAACAACAACAAAATAATCCTCAGTCTGAGTGAATTGGATTTACTCTGCCTGTATGCAGTTCGTGGAAACGTTAAGGTATTTCTAACAAGTTTGTAGCAATGTTAAAAACAGTATTTTGTTCTTCTGTTAAAAGGTACAGCGTTTAAAATTGTCAATGATATTATCCTCTGTTTCGTATATTTCTCACCGGAACGTTTGCCAGTATATGAATGTTATTTGTTATTCAGATACAAATATTATAATACTAAATGAAAATTACCTAGAAATAATTAAATCAATGTAGCACACTACATTGTTGTTCATTTTTTTGGTCAGTGATTTTAATGCTCTATTAAAACAAATTCTAGACATTATCCCAGAAGATAATTTTATCTTTGGTGATGCATCATACGCTGGCAAGACTAATTTTGTATAGCTTGAAAGTTTACAATCTGTGATTTTCTTTAAGCTGGTATGAAAAAACATGTGTTGACTTATGCTGCTCTTTTGACATCGTGTACTCAGTGAAACCCCGTTCTAATTACACCTGTACTCAGTGAAACCCCGTTCTAATTACACCTGTATTGCTTAAAATTGTGGTAGTGTTGTTGCCTCTATAGCTGTGTCAACCGAATCATTCCCTTTCACAGACTTCCCCATGGGAGTACACGAAGAATCTGTTTATTTCTATTTAGCTAAAACTGCATCTGGAGACTTTAGACTCCGACAAAATCATTAATGAAAATAATCAGCACTATATTTTACCCATTATTATGGAGTATTATTGCAATGATCATTTCAAAGACGTATTGATTTGGATTTAGATTTGGATTTTTAACGTAGGTTTAACAAGTTTTCAGTCCTATTGCTACGATGTCTCCAGTGTGGCAGTTTATAGTGATGTCTAGCACTGGGGCATCATGCCGCAGACAAGTAGCATGATGTCCCACCCAGTCACATTATCTTGACACCAGGCCGACCAGTCCTAACACTAACCTCTTAATGATGAGCGCCAAGCGAGGTAGCTCTTAGTACCATATTTGTAAGTCTTTGATATGACTCGGCCGGGGATCGAACCCACGACCTCCCGCATCCGAGGCGGATGCTCTAACCAATAGGCCACCGGAGCGGTCTATAGGCGTGTATATGTATATATATATATATATATATATATATATATATATATATATATATATATATATATATATATATATATATAGAGAGAGAGAGAGAGAGAGAGAGAGAGAGAGAGAGAGAGAGAGAGAGAGAGAAACAAGCTTTAAAAGATACACGGAAATGTGAATGAGGCAGCTGGATCCGTATTTGATATACGAAAGCTGACTTGTTTTTGCTAGTGACACCTAGGTTCCACGAGAACGGTAGTCATTATCTCCAGTGGGTGTAAAATAGGACCAATGCACATAGTTGATTTATAGTCTTTAGAGAAAATTAGACTCTTTAACAAGCAGGAGTATTTATAGGTTACTGCATTTGTATGGGAAAATATGAACGAGTTTTTCGGATGGAAATACTGCACGACCTTGGGAGTAAAGTATATCCATCCGACAAAACGAGTTCATATTTTTCCATACAAATACAGTAACCTTTTTATTATATACCCATTTTCTCATTTATACTGCATTTCAAAATAAATACACAAGCGCATATTCATCAGTGCACACCAACAATATTAATGCACGCATAACTAAGTTCATCGAAATTTGAACGAAGTCGCGCGCTCAACATCACTTTCAAAAAGAATTTCCGCTTTTTGTCTACTTAAACTTGAAATTTAGAGTCATATTGTGAATCAATGCGCATTTCAACATATTTCCCAGTTAGTCTGAACTGAATGGATTCTTTATTGTTGTTGATTCTACTCAATACCTCTGGATTTAATAGTTGTTTCAATCCCACACAAAAGCAGAATAGCTGGGGCAACTATGAGTATGGTCTGGGGCATGTGCGGATATGTGAATATGTTGGTGACATTAATAGTTATTGTGAACAATTTTTCCAACGATTTGAGGACTCCTTGCTGTAATTATGGTATGGGAATCGAGAGGATGATGTGATCTATATCGTCAATATAAGTCAGTGTCAAAATTATCGAATGATCCTTCACAAGATATGGATTTTTGCAATCATGAATTGAGGATCGAGAATGGAAAACATGTAGTTATACTAAATATGCGTTACTGTGAACACTGTTTTGAGACGAGATATTTGTTAACTGAAACTGAATTTCACGCATTAATGACCTGTTCACAATAGATGTAAGACAGAAAAATACTTATGTTAATCCTGGCATAATCAGGCAAGTAAAGAGAAGTTACATCAAGTTATGTCTACAATAGTCCATATGAGATTTATTGTATCAAACAATAGTCCATATGAGATTTATTGTATCAAGGAAAGAGTCCATATGAGATTTATTGTGTGAAGTCCATCAGATATGTATTGTATATTGAAATAAGTTCACAGTAGATTTCAAAGAATTTAACAGATATGGAATAACACTGTAATGTAATTTATATTGTACAGAGTAACTGATGCTATGACGCCAGTAATGCACGTGCATGCAATTGTAGAATGGGTCAGTGATCTGAATTACCTGGAAAAAAAACTTATATATCTGTGTTTTTATATAATAACGTCTTTGCAACTATTTTAGATATGTTAGTGATAAGATTTACAGATGAAATCCTCCAGCTGATAAACTGATGGTATGACAAGAATGATGCGTAAAAGTTATAATGTAAGACGGTGACATTTAATGTTTTATCATCTAGTAAGATCTAATATTGCGTCACTCATGGATGGCCTGACAAACTACCCACCTTATTCAAATACACGAAACGCATTAAATGTCAAACCAACAGCGATATTATTAAAGCTGTCGTCCCCAAGAAATGCTTTTGAATCGGTCCACATAATTAAATGTTGTCCTTTGTCCTGATCAATTAGAACTTTAAACCTTATTCTACTTGGAGGGATGATATTTTTGAACTTAGGTAGGAACAAATAATAATGTTTATTAATGGTTAAAGGGAAAAGGTAAGCATAACTGCGTCAATTCTGACCCATTCTACCGAACTCTTTTGCAACACCATTTAAAAACCTCAGTCCGATATTATATTATTATGCTGTTTCAGCACGTGCTAACGCAATGGAAATTTTCTCTTGAAAAATACTGTACTGTACTGTACTGTACTGTACTGTACTGCGATAGTATATTTAACAGAATATTTATAAAATGAAGATATCATACAATAAATGTAAGTTTGACCACAAGTAAATTTAACTGATTGACTGGTTAAGTTTTCTGTTATTTTTCTCTTGACAAATAGACGGTATTGCTGTTACAGCTACAGACTACTTTGATATTAGTCCATTATAGCCGAGGATCCCGAATCTATAGGATGGAAGAGCTTCAAAGTATTTGGAAATGAGCGCTTAAGCGGTCATGCAATAAGGTTCCGAAACATAGCATTATTCACAAACATTTGAATGAGAGTTGAACAAACCTCAAGAGGTTCAGTCGATCTCAGTGACAATAATACGACATGTGTGTACCATTCAGTGCAATATTGTGAAGAATATCGGGCTATCTGCACTAACAAGGTGTACAGAATATTTACAATTTATAAGTACACGAGCCGCAGTAGGTAACTGATACTTTCATTATCGAAAAAGTAGCAGTGGAATCGTATTACACTACTCTCATAAAAGAACAATGTTCCTTCAAACCAACGCTGGGACAGAACTCTCACTGGGCTGTCATATTCATACTAAACAAATAAACACGTCATATTCAATATCTCAATATAAAAATCGGGTTTGTAATATGATTCTTTTTGTTTTGGCCATTTTATCGGCCAACACGACGGGAAATAATGAATATCACGGTGGGAGAGAAGTTCGGCGATTTTATATTTCGTGACCTTGCATCCCTATTGGTATCACCTGTCGAAGCTTGTGGTACAAAAAAAAATGTGTAAACAATGAATACACAGACGGCGGTCGGTCACACGCGGTCAGTAAATTTGAATAAATCAGTGTATGCAGGATAGATAAAGAAGAGGACTTCGATTGTAGATAAGAAGTCACGTTGCCTGCTGTGGCTTTCTTTTCAACGGAAAACCAAGCATTAACTTGGTGAATAAAGTGACAGGAAGCGAAGCAGCCGACAAAGACTACGGACAAATGTGCATCAAATAAAAAAAGACAATAATAATATACTATAATAATGTATGATAAACAAAAACTTTATTTGTGCAACCATAGTGTAAATTTTTGTGTAACAACCAGTATGATAATGACCATTCCAGTGATACCATTTTGTTTCTTCTAATTTTTGTCGGCAACATTTTTATGCAAATACTGCCCCCGTGAAATCTGAGACGTTATAGCATTCATATTTCCAAACTGTTTTTCCAATGAGGCTTAACTTCACAACGAAAAAGGTTTTAAATTTAATTTTACCTTAAGAACTTCTGGTTTTATTCAATGATAGTGCACATATGTCAAGGTCTGCAATGTTGTCAGTATTTGGTAAGTGTCTTTTTATGTCGAAGCCAACATCCCTGTATAAATTACTAGTCATCAAGAGAGTCAGTAGCGTATACGTTGATTTTTGTCTGTGCTTCTAGATTCTAGAGTGATCGCACATTTCAATAGGTCATTTTAGTTTGACTGAGATGTTAGACACATAGCGAAATAGTGTATGCAATGGTGCTATTGAAAACAAACGAAATAGACTAAATAGGTGTAGACCTAAACATCTAAACCAATATGTTCAATAACGCCCCACATAAGGTAGAATGTTTTTCACAAAGATGTAAGACATTGAAAGCCTGGTACTTAACGCTTAGACCAATCGTCTAGACGACTGGTAAATACATTCGATTTTTTAATGTTAAAAAAGTACAAAAGACCTATATAAATCGTGAATATAAATACAATAAAAATATACCTGTTGGACTTTTGAAAAACAAAATTATTGTCCAATTGTGCTTCAGAAAAAAGGTTCAATTCGGCATAATCCTAAACAAGTAAGTAAAATCAACTTTCTATCACAAAGAAACACACATCAAGAACTTTAGAGAGAAAAATGGCTTAATACTTTGAAATATTATCACAAAAACTGTAATTTAATACTTTGAAGTTGTTCTGACCGTTCAGGAATGTGCTGGACAGATAAAATAAGTGTTGGGAAACATATACGGATGGGAGGATGAAAACATTTCAACTATTTATGTGGACTGTAATACTCTACGAGCGAAAGGGAAAAGAGTTTTAACTATATTAGTTACTTTCTGGTTTATCTGGTGAAAAGTGTGATATGCCATACGTTTAAACATATAATCGTGCAAGTAAAGACAAAATTACATGCAGGTCATCTGCAAAAGAAAAGGGTCATGCAAAACAAAATAATTAAGCTGAAAGATAGCTTTGAAAGAATTCTTACAAGAGTGATAATAGGGGCCACACTTGCCTCAGATGGGCCTGTCTGGACTAAATATGCATTAACATTACGACCTTGTAAATAGCGTATGGCCTTCATGGGTCTTAACATCAATCCATAGCATTAACACTAGGGAACTTTTTATGCAAGGGGAATGACAGTCTTATAATACACACCGGATGAAGATAGAGCGATGATCTGGGGACTAAAGCAATAGTAATGTGGAAAACGTATATGGGTTGAACATGATGAAACACTCTGGGAGAGATGGGGAAATGTAATGTGGAAAACGTATATGGGTTGAACATGATGAAACACTCTGGGGGAGATGGGGAAATGTAATGTGAAAAACGCATACACCTACTGATTACCTACTGATCAGCATGCACTCATACTAACCAGCACCCACACCTATTGATCAACAAGGTTTACTATCAAACACCCGTACCTAGTCTTCAACACACCGTCTTTCTGGCCGTCATCAACACCCAGGGCCAGATCAGGTCAAGTATTCGGGGGGTGGGGTCCAAAATTAAAAAAGGGCCCTGACTTTCCTCCAAAGGGCACCAAAGTAAACCTCTATGCGCCTAAAGTGTACATAATACCCAAAAACATGCTCAAGGACAAACTACGGTCAAATTTCAGGTGACAAGCAACTGTACGTGTGTGTGTGTGTAATGTTTAGTTTTTCTTTGCAACCTCTGACCCCCCGCCCGCCCTGAGACCTACTGACAAGCTGGTGGACCTACTGACCAACATAGCCTTACTGATCAACACCTACGCCTACTGAATAAAACGCACATCTACTAACCATCCTCCATACCTGCTAACCAATACAAAGTGCTACTAACCAGCACCCACACATATGCACCAAAACACCATCTTAGTAACCAACACCCAAGCTTACTAACAAATACAGTGTTACTAACAACACCCTCATATACTGTCTAGCACATGCACAGTCTTACTAACCAGCATCAACACCCGCTAATCAATTTGCAGTCTTACGGACCATCACCCACACCTACTGACAAGAGCACATACCTGCAAACAGATTTGTCATGGTATGAGGTAAAGAAACGGTAAATTAACGAGGATCGATGCCTAATTTTAGATAGTCATTCATCCATTTATTAATGGCACTTACTCTTTAGCAAATTAAAATGGTCATGATGAAAGTATGGCGAAAATAATGAAACTGTTATGGAAATTAGTGGAGATAAGAAAAAACCCACACGAACTATTAAAATTCAACAAACAATACGGACCTTAACAGAGACTAAACAATGCGGAATATTATATTTAAAATTGTAGCCAGGACAAACAGTAATAAAATCATTCCAAAATAATTATGGAATTTAGCAGAGACTATTTACAGCTCTGCCCTTTTCCTGCTCCTTTTTATTTGTAAGTATGTTTGCTCAACCATGCGTTAGTGTCCCTCAGCTATCCCTGTTCCATCATCTTCTTTGTGCATGGGTGAATGGTGTATTGTAATTCAATGTCTTACTTATTAACTACAACATAAATACCTTTCTAAATTCTATTTTTGTTTGCATGTATGGGCGTTGGATAGTCATTATGGATTATGGATAGTCATTATGAGGTAGTCATGATCACTCTAAAGGATGCATTAAAAGAGTGAAACATGTGATTACAATCTGGAACTTTGTTGATTTCAACGTTTCGTTTCAGTGCCAGATAGGCAGACTAGTGCATCCCTGTATACTCCTTGCTATGGAAGGATAATAACAACGCAATACATATAGAAATTTCAAAGTTCGAACGCGCCACCTATCGCATCCCTTTAAAGAGAGAAACGTGAGAAAGAGTGAACATTAGACCTTAAGAGTGATAATAAATCTCATGCTATACAGTTTTAAAGAATGTATGAATCAGTGGTATATTTATCAGTAAATAAATGTAATAAATAAATGGTTTGATTTTGTCAGTCTCAGAATGAATCAGATACAACCGTAATAGTACTGTGCCATATATTAGGGACACCAGAGTGTATTTCAAAACATTTTACACTCAGGATATATATATATATATATATATATATATATATATATATATATATATATATATATATATATATATATATATATATATATATATATATGTGTGTGTGTGTGTGTGTGTGTGTGTGTGTGTGTGTGTGTGTGACTGAAACCATACATTGCAAAACTAGGTTCTAACTACCCTAGGCCCAGAATATTACGTTCAGTTTACAACAATTTACATTATTATGTCTGATGGAAGTATTGTTTGAAAAGTTTTAGATGTCGCGCTTAATTAGTTTGAACACCGATAATAATTTTGCTTCTGATCGTTGTCAATATTTGCGTTTATCTTCAATCAATACCTGACACACGATATCGAGATCTAATGCACTTTAATTGACTGGTATTAGCCATGTGATTATTTCTTAAAAAAAATATAGTACTTTGTAAACATTTTATATCTGCACGCGAGTTACTCTGCCTATTCTAAAAACTATCAAGCAAAACGACCGCTTGTCAAGAAAACCCGTCTATCGATACTCATCCAGTTTATGAATCTATACTCAAGGTGTGAATGACAAGCAACACGTAACCAGTCTTGAATCGCCACGTTTGTGGAGTAAACTAGAATTTTGATGCTGTACGTAAATAGTGAAAGGTAATAAAATATATTAAATGCGAAATAATAACAGTATATAAAGCCAAACGTTTATAAACTTCAAATTCGTGATATCTTGTTGATCTATCTAAAAATACAAAGATATGCATGAAAAGACTTGTATGCGTAGACATCGCTTCTAAGGAAATCAAACTTTTTCAAATGGTAATTACGTCTAATTTTCAAAAGACATCATTTTAAAAAGAAAGAAACAGTTTCAGCGTCATCAATGCTATATAATAATGTAATGCAATATAACGATGTCGTACTAGAATTTTAACAATGCAATACCTAATCTGTATTGCTGTATAACAATGTAATGCTAGCATTCTAGTGATGTAATACAATAGACTGTTATTATTGTAAAGCTGTATTACAATGTAAATCTAGCAGTATAGTGCTGAATTAAGAATGTAACGCTGTGTAACAAATTAAGACTAGCATTTTAGTGGTGTATAGCAATGTGATGCTAGCCTTTTAATACTGTATACCAATGTAATGCTTGCCTTTTTATACTGTATCACAATGTAATGCTAGCCCTTTAATACAGTATAACAATGTAATGCTAGCCTTTATATACTGTATATTAATGTAACGCTAGCCTTTCAATACTGTATAACAATGCAATGCTAGCCGTTTAATAATGTATAACAGTGTAATGCTAGCCTTTAACTCCCGTATAACAATGCAATACTAGCCTTTTAATACTGTATAACAATGTAATACTAGCCTTTCAATAATGTATATAAATGTAGTGCTAGCCTTTCATTACTGTATAACAATGCAATGCTAGCCCTTTAATAATGTATAACAGTGTAATGCTTGCCTTCAACTACTGTATAACAATGTAATGCTAGCCTTTCAGTACTATATAACAATGTAATGCTAGCCTTTTAATGCTGTATGACAATGTAATGCTAGCATTTCAATACTGTATAACAATGTAATGCTAGACTTTAACTACTGTATAACAATGCAATACTAGCCTTTAAATACTATATAACAATGTAATATTAGCCTTTAATTACTGTATACAAATGTAATGCTAGCCATTTTATACAGTAAAACAATGCAATGCTAACATTTTAATGCTTTATAATAATGCAATGCTTGCCCTTTTATACTGCATAACAATGTAATGCTAGCTTTTAACTACTGAATATCAGTACAATGCTAGCCTTTTAATACTGGATAACAATGATATGCTAGCCTTTTAATGCTGTATAGCAGTGCAATGCTAGCCTTTTAATGTTATATAACAATACAATGCTAGCCTTTTACTATTGTATAACAATGTTTTGCTAGCCTTTAACACTGTACAACAATACTATGCTAACCTTTTAATACTGTATAACAATGCTATGCTAGCTTTTTATTGCTGTATAGCAATGCAATGCTAACCTTTTAATGTTATATGGCAATACGATGCTAGCCTTTTAACACTTTTTAAAAATGCAATTTTGGCCTTTGAATACTGTATAACAATGTAATGCTAGCCTTTTAATACTGTATAACAATGTAATGCTAGTCTTTTAATATTGTATAACAATGCAATGCTAGCATTTTAATTCTGTATAACAATGGATTGTTAGCCTTTAACTACTGTTTATCAATACAATGCTAGCCTTTTAATACGGTATGACAATACAATGCTAGCCTTTTAATACTGTATAACAATGTAATGGTAGCCTTTTACTACTGCACAGCAATGTAATGCTAGCCTTTTACAACTGTATAGCAATGCAATACTAGCCTTTTAATACTGTATAACAATGCAATACTAACCTTTTAATGTTCAATAGCAATGCAATGCTAGCCTTTTAATACGGTATGACAATACAATGCTAGCCTTTTAATACTGTTTAACAGTACAATGATAGCCTTTTAATACGGTATGACAATACAATGCTAGCCTTTTAATACTGTTTAACAGTACAATGATAGCCTTTTAATACGGTATAACAATGTAATGCTAGTCTTTTAATATTGTATAATAATGATATGCTAGCCTTTTAATGCTGTATAGCAATGCAATACTAGCCTTTTAATGTTCAATAGCAATGCAATGCTAGCCTTTTAATACGGTATGACAATACAATGCTAGCCTTTTAATGCTGTTTAACAGTACAATGATAGCCTTTTAATACGGTATAATAATACAATGCTAGCCTTTTAATACGACATAATGCTAGCCTTTAACTACTGTATAGCAATGCAATGCTAGCCTTTTACATCTGTATGACAGTACAATGCTAGCCTTTTAATACGGCATAATGCTAGCCTTTAACTACTGTATATCAATGCAATGCTAGCCTTTTACAACTGTATAACAATACAATGCTAGCCTTTGGTACGGCATAATGCTAGCCTTTAACTACTGTATAGCAATGCAATGCTAGCCTTTTACATCTGTATGACAGTACAATGCTAGCCTTTTAATACGGCATAATGCTAGCCTTTAACTACTGTATATCAATGCAATGCTAGCCTTTTACAACTGTATAACAATACAATGCTAGCCTTTGGTACGGCATAATGCTAGCCTTTAACTACTGTATAGCAATGCAATGCTAGCCTTTTACAACTGTATAACAATGCAATGCTAGCATTTTAATGCTGTATAACAATACAATGCTAGCCTTTTTAATGTTATATAACAATACAATGATAGCCTTTTAATACGGCATGACAATACAATCCTAGCCTTTTAATACTGTATAATGCTAGCCTTTTAATACTGTATAAGAATTCACTGCTAATATTTTAGTGTTGTATACAATGCAACGCTAACATTGTAATGCTGTACATCAATGTAATGCTAATATTTTAGTGCTGAATAACAATGCAATGCTAGTGTTTTAGACCTGTATAATAATGCAATGCTAACATGTTAGTGCTGTATAACAATGCAATGCTAGCATTTTAGTACTTTAATGCCAGTTTTTTAAT
Organism: Sinohyriopsis cumingii; assembly: GCA_028554795.2. Classification (NCBI taxonomy): domain Eukaryota; kingdom Metazoa; phylum Mollusca; class Bivalvia; order Unionida; family Unionidae; genus Sinohyriopsis; species Sinohyriopsis cumingii. Next base: position 115,978,536 of record CM068838.1, on the reverse strand, counting down.
GCTGTGTAACAATATAATGCTAGCATTTTAATAAAGTAAGGCTAGAAATTCAGTGCTGTATAACATTGTAATGCAAACATTTTTGTGCTAACTAACAACACAATGGCAGCTTTGCAATGCTGTATAATAATAAAATGCAATAATTTTAACAATATGACTAAAATTAAAATGCTATATTACAATGTAATGGTAGCATTTTAATGCCGTATTCTATTATTACGCTCCATAAATCATTTATTTCTTGACATTTTGTCGGTGAATCTATAATTGTGTTGGTGCAAAAATAATTAAACCTTGCTCTATTTGTACATCAATAAACATGGCGTGGTTTGGATTGTATATTTGGTTAGTACCACAACTCTCAATGTTTATTTTGCTTCCACTCGTCTACCTTCTTATCACTGTGATCATGGGCATCATTATCACAATCATCTTCATTTTTCTTCTGCATGTTTGTTTCATCATCGTCAAAACTTGACACATCATATAGATAAGTGCAGTGAGGACGAAAGACAATCAACCGACACATTGGTTGTACCAACGCTGTGTCCGGGTTCGTTGCAGTCTGTTATTTTCCATTTTCTGCCTTTTCAATGTTGATAACATCTTTATTGACTATTGAACATCATTTGAAATAATGATAATATCTACATATATACGATACATTAGTCTATCCTGGTATGATAAGTATTTTGGTACTGTATTGACTGAAGTAGACAATAAAGCTCTCTGTGTGGTGAGGATGATATATAACCGAGACGGTACTTGGGTGCCGGTGTCACCCGATATAGTTAAACAAACAGATAGGTAAAAGGTATTATGTGGAACAATGCGTTTAAGTCTGATATTTGACTGGTACATATCACTGCATGTGGCAATGCATCAATGAGGTCAATTATTCATGCTTCAGTGTGGACAACACCTGTTCGTTGTATTAAATACACGTTTTTAAAATATAATAAAAAGTATCATGTTGTTATTAAATAGATATGATTGGCGTCATTTATAACACAAGAAAGCGATAGACGTAAATACTGAAGATTGGCTGGTTCCAAAGAGTGCAGGGATAACTAATGCACACAATGATTTAGGGGGATGTATTTGATCTTTACCAAAGGACGCGATGATTTAGGGGGATGTATTTGATACGGACTAAAAATCTTACAATCTGATGTTTTGTTCCTTTCTCAGTGGTGGAAATGATTTGTCCGTTTATCTGAAATGCTTTTACATCTGTTTTCGGGAAGTATATTTATTTTACAACAATGCTAACATACCATCATTATTTTTCTAATTTGTCATGTTTATGTAAACAAAATGGGGGGGGGGGAGAGGGAGAGAGAGAGCTAAAAAGAATGACTCTTTGAATCTCATCAACACCACCTTGCCTTTCAATTAAGTCTCTAACATGTGTTTTTGAATCTAAATTAAATATTACATTTATATAAGAGTAAAACATAACAAGAGAAGAACCAAGTATTTACCTATTGTAGCGGTTTTATTATATATAGTAAAATGAATTCATTGGGTTTTGTTTTCGTGCACAAACAACAGTAGTCTAGTGATATGTACAAGACGAAGAAAATGTAAGATTTGATTATTGTATGTAAGTGCATCCTCGTCCACAAATCTGTTAGCGAATTGCGCATACTATAATCTGTCTCGTTCCAGAAAAGCAATTCTACGCATGTTACGACGTGTGTGTAACATTATGATATTGGTTCTAAGGTTATTAAGAGTGCAATATAATGACATAACCAAAATGTGTGTGTTTTTAATTTATTTTTGCTTTTAATTGTAGTTCAGTGAGTTGCATGTGTTAATTTTGTGGATGATGGTCTATTGCACGAAATGTGAAATGTCGCTATTTCAAATGGGTCATGAATAATGATGTTCTAGCTGAGTAATATTATGCCTGCATCGCTTTGGTGTGGTATAAACCTCGTTACGCTGATTCAGTTTGAGCAGCTAAGTATAATACGTTCTCTCCCCGACGATTAATTAAACTCTTCCTGGAGACCTTTATATGTGTATTTTTGGGAGTACGTTCATGTCTTTTCACATATAAACTCCTTATATTATGTATCATTGAGAAATTGTAGATGTTCTCGCAACACACGCAACAATTAAATTGACTAATGTACTAGGTACCATACTAAATCGGTAGACTGCAATTGTTTTAACATCCCTGGTTTAATTTAATTGGGATATCTGTCAGACAGATGGACGAGGCAAGATGAATTTGGGTTTAAGTGGCGGAAACATTACAAAGTGGACACGATCCAGAGACAGTTTTGTGCCATTTGAACTAAGTGTCATAAAGTGAATTTTTTTTCAGGAATAGGTCCACTTAATAAGGGCGGAATAACACCCCACCCCCCATTAGAACGCTACTGTTGGCTACGTTAAATAAGAGATGTGTGTTTTCCAGACGAAATTTAATGTTTAAAGTATTCTTCCTTCGACAAATTAGTCAGTATAAACTTCTGCGGGGAGGTAACAAGTTCTTAGCTCCGGTGGAGTAGAAGGTAATCTCTCGTTATAAATTGTCCAATGAACATGTGCCTGTAAGTTTGAGGGACACGGAACTTAAAAGTGCAGATAGATTGTGCCACGTAGAAGCAAGCGAGTCTCCAAAGCACAAGGTTTGTCTCAATCTCATGCAATTTGTACTTTGAACTGAGTTGGTAATTATTTCTTTCAGGTTACTTGTTTTAAATTCATGCATCAAATTTCCTTTGATGACTTCTGAAGAAAATTGTATGCCTTCACGTTATATGACTCATTTATTATAAGAATTTCCTACATTACTGTTTTTTATATACGAATTTGAGAGAATAGTGTGAATATATATGTCTTTAATGATATGAATCGTGTAGACAAGGAATTGATATTACCAAGTCCACAAATATATGTCTGGAAATGTTATGACAGTGAATTGTTAGTTAGCAAATATTATAATTAAGATATGAAGTGAATTTCTTTTAATTCATTTGTATGATTAAAATGTGAATTCTGTTAACCGAGAATCAATGATATTAGTACTTAGAGCACCTACCGGCGGACATTTAGTCCAGTTAGTGTGTTATAATCTACAGCAGAGTGTATGTATGGTTTGCTATGAGGTCTAGATTATGTCATAGTTCAGTTTTGGAGTAGGAAATATTCGATCCCAGAAGCACAAAATAACCCTGCCAAATATTTAGGTTGCTTTTTCTAAAAAGGGAAATAGTTCTATATATACACCAATACAGTGGGCAAAGGGAAGAGGCGATCAAATTACGGTTGATGACATGAAAGAGCTGGAGAGAGATAAAGACAGAAACAGGATAAGGATTAAGTTGACTGTAACCTGTTACCAACGTCGAATTTGCAAATACCGGCAAGAAACCAGGATATGCAGGCAACTGAGATGATCCTTGACCCGATTTCATGATCAAATTTGTTTTATCGGTATAAACGGAACGGTTAATTGCATTTTTATTTACATACTTGGCAATTATTTCAAAGAAAGTATATCATTTACATGTCACCATCATATTTCTACATGTTGAGTTTGTGATTGAAATACTCATTCACAAGCATTTGTCTAAATAAATTTCGTCGAACCCTTTTCCGTGTCAAGTCAGTTAATGACAGCAATAGAGCTGAAGTTAGCAGCATACCACCGATCATACCCCGATAAAGATCGAACTTCCGTGTTTGTGGTCGGTCCTACCGCGTCCCTTATAAGACCAGAGATAGGCTTGTGAGCGAATTATATTTGACAGGTGTGTATGAGGATTTGCAGAGGTTTCGTTTGTCGCGTGAGAATTGTCAGCGGGTGGCATATAAGACCTCCCATTACCCAGTGCCACTAGGAACCATCCCACTGAATTCTCGAAGGTGAAGATGGATCTGATTGGTCCCGACAAATCCTGTATCGCAGAGCAGTAATCGATACCTGGAGGCCGTTGCGTTAAAGACCATTGACTCTGTTACGGATGCTGAGGCTTTATTAGGAGTTTGGTCCATAGTTGGTGTTCCTGAGGAGATACTAATGTTATGTATATTTGGCTTAATTTATATTTGATTTAATTTAATTGTTTGTAAGTTTTAAATCTTTTTATTTTCATTACATGTCAAAGTAAGGTAATTTTGTTTACTAGGAATTTGATCTTTTCCAGAAAATTCCGTTTGACCTGACTCTTTTCGTAGACGCCTAAATAATAGAAACACTGTTTCTATTTTTAACCTAGTTCCTAGCCTTGATTGAGAATCAAGCAAACAACTTCTTATTTTTAATTCATTTTTAATGTTCAGTGATAATGATGAAATCGATGCTGTACTGGACCACGTGTTATTAGACTTGTAGATACCTTCTAAATCATTTTAGAATGTGATCACGTGACACTCATCCGGGAATCTGTTTTGCTTCTCAAGCTACTGTATAACCTTTGTTTATAGAGATTTTTCTCAGTTTGGGCTTTTACCTTGGACACTGGAAAAATATATGTTTGTGAACAGTTTAGAGGTACATTTTAATTTTTATTCAAAGTATTTGGATTCTAAAAGACATTTTTTTTCTTCCTGGAAATACTTGAGTACTCATACAGAATTCATAGACAGACATTTATTTAAATTTTATTTGGAAATTCAAACACCGGAATATTATTGTCTGTGAAATTTCATTAGAACATTTCATTACTAGGACTTATAAAATTTAATTCGTGGATTATTCTTGGATTATTTCTGATATTGATTTCTTAAAACCATAAGTTTTGATTTTTGTTTCATTTTTACATTGGATTTTTCTTCTTCAGGGAAATAAATTATTTGTTAAATTTTTTAAAGCTTATTTTCACTCTTTCTTAGAGCCTAACCACGTAACATAAGACTGGTTAGGTGGCTCAATCTGATAAGAACTTGAATAATGTAACAAGATACTGTCCATTAGACATCTGACTACCCACCCCGTATCGCCCGCAGTGCAATGGTATGGTAATGGGACCCTGAAGCAAGCTCTGAGAAAGCTATGTGAAGGTCGACCCAGAAGTTAGGATCAATACCTTTCCGGGATACTTTTGCATACAGCGAAGTACATCATGCTAGTTTAGATTTTCGCCGTTTGAATTAGTTTATGGGAGGACAATAAGGGGATCTTTGGCTGTAAAGAAACAGTTTTGGACGGAGAAACGGACATCCGACAAAGTACGTACAACATACCAATATGTTCTTTATTTCCGAAACGAATTATTTTTCAACACAAAATGTCCGATGCGCGTGATGTCGCATTGCTTGATGCAGTACCCCGTTCGAATGCAGTAGACGATCCATGATTACATAACCTTACATGTCAATTTCACAACTAAACATAATATTGTTGCAATATTCATTTCAAAGAAGATCTAGTGGATGCAGAATTTTCCATATTTACGGTAATGTATTTGTGACCGGATATTTGCAGTACTTGACTTGGAACAGCTGACTACAGAATAAGAAAAACAAATTTCGTTTTGAGTCGGAATTGCGTCATGTATTTACCGCATAAATATGCAGTGGTGGATAAACCTATGTCAGTTTGTAGACCAGTTTATGCCCAGATTCTTCTGTGAACAAAGGTGAGCTTATTTACTTCTGCAAATTAACATTTAAACCACACTTATATATAGGGTGGATTCCACGCTACAGGTTGACCACCCACCCTACACACCCGCTATGAACTGAGCAATACCCTTACTTTTACTTCTTGTTGTTCTTGTCTTGGAGTTTTACGCCATTTGTTATGACGGTATTGTCATACATGACATGACAAACCCCTCTGAGGTTAAATTGTCCATATTCTCACAGCCGATATAATTTTCCCGCAATTTCCTTTCGTGGGTCGAGTTGAAAAATGGCCGCCAGTATGTTAATTGACAACAAAAGATACCAGAAGGGGCTAAAAAAGTTTTCCCACGATCGCCGCCAATCAGTAAAGAGAATACTGCACATTAATTAAATTAGATTATTTGGACCAATTAGAATCACAAAAAGTGATATGTTCACGTGTTATAATATCAAAAATAGGAAACTGCACACACTATATGCAAAGTGTACAGATTATGTAATAAATGCAAAATACGACCCTTTCTCCCGAAACATACCGAAGTGCAAAAGTACTTGCCTCAATATCTTACAATGTTATCATCACAACATGAAAAAAGGGTAAAAAAATTGTATGCACTGAACATGTAAAAATGAGACGACAATAGTTTGATTTACTCATTTAATTTTTTCTTTAACAAACACTACATAAGTTATCAACATTTGGGTAAATTGCGTTCTTTAAGTACCGTGTCTCTCAAACTTTCAGACAATCGTTCCTTGGACAATTTATAGCGGTAGAATACAGTTTAAGAGCTCGACACTTCTTGCCTCAGAAACTTACATTGATTAATCTTTCGAGGAAGAATATTTAAAACAATTAATTTCGTATGGGAATCACACACCCTTTATTTAGCTTAGGCAATTAGAAATAAATGTATCTAAACATCGAAAATCAACACTTGGCCATCGAAGATAGAATAATTTTCTATTCTGCCTTTAGTAAAATTTCACTTTATGACACTTGGTCAAAATAACACAAAATTGTCTCTGGACCGTCTCCACACTGTCATTTTCCCACTACATAAAACCAGATTCACTTTGCCTCGTCCGTCTGTCTGACCGTTATCCCTATAACAAAAATCACGCCCCAAACAAGGGATAGCTAAACAATTGCAGTCTAGCGATTTAATACGGTACCTAGTCCATTAGTCTATTTAATTATTACATGCCACACTAATTGCAATAAAATGTACTGCGAGCACATCTACAAAATTCACACTGTTACATATTGGCATAATTGTCCGGTGGCCTAGTGGTTAGAGCGTCCGCCTCGGATGCGGGGCTTTGTGGGTTCAATCCCCGGCCGAGTCTTACCAAAGACATAAAAATGATACTAACAGTTTGGCGCTCAGTATTAAGAGGCTAGAGTTAGAACTGGTCGGCCAGGTGTCAGGATAATGTGACTGGATGGGACATTATGCTACATGTCTGCAGTATGATGTCCCAGTGCTAGACATCATTATAAACTGCCACACTGCAGACATCATAGCGATATGACTGAAGTTTTTTTTTAAAGCTACGTTAAAAATCCAAATCACACACACACACACACACACACACACACACACACACACATATTAGCACAATTGCGACAGAATCTTGAGCAAACAGCACACTTTTTACATTTTGTGTTTAATGTCAACTGGAGACAAATCTTCGAGAAAAGCTCGCTCACCTTTCTTATTTTCTTGGAACAACAATAAGAACAATAATACTCTGCATCATCACTTGCTAAAAACGCATCAACGAGAAACCATAGAGACGTATCAAACGCCAAAGATAAGCATGCTTTCAAGAATCTATGGGTAATGAAAAAACTCCTTTTTTGCAACTAAAACATGCCCATTTTGTCCATGACGCCATAAGATTTAGAAATTTTCATTTGCCTCTTGTCTTTTATGACATCGATACAAATAATGTAACCAACTTCTCAAAATACCGCTTTTAGCATCTGATATTGCATCAGAAAAAAGTATCATTTTGTTCTATCTAAATTCTCTTTAAATGAAAGTCAAGTTTGAAACAAAAATAGGAATTTTGTCTATAATGGCCTGCTGCAGACAAACGCATGAACAAGCAAACAGACAAGCAAGTAAGCAGGCAAAAAACAACAACAACAGCTTATTGAAGTAGCGACTTCTCAACGTATTATTTGACTGAACACTGCAGGATAGTTACCTCGGTCGAACCAGTATTAATAATCAACGGGAAAGAAAGCAGTTGTTGACGACAATGGTGCTATAATCAAAGTCAGTAACTTAGGCACACGTGCCCGTTTGGCAATTTGTACTGTATTTACTAATCGACCACTACTGACACAAACTTAGGGTGATACGAGTGATATCTTTGATTCGAACAATGTATAGGACTAAGATAAACGTGTTGCATGAGATTGGGAATTTCACGTAAAAGAAATGCCGATCGTTATTAAATAATAGAATAACGCGCAGAAAGTCCTCCTGATGAAAATGTGTGTCTCTGTGAACTAATCATTTTGAAAATGAAAGTTGGTTATGTGTTTCTTACGTCAGGACTGGATCTACATAGAAGAACTGGCGATCGTTGTTATGGTGTGCAGTAGCGTTAGCCGCCAATATAGTAGGAAGTGTTTAACTGTGTATGTGACCGGGCAACTGAGGCAGACCCAGTGCGTCCGTTATATATCTATGTAACCGTTTCTCTGATTAGATGAATGTAAAAGCGTTTTCATTTCTTACGTCATATCGATTACCGAAACACCGTGATTATAGACAGGAAACACCTAGCCCGAAAACATTGCAACAAATTAATGCTCGACGTTAAATTGATTATTCAAAACGAATAAAAGGCGAAAACAAAATTAAAGACAATAAAATACAACTTTTGACAGCAATGTGTTTCTAAATATGAAAGATATTCCTCCTTAGTAAGGCGATACATATAGAAAGTAAGTTTAAGAGAGTAAGTTTTGGAATAGGTTTATAAGGAAGTCATTATAAAACCAATATGATCAAAGGACTTTAATAGTTTTGTTCCGACTACCTTAGCGGGATAAGTATGGTCTATGAAGTGTCCGCACATCGTCAAGTAGAGTTAGCTACTGCTAAATATTTTCAAAAGATGACTTTATAAGATTTAACTGTTGCTGCAGTTTTGTTTTACGCCAGAGTTCGGAAGTTTTAACGCTTTTGGTACATCTGTTATATAATAACTCCGTGATACATGTCGCAAAATTGGTGGTCAGAGTTGTACTTACTGACCGAACAAACTGTAGCAACGTGAGTGTCGAATACCGATCTTCTTTGTGTCAAAAGGTAACAATGAATTTATTAAACTTTGATAAAGAAAATACGTCGTTGTCACTTAAGATGACAAGTATTGGTTATTCTACCTACCAATTGGAGTCTAAGTAATTGTTGACGAATGAAATTAATCTGCATTTCGAAATAATCTTCAAAAGATATTACTGTTTAAATATCCATCTTGATAGAGGTATGTACTGAAAAACCATTAGATGTCACGATATCACGTTGAAATTGAAGAAAAAACAGGATACACTAAGAGGCTGCGTCATGTGGTCTATAGTACCGAGGGTAAACCGAGACCAAAAGCAACCGCCCCCTAAGAATTCCCAAATCCCGCGTGGTAGGTATGGATACACTTATCAGAATATATAGTGTCAGTCTATTATATTATAGCCTAGAGTGGGCGTTCATTTATAACAATTAATGTATTAAACTTTGATAAAGAAAGTACGTTGTTGTCACTTAAGATAACACAATTATTGGTTATTCTACCTACCAATCGGAGTCTACGTAATTGTTGACTAATGAAATTAATCTGCATTTCGGAATAATCTTCAAAAAATAATACTGTTTAAATATTAGTCTAGGTAGAGGTATGTACTGAAAAACCATTAGATGTCACGATATTACGTTGACATTGAAGAAAAAACTGGATATACTAAGAGGCTGCGTCATGTGGTCTATAGTACCGAGGGTAAACCGAGACCAAAAGCAACCGCCCCCTAAGAATTCCCAAATCCCGCGTGGTAGGTATGGATACACTTAGCACAACATATTGTGTCAGTCTATTATATTTATAGCCTAGTGTGTGCGTTCATTTATAATTTAGGTTTCTTTTTATAGAAATGAACGGATACAGATCATCCAGTTGGCACCATGTGTCGCATGGGTTCGCAACTTCGATAGTAAAAGTCCGTTGCATGGATAGACGTGTGAATGTTGTCAGGAAACGGTTTGCGCTAGTTGTTGTACGGAACCAATTACCGCATAATTTGTGTAAGACGCACGTATTAAATGTTCCTTATATTTAGTAACAAGTTGCACTGTACTCGTTAAAAAAAACGAATGCATTGAGTCTAGAATAAGTTGATGAGTTTATTGAATCAGTACGGCAATTGGCGTTGACCCTCGACACTAGATAAAAGACATATTTTCTATTATAAAAGCTGAACGTTTGGTTGCATATTTGTACATAAGAGAAGACGCATTCTTGACTTACTACTTCAATAGTACAAACCAAGACTTTGTTGCTCTGGACGCAGTCTGTCAATACGTATAGATATTTTTGGTTATGTATTTCCGTATATCGTACCAAAAGAGAATTCGTGCATTCATATGGTTTTGTTGCGATATCATATAATAGCTTCCTAATTACGAATAATACACTGTAATTTATTACAAACTCAGAATTTAAGTCCTTGTATTACTGGCGTTTCCCATCTAACTTTGCAAATCATATGCTTAGCTAATTGGAGTCGGCATTCTTCCCCAATTTGTGGTTGTTTATAGAAAGTACAGCCTCTCTGTCCTGTCAACATCGGAACTCCAGTCATTTCCTCCAGTCATTACGACCTCGCTGGGATAGCATCTGTACACGTACAATTCTGCACAACACGTACAGGTTAATTAAGTTAAATAAGAAAAATAAACATACTGTCAATGATGATTTAGCGGCAAAATGTCCGGGTGATCTGGTAGGCAAGAAACCAATGATAGGTTTGATTTTTTTATTTTAAATTTTGGTGTTTGCCTTACTTTATTTATACACGCAGTTAAATTCTTCAAATGCGTCCTGATTAGTATCGAAATATAGTAGCCATTCATACAGCTTTACAGATGACATTATAATCAACGAAAGTGTCTACGCACGACAGTTGGACTAGGAATCTCCTCACGTTTTGAAACGTCATTTTTGCTATTTTAGCTTTTTAATTTTTAAAATTATATTCCATATATTTTATACAAGGAATTTTCCATGCATTCATATATCTATATTCTGAGTGTGAACCATTCCGAAATGGTGCTGTCAAAAGCGGAGATACATTATCTCTGTAAAGAAAACAACAAAAAAGAGATAACCGCAGTTTGGGCAATTGAGATATACGGACTAAACGAAAGTTTGATTAATCATCGCATAATAAACAGGTAAACACTAGTTTGTATGTTTTAAGGGCAACTGTTGAAATGATGCAGATTATCAAATCTTGTGGAACAATATTTAAAAAATAAAGCCATTAAAACGGATTGCGTTGGATTATTGCATTTTGCATTAAAGACAATATTGTAACTTCCTGCGGGCACGGGAAGTAGGAAACTACCTATTGAACAGACATATGTTGGAATCTAGAAGGCCACATGCGACGTAGCTTCCTGACTCAGTAATTATTAAGGCCAATTTAGGCTACATTCAAGAGTGTAATACAATAATGGGTCCATAAAACGGCGCTGATTAAAACAAAAAAGAAAAATATTTGAAAGCGCGAATGGGAAAGCTTTGATAAATAGAAAGAGTTAGCATAAAAATCATTCGAAAACATGGACCATGACATGCTGAAGCAAAACTACGTTTAACTATTGAAAAAGTATTCCTAAACTGGCTTCATTACAAAGAGAGAGAGAGAGAGAGAGAGAGAGAGAGAGAGAGAGATTTGTATTTTTAACGTAGCTTTACCAATTTTTCAGTCATATTGCTACGATGTCTACAGTACGGCAGTTTATAGTGACGTCTAGAACTGGGACATCATGCTGCAGACATGTAGCATGATGTCCCACCCAGACAAATTATCCTGACACCAGGCCAACCAGTCCTAACACTAACCTTTTAATGCTGAGCACCAAGCGAGGCAGTTGTTAGTACCATTTGGAGAGAGAGAGAGAGAGAGAGAGAGAGAGAGAGAGAGTTCTTATATTTGGTTAGTAAATAAATGTTATAACGATCAAGAGTGTATGCTTTCTTTTAAAAAGAATGTTATTTTGACAGACTATAATTAATGTTATTTTGACAGACTATAATTAATGTGAGTACCAATACATTAATACATATTGTGAGGGGTGCCACCCTTTGTTATGTGGCGGTGGTTCCGTATGTAAAATATAACACTTTAATCAATTACATTAACAATATGAAATTGAATATGATATTTGAATGATACACTTTCTCTTAGAAATATAATTACAAATTTAAAGAAATGCAATTAGCCGTTCTGTTATGACAATAAATCAAATTTCGTAACAGAATCGAGTAAATGAGTAAATGACCAAACCCATTTGCTCAGCACGCCTGCATAACCTAGTTGCTTCTGGTCCTCTCAAATTCAATGCTAGCGACAGGTCAAATTTACTATATTCCTTTTCCTCTTCTCTCTATCTATCCAGCCACTTCAAGTCAACGACCGTTCCTTGTTTTTTGTTTGCCCTCTTTCTCCACTATGTGGTGCATATATGGAGCTATATTGCTCCTTGTGCTTTCTGAGACTCGCATTTATTTCTATGAAGCCGAATATCTCTCTCTCTCTCTCTCGGACAATTTTTAACGAGAAATACTTCTTATTTCCAGGAGTCGATTTCTTGCATCCCAGCAGAAACCTAGACTAATTTCTTGAAGGAAATTATTGAAAACATTATATTTCGTCTGGGAAACAGACACCCTTCATTTAGTGTAGCCATTCATGACAGACGCCCCTCATTTAGTGTAGCCATTCATGATTTACTTTATCTAATCACCAAAGATTTAACACTACCATCAAAGTTAGAATACTTCTCTCTCTTACGCCTTTATTAATAACTATTTCCGAGAAGAAAAAAAATTTATGTGACTTATTTCAAATGACCCAAAATAGACTTTGGATTGTCTCCACGTTGTCGTTTCTTCGCTTCTCAACCCAAAGTTAACATCGTCTCTTTCTATCTGTCTGGCCGTTATCCCACGTATTCTGACTAAAAATCAATCATGCCCCCCCTCCCCCACAACAACAACAACAAGAGCATCACTTCCACCGCCGGATATCGATTAATTGTGGGCCTACACGATACTTCAAAGTTAAATGTTGACCGTGGCAGGACTAACTTACGTGTGTGTTTAAAAAACAATTTCTTCAAAATCAACTCTGAAAAACATTGCTTTGGGCTACAATGATGCGGACTAATAAAAGAATGATGAATTAGAATGGAAGGGAATAAAAGAAAAGCCACATCTATTCCCTTATGCTGTCAAATCTAGCGTATGCGTAATGTGATTTGAACTTCACTTGATTGCTCCTTTATAAAAGAGCAGCAAGAATACATTGTGGCTCTTCTACCTAATTCCATAACCGAAATATATAAATGAAGCGCTGATTGGAAACGAGGTAAATGGCTGAGAAATCAGTTTGCATGCTGAAATATGCTAGCAAAAAAAAATCAGTAAGTTTTTTATGCATTTCTGGCATCATTAGCACAATTTTAGCAATATAAAGTTGTGTGTTTCTGCTTGAAAAAGGAAACTTTGAATTGTTTCGGTCAAGCAATAGGCATCTCATTCGAATCGTCATAATGAAAGATGTGATGTTGTATGATATGCACATGACGTCAATTGGTAACCACTGTATATGCAATGGTGTCTGCTTTAATATTTCTGAGGTGTATTCCAAACGATTAGCGGAAAGGACTGGGCATGGTCTGATTGCAAACAGGTAATCGTTCGGTCTTTCTCAAAAGTTTTCATTATGTTTATATATTTCCCCCCTAATTCTATCATTCTCTTGAAGTACTTTGCTTATTCTTGATATCCGACTAACGATTAAAGTATTTTGCTTATTCTTGATATCTGACTAACGATTAAAGTATTTTACTTAATCTTGATATCTGATTAACGATTAAAGTATTTTACTTATTCTTGATATCTGACTAACGATTAAAGTATTTTGCTTATTCTTGATATCTGACTAACGATTAAAGTATTTTGCTTATTCTTGATATCTGACTAACGATTAAAGTATTTTGCTTATTCTTGATATCTGACTAACGATTAAAATATTTTGCTTAATCTTGATATCTGATTAACGATTAAAGTATTTTGCTTAATCTTGATATCTGATTAACGATTAAAGTATTTTGCTTATTCTTGATATCTGACTAACGATTAAAGTACTTTGCTTAATCTTGATATTTGATTAACGATTAAAGTATTTTGCTTAATCTTGATATCTTATTAACGATTAAAGTATTTTGCTTATTCTTGATATAATGATTGATTAAATCAGCAGCTAGAGACGATCATGATTCATCGAAAAGTATCGAAAATTACTTCAGTATTTTGATATGAAGAATTACTTCTTTAAGTTTGGGCAAGTTTTCGTCATTGTGCCCATTTTAACATACTCTTTCATTTACTTATTTTATCGCTTACTAAATGCCGATATTTTCTGCATCATAATAAGAAATGAATTAATAAGTAAACGCCATGTTATTTTAAAAAGTAAACGAAGCAGATGTTCAAGAGAAAATCTGATCAGTATTGAGAGTTACGTGTCAATAAGTACCGACACAAGGTCATGTTTTGTTGACCCTTGATTTCGCCAATCAAAATTACAGCTTTCCAAATGATCAAAGTGGAAACCGATATTTGGAAAATATTTGGTGGTACCCGGTCATTAATTGGTAACTAAAATCAAAAGCCGGTAACAAGGAATTATTATTATTATTATTATTATTATTATTATTATTATTATTATTATTATTATTGTTGTTGTTATCATCATCATCCTTATTATCATTATTATTATTATTATTATTATTATTATTATTATAGTAAGCGATCTTGATCGCTATATCACGTCGAGTTGTCAGTATCAGAAAATCCTGATCATTACGTGACGCGAGGCTTCGAGTCAGCATCCGGATATTCTGATGCTGTCAACAGGACGTAATCTCTCAAACAAGATCGAATTACAATGATAATTATATTTTTTATATGCCTATTAATTTTCACACACACACACATACACACACACACACACACACACACACACACACACACATATATATATATATATATATATATATATATATATATATATATATATATATATATATATATATATATATATATATATATATATATATACCAAATTGTAACTGAAAAAGAATTGCTTAACAATTAAACCTTTCTGGTAAGAATTTCATCTGAACACATACACCGAGTTTTTTTTTTTAACGCTGGTATACGCATAAATATTACTTTTGTGAATGAAACATGTAACCGAACGGTCACTCAAACGTCACCAGAATATGAACTTTTTATGGTGCCTGTCTGTTATGTTGGAGATCTTGATTTTAATCAGATTGCTTGACGATGTACGGCAAAATCACATTCTAATTATATGCGTACAAGTAACGACTGTTGTAGTTTTTATTTTATCGTATAGTGATCAGCTATTGTAATTAACCAAGCGCAATTTCAAGGAGATACAACACCTGAGCTGTAACAAATTATACCCTATTAAAAATTTGACTCGTGTTGTACGCTTCTAAAACCATTTGTTTAGCCATTAGTATTAGATTCTTTTCTAAATTGACTTATAACACGCCAAGATGAAAAGTTATACTGGAGTTAAGTACCAAAACTATTTGGGGAGAGCGAAATTTATACAAATTAGTATTAACTCAAACAATGATAGCCACTTTCTAATTCATTTTCATCTTTGCTAACAATTTTAAAATTCTTGCGGCAAAAAGTTTTAAATAGGACAATCAAAAAAGAATATAAAAAACCATCAAGAAAGAATATAACCATGGAAACGAAGTTAAAACTTGCTGAAAATATTTGTCTTTACAAACATACAAGGAAGCTTTTGATTTATAAGATAATAGTCTTAGTTATACTAATTGCATGCATGCCTTTCCGCTGATAAATATCTCGTCAAAGAATGCGTGGTATGTACGTCTTGATGGCATCTAATAATTTTAGCTTTATTAGAATCATAAAACCTACAGAACCTAAGTAATTATGATACAATCACATCTGTGTGAACAAAATAGTGTGTGTGTGTGTGTGTGTGTGTGTGTGAACAAAATACTGACACATGTTTATATAATGAAGATGTTGGGTTTTTCATTTGTTGAGTTTTATTGTAAACGACATAATATAAGTAAGTAATACATGTTTAACGTAACATAATTTAAATATCCCTAAATGTATGTCTGTATGTATGTATATATGTGCATGTATATGTACATGTATGAGTGCATGCATGTATTCATGTATGTATGTGTGTGTGATTAGGACTTTAACATAGCTTTTAACAATGTTTCAGTCATATAGCTACGATGTATGCAGTGTGGCAGTTTATAGTGATGTCTAGCACTGGGGCTTCATACTGCAGACATGTAGCATGATGTCCCACCCAGTCACATTATCCTGACACCAGGCCCACCAGTCCTAACACTAACCTCTTAATGTTGAGAGCAAAGCGAGGCACCTGTCAGTAGTATTTTTGTAAGTCTTTGGTATGACTCGGTCGGGGTTCGAACCCAGGACCTCCCGTTTTCGAGGCGGACGCTCTAACCACTAGGCCACCGGAGCGGTCTCATGTGTGAATGCATATATGTATGTATGTATGTATGTATGTATGTATGTATGTATGTATGTATGTATGTATGCATGTATTTGTAGGTAGGACATAGACTTATAAAAATGGTACTAACAGCTGCGTCGTGTGGCGCTCAGTGTTAAGAGGTTAGTGTTAGGATGGGTCGGCCTGGTGTCATGATAATGACTGCGGCATGATGCCCCAGTGCATATATATATATATCAATGACACAAAGTTGCAATCGTCAGTCGACTCTAGGCCTATATGTTAAACTTGTCAGTTACCAGGCACACATACTGTAGCGTATTTAATGCTTATTTTCTTTGTTTTTTAAACCTATTATAATGTTCTAAAACTAGATTATTAATTATTAAACATAATGTCAAAATGCTCTCTCTCTCTCTCTCTCTCTCTCTCTCTCTCTGGATTATCGTAGCTAGAATGAATGGTGGTAAAGTTTAATCAAACCGTCCAAAGGGGGGGGGGTAAGTGGCATCACTAGGAGGATGCGGACTGCACAGGGTGACACCATCAGAGGGTGACACCAAAATGACTTACGATATTTTTTTTAATGTTTGTGCAGGAGGGAGGTCCATGGGGGTGACACCATGAGTTACCGCACTGGGTGACACCAACCCTAGTGACGCCAGAGAGAGAGAGAGAGAGAGAGAGAGAGAGAGAGAGAGAGAGAGAGAGAGAATTTATCATCTTTAAAAATGTTATTTAAAGCAGAATAATGACATAGATGAACTGTCAATATATTAAAATATTTTAATTACCTCTTGTTGGTTCGTCATTTCGCTTAGTTTCTATTCGACCCTAATTTCCATTCGCCAGTACGTGAATGCCTGACAGTTCAGGTTCAGTGTACAAGAATCTAATCGTGTTTGTAGTGCACTAATTTCTTCATAAAAACCATATTTGATATTAAAATCAGGAGTTTGTTTTATACTGATTTAATAAATCTGAATAAAAATAGAAACTCAAAAAGAAAACAGCCAATTTATCAATTTGCATATGTGATTTTGAACAAAAAGAAAAATCGTAGAACTACATTTTGTAGCCGAAACACTCGCAGGGATGTGAGGAGTTCCTTCACTCGGTCAATAAACAGTTACCCGGAGCATATGGTAACTCCATTCAACGTGCAAATATGTGTATTTGTATGTGATATAAATAAAATATCTGTATAGTATGTACGCTGTATCAATGATATTCCACTCGTATAAATGTTGCATTAAATAGAAATCTCGTGGTATATCACTGATACAGCGTACATACTATATATATATATATATATATATATATATATATATATATATATATATATATATATATATATATATATATATATATATATATATATATATATATATATATATATATATATTCTATGTCTAGAAAGTAGATTTTGTGATAGTCTACACGTCCATCTAAAATATATAAGTACTACCAGTAGTAACGAAGAGAAATATGACAAAAACATTAGCTTTGCTCATTCAGTTTTTTACTGCGTGGTTTGCGAAAATACTTTAAACAAATAAGAGTATTTGTTCGATACACATTACATAACAATAGAATAAATTAACATTTTACAAGATTAAAATATGACAAATAAAAACAAAAGAGGAGAAAAATCTTTGGAATTAGATTTTTCTGAGCACATATATATAAATAAACTTGGTAAAGGCAACGAAATCAATAAATAAATTATTAATGAACGTAACATCTTGAAAGCACCTGGTGAAGCTGGCATTAGTTCTGTTTTACAATGAGAGAAACATTTATCAGTTCTTTTCGGAATAATCCGATATATGGTCAAATACTGATCTGAATTTCAGTTGATATACAGTCCGCAACAAGACATATTGTTACCACAGAGATTATACATGTTTTTGTTCCTGGTATCAACGTTCACTAAATCCTGAGAATGTTGTTGAAGCCCGAGCCCGAAGGGCAAGGGTTTTAACCACAGCTGAGAAATTCGGTTAACTTTGATACAAAAAGAAAGATCGCCTTTCTCTCATAAAGCAACAAAATAACTTTGAAATATTCAGATGCAATTAAACATTTTTCCCAGTGAAGACTCCAGTCCAGTGCATTAACTTTACTTATTCTTTTTCTTAGGTTGCGCACGCTCCAGGTGAGCCTGAGCAAAAGACAGCGTTCAGACAGTTTGTTTTAGGTGCGGCCCGGAAGAAAAAAAGTATAACAACACATCTAGGCATGAATGGCGCTTGAAATCCGATAATGACAAATCCATATCAATTCACCTCATTCAACAATGCTGCACAAACATTTTCATGTAAGAAAGTACGTTCCGCAACAAAATATAAAATCAACATGGACTCTACTGGCACTGAGCTGGTCAACAGATTGCATGTGAATCCAATTTTCTTGGCAGATTCCAGAATAAATAAACTGCTGGAAAAAGTGAATTGAAAACATTCAGAAGAAATAAGTGAATGTTAACGAAGCAGGAGTCGCAAGATTGCCAGGAATCCATCGTTCGGAGGACCTCCAACAACAACAATCAGCACAAGCTTGGTGGCTATCGACGTCAGCGGTAGTGTTGATTGCTCTGCTCGAAAACAGCAATGACTTTGAATCCATATCGGAAACCGACGGTGTGTCCGTACCTGTAAAAATAAAAAAACACATCGTGCAATGTGTATGTTCGTCCGATATGCAATAAACTTTTCGGTTCGTGTTGTCATGAAAAAGGAAAAAGTACACGTATACAAATGTACTATGATCAACTACTTGCTGGTAAGATTTTGATTTTTAATATGTCAACTCAGCAAAAATATCCAGTAAGTATTCATCTTTAAGCGATGCCAGTGTGCTGTGGTGATGATTGAAAAGTAAGAAAAGGAAAGAGTTACTGTCAGTTTTGGTAAGCACAAACCCTTGAAGAAAACTAGACTGATTATTTATGCGAATATTACGAAATTAACTAAATTTTTATATATTTTTCGATATTTTATTCAATTATATGAATGACTTTACTAATACAGTTTATGTATCATAGAAAATTAAAGAAGGGCGCTTTATTAACAAATTTTAAATGAGGTTGTGATATAGATTAAAATATATGAATGGATACTATCATAGGTGACAAAAATATAGGACACTTCTTTGCATCACATAATTTAATCACATTCTGCACGTGGTGGCTTGATATTCAATAACGTTTACATTGCCATCCTACACTAGATACTTTGGACTGGAACCAAAATTCAAACCGGGTTCACAATATGAATGATTCCCAAACCGAAGTGCATTTGCTTAAATAAAAGCTATAACAAAAAAAGTAGTTAAACCCACCTTATAAAATGTTTGTCATCCGTCACCTTCCATGTAACTTTTCGACGAGGATTCTTTTTACATTTTTTCTTATCTTCACCAGACGTTTCATTTTGTTCATCCGCCTTATCCTGGAAAACTGACACCTTGGACCGGCAAATTCTGCGGAACAAATGCACTGGCAGAATCCGAAAGGAGAATTTGGAATTAGTAATCTTCCATTATTTAAGCATTGTACATTTCTGTCACACAACAACGCCCGAGGCATTAAATGAACTGTATCAATGAACATGCTTGTCACCAAGACAACTGTTAAAATCTTATTAAGACTCAGACTTTTCACACAACTCATTTTTTTCATCAGTAAAAAAATCATCTTAGTTCTCATCGGGCACAATCTGAATTGATGTAAAAATGAACTGCTGATCACCGGTGTATTTCCTTTCTTAACGATGAAAGCAGTGTACGCTGTTACCTATATACATATATGTTAGTTTCCTTTCTGCTCCTTGTGCTGCAGGTATAGGTAACCTATGCTATTCGTCTGTTGTTTCTGTTCTAAATCTGTCGGCCAACACCGGTTATATATCAGCGTCTCTGCCTAAATATGAATGAACTTAATTACAAATGGGAGTGTCTCGCGTCTTATAAATAATTTGATTGAATGTGTCAATCCTGGCGCGGCACTACAGCGCATGAGTCGCCCTTCCCTCGATTCCAAAAATGGAAAGTAAATCAATACGTTTTTACTACTAGGTCGTCATTCCCTGTATTGGAAGAGATCGTTAAAAGTAAAAATTCATTGACAAAATCCAGTGTTGTACCAGGACACTTATACATAGGACACATCGCATGATCGATGAGGTTGACGCGTTATTTGGTTTCTTTAGGTGGAACCGGCTTTGCGACGATAGACGCATTGTATCGTGCTGGGAAACACGGTATTAAAGAGGATATATATTCAGCGTGTTCTTTCTATATTGGATCTGATAGGTTTTGGTTGTCATAACAAAATCATTCCTTATAACGGCTCAGCAACACGTCAACGGTTCATTTCATACGGTGCTAACTAATCGTTTCATGTTGATACATCAGACAGGAGGAGATGTGATAAAACACATGCAATGAATGCTAGAACAAGTATATGAGAGGTCTTTTCAAAATGTATATTTAATCAAATTAATAAAATCATATACCCGTATGAAATTAAAGTGAAATCCAATTCTTTAGCATTAGAATGTAACACCTTTGGTCTCCGCAAACATCGACTGTTGCACTTCCCAAATAAAGTATCTATATTATTTGAGGTAAGTATTCGTGTTGGTGACTTTTCAAAAAGCATAGACAGGTTTCTAAAAAAAATATATTTAGAAGCATCCCTAGATAGTAAGTTTGAGCAATATAACATGAAGCTATACCCAAGTCAAATGCTGTCATACTTCACAAAGTATTTAATAACCGGAATGAGTACTGGTATCAGTTTGCAGTTATTACGTAATTATGTAAATAAATGTAATACCATTCGCTCCATAACTCTACTTTTAAGCAAAACTTAATCTTGTTCTCTTTTCTTTTGTTTGTAGATTGCTTAAACATCAACAGAGCTGTCATACAGGTTTTGAAACACAACCTGTCTTTAAAAGAAAACGAAACCACGGTTCCACAAACAAAGAATGAAGCTCCTTTTTGACGTTTGCTGAGCAAAAATGTTGTTGCGTGTTGTTGAAGGAAGCTGCATTAAACAGCAAATGCAACGGTTTAATGCAAACAGCTTCTGTATTTTAAGTAGGTTGATAAACCAAACGTGAAGTTTGGTCCGGTTTTGGAAATGTCATTGGTATTAATAAATTCCAGTCATTTCATTCCATTGCAACTATTTATGAAAGATGACACAAGACTTTATATTGATGTTTTATATGTTGTGTCCAGGTTAGTACCTAAGACATGTAATATAGCATGAGGGGACCTGAACATATGATATAATGCCCTGGAGTTAATGGAATATGTATACTATGAAGGCAATGTATAAAGAACCCAATTAGCAGAGACGTCTTGAACAGTATAATGGGAAACAATCTATGGTATGTACATTTTAAAAAAATCCTAGATACATTCATAGCTACGTATTTTTTATGCATGCAAAGTAAATATGTAAGTAAATCTGTTTTTTATTATTGTGGAGACAGTATTTCATAATGCAATGCTGCAAAATAACGTTCTGCTTCCTTTTGCATTTGAGAAGCATCATATTTCGGCAAGATTTCTTTTTTTATAAATGCACCTTTATTGCACGCCAATTTGTCACATGCTTGCATAGCGTTGAATGTATTCGAAACTTCAGATGGATTGCAAATAAACCTTGATTGAGAATTTGTTTCTCTAATGTGTTTTCTTCACCCTCAAAGTACTGATACAGTGTAAATGAAGTGTATGCGATCCGTCGCTTTTTTCCAATTTGATTTGGTCTTGGTAATTTTTCAAGGCTCTTGTGATAACATTGGATTAATATGCAGTCTGTCTTGACACAAACGATGAACATATATATTTCTGGACCAATTTACCGAAGCAGAGATAGATTTGTTAATTCTAGATGGCACAGAGTTAAGATAAGAGATACATAATTACGAGGAATACAAAAAAATTGGCTCTAAAAAGCATAAAATTCTAAAATTCACCATTCTCAGCAGTTTAAATATCTCCTGACATCTTAAAATTAGTGAATAGATTACTTAACGAAATTTATTTTAATTTTAAAGTGTTCATGGAACATCTGGGCAACTAATGTTTGTGCAGTAGTGTGCGTGTGTGTGTGTGTGTGTGTGTGTGTGAATTTTAACTAGCTTTAAAAATATTTCATTCATATCGCTACGATGTATGCAGTGTGACAGTTTATAGTGATGTCTAGCACTGGGGCATCATGCCTCAGAGACGTAGCATGATGTTCCACCCAATCACATTATTCTGACACCAGGCCGTCCAGTCCTAACGCTAACCTCTTAATGCTGAGCTAAGCGAGGCAGCTGCTTGTACCATTTTTGTCTTTGGTATGACTCAACCGGGGTTTGAACCGAGACGGACGCTCTAACCACAAGGCCACCGGAGCGGTGTGTGCAGTACTGTAATTTCATAGATGTCCCAGGGATATCAAAACACATGATATTTCACCTTAGGTGCACACGGGTGATAAACTTTCTCCAGACCCATTTATTGGGAGATTATAAGGACTATTTTAAATATTTGGAGGTTCCTGTCTTGAATAACAACAATTTTGAAGGAGATTTCGCCAAAGTTTGTTACTGACTCATATTTTAACGCTAAATATTTATTTAAAAAATGTTTTTAAATTGTTTTTTCACAAAGGAACATAATAGTTTATTTATAGCAATGACTTCTAACAAGCTTTGCTTTGCCATGACTATTGCAAGTGAGCTCTTGTATGTGGACATCATTCACCAATTGCATCATATAACACTGCCCAAATATTCTCATTATTGGCGCGTATCTTTTGCAACGCACTTGCAACAACTAGTTAGTTGGACTGAGTCCCTTTAAAGTATTTCCCCTGCAATGCTTTTGGTTTTTGTTTACTCATGGAATGGCGCTTCGCTGTGTATAGAAACCAGAGTGAAATAATAATTAGTTGCAAAGGGAAAACAGTAGCATAGATGCGTCTCTGGCATGCCTAAAAGGTCAGGCTAAATATTATAATTATTTACATTATATTTTAAACAGTAAAACCTAACTTTGTTTCTTAGTTCCTAGTGTGTTAAGTTAAACATAGGGCTCAAAATCTTTAATTATAGTGGTCGATATGTACACATAGACTTTTAAGATGTTATGTAATCAAATGAATAACCGCAAATCAAATTTTCGTTCTTCAGTCAAGGAATAAAAGAACCTAAAAATGTGCGAGGCATATGAATAATTCACTTTGTCAAATTGATTGCTTTTGCGTTTTAAATTACGTGTAGGTTGTTGAGAGTCGACAGTGAAAGGACGTTAGGCGTGACTAGATTTGACAGAAATTGCTAGTACATACATACATACATACATACATACATACATACATACAAATAAGGAATTTTCACTATCAGGCATGATCATTATAAGACAATGTTTACTAACCTTGCCTAAATTTCACTTATCATGTTAAAGTCAGGTAGGAGCCAGTTCAGCTTTTAATTCAACAATAATTATTTATTAGCATAAACTCAAAGCAATAACAACTTTAATTCATGAACAAGATTCACCAATAGTTCAAGCTTAATCAAGACGTTCGTGTTCAAAGATGTTGCAATATGCTCTGCTTATACGGAACCAATGTTCGGTATTGATTTCGTGTAGGCAACTTGAATTGTATCATTCCAGGGACGTCATATGACAGATTGAACCAACGAAGTACCCAATACACATTCATATTTCTCCCAGTACTCAGTATAGAAAGTGCACACCATCACAGCTTTTCATGTGTTGCACATGAGCCGTTTCATATGTCCAGCATTTCTGGTACTTTCCCATTCTCCTTTTTTAATTATATTTGATATCGCGCTCACTCTTGTTATCATCGTATTTCTGCCGTTTGGGTGGCGACGCACACTTTGTGAATATCTCTTCATGTTTGAAATTGGCACCACACAATGTATCGACTGCTGATTAAAACACATTGATCAGTACGATTCTGGATTATTCGTTGAGTTGGCGATCGCGACCTTTTCCGATTGGACCATTGTAGCTTGAGATCCGGCACATTTTGTTATCATCATCATCAGTAACGAGATCGGTGCTTGGGTACAGGACATCCGTATATCCGTGTGAGAGAAGACTGTTTTGACAATAATCAAAGTAATGCTGATGAGTAACCTATGTATATGGACCGCAAACTTTTATTATACCTTTGTCAATTGCATGATGTTGGTAGGTTTCGATAAACTGATCAATTAACCATTAAAGGAAATGCCAATTCATGACCATTTCTTGAGTTCTGAACTGTTAGGTGACCGTCGGTAATTTTCGCTGTCCCAACGGATTAGTGACTGTTGGGTTTTACGGATATGCTTGTAAAATCACTAACCTCGGGATAGCGGATTAGCGTTCATCTGGACCCATGTACATACCTACCTACCGACATTATATACGAAAACACATCCTTTATATTTACATGACTATTTAATTTATATTATTCGTTTGATTAGTTTGGGTGGAATGTTATCTTGTAAACGAAACATCTTGTCCAAATCAAAGTTTGGGAGTGGGGAGACAAGTCTGGTTTACAAGTGTGGAGTTATTCTCCCTTCATGCTCCGAGTTATTGCCAAATGTAGTGCATTGCATTCACTTAACTGTCTGCGTATGAGAGTTCAGTAAAGAGAAGATGGTGTACATTTTATGCAACGCATATAAACAATTCAATAAATGCTAGGGATAGACAACCCCACGATAACCAAAGTTAACGTGGATTAGTTTATTATATGGCTGACGCAAGCACGATTTAGGGTGAATTCCCAATGTATGTGTAGAAAATGCAGTGGCGAACTATTACAGCAGACTATTCTACTTACTATACTAATTGTATTTCCTTAGTTTAAATTAAATCTTACAATGACCGGACCTGGGGTGGGGCAAAGGAGGGGACCGATCAGTATAAATGGGATATACAGGTCAAGTTTGTCAATAAACACATTTATTGAATTTTACTTTACAAATTCGACTAATTTAACTAATCAGTGACTATATACATTAAAATATATATGAACCATGTGTTACTTTTTACCCGCCACTATCAGGAAGTGACTTGACACCTTTATTTTCACTCTCGATAAGCTCCAAATGCGGGAGACTAGGATGAGGACACATTGATTACAGATTAAGAAACGGTTCTATTTACAGTACAAGTAGGGTATGTTGACCCACTTGCAGACTTCTAGTGTTTGCTCTTTTCTGATTGGAGATTGCGGGAAGGTCTATTTATAGTACACATATAGTACGCATACTGACTTTCACGCAGCCTTCCACTCTTTTGGTCAGACTGGAGACCTCGAAAATATCTGCTGGAAAAGGTCTATTTACGGCACACATAGATTATGCAGATCCCCATGCAGACCTCCAATATTTTGTTCTTTAGAATACAAGCAACACTTCCCGGGATTGCTTTGTGCATGAGTGTGATACAGGGAGTAATAAAGTAAACCATGTGACATAGAACGTCAATTTAAAACATTAGATATGAAATTCTGAAAGTTGAAATAACTTTATTTTGAGATTTATAAAGAGTGAAGAAAAACATTCAAATGAATATACTCTTAGAACATAATAAAAAGAAACATGCGTTAAGCACTTATATACAACGTTTCTTCCTCGCTTTCTGAAAACGACGGAAAGCCACTAGCACAAGGTAATGCAATAGTAAAATAGTAAATTATTGGTAAAATATTTTTATAGAGAAGTCGTGTCCTGTGGTGGTAATGGTGGCGAAGGTTATAATTGCGATTAATAGAATCAGTCAATTTTAGTGCAGTAACCATGTCCGAACATGCAAAAACCCACGCCCGTACAGAGCTCGTGCCGTAAGACTGTTTCTTTGGGGAATTTTTTGACTGGGGGGGGGAGGGGGCTAAATTCCGTGTTTCAGAACATGATACAGTTCACAGAAATAGCGACAAATTACGTCTAGTGAGGGGACAAGCGTGTATAAGCAACACAAGGAATATAACCGTATCAGCACATTGCAAGTGATTTTTTTCTCTCAGCAACTGAAGAGCTCAGAAGATCAGTGGCAACTGAAGAAGAAAAATGTCTCCAGTTTAAAGACATAATTTCGGATATTGCACACTAAAATGCAAAAGTATTTCGATAATTAAAGAACGAATCTAATTTATTAAAAAAATTGCTCATATTTTATTTATCACAACTCCTTTAATGATTTTGAAAAGACGAGTAGGTAGCTTCACTTATTGATCTCCGCTCTTTAAGGAAGGGACGTAACTCACGTTGCCGTCTTAGTGTTAATCATCAACAGTTCAACGTAACTCACATGAATAAATGTCCATCTTTGTTTCACATTTAGTTAATAATATTTGAACAAATTGTACCTTTAGTTGATCAGTCACGCTCAAATTAAGTTGTATGCACTTGAAATATCAAAACAATCTATTTCCGTGGTGTTTAACCTACTTACGGATTTATTTTTGACTTTAGAACTCCGCACCTAAACATCACCGTATATTGTTACGTACAAATTGTTGAGCAAACGATCAAACGTCACCCTCACTAGATTGACTTAAACATTAGGATAACTGTTCATCGTCAGTTGTTCAGCCGGTAAGTGGCTGAAACACCGATAAACGTTCTCCTGAAATCTTCATATAGTTTGCGGCTTAACAGTCATTCAAATACATGCCCATTGGTTAATATTTCTGAATGTCACTATCTAATGGTTAATGTTTTTACTTGTACTTGCTTCTACACTGAATCGCAGTTTGAAAACTCAGCTGTTTTCACATGTTTACTTCATTTACCTATATCTTTGTGATTTCATTTACCTAAATCTTTGTGATTTCATTTACTTATATCATTGTGATATGAGATTAAATAAACACATGCTATTCTTTTCAGTTATTTGAAACAAGTTGGATGAGCCTCGATGATCCCAGTCAGTCAGGTGCTACAACAACGTCTCATTAGGACATGTCCAATGCACCCGGCAAAAGTTGAGAGGATTAGTTTATATTATCACACACTGGGATATTGCTGTTGAAAGGGATGACTTAGGTGGCAAAGAGAGAGAAAACTGTTCAGTGCGGTAGAGCCTTCCCGAGACCGCTATTCCCTTATACACGGACACTTTTTATGGATATTGAAATTGGAACGCTTGTCATTTTTGCCATAAAACATTGAACTGATCCCATAAGTGTTATATTATCTGTCATAAAAAACAGCCAAATACTTGACACAATAATGCTGTAACATAGTACTTGTCATTAAGTCTATAGTGTGTACACCTATACACAAATAAACAGACAAATTACCTCACAAACCACGCAAAACTATCTAGCTTCACTACACTTAGATCAAATGTTATTCGTTGCACAGTAGGATGTAACCAACGATCTTAAATGTGATTCAGTGGTTAATGTTAGCTATACAAATTTTGACTGTTTTATGTTTTAATGTTGCAGAAACATTTTTAATTTTTATGTTTAGAAACTTTTAAAATAAATATCTTTGTAAACTTTTTATTAAAATTAAATTTATCAATGTTTCTTTTTCCGTTCCGAAGAACTGTCTTGTATTAGAAACAAGGTTTTACAACATACTTCATCTAAAGCTGGCTATAATAAAGAAGATATGGCAACAATAGTTTTGGGGTTCCAAGAACATACACGTCAATAACGGTACCCTGCTAAACACCAACATGACACACTTTTTGACAATTGTTACGGTCATTACATGTATGTATGTAGGTAGGTAGGTAGGTAGGTACGTAGGTAGGTAGGTAGGTACGTACGTACGTACACACGCACGCATGTATGTATGTAGACAGGTACGCAGGTAGGCATGCAAGCAAGCAGGTACATAGGTATGTAGGTATGTATTCGGGCAGGCATGCAGGCGAATACGTGGGTAGGTAGGCTAGTAGTTAGGTATGTAGGTATATAAGTAGGTAGGTAGGTAGGCAAGCAGGCAGGCAGACAAATAGATGGTTAGTTAGGTAGGTAGGTTGGTAGGTAGGTAGGCGAGTAGGTAGGCAAGCATGTAGGCTGGCAGGCAGACAAGTAGGTAGCTAGGTATGAATGACAGTATGGACCTCGATAATTCATGACTAAAATGATTAAGAGCTAACGTTGACTTTCCTACCACATTAACATTGTGGATTTTATGTACATTAAAGAACAATTGAAGCAATATATTGGACAACAACTGAAACGTTATGTCTTGCAGATCTGCATAAAGACTCAGTCTATCATAACTAGGTGACAGAAGAGTAGCATGAGTAACCATCTATTCATCATATCTACTGTGTTCATAGAGAGATCTTGTTTTCCAAGTTCTAGTCTTTTGTCTGCTCAGCAAATATATGAAGATGTATTTCTTTCAAGTTACTCATATGAATGATTACTTGTTTTTAATGAATCGATACTGAGCCACATCATAGGATATAGACTATTAGAACATATTTGTCAGTACCTACCTACCTAAATACATACATACATACATACATACATACATACATACAGATATGCATGCATGCATGCATGCAAGCAAGCATACCTACCTACCTATCTGCCTTCCTTCCTACCTACCTACCTAGCTACTTACTTACCTACCTACCTACCTATCTACCTATACATACATACACACATACACACACACATACATACACACATACATACATACATACACACATACATACACACATACATACACACATACATACATACATGCACTATATCTCAAAGCCTTTTTCATGATCAACTTGAGACATATGAAAGTGCAGAGGATAATAGAATCTATGTTGAGGTTTGGACCGAGACCAGGAAATCGCATTCAAAGAGTTGTATGGTAGGCATTGGTAGAATATTGTCCAGTACAATATGCCTACAGGGTACGGTTCTAATGAAGTGTATAGTTACATCAGGAAATCTCTAATTCATGTCTTCTTCATAATTCGACCGTTACGCCTTAGCAAATATTGCTTATGCGTACATTCTGCCCTGGGAAGTGTTGCTAATTCGTACGTTCTGCCCCGGAAAGTCTTGCTAATTCGTACATTCCGCCTGGAAATTGTTGCTTATTCGTACATTCTGCCCTGGGAAGTGTTGCTAATTAGTATGTTCTGCCCTGTGAAGTGTTGCTAATTCGTACGTTCTACCCTGGGAAGTGTTGCTAATTCGTACGTTCTGCCCTGGGAAGTGTAGCTATCAGTGGTTGGAAATAATTATGTGGAATAGCACGTGGAATGATGAACGAACCACTCTGGTTGGTAAGTACATTAGTTTGCATTTATAATCCCATGACTATTTTGATTCAACCAGGGCAGATTGTTGGCATTCGACAAAGTTAGAAGAAACCAGTTTGACATAACACATTCCTGGTTTTTGCTACGTTTGCAGTAACACTTGAAAGAGTTTTGTTTTGTTTGGCCAGTGATGTGTATTACCTATGCATCTGGAGTATCAAATAGCACGGCGCGCGCGCGCGCGCGCGCGCGTGTGTGTGTGTGTGTGTGTCAAAATGTTTTGCATGGTGTTATCAAGTTGGAAAAACCTTAAGTTGCTTTATGGGTGAATTTCTTTTTGTTATATGTCTGTTGTTGTTGTTGTTTGATTTTATACAACTCCGTCAGGCACAGCAGAAGATAGCAAGGGTTTCTTTCAAAAAAAGTAGTTCCTAGCTCCTGGACACTATGACTGAGACGATCGTTCTGTGATAACCAAGATGAGATAGAAAATAAGCAATGTTAGCAAAACGTTTTCAGACTGTCTATCATATTGGCATTAATGACAGACTGAAGAGAATAATACACGAAGCAAAGCATTCGTATTCAAAATGCAAAAAAAAAAAAAAATAAAAAAAAAATAAAAAAAAAAAATTAAAGAAAAAAATAGAGTAAAATAGATGACCTTATTACAGATTTTCTTATTACAGATTTTCTATTCTGGGGAAATAATTCTTATTACAAAACAGTTCACTGTGGTAGTGGTAATACTTCAATTGGCGATAGTTTCTTTGATTCAAATCAATGCATTCTACTTGAATAGACAAAACAGTAAATGGGAAATTGGTAACTAGAGCGAATATTTTATTGAATTAAAGAGAAGTTTAATCGACATTGCATTTCCGACTTCTCTGTCTTTATACACTTAAATTATGAATCTGAGAAAACATCTAAATGATCTAGGTGCCAGTTATTTAGGACAGAGACGGCTAGATATATAGAATCTATGTTGGGGTTTGGACCGAACCAAGGAAATCTCAGTCAAGGGTTTATATTATTTGTCTCCTCACGAGGCTTGCATGAATTGGGAGACATATAATATAAACCCGAGACAGGGATTTCTTTGTCTCGGTCCAAACCCCAACGTAGATTATTTTTTCTAACCCAATACTTTCCTTTAAAGTAAAAAGAATTCTGCACAAGCGTTCACGTTTGATGTTTACATGCGGCGCATGCATATAAATGTGTTAATGAGGGCTGTGGTGTGACCGTTGTGTCCCAAGTACACATTTTATACGCGTGAGCAAAGAAAAATAACAACATAAAACGTCGCATAATAATGAGGTATTATCACATTTAATATATGGATGTTATATGAAATTGACAATAAATAATTAATATTTATTACAAGAAACTGTTTTATTTTCATCAGTTCTCATTTTAAAAAGTTATATTGTAAATAATAAAACGATATTGGCTACTCAGCTCTACTGTACTGTAGTTATACCTAGTACGAGCTGTAATGAAGAGTAACATTTTTCTTTAGATTATTCATGGGTAATTGGAGTTCTGTATCACTATCGTATATAACTATTCTTTTCTTTGGATGAGGTGAAACTGTGTGTGACATACTTGTGTTGTCCTTAATATTGACTGTAAAATTACCTCCGTGTATAATAGACCCTCCAAAAACGGACTCTAGCGGATAACCATGTGCTAAACTTTCAAGTTCACGGATTCTTTGAACATTTATTTTTCTGTCTTGGAACTATGGCAAGTGCTACAGTGAAATTTGCTTATAGATTAATGTGCTGACGGATAAATGGTTCCTTCTGGCTGGTAAGTGTATTACATGTCATTAAATATTGTAGGTATATTTTTGATTCAACCGGGGCTGAGTGGAGATGCTTAACAAAAGTAGAAAAAGCATGTTTTATATAGCACTGTTCTGGCTGTTACTAAGGTTTCCATAGTTGTTAAGAGAGTTGGGGGGTTATGAAGTGTATAGGTCTATAATCTATATGCATGGATCAGTGCTTTCTGTTATTTTGTTCAGTTCACACAGCATTGATAATTTTATCCTATCTGTAGCACAGTCATTTTCAGGTCAGCGTCATTAAATGTAGCTAACAGTATATAATATGTTTCACAAGAAGTATTTAAAACTAGTTAGGTAGCTTTAGCTACATTTAATGACGCTGATTTAAAAATGTACTGAGCTAGGCCTGCATATAGGATAAAATTGACCATGTTGTGTGGAACGAAATAGCATAATACCAAAAAGCTCGACATCATATACGTTTGTCTTTGTCTCTCTCGAAATGTTGTGTGTATGGTGTATTCTCAAAGATGGATTTAACTTAAGCTACTATGTTTTTGTTATAGATTTTTTGCTGTTGTTGTTGTTTGATTTTAGTACAACTAAGTCAGGCACAGCAGAAGACAACAAGGGTTTCTTTTTTAAAAAGTAGTTCTGAGCGCGTGGACATCTTTACTGACACGACTGGTCTGAGATGACTAGACTGAGACAAGAAAAGTAAGCTTAGCAAAACAAGTAGATTTCTCTGTCGCATGGGTGAGAAAGCTAAATATAATCAGATACTTTGACAGTGTAAGGCGGGGATGTTTTCTGGTGGTGAATTTTGCTGGGTGTCCCGCTTAATTTTGGTTTTCGTTATCTAGGGGTTGAACGCCCTCGATGTTATTGTCCGGTTCGAGTAAATATAAATATAAGTGGTGAAACTTACAGGTGAAATAGATAGAGATCTGAGCAGGTATATAGAACAAACCAACACGATCCCGCGTACACGTAAACAAACAATTTAATCAATTACATACACCAACTGTGAAAAATTCGTTACATCAGGAATATACTCTGCTTTTAGAAATTTAAACTTTCACCGAAATACAACCAAAAAAAAAAAGAAAAGAAATCGCAAATAGATTTAAATAGAATAGCCGATCTGTTTACTGATAGATTTAGTTCATCATAGGATCGAGTGAACAATCGAAGTCAACGTCTTGTACGATTGCATAACCTGCTCGTCCTCAGTTTGTTCTGCTTCCACTGTAGCTGTTCAGACCCTTGGATCTCAGGATGATACTTTCCACCATCCGTCTCAGGATACTCTCAGAATACGTTTCAGAAATTATTACGTCGCAGGATTGCGTCACAGGATTATACGTCTTACTGCACTTCCCTCTATACTTCTCAGTATACGTCTCAGGGTAACATCACATCATACGTCCCAGAATAATACGTCTCAGGATAATACGTCTCAAGAGCTATTTTCTCCCTTTGCTTTCAACGTTCCTCCCTCTAATCGGCAAATTATTTCGTCGGTTCCTTTCGACAACAGTCCCCTTTGGACAACAGTTCTTTTACGAGGAATTTCTTGCAAATCCCCCGGAGCCTACTCTGATTTCTCTCGTAGAAAAGCTTAGACTGATTAAAATTTCCGATGTGGCAATTTTAAAACCTAGAAAATTTTGTGTGGGAAACACGCCCCTTATTTAACGTAACCAATCAGACTCAAATATCTCTGCCGCCTTTTTTCAGAGGCGCCCAAGTCGGGGTCAGCTTGACCTGGTAGTTTGAGTAACAGAGTTTCTGCGATTTCTCAATTGTGACAACTTTACCATGAAAATGAAGTTTTCCGTGTCCCTAATAGTCCGTCTGGCTGCTGTATACACAAATGCTTAATTAGGAACAAAATTCTCCCTCTAAAGAAAATTACCGTACACGGTAGTATGGCGATATGATACACGCCTGTCTCAATAAATCTAATTAATGGTTCTCTGGTCTCAGCTAATGTATTCTTGTTAGATCGCCAGAAATGTGCCCCTTCACAGACACGTACTACGTCAAGGCATCAGTACCCACAAATGCAGACCCAATCTATTTATACATTATTGTATTTTCTCCCTTTTTTGGTGGTAATCATCGACTATGATCTCGCCATTTTCCTTATTGTTTTAAAGGATATTGTTTGTTGTTTGAATACGATCATTATAATGTGGTTGTCTGTGTTTATTTTGGCGACAGTGCACAGTGAGTAATCAGGCATTAATGAGGATCTGTTGTTCCATTTACAGTTCAGCCTCACCAAAAAGGCCGGTTGACCTCTGAACGAGTTCATCTTTGAATATAATTTAGATTACCCTACGATTTATTAGGGTTTTGGAGAATGAAAAGTTTAGAAATGGCTAACAAAATTAATGTACAGTCTATATACAGACAAACTGTGACTTGAGTTCATATCTGACACTGCAAGTTGTTGAGCTCCGGCAGAAATTTCTATGCCCTCAGGGTATTGACCTCAAATTACACAATGTCTTCGATTCCACCGGTATACCGTTTCAGAAATAATTCTGATATGTTATTCTGGCAGTAGAAATATTCAAAAATATTTATAAGTAAATAACGATACAAGTTCTGACTGAATTTATTAAAATAAAGAAAAAAATTAAAAATATCTTTATTGAGAATTGAAGAATTACCGTATGTAACCAGTCTGTCTGGTGTGCATGCATGCGCCTGTTAATAGCTAGTTCAACACAATTTTCAAAACGTTGAAAAGCACTTATAAATCATACATTTTTGGAAAGTTCATGTCCTGAGAAATCAAGATCTGAAATCCTTTTTAAAATATAGAATTTCTAGGTTTCCTTCAGATTTGGTATTCTTTCGGATTTATTGTAGTCTTGTGGGTTTTCCGTGATTCTCCAATATGACAGCCTAAATTGCCGAAAATGTATGTATGTATGTATGTATGTATGTATGTATGTATGTATGTATGTATGTATTATTGTATGCATGCATGAATGGATGTACGCACGCACGTACGTACGTACGTGTGTATGTATGTATGTATGTATGTATGTATGTATGTATGTATGTGTTTATGTATGTAGTCAGCTACTTCGGTGAGTCATATTTAGGGCTTACATAGGCTGTCAATATTTTACTCAAAGACATAAGAGGCTACAAGCACGAAAAAAGCCGTAAAGTAAACGTTGATCTAGTGTTGAATAAATTTTGAGATTTTCATAAAGGCTCATTCATTCCTAACAAGGTGACAGGAACCATTTTTATACCCAATAATGTCCCGGAGGTTAGATTTCTAAGTGCTAGTAAATTCTGTTAGGCAATGACAGCATGCCGTAATTCATCCACTAACTTGAAGAGTGATTACTGTGTTTTCTTTTATCAAAATAATTGGATTAGAAACTGAAAATTATTACGCTAGAAAACACATTAGAATGCGAACACTGTTATTGTCTTAATCCACAAGTTGTATCAAAAACTTTTCAGCGGTGTCTTGAAGGGTTAAAGCAGATTGTGTAATGCTTGTTCTTTTATAATATTTGCTTCTGACCTCTCCGGTTGCCTAGTGGTTAGCATGACTATAAACTGCTACACTGCAGACATCGTAGCGACATGACTGGAAAATTGTTAAAGCTACGTTAAAAATCCAAACCACACACACACACACATGTGCTTCCGAGATGAAAACACTACAAAGGATTTAATGTTCTGGTTTAATGTTAATATTCACTGCACACTGGATCACTCTTTTGCACTCATGTCATCTTCAGAGTATGATGAAAAGGTGGGGCACTAGTTTGACATCTTGGGTCTCCTTTCTTGGTGCAAATTATTAAAACACTCAAGAATAAGTGGCTGTCCGTTTGACATTTTTGTATCTTTTTGTTTTCAATTTGTCTGGTTATCTCTACATTATATCTAATTTACGCCAACATTCACACCTTACACCTTGATTGAGCATACACATTATGTCTCATCCCAGTACTCTTAATATTCCTATGGTTTATTCTTCTTCATTTCACAGATATTACGGTACCAATTTGGAAATAAGCACAGCGTAGTAACTTTGTGGGACGATAACCGAAACTTTTAATGCAATACTTTGTAAAAGTTACAAATTTATTTTGCGGATGTATCTGTCATAAGGACTAGGTATTTACCATTTCAAGCCGCATAATTCAGTCAAGCTTTCTTGATCTAGCAAGATGCGAATATCATTTTTGATTTTCTTCCTCTCATTATTTTTATGGAATTTTGCCGAGTTTCTAAAAAAAGACAACAAATACTCGAATTTCTTACTCTGTCAGTGTATTTGTTGATCCAGTCTAGTGCACGATTATTATTTTTCAAGCTAACACTCTACTTTTAAATTCGCCAACACATATCCTGTTTCCTTTCCTTAGGCAGATCATTACTTGTAAGGATAAGACCATAGACAATCCAAATGATTTGTTAGTTTTGGCTATTAATCAGTAACTATTTTGGCTGTTTGAAGCATGTAGTAAAGTTGTTCCAATACAGTTTACAAAAAGAATTGATCCGATAACATTGCTTTTAGGATTTACATGGAGACGTGTTCTGGCAATACACTACCGTAAATACTCGTGTACATGATAGGTTCAAAAGCAAAAAATATAGACCCTGATCTGTTCTGGTTTGATTCGGCCACAAATCAAGGTCTATACTGTTTGTTTTACTTATTACGCCTAGAAAACTGCATAGACACAGATCTGCCGACGCATTATGCCGCGTATTATCTGGGTATGTGCAGTTTAGTTGGACTATACTTGCAATCAAGTAGGAAAATGTGCTAACACCATCTTTATGTGTGGTAACTGACTGTATAATAATTTCATGATGATAAGAATAAGTCTTCATTTATAGTTGAAATCACTGAAAGCTGTAGACAAACTACTGTAACGTATTTCCATATTGAAGTGTATTACAGTTTGCCCTATACTCTGTGATAAAGCAGACATTGAAGGGATACTCCGAGAATCATACCACTATTGTTGTGGCGTCTTTGATTTATTGATGTCCCATCTCAAACGTTTTGTTCACAGTAGAAAGACAAGGTAGTAATGATCTAGGTGTCTGTTATGAATACTTAGTATATCAGATTATCATATAAGGAAAGAAGGCCTACTATTCAAAACTTCTCGAGCGTAGGGCTTCATGTTATCGGGAAAATGTAAATTGAAAGAGCGTCCACCATCATTATAAAACGAAAACAGGTATTCGAAGGAACACTTAGAACAATATGGATTCAAATTTTTGAAGTCACAATGGCAAAGTACGTAAGGTGTCTATAGTTGCAAATAAACAATAATTAATTAGATGGGGATGGAGAAAGGGATCGTGAGCTTTCAATGCTTCAAATTAACAAAAAGCTATCGTATCAATCAAAGCAATCTTGCTAATTGTCTTGTCTTATTAGATAATGCTCCCTAATTGACAATGACATCCTTGCTTTCAACTCCATTTACAATGACTGTGTGACAAAGTAAGTCAATCATTCGGTACAAAACATGTATTATTTGCATAAAAATACGTTTATACTGTCATCTTGTCAATCATTGTCTTGAATATATTTTTATTCTCTTGTGTACCAGGAAATAAATCGATATTATAGAGACATGCAGTTAGCGCGATATTGGGTTTTAGACACTGCGTATTAAAATCTAAAATTTCTACGTGACCGTTTACTGACGTTAGGACCTCTAATTTTCATATATTTGGACTCCACACGTCTCATCTTCATCTTATTTTCTACTCATAGCCGATTTCTGTGGGAGTTGTTATGGGGTGATAATTCCATGGTGTGTGTGTGCAAAATAAACTCAAATAAGGCCAAGAAGAAGGAAATATCGTGTAGAGGGTTGATGGATGGAGAGACGACACAGCCCGTTTTGTAACTCGCTTAACTCCTCCGCTGTTTTTACTTCTGATTGATTTTATTTTCTTCTATTATTATCACAGAGTTGAGCTATTGTGTCGAGTCTTGCATCGTACAAAGAAAATAAATTAATAAACGATACAAATTTCGGCAGTGTTGTACCTTAAATTTCGTATTATATAAGGGTACGACAACATTGAGTTAGTATGATTATGTGGTTTCATGCATTAATATTGTATCCATCAGTTTTCCGGTGTGGTTGCTTAAGTGAAAATGAAATATCTCTGTTAATTAGTTTGTTACACCCTTTACAAAACTAGCATTGTTTAATTGGAAATATAATTTCTCTGCTGCCTAGTTTGCAACACAGCTTATAACTGTCACAGCATGCATACGAGTGTAAAGCCTCCACTCTTTGTAAGGGGTGTGGGTTGATTGGCGGATTGTACATTCTTTCAAGGTGTCCGTTTTATTCGGTTCTCGTTATCTAGGAGATGATCACTCTCGGTGTTATTGCCCGGATCGGATAGACTTATAGGTAGAATAAATAGAGATCTGAACAGATATATAGAATAGAACGAATCGAAGCCCCGTACATTAAAATCAAAATTTAATTAATTACATAAACAATGGTGGTAATAAAATACATTCGGAGGATACACTTCTTTTTGGAATAAATCTTTCACCGAATTAAAACACAAATATATTTATAAAAATAGCCGATCTGTTTTACTGATAGGATTAGTTCATCATACGATTGAGTGAATAATCGAAGTCATTGCCTTGTACAATTGCATAACCTGCTTAGCTCTGGTTCACTCGTTTCACTGTAACTGTTCTCTGTCCTTTCGCCTTTTTCCTTTCTTTTTCTCTCCCAACCTCCCTACTGTCTCGCCTCCTTTCGGCCCTCAAACTTTGTGTGGGTAGGTGGATATGTAAGCATGTAGATACACATATACTTGGATACGTCAGTGCGTAGGTACATCTGAGGATACGTCTGAGAATACGTCTGACGAGCTATTTTCCCCTTTTGTGCTTTCAAGCGTTTCTCGCTTCTACCTCCAAAATTGAGTCCGTCGACCTTCCAGACATCCGGTCCTTTGGACAAACGTTTTACGAGAGAATTTCTTCCAAATTGACTCACGGAGTCCCCTGCACCTTTACTGTTGCAGCAAAGCTTAGACTAATTAGATTTTTCGCGGGGAAGGGGGATATTTACAGCTAGGAAATTTCGTGTGGGAAACACGTTCCTTATTTAGCGTAACCAGTAAGGATGAAATATATTACCGCGTTTTATAACTAGGCTCCTAAATTGGGGTCAACTTGCCCTTCCAGGTTTTATACTAACGGTTTCTGGAAATTTTCAATTTGACAGTTCCACTGTGAAATCGAAGTTAGCCGTGTCCCTAATAGTCCGTCTCGCGGTTAAGTAAACGAATGCTTAATTTAAAAATCTCTACCTCCACCGACCAGACATTAGAAATCTATGCAGTATAGCGATTTAACAATCGCCTGTGCCCATAAATCTAATTAATTGTTCTCTGGCCCAAACTAATGTGCTTTTCGTAGATCGACAGAAATTTACCCCCCCCCCCCCCACAACGATGGGTAGTTAAACAAGTTTTGAATTAGAGAACAGTACATAAGTCCATGCCCTAAAGGCATCTTTAATACGCCTCTAAATTTGGTTCAGTCTGATCATCCATTAATTAAGGACCATTTCAATTCCCTTTTGGGTATCCTCTTTATGCACTGGAAATTCTGGATATGTTGTTTATGTACTGAAATTTTTTACCTCCAATGGCAGCTGTCAAATATTCTACCCCTCAAGGAATCTTTGACAACGGAATTCAACCAAAAAATACTTTGGAACAAATTTCAAATGCTGTTCTCCTTCTGTAAATCTTTGAAGACGGCGGATTTGTGCACTTATGTATATTCATAGATTAGCTGGGTACCTAGGA
Organism: Sinohyriopsis cumingii; assembly: GCA_028554795.2. NCBI lineage: Eukaryota > Metazoa > Mollusca > Bivalvia > Unionida > Unionidae > Sinohyriopsis > Sinohyriopsis cumingii. The sequence goes on along the minus strand of CM068838.1, from coordinate 115,939,129 downwards.
AGAGTGGTCAGGTGGTATTACACAACTTTTGGCAACACTTTGGAGACATCAAAATGTCCATTGACACAAACATGGGCATCAAAATGTCCACTGACACTAGCAGAGACATTAAAATGTCCATTGACATTAGCAGAGACATAAAAATGTCCATTGACATTATTATGGACATAAACATGTCCATTGCCTCTAGCAGAGACATCAAAATGTCCATTGACACTAGGAGAGACATAAAAATGTCCATTGACACTAGCAGAGACATCAAAATGTCCATTGACACTAGCAGAGACATAAAAATGTCCATTGACATTAGCATGGACATAAAAATGTCCATTGACACTAGCAGAGACATAAAAATGTCCATTGACATTAGCTTGGACATAAAAATGTCCATAGACTCTAGCAGAGACATAAAATTGTCCATTGCCATTAGCACAGTCAGGCACAGGTTCCGGGACTTCCTGGCCCTTTGGATCAAACATAATTTGCATAAAACTCATAATAGTCCAACTACGTAGAAAGATTTGTAGTACCTGTTCGTTTTCACCTAAGCAAATTTTTAATTTTATTTTCTCCTGTGTTAGATTCCAAACAGTAAATCTACGGTTTATCACCTGTGACAATCTCATTCGAACCTATCTGGTCACTCTTTAGATATTTTTCGAGTAGCTGTTTGGCGATTTCAACCGTAATCTGTTTTGTGTCAGCCGTGAACAAATGCGAAAATTATCTGCATAAAAGTGTATGAGCTTTTAAATGATCTTTCATTATATTAAAACGCATTGAGAGTGATAACAGAAATACTTTCCACTCTTTCTCGGACATCTTCATCAATTGTCATCGTCACAAAAGTCACTTCCCGTTCAGCAATTGCAGATTATAGTCATCTACAACGTGGGTAATCTCCCATAGATTAGCGACCATCTTTAAAACGAAAAGAAAACATCTTAAAATTGTGGTATTTGAGAGAGAATTAAATCCGTAAAGCTTATCCAAGTTGGCCTTGATATCAGTGGGAGAGTACTCTATGATCTTTGCACAGTAGCATAATTCTTTTTCAGTGACGTATTTAGGTAACTGTCATTTACCTATGTCAGGTCATATATATATATATATATATATATATATATATATATATATATATATATATATATATATATATATATATATATATATATATATATATATATATGCAAGTGTCAGGAAATGTTGCATGTCATTTTATATAACCTTATTTTGTCTGTTTATTAGCATTACATTTATTGACGAGTTAAAAAGATACAAAAATGTATTGCAAAATATTCAGAACTTGTCAAATACGTATACCAATACATTAAACGACTTTCGGATGTAAAATGATGTTACTTATGAACCGTAATACTTACAGTGAATATACATTAGATGCATCATATTATTTGTAAGTTCTCTAATTTAATATACTATTAGCATCTAGACCTCTGTAGTAAATAGGTCTTTTTGTTGAATAGTCTAAATCGCATGCCTTTACAGATCATTGACATCTCACATCTGTGATTTCGAGTAACGGGCTCGATCAACGTGGATATAAATCTTTTGAGAAAGCTTGCCAGACAGCAGCCATCTGTTGGTCGATGATTTATCTCTGTGTTTTCCCCGGGTTCTTCCTTCACCAAATATACTGGCCACCATGTGCCAGTAGTATTGTTATCAAAACATCCACTAATCACTATGCATACTGTCCCTTTACCAGTCTTTACAGATTTTCAAAATTTGTCTTTTTACCTTAGAACCTTGTTACTGTTATCACTGCGCGTTTTTGATATTTTGGTCAAATCTGTGGGGGCAGGGTCCAGTTTTTATGTACAAATTTAATGCCGCAATCAGCGACCTAGTATAAAAAATCATAAAAAATCAAATATACAAGTGAGGTCAAAAAGGTCCATATTTTTAGATACCTATATTAAAACAAAGCATAAGAATAGTATTCACTTGACCAGAGGAGTCAATGGCAGTTCATAGCAGAAGAGGTTTATGCACCCCAACCCCCATTTTATACCTGCATTTTTCACATCCAAATGGCATTTTTGATAGTATGTAGTGCTCACAGTGCAAACGCAAGCCCTTTCCCTGGATGAAAATTTTGAAAAACATTGTCTACTAAATAGTTTGATGCAATTCAGAATAGTTGTCATCCAAGCCGTTTTTGAGATACTCGGCTTGCCTTGAACCCACGTGTCTACTGCTATGGGAGGCTAGCTCTTCTTCCTAGCCAACTATTGGTATTTCACTATCAACATACTGCAGAGCAACTATGGAAGGTGTACATGCCTGACATCAGTTTCAAGAACAACACAAGCCCAGAACACCTAGTTCACAAATATATCCATATCTATAAATAGTAAACAATAATAGCTGAAAAAGTCACACCATAGCTTGAAGTTAAGAAATTTGCCAGGGGCCAATTTACGAAACTGGACCCTGCCACCTGTAATGTTTACGTACAAGTTCAGAGCCATTCTTCATTTTGAAATAGTTGTGCCGCATTCAAACGCTGTCGGTACTTAAATTTAGGGTATATGGATGTAGAGATATTTGGCATTACAAATATTAAAATTAAACTGGCATCTTTCAAATAACGTTTAATGATATGGCACTCATACGTTAGTAACAACCTCCCCCCCCCACCAAGTGATTCTCAATATACATATAGTAGCCAAAATACTAATAGTATCATATCGTTTAAGAAATCAAATGTCGAAATTGGTCTTCAGACTCGATAATTATGTGGGATAAATTCAACGAAACTATATCAATGAATATCATTCCATTCACGATATTAAAAAAAAGATTCAATTACGGATTACAATTTCCGACACGAATGACACATTTTTGTCATGACTTTGATAATGGAAAGGTTAAAAAATGACGTTATTGCAGACAGTGGTGATGGACTTGATTCTAGCCTTGATAAATCGGGCAAGAGGGTATTTAGAATCATAATAAAAAATATTGGACTTACATCACTAGATGACGTATTTCCGGGAAAAAGCAAGCAAAAATATGAATCATTATTGATAGCGTTAGTAAATTATTGAATACAATCATAGAACATTTCTTCAACGTGGAGAGTGATTGTAACGTCGCTCTCTTAGGGGTGGTTAATTGGATTTGGCTGGCGTTATCTAGAGGATGATCTCCCTCGATGTTATAGCCCAGTTGGAGTGAAAAAAGAACAGAATTTCAACAGAGAAATGAGCGAGAATGCTGGGAAGAAATAAAGCAATACGAGTCCCCCCCCCCTTAGGAAAGAAAAACAAAAACAAATTTAATCAACAAATTAAATGCGGCAATTCCATTTCAATCTAAATTATGTCAACAGAACTGAATAGCAGTGTCCAATCTGGATTTATTTCATCATGATAACGAGTAGCGAAAAGAACTGATTTCATCACCTTTCTCCCCTTGATCGTATATCAACGTCTTCCCGTTTCCTCGAGCCTTCACCGCTTCCTGGACTTCCTAGTCCTTTATTCTGAACTCGTCACTCCTTTTTCCTTGGACTTCCGTCTTCAGACTGCCCAGTCTCTCTCACAGAAACCTGTCCCTTAAAGGATACAATTACCCCTAAATCTCCGTATGTACCACTTTCTACACGGATATAAAAATTCCTCACTTTGTTATTCAGAAGCATACTAGCTATCCACACAGTGCGTAAATTCTGACTTAGTACGGTAGAATATTACCCTCGCATCACAGCGACAATTGTCATAAATTACCACGTGAGCGTCTATCGAACATTACCGTATTCTTTTACCTATGCTACTACATGTTAGGTTACTGTTGCATGAATCCACGAATTCTAACTCACTGCAATCTCTAACCTACTCGATCATTTAAACATTACAAAATCAAATATAAATAGGTAATTATCCTTAACTCATGATATCTGTATCGTCCTAACAGACACAGGAAGTTATTTCATATAACCCCATGAAATTCTACACATATGAAATTTTGGATCGCATGCAATCAATTCTACCAATGAACTAAGAATTGTAAAATGAAAAGGTAAATTGCATAACAACTCTAGCATCAACACATTTCCATGAAATTGAATAAAATAAATTGCATAACAACTGTTGCATCGACACTTTTCCATTAAATTTAATAAAGGATGCATAAAATGGAACCTAGTCATAGCAAACACATTTGCATAAAACAAACAATCAAAAAAATAGAAAATTACGTGGGAAATTAAAATTGCGTACCTTAATGCTGTTCTCTTTAAGAACTTGTGCGTCCTATCACTGAACCCTGTCTTTTCTCACAAGACAGCCACCTGGTCCCTTTCTTGTTTAACGAGGAAAGCACTATTCTCTTTAGGCTTCCCCCGAAGACAAAACTACTCCCCTTTCAGAAAATTTCAGACTAAAGAATTCCGACTAAGGTTGTCACTTTAAATTCTCATTGCTTCTAAAGTGTACGCCTTAATTTATTTTGCCCAATTGTAAGCAGCGGTTCCTAATTTTCCCCAAGATAATAATTTCTTCCGTCAGATTTAGACAGCATTGAATCTGTGAACTACGGGGTATCTATATTTTCCTTTGAAAATGACATTTCCGATCAAGCGGTTATGGTTGGTAGCTCAGATGTTTACATTCTCAAGACAGCGTTACAATGGCTAAGCCAATCTCAGTCATAAATTTTAGCCTTTCAAATTTTAACACTGACACGGGGGGAGAAAAGAAGAAGGGTCGAAGTGACCCTTCACAAAGACTTTTCCGGCTTTAATGCGATAACATTTTAATGCTCAATGCATTCAACTTTAAGGTTCAATTCAATTCAAAATTCGACACTTCACAGTGATCAACAAGTTGCGTGCCAGCCGTGAATCAATAGATTTTGTGAAGTGTTGTATCAATTGTTTCATTGATGTTGATTTTCCCCCGAGGATTATTATTGTCTCTGACTTTTTAGAATGTTGACTCTCTCTCTCTCTCTCTCTCTCTCTCTCTCGCGCGCGCGCGCGCATGCACACACAGAAAACGTTGAGGAGAACCTAAAATAATGTATGATTTCTGTTTTTGTTTCAGTCTAATACGATCATTATGCACACATACTAATATACTGATCATTCTCACCCGCAATTGCTTGCTAGGTCCTGTTCGATAGAAGGTAACAAATCCATTCTCCTGACATAACTGGAAGTCATCGATAGCATCCATAATGAGGATATTGTAAACGTCCTAAATCAGGCATTGCTGGGATCAACTCGTTTGCCGCTTATTGAGGTGACCAGATTAGAAGGGATATACTTATCTCATAATGATTCTATAATGACCACAATGGGTGGTAAGTCTGTAGTCGAATTACAGAAGGATAAGTTGATAGAAGTTACACTGTACAATATAAAATGGAGATTACGAAATACTAAAAATATCATTCACTGTGAATCTGAGTCCAACCCACATGACCTGAAATCAAGAAGTGAAGAAATTAAATATATTTAGGAATACTTATCAGTGTATGTATGTATGTATGTATGTATGTATGTATGTATGTATGCTTGTCTATCTATCTACCTACCTATCTATCTATCTATCTATCTATCTATCTATCTATCTATCTATCTATCTGTCTGTCTGTCTGTCCATCCATCCATCCATCCATCCATCCATCTATCTATCTATCTATCTATCCATCCATCCATCCATCCATCCATCCATCCATCCATCCATCCATCCATCTATCTATCCATCTATCTATCTACCTACCTATCTATCTATCTATCTATCTATCTATCTATCTATCTATCTATCTATCTATCTATCTATCTATCTATCTATCTATCTATCTATCTATCTATCTATCTATCTATCTAAGGCTCTGTAAGAAAGGGCGTCTTCCCTTGAAACATAATAACTGCCGATAGTCACTCAACTCAAGCAAGTTTAATAGACCTATACAACACTATGGAGTAAAGCAGAGGCGTCCAACCTTTGGGGTGGGGGTGGGGACAGGTAAAGTGCTTATGGTCGCTGTCAGTATGAGTAAGAACAGTTTAATAATTAGATACAAAAATTCAACACAGTTATTACATGACACTAATAACATTCATATCACATGGATGTAATAATATTGTTAAATAAGATAGTCATATATTTTGTTAGGTACATAAAACATCATCAGAAAACAATACAGGAAAATAGAATAAGATTTAATTATAATGCATATTTTCAAAAGGACTGCCTGCATAGCAGCAGGACGTAGATTATGAAGGACTGGGCTTCATGCGACCCACCGGCCGCGGGTTGAACATGCCTGGTGTAAGACGTTCAAAAAAAACACAAACTTACATTTGCTATATATTATATGAATGAAGTGGGTGGTAAGGTGGTGGTGGAGAGAAATATATTTTTTGTCTTGCTTAGCAATTAATTATATTATTAAATGTTATAAATCCTGTTTTAGAGATGTTCAGCATAAGTACAAGAAATTTCCAACACTGAATCTCAGAAAGTTACTATTTTGTTTCTTTCCGAAAACCTTGTTTGAAATGGAATTGCACATTCAAAATTTACTTTATTTAGGAATTGTCATTGATAAAGGCTATCATTATTATTTATAATTTATGTAGCAAGTGTCAATTTCGATATTAAATAATGAAATCGGCTAATAATCCTTCAAATAATCCTTGAAAAGTCCACTCTGTGTGGCCATAGCGGACGGTCGTTAAAAATGCTGTCGTGAGTTTTTATTGAACTACTGAGAGCTAATTGCAGTGAAAACATTTAATATGCTTTAACTTAAACAGTAATCAACATTTAATATACTGTAACTTAAACAGTAATTAACATTTAATATACTCTAACTTGAACAGTAATCAACATTTAATATACTTAAAGTTATAAAAAGTTAATATCCTGTAACTTAAGCCGCAATCAAAATTTAATATACTGTAACTTAGACACTAATCAAAGTTTTTTTTGGCACAGAAGTACGTATAAAAGCTCCTAAACACAAATAATTTAAAAAAACAACAACAGGCAACAGCCATCGCGAACAGCCACGGTTGGCAACTACCCCCTGTTTATACTAATGACGTCATAGTAGAGCAGGTATGTTGGGATCTCAAGTAACCCTTTCCAGGCAGGTGGTCATCCCAAATAGATACATGATTATCCAAGAAGATGATTCACCTACGAAACCGTGAACGACCTACATGGTTCACCTGTAGTGCAGAAGATACTTTCATTCATAAAATTTGGTGACAGAAGAGCGAGTTGTTGTCGGTAAGATATACAAATATAATTCATCTAAAGAACCAATGACTCATTTTTTATTAAAGTTGTAGACGTGATCAGCATGGTAATGTTGACCCATTTAAATTCCTTCAAACACTCCTTTAGATCTCATCGACCTACAGTGAAGGTTATAACACAGGAAAATGGAAATCAAGGATAATACTGTACCCTTGGGAATAATGTTTTGGTAATGATGTGAATCTCTGAAACGAAATACTGTCAACATAAAATATCTCATTAAACGTACCGTATATACCCGTTTATTAGGCGAGTTCAACTATCAAACTGCACAAACCAAGATCTGCCGTATCATAATGCGCTGGCAGATCTGGGTTTGTGCAGTTTGTTAGAAGTAATTAGTAGAACAAACAACGTAGACTCTGATCTGCAACCCCATTATGCTGAGTCAGATCAGGATATTTGTTGTTTGTAATTTGACTTATTCACGAGTATACGGTATAACTGCCAAAACAGGTTGTTGTTTTCTCACTCTGTAGCTATACACCAGACGTTAATAAGTTCAAACACATAATATGATTTATATTACCGGTTGTACCGCCATTTCTTTATGATATTTAGAGCATGTAACATGCACGTTATTTATCAAATAAAGATACGAATCGGTTTTAATATCTCTTTCAATCGTGCGTGTATTAGAAAACTTGCATCTATTACTTCAAATAAGTATTAAAATGTATCAAAGAAAGAAAATATAAAAATTTAAAAACACTCTGCACCTGTAATCCGTGAAATTAAGAAGCACAAACATGAATAGGCTTATACCCGAATTGATGCAATCCGCTTTTGTAAAATTAACTTATACTGAGTAGTCAGTGTTATGCGCAAGACAATGAGGTCATTCTCATTATATATATTTTGGAAAATCATATCTAAAATCACTGAGATCGCAAACAATATCCTTTATTTCTTTGGAAAAGTACCGAATATCCATACTCCCACAATGCACCGCGGTAATGTGAAGCTATGGACTAATTACTGTAGTTCGCGGGTGAGTGGGGAATTCCCAAACTTGCAACTATTGGAATGGTATCATTAGTATGCTAATGGAGTTACTGCCAAATTAGGCCTGGTACCAGTGATTCCTCTGACTCAGCGGCATATAAGGGTAAATGGCGCCCGAGGCGACAATGATGACCCAAAGGCGTTTTTAACATCCCAAAACCTCTGACGCAAAGAGCAGCCGACCCCCCCCCCCCCTTAGTAACTACTGCACTGACTGCAGTGGTTCGTTGATAGTTTCACATCATCGGGATACATGAAGGCTAAAAGAATAAAAATTCTCTAGTTTCATTTTCAAAGAGACCAACTGATAGTGAAGTTATTGGTCGTATTAGGCGAATAAAGTCTCGGCAAGAGTGGTCTGAAAATGACGTAGTTGCTTTATGAGTCAATGAAAAAGAAAACAAAACGCGTATACAATTTTCATACTCACAATAAGTCATATGAACGAAAATGATGAAGTCAAATTATACGGAACCTTTTCGAATCTTTATTTTATTTGCAACTTGCCATAAATCGCCCACAAAGACTTGCGCAAGACTACGTGAACTCAACAATTGTGTCCTATTGAGAGAAAGAAATATAATCGTTCACCAACATGTAATTTAATTTGTGCGTTTCATAAGAGGAGCCTATATTTCAAAATCCGCATATATAGTTACGAGCATATTTATTTTATATCGGATTATACACTTACTAGTGTAAATTATTAGTGTAGCTTTATCTTTTCGAAAGTTAAATACTGTAATATTTAAGACGCGATCATCCTAAGCGTTAAATCAGAATGAAATGTACTTCAGAATAACTAAATTTACGGTATCATAATAAGATTTCATGGCCTTGACAAATCACCACTGGATAACTACTCTACTATCAAAATCCGGGCGGTGCTCAGTGACTAAAAATTGAAAATGCGGTGAGTCAGTCGACCACGTATTAGGTACAAGATTTACGTGGTAAAAGTAGGTAAGTTTACGAATTAATCAATTTAGTCTAATACATGATAACTAGTTTTGAGGCAAAATAACTACATGGATTTATCTTAAGACAGGTCGAAAATTACAGTATTTTCTTTGAAAAATAATCTTGGTATTTCGCTGGAGAGAAAGAATTCTTTCGTCGAACTCATATTAAAATAATCTATTTTACAGGCTAGAAGTAAATGCACTCGACACAGATGTGTTCCACTGTCAATGAGATTCATCATTCACGAGGCATACATGACCGAGGAATATGTCCTAGATGGCTGACTGACACAATACCACATCATCATCATTGTTCTACGTGAGGGCTGCCATTGTCGAATAATGGATTTACTGTTACGAAGCTTGCTTGTGTGGCTTTCTTTCCACATGTTTTGCCAAGTGTACATAAAATCCTCCATTTGTATCATAGTTAGTATACGGAATCCTCTATTTAGTTAGTATAGGGAATCCTCCATTTGTATTATGGTTAGTATAAAGAATCCTCCATTCATAAATGAATAGCTTCGTTTGGGCCATTCAGTGGGTTAGTTTTATAGTTTACTTAAGAGCCAATACATTTTCGTCTTAGATAAACTGATGCTTCATTTGCCTACATAGAGGGAGATTCTATACGAACCCAGACGAAATCAAAGTCCTTGACCATGTAAGGATTAATGATGTGGGGGTAAGATATTGACTATGTATGGATCAATTATGGGAGTAAGATGTAAACGCTGATCTGTCTGCAATCGAATCATAGTCTTAGATTTCTCCAAAAACCAGCATTGCCAGAGCAAGACCTTCCAAACTGCTGTGTTTACCATGATTCATATTAAATCTATGCTTTTTTACACTAGTCCCTGATAAATCTAGTATACGGAATGGTAATTCGTCTACGGTCGTCAATAAATCCTAAACTTGTTATTCTCCACAAAAGGAACAAGACAGTCATCAGTATAGAGTTTTTGGTCATCATGAATTTGATGCAATCTGCTAAAGTGCATGCAAACAGTTTTAGATTCGAAAATGTGAAATCGGTTTCTTCTGCCCATTTTGGAACTAAGTTTAAACTTATCTATTGTCACTGCTCAAAAGTTTATATAATGTTTGATCTAGAGCAGATAAAAAAATCGTCAGCAAATAATGAGCAGTCAGTTCATGGATTAAGCCATTTCACTCGGTTGTAAATTCAAATGTCGAATAGGGTTACGGAGAATGAGCTGTCTTGTTGTACAACCATGTCATTAGGATAGCTTTCAGAAAGAGTACTACCTACCATAACTCTGACATTTCTTGTTTCCAAAACAAATGAAGATAAAGTTAGACTTTCGGTTCCTTAGACGTACGTTGAATAGGTCGTTCACTATAACGTGCTTTCATTGGTGTCATAACCTTCCCCAACTCGATAAAGATGGCTGCGGTGTGTTCTTTGTTTCTGAAAGCTTCTCTAATAAATGCTGTAAGTACGAAAAGATGGTCTGTTATGAACTCTGTTTTGGACTAGATGTACCCAAGATGGTCTATTGTGAACTCTGTTTTGGACGAATAGATGTACCCAATATGGTCTATTGTGAACTTTGTTTTGGACTAGATGTACCCAAGATGGTCTGTTATGAACTCTGTTTTGGACTAGATGTACCCAAGATGGTCTATTGTGAACTCTGTTTTGGACGACTAGATGTACCCAATATGGTCTATTGTGAACTTTGTTTTGGACTAGATGTACCCAAGATGGTCTATTATGAACTCTGTTTTGGACGAATAGATGTACCCAATATGGTCTATTGTGAACTTTGTTTTGGACTAGATGTACCCAAGATGGTCTGTTATGAACTCTGTTTTGGACTAGATGTACCCAAGATGGTCTATTGTGAACTCTGTTTTGGACGACTAGATGTACCCAATATGGTCTATTGTGAACTTTGTTTTGGACTAGATGTACCCAAGATGGTCTATTATGAACTCTGTTTTGGACGACTACATGTACCCAAGATGGTCTATTGCAAACTCTGTTTTGTACTAGATGTAGACAAGAAATTTGTCATTTATTATCTGTTTTTCCATGGATTTGCAAATACATCTTGTTAGTAGTATGGCGCGTCAATTGGAAAGGGTTGGTATGGTCCGTTCTAGGATTTGATGCTGTTAGTACTGTTGCTTCTCACCAAGACGACACTACTTTCCATAATTTTATTTTAAAAAATCGGTTAGTGCATTGAGAGCTTAATCTGGTCAGTGTTTCAAATATTGATATCATCTGGTCCTGCTGAAATGTCTTTGCTTTTAGGCTTTTGACACAGACTTTATCAGAATAATTATCATATGATAAATTCTTTCTGAGAATGTTTCGGGAAATGTATTTGAGATTTAGGGTGAGGGTGTTGCCATTTAATCGGATTTATGTAAGTGTTCGATATAACTGCTTTTATTTTTGCCAGTGATATTTCGTACCTTACGTGATGCTGATTTAATAAAGGAACAAGCGTTAAACGTAAAGACACAAGATCTCTTTCTTCCAATTGCTGTGTCTAATCTCATGAAGAACTTTACTTCTGTATGTACGGCATTTATTGGTTGCTGAATAAAATAGTCAAGATCAGATTTAGTTACTGAGTGCTGGAAAGTAGATACATTGAGCAAAGTGTAAGAATTTTACAATACACTGTAGTATTGAGATTGTTTTGGCTGTATGGAGGTTTGCTGTTCATAATGATGGATACTCCAGCGGCCTTATCAGAAATAATCGAAACGTTGCCCAAGTTTAAGTTTTAAGATAAAAATTAATCGTTTTATTTTAAAATGTCCTCCTGAATGTTGACAGTTATTGGTACATACGCTTTAAGCAAAAGACTTATTTAATGACTACGTGATTTTAAGCCTTCTTAATTCAATTGTATTATGTCAGGCATATACTGAAGTGCTAGAAGTACGGCACTTCTAAGAGTGTTCATTGGCGATGCATAGATAGGCTTTCTAGTGTCGATTCTCCCTTCATTCAATTTTTTTTTAAAGACTTTAAATACCATCAATTAGAACTATTCGGTTGTCTAGTTTATTAGTTCTTTGATTGGCTTAGATCATGTATTTCCTCGTTAATGACCGGATCTAAAACATTTCTCGATATCCTCTTTCGAGAAACATTTTAGATACGGCCCGTAAAGAGGAAATACTTGATCTGGGGATCTTGTCAGTCACATTGGTTCTATGATCACTAAGCGCAGGCTGATTTGTTGCTATATTCACGGGCTGGATATCAATGGCATTTTTTTTAATTTATAGCGGTGGGGTTTAAATTACCAGTTTCACTCTCCGATAGCGAGGCTGCTAGCATGGGTTTAGGAGGCGTCAAAACTTTAAACTACCTCAATTTGGCCATGAATTGTATATCTGGTACAGTTAGCATTAGTGAAAGATTTCTTCTCCACTTTGTCTTTGCTAACATAGGATTTGCTGGCTGTATTAAGTGGAACTGTGGCGTATACAGATTTTCATGCCAGAGGAAATCTCATGACTTTCTATTGCTTTACATATTGAATCTCCATCCCGTATTTCCAGTTAGGAAAGTCTCTTGAAAAACAACCAAGGTCTCTGTGTAGAACAATCCATTGTGACTCTCCAGCCTACATCTAAAATATAATGGTTTTCTCTTGCAGATGACTGCTCCGGTGGCCTAGTGCTTAGAGCGTCCGCCTCGGAAGCGGGAGGTCGTTGTTTCAAACCCCGGTCGAGTCATACCAAAGACTTACAAAAATGGTAATAACAGCTATTTCGCTAGGCGCTCAGCATTAAGAGGTTAGTGTTATGACTGGTCTGCCTAGTTTCGGGATAATGTGATTGGGTGGGACATCATGCTACATGTATGCCTGCGGAATGATGCTCCAGTGCTAGACATCACTATAAACTGCCACACTGCAGACATCGTAGCGATATGACTGAAAAATTGTTAAAGCTACGTTAAAAATCCCAATCACACACATACACGCTCCTCTTGACATGTGCGGTGGTCAAAGGTTTGGTAGTTAACACACCACAAAAGATTAGGGATAACTAAACTAACAATCTGTCTTTGATAGATATCGGCAACGTGACGCAGTCGAACATCATGCTGCAAGTGTGTTTCACCATGGCGATACTTGGGAGACATTCTGAGATTTGAGATTGTAAATCATCTCTGTCTTGCAGCAGCCATCAAAATATCAAGATCGTTTAACACCTCTATATGAGCTGAGAGATTTATATGTAAATACCTTAATGGACATCTTTATAAATCGCTTACGGTGATGCAGATTGTCAGAGTGTGCTTCGCAGTTGTACGTAACTTCCAAATACTTTTTTCCATCCATGACCTTCAATTTCTTTCTGTTATTTATGTCTTTAAAGGCGCACGACCAAACTATATGGCGTGTTTTACTCTTGAGTTATTTTTCTATTCATCAAGTCATCATTGACGTTTCTGCGCTATTCCAAACGGAAGTTATGGGTTCCGAACCGTACGATTTCGCGAATCTTTACTGCTGTGACAAGTCCGAGCTCATGTGATAATAAGTATAACCTTTTGAGCCAGTCATGTTTCGGCGTTGACGTTTGTGCCGCATAGTTTACCTACTTTTAAAATAGAATCGCATGTATACGATGTAAGTCCAGTGAAGAAGACCATGGCTAATTCTTGCATGGAACAGGATTCCTAAAGTTGAATCGAGTTAATGGTAATTGAAACCTTACTTTTGCATCTACCACTGTTCTGTAATTCAAGAAGGGATGCATCGTATAGTCGCAAACATGGTAGATCTAGCTCTTTTCACCGGTTTTCACATGTGCACGCACTTGTCTCAAGAGACAAAATTCGCGAAAATCGCACGTCTCGGAGCTCGTAACTTCAGTTTGGTACAACGCAGAAAAGTCAATATGGCTTGATGAATATAAAACTATCTCAAGAGTAAAACAAGCCATACAGTATGGTCGTGTGCCTTTAAACACGGAAATAGCAGAAGGAAATCGAGGGTCATGGGTGGAACGAAGTATGTTTGTCATTAAATAAATCTTCTCTTTCTAACTTTGATATAATATTTTAGCATCACTTATTTGCATTCAATCCGCATTTAATTGTGCTAAATCAATGACTTCATCACATTACTAACTTAAAAATGTAAGCGATTTAATTTTTTTTTATTGGCCTATGTATCAACTAATACAATATCTGCTTGCTTGATACTTTATGCAAACAAAAATTTTTATTGCTTTATTCCAACAAAAGTCGGTCATCCAACGATATGAAGGTAAGCTGATAGAATGCCCCAAATTAAATTACAAAGACATCGAAAAACACTTACCTTTCCCACCATAACATAATGTGTATACAATTATTTCTCTTGATAATTAACTCCCTATTACGTAACCGTCCGTCAGTCCAGATTTCCGTCAGCGTGTACAGAATACACAGTAAGGTTTATTTTTCATCCCAAAAGTTTAGCGTGAATATAATTATAAAGAAATTACTCAGTTTGCAAACATTTTGAGGTTTACAGTATCCATATATGTTTTGTTCTTAAAAATTTCACTATATAAGATTAAAGACTGATTGATTGATAGTATTTTTACGGACCATTTAGGCTATTTAGTGCCATAAAAAAGGTTATATGCATGATCATTTAACAAGGATAAAAGGTTTTATATCAAAACCAAACAGTTGAATGTAAAACGATAATAGAGTTAAGGGTAACATATAAAGCTTCCCGGTCAACGGGGAATGTACATGGTGTATGTTAATAAAGACATGAAAAGTTATTGAAAATAAGGGACGGTATATACATTACATAAAAATGCTCAAGTTGAAGGCATAAAAGTTATAGCTTAGAGTAAAGGTTTAAAGGCTATATATATATATTGTTCGCTTTAACACGCAGGAGGGGGGACATGGTAATTTTCTTTCATCACAGCTCAGTCTTGGATGTATTATACTAATAAAGCAAAGAAAGGTTAAGCTATCAATCATGTTGTTGTCGTGTAATTTGCATTTCCCTTCCTTGGTCAATTAGTAGACAGTATGAGTCAATACGTACGTGCTATCAGGTGCTATTCACACTGTATATTCCCAGGGAGAAAATAAATATTTGTAATCTTTGTCTAAAATTAAGATCGTGTTTGAATAGTTTTAATTCACAGATAGTATATACATATATTTGTATTTTATTGAAGGATACCAGAGCATCATCGTATTAAATTTGGTTTGTTAGGTATTTTTGCATTTTTAAAAATATATCTTACGGTAATAGAGTAATACCTTATTGAACTCCGGTTCTCGGGTTGAGACGAGAAGTGTTGAGTATAGTAGGCCAGTAGGTCAATGGTGCACCCAGCATCGACAATGTAAAGAATAACAAGTGCCATATCACACTGGAACGTCTTTTACTGCGTAAAGAGAACACTGTGACCTGTCTGCGTAGATACACGAGCCACTTTAAGGGCGATACATTAGTTTTTGCGATTTTGATGTTAGATTTATCAAGTGACAATGATAGCTTTAGCACATTAATGCATTAATTCTTACAGGACAATATTGAAGCAACGCCTCAGCGACCTCTATTAGCTCATTATATATATATATATATATATATATATATATATATATATATATATATATATATATATATATATATATATATATATATAACTAACTTTCATCTAACAGCCGACAAATCATCTTTACAAAACTGCGAAAAAGCAAGTGTGTAGAAACATCGGACAGCATTGTAGCATATGTGATCACCGGTCCTATCGATTTAAGGCAATTGCTAAATGGTTCGTTCTCTTTGGAGGGTACAAGTAACCATCATCGAAAGTAAATAATATAGACCAACTTTTTAAGTAGAAGCCATGGCATACACAATGTATATCGTCATGAAATTGTATTGGTGTACTCACCACAGACAAAACGTACTCATAGGCAGTGCCAGATTAAGGCCTTCCGGGGTCCTAAGCACTGAAAATATTATGGTGCCTCCCGCCTCCTGCCTCCTGCAAAATGTGAAATGTAAAATAAAAATAAAAAAATAAAAAAAAAAAAACACCGCAACAACAACCATCAACTATATTAACAGCTAAAAAGGCGATAAAATACCAGCGTTCCCATCATTCCAAATCAAACTACTCGTACATACAAATCGAAATGAACATATATAATTCATTCAATTCTATCATCAACAATTAATTTGCAATCAACAATTAATTTTTTTCTGGTGCCCCCGTTGGGCTGGTGCTCTAAGCTCATGTTTATTGTACTCAATGGGTAATCGTATGTCAGTATATATATATATAATATACATACATACATACATACATACATACATATATATATATATATATATATATATATATATATATATATATATATATATATATATATATATATATATATATATATATATACATACATATGCGTTGTGCGCCGGCAGATCTGGGTCTGTGCAGACTTACTAGTTTCTTTCCTCTGGCTAGTACGTTGTCGTCTGATGTAGATTTATTAGGCAGCACTACGGTGATGACATCCTGTATTGAAGTCATAAATAAATTTAGTTTCACTTAACTATTTTCAGTTGTCCTACTTTGAGGTACAATACAAGTGTGACGTCAAATTGCTATGTGTGAACTTGTCCTGCTTTGTAGGGCATATTGTGTGAAATGTAAAGTGGAGTGTTGGAGTGGAGTCTGGAATGGGGTCTGGAGTCTGGAATCTGACGTGTATTTATCTTGACGAAATTACAGTATCATTTGCAGATGTTATTTTCTGAGCTATGACCGTTATAACTGCCACTGTCGCCCAAACTCCCAACAAAATAACAAAAAGAAAGTACACAGCACATGTATAATTTAATCAAGGATTCGTCATAGTATTTGTTGTGAAAGCATTACTAATATTTCATTCAAAAATTTCTTTACGGTCAACGTTTCCATATTCTACCAGGGTCAAATGAAAAATTAGTCACATTATGAAAAGTCGAGTCAAGTGTAGGAAATTACCAAAACACAGAAGCAGATTTGATAAAAGTGTTGAATACTTTAATACAAAGTTATATCATTTTGATTCAAGTATTTTACTGTATTAAGATTTGTGTACTGTTGTTTATGATTGAATTCTTTACATATTTTGAAATTGTGTTAGCAGACTTCAATTAGTTCAATATGGACAAAAAATAAGGATAAAATAACATATTTTAAAGATTCTATCGGAGTCAGATGTGCAACATTTCGAATAGTTCCTGGACACAAGGCTGTTCATATATTGGTTTTGTTACCATTAACATATCAGGATATATAATTACGACTCCATGGCCTTAAGCTAAACAACAGGAAAGAGTGGAACAAATCATTTATTTCCGTAGTGAAAATTTGGAAAGAAATTATGATATTGTGAATGGTATCCCAAATAGTCCAAAAACGTTCAATCAACCGTCTTAATGAATACAGTTCTAATTAAATTCCAACGGTTTTCATAATAAGAGCGAATACTGATATGTGTCAACAGTCTTTTCATGAATCTCAATAATATAGCCCATGATGTCCTTGTATGATTTCGCTATATTTCCAAGTTAATTCCTCTGTCCAAGAATATTATTGAAGAGCAATTTGTAATTCCAGTGAATAATAATTTGAATAAATAATTCTACCTAAATCAAAACTTAACGCAATAATGCAAATTATTCTGCTTCTGATGTTATCGCAATAATAAATCGTTTTTAAGAAAACAAGATTATATAGATAACTAAGACACAAAAGGAGATCAATGTTGTTGTTCCAAACGTCATTTCTTCAAACTTCTAAGTTGTAAACAGATAAAATGTGTTATTGAAATCATAATAAAGAACATGGGAAATGTCAGGCACAGTAGGTTCTTCATGAGTTTTGAATAAAGTCAAGTCCAAAATACAATAATACATAACCCATAATCATAGAGAAAAACTAACAAATACAAATAAAACATACATAATACATCAACGCATAAAAATAAATATTTATACACTAAAGCTTCTCTTAATTATTAGTCAAATATACATGTGATTAAAAATTACAGAAGCTGAAGTCTTAAGAGTGACACAAAATATACATGAAGCAATATAATACTTCTTTACATGTAAAAGTGCATCTGCAAGCAGATTATCTTTTTCTTTGATAGCCTTGTGTCAATATTGTATTCCTACAGCACTGAACTCCCATCTTAGTAATCTTGTTTTCATCTTGCAAATGAAAGTTAAGGGGTTGTGATCACTGAATATATTAATCAGAGATGGAGCTGAACAAATATAAACTTCAAATTGTTGCAAAGTCAGGTATTAAAGTCAAACATTCCTGTTCGATTTGGTTGGTACATAAGTTTGTTTAGAAAAATAACACACTGGCTGACCTACACCATTATTATCTTCTTGAATCAATCAGCCACCAAACCCAACATAATTTTTTGTATCAACAGACATTTTAAATAAGTGACTGAAACGTGTGCGCCCATAAGTATGGCCTTTAATTTATCAAAAGCATTCTGATATTTTTCAGACCAATGAAACTTGGTTTTCTTACTTAACAAATTGGTCAGGGATTCAGCAATATCCGGCATACCAAATATTGCATCAGCTGCATTTTACTTATAAGCACGGGGAATTCAGAGAGAGCAATGGCCTTAACTTCTAAAGTTTAACTTGTCTGTGTATCACGATATGTCCTAGAAATATAACACAAGTACGGCAAAACTCACTTTTATTTAAAATTAAAAGTCAAATTTGCGTAATTGATTGTGTCTAAGAATTTCCGAATCTTCTCCAAGTGATCTGTCCAGGTGTTGCTGTAGTTGATATGTCATCGATGTAAGCCTGTTTTCTAGATCAGATGTCATAATGTTCAGCAAACGTTAATCCCATATAGCATCACTTCATCATGTAGACTGTGTTTCCTCTGACCCTTGCCACCCCCTTTTGATATTTGGATATCTATGTTGGGGTGTAGGGTCAGAGTTCACTGACTATCGATAAGTTAGCGTGAGGTAGCCGCTTACTAGCAAGCCCAGCAAACTTTAAACACCTTTCATCGAGATCTGCATGAAATCGACAAATCAGGAATATGATTTACTATTTTAAAAATCGCGATTATAGCATTCTTTATGTCTTTAATCCGCTGACAGACGCGACGAAAGTACATCGTTGCTGAATATTGACCTCAGGCCATTTGCATTCGTAGTCACGTGACTAGACAACTCTCGCAATCTATATGGCAATGACATCAGAGGTCACACAGTCACATGCTGTGAAGAATAAACCAGTTCTAGTGTGTTGCTATAGGAAAACAAATCGAACATATAATCGAACGTCACGTAATTGTATATTGTAAATGAAAAAAATAAAAACTTCTCAAAATATTTATTGTGAAAACAACGATCGAAGATCCGTAAATGTTGCAGCGATTTGAAGAAAACCAGATTCACTACGCACTGAGCACATGTAAATGTGCTAGTCACGTGACACCAACAAAAACATCACTGACACGTGCTCGGTACTTCTTTAAAATGTCGTTCTCCGCCCTGCTGCGATACCGACAGGTTTCTAGTCGTTGTTCTCAGAATAGATATGTTGAGAATTAAGTGTGCATTATATATATTTACAAAGCAGCGTATCTAATATGTCCGAATTCTACGTACAACAACTTTGGAAATTTGTTTATTGTCGATATCACGTGACTATATGACCTCTGATATCACTGACATGTAGTTTGCGAGATTTGTATAGTCATGTGACTCGGAATGCAAATGCCCAGATCAAAATTTCAGCAACGACCTACTTTCGTCTCGTCTGTCTTCGGATTAAAGACATGACGAATGATGAGAAAATAAATGATATTCCTATCGATTTCCTGCAGATATATCTCGATGAAAGGTCGTCAAAGTTTGCTGGCCCGCTTAGTAGGCGTCTACCCCATGCCCACACCAATTGGTGTCGGCGAATTCCCTCTTTCCGATAGGGAATAGACTCTGACCTTACACCCCAACATAAATATCCAAATATTAAAAATGGGGTGACAAGAGTCAGAGGAAACTCGAACTATTTATATTGATAAAGTCCATCTGCAGTTAGGAATTCCAAAATTTCCTTTGCCTTTTTCTGTCAGTGGAATTGAATATTCATCCTGTACGGATTCTGTTTCACATTAGCAGAATATAGTATTTCAACGTCATGGTAGATTTTATTTCTTTGTGCAGGAATATCTGGAAACATGTGCTCATATTCAAATAATAGCTGTTTTAATTCACTCGTTTCTTGTAGCTGTAGATGCGAAAGTTCCTTGTCCAGATTTTTCAGTATTTCTGAATTACTAGATCTGATTACACCAAAAATCAGTATATTCCGATTGCATTCCATTACTTAAATACTCACTGTATGGGACAGGTACAACTATATTAACTGTATGTTGAATAATGCAACCTCTGTCAACATACTCTTTGAACATTAACACCAAAGGAGTATTAGATACAAGTCAAGTAATTTATTTTCTTTTTAATTTTATAAGGACCATAAAACTCAGGCTGAAGAAGATTTTGAGGTATGGGCAAGAGATCTAGAACTCTGTCAACTGGCTGAAAACTCCTTTCCTTGTTATTTATGTCATATCTTAATTTCATTTTTGACTTGCTCTTAGGTAAGTGACTGACACATTGTACCAATATTCTGCCAAATGGTTTGTTAAATGTAGGAGTATGTTGCTTTAGGTATTTTCTGATTGTGTTTTCATACCATTTGTAAAGCCTTACAAGATGTACAGTATTTACAAACATCACTTTTAATTTGTGACCAATACAAATTATTCAAGATCTTGTGGTAAGTCTTATTGACCGCTGAATTACCAGCCAAAGGAGTTTCATGGGCTAGACAAAGATATTCCTGTCTGTACGCTTTAGGAACAGCAATTTGATAGCTTACTAGCCACTTGGCGCCAGAGGGTTCCTCAGCTGGTCTCCATTTTCTAATAAGGACCCAATTGTTAACAAAATAACAAACAGGTACTTCTGCGGCTTCAGTTTCACTAATAGCCATCTGAAACAAAAAGGGGATCTCAGGATCTTGCTCTTGTTTAATAATGAGGGTTTGCCTTTTGCCATCCTTACTAGAATAAAAAGAATAAGTTATTAAAATAGGATCACTGTGATAAATACCTTTTGATTGATCTATACCAGGAGCAAAAGTGTCCTCATCAAGATCCTGACCAATACATTTGTCAGCTAAAGGAGTACTTTCATAATCAACATTATTCTCAAAATCTTCGTCCGCCATAGCTATATCAACTGCACAAGCTGGATATAAATCAGTGATTACTTTTCAGTAAGATCGACTTACTGATACAAACAAGGTTTGTCAAATATGAGTGGAATAACGACAATATTATCTACAGTGATGTCATTGCCTAGTTAAAAAATGAATACTCTCGATAGGTTAATCCTCACTGATCCAACTGTCACGGATACTGAGATTAAATGTGTTGACAGATTTACACAGTGGAGGGGAACATTAACATTAACCTCACTCTACTGAATAACAACACATTCTTTAGAAAGAGGACTTCTAAGAAAAAAGACCAAATAATCTGATAATAAAAGGCTCTCAGAAACTCCAGTGCCCATTAAAATTTTAATAGGGATATGATTGGCAAAATCACTAATGAGTGATCTATAACATTTCGACATGAATAGGACATAATACTCGAATAATACAATCAGAGTGCGGTTTGTTTGACCCCAAAAAATGTATTGCTTTCAGTATATGGTTGTGACTTTGACCTCTAAGAAAAAAGAGCATTTGGAATAGCTTTGTCTTGATTATTTGCTTTTTTTAAAAGTCTGCAGCAGCCAGAAATAACGACCCCTATATTCTTGCAATATGTGCTCGTATGAAGAGATACGGATTTCTGATCACCTCTGTCAGAAACTTTATTCCTAAATGTTGTGTCAGAGTGAGTCTCTGACGTGCTCGCATGAGACCAAAATGGCTTTTTACCAATAAAATGATGAATGGAAGACTTACTGACAAAATAAACTTTGTGAGTCAAGGAATGGTCGTCAGCTGTAAGAGCAGCATTTTCTAAAGTTTCGACCTTTTGCTCACCAAGGATGGGGTTGACTTCACTATTGATACAATTTATTAACTCTTCAAACTTTCTACGTACTTCCATAAGTTCTTCTTTTGCCTTAAGCAGAAGCTCTCTTGCCTTAGCTTTAAGATTCACCCAAAAATATGTCCCAAAACCTAGCTCAGAACGACGAAATCCCAAATACTATAGAACCATTAAATCCACCGCTTCAGAAAGATCATATTGTTCAGGCAAGCGGAAGCAATTCATTTTTTCAACTACTCTAACCATTCCTGGGTAGGATTTAAAATAAAGTTCTACACTTTAGATGCCATTGTGAAAGCGTGTTGATTTCACTATTGATTTCTCAACTATGTAAATTAACATTATGAAACAATGTGAATCTAAATTTCAAAGACAAAGTTTTAATAAAATATTTTAAAGAAATTCGTATCCCACAAGAGCCCCCAATTTTCTATTACGACTATATGGTGTTAAATTAAGTAACATCAAAGAGCAATAACAATTAAATGGTGTAAAATTCGACCAATAATTGATTTCCCTAGAATACAAAAGTGAGAATACTGAAAAACAATTATGTGATTGTGAATTTTATCTTAAATAGTCCGAAAAGTTCTATCCCTAGTCTTAATCAATAAAGTTTTAATTAAATTCCAATAATGTTCAAAACAAAATCTCGCACTGAACTTGTTGATGTCCCTCTAGTGGCCTGTGACGTCGATATGTGCATACAGTCTTTTCATGAATCACAATAATATAATCCAAGATGTCCTTGTCTGAATTCACTATATTTCCAAGTTTTGTCTTGGTCCAATAATATTATTGAAGAGCACTTTGTATTTTTAGTAAATATTAATTTGAATTGATAATTCCACCCAAAACAAAAAGTGAAACCAACAATACAAATTATTTTGCTTCTTATGCTATCGCAAGAATCTATAATTTTCAAGTAAACGAGATTATATCCAAAAAATACTTGGATACAAAATTAGAAAAGGACGTAGGTTCAAAGTTCATTTCTAGCAATTCCAAGTTGTCAACAGATAAAATCTGTTACTAAACTTTTAATAATGAACATGGGAAATATCAGGTACAACAGGTTCTTCATGTAGGACTAATTATAGAACATTTAGAATTATCCTGAATTTAGTTCATAATGCTATAAGTTCTTAAATTTTCACCATGTAACCTAGAGAAACTTATTTGTTAATTTTACTAAACTTATTGATTTCGCATCAATCGTTTACTTAGTTTAAGACAATAGTGTCGTCGCAGTTCATATACCAGTACATCCAAACTTAAAATTTCAAAATATACCACTTCTTGATACAGGTTCCATGTTGTTTTGTTTGATCTGTTTGAAGATGTTGATTGTGTTTGTCTTTTTAAGGGCTCATCACATACCTTTTTAGAAATCTGGAAGTCATCATGGTGACGAAACATTTATCCACAGAAAGACAGCAATGGAACCAATTTCTTTTCTTCTGTCTGAATTATCTCAGCATCTTCTATAATTCTATTAAACTGTTTTCTGTCTTCACATTTTGTTCGTAATGAATGAAATGATTAGATTTAAAACATTATAAACTCAAAATCTCCATTTTCATTTTCTTAAAAATAAAGCCGCTCCAGAAATGATATGCAGTTGGAAAACTGTTGAAAAATGAAATTATTTAACTACCTGATATTAATAATTCATTCAAACCAGATATTCATATAAAATACAAAGCAATTATTTAGGTACTAGGTTTTAGATAAAAGGCTACAATTATAGCTGGTAAAAAAAGTGAGATATACCCAGATTCAGTTTTTAGCAGAAATGCTGTTTGGACAATTGGACAAGGCTCGTGTCAATGATGGGATACAAATATTTTTATTATAAACTTCAGTGTTAATGCTCGTTTAAAAGAAATGTATTCTAATGATCATGGTCTCTATCAATCCTAATTCTTATATATATATATATATATATATATATATATATATATATATATATATATATATATATATATATATATATATATATATATATATATATATATATATATATATATATATAGTATTATTAGTATTACTATTATTCTTATTATTATTATTACTATTATTATTACTAGTATCATTATCATTATTATTATTATTATTATTATTATTATTATTAATTTTTATTATTATTATTATTATTATTATTATTATTATTATTATTATTATTATTATTATTATTATTATTTTTTCATCACATCCTTTTAATATACCTAAAGACAATATCATACTTTAGTACCTAAAAGTTTATCAATTTTGAACTAGAAATTACCAACATATGAGAAATAATGTAGCATATACACTGGGTTCCTTCAGTTGTGGAGGTGTGTGAAACTGACAGGATTAGAGTTTTGGAGAAAGTGCCGCTATCGAATGATCTTAACATGAATCATTACTGAAAAATTAGAAGCTACCGTAATATGAAACTATTTATATTTAATCAATTTCAGAAATATATATCAGGATATGAAAAAGAAGCTCTCAGTAGAAGGTCTCTCTCTCTCTCTAAATATATATATATATATATATATATATATATATATATATATATATATATATATATATATATATATATATATATATATATATATATATATATATATATATAAATGAATTAATGATGGCCAAATATGCTAAATGCAAATAAAATAAGTATTCACAGTACTAATATCTTTGAATTCTTAATTATATCACATCCTGTGTGTCTTTAAGCTGAAACTAAATAATCTTGCCAAAATATTACATAACAGTTCAGACCACTTTTTTGGAGTGATTATTGTGTTTTAAACATATTACATAAACAATCATTGAGTCTCATTTGGTACAAATATAGACCTACAGTCTAGTAACCACAAATATAGGACATAAGTCTGGCATTTAAAGACTAGCTTGCATACAAAGGTAACACAAATATGGTCTTTATAACTAGGCAGTTAGCTAGGAGTTAATAAGCAATTAAATTTGAAATTCCCACTTACAGCTTTATAACTAGGCAGTTAGCTAGCAGTTAATAAGCAATTAAATTTGAAATTCCCACTTAGAGCTTTATAACTAGGCAGTTACCTAGGAGTTAATAAGCAATTAAATGTGAAATTCCCACTTAGAGCTTTATAACTAGGCAGTTACCTGGGAGTTAATAAGCAATTAAATGTGAAATTCCCACTTAGAGCTTTATAACTAGGCAGTTACCTAGGAGTTAATAAGCAGTTAAATGTGAAATTCCCACTTAGAGCTTTATAACTGGACAGTTTACCTAAGTGTCAATAAGCAATTGAATTTGAAGTTCACACTTGGGGCTTTATAACTGGACAGTTAGCTAGGAGTTTAAAATCAATTAAGTTTGAAATTCCCACTTGGGGCTTTATAACTGGACAGTTAGCTAGGAGATTAAAATCAATTAAATTTGAAATTCCCACTTGGGGCTTTATAACTGGACAGTTATCTAGCAGTCTAAAATCAATTAAATTTCAAATTCCCACTTGGGGCTTTATAACTGGACAGTTAGCTAGCATTCTAAAATCAATTAAATTTCAAATTCCCACTTGGGGCTTTATAACTGGACAGTTAGCTAGCAGTCTAAAAGCAATTAAATTTGAATTCCCACTTGAGGCTTTATAACTGGACGGTTACCTAAGTGTCAATAAGCAATTAAATTTGAAATTCCCACATGGGGCTTTACAACTGGACAATTAGCTAGGAGTTTAGATTCCCACTTGCTGATACCAAGACTGATGCCAGATAAAGCAAACATTGGCAGCCAAGAAGAAGAGATATTTATATTCAGGGTAGAGTCCTTTCTTAAGAGTAGTTAGGCCAATGCACAAATCCTAGTACAATATTAAACTGGCATTAATTTTATATTACTTCGATAATTCATTAAAGTATTCCAAACATTCATGGAATCTACTTAGTGTTTTGGTAATTCCCTACATCTGACTCAGATTTTCATATCGTCACTGTCTATTTATTTTGCCGCTGATGGAATAGGAAAAAAGTGACCTGGAATATAATCTTGGATAAAGTATTAGCTATGCTTTCACACTAAATTCTGTGAAGAATCCTTGATAAAATTCTACCTGTGACGGGTATTCCTTTCTTTCTTTTTGGTCTTTTGTTGGGAGTTTGGGCAGCAGTGAGTACTATGACCACAAGCTCAGAAACAAACACCTGCAAGTGATAAGACACAAACACTGTACTTTCGTCTAGATTAATACATGTTAGACTCCCGACTCCACTAAACACTACACTCCACATTTTACACTGTGCCACTTTGAGGTACAAGTATGGAATCAAGGTTATATATGTGGACTATAACATAGGAAATGATTTATGGCCAAGATTGTATAAAACATTATAGAAATCGGAATATATGTATGTGAATCTTAGCAGCAGAGGGGGCGAACAGACCAAAACTATTTTCACAATAAACCCCTCCAGGAAACTATTCCTCGATAGAGGGCTTATTTCGACGAAATAAACCCTTCTATTCAGAATACAGGACAAAAAAAAATGTCCCCGACGATGCTAGCATCGCTCGCGGGGTCATTATTGAAAAATCCATGGGTCGGTCCGGCCCCCGAGAAATGCTTCGACGCCAAGGAAACATTTTTATGTTGCAAATAGTGTATCAAGTCCAATACGGTATCGTGTCCGCGGGTCGTGTAAATTTATTGTTACAAATCCGTGCGGGGTTCTTTGAGCGCGACTAAAGAAATTTTTGAATTTATTAATATCCATATCGCCGCTACACCAGGTTTGATGAATATTTCTCAGCGTATGAACATCAACTCCATTGAATATCGCAAGAAGATTACAGTTATCCCTGATTACTTTTGGTATTTGTGTAACGTTGAGTAACATAAATGACATCAGTGTTTTTATGACGACCCCGGGAGAATATCCTTGCAGGATTTTTTTGTTTATCCAGCATCACATCATCATACACTACTAGGTTATTTATTTCCCCGTCGAGGTCCTCAACGCTGGGAGCTTCTTCGATATCAGTGATAAATTCAACTACTTCCTCACCGTCTTCACTCAGCGCTTTTGCACTCTCATTAAAATCTTTTATAACATTATAGCATCGCTGATCGTCTACAGATGGTGCTACCAAATACAGCTTATCCCACTTCATCCACTTCATAATCAGGTTCAGCAACAACTGCGTTTTACCCGATCCTGACGGTCCAATGATAATCATTCTGATAGAATTTGGCAACACCGAATTATGCTTGATTGGCTCCCTTCGCCGCGTCGCAGAAAAGTCTGTAATTTCCATTTGTATACAAAGAATAATAATTATGGATCTATATTGTGTGAAGTGTCGGGCACGAACCCCTACGAATGATCTAACAACGGTTACAACAAAAAATAACAGACTAGCAACTTCAGGTACGTGTACGCGATGTGGCACAAAAAAATTTAAATTTCAAAAAAAAAACGAGGTGGTGACATTGCAGCCGCCCTCGGACGACTTCCAGGTACCCCTTGGGGAAAGTATCCCGGAGAAAAACATCTCCCAGGATACAATTACTGCGGTCCGGGAACACGACTAGATATCAGGCTTGACAGCAACGATCAGCCCAAACCCGGCGAGTATCCGATAAACGCTATCGACGCAGCGTGTCACATACATGATATTGCTTATCGAAGTAAAGATCTACAAGACAGGCATATCGCGGATGTGAAATTAATTCATGCACTAAGCGCCATAAAAAATAAATCATTTAGGGAGTCACTCGCTAATTGGTTAGTAAGATCAGCGATGAAATCTAAATTAGCATTAGGCGCTGGATAATTAATAACGATGCAGACAAGTCCAAGGACTTCCAACGCTAGTGTTTCCATGCAAGCGATTTATTATTCCCCAATCGGATATTGGAGAGGTAACTCAGCAATTAATAAACTCGCCAACGCGGCATCAGTAACACGCGAGGCTGCCAAAAAATGGCTGTCAAAACAAGCAATATGGCAAATCTACTTACCACCACCTCGACAAATCAACTTTGCACATTTTGATGTTAGTGTCCCCAATGAAGTTCATCAGGCTGACATACTATTTCTGCCTCATGATACTGTCCGTAGAAAAATATACAAATACGCGTTAACAGTAGTTGATGTTGCTAGTAGATACAAAGAAGCAGAACCATTAATGACAAAAACAGCGTCCGAAGTCGCCTCTGCGTTTTCGCGAATTTATCAGCGAGGACCTCTAAACTGGCCACGATTATTACAAGTTGATCCTGGCAAGGAATTTCAGGGCGCGGTGTCATCGTTGACAAAGCAGCATAACGTTGTTATACGACGAGGACATACTGAAATTCATCACGATCAGGCAATTGTTGAGCGATTTAATAGAACACTCGCTGAGAGATTATTCGGATACCAGTACGCGAGGGAATTCATTTACGATACGAGATCTCGTGAATGGGTTACAAGACTGCCAAACGTGATAGCCGCACTGAATAATGAAATTACCAGAACAACAAATATGAGGCCAATAAATGCAATCACAAAAAATATATACCCCCGATCACTAAAGTGATTCACGGACATGTTTCAACGCAGCCAACGACGCTAGCGGGTAATGTCACCGTTAGGTATTTATACGAACCAGGCGAACTAGAAGGAGGAAAAAAAAGAGCAACCGATCCCACATGGAGTGTTACTACACATAAGATATCCAGCATAACCAGATCAACCGGCAGACCTCCCATCTACAGATTAGATTCGACTGCTCCTCAACGCGGATTTAAACGCGAGCAACTTCAGGTGATTCCCACGGATACACAATTACCACCCCGATCACTAAAGTGATTCGCACTAAAGTGATCCGCACTTCGGTAGGCAGCACCCTCTGCGTCGGTTACACTCAAGACAGGTCAACATCACATTTTCACGTGTATGACCGCGACTGCTATCTATTCTATCTACGGTAAATTGTCTTGGGTCGTTTTTCGAATACTGCCACAGCAATAAACAATTACAACTCGCACAGTGATTATTCTGCTGTTGTTGTAATTGTATTACAAATTCAACATCCAAACTTGGATCAAACTCTACCATTTTTTTTGTCGCTCTGTTTGTAACCGGCTAATTTCTTTCTTATTGTATCATCAGTGATTGAGCTGTTGATGCTGTCGTTGATAACATCATCTAATACAATTCTTCGTAACTGACCTATCCTTCTTACTCTTGACACGGCTAAATAAACTAAATTTGACCACTCGATGCGATCATCAACAATCCAAACTGTTGTATCTGAAATAGTTAGTCCCTGCGAACTGTGGATGGTCATAGCGTATCCTAGCGTCCACGGGGATTTGCTCATTTTTAGTGCCTGTTCAACAACATCAATATCAACTGTGACAATATCATTTAATACTAAATTCTGTTTTTCCGATCTCCCAGGTATATCAACGTCGGTATTCTGCAATCGCGTATCAGCTGGTCTATAACACAATGGCACTACCAGCATTGGAAATTTCTTCTGATGTAACTGAAATAACCGCTGCTGAAGTGTGTCCCTGACTATCTTTCTACTTGCCACTATAAGATCACTTGGTTTCCACGTTTCCCAAAAGTCGCTCAGCTCCGTCTCTGGAATTATTTCACGCATTATCTCACATTGGACTTTATCAGGTTGTAGCCTGATCAACGCCTTAAACTCTTTCAGCGTTTCATCGAGTGATCTAACATCATTAGTTATTTCCTCATAATAATCTACAAAAGTTTTCAGCCACGTGTGTGGAGATTCACCGACAAATGGTGGTGGTTGACCATGATCGCCGCACATCACCACTGCGGTATTTTTCTTTAGCAACCAATCCAGAAACTGTTTTAATGTATCCAACGGGACAGTGTCTATCTCATCCCAGATGATTTTCTCAGGGATATATTTTGTCCCCATTCGCGTAGGTGTCCACGTGCCGCCGCTGTATTTGAAAAAACTGTGATACGTACACGCGTTAACATCCCGTTGTCTCATCTCCCTGGCAAGTCTATGTGTGGGTGTTAGCACAATCATGTCAGAGTTTCTAAATAATTCTATCGCTCGAGTTGTCTTACCGGAACCACCAGGACCGTTCAGATAAACTGTTTTGTGTCTCACAACAGGATCGTGCACCGGCGGCAGCGAAGTTGTCGTAGAAATTGAAAATTTCCCAGATATTTCTGCGCCGCGATATTCATCCTCGATTTCAACATCAGCCGATTCACAATATCCATGCAACATTTCATTTTTTATTCTCCATGAACCCCACGATGGATCATTCGGTATAACCTTATTTAACGCCGCTAAGTGTTTTTTATCGATATAGAATGAATCCGTTGCAACTCTCACTGCGTCAACGGGAAACCTATTAATCATCGACAATAGGTTTATTGATACATAAGCTAGCATCGAAGATCTCAAATGTGTGTACTGAGATGATTCTCCGTCGATATAACTAACAACAGTTCCTAATTTTTCCCCGTTTGACAGAAACACATCTTCGCGGGTACAAAACGTATTATTCGTGGCGGCATCAGCGACAATAAGATCCAATTCGGCCTCGTCCATGATTAATCGACTATGATGTAGTTTATGATCATACGCTCCACCTTGAGTAAATTTTCCTATTATTCTTCGTCCTAGATCTTTTGCTGTGCTTTCATCAGTTCGGGGAGCTCTTTCGATGATAGTGTCGATAAACGATTCTGGATATTCTCGGAAATTTTCAATTTCTACGGTGACTTGCGGAGTTGGCAACCAAACTTCGGTTTGACGACAATAACATATAATCGCTTCACTGACCGTCAGCGACAGCAGTATTCGACTGTCAAGCATGTATCGCAATAACACTATTGGGGCCCATCGCTGTTCAACGAAATGTCTGCCAAACCAAGCATAACACACAGGATGTAAACCCGTAGCGAATTTAAACGACGACACACAAGCAACCCCGGTCAGGTCAAAATCAGGCAATGGTCCGTCAACAGCTACTCTTGTCATCGAGTTTGTAATGTGACCAAACCGTTTAAAATACTCACTACATTCTCCGCGCCCAAGGAAACTTCCTGGATAACACGCCGTCATGTCGACGGATATCATATCGCGGTGATCATACTGGGTATTCCACAAACCACCGTGTCCGTATTCGACACAGCTCTGCTGAATATCCTCGAGAAAACTCTTCGGGGTTGGTCTCCATGAATTTCGTTCTCGGGCTACATGTGCGACAACACCCGGGACAGTAAAACACTGTGTCAGTAATGTATCAGTGTTCGTGCTGGAAATGCCAGCATTTCTCGCATACTTCTCTGCGAGTTTTTTCATTTCGTGATGTAACTCCATTGTTCTGTATATTTCCCCGCTGGGTCTCACAAACTGATCATATTCTCCATCTTCGCTACTTCTGAATAACCACACCGACACTGGATCGGTTTTACTTATCTGATAAATAAAATCAAACATAGAAATGCTAGCATTTCCAGAACCACTAGTGGTTCCGCTTTGCAATTCCGGATAATACTTTACAACACGGTCTCGAGGAAATATCCTAACCGAGTCAGTCCAGGCGTGACTGTTATGATCGATAATAGTTATTGGCGCTCCACGGGAATCATATTTACTCTTGTACAATACCTCACCGGTCAACGATGAAACCGTTATAGGAAATTTTAGTAATCGTTCGAGCTCGGCAACATCATTTATTGACGCTCCTTCATCCGCTACTCGTGCCGCCCACGCTGTTATTTTAGTCTGTCTTAGCGGTGTTAGGCCGTTTCCTCGCGCGGCATTTTTAAAATGTTCCATTATTCGCTCGGCTACACAATTCATCCTGGAAGTCGGAGACTTCTCTGGGGATTTTATCCCTGTTGACTCTGTCAATGATGACGTCAACGACTCCGACATCTTCATCGGGGCGAGTTTATCAACGCGTGGTTTCTTCATCGGATAAATTCCATAAATGACTGCGGTCACAGGATACGCTCTGGCATAATACGGTGTATCAATCCCAACAAGTACTCCCGGGTTTGAGTCTTTGGTTACGACGACGGTTTTTCCCCGTCGGGCATCAAGAACAGGGTCTAGTTTGTCTCTGATAATCCATGTTGTTTCACCTGTTTCCGTGTCGTCGACGCCAACGATAAATTTTATCTGAATGAAATATTTTTTATCATCGAGATACCCAATTATGTTACGCGCGATTGTATCGTTGATGGTACCATCAATGATCGTGTTTTCAGAAACGTCGGCGTTTTCAGAAATGATTTTATACGAAGACCACACATGTGCGGCACCATCACGACGAAACTCTTCTTTGGCGTTCTTGATAACACCAATTACCGCTGCGAGTTCTCGTCGTCGTCGATCACCGGTTAATCGGTCAAGATCAAATCGACCTCGGGGAAATTGGAGATTTCCAGGTTTTATTCTGGATAGTCTTGAGAAACTCATTATTATAATTAAGACAAGTATTTAAATAGGTAAAAATATTATATATAATGAACGGAAACTCAAAGAGTTTCTCTGGCGATGCTAGCATCGCTCATGCAAAGCATTTCTCTGGTGCGCCCGCGCACTCATGCAAGTGGATCAAACTAAATTCATCAGCGCCGTGTAACAGACGTTGCAGAGGCGAATACTGTGGACAACATGCTCAACAGGTCCGCGGTGGGAGTCTAGGACCGATACCGTGTATCAGATGCGGCATTGGAGTACGAGGAAAAACGCAACTGTGTTCGGCGTGTGGGGGGAAACGCTATCGAGAACTAAAACGGTATTATGATAAAAAATATCCAGCCTCGAACACGTTCTCCGAGTATGATTACATAAATAAGTTTTCAGACAAATTATGAATTAGACAAATGATTTGCTTATAGTATAATGAATCAAGAATTCGCCCCCGAACAAGAATTTGTTCCCGAACAAGAATTTGTTGCACATCCAACTATTCCAAATTATGAGGCAAACCGAGATGGCATAGTACGACACTGCACGCGAAGACGACCAGTTGGTGGAGTTAATAATGCTGGTTATTTGGTGTTTACTAGCCCCACAAAGAGGTATTTATGTCACCGTTTCGTTTACGAATGTCATCATGGACTGATCAAGGATGGTTTTGTTGTTGATCACATTAACGGTGATATACTTGATAACTCTATAAACAATCTTCGCATGGTCACCCAGAGCAAGAACTGCCTGTCGGGTAAAACAGGACGTAGTAAAAAAGTTGCAAGACCTGTCCGGGGTCGTAATACACAGACCGGCGACGAAATAGTATTCCGGTCGATATACGCCGCCGCGAAGTATTACGATATTTGTCCACCTTCTGTACAGAATGTCGCAGCTGGGATTAACAAAACAGCATTTTCAAAACGACTAAAACAAAAAATCTCATTTTGTTATATCGTCGACGACGATAACTCGAAAACGAAAAATGTTTCAACTTTGTAAGTCTAAGACTTCTCTGGAAGTCAATGACTTCTCAGTTAGATAAAAAAAAATAGTTATAATATATGAATCGCACGAGTATTAATATCGTAATTGATGAAATTCAAAAATTGAAGCAGCGGGGTTTTAATATTTTAACAGACGCTGAAACAATTATGTCAGATTTTGAATCCTTGAATGAGCTATCAACGAAGAAGAATACTCTTCCTGCGAGATACAGGTTCATTAAAATGCTGCAAAATTGCATTTATAGATCACTTGCCACAGTTACCCACGAACAGGTATCTGAATTTATTCCGTTGACGCGTGCAGTTGAAAGTATTCGTCTTACACTATCACACGAGTATGAGACTCGAAAATTAATTAACTCGAGAGTGAGATTGTTAAAAAGTCAAATAAAGAATTCCGACGCAGAAGTCAAAGAGACTTCTCAGGAAATGCAAAGCATTCCTCAAGTCTCTGACTTCTCATCCACGCTAGCGTTGGAAGTCCAAGAGACTTAGAAACGCTCGCGTTTCCAGAAATGCTTTGATCCCCCCATTGTGAGTTTCCAAGGGTAAAAAAAAGTATTATTTTTTTTTTGTCTTTGAAATTCTACTGTGGAAATGTGAAACATTTCTGAGCAATCGTGGAAATCTCTGATTTCTCAGAACTCTTTGAGTTCCAGGATTTGCTTGAGTGTTTCAGCATCAATACACGAATGAGAATAGTTCATGATGTGTTCTTGGTCACAAAAAACTGTGATCGTGTGATACTTCTGTAACTGTTCTTGTTGTGGCCGTGTCAACAAGAAGTCTTCGTTGCCGTACTCGTCAACGACTATTCCGACGGGGAAATGCAAAGCATTTCCAAATGCGGTCCTGATTGCCGCGTTGAGAATTTGTTTGTCATGTACGCGAACTCGGACATGGATATACTCGTGCATTATACACAACTGTAATTTTTTAAATGTGGAAATGCTATGCGTGGAAACTCTTCCAGAAATGCTTTGCATTTCCAATTTCAGGACTTCACCAATAGGTTTATGCTCACAGTCTCGCCACGCAGGTCCAACAAATTTCCTCGTTGGTCGACGAGTTTGAAATTTATCGTTGACAACCACGGATTATTGCACCGTAGATAGACCACATTGATTGGTTCTTGCACAATCAGAAACCCCGGCGGATCTTTTGGTGTGAACGTATATAGGATAAACCCCTGCGTCGCCGTCGTTGTGTCAGCGCTAGCGCTGCCAGCGCTGTAACTGCCATCGATGACGTCACATACAAGATTGACCGCGACCACATCTGTGATATTTACGATCCCGGGTGAGATGTGTCTGCCATCCGCGGTAGTGCTGTTGTCGTGCTTGAGAATAACCGGCTGCGGTTTTGTTCGCGTGTACGCGTCAGTGATATCTTTGTAGGATTCCTCGATGAGATCCCGGACTGATTCTCGCAGCACGGGTGCGTTATACCCAGGAAATTTAAAACTAGGAATATCCTTCACGGGGATACCATACAAGGTTGCAAATTTTATTCCTTTGTCGGGATCATCCAGAAATTTTTGAATTACTATTTGATTTGTTTTTTCCATTGCGGATGCGAGTTTGTTTAGTTTTTCTATGGTCGTGATAATGTTCGTGCGAGAACTGCTAGCGTTTCCACTTGTCGTATCAGAAATATAATCCTGGAAATATGCCCGCAACAGTTCCAATTGTTCTTTATGCATTTGTTTGATCGGAATAAATATCTGAGGTTCTATCGCGGTTACATGTAGAATCTTGAGATAATGATTCCCGGACGGGTTAAATCCTAAACCCAAACCATCTTCGTGAATTGCAGTGAATTCGACTTTTTCTATTAGTGGTTGGGGTCGAAATAAAACAAAACCATCGTCGCCAACCTTGTCGACAAGGTCGTGTACTTCTTCCTTCGTGGTCGTGAAATCCGACTTCGGTGGCAGTTCCGGACCCGGCACGAACCCGGGTTGTTTTTGTGGCCATCCTAATACTGTTCGGATTGAGCTATTGTATATATCCACGGCGTATTCCGGTGTTGAGATTTCAATGACCGCAGACAGCGTTGGTTCATGAGCTGTTACAGATATTTTGGCTTCCTTGCCGGTGATTCGTTTTATTTGGCGTTGTATCTCATTGTTGATTTCTTCGATCTGATAACTCCCAGTGGGTAGCGTAATTGTATCCCATTCAAGTTCACGTTGTTGTGGGTCCGCGCTGGGTCTCCCGAACACAAACGAATTATTCGGCTGCTGACCGGAAAATGATTCCGACCTGATATTGGGCCAGCTGTGATACACACTGAGCTTCGACAACGCGATTTCGTTCACGGCAATTGGAGTTGGAAAATTAATACCGAATTGTGGTGTCGTCGAGGACACTGAGATCATTGTGGTCCTTACCGGCGTTGTGTTTGTGACTATTTGCTGAAGCAGTTCCTGTGGCGTTGCCATCAGTGACATTATTTATTTGTTTAGTTTTCAAATAGTCATTGTACGCATCTGACATTAGTTTGAATTCAGAATCTGATATCAACGCAGCGTCGCTGGATTGCACGTCTAACGATGATGATATCAGCGATGATAATTTCTGATATGCGGTCGTGGCTGTATTTAATTTTGTCGTGTAATCGAGTAATTTTGTGTTAGCACACGAGGATATTTTTTTTGCTATGATGCTGAAAACTCCTGCCGTGGTTGTGGTCGCACAAACAGAGATCGTGGCAGCGACTACTGCTGTTACCGGAGTGACCGCTGATAGTATTACTCCCGCGGATGCAACAACGGCAGATACTGAATAAACCATAACGTCTAACACTGTTATGCGTCTGCGGTATTTTTTTACTTTTTGACTGGTTACTTCGATGACAGTTTTTAACTCAGATTGCCACTCACGGACTTGATTGTATCGATATTGTTGAGCATCTGGAAATCCTTCGGATTTCAACGTTGACATTTATTTAAAAATCGCTGCCGATTTTCAATTACGCGGTAACCAATTGAGGCGTTGCAGCGACGAATTCCAAACAAAACCAGTAAGATGTTGCTGTTAAACTATCGTCCTCGGCTTCAAGCATAAATGTTTCCTCGGCGTTGCTGTTTAGTATTACAGTGCAAACCCCGGAATACTTATCGGTGGAATATCTCCAAGGATATGTTGTGAAGATTTCAAATTTAGCGGCTGAAAACACAGACAACCTGTAAACACCGGTGGCTGTTGCTGTATATTTGATAGTGTTATTTTGTCGTGACCATGTTGCGAATCCCGATGATACCGTGAATACGATGTTGGTGATATGCCCGGGAGTAACTCCAGTGGGAACTTTAATCAGACTGGTTTTGTTAACGATCTCAGGAATTCCCGATACTATATCGTGCTGTGTTTGTTTGATCGTGCTGATGTCGTTCTGTACATCGGTGAGTTTCACATCGACGACTGGAGGAGTTCCAAAGAACTTATCCACGGTATCACTAGTTTTTTGAAAGTTTCTTTGGAGTCTTTTAAACCCGTTCACGTGAACATCATACTCTGACCGCAGCGTATTTAGTTTACCGTTGACGATGTCCACATATTGTTTGTTTGACGCATCCTGGTCGGATTCGGGATTCGCTAACGCGGTTATTTTGTTTCCATTCATGCTGAGTTCTCCTGTCATCGTGTCACCGGCTTTTTTCACGCACTTGTCAACACCTTTATCAATACTGTCTTTGATGCTTGCGATTGATATATTCGAGTCCTTGATCCGGCCGCCATCACTAAATGCGGCGAAGTTATCCTTGGTAGCTCCAAGAACTCTGCGAATTATATCATTCCACTTAATGTTGCTCGTTCTTAGTTTTCCTTGCCTGTCTTGAAAAATAGCAACTTCATCTGGGTCAACTCCAGCTATATTCAAAAGATTATCGACTTCATCTCGGGTCGCATATTTTGAGAGATCAACATCTGTGCCAGGTTTGACTTTTCTTGTGAAAGGTCTTCCGTAAATATCCACCATTATTCTTATTGCTGTTTTTCAAATGCTAGCATGAAAATGCCTAGCATTGGAAACGCTAGCGTTTCTCGATGCGGTATATTCATGCACTACTCGATGCGGAGACGTTGCTGGATTTCTTGAGATCGCATCAAGAACATTTAAAACCTCGTTCCCACAAATGGGCGGATCAACTAATGTTTGTGTTGGTAGCGTCGACTGCCACACTGGAACATTATAAAATCCGCGGACATACTTGAGAAACTCAACTGGCGGTGCTAAACCGTACGAATCAAAATAGATAATTCCACGTGGATCGATCGCGTAAGCAACCCAGTGAGTTCCCGGACCGTCTTTGTTGTCGAGATTGATAATGCCAGTTTCTGGATTATTCGGTTGTTGCGGTAATTGATCTCGCATGAATACACCTCTGAAATGTTTTATACGCAATTTTTTAACAGCATCGAGTAAATCAAAATTAGAAGCTGGAAGCTTCAACGTTTTGTGTTTCAGCGTTAGAAATTTTTTGGATACCATGATGCGGGAGTTCCCGGTAGTCTTAGACCTGATCCGCGAGTGGATCTTCTCTTTTTTTTGTACCCGGATCCAAGGGATTTCCGGGCTGCCAGCGCGCTAAGAGCTGGTGCAACAAGACCTGACATGAGTGCTCGCTTTGCGGGGGAAGCTGATGACGATGAAGCTAAAAGTGCCGGAAGGACCTCAAATGGTAACATACCACCCGTTGCCGCGCCCCGTTTGCTATATCGTCCCCCGGTTGCTTTCTTTAGTGCCATTCCAGCTGCGGTTCCAACTGCACCTAACGCTGCAGCTTTTGCTACGGCTGGTGCTGCCGCGGCAATCAACGCTGGTATTGCTGCGAGAAAAGGAAATATTCCACCGGTTTTAGTCATGTCCTTGATAGCTGCAGCAGAGAAATCAAGTCGGACACCGGTTTTTGCTGTTAACGCCTTATTAAAATGGTTAAGCTGAGTATTAGTCAACGACAGCTTGTTTGGACCACCAACAAGTTGATCTCGTTTTAGTGTTATTGATGTCCCGCACACGCTTGCGTTCTTCGATTGCAATTTCTTTGTCTGACCGGAAGTCAAGGTGACATTAACGTGACTGTATGACATTATATTTCAAAGACTGAATTTAATTAGGTTACATATTCTCGACTGGAGCGTCAATAACTCTCATTCGTCCGCCAACACCTTCAAGCAGCATTGCTTTATCGGAAAGTATAACCGCGACAGCTCTAAAACCAGCAGGCGGGCCGGCGGGAAAATCACCAACGTTAGCCTTGAAGTGTATATCAACGACAGATTGTTTGGTTAGATCCAAATGTTCCAGCGAAAAGTAATAAATCGGATACAGCGTTGTAAAATCCAGTTGTGATATCTGCAACCCGGTATCAATATTCTGATCACGTCCCATAAATGTCATCAGACGATGATACGCACACGCAACTTGATTATTTCCAAAATTTATCACTATATCCTCGGATGGTTCTTGATGTCCGTTTATTCGCAGCGAAACCTCAGAGACATTAAGTTTGTCAAATATCATATGCGATCGTGTTTGTCTATTTACTCTCACGTTAGCCTGGAGTGCCACGAAAATATGTCGTGGTGCTGACACCCCCTGCTGTGATGATATGTGCCACGTAAACTGTCCAATACCGGCGCCTTGAATAGAATCTGTTGTTGTTGTCAACCATGATATCAGTGATTTACCGCCTGTGTCCATGAAAGTGAGTAGCCGTTGCTCTTCAGCGAGTGATGGAGACATTACTGGCATCCACAACGCAAGCTTGAATAATATTACTTTACCGGCAGCGACACCAGCATCATCGTCTCGCCAGATAGCGTCGTTGTCATCACCTTTTCGGTTAAGTACAACCGTATGCTTGGCTCCAAAAATAACCTTTCGGACATTTCTGCAGAACCCAAAGATGTGAGACAGTGGAATTGCGCATGAAAATTTCCTACGTACACCTGATAACATTAATTTACGTGCAGCAAAACCTAAATTGTAATCTGCATTCATCGATAATACTGCGGGCGTTGTATTATCTCCAGCTGCGTTTCTTACATTACCTACAGTAACGTTTATGTGATCGGGATGATCAGAATTATCCTTAGCGAACATCATAGTCGGACCAGCTGATCTAGTGTAATCATCTGAGTATCTCGCTAATCCCAGGATTGTTGTTGCAACGTCGACGTTATCCTGAATTGTTTCAATTTCTCTCCCGTCAATGCTGTATGAGGCACTTTTAAACAGCGCCATGATACCATTATTAACAAAACCAACTCGAACATTAGCTCCGTATTCTGTATTAGCGGCAACATCTGTTACAAGTTCACCCGTGACTTCAAGAAATGCTTCAGCGGGCAGGAAATATCTACTTGTATCCTGGACTCGTAATTCAATTCGTCCGCGTTGATTAGGTACTGTTGCCTCATAAGAATAATACTGATAATCGCGCACGGACTCATCTTTAAGAATTGGTGCTTCCATATCAAATGCTGGATCAGATACGCGTTTAAACATTTTATATAAAATTATTGTCGTCTAAAACGAAGACCATTTCGGGAAATTCCGCTTCCTGATATCAAGCTTGTATTTATTTGTTCGGGTATTTGGGTTACAAGCTCTGCAAGTTTTTGATTGGCGGCCTGATTTATTACTTTACTGACATCCGCGGGCATAAGTTCAGTACTGGCCAGTTTCACCGGTGGCGGTTTTTTTGATCTGCGAATTAACCGTGACAGTCTGTCCTTGATTGACGCGAATGCTTTCCCGGCGAGATCACCAACAGATCCAAGGGCTTTATCCTTAATGACATCAATAGCTTTCATCGACAATTGTTTTGCAATCGGTAATGCCTTAGGGGCTATTCTTGAAAACAAACCAGTAATTGTATCACCGAGACCATCTCCGTAGGTTGCTCTGTAGACTGGTAATCGCGAGTTCACTACGCGGACTTGTAGCACGCGGCCGTGTCCGGGTTGAGAATTGTGCACGATCATTTTATTTAATTATTGTTTCTCTAACTAAATTTGCTAGTCGCTGTAGTAACCATCCGCGAGTTCATCAATGAGCCCCCGGTAAACGCCAATATCCATAATGCCACGCTGAAATAGTCTCTGACAGATATCTGCGGCTTCATTTATAATTTCCGGAGAGTTGTTTCCGGCACGTCTTCCTCCGATGAGAACTTCCAACCGTGATACGTCATTGACGATATTATCAGGACAAATAATGTGACCACCAAGACCACTACCAGTAGCGGCTGGTGCGTCGTGAAATTCTTCCTCTGGAGATTGCGGCCGAGGAGGTTCTTGCGGTGGTGGTGGAGGTTGTTTTTTCCGCTGCCGAGTTTGTTTCTTCTGCTGCGGTAGCGGAGGTTGTATTTGTTGTTGCTGTTGTTGCAGAGGTGGAGGAAGTTGATACTGGGTGGATTGTTTTTGTTTTAGTTGTTTTATTTGCTCGTTATAAAGTTCTCTTATTACTTCATCAAAATTTCTAAAATCTAAATCATCATCTCTAGCTTGCCTTTTGTTTGTATATATTCGATATATCCATTTGATAAGATTATCATCATTTACTTTTTCATGGGGGGGTTTTAAAATTTTAGTTTTATTAAACATACTAATTAATACTTTTTTAGGTAATTCTTCCTTTTTAGTATTTCTAATTTCTTCGATAAAACCTTCATTAAATCTTTTAATCAATTCTACGTTTTCTTTTACTAGTTTTGATTCTTCCTCCCCATCGGCGACGTCAGTACCCTCAAGTATTTCTTCACCGACAGGTAGAGGCTGAGCTGCAGCGATATCAGCTGGAAGTGTTCGTAAAATCTTCTTTGTCTGTTTAGTTCTTCTTGCTATTTTTTCAGCCTGCGTCGCAGTTTGTTTTGATACCGGAAGAAGATCTTCTTTGATGACAGTTGTAACTTTCTCAGTAGCTGCAGTGACGGGTTTAAATAATTCCTCCGCGGATTCTGCAAAGACTTCCCGCGCTTGCTGTCTTAGTTGTAATTTTTGTCTGACACTATCACGGACAGGAAGAAATTTCTGAATTGCTTCGAGACGTTCTCGAGCTAATCTAGTAGTAAGTGCTTCTCCGATATTTGCCATTATTTATTTGTCAATGATTTAATTCCGCTAACATAAAAATGTTTTTCCTTGGAAACTCATTTCGTAGAGCAGCAGAGGGGGGGCTGGACCCGACCCATGGATTTTTCAATAATGACCCCGCGAGCGATGCTAGCATCGTCGGGGACATTTTTTTTTGTCCTGTATTCTGAATAGAAGGGTTTATTTCGTCGAAATAAGCCCTCTATCGAGGAATAGTTTCCTGGAGGGGTTTATTGTGAAAATAGTTTTGGTCTGTTCGCCCCCTCTGCTGCTATCTTTCTAAATTGTTTTTATTTTCTAATGCTATTAGATGCCTGTGGTTGTCATGTTAAGGTCTACAGCCAATACTGACTATGTTTGACATTAAATGTATCATACCTTCAGTGAATTAAATAGGGTTCCACACAGATGCTGGATCGCACCCAGTAGATATCGTAATATTAAGGTAGTTAATGTAGAGTATTCATTTTTTGCAGTTATGTATGTAATGGACGCGCCTTTTAATTACGTGAGCATCAAAGGGACTGGTTAAATGTTTTCAACGAAATGTGAAATGTGCGTCAAAACAATCCTATCTACGGTTTGGGCGAATACATTTTTGAGGTCGTGTTAGAGTAAATACGTACGTTATAAAAACTACACCAATGTTACAGTGATTTTGAGGACCTAAAAGAGTGCCGTGTAACAAAAACTAGATTACACAATTAAATTTGTGAGTATTATGAAGGAAAATGTCCTTTCTAAGATGCTAAATGAGCCTGTTTTGAAAATAAAGAATACTTTTCTGTAACACGGGTTAGCAATACGATGGTAAATGTGGATAATTAATTATTAATTAATGATTAAAATTAGTCTATTTGCAAGACAATTCACTTCTAGTCTATAATTAGTTCTAAAATGTATGGACCAGACCAGATCTAGAAAGGTAAAAGTAACTGGAAATTATTATAGTGCTGATTATCAAGGTGAAATGGACCATAACATATGAGCGATGATCTTATTATTTTTGCACTGTTAAATGTCAAAAACCAAACTCGACAGAGGTTTCACGTTGCATTTGAAGTCCTCTACGCCATTAGTTTTCAATAATTTCATATAGTTCATAATTTTAAATTTCGACGAGGTCATAAAAATAATAGAATTAAAAAAGGATCATAACCAGTCCAAATCTGATAAAGTAATATTTCACACTTAAAACCTCGATGTAGTACGTCACATGATAGTCATCAATCTCAATATCTCATATGCATATCAAGGCCAGCCAGAATATACAAAGAATACAAATCATATGGCGGTAAATAAAGAAACCAAAACAATTATTGAAAGTGTACTGGGTTCGGCAAGGGTTCGAGACTGATTAATGAAACTGAAAAATAATTAATTGACAAAGAACACTGCAAAACTTGTTTTGTTAACTAACCTCGGGCTATTAAAAATGTTATATTGCTCTGTTTTATTGGATGTTAATAAAACAAGAAAATATATTTGCAGTTTGTTGATAGTTTTTTCACAAGATAAAAGACGATCATGATCAAGAAGAAAAATAAATAGATTGGAATCCGTCGAGATGAAAATGATCAACTTTACCTTTGTTTAGACTAAAAGCAAGGTCTTCCCCAGGGGACAATGAAACACACACACACACACACACACACACACACACACAGAGAGTGGCACATGTAGAACAAAACATATTTACATTTTGATACAGTAAAGAAAAGTTATCCAGAGTAAT
The DNA here is from genome assembly GCA_028554795.2 of Sinohyriopsis cumingii. Lineage (NCBI taxonomy): Eukaryota > Metazoa > Mollusca > Bivalvia > Unionida > Unionidae > Sinohyriopsis > Sinohyriopsis cumingii. Next base: position 115,895,421 of record CM068838.1, on the reverse strand, counting down.
AAAAAGGTCGAAAGTAAGAAAAAGAAGAAAATAGCATGAAGTGATTACATATCTGGAAATGGTATATGCTTCTGTGAAGAAACAAATGTGACTTGGTGCTATCTGTCACCACAAGAGTGATATGCCGCTTGGAGTGACCTAGTTGGCTACATCATAGCACGCAAACTTCAAAAGTTCCCATGTTTTATGAAAATCGGTCACTTTCATTTTGGCACTGTGGGATTGTGGAATACATGTAAGATATACTTACCTTCGAAACAAAAGATTTGACAACAGAACTGTTATAGTAAGTATGGACATGGCCGTAGAGAGCGATCATGAGCCCTGGGGTAAGAGACATCCTGGCCTCTCCTGGTTCTTGTTCAAACAAAAAAATTCTTCTAGATATATCCCCCGGATCCCCCTCTCCCTTCCGTCGGCCCTGAGTATGGACAGTTTTACTTTTTGCACAAACACGTGCTTAGAGCGAAAATTACTTAGTTCACTTTTCAACCAAGGCATTTATGAGAGTGACCTTAGCAAGTCACCACAATAAAACAAAGCAATGGGACCAACAGCGATAATAACAAAAATTGTGTAGTAAATAGCCATATAAAAAGGTACTTGTTTGGCAGTCACGACGCAAAGTTCATTGCGCGGAGATAGTATTTCATATGATGCCATCTATATTTATGTATTGTTGTTATTCGCTGCTAGCTTTAAATCCCAAAAATAATTTATGCTAGAATAAGGAAGATATGAAAGTATTTATATCATAACCGAAAGTGGTGGAAAGTATGTGCGTATTTATTTGTGTTAAGGACAAGTCAGTAAAATAGTGGCTGTATGGTGCCAATTAAAGGTAAAGATCAAAGAATATAATTTTTTTGTAGAAAACCTCCAAGGCATATCAAGGCTTCTAATTACACTTAAACATCAAGTAAAAATAAATTTCAAATTAAATTTAAATATGAAGGAAATTAAAGTTCAATTTAAACTTAAACATGAAGTACAACAAAATAAAAGATAATAGACAAAAAGGGGAAAAAGGTTCAAGAAGATGAACCTTTCCAGACAGCCACAAACATGACTTACATAAGGACGTAATTATAAAGAAATAATAATAATAATAATAATAATAATAATAATAAAGGCACAATTACTGCTGCTACTACTACAACTACTACATTCATATTACTAGTGTAGATTGAGGGGATGAGCTCTCCGACAGGAAGAAATTGATGCGCTGTGTGGCAGATAAAACACTCGTGAACTAACATTTTTCGTTTAATGAAATTCGTCACGTGTTCGTATCCTATATCTCTTCATAGTTCTGTTCACGGTTAGTATATATATATATATATATATATATATATATATATATATATATATATATATATATATATATATATATATATATATATATATATATACTTGTATGATTCATAACAATTAACTTTAATATTATTTAAATTTTAATGCAAACACAACCTGTCGCACAGCGGGTCAAATGAACGTTGCAAGATTTTAATCCGTCCTTTGTACACAAGTCTTTGACCAGATCCGTAACATAATCACGAACACAGTAGTGTTGTCATCTCATTCCGGAGTTTGATTACCAACACAAAAGACTAAAAGATTTATTTTAATCTAGCCAGATAATCCAAAAAGCACAGAAAGACTCTGTTGTCACTTGAAAGTCTCTGCAATTTAATAGATTGATAATTGTATTTACAGGTGTCAGGTTTCATTTTTGAAAATACCAGATGAAGGTGATGCAAGAGCCCCATTTGTACCGGTCTCAAGCGCTCATCACACGCGTTCAAGTAAAAGAAAGTAAAGTGAAGCTGTAAAGAAGTTAATTTTGGAGCATATATGTTGGTATGTAGGTCCTTGAAAATGTTCCATCTTATATTCGTGCGTTCTGAATAAGTTTCTACTATTGGTACACTATTACAGACACATTAAGTGTCTTGATGTGTGATATCGTTGATATTATTGGTTGAGCTGATGATAAATCATAGCAATGATAAGTGTATAGTTGACGATAAAAGAGACTAAACTGAATGGCTATTACAAAAGTACCCATCCCTGAAAACAACAAGACTAAACAACAACAGCAACAACAACATAAACAGAACAATACATTATTACAGTTTCTAAACTTGTCATAACATCTTCTGGTTTAACATTTTATTTCAATGATTTGAAAGAAACAACTGGTCTAGATGATCAAATAATCTAATTCCTTGGTTAGAGAAACGACTGCAAATAACAATAACAATAATGCTACACTGTCATCTGCTTGGCCACATCAGCGTAACGGATAACGGATCTAGCATGGAGTGTAGTGTATGGATAATTTCCTGCCACCAGCCAAGTACTAGAGGGAGGGAACGTCAAGTGCTGTTCGTAATGGTTCTACTTGAATGTCAAGTAATCTGTTTTTATTTTCACTGAATCAGGTAAAAAATTGTAAATATTAATGATGAAGCATAAGTATGTGGTTTTGAGAGATTTCCACTCTACTGTACAGTTTATTTATATATTATATGCCTCTGTTGCATCACAGTTTCAAAACGCATATAAATAAGAATGTGATATCATTTTATATTTGTTAATTACCATATTTACCTTCGAATGCATTTTGGCGTTCTAACCTGTCATACATAATCTGACACAGAATGTATTGTATGACCAAAATAGGTTACCATTTACGACCTGAAGCACGCTGACCCATCCACCATCTTGCATTTTGACCTTTTTTTTCATAACTGAGGGCAATGTCCGGTTACACTTAGGTCGAAACAATGACGTCACATGGCCACGATCAAGTCCACAGTAAGTTTGACTAATGATCAAAGTGAAATATGTTAAGTGGTAAACACCGGTAGAACACAGGTATATATGTGACAGTAGACAGTAACGCAAGTATCTTTAATTCTTCTTTTTAACTTTACCCATGGTACCAAATCATATCTCACGTTAAATATCCGCTGTAAAAAAAAATCCCTTTGCATAGTTATGTACACCAACGTTATGGTGCCATCTCAGTGAACAAATTGCATATTACATCAAAAATCTTCACTATGATCTAGCGACACATTACACTGGACAACAAATTTTTACAAAAGTCATGTTACTGAAATAAAATTAGTCAATTCTTATCAATTTTTATGTGCTGAACACGAATATGACAGTCAAATTGCAAAATTGGCTCTAGTTTTTTTGTAATCTGCAAGAAATTAATGTTTACATAACGAAATGCATTCCAATAGTAAAAGGTCAACTGTAATAGCCTACCTATAAAAAATCAAGTCATTGACTACATCTTAGATTTCTTCGCCTGTCTCTTGTACAGCTGTTCGGGAGCATCTCTGAGGAGTGTCCAGCAGTAGTCAGCCAGCATTGTAGTGGACCATTTTCCCTGGTATCTTTGTTCCATTGTTGCGATATCTTGATGAAAACGTTCGCCGTGTTCATCACTAACAATACCACAGTTGCTAGGAAAGAAATCCAAATGGGAATGAAGGAAGTGAATCTTTAGAGACATATTGCAGCCAAGTTTCTTATACTTCATCAACATGTCTTCTACTAGTTCCTTATAGTTTTCTGCCCTAACATTTCCGAGGAAGTTTGTAGAAACTAGGCGAAAAGCATTCCATGCTTGTTTCGCGTCACCTTCCAGCAAGTTGTTGAACCGGTCATCTTTGAAAAGCTCTCGAATCTGAGGACCCACAAAAACTCCCTCTTTAATCTTTGCTTCGCTGAGTCGAGGGAATTTTTCATGCAGGTATCGGAATGCTGGCAAAGTCCGGTCAATGGCTTTCACGAAGTTCTTCATCAAACCTAGTTTGATGTGAAGGGGTGGTAGCAAGATTTTCTGAGCCTCAACCAGAGCTGGGTGTTGGATATTCTTCTCTCCAATGGCTACATTCTGCCTGTGAGTCCATTCCTTCCTCATGTAGTGCATTTCCCTTGCTCGGCTATCCCACTCGCATAAGAAACACATGTATTTTGTATATCCTTGCTGCAGTCCCATTAAAAGGGCAACTACCTTCAAATCACCACAGAGGTGCCAGCTGTACTTGTTATACTCAATGGAATTCAGTAGCTGCCTTAAGTTATCGTATGTCTCTTTCATGTGGACAGCATACGCTACTGGAATAGATGGAAGAATGTTTCCATTGTGCAAAAGCACAGCCTTGAGACTCAGTTTCGAAGAGTCCACAAATAGTCTCCATTCTTGTGGGTCATGAGTGATTTTTAAAGCATTCATGAGGCCCTCAATATCGGAACAGAATATCAGATTACTTTCCTTTCTGAAGAAAGGCTCCAATTGCTGGTAGCGCTTTCGATATGCAGTAATTGTGACATCTTCTTCTAGAAGATTCCATTGTTGGAGTCTTGATCCTAGCAATTCTGCCTTGTTCTTTGATAAGTCCAAATCACGAATCAGGTCATTTAGTTCTTCCTGTGTTATTCTGTGTGGGGTTGATGATGCACCACAGTGAAAATCTGGATCACTGCATGCTGATGGACCAGGAGAAGAACAGGTCGACTCACCTTTGTCTTCGTCAGATGAATCAAGAGAATATTCTGCTGGAGGTTCTGGAATAGGAAGTCCCTCACCATGTGGAACTGGTCTCAATGCAGACGGAATGTTTGGGTAGACTATTCTCGACTTCTTTCGCTTTGTTATTCCGCCGGAAAGAGGAGGAACCAAGCAGAAATAACAGTCATTTAGGTGGTTGCTTGGCTCTCTCCACACCATTGGGACTGCAAACGGCATTGATGACCTTTTGCAATTCAACCACTGTGAAAGCTGTGTTGTACATGTAGCACAGCATATATGCGGAGCCCAAGGCTTGTCTTGGTCACCAACCTTGCATCCGAAGTAAAGATGATATGCCTTCTTCACTTGAGAATTGATACTTTTCTTCTGGTTGGCAAATGTCACTTCCCCACAAATATAGCAAAAATTGTCCGCGGTATTAACACACTTTCGAGGCATTACTGTTCTTTATTGTACGTAAATGGATAAAATAATAAGTTTTATGTAACAGTAGCTTGAACTGTCTCGCACAACGTCTAAAATATTTTAAATGCTGAACCTATCTGATTGGGCTTTATATAGTACACTGCTTACGTCAGCTTCAGCAGCCGCCTGGCATTAGTATAATAGGCCTACACATGTATAGTACACTGCTGACGTCAACTTACTTCAGCAGCCGCATGGCATTAGTATTGCATTGCATCAGAAAATGATGCAATCAACTGTGGATGATGTGAGCATGATGGTATTATGCAATGTTACATCATTATTCCGGATGTTGCTGCAGTCCTACTGGATAAATTTACACAGTGAAACATAGAAAATGAGGTATATGAATATCTTCAAAACGAGAGCCAATACAAATTTTTCACGGTTATATTCGTGTTCGGCACACCAAAATACTACAGATTAGGGCCTTTTCAAGTCAGTAATGATTTCACTGTTGACCAGTGTTACAGGCACTACCATTCAGAAAGCAGATGAAAGGGAAAAAATCTTCTCCCCGCAATTAGGCACATCTGGTTTACTTAGACGGTTATAGGGGATTACAATTCAATCCAACCTCTACTTATTTAAAATTCAAAGAATTACGACGTGTAACGACTTAATGACTGCTTGAAAGTAAAAACAACTTGCATCACGAACCTTATGATTCATCTCGTAAATTAAAAATGATACCCAAGACGGATACAAAAATAAATTACCTTAACTGTTATTTTGTATAAGCCCAAACTAACTGCAAGCGTGGAACAGTAAACCAGTCTAGTATAATATGGACTGATGAAGTAGGTTTTTTGAGTTCTTATTTCGCTTATAACACCCACAAGTTCATTTTACTAGCGCAGCAACCAATATTTTTCTATTACTGAACAAGTCTGTTAGGAGCTGTTTATAAATAACAACTATGGCTTAAGAATTTTTTTTCTCATTGCTCAACGAAACTAATGTAGTATTCGGTCACAACCAAAACTTAACATTCTAAATAAATAGATAACACATTTTTTTTATACCTTCGTTAACATACTTTTCAGTCAGTTTAAATCACTAAACACATTAGATTTCTGTTAAAAATTAGTAATCACTCAATACAAAGAAGTCTATTTGATCTTAAAAACAAATGTTACAATTATTGGAAGAAACTGCATTTGAGAAATATGTCTGTACAGTGAAAATCTTTTAGTCAAGGTTCGAAAAGTACATTTGAACTAATATAAATTGTAATTAGCATTCACAGCCTAAAACATGCAGCAATGGGAATCGGTACGTTAATGTTTATGAAAACTGTTCTGATGTTTGGAGGAAGGTCCGACCCCCTTTGAAGGAAGCTGAAAAATAAAAGTAACATACGTACACATAAGAAGAGAGAGAGAGAGAGAGAGAGAGAGAGAGAGAGAGAGAATATATTAAATTATCAAATATAGAGGAAGACATCAAGCACTCGTGTGCAAGGTGATACTTTATATGTGATGACTTATATATAATTTAAGTTGTTTTGGCATATACTTTAACTTCCAGAGGATACGCTAATATATTTAGCTACATATCGTCACCCCTCACTGTAGCTCCATTGGTTTGCCATTAGTTGTCCTTGGCAAGACTTAAATTACATTACCTGCAAGCTGGTCATTTAAACCCTTTTCGAGAAACGGACAAACCGGCATGTTTAATTTGTGGAACACAAATGAATTAGAGTTCCATTATAAAATCTATATTACCAACAAGATGGTATTGCAGCTATAGAACATGTTACACCAGGGAGTTGTTCACCAGCAGTGGATTTAACTTTGCAGTAAATGTGTCTTGTTGCTTTTTTGTTTCTGAGATAAGTTAAATTATGATTCATATTTTACAAAGCATTTCATTTTTCAAAATCCTAAGAATTCTCCGTACGAAAGTTTTACTGATCGATTCATGTCCACGCATACTCGGCCGTCTTCAAAGACAGGTCCAATGCGTCCAGAGGACAAATTGTTAATTTCATAGAACTCTCAATTGTGTCCATTGTTGTGTGTTGTTGTTTGTTCTAGCATTTTCCGAATGCTATAGAAAGCAGTTATGACAAAAATGACCTTGTACACGTAATACACGTGGCTAGGACACGCGTTACAATGGGTACTATTCGTGAATTACTTAAAACTGTTATAGACATACTTTGGTTATAATGAACATAAATTATATGTGTTATTATTTTCATTAAAGCCCCTTCATGGTATATGTCTTATATCAGAGTAGATCCTAACATAATTATATCAGTTGTGTGCATAACATGTTCAAGGATATACCATATATGGAAAAAAAAAAAACTCAGCAAACCGACGTACCATGGTACAGGAACAAATTCAAAGAGGTATGGATGAAGAGATATCAGCGAGACCGGTCCAAATGGGTACCCAGACAATGTGGTCAAGATCGAAATTATCAGAGAGCACAATGACACGGACGGACATTTGCCAATGCGAACCATTGGGAATCCAGTTCCTACTTTGGCCCGTGTACGATCTGCTTCCATAGTCAGCAAATAAGTACAAACGGAACATTGCATATGATCCCAAGCGTCCATTATGCTAGAAAAGAGTCATGCCAGGTTGCCTTGGCCCAAGGGCGATACAGATGGAGACACGAGAAGTTCTTGAGAGAGATGGCAAATATCTTGGAGGGATAACAATGGGAAGTCAGAAACCTTGGAACGTCAGAATCCCGGTGCATCGAATGTGTTAAAGGGTGACAAAAGATGCCTGATTGTCTATGTATGTATGTATGTATGTATGTATGTATGTATGTATGTATGTTGTTGTTCTGGGGTTTAATACCATTTTTCAGCACACGATAGGCTATGCATGGCGGCCAGTATTAATGGTGGAGGAAGAACCCGGAAAACCCTGGGAAGAACCACCGACCCACGAGAAGCTACTGGCAAGCTTTCTCACATACCCACATTGGCCGAATCCTAGACTCGAACCCACGCAGACAGATGTGAGATGGCAGTGATCTGTAATGGAGAGCGCTTTAGACCACTCGGCCACTCGGGGCCCCATGTATGTATGTATGTATGTATGTATGTATGTATGTATGTATGTATGTTTGCAGGTAGGTATGTAGGTATATATGTAGGTGTGTAGGTAGGTAGGTAGTTAGGTTAGTAGGTACGCACGCACGTACGCACGCATGTGTGTATGCATGTATATTTGCATTAGATAATCTGCCTGGATGAATCATGGTAAGAACTTGGTTGAATCATGTTCCCAAAATAGCTTATCACCTGTAATTGTTGGATCTTTTTTGTCGACAGATGATGTATACATTAAAAAGTTTCATTAACGATGCGTACGATAAAACTGTAACAAAAACGTTGAATTAGTGTCAAAATAATATTTAATGGTTGCTTAGATTTTCATAAAGGCACATTTATTCTCAGCTAGGTGACACTAGAATCGCTACAATATATTCCTTTAAACCTAACACAGATTCTAACGTTAAGTTTTTAGATGTTTGAAAGCAGAATGATTTAATGATTGTTTTATTTAATCAACATATGTCATGATATTATGTTATATTACAATAATGAAACACAAATGATCCCTTATATGCTTTTATAGCGGGATCGAATTAATTCACAAAGTAATGATGTCGACACATTGACGGGATCGAATTAATTCACAAAGTAATGATGTCGACACATTGACTCAAACATTTGTTTTATCTAGGCGTACCAGTTAAGCTTAAGTGCGATAAACACGTATCCATATTGTACTGCTGAGAGCAGTGTGTCAGTGCAAAATGCAATCCCATTCATGAGAGAGTTAAAGAGTTATTCCCCTAAGTCGTCTCTGTATTTCAGGTTTAGAAGCGATGTATACATAGAAAAATCAATGACTACATATAGTCCCTACTTTGGTCATCTTCTTCATCGTCGTCGTCTTCGTCATCATCATCATTATCATTATGTGCTCTTCTTCTAAATCAATTTGTACTGTTTTGCATATCATCATCTTTCATCAAAGTTCTGCACGCACCCTCTAATGCTAGGCATTAAGGACCCTTCTCTGTCACACACACACACACACACACACACACACACACACACACACACACGCCCTTCTTCAGCTCGGAGCAGTAGTATATGTCAATATGGTTGACGGCTGCGAGCATGCTAGTCTAGTTACAGTAGTCGTCGCGGTTACTTCGTAGGTAAAGGAGACAAATACATAACCCGATGACCCACCTACCCATTTATTCCCATGTAAGTGGTTGCAGATACCCTATCGATTTAAAATCCTCTTTCATCTGGTCCGGGATGTTCTTCCTGAAGGTATGTTTAAAAACAAATGATTCGAAAAACTAAATAAGTATCTTTGCTCCAGCTTTATCACAATTAAAAGATACACACGCAATCTCAGAATACGATTAGATTGTCACTACGTTGACGGTGAAAAGGGCTCACGATCATTCAAAGTATTGGTTTAAGACATTCACAGTTTAATCGTTGCATTTCAATACAATACCCTTTCCTTCTGGATCCAGTGCAATTAATAACGATGCAGGAGGTAGCGGGTTCGAATTTTCAGTTGATCAAGATACACATAATTTCTGACAGGCATATCACTCAGATTCATTGAAAACCAATTAGAGCTAAAGTTCTCTAAAAACCTTCAATAATTTTACGAATTGAATTATCTTTCAAAATTGAAACGTATTAGGAGTATTCTTTTTAATAGGAAAAATTAAGCTTTAGAACCATTCTTAAAAATTACTTTTATCAAAACAATGACAATTTCAAAATACAAATATCTGTTTTTCTCATTTCCCTAATCTACCACAACAAATATTAAAGGTTTGGAATTTCTGCTCGGAAGCTTGTTTGAAATGGTTCAAACAATAAAATCAGGAAACATTTGTTGAAAGATTATTCCTAATGGTAGACTATGTGTGATTTTTACTTTTTCGTCTTGGTGCTTTATATAGTTTCACGGATTAGAAGACTCTTACATTCCGAAACTCAAACATAGATGAGCGTGTAATTTTGAATGGTCGGACTACTTTTAATTTATAAAGTTGGAGGTGAACTTCATCAAAATGAATTTTGCATAAATTGCATTCTTTTTGGCATGATGCGTTTAAAGATTGGATTTATTTTAATGGTATATACTCAGAGCATATATCTATTCTCGATTTTCCTAAAAATAATTGTGGTTCAGCATTAAGAACAAAGTTGGCGGAAATAATTATTCTAAAAATGTTTTATGCATCTATATTCATAATAAAGGATTTAATGAATGCAAAGTGTGTATATCTGTCCAAAGGGAATTTCACAGTAAATGTAACGCAAGTGTCGTCTATTTAGCGTATAATCGATTAATTTTTGGCAGTGAGACACATTTTTGTAATGATCCTCTTGGTAACAACTTCTTATTTGTAGCTTAGCTATGTATTATGTATGTTACTTCATTTCTTTTATACAGCAACTCTCTCTCTCTCTCTCTCTCTCTCTCTCTCTCTCTCTCTGAACACAATTCTTTTTCTATGTTTTATATCCTAGTTATGTTTGCTTATCCTGTACGCAAGCATGTATGTGAAACCTGTTTGTGTTATATATATTGTTACGTTTTCTTTATGACTTTAATTGGATGTCCTTCAGACCAATGACCAGCCTATGACAGGGATAGCACAAAGAAGATACATATATATATATATATATATATATATATATATATATATATATATATATATATATATATATATATATATATATATATATATATATATATATATCAGCCTATGACAGGGATAGCACAAAGAAGATACATATATATATATATATATATATATATATATATATATATATATATATATATATATATATATATATATATATATATATATATAGCTGTCGGGCATTTCTGTGCACCTAAAGATTTCGTTTCCAATATTGAAGCAAAACGCATACCGAATTCGAGTGATTGACAAAAGTAAAATACAGTAATACTTACCATTTGAAAAGATGCAATTGTCACCAGAATATTCTGTTCAAAATAATATTAATTTTGGACACAAGGGATACCACCCCCGTTTTTCCTGACTCGCGATATTTCGGTCTGTTCTGCGCATAGCTTTGAAAAGATGTAATGTTTATCCATCTTGCTATAGAAATGAAATATATTACTTTGGACTATTTCTGTCAGCAGTTCAGTCGAGTAAGTAGGTCAGGTTTATAGCTAGTTTTACAAAATTCAAAGTACAAATGCCAATAAATGGCAAGAGATATTAGGCAAACTAAACTGATCTTGTAAAAGAGTTAGTAAAGTTCAACATTTTATGAAAAATAAGCTATTACATGGAAGAGAAATAACAATGAATAGGATGTAATGTGTTTACAACGTTTTGTTGATGGGGAAAAATTGCTACAGAATTTGGAAATAGACTATACGCCGGGTAATTTGTTGAGAATTTATGATGTAACGGCAAGTAGACACGTTGGGTAGCAGACGATTTTGCACGTGTGGGACAACATGCAAAATTGGAAACTTGGATTAAAATAGCTTTGCTTTAAGGTACACATTTCCATCTTTTATACAATGTATTTATTTGTATGATCCTAAAAGATGCATAGTAAATCGAATTTTCTGGGTTACCGGCTTTAAGAAGGTCATGTAGTGGGTCTGCACGTTGCCATTTAGAAATCACATTTTTATGTGCATTTCGAGTCTAAATTTGGGATATTTTTGTACACTTTATGAATATCACTTTTCTTAATTAATGTATGATTCTTCTTTCTGGAGAAAAAAACTGGATTTTTGACCCAAAATAGCACCTGATCAAATGTTTACAGAAATGACGTATCGTTGCGCCGAATTACCCGACGCGCAGACTAGGCCGACATAGCGATATATATATATATATATATATATATATATATATATATATATATATATATATATATATATATATATATATATACCTGACTGTCCAGTTTTATAACAGAAAATGACACTTAACTGACAAGACTGTACTTTGTTTATACAAACATTTCATGTATGATGTTAGTCAAGCAGCAGTTTGTCAAGTATTTGTCGTTTCAGAACTCAAATAGACAGTAAAACAGCACTTAACTGACAAGGCCAAATTTGGTTCGTACCATACTTGCATTGTTGGTGAGACACACAATCCAATATCGGAGACAAATAATTAAATATACATGTATACCAAAATAGCTGGCTTTTGCCATTTTCTTTTCAGTCCCTGATTTTAACAAGTTAGCAATTTCTCTCAGTTTTATTTCCCAGCATTCTTTTATATTATACTGTTTGTTGTTTTACTGACAACAACGCATTTAGGTCACTTAGTGTCAAGGCAATTATAATAAAATGCCTTTAGCAACACAATTAGGTCACTCAGTGTCAAGGTAATTATAATAAAATGCCTTTAGCAAGGAAACATCACGGTAGCCAACCTGGGATGATACGCTAACCACTGCATCAAAGCTTCTCCGCGTTAGAATGTGAAAATGTGCACTACTATTGGAAGATATTCTAAACTAATTTGGATGATACCACGGCCAAAGAAAGGCTCTGACTAGTTCATTTTTAACAAGTAGTTAACTTCAATCTTGCTTCAACAAAGGAAGTGATTTTGTAAGCGGTATTTTGTTCATATATCGGCTTATTGTCTTTTTGAGTCTCTTCTTCCTGGTTATATAAGTAAGCGTGGCAGAGACCGTTGGATTGGATCGAGTTAGGTCCAACACAGAGCCTTGTTTGAGTCCATTGATAACTGATAATGGTTCAGGTGACTCACCGTTGTCCACGAGCCAGCATGCCATCATGGCACTGCCGAACCATCACTATGAATTTCTCTAGGTAAAACAATATGCCATCAACTTCCAACTGCCCACACGACTGACCGTCGAAGGCTTCACGTACACACAGAAACCTAATCAGTTGTGGTAATCTTCGGACTCGAAGGACGACAACACACACGCACACACACGCACTAGCATATATATAATCAGCGAGGACATGTCCATAAATTTTAAATGAAATTGTATATGTTAATGTGATGTTGAAGAAAGAAGACACAGTCACTCCGATCCTATCAAAGCATCATTAATATCAACGCGTGGAACAAAATTGACAATTTACAGACTTAACTGCTATTCACGAATATGGCTCACTCATACGAATACAACTGCAATAGAGCGTTACACGAGGCTTAGGTAAAAGTTTCATTAATAAATTTAGGAACATATGCGGGGTTTGTTGTTGGTACAATCGACAATCTCTTTTATTGAAAGAATAAGTTTATGATGAATAACACTACCGAAGCGGTTAATATATTTAATTTAGTAGGTCTGATCTATTCAAACCGTTTCAACGGTCGTTACAAAGAAGGTATCTTATCACGATGGATAAGGTTAAATCAAGTGTACGTCAAAAATAATGTTATCCATTTACTTCATGGTCTTGAAGATGTCTCTTGGATAAGCTATCAAATCCAACACGAATAAAGAAAATCACAAAATAAAACGACCATTTATTGCCTTCAGTAGTTTAGGGGTTATAAACATGACGGATCACATGATCGAGTCTCAGAGAAACTAAGGTTTGTCTATTGATAGTTGGTAATGAGATAAACTACGGTTTGCCTGTTAATATTTGGTAATTGGCGATACCAGATGTTTTTCTTAATTGTTCACATTGGTTGAACACGCGAATTCTGTGGGTCAGACTAAATGTGCGGCAATCGGAGTGCCATTAACGAGGAGTGAGTACTAATAAAGAGAACTTTGAATGAATATAGCTATTCACTTTTCCTCGTCTGGTAGCCTACGCTGTAATATTTTAAAGTAGGTCTTTGAATGAATATACAGCTATTCACCTTTCCTCGTCTGGTAGACTACGCTGTAATATTTTAAAGTAGGTCTTTGCTAATTATTTTTCTGATAATTCAATCTCATCGTTAACTGGGACCTTTTTTAGATAAATGTTATTTTCTTATAACAATTTGTATACTATGGTTAACATTGCAAAATTTGGAGAAGAATGAATAATACAAACTATTATGAGCTACTCTTTGTACAGTAAGGATTATTTCGCCGTATATGGATGAGTTTCGTTGCTTATGCCATGTAGGTCTAACAAATTTAATTGAATGATTGAATTGTTATTGTTTACTAGAAAACAAGTGTAAATAAAATCGTTTTTCTTGTCTGCCTCTTGGATATTTCGACTTAGTTTCCTAGTAATTACATGTCATCATACCTACTGTGTTAAAGGAGAACGTTGATGACACGTGGAAAGCTTTTTGTTTCGGAGATTTGTTATGAAAACTTTTAACTAGATACATTCATATCATAAGATGCTCTCCAAAAGTCATCTACATTTTCGTCCAAACACAGGACGTACCTTTCAGCGTGTATTCTTTTCGAACACTCCTACACTGTTGTTTTCAATATTTAAATGGTATATAAAAGCATCCCTTTGGATGCAAAAGAAGTGGTGGGAAAAGTTGGATTAGGGAAACTAATAATAGCATAAATTAAATAAAAAATAAATGCTACTTCATCAGCACTTTGTACTTGAACGCACTAAACAACGTTGTCCAATTATTATTTTAGTATGTGTTTATGTTGGAAATTCTCTTATTTAAGCAAGCAGGCATTCATTTTCCGCACAACAAAATTTAAGACAAGATTTAACAATATCTATAATATCCAAACAGTCGCTGCTTAAGTTGGTTACAGCCTGAATAAGATCTAACAGTTTGTTGAAAAGATACAATTTATGTTCGTTAAACACGTGGCTGGGAAGTCGAAATGAAATTATGTGACAAAATAATGATCTCATGAGTGTTTAGTCATAAACCTAAATACAGGCTAAACAATATGAATTGATTTACTTTCGTCGGAGTAATCAAACAGGCATAGTGTCTTCTTGAATACTCAATCAGACCTCCTGGAGAGGAACATAGAAATTGATCTTTATTACAAACCTACAGACACTGACTAATATCAGCTCCAAACCAACTAGCACCGTAAGCACGTAATAAGAAATCTTTCATACGCTCGGATAAGATGCAAAAGCTCCATTTATATTCCCCTTTGAAAAGAGACTCAAAAGAGCTAGATGATCCTTAGAAAGAGATGATGCAAATACACTGACGTGTTTATGAATAAAACTAGATTCTTTCATGGAATCACCCTTTTGAAACATTAACTCCCTCAAAAATAAAACAGCAATAAGCGCATCACGTTCATGATTACGTTCCATTCCAATGCCTCAGACCTACAACAAATCATTCAATAGCATTGCCATCAAAATAAATCGTCTGACGGGCATATTTCAGGCAGTTCATGCGTACTGAGGACTTAATAATGCCACATATTTTTGAATACACAGTTGGAAAGAGTATCACACTGGCTAAATTGCTAACAGATGTCAACGACCAACTCGTTCCGGTGTTCGGTGACGGGATCTAGCTTTACTATAAGTCAGACATTAGGAGGTCAAACCAACAATGTGGTCAATCGTCTGACATACAGAATCTGTGCCACTCGACAAGTTGACGAAACAGCGTCTCCATTAGCCCAAGGTTCCGATAAATGAACCTAGTGACATCTTGGCGGATTGATCAAATATTTCAGTGATTCGTGATACATCATTTCCCTCGAATACACATGTAATCACTTCTCTCTGGTACGTAGTCATATTTTCAATGTTAAATTTACCAAGTATCCTTTTGAAGGCAATTGCCTCTACCGTTTTTGGCGAATGTACAATGCACCGCTGTTACATTCTAACGGTTAGTTGGCAGCACATACTAAGGGAGGTAACATATGAACTTCGATTGATGTCGCTAGGACAAAACACTGAAATATATGACAATCTGCCAAGGTGTAGATAGGTTAACATATGAGAACCTAACCAGGGGTGAAATGCGCACCTAAGGAACGAAATAGGCTACTGCAACTTAAAACATATGTGGATTGTGGCCTAAATGAAAATATGTAACCTTGCGAGGACAGTATTATAAAAATTCCATTTGGGTGTCACCCATATGAAGTTCTTGCCACAATAATTTCCTAAGTAAATATTCCAAAACCCTTTATATAAATTACTTTTATGATGTTTATTATTGTCATCATTATTATTATCACTGTATTATTATTCGTATTATTCTTCTTGTTCATCTTCTTCTTCTTCTTCTTCTTCTTCTTCTTCTTCTTATTATTATTATTATTAGTAGTAGTAGTAGTAGTAGTGGTAGTGGTAGTAGTAGTAGTAGTAGTGGTAGTGGTAGCAGTAGTTGTAGTTCCCCGCAACATCATTCTGATGACAAATTTTCTTTACTAATTCCTATATGCATAACTTCACCGGAATATACTAATATTTGGCACTTATTGCAGTGTCTGAAAACGTTTACCGCCCATTTGTCTTGTCAGTAGGTCATAGTTACATGATTCTCCGTACGGTTAACATGTAATTACACAAATCACTGAATCTTTGATTATTGATATAAAAGTTTGCTGATCTGGCAAAAAGGCATTTAGATTACCCATTTAAGACCATTTTCAACTGTTTCTTGTTTTCTTCATTATTTAACTACTGTTTGTAGATTCCATCTGTCGTTAAAAATGTAATAATGCAGGTTTTCCTTCGGATTCGGTATTCAGTGCTCGTTTTGATTCCCTCGGAAAGTTGGGGTTTTCTTGTATAATTAGACCAGTGCAATGGCACAGGTTAAAGAGTTATAATTAGTTCAAAACAAGAATCGACTCTATGTCGGGAGTAATGGCAAATATCGCGTAACTCTCATACACCAGCGGCCAAACACGTAGGCCACGATGAGCGCATCCCAAAAAACAGGATGGAACAGGGTCGAGGTTAATGATTTGAGATACAGGACAACTCACTCGCTAGTCAAACGGAATTTAACACTCAGCTATATATACATACCCACTTGATTTCAACTGAAAAATGCAAACCATACACATTTAATTATTAATTGACATATATATATATATATATATATATATATATATATATATATATATCTGTGTGTGTGTGTGTGTGTGTGTGTGTGTGTGTGTGAAATGTATCACAAATACAGAATAACGACTTGCTTTGCTATCTGCACCAAGACACTAAAAATGAAAATGTAACCATAGTGGATGCAGATTATATTCGTACTTGGCGATCGATTTGGACTTAGGAGTTCCGGAAATGTGACTTTCAAAGTTGGCAGATGTCTGTGTCAAATTTTCAGTCCCGCTATCCGTGGGTGTATTTATTTTCTCCCCTCCTCTAAAACATTGCGGCAGAGTAATCTTTTTCCCTTGGGAAAATTTTCCTATGTGAAATTTTCTTTCCACTGCTAGCTATTTTTCTCCACGGGTAAAAGAAAAAAAATAGCTTTTTTTTTTCTTTGGGGATGGGGATAAATATGAAATATAACGACAATTCTCCATTATTTGTTTAGTTGCAAACCTGTCTTGCATGGCATTTTTTCAACAAAACGAATTTTTCCTCCTGAAAAATGACCTAAGAGTAATTTGCATGCACCCTCTGTCCCCCACATCTCACTCCCAAGCTCCGCATCCTCCCTAAATACGCTTTCAATGTTCTGTGACTATATATGTCCTTCCAGGAACTTGCATCATCCATAAGCGGCCAAATTTGAGATTAAAAGTGTCCCAGATTTATTATAAATGGTTTCTTTAAGACTGAATGGGTTTAATACACTTCATATTTTGGGGTGAACCAGATTAAAGGTTTCAAAAGTGCAAGAAAATAAACATTAGACTCTGCATTGGAACATAAATTTATTATGTAAAAATAAATGATATTTTACTATTATTTAGTTATGCCAAAGGAGCAAATTATGTGAAGTGCAGGTTTGTTGGATTTTGTCCATCATTACAACATTGGATACGTGGATCATCACGGACAAATGTAAATGAGTTATCTTCAGTTGCCGTGGATTCTGTGACAACTGGGACATGTGTTTAAAGGGGAAAAAAAATGGTGCGGGATGGGGTGGGGTAAGGGGTGGGTGGGTAAACTGATGCTACAAGCCATTAGTACTGGCCGGTCACAAGAAAATGTCATCTCTGCAACCGTTCAACTGAATTTCAGATAAAACTATGAAACCGATTTGATTAGCACGTTTTCGGTGTGTCTGAATATTCATTTTCATTTAAAGTTTAGAAACAATTTAAAAGTTTTGCAAATTTTTATTTTTATTAAAAAAATTTGGTAAGTTTTCAGAACTCTCTAAAATGAACATTTTACCAAAGGAGATAGCTGAAAAGGTGAGTTGAATTATGGATATTATGTATAGAAAAATATGATAAGGAGTTTAGTTTTCTAGAATCCGGTGTGATTAGTTTTTTTATGTTGATACATTCATTATGAACACATCTATCATTTAATTCCATATATAGTCGTTCTTAATGTAGAAAAATTTTAATTTTAACCTGGCCTTTCCTTCTTTACGCACACATAAAATGTCTTGTGATATTTGTCTCAAAAGCATTTGTCCTTTCAGGCTTCACCTGGGTATAATTGCAGCTGATTTCAGCAAATAATGCTTGTATCCGGTGTTATTGGTCCAGTTTAGCGTGAGTGGCTCAGCGTATGATGCTCCAGCCTGAGTCTACGCAAATGTGTTGTTCCGGCGGGCTTTTCGGCAGACGGGAATATATATATATATATATATATATATATATATATATATATATATATATATATATATATATATATATATATATATATATATATATATATATATATATGTGTGTGTGTGTGTGTGTGTGTGTGTGTGTGTGTGTGTGTGTGTGTGTGAACATTCCTTGTGTTACGCCCTATTACAGTTCAATAGAACGACTTTAAATTCTCTGCATGAACAACATAGCCTTTTTACAGTGCAACAGGACGACTTTATATTCGCTGTATGAGCAACATAGCATCATAAATTCCAGGTCGTTTACGACATGGAATCATATCTTCATATATGTATATATGTTTTTGTGTTTGTGCGTGTGTGTGTATGCTATTTGAATACATACATACAGCAATATATATATATATATATATAATATGAGCTTTTTAACCTACACATTCCTAATACACGAATATGATTTTCACTAAAGAGAAAAAAAAGCATGGCGAATTTGCTAATTATCTTTATTAAAAGCAAATCCTGGATAAATTTCAAATATATATTTAAGGAAGTGAGAGTTGCATATTGAGTCTAATTCGTTTCATCTGGATCTGAGGAGTATGGGCCGAAAATGACTCTTATATGTACCTACTCCTTTGTTTCTTTTATCAGAAATTTATGGTATACGAAACTTTACATTAATTTGAATTTATGTTAATTCAAAAATGTCTTCGCATTCAATCCTAAGTGGAAGAAATCCAAACTATTTACGCGATATTTAGATGGATATTAATTGAATGATATGCTGGGAATGATGCAAAGTTCCTTTTGTAAATAGATTATCCGATAACATGTTGTTACGTTTGCTTTTTTGTCTAATATGTACTTAATTCCCTGTCATTTGATATGCACAATGAGTAGCAAACAGAATATATCATGATTAAAGAAAACAATCAATCATGCCCCTAATCTAATATAAACTCATTTATAAACGGCATGGTGTCTTTCTAGTTGGATAATAAAAACGACTCCCAATTGATAAGACTACGTATCTCACACAGACAATGTAAGTATAGTGTAAGCCAAGTACAGTTTTGTCTAATAAGTGACGTTTTATAGAAAAAAATGGACGTTTAATTGTCAAGACTCCATTTGACTTATACCACACTTGCATTGCTGGCGAGATAATGAGTACAGTATTGAACACAAACTAGTAGTCAATATTAATGTCATATCCTTTTTAATCAGTGGTCTCAAAAAGTAAAGCGCTTCTCTCAGATTTATTTTATTGCATTCTCTTTTATGTGTGTGGCTTTTTGTTGTCTGGTTTGTTTTTACGGCACGGGAACGCAAGTCGGCCATTTAGTGCTAAGACAGTTTAAAGCGACTTGCCGAAAAGCACACCGCAAGAGCCGATCTGAACGGATCCTATGATAGAGTTGGAATCCGCGCCGCTTTTGTTACATATCCAGGAAGCTATCCACAGACACTAAAACAACATTATTGTTAGTACACGTGCACTAACATTGCAAGGTATTCTAAATTTATTTTGGCGTCTCTCTTAGGCAAGGAAAGTGTATGTGCAATCCGTTCTAAAAACATTACTGATCTAATTACACTGGACAACAAATTTTTACAAAAGTCATGTTACTGAAATAAAATTAGTCAATTCTTATCAATTTTTATGTGCTGAACACGAATATGACAGTCAAATTGCAAAATTGGCTCTAGTTTTTTTGTAATCTGCAAGAAATTAATGTTTACATAACGAAATGCATTCCAATAGTAAAAGGTCAACTGTAATAGCCTACCTATAAAAAATCAAGTCATTGACTACATCTTAGATTTCTTCGCCTGTCTCTTGTACAGCTGTTCGGGAGCATCTCTGAGGAGTGTCCAGCAGTAGTCAGCCAGCATTGTAGTGGACCATTTTCCCTGGTATCTTTGTTCCATTGTTGCGATATCTTGATGAAAACGTTCGCCGTGTTCATCACTAACAATACCACAGTTGCTAGGAAAGAAATCCAAATGGGAATGAAGGAAGTGAATCTTTAGAGACATATTGCAGCCAAGTTTCTTATACTTCATCAACATGTCTTCTATTAGTTCCTTATAGTTTTCTGCCCTAACATTTCCGAGGAAGTTTGTAGAAACTAGGCGAAAAGCATTCCATGCTTGTTTCGCGTCACCTTCCAGCAAGTTGTTGAACCGGTCATCTTTGAAAAGCTCTCGAATCTGAGGACCCACAAAAACTCCCTCTTTAATCTTTGCTTCGCTGAGTCGAGGGAATTTTTCATGCAGGTATCGGAATGCTGGCAAAGTCCGGTCAATGGCTTTCACGAAGTTCTTCATCAAACCTAGTTTGATGTGAAGGGGTGGTAGCAAGATTTTCTGAGCCTCAACCAGAGCTGGGTGTTGGATATTCTTCTCTCCAATGGCTACATTCTGCCTGTGAGTCCATTCCTTCCTCATGTAGTGCATTTCCCTTGCTCGGCTATCCCACTCGCATAAGAAACACATGTATTTTGTATATCCTTGCTGCAGTCCCATTAAAAGGGCAACTACCTTCAAATCACCACAGAGGTGCCAGCTGTACTTGTTATACTCAATGGAATTCAGTAGCTGCCTTAAGTTATCGTATGTCTCTTTCATGTGGACAGCATACGCTACTGGAATAGGTGGAAGAATGTTTCCATTGTGCAAAAGCACAGCCTTGAGACTCAGTTTCGAAGAGTCCACAAATAGTCTCCATTCTTGTGGGTCATGAGTGATTTTTAAAGCATTCATGAGGCCCTCAATATCGGAACAGAATATCAGATTACTTTCCTTTCTGAAGAAAGGCTCCAATTGCTGGTGGCGCTTTCGATATGCAGTAATTGTGACATCTTCTAGAAGATTCCATTGTTGGAGTCTTGATCCTAGCAATTCTGCCTTGTTCTTTGATAAGTCCAAATCACGAATCAGGTCATTTAGTTCTTCCTGTGCTATTCTGTGTGGGGTTGATGATGCACCACAGTGAAAATCTGGATCACTGCATGCTGATGGACCAGGAGAAGAACAGGTCGACTCACCTTTGTCTTCGTCAGATGAATCAAGAGAATATTCTGCTGGAGGTTCTGGAATAGGAAGTCCCTCACCATGTGGAACTGATCTCAATGCAGACGGAATGTTTGGGTAGACTATTCTCGACTTCTTTCGCTTCGTTATTCCGCCGGAAAGAGGAGGAACCAAGCAGAAGTAACAGTCATTTAGGTGGTTGCTTGGCTCTCTCCACACCATTGGGACTGCAAACGGCATTGATGACCTTTTGCAATTCAACCACTGTGAAAGCTGTGTTGTACATGTAGCACAGCATATATGCGGAGCCCAAGGCTTGTCTTGGTCACCAACCTTGCATCCGAAGTAAAGATGATATGCCTTCTTCACTTGAAAATTGATACTTTTCTTCTGGTTGGCAAATGTCACTTCCCCACAAATATAGCAAAAATTGTCCGCGGTATTAACACACTCTCGAGGCATTACTGTTCTTTATTGTACGTAAATGGATAAAATAATAAGTTTTATGTAACAGTAGCTTGAACTGTCTCGCACAACGTCTAAAATATTTTAAATGCTGAACCTATCTGATTGGGCTTTATATAGTACACTGCTTACGTCAGCTTCAGCAGCCTCCTGGCATTAGTATAATAGGCCTACACATGTATAGTACACTGCTGACGTCAACTTACTTCAGCAGCCGCATGGCATTAGTATTGCATTGCATCAGAAAATGATGCAATCAACTGTGGATGATGTGAGCATGATGGTATTATGCAATGTTACATCATTATTCCGGATGTTGCTGCAGTCCTACTGGATAAATTTACACAGTGAAACATAGAAAATGAGGTATATGAATATCTTCAAAACGAGAGCCAATACAAATTTTTCACGGTTATATTCATGTTCGGCACACCAAAATACTACAGATTAGGGCCTTTTCAAGTCAGTAATGATTTCACTGTTGACCAGTGTTATATAATTAGAACTTAACAAAAACATTTTTTTTTTCTGGAAAAGATATTTTTTCTTTAGGCAGTATTTTGTCCTTACGTTGCCTTATATATAAAATATTACAGATATAATCAAAACTGATAAGTCAGTTATAGTTTTTTTTTTCAAGAAACAATTAAAACTGCGCCGTGAATGAAGAGACCCATCGCACCAACGCTCTGATCAACTCGAGATTGCAATCATCCCCCCAAAATATGGAATAAGGTTAAAGAAACGCCTATAGGTGTATGGGAACTTAACGAGATCAGCAAGTGGAAATTAACATTCAGCTAAGAACACAAATCCACAGGATTTCTATTTAGAAATGCAAGAAATAAACATGACACTTTAATTAAAAATTGACAACTATATGATAACTAGATAGGAAAGCGCCTATCCACTAATCTCGTATTTTACGTATGGATACATACACATATGAAAGCTCATCGTTCCGGTTCACTGCCATCTCACCTCTGTTTTGCGTGGGTTCGAGTCACAGGCTCGGCTAACGTGGGTATGTGAGAAAGCTTGGCAGTAGCTTCTCGTGGGTCGGTGGTTCTTCCCGGTGTTTCCCATGGTTCTTCCTCCATCAGTTATACTGGCCGCCATGCACAGCCTGTCATGTGCTGAAAAATGGCGTTAAACCCAACAACAACAAAAACAACAACATCGACCTGTAAACTTTTATTGTTTGTAGATGATAACTCCGGTTGGTGTTACCCTGAACAATCTGTCGAAAATATGCATCCAGAGCAAAATTCATTTTTTAAAAAAAGTCAAATGGAATTTTCATGGGTAAATGGAAAAGTTGCAGTGACCATCTCTGGTATATCATAGATTTACAGTCAGCATATAATAGACTTTATGTTAGGAAATTGTTTGGCAGACGATGATCACTCGAATACAAATCTCACAAAGCTTTAAAATACCCTATTCTCACGGATCGAAATCTCTAACATTTGATGCACTGCAGCTGTGATAGACTAGCCTAAAGGGTACACCACTTTCTTAATTATCCATTGTTTAGACTGAATTCAAATTTTGAACCTCTTGCAAGAGGTCTGCACTTTTAAAGATAGTGGTCTTCATATTACTAATATAGAGTGTAAAATAAGAGCATTCAGAATTCAGCATATTCAAACATTACTTAATGACTATTATTTAGCAAGCGGGAAATTATTCGCAAATTATTGGACCGATTTGCCCATATAATTTTTTAACTCAAGCTCTGGTTTAAACAAATAAATATACGCATACAATCAAATTATTTTACATCAAATTGTTTTATTAAGTCAACAAAAATGACCCAGGTATTTCACTTGGCAGAGTCAGCACCAATCCGTCAGACCTGAAAAAGTTCCCTTTAGAACCCAAAATTACAAAAGTATATGACATTGATCTTGGAAGTCTGTGGAAAAATTGTGCACATAAGATTTATTGAACCTCTTACACGAGATATAAGATTTAAGCTATAGACGATATTTTACCTATTATTTATAATATATTCCTTAAGAGAATTTCTAAAACTAAATCATGCACCTTTTGTAATGGTACCGAAACATTCGATCAACTATTAAATTAATACTTCTATTAAAACCCCTTGCGATAATATGGATTACGAAATTATCTAGAAGCTCTTTAGTGAGATTATCTGTTTTATTACATGGTCTTATCCCAAGAGAAGTTTATTTTTCAGAAACTGATTTACGAAAAACTCATGTCTTTTATTAAAAGCAGAATACAGCACAAATGTGCTATAGTTTAAACACATTCGCTCCTATTGTCACAAATAAATTGTTGCTTACAAAGTTTAGTTATTTGTCTTTCGATCCCGATTAAAATGCAGAATTAGAGATGACTTGTTCGCATTAACTGGGTTGATTTTATCGACAAATGATGTTTGGCTGTTATGTTTTGTTCTCTGCGCAATTTCAAATTACAAAATACTTTTAGCATGCAATAAATATTAATTCACTTCTATCAGCGTGCTTTCAATCTCAATGTAATCTATACCCTGTCTAACTTTAGTAGTGAACTGGAATCATTTGATTGCAGAAACTGTCAACATATACATTTTCTATTATTTATCGTCTCATGACTGGTTGAGCCTGGGTCACGCCATCTCCAGTGGGTAATCCACGCCTGTTAAATTAATTAAAACTCAGTCATCTTTATCCCGTTTTAAAACGAAATTAAAATGGTAAATCAGTCTTGTGGATGACATGGTCTCCCGTGTGTACTTATAACCATGTGTATAATACATAACAAAATCATTTTCTTGTACTAACTTTCGTGTTTGAAATATGTTACCCTTTATAACATATACATTTCTGTTTAAACAGTCAGTTTGGTTATCAGTATTTTCTCTAGTGATTATCTACTCCCTCGCACGAAAGTGTATTCTTATCTTGTGAATATATATTGTACAAGCGTGTATATGTGACAACGTAAAAACTGAACATAACTCAATGATGAAAGAACAAAAACAAAATATTAGGATTATATATATATATATATATATATATATATATATATATATATATATATATATATATATATATATATATATATATATATATATATATATATATATATATATATAATAAAGGGAACTGAATGATACAATCTGTTATACAAAACATGATCATAGTCTTTCTGAGGAATTAAAACTGAAGACTGCATTAAAGAGATAGAAATATAAATGAATGATAAAATATTTTGTATAAAACTTCCCGATAATCTTTCTGCTGAAATCAGAGCAAATTAAGTCACTGTATGCTTTTATTATTCAGAAACAACAATTCCATACAAAACGTATTTACCATTTTTCAAGTAATAGAACGCACACTCAAACGTTTTACATTCTAATGAAAAAACTTAAGACACAAGATAAATCACTACGTTAAGTATACCCTGGTAGCCCATTGATGTCAGCAGGTAATCCATTTATTGATAATATATCAAAATCTATTGATCATAGTTTGTAACCCTTGATGAAATCTTTTCCTTCATACGTCAAAGACGCTTCATATTTGTTTGGTGAATTATAATATCTACCAGAAATATCGGACATATTTTTTTGCTTGCGCCTGATATTAATTCTCTCTACACAAATATACCCTACACAATTCTCTCTACACAAATATAGCCCATCTTACGCTACTGAAGACTGCAAACATTACCTTAATAAAGATGAAAATATGAGTACACTCTTCCTCTTGGGTTTAGCTACAAAATGTCTGATAAATTTCTCTCAGGTACTTACGCTCTCCTAATTTCTTGTAACGCACATAACGTTTTGTTTTCACTCTTTTCCTTCTGTCCTTCGCAATTCAGATTTTTCATCTTCTCCTCTTCTTCTCGTTTTCGTTTTCCTGTTTTTGCTGTTCTTGAATAAAGACTTTTTATTCTTTTTGTCATTGCAAACTATTCTCCAATTTTTATTTCTGTCTCTTTCTGAAAGCATCACCTGAAGGTAATGATTGAGGGGATGAAGGTAATACTACCGTCGCTGGCAAACAGTCTTAAGGGCAGTACCGGATTTACCATTGTGATTAGGTGTGCTTAAGCACAGGGCCCCATTGGCCAGGGGGCTCCATCTTCCTGGTGAAAAATTCTACGACGAATTTTTCAAATGTTTTTCAAAAGTCAAAACGTCCAAATGTTTTTCCTAAAAATTATAAAAGTGAAATTGGTCTGTAGTGTTTGGGTGCAGTACCACCTGTGGCGGGGTTTCTGAGTGGTCTGATTAATTCCGGCTGAACCTGGCGTGATGTCTTTGTGATTTTGTATTGCTTCTTGTATATCAGATGTAGTGATTGGGTCTGTTAGTATTGTGTCTGTGTTGTGTGCTGAGGATAGTTGATTTATATGTTTGGTTATGCTGTTATGTTGTTCTTGTGTGAAGTATAGCCGGAGTAGATAGTTGTTTATAGAAATCTGCTAGTAAGTTGGCTTTTTGCTGCGAAGTATATGCGGTATTATTTATGAATCTATGATTGTTATGTTGTATAGGAGTGTTTGTGTGTGTCATTGTTTTTCACTGATTGATGATATTAAAGTGGTGCCAAAATTTTCTGGTGTATTTTTTGTAAGTTCGATCTAGTTTGTTGCATGTTTTTATCAAACCGTCTGTTTTTATTTTTGATATTATATTGTTAATTTCTTTTGTTAATTTATTACATATTGATTTTAAATTTGTATTTTTCAGTTCCCAGAATCGAATCCAAACAACTGATATTACTGCTCCAGCTCTTTAATCCTAACAATGAATAGACGATATGAAAGTGGTGCAAGTAAAAGAAAACGCCAAAAAGAGCAAAAAGATATAGTCAAACATTTAAAGCCAATCGCATCATTTGGCTTTGCATACCATTCAAACATTTAAAGCCAATCACATCATTTTGCTTTGCATACCCGGGACAAACAAGTTCAACAGCAGATACAGAAGATTCAGATGCGTTACTTGGCACCCAGGAACATTTTTTAGTAACTCCAAGTACCAGTGGCACCCAAAAACATTTTTTAGTAACTCCAAGTACCAGTGGCACTCAAGAACCTTCGTCAGTAACTCCAAGTATCAGTGGCACCAGGAACATTTGTCAGTAACTCCAAGTACAAGTAGATCCACAGACACGGAAGCTTCAGTTTCCCCCACCAAATGTACAGAAGCGAGTGTTGGTTCTTCTACTGATTTCATTGTCAAGAATGATATAGGTTTATGGACCACATTGAGCAATGAAGACATTTCATACTGGATTGAGAAAGGCCCTTTGGAATGTCAACACTGGGATAGACCTTTCACAACTTCGAAGCGAACCTACAAAACCCAAAGTTGTTCATGCTCAAGAAGTTTATTCTTCTCCACTAAAATAAATGGAGAAACCTACCCCCGGGAATGGCTAGTATATTCTCCAACAGAAGGAAAAGTCTACTGGTTTGTGTGCCAACGTTTCTCAAACTTCTCTAAGAATGTTTCTTCAACTACAGCTCTAGCTTCTTAAGGATTTGATAACTGGTCTCATCCTCAAATTATTAAGACCCATGAAAATTAAAAAAGTCATATGGACTCTATGTTGATCTTCTTAACAAGAAAACGTGATCAGACGCTTACAACAAAACATGATGAGCAAGTTAAAGCAGAACAATAATACTGGAGGCATGTACTTCAATGAGTGATGGCAGTAATTTGTTTGTTGGCAGAACGTGGATTGGCTTTTAGAGGAGATGATGAATCCTTCGGCTTACCAAACAAAGGAAACTTTCTCGGTTTTCTGGAATTGATTGCCAAATTTGATCCTTTCTTATGTACCCATATAAACCAGTATGGAAATAAAGGATCTGGCCATCCATCATACCTATCCAAAACCATATGTGAAGAAGTTATCCAGCTAATGGCTAAAAATGTTTTTGACGAAATAGTAAAAGAAATCAAAGAAGCAGGGTATTTTAGTGTATCGGTCGATTCAACACCTGATGTTTCCAATGTTGATCAACTCACTGTAATTGTTAGATATTTTTCTCCCCTTGATGGAATACCAGTTGAACGATTTTTGACATTTATTGAACTGAAGAATCACACAGGTGAAGGAATGGCTGAATTGATACTGAACTTCTTTGAAGAACTTGAAATTGATTTCAGTAAATGCAGGGGTCAGTCATATGACAATGCATCTAACATGGCTGGGAAGTATAATGGCGTTCAACAGAAAATTCTGGAAAAGAATAAGTTTGCAAAATGTATTCCCTGTGCTGGACATTCCTTAAATCTGGTTGGAAGAGCTGCAGTTGACTCTTGCCTGGATGCAGTGAATTTCCTTAACGTGGTCAATGAACTTTATTGCTTTTTCTCAGCCTCTACAAGACGGTGGGCAGTGCTGAAAAACTTCTTGCCACCACAGTCAAATGTTCTGCAACATTTATCTGACACAAGATGGGAGGTCCATGCCAGAGCTACGACAGCCATCAGTGAAAGTTATGCTCACATTCTTGAAGCACTCAGTCACATCCATGATGGAAGAATTTGAATTTGTGTTCATGCTTCATCTATGGACAGGTTTGCTTGAGCAGTTTCACAAAGTAAGTAATGCCCTTCAAAGTACACAGATTTCATTGACCACGTGTGTAAACCTATACAGTTCACTTCTGCAATTTGTTTCCAACACACGGGACAACTTTGATGAGATTGAGGAGCAAGCAAAAACTACTCTGCCTGATTTAGAGTACAGAACTCTCCAAAGAAGGCGTAGAGTACGAAAACGACAACAAAATGATGGCAGTGCAACTGAAGCCTTGTATGAAATTGAAATTCCTCCAAGAGATACGTTTAGGATACATTCATTTATCCCTGTAACTGATGCTCTTCACTCAAACTTAGAAAGAAGAGCTATTGTGTATAGGAGTGTTGCTGACAATTTCTCGTTTTTAATTGATCTGCAAGCAACGAGGGAACAAATTCTCCATTGTGTCAAGAGACTAGAACAAGAATATCCAAAGGATGTTGATCTCAGTCTTGCTGATGAACTCTTGACTTTCCACTTGTATGTCAAACAGGCTCATGCAAAAAAAGAAAGTTTCAGCCACCAAGACATGTACCAGATTATAAAACGGGAGAATATTCAGGCTGCTTTCCCAAATGTGGAAACAATTTTTAGATTCTTCCTGTGTTTGATGGTCACTAACTGTTCTGGAGAGAGATCATTTTCATGGCTGAAAAGGATCAAAAGTGACCTTCGTTCAACAATGTCACAAGAGCGGCTGTCTGGTCTGAGTATTCTCTGTATAGAGAATGATAAACTGCGACTTATTGATTTTGATGAAATCATTGATGAGTCAGGAAAGCTCGAAGGAAGATGTTCTGACATTAAATAGCCTACTGTAAAAATGTAAACAGGCCTTAACAGGGTAATACAGAAACATGGCAATTTGATAATTTGACTGTTTTGTGTAAACACTAAACTTCTTCATCAATCATCATTGTAAAAATAATGATTGATCAGGTAACACGTAATATTTTAACTACTCCTAAACTTCTTGAGTATGTATGCCTGACTACCTGTGTAGGCCTACCAGGCCTACCTCTTTCAGGGCCCAAGTAAGGGGCCTCATAACTTAACTAGCACAGGGCCTCATTTGTCCTAAATCCGGCACTGCTTAAGGGGAAAACCATCCAAAGCTAAAGTGAGGTCATCCTCTTCTGGAAGAAGGATACTGGATACAGATGCATTGACAGTCATAGCACTATCACTCCAAGTATACTAGGTATCCGCTGCAGGCGCACGCCTATGCCGTCTTCATTGTTTCAGCCATAGGTATGGTACTCAAACTGCCAGAACTATAAACCGTATGAACGTTGTTGCACCTATATATTGACAGTGACGTCACTTGTTAGCTCACTTGTGGATGGAAGAGAAACCACGCGCTCTGACTGAACGTGTAACCTACGTTTCGATTCGTGAAACATCTAAATCCGTTTCAATCCGCTCGTAGACTATGTCGTCAAGAGCTAGTTTTGTTTATGTATGTATTTGTATGTGTATATGTATGTTGTTAACAACTAAAATTTAAAACCCACTTTTACCACTTTTGTCTTCTGTGTGATAGCATGCTGTATTTATAGGTTACTGCATTTGTATGGGAAAATATTAACGAGTTTTTCGTATGGAATACTGCACGACCTTGAGAGTGAAGTATATCCATCCGACAAAACGAGTTCATATTTTCCCATACAAATGCAGTAACCTTTTTATTATATACTCATTTTCTTATTCTACCTAAGGCTTAATTATATTAACAAAATACACTACAAGAAGCAAAGTAACTGAATGTATGCCGTATTCCAAAATAAAAACACAAGCGCAGATTCATCATTACACAACAACAACATTATTACTGCGCACATAACTCCGCCCAGACAAATTTGAACTTACTAGACATAACTTTCGATACAAAATGGCGTGTCTAGTTAAAATTGAAATTTTGGGTCATACCGTGAATGACTGTGCATTGCAACAACTTTTCCATTTTATCTGGAATGAATAGAATTTGGTATTTCCATCGATTCTACGAAATTTTGTCATTATGGACTGGATTTATATGTGAAAATTCCACACGAAATACATCGGATTGAAGAAGCGAGAGAGAAGGGTATTGACATCTGCAAATGTGTTTCTGTTTCCGTCATTGAATGTTTGAAATAACAATGTGGGAAAAATATGAAGTCTTTCAATTGCAATTATCAAAAAGACGCTATGGAATGTAATGGTTATTTCATTTTGAGTGCAGTAAGGATGATGTAATTAATTGCACTTATATTCGAAATTACAGTACAATTTCGAAATGTGTAATCAAGATTGAGAATCTATGACATGTTATGGCTCATGTAATTCGGATTCACAGAACTAAGAAAGTACATTTTGAGGAAATTCAGGATGTAAAACTGTAAGCATATTTTTTTTGGCCATTCTTATTACCAGCTAAATTAGACAGTTTATGCCTTGTCACTTGTATGTTATTTGCAAGGACCCTTTCTGGCGTCTACTGTATAGCCAGCCTAAATCCGAAATATAGTATCAAAAAAGTGAACGCGGAATGTGCCAATGCAGATGGTGTATGGCAGTCCACGAAATATCTGCTTTTCTTCATTCAGAAACAAATTTAAGCAACCAAAACGTAAAGCGCATACTACGCGAGTGTACACGATTTGGTTACAAATCAAAAACGTGCTAGCGTCTGCGTCCATTCTTTGTTTACAATAGAAAGTATTTCCTTTATGAGTGCAATATGAAGTTGCACGCAAGTTCAGTATCATTCAATATTGAATGATTCTGACAATGAAAAGTTAACGGAGAAAAAAAGAGCAAATAATAAAAAGTGGTATATTTCGCTGGATAGAAGGGATGTGTTTTTGGATAGTAATCAAAACGCGATTGCTTGGTTGTGTGCGTGTGTGTATTTGGATAGTGGGATGTGTGTTTGGATAGTATCTATGGTGTTCTGGATTGTAACCAATACATGTGTGCTGGTTAGTGGGATGTGTGTTTGGATTGTAGATACAAGTTTTGACATTATCATTCCACTTTGTTACAATAAAATCTTTGATCCTTAAATACTTCTGACCGTGTGGACATTTTTGATCATATTAACACTTTTGACTTGCCATTTCCATGTAAGTTTATTACTATTTTTAACACAGGATTTGTCATTGACCCTCAAGTGGAATCTCCATGATATATTTATCATTTTACCCCGAAGTGACACATACACCTACTACTGGTGATATTTTAAGCAAAGTGCAAGAGCAACGGCACAAGAACGAATGCAACATGTACAGTAGCGTTCTAACTAATTTGTACGTGATGAGTTTTACTATATTAGATTCGGGCGGAAAGTTTACCAATAAGTGGATGTGTCTATTGGGGTTTATGGTTTTATATTTCATGAGGGCGCTTCTGGTTAGGAGTTTAGATTTGTTTATCGCCTCGACGATGTATTTCCTTCAATTTTCTCTCCTTTCAACGCGTACATTGAGTTTCCCTTTTATCTTTCTATAGGTAGCAAGATAGGAGCATATCCGTATGGAACAAACGCACAAGTTGCAAGGATGACTTTTTAAGCTCTAAGACTGAGCTGTATATATATATATATATATATATATATATATATATATATATATATATATATATATATATATATATATATATATATATATATATATATCTGTGTGTTAGTGGGTGTGGTGTGTTATGAATTTTTAAAGTAACTTTAATAATTGTTCAATCATATTGCTACGATGTCTGCAGTGTGGCATTTTAAAGTCTAGCACTGGGTCATCATGCCGCAGACATGTCGTATCATGTCTCACCAAGTCACATTATCCTGACACCAGGCCCATTAGTTCTAACGCTAATGCTGAGCGGTTAGCTAGGCAGCTGTTAGTACCATTTTTATGTCTTTTGTATGACTTGGCCGTGGTTCTAACCCGCGATCTCCCGCATTTAAGGCGGACGCATTAACCACTAGACCACCGGAGCGGTCGACTGAGATCTGTTTGGTAGCAAAGACTAGTAAGAATCGGTTGGTTTGCAATACAGGTCAGTTTCTATGTTCCATACAAGGAAGCCAATCTGAGTATCCCAAAAGACATCGGACCTGTTTGATGGCCTTGGCGTAAATTATTCATATGTTAGCAGTCATTCATGAATTAACACATTCCCCGCCTAAAATAATTTCTATTCAAGTTAACATTTACACACGATAAAAAGCGTGCAGAATGCTACCCAAGGTCGAGAAAACAGTCTCATTCATAAATACGGTGACATAAGTGGATGTTATTGTTAGTACAATCGACAGTGTCTTTCATTGAGAAATTCCATGTAAGAATAATTGCTTTATTGAAATAGCTAATATAATTCATTGAGCATGTTTTTTTCTATTCAAACACTTTCAGCGGGAAAGCTTGCATGATACCCCTATCGATAAGTGTAAATTAAGAACAATATTATCCGTAAATTTCATGGCCTTGAAAATATCTCATGAATTAATTTCCATACCAGAAAGCAAAGACAAACAAGGCAAAACATAAAATGCAACCAGGCATGCTTTCAACAGTATGGGGACTGTAAACATGTTCAATCATGTCAAAATAAACCATACTGCGGAAATATAGTAATTGTCGAAACCATACGTTTATCTTAATTATTCACAATGTTTGAAAATATGAGAACTCAGTGTGGGTCAAAGTAAATGTAATGTGAAAGCAGCATTGTGTACGAAAAAGAATACATATAAATCTAACAAAGAATAAATGTAGAAATGTTAATCTCTCATCGTCTTGCTAAAATCCCACACACTACATAGCGCTGAAAACTCAGCAAAGAAGAGGGAAATAAAATCCCACGCAATGTGTAGCACTGCAAACTCGACAAAGAAGAGGGAAGTAAAATACCGCTAATATTGTTTATCCTTCTAAGGAAATTTTGCGTTCGCATATTATTTTTTTTTATTATTTTTGATTTTTAGTTCTAAAACTTTACATTAAAATTATTACTTTGTTATTTAAAAAGAAAGACAAAATAAATTTTTTACTTGCCGAATCGAGGTAGTTTATAGTAAGTTTCTTAAGCATGCTATGCCATTTTAGTAAGAATTGTTATCGATTAAAAGAGAACATACTAATACGTAAGATACTTTCCGATTATTCGGCTTATTACGAAGCTTTTTAGTCAACATGTTCTTGTCTTAAAAAATTACAAAATATTCGTACACTGTGGCAAACACTTTTTGGAACGAACATACCTATATAGTTAGTTCCGTATAAGAAATGTTCGGGAGACAAAAATATAGAATTAGATGGATCAGGGAAACAAAATAACGATGACAATTTGCCTAATTGATAAGCAAATGCATTTTGGTACTTTGAATTACTGCAAACCGAATCTTGTAAAGGCCTGATTTCGAAAGAATATTTTATTGTGTGCATACTAGGAAAAGATGCAATAAATTGAATGATGTCGAGAGAGAGAGAGAGAGAGAGAGAGAGAGAGTCTTTGTAGCATAATAATATTGTTAGTGCAACTTTACTATTAAAAATTAATGTACATGTAGGGTTTTTAGAATATTTGCTAGTGGTGAAGAAGGATTCTGAGACGACCATACAAGATATTTTGCTAAGCCAAGGAGTAGCAAAATTATTGTTAGACCATATGCGTCGTTAAGGTGAGTACAGGCAGGCCTTATTGGTTATGGTAACATAGCAGCAGGTGGTGTCTATCCTCGACACACAAATTAGTGACGTGATGTGTCTATATAATACAGTCATAGATAACCCGAAGTGAAATCGGGAAGACAGCGTTGGGGAAGAGTCCTCGAGCGATGAAAGCGTTACCTTTGATTGTGAAGAGTCAAATGGCTATGCTGAAGAGGAGGTTGAGGACTACATAAAACCAACAGAAACCTTGGTGACCTTATTTCGAATGGCTGTCAACTTTTAACCAGAAACTACTGGACCCTAGACCTTCACACTGTACGCTGGGGATATTTCATTCCTCCTTCCAGAGCTACTATGTCCTCGGAGAACGTACTTAAGGAAAAATGTAAATGAGCTAGAGGACCAGTACTAAACGGGCAAACTCAGAACGAGCCGTCAACATGGTCACTAAGGATCTTATGCATGCGGAGCGCTCAGAATGACCCTATAGGCCTGGCAAGCTAAAGGAATATTAGGCTGCGAATTCGCCTAACCTTTACTTTCTGCATGTACGTCTATCACCGACCACACCCCATGCTGATGGAAGTTATGCGTGTCTTTTTGGTCGACTTCTGCTTTGGTTATTGCTTCCTAGGGATTAGTAGGCTCTCTCGTACCATTGATTTTATTCGCAATTGTGTTTAGAGTACATAGCACGGTGGCAGATAAATCAACTCCGCCTTGATTGCTGATGCAATGGTCAGAGCAGGATTTGTTCGTAGCATATTAGCGAGCCACCGGGTCTGCTATGGACGAAATTTTATTTTTACCATATCACAGTCCTTGGAGATCCTTCTTGTCTTGGCGATTTATTGTCTTATAAGTAGTGGTAACTCTACGAACGGCCTAGCCCGTGATTTCATTTATCGCAATGTTCACCTCGCCGATCATGGTGTTACCAACCTTGGCCACATGGAGAGCGATTTCCTCATCAAGATATCTTATCGCGGCCGTTTTGCGTAAACAATGAGATCGTGACATCGAGGTGTTATTTTAGAGCCATATAAATGTTATCGTCAGTACCATGTACGTCTACGTACATTTACAAATTTTGCGTCTTTATCGGCGGCGAACTGTTTTGCGTCGTTGTCTCGGCAGTCAGCGAATCTCTGTGCTGAAATTTCATGTAAAGAAGTGTCTGCCACGTTAACCTCTTCGGCATTCGGTCTATCAAATGGCCTGCCGCCATTGCGCAGCATTCCATCGGCTTGGAAGACGACGAGGTTACATTAGGCATGGACGCAATGAGGTCCACGTCGGAGACCTTTATGTTCTCGACGTTATCGGTGAATAAAACCACGTCATTCGGATGTCAGTACTGTTGACTACCGACAGCTCGGCCTTGCTGACATACTGGGCAGAGTCCGTGGACCTTGTAGTAGTAGCAATCTTCAGTCGCGTAGCACCTGCTTCCCCATGTCGGTGGCAGGGCCCTGCCTATCCTGTATTGAAGCAGATTCGTATGCTTCCCCAAATAAAGAGCGCGGCGCTCATGCATGACAGCAGTCACTTTTCCCACAAGCATTTTACCACCCTATGCAGTAGGAGCCGGAAGCCCTTCCTTGAGAGCGGCTGTAGTGATTGCTAGCGCTGCCACCACCTTCGAACAGTGCTGATGATGGTTCTAAATATGTCACTAGATCCATGACTATAATACACTTATTAGGTCGGTCGTCTAGAACCAACCACCCCATCTTGATGGAGACCGTTGGTGTCATTATGATTAATGTACTAACACCGCTACTTATCATACATTAGCCGAGTTAGGGGCAATTGCGGCTGTAGCCGGTAACCGGTTATGTCGGTAAGAGTCATATTCATACTGTTATTGTGGTCGCTTTGTTAGTATAATTAAACCGGAAAAAAAACTGGAGAAACTCGCAGCATATTATATTAGCGATGCCCCACGTGGCATAGACGTTGCGCAGACCGTTTGCGTCGGTCCTGCAGATAAAGACGAGCATATTGGTACTGGTGGGTCATAGGCGAGTACAATAGACTGTAGCGATCGAGACCCGTCGATCATCCATCTACTATAGCGTCAGGGATACTGGAAGTGAAGTCGGCGGCTAAAATGCTCCCAGTGACCGCCAGGGCCCTTATAGACACTGCCAGGGAGTGGCAGTGAAACAAATAACGTGTATCAGATCTACCTACCTTCGCAAGGTCGTCCGAAGAGTGTTAGCGTGTCGATCCCAATGAAATGTACCAGACCAACGTCTTGTTCCTGTCACATGACAAGGTTGAACGAAGCATGACTAGTAAAGGAGACTGCGGTTGTTTCTGCTACGCTGATCAGTCATGTACCACCTCTATATGTCCTCCTATGGGATGAGTGATCGACCGTCTCGTCGTAGGTTCGTGGGAAAAGAGCTACAGGATGATACTCAACTACCTCCCGATGGTCTTCTCACCGCCGAGAAGCTCGTTGAGGCTAATTGGAGGTCGCTATCTATACTCCATGTCCTTGAGCAGAGAGCGGAGACTCGGTCCAAGTGTGATATTTAAATCCCAAATCAATGTATAAAACGAGCATGGCCTGCTTTCTGCAGATATGATGCTTTCCCCACCCCCCATAGTAGGAACAATAAAAAGAAGTTTCCGTTAGTAAAGACGTTGATAGCGATGGCATGATTAAGAGCCAAAAACCTTGTGATGTCAAAGACCAACATCGGAAATTTACGATTATCAAATAGAGTGTTCCTTGACGTTGACTCTAATTGGTGGGACGGTTGGTGTGCGCATCCGCAAGGTAATGGCGGGAAAAATAGCCGATGGAAAAAATTCGAGTTCGTAGATTTTGACGTTCTCGACTGCTATCTTGGTGATTCACTTGGTCGTGAATATATGTCCCTTGCCTCGAAACGGCCGGAACAACGAACTGAGAGCTTTACTTACTCGCGTCTATCAAGCATCCAGCCCCAGCCCTTATTCTTAAACTTTTTCTGCCACTCCTCGATTTTATTTATTACATTGGCTACTGGGTTATCAAAGATATTGGCCAGCAGCGCTTCTTCTGAACGGCTGGATGATAATCAGGCCGGCATGGAGATAGCTCACCCTTCTGCTGTACACTTTTGTTAGCTAATCCTGAACGCTAAGGTTAAACTTGACTACCTCATTTCCTATGTCAGGATATTGATCAGCCGAGGGTGCTGTGACTGAGTAGTGTGGAGGGGTCTAGTGGTATTACAGCTTAATAGTCGACGACGAGTTTGTCATTTCCAGAACTACTTTCTTTTTATGAGAGTAAGCAAAGGGAATTGTCTAACAGGAACTGGGGAAGAGACCTTTGATTACTTGGCCGTCTTCCGTCTTTCCAATTGTCAGGAGTCGGATCGCGCCTCTTTATCTGTACGCATGAGCAGCTTAGTAAGTGTTAAAGCACTTTTGTCCGCAGGAGGTTGTTCGGCCTTAGGGCATCCAAGAGCATAACTGGGTTCCTTTGCGACCCGTGGTTAATGGTGGTATCCATCAAGACTCCTCGCGTCTCTAATGTGTGTTGGCAACAGTTACCCGCCTGTTGATATGCTACAATAACCACATATACCC
The DNA here is from genome assembly GCA_028554795.2 of Sinohyriopsis cumingii. Lineage (NCBI taxonomy): Eukaryota > Metazoa > Mollusca > Bivalvia > Unionida > Unionidae > Sinohyriopsis > Sinohyriopsis cumingii. The sequence goes on along the minus strand of CM068838.1, from coordinate 115,857,403 downwards.
ACCCCTCAAAGACACCCAGGGTCTAATAAATATGTTGCTTCTTCGTTTCTTAGCCGAATTTCACGTATTGTGGTGTCAAGGTCCATACTCTATTACTTCTGCTGTAATGGAAAATAAAATTTCTCCTTTAGGATCAAATACGTCTAAAGATCTTTTGGTATTGCACGGTGGAAAGAGTACAAAACACCAAACAGTGCTGTGTACAATGGCTATCTCGTATTTGAAACAGCATTAAGGATCGATCATATCAACGTTGTATGCTCCCTTTACAACAGACGATTTGCTGAAAAGAGTCCAAAAATTATAATTAATAAATATATAGATAATTGTATAATTGGGGGGTGCGAAGCCTGGGCCTGACGTCCCGCTTGCCAAAGGAAAGTGAAGCGTCCCTCATAGCCTCTCCTTCCCAGGTGTAGTGATCGCCGCAGGACCACTGTCTCGCTCTGCGGGGCAGGAGGTTACTTGCATATGGCCTCTCCTACACTATTGTGTCCACAGCAGCACCTTCACGCGGTGCCCCCTGTTTTAACAGAGTCTGCTGTGTGGCGCGACCGAGTACCCGGCGGTATAACTGGGTGGGCAGACTGGGCTCATTAGCCTTGGCAGGCAACCAGTCTAAGAGAAGGGAAACTCTAACCCCAAACCCGGGCAGATGAAGCTCGTTAGCCTTGTCAGGCAGTTCATCTAGGAGAAGGAAACTCTGATTCAAAACCAACCAAGTCTCATCCATTGGATTATGGCTCCACTGCTTTGTGGATATCTTCGGGAGAAGGAAAGGCTACGGGAGTAAACCCAGACAGAAAATCAGGAGTGGAGCCCCTAAGGCGGCTGGGGGTCGACTACGACCTCCTTCCGGCAGCTCCTGCATCCAAACTGGTGCCAAATGTCATGCTCACCATTCCGTTGGACCCACCAGCAAGGACGAGAGGGGGATCCTGACGTCTGGGCAGCCCAGGATCTCCATACTCCACGCCCAGGCTTGCGCCCTGGAGAGGACACTCCAGTCTCGCTACTGAGTGAGGAAACAACACGGAAGCTGACAGTTTACGGGTTATAAGTCCCACCCGATTGGCGTAGGGAAGGGGCACCACGGGTCAGCTTAGACGGTGGGAGTGATCATCGTGTCCCACTGGCTAACTCTCGCCCGCCTCAAGCCGGGCAGCCCCCGGTCAATAAGGTGTTGACCCACCATCGTCTGCCTGCTCCAGTGGGTGTCTGGAGCTCAGTGTGTTGTTCAGCATGACAAGCAGACGGTAATTCCACACCAGACAAAAGAAGCAAGAAACCAATAAAGAAGACTCCAGCTCTTCGATTTGCAAGCTAGAATGTGCGCACCATGTGTACAGGCATCTCCGACGACCTCAGAGAAGTGGACGACACCAGAAAGACGGCCATCATCGATAGAGAACTCACCAGACTAAATATCAGCATAGCTGCCCTCCAGGAAACCAGGCTCGCCTCTAGTGGCTCCCTCATAGAGGAAAATTACACCTTCTTCTGGAAGGGTCGAGAACCTGAGGAGCCCCGTCAGCGCGGAGTGGGCTTTGCCATCAAAAACAATCTCCTGGCCTCGGTTGAACCTCCCACAGGGGGCACTGAGCGTCTCTTGTCCATCCGCCTCACCACTGCTTCAGGTCTTGTCAACATCATCAGTGTCTACGCCCCAACCCTCACGTCATCAGAAGACGTGAAGGATCAGTTCTATGGGCAGCTGGACGAACAGATCAAAGGATGCCCCAAAAATGAACCACTATTCCTCCTCGGCGACTTTAATGCCAGAGTAGGTGCGGACCACGAGTCATGGCCTACCTGCCTCGGATATCATGGCACTGGAAAGACCAACGAAAACGGCCAGAGACTGCTGGAGCTGTGTACCTACTATGGCCTGTGCATCACAAACACCTTCTTCAAGTGTAAGCCACAACACAAAGTGTCATGGAAACACCCCAGATCTCATCACTGGCACCAACTCGACTTGGTCATCACCAGGCGCTCTGCCCTTAACAGCGTCCTCTCCACCAGAACCTACCACAGTGCAGACTGTGACTCCGACCATGCCCTTGTGAGCAGCAGAGTGCGACTATAGCCACACACGCTACACCGCTCAAACCAAAAGGACGTTCTCGCATAAACACTGCGCAGATGTCAGTCCCTGCCAAGGTGGAGGAGTATGTGTCTGCCCTGAACAAGGCTCTCCAGGACCTGCCTGAGTACGACGCTACAGCCAAGTGGAACGCCATGAAGGGTGCCATCTACAGTACAGCTATGTCAACCTTTGGCAAGAAGGAACGACCCAGCCAGGACTGGTTCAATGCACACCTATCAAGGATGGAACCACAAATCGAGGAGAAACGAAAAGCCTTCATAGCTTACAAAAAATGCCCTAATGAACGGACGCTTGCTGCTCTCAGAAGTGCCCGAAGTAACACCCAACGCATTGTTAGACAGTGTGCGAACGAGTACTGGCAACAACTGTGTGAAGGGATCCAGCGCAGTGCCGAGTCCGGACACATCCAAGGTATGTACAGTGGCATCAAGAAGGCTCTAGGCCCTACAGTGAAAGGGGTCGCTCCCCTGAAATCCCTGACGGGAGAGAAGATCACAGACCGTGGGCAACAGATGGCCAGATGGGTGGAGCACTACTCAGAACTATACTCCCGAGAAACGTTAGTCACTGATGCAGCCGTCAGCAGCATAAAGAATCTGCCCACCATGGAAGAGCTCGACAAAGTGCCAACCTTAGAGGAGCTCAGCAAAGCAATCGACTGCCTTCCAAACGACAAAGCACCAGGTAGTGACAGCATCCCGCTCGAAGCTATCAAACGTGGAAAACCAGCATTGATTAAACCACTGCACGAGCTACTTTTCCGCTGCTGGGAGGAAGGAGTAGTCCCCCAAGACATGCGTGATGCCACAATTGTGACCCTTTACAAACACAAGGGCGACCGCAGTGACTGTAATAATTACAGAGGGATCTCGCTCTTGAGTATTGTTGGTAAAGTGTACGCCCGCATCATACTCAACAGGCTGCAGTTGCTGGCAGACTGTGTGTACCCGGAATCCCAGTGCGGCTTCAGAGCAGGCAGGTCGACGACAGACATGATCTTCTCCCTACATCAACTCCAAGAGAAGAGCAGAGAGCAAGGTCAACCACTCTACATGATGTTCATCGACCTCACCAAGGCCTTTGACTTGGTCAGCAGTAAGGGCCTTTTTGAACTTCTGAGTAAGATCGGTTGCCCCCCCTCCCCAAAAAAACCTCCTCAGCATGATAATCTCTTTCCATGCAGATATGAAGGGAACAGTCCTGTATGATGGATCCTCCTCAACCTCCTTCCCAATTAACAGTGGTGTGAAGCAGAGCTGCGTGCTGGCACCAACACTTTTTGGGATCTTCTTCTCCCTGCTCCTGTCCTACGCCTTCGACACGTCCACGGATGGCATATATCTACACACCAGGTCCGACGGGAGGCTGTTCAACCTGGGCACGACTGCGCTCAAAGACCAAAGTGAGAGCTGTGCTCATCAGGGAGATGATTTTTGCAGATGACGCAGCTCTTGTGGCCCACACCGAGGAAGCCCTCCAGAGACTGGGAGACCGTTTTGCTGTTGCCTGCACGCAGTTTGGTCTCACCATCAGCTTGGAAAAAACAAATGTCAGCGTGCAAGATACCACCATTGCCCCTTCAATCAAAATCAACAACTTTACCTACCTAGGGTCAACCATCAGCAACACTCTCTCGATTGATATGGAGCTGGACAGAAGGCTTGGAAAGGCAAACACCATCATGGCTCGATTAACGAAGAGGGTGTGGGAAAATAACGCGCTGACAGAGCACACCAAGGTCCGAGTCTACCAGGCCTGCGTTCTCAGCACCCTTCTATATGGAAGTGAGACCTGGAGTACCTACATGAGGCAAGAACGCCGGCTCAACTCCTTCCATATACGGTGCCTAAAACGCATCCTGAAAATCAGCTGGCAAGACCGTGTTCCACACAGCGAGATCCTGCAGCGTGCAAGTACCCCCAGCATGTACTCCCTGCAAATTAAACGCCGCCTTCGATGGCTGGGTCACGTCCGACGCATGGAGGATGGAAGGCTGCCAAAGGACATCTTATATGGACAACTGGCCACTGGCATGAGAAGAGTCAGACGCCCCTCACTCCGTTTCAAAGATGTGTGCAAGAGGGACATGAAGGCATGCAACATTTCACCCAAAGGCTGGGAAGAGCTGGCCGAGGACCGAGGCATCTGGAGACTGATGGTAAACAATGGCATATCAGTCGCTGATGCGAGGAGAGGCCAGTTGGCGGCAGAGAAACGTAAGAGAAAGAAGAACGCAGCAGCAACCACAGTAACGCAGACTTCCCAGTATGTCTGCACCAACTGCAGTAAGGACTGTCACTCACGTATAGGCCTGCACAGCCACAGCAGACGATGCCAACGGAGACAGACAACACCCCAAGGGCGCTATTCGCATGGTCTTTCGAGACCGACTCGCCAATGATGAATATTTTAATGATCTGCACTATTATTGAAGTATGTCGCTTACAGTATGAGGATTAAGAAGGCTTACAGTTACTTTAAAATATAAATATGAAAGTTAATGAAACAAAAGTGCTCAATGATGGAATACGTAAATTTTAATCTGTACCATGAATAGAGTTGAATACCAGTTAGATTCTGATTTTAGGAGAAATACTTTATGAAAATGAGCCCAATGTTAAAAAGAAATATTAAGGAACACTATATTAGAATAAAATCGCTAAACGAACTCATATTATCAGTTGAATTATTTATTTTCCCTACCTGCTTTTGCTGCTCGATATTATTTCAATACCATGACATCAGCTTTCTAGTGAAAGTTTGATGGTAATTTAATAAGTCAGTAGCGGAAGCACAACGATGCTGCAACAAAGCTCCACGAAAAAAGACAATATCTTAACGCCTTATAAGTATGCAAGGCTCAGGAATATTTTTCCAAGCACTGGTTTCTGGGACGAATGAGTTGCTATAGTTACCCGTCCATTTCCTCATTATACTCATCACAGTACACGGACGAAACTTTTGCTAATGAACCACGTGCACCTGACGTATACTTGACGCAAAAAGTGGTGAAAAATAGTGTGTTCTAATGCACAACCCTTTATATTAATAAATAATAAGACACAAGGTTTGAACTCATGAAACTGCATTTGCATACAAATTCATTGATTTCTCAGCGGCATTCACATTTACAGCGATACCTCTCAGTTTTATAGAAGTCATTTTAATGTGGATGACATTTTCTTTCATCGAGCTATGACACATAGTAATGAACAGCGAACAAGCAAAATGAAAAAGTCAAAATTTACCAGGTCGGATATCGTTATTTTACCGGTATTTTCACGACTATACAAATTGTTTTTAATAAAATGTGACATCAAAGCACACATGCATAGATGTTTATATAAGTATGAAATTACCTTTCACAAAAAATGCTGACTCGCATGTAAAAGAATTTCAAACGTCTCAATTTACACAAAACTTCGTACTAAATTACCAATCTCGGTCAAACCGCCATTTTTGAGAGCTACTCACGGACGACATTAATGGAAAAATTGCTGATTGGCCAAAAGAATTAGAACATTTTTAGGTCAATTAAATTTCGGTTAATCAATTGCTGTTTCGACATAATGTGCATTATAAATAGATTTCAAAAGCGTGCATTATGTGAAAGTTGGTTAGAACTGGATAAGATACTTAAAATATTTTTGATGCAAGTTGGCAACATTTTATCTTTCAAAATGTAACTGCACAGTTATACAAATATTTGCCTGCGTCACCCCGATGTATCGAACTTGCTTTAGTGTTGTAAATACCGGCGACTTGGGCAAATGTAGTATTGTCTAAGCAGAAGTAAAATCACAAAACAATTGACATTCTCTGTCCCTTAAATACTCAGAGGTCTGACTCATAAAAGTGTGTGATAACTCGTTGAAAGAAAGGCTTTCTAAACATCAGAATAATGCCTAGATTACTGAAACGTTTCACAGAAAATGCAAACACCATTATGAAATCGAGGGTTAGGTGCGAAACCGCAACAAACTATGTTCTTGAGTTGAACTCATTTTAGTATCAAACTAACATCAAGTGCCTCTTTAAAAAAAAGATCAAACAAAACCCCACGATATTCTACTCACTTTTGTGGATGGAAATTTGCCAATAATTTTTAAAGGTTTGTAACATCTGATTATATGATCCGTTGCGAGATGGGACTCTCTCTCTCTCTCTCTCTCTCACACACACACACACACACAAACACACACACACACACACACACAGACACACACAGACAGACACACACACAAAAACATCCCACCACCACCACCAACACCTCCACCACCACCAAACCATATGCAAATTACAACATTATTGCCATTCGAAATGGCAAAATTGTAACATTAACCATATCTCAAGCAGCAATTGGAAAGACCTTTTCCAAATTTCATCACAAATAATCAAACAATTAGATTGTATGATGCACAAAGAGAATACACACATGGATGTTTTGAGTGGTTTTGCAGATTTAGGTTAACTTTAGAATTCACCTCTAAGCTGTTACACAAAGGGTTCCCAAAAGTATATACAGAGGGTCCCCAAAGATCGCATAGAGCAAAATCGCTGCTCTGCAACAAAGGTACCCAAAGATCGCATAGAGCAAGAATGCTGCTCTTCGCAAGGGTTGCCAAGAGATCGCATAGAGCACCAATGCTGCTCTAGGCAAACAGATGCCAAGAGATCGCATAGAGCACCGAAGCTGCTCTTTACAAATGGTTGCCAAGAGATTGCATAGAGCACCAATGCTGCTGTAACACCTCATGAGATCCTACAGAGCACAAATGCTGCTCTACACATAGGGTCCTCAAGAGATCGCATATAGCACAAATGCTACTCTACACAAAGGGTCCTCAAGAAGAGATCGTACAGAGCACCAATGCTGCTTTTCACAAAGGGTCCTCAAGAGATCGCATACAGTACCAATGTTTAGAAACATTTTCATTCCTGAAATAAAATATAAATACATTTTATTCAAATAACATCCGGTATTGAAATGAAAGGACATTTTGTTTAATGAGAGATACAAATGCAGAACTTGGTATGTATCCATATCACATTAATAAGACTATATGCTGTGAAATGCGTTGTCATTTGAAAGGACAAGTGTTATGTTCCTTATTAATTTTTGGACACGTTATGCCATCGAATATTTCTTGGATTCTAATGTGATAAAAAAAACAACACAAACACCGAAAAATTCTGTGCAACTAGTTTCGCATTTAATTTATACTTCTTCATTCACGAAATGTTTTGAAAGCAACTTTATTTTAAAACAACAATTACGTCATTACGTAACGCCATAAATGATATGCATCATCATAACAATTACACTGGACAACAAATTTTTACAAAAGTCATGTTACTGAAATAAAATTAGTCAATTCTTATCAATTTTTATGTGCTGAACACGAATATGACAGTCAAATTGCAAAATTGGCTCTAGTTTTTTTGTAATCTGCAAGAAATTAATGTTTACATAACGAAATGCATTCCAATAGTAAAAGGTCAACTGTAATAGCCTACCTATAAAAAATCAAGTCATTGACTACATCTTAGATTTCTTCGCCTGTCTCTTGTACAGCTGTTTGGGAGCATCTCTGAGGAGTGTCCAGCAGTAGTCAGCCAGCATTGTAGTGGACCATTTTCCCTGGTATCTTTGTTCCATTGTTGCGATATCTTGACGAAAACGTTCGCCGTGTTCATCACTAACAATACCACAGTTGCTAGGAAAGAAATCCAAATGGGAATGAAGGAAGTGAATCTTTAGAGACATATTGCAGCCAAGTTTCTTATACTTCATCAACATGTCTTCTACTAGTTCCTTATAGTTTTCTGCCCTAACATTTCCGAGGAAGTTTGTAGAAACTAGGCGAAAAGCATTCCATGCTTGTTTCGCGTCACCTTCCAGCAAGTTGTTGAACCGGTCATCTTTGAAAAGCTCTCGAATCTGAGGACCCACAAAAACTCCCTCTTTAATCTTTGCTTCGCTGAGTCGAGGGAATTTTTCATGCAGGTATCGGAATGCTGGCAAAGTCCGGTCAATGGCTTTCACGAAGTTCTTCATCAAACCTAGTTTGATGTGAAGGGGTGGTAGCAAGATTTTCTGAGCCTCAACCAGAGCTGGGTGTTGGATATTCTTCTCTCCAATGGCTACATTCTGCCTGTGAGTCCATTCCTTCCTCATGTAGTGCATTTCCCTTGCTCGGCTATCCCACTCGCATAAGAAACACATGTATTTTGTATATCCTTGCTGCAGTCCCATTAAAAGGGCAACTACCTTCAAATCACCACAGAGGTGCCAGCTGTACTTGTTATACTCAATGGAATTCAGTAGCTGCCTTAAGTTATCGTATGTCTCTTTCATGTGGACAGCATACGCTACTGGAATAGGTGGAAGAATGTTTCCATTGTGCAAAAGCACAGCCTTGAGACTCAGTTTCGAAGAGTCCACAAATAGTCTCCATTCTTGTGGGTCATGAGTGATTTTTAAAGCATTCATGAGGCCCTCAATATCGGAACAGAATATCAGATTACTTTCCTTTCTGAAGAAAGGCTCCAATTGCTGGTGGCGCTTTCGATATGCAGTAATTGTGACATCTTCTTCTAGAAGATTCCATTGTTGGAGTCTTGATCCTAGCAATTCTGCCTTGTTCTTTGATAAGTCCAAATCACGAATCAGGTCATTTAGTTCTTCCTGTGTTATTCTGTGTGGGGTTGATGATGCACCACAGTGAAAATCTGGATCACTGCATGCTGATGGACCAGGAGAAGAACAGGTCGACTCACCTTTGTCTTCGTCAGATGAATCAAGAGAATATTCTGCTGGAGGTTCTGGAATAGGAAGTCCCTCACCATGTGGAACTGGTCTCAATGCAGACGGAATGTTTGGGTAGACTATTCTCGACTTCTTTCGCTTCGTTATTCCGCCGGAAAGAGGAGGAACCAAGCAGAAGTAACAGTCATTTAGGTGGTTGCTTGGCTCTCTCCACACCATTGGGACTGCAAACGGCATTGATGACCTTTTGCAATTCAACCACTGTGAAAGCTGTGTTGTACATGTAGCACAGCATATATGCGGAGCCCAAGGCTTGTCTTGGTCACCAACCTTGCATCCGAAGTAAAGATGATATGCCTTCTTCACTTGAGAATTGATACTTTTCTTCTGGTTGGCAAATGTCACTTCCCCACAAATATAGCAAAAATTGTCCGCGGTATTAACACACTTTCGAGGCATTACTGTTCTTTATTGTACGTAAATGGATAAAATAATAAGTTTTATGTAACAGTAGCTTGAACTGTCTCGCACAACGTCTAAAATATTTTAAATGCTGAACCTATCTGATTGGGCTTTATATAGTACACTGCTTACGTCAGCTTCAGCAGCCGCCTGGCATTAGTATAATAGGCCTACACATGTATAGTACACTGCTGACGTCAACTTACTTCAGCAGCCGCATGGCATTAGTATTGCATTGCATCAGAAAATGATGCAATCAACTGTGGATGATGTGAGCATGATGGTATTATGCAATGTTACATCATTATTCCGGATGTTGCTGCAGTCCTACTGGAGAAATTTACACAGTGAAACATAGAAAATGAGGTATATGAATATCTTCAAAACGAGAGCCAATACAAATTTTTCACGGTTATATTCGTGTTCGGCACACCAAAATACTACAGATTAGGGCCTTTTCAAGTCAGTAATGATTTCACTGTTGACCAGTGTTATATATGACAGGATCTAAAAAATACACGAGTCTCTAATGAAACTTGAATTAGTAAAATAATAAAATAAAATAGAGACAAACAGTCATACATATAATTATATTGTTATAAAGGATATATAATATATCAATTTAAATTATACAATTTTATATGGTGCATTAGCATTAAGTCTGTTAGGATACAGAGTATCTAACTTATGAATCCAATAAGTTTCTTTTATGAGCCTATTCATGTCACCTTTTCAGTTTCGAAAAATGATATACTTCTGAAGCAAAAAGAAAAACTGAACAATTTACGATTTCATTAAAAAGTTGAATTCTATTCCACAGCTATCTGATAACTCAATCCTTGTATCATTAGATGTAACATCACTATATACCAACATTCCGCATGCAGATGGTATTGAAGCGTGTAAATATTTTATTGATAACAATCCTAACAATAGCACACTATCTATTGAAGATATTTGTAAAATAATAAAACTTATCTTGGAAAACAATTATTTTCAATTTAATAATATGAATTACATACAAATAATGAGTACAGCAATGGGTAGTCCTATGGCTCCTTCATACGCTTCCCTTTTCATGGGTAAATTAGAAAAAGACTTTCTTCAAAACGAAAAGTTTAATCCATCTCTTTGGTTCAGATTTTTAGATGACATATTTGTGATCTGGAACCATTCAAATGAAGAACTGAAAAAATGTATTGATCTCCTAAATCATTTTCATCCAACGATTAAATTTACTTATACTGCATCAAGTACGCATGTTTCATTTTTAGATGTAAATGTAATAAAAAATATTGATAAGACTATCTCTACAAATATTCATATCAAGGAAACTAATATCCACCAATATGTAGAATATTCTTTATGTCATCCCATGTCATGTAAAAACGGTATACCATATAGCCAGGCCAAAAGATACCGACGCATTATTTCAGATGATTGTCAATTACAAAATTCTTTGAATAAATTACGAACTTATTTCCAAAATAGAAATTATCCTACATATATAATTGATTCTGCGCTGAACAAAGCCCGTAATCTTACTCAACATGAGGCTTTAAACACAGCAGAATGTAAAATAGAGAGAGATGTAATTCCTTTCACAATACAATATAATCCTTCATTACCTAATATAGGTCGAATAATTAATAAATATGATAGTCTTCTAAATGTATCCAATAAAACCAGCGTCAAATCACTTTTCAAAATTAAACCAATTCTCGCTTATAGAAGACAAAATAATTTGCAAGATTTTTTAATTAGAACTAAACAGACAGAAAATAAAAAAGTACACTTTTCGTCATCTAAATGTAACAGACACCAGTGCTCTCAATGTGCAAACATAAGAGAAAGTACTTCTTTCAGTAGTGCTAATACAAAAGAGGTATTTTCTCCACGTGATAACACTAACTGCATATCAACTGATGTGATTTATTTAATAACCTGTAAAAAATGCAGCATGTAATATGTTGGACAAACACTACAACAAGTTTCTAAGAGAATGAATAATCATCGCTTTCATATAAAAAATGATAGAGATCCTCAGTTTTCCTCTAATATTTCAACACACTTTAACACCAGTAATCACTCTCTACTCGATTTTTCTTTCATGCCAATAGATATTGTGCATGGTGACATAAAGAGACTCATAAAAGAAACTTATTGGATTCATAAGTTAGATACTCTGTATCCTAACAGACTTAATGCTAATGCACTCTATAAAATTGTATAATTTAAATTGATATATTGTATATCCTTTATAATAATATAATTATATATATGACTGTTTGTCTCTATTTTATTTTATTATTTTGGATTCAATGGTAATTACAGCATTTTAAATGCAAACATACAGTCGACTCTTTTAGTGATGGAGTTTATATGATTCAAATGAAAATATACCAAATTGTGTTATACACAACAAAAAAATAAAACGTTTTGAAACTCTTCTGTGATCATAGAAAGAGACTGGAATATCATGCAAAGTTACACACTGAATACTTCTACAATATTATACATTTGATATATAGTCCGGTTTGCTGTGTATGACTGTCAATATCAGATAGTATATTACGATATTGACCGTGGGTAAGGATACATACTGACCGCTCCATTCTGATATTAAACAGTGCTAGAATACCAAGAAGACGACGGTTCAAGTATATGGATTTTATTTTTCAGAATGCTCCAAAGAGTTTCTCAAATTGAAAAAGAAGCACACAACCATCATTTCTGGTGTCCCACTCCAGAAGAAAAACTCCAACTTAAGCACTGGTACCTATCCACAGTCCACAGCATATTTAGACTTCAGAACGAAGAAAGAAGAGAGTTGCACAAATTATGCTCACTTGTTTGTGGGGAAAATTTGCTTAGCGTCCGATGACACCCAATACTGAATATTTCGTGAAGCCAAGTCAACACTTTCAGATCACAGATGATTTCAAAACAACTCATCAAACATGTCGGAAACGTAAGTAAATATTTGATACTAATGAAATACCATCGTGAACATTACTCCTTATATTGATGACCAATGTCGGTTTAAAATTGTAATCGCCGTTTGAACCTTGATGGGACTGTGTCCTTCACCAATGTTTATATTTTCATCGATTGGCCTGGAAGTTATCACCCTTACATGAAAGACAAACGTTCAAGCGCGCTAACTAACGACTATCCTGAAGATATCAGTGGCAGAACTAAATATTACAGATACAGTTAAAAGTAAGACAGGACAATTTCATATCAAATGCAAAGTCAAAATATTTACACTGAACAAGCATTGCAGGAACGCAGAAGTGATCAATTACGTGTTGTAAAAAACAACTTAACGTCACGTGAGGATAAGGACTTGAAAAAACCCTCCGAACCCTGAATCAGATCGTGTATACAGATGCTGCTTTCCTGGAAAAGGAGAGGGTTATAAGGAAAACAGAACAAACTGAGCAGAAAGGTCCACCCAAAACAAAGGAATTGCACACAGTAACAATACAATGTACCCTAAAAAAAAAAAAAAAAAACCGAATCAAGACGGATGTGATGCTGTATATTGCGACAAGAGTTATGATTGTTCTCTGCAACTAGATCAATGTAGAACTGTCTCGTTACACTATCGAAAGCAATCCCGTCCGTGTGCCATTCTATGGACCTCATCAACAATGATAAGCCACGTTTTTCACCACAAGCTCAAGTGAAAACCGATCGTTTTAGAACCAACGATTCTGGTATTAGGGATGTTGCAGAGAATTATGGGTGAGAAAAAATACATGTTTCCGTGGCTTAACGTAGCTATTTTCAATTATACAATAAAGTGAACACGCTCAAAGCAAAATGTTCCAAGTATCTGGAAAGATCCATTTCAAGCGTTTTAGCTAGAACAGAATTGGTTGACTTGGGTCAAGGATACCAGGTACAGTGTTTCAGCTGTGGAGTTAATCTCTGCGAATTGGAACACGAAGATAAAGCTAACCATGAACATGCCAGCAGATGGTCTCCAAATTTTCACCACCTTCCCTTGGCGAGCCCAGATGACGGTAACTAACTACTTATGAGAGCCTTCGGAATCTACTTTTGAATCGAGAGAAGGCATTTATAGTTACTTTGTACAAATTCAAGTGAAACACAAAGAACATATGCATCGTCAGCGTTATAGACGATTTAATCATTGGTATGTGAACGCCATAAGAAAGTTGACTACCTTGAAAATGTATAAATGATCAGACATTGTTCAACTGTCAACACAGTATAAGATTTTCGATGCCACGGCTTCTACATATAGTGTTCCAGGGGTGCACCGAACCTAGTGGGAGAAGATGATAACATAAACGATTAAAGGTTTAAAGGATAATCAAGTAATTTATAAAATTAATTGTTTTAAGGAGATACTCTTTTACTACATGTAGACAGTGCGTTAGTGACTCAGTTTCTTGCATATGGTTTGCATGTGGACTCCCTTTGACACATGCATATCTATTTATTGAAAATACATTAACTTGTTTGGACACTTTAGTAGTGCACATTCAGAATCTACCTTTCAAGGAGAAAGCATTTACTTTGTGACGTTGCGTTTCATAGGTTGTTAACTCTTTTAGTAATCCTTAAACACATCATTTCTTTACAAAATATATTATGTCTTCTACGTTATTCCCAGAATTTATAAAACAGCTCTAGATTTAAGGCTACCTTCTCAGTTATTCATGTGATTGACGAATGATAACTTCGTCGAAGACGGGAGATAATTTATCTTGCTCAAAACTGACAGGATCGTGTCTTACTCATGTCTAACGTATCACGTCATCTTTCATGAAATGTTAAAAGAAGATTAAAGTTCACTTTAGATTGCACTAAAAGGACATAATATGTGATATAGAATTGTTTAGATTAATAAATATTTGTGTTAGTAAAGTAAAGAGTCTCGAACGACCAGCCTAAATGCCCTTATGTGGTGTTGTTCAAAAGCAATAGAGAAAAATCTCAAGTCTAACCATTGGCTAACCCCCCTCCCCCCGAGTTTTGCTAATATTGAAGCCACCAATCTGCTACAGGATCATATACTTTCTGATCGAGCAGCTAAAACCTATTACCCCGATTATTGGAGATTTCTTATTTCCTTAATGGTTTTAAGAAGAGGTTCCAGTGATTTCGTCGTCACCGTACAGGTGGGACACAGAATCTGAGCGACGACCATTGGCAGCATTTGAACCTCTCTCTATGGATTTCGTACGTAAAATCCTGATGAAGAGTGCACCAAAGTCATGTGAACTTGATCCAATTCCAACATCACTGCTGCTTCAGTGCTTAGATCCAGTATTGCCTTCACTAACTGCTGTTATTAATACCCCTTTCTCATCCGGGGAATTCCCATCATTTTTCAAAACTGCCATTGTAAAGCCGCTGCTGAAGAAACCAACACTAGACCATAACGATTTAAAGAACTACCGCCCAGTTTCTAATCTCCCATTCATATCAAAAATCTTAGAAAAGGTTGTTCTATCCCAGCTTGTATCTCATTTGAATTCAAACAGACCTTTTAGCAATGTACACTCTGCATATCGCCCTTGCCACAGTACTGAAACTACTCTTCCAAGAGTAGTTAATGACATTCTGCATTGGTTAGCGGAAAGATTACAGTCCTCACCCTCCTTGAGTTGTCTGCAGCATTTGACACAATAGACCATGATATATTATGTATTTGGCATTCATGATGCAGCCTTACTGTGGTTCAAGTCCTACTTGGTCAACAGGACACATTGCATCTACAAATGGAATACACTCCAGTGCAGTTGATCTATGTTGTGGTGTTTCACAGGGGTCTGTTCTTGGACCTGTTCTCTTCATCCTGTACACTCAGTCGCTCTCAAGTGTCATAGATCATCATCCAGTGTCTCACCAATTGTACGCTGATGACACCGAAATATACAAATCTAGCCACTCAACTGAAGTTGATGCTACCATCCAAGGTGTAGAGAGGTGCATTTCTGATGTGAAATCATGGATGACATGTAACAAGTTGCAGATGAATGATGATAAAACTGAGGCCATTCTGATCACAACACAAAGACTTTCTCATTCACATCCTTTATCTCAAACAATAAATATCAGCAACACCAACATTAAATTCACACAATCAGTACGAAACCTAGGTGTTACTCTGGACAGTATTCTCACCTTGCACCAACATGTCATGAACATATGCAAGGCTGCATATCTTGAGCTGAGACGCATCAGCTCAATTCGTAAATATCTTTCAGTTGATGCCACTAAAACACTTGTGTGTTCATTAGTACTTTCAAGACTGGACTACTGTAACTCAATTCTGTCTGGTTCATCTCAATATCTGCTCCAGAAACTTCAAAAAATTCAAAATACAGATGCTCGGATCATACTTAGAGTACCCCGATCAGAGTACACCTCCCCGCTGCTCTGTACCCTACACTGGCCATCCATTCGATCCAGAATCAAACATAAATTTGTTCTTTGTGCTACGTTTCACTGTCGGACTCTAGTCCAACATACCATCCGACCTCACCCATGTGTACATACCAGCAAGATACTTACGCTCCTCTTCTGACAATCGT
Organism: Sinohyriopsis cumingii; assembly: GCA_028554795.2. Classification (NCBI taxonomy): domain Eukaryota; kingdom Metazoa; phylum Mollusca; class Bivalvia; order Unionida; family Unionidae; genus Sinohyriopsis; species Sinohyriopsis cumingii. The sequence continues at coordinate 115,841,487 of CM068838.1, read as the reverse complement.
ATACTCATTATTCCAAGTATGAAAACAAAGTCATATGGACAGCGTTCTTTTGCTTACCAGGGCCCAGCAACGTGGACTGAATTTCCCACTGATCGTAGACACAAAGACACAGTGATCCTATTCAAGAGTGCTCTCAAAACTTACCGATTTCGACTGCAAGAACAAACTTAAAAACCTAATAATGTTTCCTACCTTAAATATTCTCAAAATGTTTTTTAATGTTTTCTAATTTCATGGTGTTTTTTTTTTTGTAATCATATCATTATGTTTTTTTACCTTATAGGTGTTGTCTAATGTTGTAAAGCGCTTAGAGCTTCTAAAGATTAGACGCTATACAAAGTCCTCATTATTATTATTATTATTATTATTATTATTATTATTATTATTATTATTATTATTATTATCATTATTATTATTATTATTATTATTATTATTATTATTATTATGCAGACAAAGGCACTGAATTTCTCCATCAACATTTTCAAGCATGATATTTTTATAGACGACATTGGTAAATGTGTTACTGTCCTGTTTGCTCAGCACATTTAGTAAGTCGTGTATAAACAAAGGTATTATTACAAGCCATTTTTTATTTCTGAACATAGCCGCAGGCTAGAGTTAATCTCGTACGCAAGGTTACCATGACTAATGAGAAGATCCGGCATCTTGAATCGGCACAGGCATTAGATCAAGCGACTTCCCACATATGTGTTACAAATTTGTCCAAAGACAAGTGGAACTCGCGAGGAATGGTGTGTGTTTTAAATCTGTGCCCATGTGGACAGTCAGCGAGAAGGACATTGTCCGCTAAGTTTGATTGTATCGGGTCAAACCGACAGTCAATCGGAATTGAGACGGTGGGTGATTAAAATTTCGATTCGAATTATGACTTCTAACAGCAAGCGAAAATTTAGTCTCGCCTAGGAAGCTTGCTGTGCAATATAGGGTTACTCCGAGAGAGCCACTCGTAATTTGGCGGTTAAACTTAGAGAGGAGATTCTAAGGAAAGATAAAGCTTCGTAAAGGTCAGTAAGTTATTTACTCGATTTTTGCGGAATATTATGGCATTGTAATTCTATGTATGCGTAGTATTTATATTTAATTACTAGGATCGTTAAGTAGGTATAATTACCTTTGTAATGTTTAATTTACCTGGGTATTTGAGAAATTAGTTTGAGTATTATGTAGAGAATTATGTAGATTTTTAACTTGTGGTCAGAATTAATTTGTCATTAGCTAATAGGTTACTTCGTAGTAAACTAGTGCACTTATTCATGTGATGCGTTAGAATTTACACATGCTTGAATCGTGAATCTCGAAATAGTTGAAGTGTGTAAGATTAGTTACTATGGATGTATGGATATATCAGAACATGGTAATTTGAATATTTGTGTACTTTTTGTGAGTTGTAATGTAAAGAAATGCGTCTGATCGTTGTGATATTGTTTAGTATAATGGGATTAGGAATATGTACTGAGGTGACGCAATTTATTGATGTATGTATGAGAGGTAATTGATAACGTGCTTTTATTACGATGTTGTTTTACCTGACAAGAACGTATGGGTGTTTCGATGTGAATAATGCGTGACCGAAGTAATTTAATAGCCGTTATCTGATGATAGGCTGAGTGTAGTGTGAGATGAGTGGGCTAAGGAATGTATTGTACCGTCCTTGTGTTTTCACAAGAAGCTTTTGGGTGACAGAACGTCCGGTTCAGTGAAGCCCGAGTTTCCAAGAGGGGAGATTGAAGTAACACTAGTAGAGCAGTCGGAGTCCACAAGTCTAGTTGGTATAGAGCAAAGGAGGAGGAGGAGGAAAAGGAGTCGAGGAGGAGAAAATGGAAAAGAGGAGTATAGAGAAGTCAGGGAGTAGAAGGAATTTGGAGAACGTCGGGAGGAAGAGACGAATTCGAGGAATAGGAGAGAAGAATACACAGATGAATAGAATACAAAGCTATCATACACTACAAATCAAATAATGAAATAGGCTATCGCAGTGTCGAGCGGAAGAAGAGTACTTGGGAAATTTTAATCATTTGACTATTGAATTTCCATTTTTTATATATACAGTCATTTAACCGTGGACATTGCTGACTGGCATCTCGGAGCTCTAATCTATCTTTCACTAATTTAACTTTCAACGAAAATCGAGCCTGGGTGGGACTTCTATAATAATTTAAATATAATATTGGAAGCACCCCACCCCACCCCTACCACAGTGACGGCATAACAACCCGTTACGCCACAGTTACGTATCAGCATACTCTCAAATACAAAGACGTGTTACCATGAATGCTGAAAGTCTATTTTCTATCGTACCATTACAGTATAAAACGTGCTACAGAAGATGCTACTCTGTGAAACGAACTGACAGTGTTTGATCGATTGTGAGAGGAACAACTGAGCGGAAGTTTTCTTTCACAATAACCACAACAATAAATATTCTGATTCCAATAGATTACTTCTCACCCAAGACGATATCACAAAATCAATAGCAAGAAATGTTGAAACCACTCAGTTCATTGATTATATGGATCATATTCGTTGATGTGATGGTAATATTGAATGTTTTAACTTCTATAACGATGTCTTTTATACCCATTAGAAGCTTTGCATACTTGTTATAAATCTGAAATCTCTAAAAGCTATGAAATAAATAAAAATTTAATTTACTGATCATTAGGGCTATCTACTTTTCATAGCTTAAAATAGGAACGTTGAGGGAGCCAAGCCTTTGTACATGACGAGTAGAGGGGACTGCTCGCCATCACCACAGATTTAATCAGTGAAGTGCAGCTGACCAAGTCCTCCACATGGACAATGCGAGAAGATATAGCAAGGCAAGTGGCTAAAATGATGACTTTATTTCATGACTTCTACTCCAAAAACGTATGAGTGAAAGGGGTTTTTCAATTTGGTTTCCCAAGCCCTTTTTTGATCACAACTGTATACAATTGCAGATTTTACCTTTTCGACCTATCATCAAAACCATAACTATATTTGCAGCATAAACCTTAAAAATAAAAGCAATTACTAAAATATTGAAGGATAACCAATACCCAGTATTAATTTAATAATTTGGACTCAGTATGTTCACTCTGTACACTAAATTCTAAATTTTAATCAAATAAGTTAATTGTAACTAGACACAATTATTTAGAATTAAAACACATGACTAAATCATACGTAGTCTAGCGGGGCACATTAGCGTCAATGGAAATCCCAGTCAAAAAGGTCATTGGCACGGTTAACGTCTAGACTGTTGCTGACCACCTGGGCACGTTTAGCGTCAAGGGAAATTGAACATGGGAAATATTAGGTCTGTAGAGCGTCAAGGGAAAGTTGGTGTATGTATATATTAGAGGCAATGGAGTGGCCATGAAAATAACAATAGGTTTCTTCTTCCTTTTTTCTTCAAGTTTCTTCTTTTCCACAACCATCTTTTCCTCAACCATCTATTTTGTATTGTTATTGCCGTTGTCTTCTTCTTTTTCCATAGTTTTGCCTCCTCATGTTTTTCCTTCTCCTCGTCCTCTTTCTTCCTATTCTCGATCTCCTGTTCCTTTTCTATTTTTTTTATTTCATTCCATTATTCTTATTCTATCATCTTCATCTCCTTCTCCTCTGTTTCTTCTTTATTCATTTCCTGTGACATATCCTTTAATTTTCTTACATTATTGATTTCCATCTTAACTCGATGGGGACTGTAAGAATAACGATCGTCATCCAGTTTAACTAATATTTTTTCCATCATTTCCAAATTATTCAGAACGTCTTGCAGCTTCTTCATTTTACCAAGGTGGTTACTTGCCGTCTTGGTTTATTCAACGTTGAATGGCGCGAATGACAATAGCTCGATTTAATGTGTCAAGCACGGCATGAAGGAAAACATTCCTTACACTCACTTCAAATGTTATCTACTATCCACACAGAAGGGGGAAATAAACACTATGATATATTATCTACACACTCCAAATATACTATCCACACACGGGAATGAGAAAAAATAAACACTATCCACACAAACGTACGCGAAAGCATACAAACACAATATCTACTATCCAGACAAACGCATAAAACACATACGCTACTATCCACACAGAAGTGAAGGGGAAAACAAACCCAAAATATACTATCCACATACATGCATGCTAACGTACACACACACACACACACACACACACACACACACCAGGAAAGGAGTGAGTATTTATAATCGCACTACTCTACACTCATACCAATTGACAACTTGAATAGTCTCTTTTCTAGAGATTTGGTTAGCCCTGAGAAGGTATGTTTTTTATTTTAGCTCCAACCACTTACTACAGACAAAAACACACATACTCTATGAAAAGCTGCTTAAAGGCACACTTCTATTTTTTGACATAAAACAAAGAAACGAAGTGCTTCAGACGACCACAAATACACAAATTTTTGGCAATTGAACTAGTATGTATGTTCTCTAGAGTATTGGGGTAGCCCTGAAAAGGGCTGTTGTTTTGAAGGGAGTTATTGCAGTCTTTTATGGTCTAAGATTGCGTCCCCGTCTAGCGTCAGGCATTCCCACAGGATAGGATGTGCTTCTTCCGAAAGAGAAGGACAACTCTTTCTTGTCACACGGCAGGCAACGAAACCTCTGCCTGGCTCCTGCTGTTGTTGCTGTTCACTCTGCTGCTTCGGAAGTCTGCAATTCTCCGTTCACTCTTCTTTCTCCTTGATTTCTTCTCTGAAGAGCTCTTCTATTAGGTCTTCTGTCATTTTTAACATTCTGACATTCTCTATCTCTTCAGGCTTGGGTATCAGGCTTTGCCTGACACGATATAAATTCACGTAAGGTTCGTTCAGCTTGGCTGGTCTTGAACACATCTTCATAGAAGGATGAGTCAACAACAATGGTTGGTCAGACTTACTTACTTACTTTAGATTAAAGTGGTTTTCGCACAGCCGTGCATGTACCACTGTTTTATGCAAGCACAACAGGCTGTTTAATTACTCCTGCGGAAAGGAATTCAAGCCACTTCCCCCAGACTTGTATGTGCTCAAGGAGCACTGTTTGATTGAAGCTGTCAGGCAGTGGGACTAAGATTAGTCCCTAACTGTCTGAATGTAGGGCTTTGAAGAGAGCGGGAATAGACCCAACACACACTCAATGTTTCAGTCCGCATCTATTGAATTGCTAAGGTGTGTATGAGTGGGAATGGACCCCTCACGCACTCATATTTATGAAGGGAGCACAATGGGCGTGCACTGCACGCTGATAGATTTTGCTGTCCGGCCGTAGGAACAGACGAGAGGGCGGGAAGGTCAGGTCCAATATCACTGGTCGGCGCTTTCTAGATTCCATGGTATTTTTATTCTAAATATACCGTCTCACACAATTTGGAAAACATTCTGTGCTGTTTTTGTTTGAGAGTTAAGACGAAGAGAGGTACCTAGGGTGAAAGCTTTATTGAGATGATTGCCGCCTTATGCATCTGGTCCTGAAGGTCGTTGGATTTTTAGACCACCTTTACTGTTGGATTAAATTTGGGGTCATATTATTTGGTATTATTTATTTTGATTGCAGCCTTATGCTGCCGGTCTTGGTAGTCCTTTGTGTTTAGACCACCTTATAAGCGATAATTTATGGCCTACTATTCTAGTGATGAAACTGGAGTGCCACTTTGTGTGGCGGGGCCTGATGGTCTTGGGTGTTGAACCACCTTATATGATCTAGATTTCCGGTCTTATTCGATGTTTCTAGGTGTTCGAGTACCCTTAATAGTTTTATAGCTGTCACCTTTAGTTAGAGTGTTACTGAGTCCTCATATGTATTGAGTTATTAGTACGCTTTCTGTTGGTGGTTGTTAGAGAAGAATGGGTTGTTCGGAGTAAAGAAATGAACAGATAAGGCTTAAAAAAGTAATGAAAATACAAAAGAATTTGATTTTTAAATTTTCTTTTTAAAACGTTTAGTGAGTTAGGAAGAGCAGCCTATTACACACACACACAGGTGGTTGGTCCGTGCTATAGGCGATAACCACGTCTGAGGGTCTTGCCTGTCCTCGCCTCCCACCAGTGGGTTTACACTCTTCTCCCGCCACAAGTCCTTCGGTGTTTTTTCCCTCTTCTAGTTGCACATATTTACATAAGGTATTAGGTCTTGTTTATCCCTTATTATTTGCTGGTCTATATTTATGTTTGGTTCATTTTCCTAGCTTATGGATGGAGCTATTAATATGGTGTTATTATATTTTCATGCTAAGTCTATTTTGTTAAAACAGATATCTTTGCCGAATGTTCGGGTCGCTAAGACGTGTCAAAGACATCTGATCTTACTGTTCCTTAGATTTGGTTTGCAAGCCTGTCTCCTAGTTGTAAATAATTGGATAGTATTTATGAAACGGGTGATACATCCGGACACCCCAGGGTGCTGCAGTGGGTGATAGGTGCAGGCAAAACTGAAGGAAAAAAAAAAGAAAGAGTGAACTGAAGAAGTCTATGAGATTTTTAAAGTGCTGTGTTGTGAATGTAATTGTAAAGTTTGTACCAGATCAAACCAGACAGCATTCACTCACATACGTACATCATGGGCAAGAAAGGAATTTGAAGTTTTAATTGATATTGGAAAAAATGAATACACTTTTCGAGAGAGGCGAGTGGCCATGAAAAGGACCGTTTGGAAGCAATAAGTTTTAAATGCCTTAAGCCTTTGCCACGGCCAAGGCCTACGTACTGTGAGTGAATATTGTAACGCGTATTGGGATTGGTGAAAAAATTCAATCCGTTTCGATCCGCTCTTTCATATCGGTAAAAGCGGTTGACTTCATTCCCTTCGCCTGTTCTCGTCACAAGATGTGGACTAACGTTGAATCATCTACCATCGTATTGTCCATGCTGTTCCGTACAGATACACCCATGTATGTCAGACCATCATGGACAATCATCCAGATCACCGATGCGAACGTTTGCGAGTGTGCGTATCTTTCTTTGTAGATGTCTCTGTCTATGTCTATCCAGTTATATGTCCCGCCAAGCGTTCTAGCTGTTTTGCCCACTGTTTGGTCCGATTGAAGTCTTCCCCTTGCAACATTGTTACCAATGTCCAGTACCGTGATGTCACCTCACCTGTTCCATTCCTATTATCCCTATACTACACCCCAACTTTCCTTGACGCTCTACAGACCCAATGTTCCCCATGTTCAATTTCCCTTGACGCTAAACGTGCCCAGCGGGTCTGTAAAAGTCTTGAGGCTAATCGTGCCCACAACCTTTCTGTTTCGGATTTCCATTGACGCTAATGTGCCCCACTATACTACTCACATAACTGGCCTAAAGAGAAAGCCCAATTTAGATAAATGGGCAAACTTTATCTATGAGCGTATAACTGGCGTTTCAATTCATGATTCAGTTGCGCTTGGTTCTGCTGGACATGCCATTTTCTAACTTGGTCTCAAATTAATTAAATAATAAGGCGCTTAGCCCACATTAATTAAGTCGAAGGGCTAAAACGAATATAATCCAAGCTCATCATAAGTCGTGTCATTCATTGCCGTTACGTCAACAAAGAATGATTAGCCAGCACGTCAGAGTAGGGAAGCCGAGCGATGTATTTGTGCTTTTGGACAGAGTGGAATACGCCTTAGACCCAGCAAAATAATTTTACCCCAATATCAGGCACTATAAATGTAAGATGGTGTCCTTTCGAATTGCAAACGGACTAATAAGACAGGCGATACAGGAAGATACACAAACAGTTAAAAGGACGTGGACGGAAGACAAACAGATCAAGCAAGTGAAAGAGATGCAAATGAGCTTTGAACGCTGAGAGAAGGAACAGCAAAGAATGCAAAAAGTGGACAAAGAAGAAGTAGAAAGGAGGCAGCAGCAACATCAACAGCAGCTGCAGCAGGAACAGACGCCCCTGATTTCAAAAGTAGACAATTGGGAATTTGAAGCAGATGTACCTCATATTAGTCTTTGTGCTTCTATAATTCATTGGGGTAGATGACAACAATATATCGAAATGTACAGCTTGGAAATCCTGGCTTGAAAGGTGTAGTAACTAAGGGGAGTATGCATACAACTAGCAGTTCTCAAATGATAAACCTGTCGGATCGCTCAGATATAAGGAAACAGAGATAGTACTTCACTGTTACCAAAACATCTGTCTTTCATGCTTGTTGTTTTTGTATGTAATATGTTAAACCTGAGCTGAGCTGACACTCTTTGGTAATTGTCTGATACCTAATACTTGGTCCATATAAAGGCTCACTTCCTAAAGCATTAAGTGGCTCTGGAACTGAAGCTTCCTAGCAACCAGTTCAGAAAAGTCCTTGGAATTTAGATTCCATGCAAAGCATGTCTTCTCTAATAAATTCTAATGATCAAGACATTCACGACACTTATTGTTCGTCATCTATCTCGTATATCTTTCAAAGCGCGAGGCAAATATTTTGATCGGCGACAAGAAGCCTGCCTCGAGCTTGTCCTTGGAATCGTAGCTATGTTTCATAAAATAATATCCTTTCTTTTCGATCTTTGCTATGGACACAGCCACATGCCTCAATGCCCAGTTGATGCATCCTGTCAGAAGTTTCAATAGCTCAGACATTTTCAAACTTGGTGCAACATCAAATTCTGACTCTGCTTCCTGGATGTATGGCATGTGCTTTTCAAGAGCAATCTCATGGGAAGTTCTGTCTATATTCGTCAATGCTTACCTACACCTCTCTAACCTTTTGTATTATCTGGCTAGACATTTATGGCATTTTGCCTCAAGAGCTACAGTATTGCCTGTATTTATTTTATGTATAAGAGATAAATATTTTGATGTTTTTTGGCACATTCCCGTACATATTCATCAATTTGGAAAATTGATCCTATCCTCGGATCATCAAGAGTGGGATTTCAGGATAAGCATTTAGCCTACTTTGTTTGAATTCTGCAACTGGGACTTTGATGAACAACTTTGTACATTTGGTAAATGAGCTCTCTGAATCGGTTGCAGTCCTATTTCCTGAATATTTCAGCTCATCAGATTTTAATTTCATAATTTTCTAGCTATGAACCAGATCTAATGCATGCACCATAAACCTCACAATTCTTTCAAATATTTGGCATATCCATTTATTAATCTTTATCCAGTCAAAATTGTTGCCTGGATCGCTAAGCATTTCCAGCATATGAATTGATGACGCTTTGACGTTAGTCCGTCCGATCGTCTGGCACAAACACTCCGTTCGAGGTTGGTGTTTAAGTCATCTTCTCATACGCTATTGCATTTAAAGTGCCAGCAGTAAGAATTAAGTCACTGTGACCCTTATCTTATGTGGCTTCTCATTACTTATGTGTTAAACTCAACTTCTCTACGTGCGGGTTTGCGTTTAGCTCAGTTTTTCTGACACTACTGGTTGCAGAGTCAATTACTTTGGGATAAGAGCGCATCAAGAGAAGAGCTACACTCTTCAGTCAAAACTATGTGACTTTGATTAATATTGTTATTGACAGTGATCTTTATAAATGTTTTCTTTAGCTTTATTTCTCAGTTAATATTTCCTGCAGTAAAATAACTTGATACATATATGCGTCATGATGACTCATACACCATTATTGTCAAGTGTAGGTCATTGTAACTTACATTTTACGCTCAAGTGTCGTGCATTAACCTTAGTATTTAGCATAATTTCTCAGACACCTTTGCTTGCACATTCATGCAACTTGTTGTGAAGTTGATTCATCTAAAGATCTATATTTTGACTCACATCTAAGTCAGTACGTACTATATTTCATGGTCCAGTGAGTTGTGTTAGTCTGTTTAGAATAGTTTCGTAGTCACGTTCATTGAAGAGTGATGTGACATCATGAAAAGTATTACACCATTCAGAGAAAACAACATATTCAGGGCCGGATCAGGTCAAGTGTTGGGGGCGGTTTCCAACATTTCTAAAGGGCCCTTATACCTCGAAAGGACACCAAAGTAAAAGTCTATATGTATGTTTACTCAAAGTGCGCATAGTACCCAATAAACGTGCGCAAAAAGAACACGGTGGTCAAATTTCAAGTTAAAAGTGACTATACGTATGTGAGTGTACGTTTTGTTTTAAGGGGAGAGGGCTGAAACTCCTGACCCCTCCCCCATCCAGCCTTGATATTGTTTATTGTTCGTAAGCTGTGCCATAATGCCCCCAACCCCGATCCGGCTCTGATGGTATTTATTACACTGGACAACAAATTTTTACAAAAGTCATGTTACTGAAATAAAATTAGTCTATTCTTATCAATTTTTATGTGCTGAACACGAATATGACAGTCAAATTGCAAAATTGGCTCTAGTTTTTTTGTAATCTGCAAGAAATTAATGTTTACATAACGAAATGCATTCCAATAGTAAAAGGTCAACTGTAATAGCCTACCTATAAAAAATCAAGTCATTGACTACATCTTAGATTTCTTCGCCTGTCTCTTGTACAGCTGTTCGGGAGCATCTCTGAGGAGTGTCCAGCAGTAGTCAGCCAGCATTGTAGTGGACCATTTTCCCTGGTATCTTTGTTCCATTGTTGCGATATCTTGATGAAAACGTTCGCCGTGTTCATCACTAACAATACCACAGTTGCTAGGAAAGAAATCCGAATGGGAATGAAGGAAGTGAATCTTTAGAGACATATTGCAGCCAAGTTTCTTATACTTCATCAACATGTCTTCTACTAGTTCCTTATAGTTTTCTGCCCTAACATTTCCGAGGAAGTTTGTAGAAACTAGGCGAAAAGCATTCCATGCTTGTTTCGCGTCACCTTCCAGCAAGTTGTTGAACCGATCATCTTTGAAAAGCTCTCGAATCTGAGGACCCACAAAAACTCCCTCTTTAATCTTTGCTTCGCTGAGTCGAGGGAATTTTTCATGCAGGTATCGGAATGCTGGCAAAGTCCGGTCAATGGCTTTCACGAAGTTCTTCATCAAACCTAGTTTGATGTGAAGGGGTGGTAGCAAGATTTTCTGAGCCTCAACCAGAGCTGGGTGTTGGATATTCTTCTCTCCAATGGCTACATTCTGCCTGTGAGTCCATTCCTTCCTCATGTAGTGCATTTCCCTTGCTCGGCTATCCCACTCGCATAAGAAACACATGTATTTTGTATATCCTTGCTGCAGTCCCATTAAAAGGGCAACTACCTTCAAATCACCACAGAGGTGCCAGCTGTACTTGTTATACTCAATGGAATTCAGTAGCTGCCTTAAGTTATCGTATGTCTCTTTCATGTGGACAGCATACGCTACTGGAATAGATGGAAGAATGTTTCCATTGTGCAAAAGCACAGCCTTGAGACTCAGTTTCGAAGAGTCCACAAATAGTCTCCATTCTTGTGGGTCATGAGTGATTTTTAAAGCATTCATGAGGCCCTCAATATCGGAACAGAATATCAGATTACTTTCTTTTCTGAAGAAAGGCTCCAATTGCTGGTGGCGCTTTCGATATGCAGTAATTGTGACATCTTCTTCTAGAAGATTCCATTGTTGGAGTCTTGATCCTAGCAATTCTGCCTTGTTCTTTGATAAGTCCAAATCACGAATCAGGTCATTTAGTTCTTCCTGTGTTATTCTGTGTGGGGTTGATGATGCACCACAGTGAAAATCTGGATCACTGCATGCTGATGGACCAGGAGAAGAACAGGTCGACTCACCTTTGTCTTCGTCAGATGAATCAAGAGAATATTCTGCTGGAGGTTCTGGAATAGGAAGTCCCTCACCATGTGGAACTGGTCTCAATGCAGACGGAATGTTTGGGTAGACTATTCTCGACTTCTTTCGCTTCGTTATTCCGCCGGAAAGAGGAGGAACCAAGCAGAAGTAACAGTCATTTAGGTGGTTGCTTGGCTCTCTCCACACCATTGGGACTGCAAACGGCATTGATGACCTTTTGCAATTAAAACCACTATGAAAGCTGTGTTGTACATGTAGCACAGCATATATGCGGAGCCCAAGGCTTGTCTTGGTCACCAACCTTGCATCCGAAGTAAAGATGATATGCCTTCTTCACTTGAGAATTGATACTTTTCTTCTGGTTGGCAAATGTCACTTCCCCACAAATATAGCAAAAATTGTCCGCGGTATTAACACACTTTCGAGGCATTACTGTTCTTTATTGTACGTAAATGGATAAAATAATAAGTTTTATGTAACAGTAGCTTGAACTGTCTCGCACAACGTCTAAAATATTTTAAATGCTGAACCTATCTGATTGGGCTTTATATAGTACACTGCTTACGTCAGCTTCAGCAGCCGCCTGGCATTAGTATAATAGGCCTACACATGTATAGTACACTGCTGACATCAACTTACTTCAGCAGCCGCATGGCATTAGTATTGCATTGCATCAGAAAATGATGCAATCAACTGTGGATGATGTGAGCATGATGGTATTATGCAATGTTACATCATTATTCCAGATGTTGCTGCAGTCCTACTGGAGAAATTTACACAGTGAAACATAGAAAATGAGGTATATGAATATCTTCAAAACGAGAGCCAATACAAATTTTTCATGGTTATATTCGTGTTCGGCACACCAAAATACTACAGATTAGGGCCTTTTCAAGTCAGTAATGATTTCACTGTTGACCAGTGTTATTCCTAGGTTGTGTCGGAATGATTATTTTAAACATGAGTTGAATTTGTAGTAACATATACAATTCAGACTGATTTAGGTAGAATTATTTAAATTATTTGCATGGCTTCGTACAATATAATTATTGTGGATACGTCAGATCCCACATTGTTTATCTTTACAACCATCTACAAACACGTAGCAGAGAACTACTGTTCTGGTAGCAGATATACGCCAACAAAACTTCCCGCCTTTGCCATATCGGTTTGGTTAGATCGAACGAGCCAGTATCTGGAAATAACTTACTGAATCCAGGTATCGTCATATCACTGATCTATTTTAATGCTAAATAGGGATACAACCCATTCAGTAAGAAGAGGTATTACAATGTTGCAATGCTCAATAGTCACAGTTTTTGCTCAGACGGTTCAATATCAAATACTGTTCTTTGTTCGTGATACTAATCAAACTGTCAAGATATATCATAACCAGAAATATTTTGGTGTTTTGGTAACCTTGATCCAAGCAAGATCAGATCCACGGAGGAGAGCTAGGGTGTGGAGTACGGCGGATAAGGCGCCCCTACCCCAGGGACATCATTTCAAATTTTTCAGTGGAAGGGGGCAAAACGTGATTCGGGACGGAGGGAAAAACTTGATGGGCTTGTTAATTTTCGTATAGAGGCTACAGCAATTTTACAGCACATGCAAATTTTTTTGGGGATCCCCCATGACGTTCCTGTCCTACCCCCCCCCCCCCATAGTACACAAACAAGAGCGAAACAGACGGAAAGTTTCGTAGAGTAAATTTTCGTTACAGTTTGACGGAAACACTTCAAAATTCATTGGCTCTTTGTGGGTTTCTATCACAGGGACCCCCACCAGAGTTGATCCATTGAGACACCATATTTGCTTGTTTCCCTCACACACTCCTTCCCCTCCCCTCCACTCGTCAGGTATATTTCATGATATATCTCGATCAGTCACTTGAAGTTTAACATGAATCCTTTTATTTACGTTACAACTGAAATTATCAACGAACCTGAACAATAATTAAAGGTGAACCAAATGTGTGGTCACTCCGCCAAAACACGCTCCAGTATGTATTTGTACTCAATTACCTCACTAACCTCTTAAAACGTCCGCCAGATTAACAAACAAAGGCTGTGTTTAAAAACTCATAACAAAAAACTGCCATTGTTGTAATACTTTTTATCGAGAGTAAACAAATTTATACAGATTATTGCAAGTCATCCACTCTCTTAAGAAATTCAATTCATTTCAGCATGAAGACAAATAAAAATTCAGTTCTCGAGTGAACTCAGCCATGAGCTTCATGATAGCCATGTGCACGTCTTTAATGTTAGGAAACAACAGAGGCATATTTTGGTCTGTCTGAGTAATTAATTTCTGGAGATATAAAATCTTCCTGTTCAGTTCGGTAGAATTGAAATCAAGCTTCGTCTTACGGGTGAGTCTCGCTTAATTGTCCAATTATTCTGGATTTGTTGAAATGCAGAGCTCTGGATAAGCCTTTGTTTTCTTACGGTGAGTCTTTTATCGGGTTAGCGGTCCTGCACACACACACACACACAAACACACACACACTCTCTCTCTCTGTTAGGAAGAAATTGATAGCACATGCATTGGCCTAAACTTGAATGAACGGTAGCCGCTCAATCGTTAATATATCACGATAGTATGCATTCCCAAAGGAGTTACCAACTGCAGATAGATTTGGGAATAAAAGGTTCTACAGCGTGACAAATTAGTCATGTAAACGATGGTCAAGTGATACGAGTGCATATCACATGACCTCTCTGTGTTGTATATACATACTCTCGCCTGCATCTCGGGTTAGATAAAAACTAACGCAAGTGACACGTTCTAGTATCGCCGTGAGGCAGTGAGAGAGACGATTTGAGATGGACTTTCAACCACTTAGAATTTACCAGCATTTACCAATAACATGCTCAAAGTGTGAACGATGATGCTGATCCAAATCGAGGGAAACGGTCATTTTGGAGAGTTGCAGATTTGGCAAACGCCTTTTTAATCATTTTTTTGTATACATACATACTGGCCCGTAAATGAATAGTGCAAAACCCTTACGACCGGGGCCGGCGCTACCATATAAGCAAACTAGGCAGCCGCCTAGGGTGCTGATTTCAGCGAGCGAGTTTTAAAAAAAATTATTGTTTATAAATTTTGAAATTGATATTTTCCGGGGGGGGGGGAGGGGCGCCAGATTCTAACCTTGCCTAGGGCGCCAGATAGTCTGGCCGGGTCTGGCGCCGGCCCTGCTTACGACAATCTTGTTTCACAAACCAGTTAAACACCCCAAAATCTAGATGACAAATCCGATTCATAAAAGGAAACACAACGCAAAACTCGCGAATACGTGATTGATGTAAGGAAACAAATTGCAAAACTATCTAACACGTGAGTCATATAAAGAGAAACGATGCAGTAGTAGACAAACGTGATAAAAAGTATGAAATTATCAGGCATATTTACGGGCAATAACTTAATAATTTATAGGCATGTTATTATGATAAAAAGTATGAAATTATCAGGCATATTTACGGGCAATAACTTAATAATTTATAGGCATGTTATTGAATGTGAAACAGAAAGTGTTATATATACAGCCGCAGTTATGTAGGCTACTGGTAACGAACTGCACGTACTAGATCTTAGTATTTCTAAGAAAAGAGTTACAGCTAATACAAGTAATATATCATGCTGTTTCTAAATATTGAGTTAAAACTGGGAGTGCAGGATATGTACTAAATAGGGAGTTATAACTGAGACTACAGTATATGCACGTACTAAATCTATGTCTAAATAGCGGGTCAAAACTGCGAGTTCAGTAGATGCACGTACTAGATCTTACAATTTCTAAATACCGAGTTCAAACTGACAGTACAATATATGCACGTACTAGATCAGGGGTCTTAAATTCAATTACCCTGAGGGCCGCATGAGGGCATTTTATAGGGCCCAAAGGCCGCACTGCCTTTTTTTATATCTCTTATGACACTTTGTGACACCAATCATTTTGCGGGCAACATGATATGATTTGGTGGACCACGTGTTTGAAACCCCAGTACTAGACCTTACTATTTCTAAGCAGGGAGTTAAAACTGAGAGTACAGTATATGCACGTACTAGAGCTTACTGTTTCTAAGCAGGGAGTTAAAAATCAGAGTACAATATTGATAGGTTACTGTATTTGTATGGGCAAATATTAACTAGTTTTTCGGATGGATATACTGCACGACATTGGGAGTGCAGTATATCCATCCGACAATTGCAGCAACCTTTTTATTATATATTCATTGTCTTATTCTACCTAAGGCTTAATTATATAAACAAAAATACACTACAAGAAACAAAGTAACTGAAATTATGTTGTATTCAAAACTAAATACACAAGTGCAGATTCTGTAGTACACAACAACAACATTATTAATGCGCACATGACTCCGCCCAGATAAATTTGAAAATAGTTGCGCGCTAGACATCACTTCTGTAAGAAAATGGCGTTTTAGTCTACTTAAAACTGAAATTTAGTCATATTGCGAAAGAATGCGCATTACATCAACTTTTCCATTTAATCTGGAATGAATAGATTTGTTTATTTTTGTCGATTCTGCTAAATTTCGTGATAATGACAGGAATTATCCGTGTAAATTTTACATGAAGTACATTTAATTTCAGCAGCGAGGGAGCTGCATGTTGACATCTGCAAGTGTGTTTCTGTTCTGTCATTGAATGTTTGTAATCATAATGTGGGGAAAAAATGAAGCCTGTAATTATCAAAAAGAAGCTAGGGAATTTAATGTTTATTTCATTTTGAGTGCAGTTAGGAGGATGTAATTGCACTTGGAATAACTCGAAATTACAGTACAATTTCAAAATGTTTAATCAAGCTTTAGAACCCATGACTTGGTTCATGTAATTCGGATTTGCAGAATTAAGAAAGGAAATTCAGGATGTACAACTGTAAGTATATTTTTCTCCATTCTTATTACCATCGAAAGAAGACATGTTTATTCCTTGTCACTTGCATATTTTTTGTAGGGACCCATCAATTGTATGACCTGTCTGGCGTCTATCGCCAGCCAAAATCCGAAACATTGAATCGAAAATGTTAACGCGGAATATTGCAAAGCAGCTGGTATGTGGCAGTCTAAGAAACATCTGCTTTAGTTCATTCAAAAACAAATTTAATCAACCAAACCGTAAAGTGTCTATTCTATGAGTGTTCATGATTTGCTTACAAAATAGTTCCTAATACACTATTTGGCACAGGTGCCGTGCACGTGTGTGCAATATGAAGGTGTGCAATATCGAAAACTATTTCACGATTCTGACAATGTAAAGTTAACGGAAACAAAAATGAGCATATAATAAATGCATGTACTAGATCATACTGTTTCTAAGCAGGTAGTTACGGCATATACACGTACTAGATCTTACTATTACTAAATAGGGAGTTAAAACTGATACAGTAGTATAGCATGTGCAAAATATTGTGGATTTTATGTGTACGCTAGTTACTCCTGTAAGCTTAACAACTGTGGGGGATGTTTACAAATGAGACGTTTTAAAAGGTCTTGTGGACCATTCTGAGTTCTTTATGAGCGTACCTAAACTCCACTATATTTCGTTATTCAATTTTACCTCCTAATGTTCACCTCCCCGGATAGCTACGCCAAGCATGTTTACCGCCTGACCTACTCCTTGTAATTAGTGTGTAACACACACAATACCTATTATGACTGGAAATGATAATAGGACTAAGGTCATTATGTTGATAACTAACGTTAGACAATTATCAGCATTAACATACAAATAAAAAGTAAACAGAATAACCGGGAACAAACATTTACAAATAAAACATGCAATGTATAACATGCACCAGGCATGATTTCACGTAACTTCATTGTTAGAGACAGTTTGTGTACTTAATTGGCGATATTGTCAAGAGACGACGAAAGTCGAGGCCTTTTTGTCAGCTCTTATGAGCCAATTGTACGATAAAGAAGAACAAGAATATGAAAGCAGAATTAGCACCCTGTATGCATACATTTTGTTTTCCTTCTTTGCTTAGATTGTTCATTGCAGAGAATAACTTTTCAGCAACCCTGGTTGACTGTTTTAGTTTTCAATCTAAGTTTAAAGGAAGAAATGCATTTGTTTAATTAAAATAAATCAGAAAATGGAAACACAAATAAATACTGTGAATAATGTTTGTTCTCTTTGTTTATCATCCAGTAGATCAAAACTGCTGACTATAATGTTTGCAGACACCACAGAGTGATAATAGTTTACACATGGGATATGCACACATTAATAAAGTGAGGCTGGAAATCTGAAAACATTCATACAATTTTTTCCCCAGTCATATTCTTCATCCATGATTGTTTCGTCAGCTATAAGATGAAGCATCCGCGTTTGTTTAAATTTTTTGGAATACTTGTCAACTTTTCTCCGTATTCACCCAAAGTAGGAAAAATATATATAACTTATATGGCACGTTCAGTGTGTTTTTAAGTGAATGCATGTCATGTAAATTAAAAGAAATAAAGGTCAACGAATGAAGAGGTGTGAAATAAATACATTTGTTCAATGAAGTCACACGAGGAATAGTTCTGTACGATTCTATCATTCCGAATGTTAGGGGTTCGAACAGCTTCATTTTTCGTGACAGAGTTAAACATTCAAACCATTAAGAACTTTTGTCGAACGACGAAGACGAATTAAAAATGAACGATTGTGTGAACGTTCTCTCTCTTTCTCTCTCATTATTACAGCGATTTTATTTAGCCACATTATTTTCTCTTGTTATCTCAACGGAAGGCTGAATACAAATATATTTTGTTCCTGAAGTTATGATAACATTGTAACTAAATACAAAAAATCAAGAACACTGATAGCTCATTTGGTTGCACGTAAGACTCGTAATTCAAAGGATGCGGGTACGATACCCACCATGGTCAGTCGCCTCTGTATTTCTGAGGGAAAGAAACGAAGGCCTCGTTTCCTCGACATGATATGACCAAAAATGTGTTTAAAGCCCCAATGCCACCGTTTATCGTAAATTTCACCATTCTTCCAATCTAACTGATGCTTGTAAGGAAGGAAATGATCTGTTAAAAAAGCTATCCGACATAAACCGTCCAGTGAAATAATAAAGCTATTAGGTTTAAACTACGTTCAAATATTTAGTTTAGAATAACGAGGTGCCTTCCTTTAATTCGGTCAACGAAGTCGCTCATAATTCCGTTCTTTTTCTGTAGTGATGTGATGCATTCGAAAAATTCCGTTAGTTACTAATCTAATAACAACAGTAACATTCGGACGTGGCGGATAACATTATTAGTGGGAATGAAGAAGAGAAGCAAGCCCGCTTTAAAAAAAAAAGCGGATCTGAGAGGAAAAAGGCGTGTATTAGATAAAAATAAGATCTGGAAAAAAGCGTGCATTAGATAAAAATAAGACCTGGCGAATATTTTTAATCAGCTGGTACGCTGGAATACTTTAAAGAGCGAAACTGGGCAGAAGATGACCCGACATAGTGTGGTATTGATTTCTTAGTTTACAAGGATAACATCATCAAATCTTGTGTTCCAGCTTTCGACTGAAATCGGTTGGCCCACGGATGTCGCCAATCAACATCTGGTTAATTCGTTTTTTAGTTCGAGAGAGAAATTGCATGGCTCTTAACGTGATGAACGTCGATATTATCAGGTTTTGATGGAACCCAACAATGTTAAGGCCAATATCTTTCAAGATTCAGTATTATTCAGATGATGTGGCATTTACGACATTTTGCACATAACGAGAATATTGGGGCTTTAAGGTACGCTTAAAACCAACCATATGTGTAACTAAATACAATCCTCGATTTGTAGACAGTTTTAGGCAACTAACGACGACGATTTCACACGATGTTGTATCAGGTAGCACGCATGTACGTGTGCTCATAAGATAAAACAAAATTATAATTAAATTTTGCAAGTTGCACAGCTGTTAAAACAAAGGTTTGTTTGATTTGGTTGTGTGTGGTCTAACATAAATTTTGAATTAAAGAGAGACTAAACGTGACGGTCAGTATAGTTGGTGGAGGGAGAACAAGAGAAGACCCAGGGAAGAACAAATGACCAACGGGAAGGTACTGGCAAGCTTTCTCACATGCCCACGTTGTTCGAGCCGAGCCTCTAACCCACGCGGACAGAAGGGAGATTTGTGCGATCCGAAAAGACAAGCGTCTGAGACCATTCGGCCCCCGGAGACCCTTGTTAAAATCAAAAAGATATGCACGCAATGAATTATGACTGCAGTTTATACACAGGTACATCAAATTTACATGTAAAGTTATAACACAGGTCGTAGACAATTTACCTTCATACATACAAGTCAATGTCAATAAGCAATTATTTGAAGACAAAACACTACCTAATAATTAAATATTTGTGGACATCAGGGGCTTCAGCAGAATTTGTTTCGGGAGGTGGGGGCGAACATGTAGTGGTCAACTTTTAAGTTTTATGGATGTAGGCCAAAATATGTTTAGACGCGAAATCCGTGAGTGGGACAAGTGCACCCCCCCACCCTTGCCCCTATGTGCGTGTGCCCATGGTGGAGGTCGTTAAACTTCGTGATTGAGACAGCAATAATAAACAGTCCTTTACATCAAGTCAGTTGCCGTACCACAAGCTGACCATGTCTGAAACTCTCTGCGAAATTAATTTGCATTAAAATGTCGCATAGAGAGAGAGAGAGAGAGAGAGAGAGAGAGAGAGAGAGAGAGAGAGAGAGAGATTTGTTTCTTAGCCTATTCTTATTCTTTTTTATTCGCTAACTAGAAATATTTCATTGTTTGAAATTAACACAAATGACCCGCATCAGAGAGCTATCTGGTTTCTCGGTCAAGGTGCAATTGCATGTTAAGTGTCCACACACCTTTTAGATGTTAAGAGTTTTTTCTTCAGTGCTTCATTTGTTATGCGCGAAATCTTCCATTTTGTTAAAAATCATAGGCGTTCACCTCTTCAGAAAATTATAGCCAAACGGCTCCCCAGTGGTGTAGGTATACAACACCTCTTTCCCACCCCTCACAGATAACTTCACCATGGAATTAGCACCCTTTTCATTTAAAAAACTGCTTTGAATTTCTTCAAAAGAATATGATAAGTAAACGGTGGCAATGATAGATCGGCTGGCTCGGACCTTCAGATTTCTATCATTTTCGTTACATTCTGCCAGTTTCTTTGAACAAAGTAGATAAAAACAAGAGCGGGAACACTGAAAGTCAGAGAAATCAACCTGTAGTGGCAGAGGCGATTCGCGAGACGCGCGAGCGCCACCTGAGGAGAAGTTTGAATTAAATCGTGAAATGCAATACCAGTCAACAAGAAATGGAAAAAGTCCTTTATTCTGGTTTTTAACATTTGTTTTACTTGTTGCAAAACATTTTTCTTGGTTGAAAACTTCAGGTGACACATTTTCTGAGCAAAGGATATAAATATTCTAAGAAAGTAGGAAAGAAATATGGCACAAACCGGACATGTTTAACTGCATGAATCCATGAATAGCTGGATGCGTGCAATATATACTTATTCGGGTACAGTGTTAATAAGCAGAGCTTTATTGGCGTTTATGTGCTTGTATGAGGCCAAATTTTATCTCCTCTGAGGAACCAGTTTGGTTTGGTTTGGTGGGTTTAACGCCATTTTTCAGCACATATCATAGTGGTTTAACGTATTGTTTGCCCAAAGAAGTTTTTCTATCAGTATTTTATTATTCAGCTAGAATTCATCAACTAGAGTGAAAAAACGAAGATATAACAAAAGAATTGAAAGGAAAATTATTGCCTTAAGAAAACACGACAAGTACAGAGCGAGCTCGGAACAACAAATACAAATCAGATACCATACAATGACCTGCTGGGAGGTGGATGTGTGGTGGGAGCTAAACGGTTGAAATATATAACAGTTTGTCGAGAAATACATTTGTGCAAAAAAGAAAAGAAAATCAGGAACTATACAAATTCGACCCAATAAACTAGATGGACGATAACTTTAAGTTGAATACATTTAAATAAACGACAGCAACCAATAATGTTTCACCGTACATGTTGCGCCATATTGCTGTAATACAGAGGCTTTGGTTCCGCTCGAAAGTTTTTGACTTTGCATGAGGTGCGAATTTTAAAGAACAATTATTTGTCAGGTCCCACTCATGATTATTTTGCTTATTAAAAATTAATATGTATATCTTTGGTATGGGTAAAATAAATTATAATTTCTTTTATTTTGTTTTTATGATTGATGGGTGTAATTTGGGTGATACCGTTTACAGCGTGGCCTAAATTCAAATGTGTATCTCTCCAAAGTCTGCTAGCTCCGCTTGGTCATTTTCTCTTCATGGAG
This sequence comes from Sinohyriopsis cumingii, assembly GCA_028554795.2. Taxonomy (NCBI): domain Eukaryota; kingdom Metazoa; phylum Mollusca; class Bivalvia; order Unionida; family Unionidae; genus Sinohyriopsis; species Sinohyriopsis cumingii. The sequence goes on along the minus strand of CM068838.1, from coordinate 115,819,465 downwards.
TTTGGAACTATTTGGGAAGAAAAATAGCCTATAACATTTTTTCTGTCAAAAATATACTTTCTGAAGTTAATATTGTTTAATCTGGAAAAATTCATTTTCCCTATTTTAATAAATGCTAAAGTAAGTGTACTTTGAACTATTTTCAAAATCATTTCCCGAGAACAAGGTGGTTGCCATTTCGAACAGCTGCCTTCTTTAGGCAGTGCGTTATTTTCCTAGTACCACATATTAAGAATCTTTAGTCAAAATACATGACAGTGGCATGGAGGTAACCCAACCTTCTTTCCACTGTTATTGTTGCAAACACTGTCACTTTATACATGTCTCTCGTTCATACTTAGGGGCCCCGAGTGTCCGAGTGGTCTAAAGTGCTCTCCGTTATGGATCACTACAATCTCACCTCTGTCTGCGTGGGTTCGAATCTCGGATTCGGCTAATGTGGGTATGTGAGAAAGCTTGCCAGTAGCTTCTCGTGGGTCATTGGTTCTTTCTGGGGTTTTGCTGGGTTATTCCTCCACCATTAATACTGGCCGCCATGTATAGCCTATCGTGTGTTGAAAAATGGCGTTAAACCCTACAACAACAACAACTTTCATAATTACGTAAAGACTGTAGAGCGGAACCTTCACACGCTTAACTGCGTTCTTTCTAATATATTAGCGCGAAAGACATCTCGTATTGTTGCTGTTGTTGTTGTTTTGGGGTTTAACGCCGGGAAGAACCACCGACCCACGAGAAGCTACTTAAATTTGTTTCATTTAATATCATCAGATTAATGATATTAAATGAAACAAAGGCTTGCAAATCTGATAAATCAGATTTATGTCCAATGTTATATTTGTCCAAGGGGCCCCGAATGACCGAGTGGTCTAAAGCGCTCACCGTTCCGGATCACTGCCATCTCACCACTGCGTGGGTTCGAGTCCAAGGCTCGGCTAGCGTGGGTACGTGGGAAAGCTGCCAGTAGCTTCTCGTGGGTCAATGGTTCTTCCCTGGGTTTTCCAGGGTTCTTCCTCCACCAGTTATACTAGCCGCCTTGTATAGCCTATCTTGTGCTGAAAAATGGCGTTAAAACCCTAGAAAAACAGCAACAACAACAATTTGTCCAATAAGACAACTTGCAACTTTACTTGACATGTTTATAAAAATATGCCCATTTAGCCAAGAGTTTTCTTATTAAAGGCTCAGCGGAGTATAATCCATTATCGCTCGACAAATGAGTTTCGCTTGAAGTTGATTATAAGTGCGAAGAATAACGAACTACTTGAAAGGACACATCACACGAATGGAGAAAGCGTGATTATGTAAAAAAAGAAAAGGTATATATATATATATATATATATATATATATATATATATATATATATATATATATATAAACAGGGAAATTTCTGCTATTTGTAGCCCTTTCCGTGTCTTGTATTAAATACCGTGATTTATATTGTCAACGCTCTTGCGTAAAATAACATTTTTAAAGCTGCACATTCACACCCATGAATAGAAGATGTATGAAAGAGTTATTGAGAATGGATGGATGGATGGATCTAGGGATAGATGGGTGGATGGATGGATAGGCTTATACTTTAGTGAATCACGGTAGAAATTAAAGTGTTTTTATTATCGTAAAATTATAATTTCATAAATGACATATCGATGTTCAAGGGACAGACCGGGCCCTAGTATGTGTGGGGCCCAAGACAGCAAGCGATGAGCGCGGGACCCAAAGCAAAAACAGTGCATGGCTTGAAAGCGTGTGGCCAATGGAGGTTGCCTCGTTCGCCTTGCCCTATGGCCGGGCCTGTCAAGGGATGATGTGCATAGAAAATGACATCAACAACGTTTTCTTCAATTTTAGTACGGCTAATATTGAATTATTGATACAGAAAAAAAATGTTGCATGCATCTTAATAAAATTTTATTCATTTATATATTAACGACAAACATTTATCTGGAACAGTTATCTCCTTATCCATTACTGTCTCGAATATTCAGTGTCTTCACTGTCAATTTGCAAATTCTAGCATTTGATCCGCTGGTCTTTCAAAAACCCAAGCCAAGTGAAAGGTTGGTTGACGTTGCTTCGTACAGAATAGGAGCAACTAATCCTCTCTCTCTCTCTTCTTCTCTGTCTGTCTGTCTCAAATCATTTTCTTTATACAGACGCGGCATAAATAATAAATCATGTATATTTATGTACCTATTTATTTATCGTCTGCATGTTTGTCACATTTCTTAACCTGCTTGCCAACCTGCCACATAATCTGTATAGTAAATACTAACTGATGTGGGTTGATAGACAAGTTTTGAATGAAAATACGAGTTACGCTTCATGTCAACATCAATACCCAGTGGACCACTTCAATGTTCAATGCGCCTCATTAGGAATCACAGTTAACCTTTCACACCGAAGGCCATCTCTGATAAATACATGGTTATTTATAAGAAACAAGAAACAATTTTCTACCCCAGAGAAACTATGCTATCTTCAGTTAAGACATTTGGTGACAGAAGTGGGATATGACCAACACATTCTGTCTGAAAGCCGTGTGTCTGATGACACATTGAGTGAAGTGGTGATTATCTTTCTAGATATTGTCCCTTCAGTAACTATTAATAATCTTCCTAAATCCACCTTCTTACGGTAAACGCTGGTTACAAGAAAGTATAATTGAGAGACATTATTCGGAGATATCATGGTCCTATGCTTTACCATGGCTTGATCATTGGAGCAGCACAATCAGATCGGTTCTCACTGACTGAAGGTTGAAAAGTCCAAATGAAACTCGATAACTCAACCGTCTTTGTTAAGATCTCCCGGTGATAGTGATGACTAATGTATATTAGCTACAAACATATATTTCCTCATTAGTGAGGCACTGAATACAAACTGTGGTAGTTATTAGGTTTCAAAGCGGTTGTGTAATTTTTTACCATTGGATTAAATGATTACGTTTTGTTATTTTGTTGATGTGTAAATTTAACCTATTGAATCACAAAACAAGTAAAGCCAGAACGATGTTATGCTGACCTTGTGAACGATTAGGTAACAGTTTACACTTTGATAAATATAAAACCATGATAAATTAATCCTTATAATTTAAATTTTCATCCTTGTTGCAATCAAATGAGAGGATTTCATCTACAAAAGATTCGATTTAAGGCAGCTCGTAGTTTTCATTCATTAGTTAATCCGCTAAAGCAGAATGCATATCATAGAGTTGCCTGCTCATAGTTTACGGATCATAACAGTTATCTAAGGAACTTTTGTTCTTCGGTATGATTCTTTTATTTTAACCAGGTTATTGCTTTTTTTTTCTTCAAACTTAATATGCCTATGACATGTACTGTTTAGTATTCGTAGTTCCTGTTTTCTAACCATTTCGATTTTTCAGAACCATAACAGTGTAAATTGTTACACGTAATACGACACTGATATTTAATTAGAGCTGGTGGGACAAATGTCGACGAGAATGCAATAATTTATGAGTGTAGAATGGCTTATAAAGTCTGCTTGGGGCTTTGTTTGGCTAAAGAGGTGAGTGTTAGGAGTGCAGGAAAGACTGCGATTATGTCATTTTAAATTGTAATGGCGATTTTAATCAAATGGTTGCAAATTTTGATTGAAAATTACGTGGGGTGGAGGGAGAGGCTTGCTATTGTTATTATGAAAGTGTAAGGCATATGTAGAAGTAAAGCTTCATACAAAATGACCTGGAAGTTGGGAATCGAAAGTAGCCCCCAGAGTTTACTGGCGTGTACAAATTCTAGATCACTATCATATTACCATTTATATCGAACCACATTGCAAAAAATGCAGTAAATTTATGACAGTAGGATGTATTGTTTCTTAATATAATCCGCTGAGGTTCATTACTTAAGGCATTGCACTTGTGACTAAGAGATTCTGAGTTTATCACCTACATTGATTCAGCCGGAATCGACTATTTTGGATTATTTTGCTATGTCAGGTGTCTGATTGTCTCACTAAATAGCTCCCCCACCCCACCCCCAAAAAATTGCCATATGAAAGATGACCGATTCTCTCCCCCGCCTATTGTAGACTAAAAACCTGCTGCCCTTCCCCAAATGTAATACCATTATGAAGTTGATATTAGCTGGGTGCACGGAATTACAGGAATGTATTCCTTTCGTGTGTGTCAGAGATAATAATATGGCTTGAAGTTTTACATAATTTAAAATGAAGTCTATTTACAGGTATGTTGTGTACTCTGTTAATAGGACACCTGGAAATATATTAGCTCACGAGTCACTACACTACACAATCAGCATGATGTAATTTGTCTTGTGCTGTGCACGTATGTAGTGTAAGTTCATTGTGTGAGTGTAAGGCAATAGCAATAAATAACCTAACACCATATCTCCTTCCCTCCCTCCCTCTCTGTCTCTTTCTGAATTGCAGGCAGAACTTAGCCATTCTCACAAAGAAAAAAGAATTTAAAATTCTTCGGGGAGAGAGAGAGAGAGAGAAGGGATGTAGAGACTATGTTCACCCATTGCGACATAGAAATCTAGCTGTTTTGCTACCCTTACACCTATTAACTCAGTCTGTTTGTCTCGGTCCCTTCGTGTCATTCATGGTGTCCAAACCGCTGTTGTCTTCGGCCGTGTCTGACGGAGTTGTTATAAAATCAAACAACAACAACAACAACGAAGACATCATATAGATAACAAAACTAAATTCACTTATAAAGCAACTTAAGGTCTCCCAATAACACATCATACTAAACATTTTAAGAGAGATAGACACACGCACACGAAGTTGCGCTGTTTGGTATTATGCTAGAAACTACACACATCATGGCGAATTGTATCCTATCTGTAACTTAGGAAATTGTCAGGTCAGCGTCATTAAAAGTAGCTAAACGGATCTAATTAGTTGTAAATAATTCGTGTGAAACGAATTATGTCATTTTAGGTAAATTTAATGAAGCTGACCTGAAAATTTACAGAGCTACATATATGAATAAATTCGCAATGTTGCGTGGAACAAACTATAACAGAAAACACTGTTCCAGACATATGCAATACACATCACTGGCAACAAAAATCCAAACTCTCAAGAGAATCCGCAAAGCCGGCAACAACCAGAAATGTATTGTCAGACCTGCGTTTTCCAATTCTTTGTCAACCTTCCTCCCCCCACCCCCCACCCCAACTAGCCCCAGCTGAATCAGTGTAAGTATGGAAAATTACTGCACCTACCAATCACAGTGGTTTGTACATCAGTCGACACACTATTCCACAAGATTTTAATGTAGCATATCATTGTAACAGTAATAGCAACACTTGCCATATTTAGAGAACAGAAAATAAACATTTCCAACAATACCATCAATTAGAAATCTCCTCACAGTCATTACATACTTTGCTAAAGATGTGTACTTTATCGTACCATTGCCTATCATAAGACATTTTCAAAATTAGAACTGATGAATGCTGAAAGTGACTGATAAAACATATATTAATTATTGTTATTTTCATATGATATCAGTCTATTAAATGTGATAATAAAAAACTATTAGCAAATGATTTTATGTTTCTATTTTCTCATGCGTATAACGTGTGTACTTAGTGACGACAATTCACCCCATTGCTCTCATTAACATGTTCGTCTTACTCCGCAGTACATGTATTTGGAAAAAGCAAATGCACGTGGCTCAAGGCGCCCATGTGTAATACTTACAACTTTTTTCTCGATTTTTCTTTCTTTTCTAAGAGCCCCATATATAGCCCTATTCTGCTTAAATAATTATTCAAATTTTCATAAAAGAGTGCATAGGATTTGTGTACTTAGAATCGACTGGGCAGCCGATTGCCCCTCATTAACAGATTCGTATTAATGCGCGTTTACAAAAATAAAAGCACGTTGCTCGAGAAGCTCATGATTCAATACTTTCAAAACTAACAATTATAGCTTTTCTTGGGTTTTTGGGGTTACTGTTCTAAAAGCACCAGTTATAGTTAGATACTTATTCAGATTTTCATAAAAGATTACAAAACCTTATCACCTTTATACCGAGTGACATGCAATAAATAGTACATGATGAATACCGTCTTTCGAATCTGCTAACTACAACGCAAAACTGCAGGGTTATTTTAATTTAAATGGGGTAAAAATGGCTAGAAAAATGATCTATGCAAGTTTTTGTACAAAAGACAAGGAAATCACAGTCAAGGGATTACATTTTGTTTCTCCGAGCGAGGCAGAGTGGGGAGACACAAAATGTAACTCCTTGTGTGTGATTTTTTTTTGTCTTGATGCAAACACCAGCATATATTACCTTTTTCTTACCGCACGTTTTACAGTTCTGCTGCTGTCACCTGACAGATGTCATTTTATTTGAATTTTTTATGCATTGTTTCATTTTTCAATTAATTTTTACATAGTTTAATATGTAATTTACAGTGTACATAAAAATTGCATATTATTTCATTTGTTCATGGCGTTCTATTTTTAAATGTAGATTGATTTAAATATATAATAACTCATTGAAGTATCTTGTGATTTGAACAGGACCTACCTTTTTAAGTCACATCTTTTTTCTCAACAAACACTTCCTGTGTAATGTGAACTGTGTGTTGTGCATTTGGAATATGTTTTCTCATATTTAATTGATATTGATCAACCTATGTTGTAAGCCAATAGCAATGTTAGAGCTAGACATGTTTTATTAGTCTCCCTTTTCTTTGTGCTATTGAACCGAATAAAAGTATGTCATAAACCCACGAAATAAACTTGATATGTAACTTTGTTCATCAAACCCTGTGACAAATGGCGCCCTATGTGATATTTTGGAAAGACAGACTATTGTAGCAGGCCAGGTACATGTTATCGGGATTGGTTGAGTGCATTCTACCTTTCAACCCACAGACTATTGTAGCAAGCCCAATACATGTTATCGGGATTGGTGGAGTGCAGTCTACTTTTCAACCCACAGACTATTGTAGCAAGCCCAGTACATGTTATCGGGACTGGTGGAGTGCAGTCTACTTTTCAACCCACAGACTATTGTAGCAAGCCCAGTACATGTTATCGGAATTGGTGGAGTCCAGTCTACCTTTCAACCCAGCAGAGATGCCGTGTCTAGTGGTTTTGTCACCCAGTTTTGTTTCTTCTGATGATTAGAACCATCCTTCGAGCTATTCTTATCCGGCGTGTGTGTGTGTGTGTGTGTGTGTGTGTGTGTGTGTTTTCCATGGACTAACATATACGACTTTGGGATTCACCCTAGCAGAGAAGACTTTGGAAATCCCTTCGTTGTAACATACATGAGGAAATTATACCGGCAAGGAACAAGGAACTTTATTTAGTCAGGTTCATTTAGATACATTACAATAATACATTAAACAACTCAGGTAGGCGTTTATGAATAGTTATTTGACATAAATATCACCAGGTAATTTCTTACTTTAAAATTCATGTGTGCACAGGTTTTTCGACATGTTTGCTGAATTCCCAAAGCTGGATTCCTTCATTGTTGAAAGTAATAGCTTGTGGTGTGATGATTAAAAGTGAGTGTTCCTAATGTCTTTGTTATCTGAAATTAATTACGCTGCAAATACTTTCAGACCCCCCCCCCCCAGTATTGTAAAATTGTTTAGATCCTGGAGAATCTTTTAATGTTTCATTTAGTTGAATACCTACTGGTACCGTGGGTATGCACACGTTTAACAAAGAGTAGATTATATGTATTATCTGGGACGGAACTGTGTGTATAACTTTTTGTCTGACCAGTGATCTCATTGAGTGCTTATTATCTGGGACAGAACTGTGTGTATAACGTTTATGTCTGACCAGTGATCTCACTGAGTACTTATTATCTGGGACAAAACTGTGTGTATAACGTTTTTGTCTGACCAGTGATCTCATTGAGAGCTTATTATCTGGGACAGAACTGTGTGTATAACTTTTTGTCTGACCAGTGATCTCATTGAGTGCTTATTATCTGGGACAGAACCGTGTGTCTAACTTTCTGTCTGACCAGTGATCTCATTGCGTACTTATTATCTGGGACAGAACTGTGTGTATAACTTTTTGTCTGACCAGTGATCTCGTTGAGTGCTTATTATCTGGAACAGAATTATGTATAATGTTTTGTCTGATAGGTGATCTCGCTGAGTATTATCTGGGATAGAATTTTGTGTAGAACGTTTTGCCTGACCAGTGATCTCGTTGAGTGTTATCTGGGAGAGAATTATAGCGTATTGTCTGACCAGTGAGCTCACTGTATATTACCTGGAACAGAATTTAGTATAACATTTTGTTTGACCAGTGATTTAATTGGGTATTAAATGGGACATAATTGTGTATAACTTTTTGTCTGACCAGTGGTCTTGTTGAGTATTATCTGGGAAAGAATTGTGTATAACTTTTTGTCTGACCAGTGGTCTCGTAGAGTATTATCTGGGAAAGAATTGTGTATAACTTTTTGTCTGACCAGTGGTCTCGTTGAGTATTATCTGGGAAAGAATTGTGTATAACATTTTGTTTGACCAGTGGTCTCGTTGAGTATTATCTGGGAAAGAATTGCGTATAACTTTTTGTCTGACCAGTGGTCTCGTAGAGTATTATCTGGGAAAGAATTGTGTATAACTTTTTGTCTGACCAGTGGTTTCGTAGAGTATTATCTGGGAAAGAATTGTGTATAACTTTTTGTCTGACCAGTGCTCTCGTTGAGTATTATCTGGGAAAGAATTGTGTATAACTTTTTGTCTGACCAGTGGTTTCGTAGAGTATTATCTGGGAAAGAATTGTGTATAACTTTTTGTCTGACCAGTGGTCTCGTAGAGTATTATCTGGGAAAGAATTGTGTATAACTTTTTGTCTGACCAGTGCTCTCGTTGAGTATTATCTGGGAAAGAATTGTGTATAACTTTTTGTCTGACCAGCGCTCTCGTTAAGTATTATCTGGAAAAGAATTGTGTATAACTTTTTGTCTGACCAGTGATCTCGCTGAGTATTATCTGGGACAAAGTTTTGTATAACGTTTTGTCTGACCAGTGGTCTCGTTGAATAATATCTAGGAAAGAATCGTGTATAACGTTTTGTCTGACCAGTGATCTCGTACAGTATTATCTGGACAAAGTTTTGTATAACGTTTTGTCTGAACAGTTATCTAGCGTATTAAGGCTATTCACTTTTCGTCGTCCTGTTTACCTCACATATAAATTGTAACATGCGAGTTCGATGTTTAGAGTTATCATTTATCTTTATGCCGTTTTTTTTGTTGAGATTTTTTTCTCTCTAGTTGTCTAGAGTGCCTTTCGTTTGATATTACGTGCCTCTTTGTTAGTTTTTGAAAAGAAAAATGTGCATTGCGTTTTGCTTATTTCATAAATGTGCAATTGATTTTCATTTGTTTCACTGACCAAAGTCGGTTTACATCCGAATTTATTAAAATTAAGCGTTACGATTACATTTTATTTCTCCCCAACAAATGTTACCAAATGTCAGTGGGAAGATATTAGAGGCCAGACCCTGGCTAGATGATCGGGTCTTTCAGGCATTAGACGAGTGCTCTACTGCGACATAATAAATATGGAGTGACCGTAGCTCACGAAACCTTAACCTTACGTATCATACATTGTGACATTTACTAACACAGCCTTATGAGTTCCAGAGAGTAATCGAAGTAATTCTAAAAAAGATATACATACATACAAATACAAAGGAGAGAAGGCCCGCCATACAGATGATATCAATCTTCTTCTGAATTCTGTATTATTTTGGAGAATTCAACCTGGATTTATGAAATAACCGAAATATTTATTTCCACTAACACAAGAATTTCTGGAAATACGCACGGTGGCGTTCAAACATAAACGATGTGTAATTGATATATAATATGGTTGATACATCAGGTATTATGACACACATGGCTGATACATAAGGTATTATGACACACATGGTTGACACATAAGACTGTATGACACACATGGATGATACATAATGTATTATGACACACATGGCTGCTACATAAGGAATTATGACACACATGGCTGATACATAAGGCATTATGACACACGTGGCTGATACATAAGGTATTGTGACACACATGGCTGATACATAAGGTATTATGACACACATGGCTGATACATAAGGTATTATGGACACACATGGCAGATACATAGGGTATTGTGACACACATGGCTGATGTATAAGGTATTATGACGCACATAGCTGATACATAATGTTTTATGGACACACATGGATGATACATAAGCTTTTATGATCCACATGGCTGATACATATACTTTTATGATACACACGGCTGATGCAGAAGCATAGTATGGACGGCTGAGACATATACTGTTATGGCACAAATGGCTGCATTCAGAGGGTTTGTATATCAACAACGTTCTAATAAAATAAAACATGTAAGTCATTGTGTGGATGTGTTTCTTTTCCTTTTTTGTGCATGAGAATGAAAGTAAACTACATGTCTTATTTGATGTCCGGCCAATAGTCCCAATTTGGAGCCATGACATAAGTTGTATGAAGTTTCATGGTAAGAATTTGATACAACCCCTCCCACGATTCATACTTTTTAAACAAGAACCAGGTGCATTAATCCATTGAAACCTTATCATTGATTGTTTTGTTATTAAACACATACAAAGAGATATGTTCAATGATTTTGAAATATTGATTCTTCAAAAAAATTAAAGAAAACATTAAATGCAAAATAGAACCAAATGTGCCACATTCCATGCATGCGTGTGAAACATTGTCGATAACATAGCTATTAATTGTTCTACAATCCCGTCATCAGTCATTCTTCAGATTACCATTCATATTCATACATTACGAACATATTTCTCATACCTGAGCTCAAAGTTCCAATCAAACTAGGTTTCCAGAGGGTAGGAATGCCATTGTAGTCCATTACAGACATCAATACATGACATTACTTGTTCCACATATTTACATTTAACATACGACCACAAGCTGCCGGGGACAATGGTCTGATTCCGGATCAATCAAGACATATGTTCTTATTATATCCAGCAAAGATACCTAGTGAATGTCGTAGATTTTAGATCATGGAATTGGTTATTCAATTTTAGTTTTTAAATTTTGTCGGTTTTACAAAAATAATAAATTTACATTCCATTATTCCAGGTTGCAGGCCATATGTTTTACATCGTATATGATTTGCATGTTTTGACACAATGAGACAACATGTCACATCGATATAAATGTGTAGCTTTTCTTTTGAAATCCAACGATTATCTGCAGTCAATAATCTGTCTAGAAAATAAGAATTAGGTTAGACACTGTCAGTACATCAATCATACGTTTCTAATTTCTCTTCCTTGTATATTTTGTAATTGTCAGCGGTACTGTCAATTCAAGTAGTTCAGCGTGTTTCTTACCATTCATTCATACAGAAATTGCCACCGTAGTTGTTGTATAAATGTTACCTATCATTACTTATCGTAAAGTAATGATATTTTCAATTCCCAAACAGTGCAATCGACAAGCTATGAGGGGCAGTGTTATTGTCTCACAAACATAAACATATATATTGCCACCCACCATAAATATGATTTGCCACCCCACCATATAAAGCGCTTGCCACCTATCATACAAAGTGCTTCCCACCCATTATACAAAGTGCTTAACCACCCATCATACAAAGTGTTTAACCACACATCATACAATGTGCTTAACCACACATCCTACAATGTGCTTGCCACCCTTCACACAAAGAGCTTTGCCACCCACCATACTAAGTGCTTTGCTACCCACATACAAAGTGATTTGCCTCCAAACATGCAAAGTGCTTGCCACTAACCATACAAAGTGCTTGCCACCCACCATAAAAAGTGATTTGCCACCCACCATACAAAGTGATTTGCCACCCACTTACAAAGTGGATTGCCACCCACCATACAAAGTGCTTTGCCACCCATCATAAAAAGTGATTTGCCATCCATCATACAACGTGCCTGCCATGCACCATACAAAGTGCTTGCCACCCACCATACAATGCGCTTGCCACCCATCATACAAAATGCCTGACACCCACCGTAAAAAGTGATTTTCCACCCACCATACAATGTGTTTGCCACCCACCCTACAAAGTGCTAGCCACCCACCATACAAAGTGATTTGCCACCCACCATACAAAGTACTTGCCACATTCCATACAAAGTTATTTGCCTCTTACCATACAAAGTGATTTGCCACTAACCATACAAAGTGAATTGCCACGCACCATACAAAGTGATTTGCCACTAACTTACAAAGTGCTTACCACACACCATACAAAGTGTTTGCCCCCCACCATACAAAGTGATTTGCCACCTGTCATGCAAAGTGATTTGCTATCCACCATACAAAGTGCTTGCCACCCACCATACAAAGTACTTGCCACCCACCATAAAAAGTGATTTGCCACCCATCATAAAAAGTGATTTGCCATCCACCATACAAAGTGCTTGCCATGCACCATACAAAGTGCTTTGCCACCCATCAGACAAAGTGCTTGCCACCCATCATACAACGCGCTTGCCACCCGTTATACAAAATGCCTGACACTCACCGTAAAAGTGATTTTCCACCCACCATACAATGTGTTTGCCACCCACCCTACAAAGTGCTAGCCACCCACCATACAAACTGATTTGCCTTCCAACATGCAAAGTGCTTGCCACCCACCATACAAAGTGATCTGCCTCTCACCATACAAAGTGATTTGCTTGTAACCATACAAAGTGATATGCCACCCACCATACAAAGTGATTTGCCACTAACTTACAAAGTGCTTGCACCCAACATACAAAGTAATTTGCAATCCACCATACAAAGTGCTTGCCAACCACCATACAAAGTAATTTGCCATCCACCATACAAAGTGCTTGCCGACCACCATACAAAGTGCTTTGCCACCCATCATACAACGTGCTTGCCACTCATCATGCAAAGTGTTTCTCACCCATCATACAAAGTGCTTGCCACCCACCATACAAAGCACTTACCACCCATCATACAAAATGCCTGACATCCACCATACAAAGTGATTTGCCATCCACCATACAAAGTGTTTGCCACCCACCACACAAAGTGCTTGCCACCCACCATACAAAGTGATTTGCCACCCGCCATACAAAGTGATATGCCACCCACTATACAAAGTGCTTACCACCCACCGTACAAAGTGATTTGCAACCCACCATACAAAGTGATTTGCAACCCACCATGCAAAGTGATTTGCCACCCAACATACAAAATACTTGCCACCTATCTTACAAAGTGCTTGCCACCCACCATACAGAGCGCTTGGCACCCTCCATATAAAGTGCTTGCCACCCATCATACACATTGCTAAGAGAAGAACTAAAGACTTGGTCAGTAATAATTAGTAGCTTAGTGCATCTGACGTAGCCATTAATGTGATAAAAGTGCCGTTAAAACCAACAAAACCAATGTCAAACATTATACAGCTTTTAAAAAATACGCATCCACTGTGTGATGTAATTGTAACATATTGTCCTAATTCTATACTGACTAAACACAAACCTATGTTATCCTACATTGAATTAATTCCATTCAGAGCAATATAAAAGGTCAGTTAAATAAATTGGTATGATATTGGAATCAGGGAATATAAACCTCAGGAGGATCTTTACGAGCAGGAAATATTTTTTTTTCTTCGCCGCATTGATAATTCCATAAAAATTCCAAATGGACAAAGATTTTTAAATTTTTTTTTAATACAAACATCCGTGCAAATGAAAACAAAAATATCTTATCACATCTGCATTCTATGAAACAATCTAAACATCAACATAAAATGTTCAAAACCACTAAACATCACAAAAGCATTAACAGAAGAGCGAGTTCTGAACCGCAAGAAAATAGACTTTTTGATAAAAATGCGCTTGAAATTTGTTCTTAGTACAAGCCGTACAAAAATAAATAAAAACTATAAGAAAACTTAGCAAAACCGGTAGTTTGTCTACACATGTAGACTAATAATGAATTAGTTTGTATATACACGTAGATTCATAATGAATTAACCGGTAGTTTGTCTATACACGTATATTCATAATGAATTAACCGGTGGTTGTCAATACACGTAGACTCATAATGAATTAACATGTAGTTTGTCTATATATGTAGACTCATAATGACTTAACCGATAGTTTGTCTACACATGTAGACTCATAATGAATTAATCGGTAGTTTGTCTATACACGCAGATTCATAATGAATTAACCGGAAGTTTGTCTATGCACGTAGACACACAATGAATTAACCGGTAGTTTGTCTACACGTGTAGACTCATGATGACTTAAGATTTCAATTTGTGTTATCTGGAGTTTACGTAAGAGAAGTGCTTAAGGACGATATATTTCTATACAGGGCCGGCGCTACCATATAGGCAAACTAGGCAGCCGCCTAGGGCGCTGATTTCAGTGGGCGCGTTTTAAAAAAAAATATTGTTTATAAATTTTGAAATTGATATTTTCCGGAGGGGGGTGGGGTGGGCGCCAGAATCTAACCTTGCCTAGGGCGCCAGATAGTCTGGCCGGGTCTGGCGCCGGCCCTGTTTCTATATGATTTGTAAAATTACTTTTGTTGGGGTTTCTTTAGATTCTTTAATGAAAAAAGGAGGTAGTCAGATGGACCTAAGTTTCCGATCACCAACTTCCCCATCAGTGCTAATGCATATTTATGAGTACCATCAAAATATATAAAAGTTAGTCAGTATGGAGCTTAGATAATTAATTATTTATTGTAGATATCAATGTAAACGTTTGAAAAAAAAATCAAGCAAATTTGTGCATTAGGTGACCCAGTGCACATCACATGTACTTCATGACTGAACTTAGTGCAAACGTTTTGGACAATGAAAATAGAGTTTCGACATAACAATGCAGGTTGCCGATAAAAGCTACCCCAATTAAGAATCTCCCACCGAGTGACATGTTAGAAAAGAACATTTCTTCCCATCGATGATTTGGATGATTCAACAGTTAAAGAAGAAAAACATGTTATATCACACGATGAAATTTTTACAAATTTGTATAGATCAAACAAAATGTATTACTGGATATGTGATGGTATTGCTGCTTTTTATCTGATTTAATATACACAAATAACATATTGGATCAAATATTAGAACCTGTTATACTTGTTACAATACTTCGAAAAAACGATCATTACTGGCTATTTCATCAAATACAAACTGGAAACTTCCATACCAGGAATGCTATATTACGTTAATAAATGGAAAGTGAGCACCCTCCAGCAACTTAACTAACACGGCCAAACAATAAAAACTGCTCTTGTAATCTGTGAAAACATGCATGTGAAGATGTTCACAATGGGTTTGACAACTAACATTATTGTAGAAAAAGTCTTAAAGCTGATTATCTTAGTTACATTAAAGCAGGTTACAATTACCTACTTTGTATCTAACGGTATCTTGTTAGCTAAAACGATAAAGGAATTAAGAAACGGATCCTGATGGATCTAAATTTTAATGATAATAAAGAAAACCAAAGACAACTGATACATTTAGTTCGATAAATCAAATCTATTACAACTCTATTTCTAGAAAAACGTCATTGTTAAGTCTAAGCTGCATGTTGCTGACATATTGACAGGAGAGAAAATACGAATTGAACATATGTTGTATCGTATTCGGCCCACATACAGTGAGTTTTCAGGTTGCAAAATATATGAGTCAGATAAAAAAGATGATTTGGATAATTAAAAGGAGAATACAATGTAACGTACGCAATGTGAAACAGAAATGCATATTAACTGTTTCGGTTGGATATTTTGCTCGGCGGCAGGTTTATGAGTTGCAGGACAAGTAACATGACTTATTATAACTCTGGCTGTCAGCGGATTCACCAAGCTGTATTGCATTTTGATTGTTATGGAGGAAGTTTATGGAATAATTATCAGATTATTAATATTTGCAAAATCGTTTGGTGACTCTTTATGAAACTTCTGCTAGAAAGTGACCATTATAAGCTTTTTCTAAATAGTTGATATAGTTGCCTTCATTGTTGCTAATAAGGTTCAATATTATATTCTATACTGACCTAAAGGATAAAAATGAGTATTTATCGCCTAACATGATCAAAGGTTAAATAGATTGATATGGCAACATTCGAATCAAGTAAACAAATAAACAAACTGAATGTCTGGATTATTTTTCTTTGTCATCTAGCAAGTGATGCATTTGTAATTATTACTTGCAAAATAAGTGAGACAATGAATATTTGAAATCTAATATCATCCTCGTATCATGGGTACAGCTTTTGCTGCACAACACTTAGAACGACTTCAGCAAGTTGAAAATATTTTGAATTCAATAAGATCCAATGGTAAGAAAACATAAATGATCGACATAAATCTGGTCACTCCAAATGTTAAAGAACCACACTAAAATACACGCAAGCCAATGATAATGTTGGACATGCATTGCGACCTTATAAGATGAAATTCTTCTGCTGAAACGGTTATGGAGATAACTGCTGGTACTGCAACAGATGCCCATACAAATTAGATTATCATCAATATTGGAATTGTAGGAAATATTTGCTCAGAAGTAATACGACAGACAATAGAACATAGAAAAACTGTAATTATGGTCGTTGAAGAAAATATGTAACATATTTTACCATAGAACAATTTAGAACAAGGCTGAAGAGTGAAACAACATACGTATTCGTTAGTGAGATAAGAAATTTGGATTGTTTCTGACTCACGATGACATTAGGGAGTTATAGCAACAATACGTTAAAAGATAACACTAGTACAGAAAAGAGTAATATCAAGTATTACGAATTGGGGAAGAATATCCAGTCGAACAAATGCAATTTGATTTCGCTTTTAGAATCAGTCATTGCAAGTAGGATGTGGTATCATAGGACTAACACAATCAACAGAAATGAGATTCAACATATAAGTGATTTAATGTTTAACATAAAAACACACAATTCATACAGAAAAATAGTAAAGATGCAATTTGGGTTTTGAAAGATGATATAGCGTTACATGTAGACATATATCACACACTGATCTGCCTGAATGTGCGATGACCAAAATTCATATATTGACGCTGAAAATAGAGATAATAAATGCTTCTGTTACATTGTAGAATCTAATTAAGCTGATACAGATATAATTTGTACAGACACATCAAGCATAGCCTTGACAGGAATGGGCAATAGTTTCATAGATGTACTATTGACGATATAAATGAATCCGAAAATGAATGCAGCATATCCGTGAATGTATTCAAAATTGTAAGTAAACGTATAATATCTGCTAGAGTTAATTAAAGGAAATATAAACTTATGTGGATATGCTAATTGTGTTTGATGAGTTGGAAAAATGACGTTGTTGAATAAAGGATTTGTTAAGATTTATATAATCTCAGACGAATAGAAAATAACTGCTTTTGCAATGAGTGCCTAAATCGTTTCAGCACAGACTATCATTGCATGAACACGAAATGTTAGCCAAGCAGACAAATGACTCAATAGATGTAAAACCTAAAGAAGGTTTTGTTGTGGAATTTATGGGCGGAAAGCATGATACAGCTATTATGTGGATTCTGTGAACATAATATTTTCCCAACACTGCTCGGATAAATTGCAATTAAAGCTACGAGACAAATATCATCTGCCTTTACATGTAAATTAGGTTTTGCTGATATCTGCATTATATATTAACTTATAATATAGTTTTGTTTAAATCATTTGAGTTGATGACATTAATATTTCAATTCTTTCAATTCAGTGACTCGCTTGTGTTGTAGTAAAATTACATGTACATTAAAATTCATTCATAAATAAAGGCCGATAGCAAGGTCAGTCAACAACTAATTTGGTCAAGTTCGCCATTCATTAATTTGAATGGAGGTCACTAAAGCATCACATGATTCTGTGAGTTGATTTGTTCTGTCGATATATCATGCACGCTTTAGTTGCTGACTGGTTCAATAATTTGACATTAGAACATGACCGTTAATTATTTCACAGTTTAAGGATATAAATGCTGAATAATCTTTATAGTGATTACGATTTTGTTGATTTTGGTGTGAGCATAGAGATTATATAATTTATAGTGATTACGATTTTGTTGATTTTGGTGTGAGCATAGAGATTATATAAGACAATTTAAGCACCACATTATGATTATTCAGTTCTTATGCCAGTTTTTCTGGACTTGCAGAGTGGGAAATATTATTTTAAATCCGACTATGCTTCGATGATATGTGAAATTATTCACGGACGTGAAGATTTAAATGCTTCAGTTGTATAATGTGAAACGTTCAAGGACTTACGTGATATTGTACTTTCACGGGATTACCTTGAAGTAACATTTACTGGATTTAGAACTGTGACTCTTCAGTGGTGATTGCACGTTCGCAGATAATCACAGTTTAATCTTTAGTCAGAATACCTATGGATAGTTTTTGGATTGGTGTGAATTGATAGCATAATTTAGTATAACATTCTATTAATACATATACTTAAGTTATATCTAATTCTTTAACTTGTTTTATTTTATATTTTAGGAAAGTAATTTTTTGAGGAAAACTTAAATTATTGTTGGGTTTTATTTATTTTAAGCCCCTAGGAGTAACGAAGGCAGTACAGAGTATAAGCCAGTAGTTTAAAAGAGTACAAATTGCATTGAAAAGTTGTACGAGCACTTGCATATACAATGTATCAACACTACTATTTCACAGTGTAGTACAAGAATACAATTTACTACCACTGTAGAATAAACTGGTAAAAAAGCAGATCCATTGACTGTTAAAAGACGAATATATGTAATTGCTACACATGTATTTATATATCAAACTTATACTCGCTTAAAACAGATTTGAATAAAGAACGTGTTCAAAGATGTCAAAATGAATGTATTTCAAACGAATCAAAATATGAGATGTCAAAAATCGATTTCTTTATCCAAACTCCAAGCTTGAAAGAAATCAGCCTGCTGAGATCATGTCATAAGGAAATATAGAGTCTCAGGTTGCAAGTCTATAAGCCATGGCCACCTTCCAACATTCAGACGCTGTAGTTCTCTCTCTCTCTCTCTCTCTCTCTCTCTCTCTCTCTCTCTCTATATATATATATATATATATATATATATATATATATATATATATATATATATATATATATAATAACTAGTTTTGATGTTTATATGATTACCACTACCTTTGTGCAGGTTCTAGTCACTTTATATTATATTTATCTATGTTTCAGAAATGTATCTTACTTTAGCACAGGATTCTGTTGTCTTATCTATTTTCATTAGATCTATAATATCGTTTCTTTTCATTAGCTCTGTAATACCGTCTCTTTGCATTAGCTATATAATATCATCTCTTTTCATTGGATCTATAATATCGTCTCTTTTCATTAGATCTATAATATCGTCTATTTTCATTAGCTTTGGAATATCGTCTCCTTTCATTAGCTTTGTAATATCGTCTCCTTTCATTAGCTCTATAATATCGTCTATTTTCATTAGATTTATAATATCTTCTCTTTTCATTAGCTCTTTAAAATGTCCTGTAGGCATTGTGTAGATCAATAATCTCTCATTACATGTCTTAGATATATCAACTTGCTGCTGGTTACTGATGTTTTATTGTCTTCAGATGTCTTCGGTGTTTCTTTTTCTTTCAGGTTTTCGAATGATTTCGATATCATAAATGTTTTGATACCTCTTGTTCAACTGTACAATTCGTTACCAATTTGTCTTACTCGTCAAAAACCCACCGTCTGTAATCTCAAGATGTAATTCATCCATTTATTTCAATGGAAGCCCTTTAAACATCAAAGATCATCTGTTTATCCCGAATCTTTATCTAGCATCTGAAACTGATCAAATGTACATTTTGTGTATCTTACTCTATGTTAATGTGGGCTTATACCAAGGCAATAATGTAATCTAAAGTTGTTAGGCCTTCCTAAATCAATCCATCTATTATGGTGATCAGTATATAAATCATTTACGAATAAAGTACCGAGTTCTAGGTGTGTGCTTTTTGTTAGACAAAAACGGATTTTATTGCTTCTGTAAACGGTTGCGACAATCTCTCCTTTATACCCTGGAGAACAAGAAAGTTCGGGTAATAATTCCACACGGTGATCATGGTCTTTTCTGTCGTTGGATTGAAATATTTTCCCGGATTATTTTCTTTGTTATTTTTGCACAGTAGCAAAACTTTTAACCTTATCGATATCAAAATAAATATAGCATTTCTTATAGTCGTATTAACTTATACACAGAATAAACAAATTCCTTTTTCGTACCTATTGTTAAGACATTTTGAATCACTGACTCTGAAGTAATTGTATAATACCGCACACAAATACTTTCCAGTTCGTAATCCTGGTTGTAACCTTCTATAAGTTCCAAAGCGTGTTGTCCATGTAATGAAAATTCTCAAATCCCCATAAAGGAAAAAGTAGCATCAGGATGTGTAGAGAGCAAAAACAACTAGGCGAGGAACTTTGATATCTTAATCTTTCATTAAAGTTGTCAAGTGGTCGGGCTGTGACCCTGCTAATTCAACAGTTTGCTTCTGCAACTCTTTGCTTGAATTTATAGTGTCTGATTCTCTCGTCAATTGTGCCTTTGGGAATAAATAACTGAAACAGATAATTACCATCTGTTAATGCTGGACCATTAAACATTGCAGCTGAAACGACAAGTACTGCTGTCCATATTATGTGAGAACGCTTCCAGATCTGATTATTGCTTCCGCATTTGTCCAGGTTTTATTGATATTAGCTCAAAATTTAGGGACATTTTTCAAGACAAATAATATCTGAATTAAGGAATATTTTCCTTTATATAAAAAAACCCCCAACAATTTTGACAGCATATTGCTCTGAATTATCTAATACAAATAACACGTATTCAGCAAATGATCATGATGGACTTTCAAATCTGTAAGTATCTACCATAAGTATCTACTAACTTCCTACGTGTAATTTCATTAAAAAAAATACTCAACAACCCTTCAACTACTCATAATCAGAATAAATGCTGTCAGATTAAAGATTTCGTTGTTTAAACTAATATTTCTAATACTGCACAATTTATATTTTATTGACAAAAAAGCGCAACATACATCAGGTCAATAGGTTGACTTTCGTATTTAAACCACTTTTAGTTATGGAAAGTTTTTGTATTTTATTGTAACAATTTGTTTGCACCGAATGCGAGACTCTTTATTCCGTCTATG
The DNA here is from genome assembly GCA_028554795.2 of Sinohyriopsis cumingii. NCBI lineage: Eukaryota > Metazoa > Mollusca > Bivalvia > Unionida > Unionidae > Sinohyriopsis > Sinohyriopsis cumingii. The sequence continues at coordinate 115,798,199 of CM068838.1, read as the reverse complement.
TGTTTAAATATTAAACTCTGAAGGTATATGTTTTCCTAGACAACCTTTGTTATGAATGATACGCACCCTTTCTCAAACATTATATACTTGTCTTTTTTAGGGTTGGTGAAGTACAGTCGCTCGATTTTCTTTGTTTAAATCAATGCTCGTCTGTAAGTCGTTGTCACGATGCTTATCAGGCGTCGTTCATTTTTTATATTTTGTAAGTCTTTGCCATGATGCTTATCAGGCGTCATTCACATTGTATTTTTATTGTCCTCTTTCTTTTTTATATTCTCGATTAAATCATTTCTCTTCTGCAACTGGGTCAGATTATTCACGTTATCAGGTATCGTGTTGCTAATTTGAATTTGTATTTAATTCATAAGGGTCTATATTTCTTGATTCTTGGTATGAGTTGTACTAGAGGCTACATAGTGCACTGGTTTTTCAGTAATTCTTTATTTCCTCCCTTCACTATCTGATAATCATCCATATAAGTTGAGTAAAATTGTACACTACAAGGATCCTGATCTGCCATATCATAATGCGCCAGTAAATCAGGGCCTACAATGTTTGTTTTACTGATTACTCCTAACAAAATTCATAGACCCAGATCAGCCATCGCATTGGACTCGTCTTATAAGAGAGTGTATACGGTTTATCAAGGTTTATCCTCTAATATAGTTAAATTGTTGTCATCAATATATGTTGCAAGTACTTTGAATTTGTTGAATTTCTCTTTCTTTTTTCGTTTACATGGCGTCTTGTATTGCATTATATAATGTACTGAGTTTCTATGTCCATGTTATATAAATAAATCACTACCAGTCTGTTTACGTGCAGATATTCTTTGTCTGCGTGTTACCTCCATGTTTTTTTTTTTTTTTGTTTTTTTTTGTGTGTGTGTGTGTGTGTGTGTGTGTTGGATTTGGATTTTTAACGTAACTTTAACAATTTTTTAGTCATATCGCTACGATGTCTGCAGTGTGACAGTGTATAGTAATGTTAAGCACTGGGGCATCATGCTGCAGATATGTAGCATGATGTCCCACCCTGTGACACTATCCTGACACCAGACCGACCAGTCCTATCACTAACCTCTCAATGCTGAGCGCCAAGTGAGGCAGCTGTTAGTACCATTTTTTAAAGTCTTTGGTATGACTCGGCCGGTGTTCAAACCCGCTACCTTCCATATCCGAGGCGGACGTTTAAACCACTAGGGCGCCGGAACCTCGATGTTTTAATCTCATACAAACTGTAAGACACGAGATTTTTGCTTATTTTGAAGACCATTACTTTATTTTACAAACTCTCTATTAGCTTTCAGGACCTGCAAACTTAGTAAAATGGTTGTTACTCAATGTGTATAATTCATATTTTGTTTGATTGAAATAGTGATACATATTTTCTTCTGCTGAAAACAAGCTAAACTCGCATAATCAATATGATACATTTCTGTTTTATTTGCTTTAGTTCTTTAAGCCGTGTTTTTCAGGATATTACTTTACTGTGTGTTCTATACTGTTATTCTTTTCATTCGAGTTTGAATATGTTAGTAATTTTCTCTGGCGTACTCTTCGTGTATCTTTCTTTTTAAATATAAGCAAAAACCCATGAACTTGACCGTCCTGCCGTACAAATATGCATGTTATAATCGTCAGTGGTTTCAGATACGTAAATGATATTACTTGAACCATTTGATTTTCAAACATGAAGCTTGACATTTACTAACTGGTGTATGATTTGAAGGCGCAGCAATCAGTATAGATTAACACAATAACGGAAGCTGATGGGAGGGAATGAATATACATCTTGTTATGAAAACATTCTGGCATAACCTTAACATAACGTATCTGATCCTTTAGAATAAAAAGTTATGAGACTCCAACTATTTCCTAATTGCACTCATGTTCAAAGTCATAAAAGTCAGATTCTGCGAGAGTTTTATGGCAAGTTTTCTATTTTTAAACGTAAGTGTTTTACTTTAGATGTGCATGGTGAATGGAATTTATAAACATCAAATGTAAAAGTATTATTCATGCAACAAACATAATTTGAAAAGGAAGCGGTGAACGCGTCTGTGATTGCGGGGTATGTAACAATTTAGGTCAAGCCCGAAGTATACAAGACAATAAAATCTGTCAGGCAATTCAGTCGGACTTATGTAGACTTAAATTGTGCGGATCCTAGTTCATTTTTAATAAGGTTGCAGAAATATCTTTGTTTAAAAAGTTACATTTAGGAATATATCTTAATGTTTTAAAGTTGTATTTACCTGGTAATTTAAACGCCATACAATTAGAAGAAAAACTAATCAACTACTCTGATATGCTCTATGTCTTTTCCGTGTTTTTCTATAAACAAAATACGTGGAAATACTAGAACATTTTCTAACGACTGAATTAAAACGCCATACACATATACATCTGTAAATTTGTTTAGCTGGAATGGAGCTCAGCTGTGTGATTGAGATGGAAGTATCAATACATTAATTCATGTGAATCGTTGTATATGCGCATGTCTAAAAATAAAATCGTATTTGCTGTATTAATATGAAAACCAGCTGTAAAATAACTTGAAAACACACAGTGCAATTCGACTAGGATAATCGAACGTCTACAACTTAAAATAAATCTACCAAATGTTAAAGCATCTATGTTCGAGATATTACTAGCTGAAAACATATTTCTCTCAGGACTGGTTAAATAATCAGGTAAAGAGAAAATATTTCCTAGCTTCACGTTATATTATTTAAGAAGAACATAGAGCCAGTACGAAATCTACTTAGTATTGTAGCAGACATTTTTCTATCCAATCTGTGGCATATCTTTCAACTACAATCTTAATATATTATCAGCTACTTAAAGTGTTCACCTGCCAACCTTATTCAAGTGTTAGGTGAAACTTTCTGTGAAAATTACGGGTTTGCAGCGTTGATACAAGTAACCGGCTGACAAGTGTGTTATTCACACAACTTAACAATACCAGTACGAAGGTTATAAATCGCTCCACGTGAAATTTGCGTACTGCAAAACATTCCCTGTATGGGACCACTTTTCAAATTAACCAATTATTTTGATGTCAGAATGCATTGTAACATGTTTTGAGTTGCAATTGGCTGAAAATAATCACGCGAGAATCATGATATCGTAAACTACAAACTAAGGCAATCCAATAAATTTATAAAATTTTGGTATATTTTTTCTGCCGTAAGGACCAGATGGGGGTGTCTGAACCCCCACCGCTAACAAAAAAGTACATACACGAACGTACAGTCACTTATCACTTGCAATTTGACCATCGTGTTATTCTTGCACACGCTGAGTAAAAAGAAACATAGACTTTTGCTATTTACACTTTCGAGGAAAGTCAGGGCCATTTTGAAATATTGGACACCCCCCTCAAAAACACTTGACCAAATCCGGCCCAGTCCGTCAAGACCAAGGCTTAGACAAAGATTGTTGGATCATATTGTACGTTATTTTTATGTTTAGATGCCTGTTTGTGATGACTTAATATCAATAACTATCCATATCAATTTATATTGGAGACAAAAGGCACATGTCCAAAGATGTTTTAGAAACCTTTTTGTGAGAAAGTGATAGACATATATTATCACCTATGAAGATACAAAGTTATTTATATGGCGAGCATAATGAACAATAATGGGATTTTTGTTTACGTTTGTATATAAAATTGTGTTATGTATATCTGTATTATGTGCTTAACTTTTATCCATGATTGTAGGTTGTAGTTTAAGCTAATGGTAATTTGCAAGCAAATGTTTAGATAGCTAACTTTTGTCAATGGCATTGGGTTGTACTTTAAGATAATATGAAAACATGTCATCATGGCTTTTTGACCTTGACCTTCTGGACGGTTCACTTATGACCCGCATCATGGTCATATTATTGTGTCTAAGTTGTTTTTATATACAAGGTTCTCATCAACAAAAATATTTAGTTAACAACCCAGAGAACACTTCCATATGGTCGCCCACACGGGCAACAACACAGAGAACACTTCCATATGGTCGTCCACACGGGCAATAACACAGAGAACACTTCCGTATGGTCGTCCACACGGGCAACAACACAGAGAACACTTCCATATGGTCGTCCACACGGGCAACAACAGAGGGAACACTTCCGTATGGTCGTCCACACGGGCAACAACACAGAGGTCACTTCCGTATAGTCGTCAAAACTGGCAATAGATGAATCGTCAAAATATAAATGTGGTGGAGTTTGATTCTGTTACCAAATTTGCGATTATTCATGGGTTTCTAGAAATAATGTGTGTGTGTGTGTGTGTGTGTGTGTGTGTGTGTGTGTGTGTGTTATACTACGATGTATGCAGTGTGGCAGTTAATAATGATGTCTAGCACTAGAGCATCATGCCTTGGACATGTAGCATGATGTCCAACCCATTCATATTATCCTGACCCTAGGCCGACCAGTCATAACACAAACCTCTTAATGCCACATTTATCTATACCACAACAACTACTATTATAATACGCCTGTTACATGTACTTCGTCTGCGTATACTTCGTCTGCTCCATGTACACACACAGATATATTGAAAAATACACGATGGCCGCTATCGCTTAACCTGCTTGAAGCAGCTGTTCTGTTTTTTAGTGCCGTTTTCATGATATTCGTGCTTGTTGCCTGTTTTCATCTTCGTTATTGTGTTCATTATGTATTGGCTGTTAAATTTGTATGTGTTTTTTTCATCTCCTTGTTTTGGAAACGAGAACAATTAGACTTTTTCTCATCTGTCTTGCTCCACTGTTTTTAAACAAACCGCCATCACGTGATACTCGCCAGTCAACCCGTTTATGCTACGATGGACCCTCATTAATTGCTTTAAATGATCACTCCCTGGCTCTCCACACCGCATTGTGCTCTAGACTAAACGAACTGGAACTACATTCATCATTACCTAAATGTAAACAGAAGCGAGAAAAAAAAACGTTGTTTCAGAGCTGGCCGGCGTAGAACAGGAAGAAGAATCCCAGTTATCTCACTTATTTCGGTACAACCATTTTTAAAAAATTAGAAAGTTAATTTAGATAACCTAATTCAAATCCCTATTAATTCGTCAACCTTTGTCTCAACTATCCAAGAAATACCTCTGCACATTGCATTATTCAATGCCCAGTCAGTAAAACCACCGGAAAAGAGCACAGAAATAGTTAATTTTATCAACGTCCAGAATGTTGACATATTTTTCCAAACAGAAACATGGCTAAAAACATCAGGCGATGAGACCAAGTGTGCAGATTTCACACCCACTGGTTACTCCATCAAGTCGTTCCTTCGTAATTCTCGCGGAGGTGGAATTGATGTCATCACAAAGAACTCCATGATAAAACATCGTAACTACTCCACAACATTCAATTTCGACCACACATCGTTTGAACTAGTCCAAACCACACTCACACTGGAGCAAAGGTCTATACCGCCCTCCTCCTGGCAGAAAAAACAAGCTGGCTGACTCTCTCTTTTTGGAGCAGTTTCTGAATCTCCTGGACTATGGAAATTCGATAGGTGGCAACCTGATAATTCTTGGAGATTTCAAGTTTCACTTTGACTGTCCCGGAAACTCAAATACATCAAAACTCATAGATTCCATTAATGTTTTCAACCTCAAACAGTCAGTTAACCAACCCACCCATAAACATGGTCACATTTTAGACTGGATTCTTCATAGACCTGATGATAACATTCTACGGTCCTCCCTGGTATCCTATGACCTTGCATCAGATCACCTCTGCATTATATGCCATCTTGACGTAACAGTCCCTAACCCTCCACCTTTATCTGCTACTAAGAGAAACCTCCGTATGATAAATAGAACCAAACTAATGCACGGCATCCAAGCTAACCTAACAACTTGCTTACCTCCTACAGCAGAACAACTCGATAACTGTATGCGTTCATTGCTTGACAAACATGCCGCAGCTGCCAAGTGCAGAGCAACAATTCAAAAGTGTTCTCCATGGTATAGCAGTGTTAGGGACCAGCTTCGCACTGCTAAAAGAGACCGCCGTAAAGCTGAGAGGCTCTGGCTTTCCACCAGACTCATAATTCGTTAAGCAAATCTATGAAGTCGTTAAGAAGAATGTCACAAATATAGTCCATGCAGCGAAATCAGCCCACTACACTATTAAAATCATGGAAAGCTAGAGCTGCAAAGAGCTCTTCGAGATTACTAACAAGCTAACGTCAAGGAACAAATCAACACCACTTCCAACTACCTTCTCTCCAGTCGACCTTCCGGATATGTTTGCAAATTTCTTCCGTGACAAAGTACAAACCATTAGAGATAAGCTTGACACCACAATTTCAATTGACTCGTCGTCACCATACAGTTGGGATACAGAATTTGAGCGGCAACCATTAGCAGCATTTGAACCAGTCTCTATGGTTTTCGTACATACAATCCTGATGAAGAGTGCACCAAAGTCATGTGAACTTGATCCAATTCCAACATCACTGCTGCTTGAGTGCTTAGATCCAGTATTGCCTTCACTAACTGATGTTATTAATACCTCTCTCTCATTCGTGGAATTTCCATCATTTTTCAAAACTGCCATTGTAAAGCCTCTGCTGAAGAAACCAACACTAGACCATAACGATTTAAAAACTACCGCCCAGTTTCTAATCTCCCATTTATATAAAAATTCTTAGATAAGGTTTTTCTATCCCAGCTTGTATCTCATCTAAATTCAAACAGTCTTTTTAGCAATGTATAATCTGCATATCGCCCTTGCCACAGTACTGAAACTACTCTTCTAAAAGTAGTTAATGACATTCTCTGTGCGTTGGATAGCGGAAAGATTACAGTCCTCACCCTCCTTGATTTGTCTGCAGCATTTGACACAATAGAACATGATATATTACTATAGCGCCTCCAGCATGTATTTGGCATTCATGATACAGCCTTACTGTGGTTCAAGTCCTACTTGGTCAACAGGACACAAATTGTATCTGCAAATGGAATACACTCCAGCCCAGTTGATCTATGTTGTGGTGTTCCACAGGGGTCTGTTCTTGGACCAGTTATCTTCTTTCGGTACACACAGTCGCTCTGAAGTGTCATAGATCATCATCCAGTGTCTCACCAATTGTACGCTGATGACACCCAAATTTACAAATCTAGCCACCCAACTGAAGTTGATGCTACCATCCAAGGTGTAGAGAGGTGCATTTCTGATGTGAAATCATGGATGACATGTAACAAGCTGCAGATGAATGATGATAAAACTGAGGCCATTCTAATCACAACACAAAGACTTTCTCATTCACATCCTTTACCTCAAACAATAAATATCAGCAAAGCCAGCATTAAATTCACACAATCAGTACGAAACCTAGGTGTTACTCTGGACAGTACTCTCACATTGCACCAACATGTCATGAACATATGCAAGGCTGCATATCTTGAGCTGAGACGCATCAGCTCAATTCGCAAATATCTTTCAGTTGATGCCACTAAACCACTTGTGTGTTCATTAGTACTTTCAAGACTGGACTTTTATAACTCAATTCTGTCTGGTTCGTTTCAATATCTACTCCAGAAACTTCAAAAAATTCAAAACACAGCTGCTTGGATCATACTTAGAGTACCTCGATTAGAGCACACCTCCCCGCTGCTCTGCACCCTACACTGGCTATCCATTCGATCCAGAATCAAACACAAAATTTGTTCTCTGTGCTGCGTTTCACTGTCGGACTCTAGTCCAACATACTTATCCGACCTCACCCATGTGTATACACCAGCAAGATACTTACGCTCCTCTTCTGACAATCGTATACGCATTATTCCCATTATGAAAACAAAGTCATATTTACAGCGTTCTTTTGCATACCAGGGCCCAGCAACGTGGAATGAATTGCCCGCTGAACTTAGACAAAAAGACACAGTGATCACATTCAAGAGGGCTCTCAAAACACACTTATTTCGACTGCAAGAACAAACTTAAAGACATAATAATGTTTCCTACCTGAAATATTCTCAGTATGATTTTTTTATTGTTTTTGTAATAATATTATTATATTTTTTTATCTTATAGGTATTGTCTAATGTTGTAAAGCGCTTATAGCTTCTAAAGATTAGGCGCTATACAAAGTCCTCATTACTATTATGTATGTATGTATGTATGTGTGTGTATATATATATATATATATATATATATATATATATATATATATATATATATATATATATATATATATATATATATATATATATATTGCGAGCATCAGTATCATCACTTCTACTTCTAGGTGTTACTATAGGACACACGGTACTAATTATACGGAAGAACTGTGAACCAGTCTAGAAATGGGTGAAGAAATGATAGAGTATTTACAGGTTTGGTGGTCCATAATTGGTTAATAATGAAAATTAAAATTTTAGGAAAAATATCTTTTGAGAGCTTGTCCTATATGTAATGTAAAAAAAATATTGACAAATTTCTACTGATGCAATTTTAGCATTTTTACAGGCTTGACTCAGGAGTACTCAATACTGAAAGTAGCACCTGATTCATTTGGTGCAGAATCAATAACACGTGTTTCATGCACATGTATGTAAACAAATTGCCGCGGGTCATATGGTGTTCTCCACACATAAGCTTGCACCAAGGTTAGATGTGCACGAAAAATTATAGGTGTCATTATCAGCACCCATAAATTTTAAGTTATTGAATTTTGAATATGACAGTGTTTCCATATGTTTACCATTGGAGTGGAATTAGTACCGTGAGTCCTATACTACCTACGTCAATCAACTGTTATTGAATTATATCTTAGTCCCTATTAAAATAATTCACCTATTTAATCTTATTTATTCCGGAGAATTTTTAACCAGTGAATAATGTAATTTGTACTTAATTAAAAGCCGCATTAAAGCCAAAAGAGAAAATTGTTATGTATATTTAATTTATATTTGCTAAGTTTTTTCTTCATGATTATATGCTATGTCCAAAATCAACTTCATTGTGTACCTGATCAGTAACTTTTATTTTGTAAACAAATAATAAACAGTAAATAATTTTCTTTTGAGTGTGGATTAAATATTAGAATCATTATCAATGGAAGCAAACATGTTCATTTAGTCTGTGTCTAGGATACTGGAATTCCCCTATGGATTAACCTGGTGTAACTGATGTTTGTCATGTTATATATAATAAATTTAGGAACATATTTTATCAATCTGACAAGTCAAAATATTCTTGAAATGAACTTTTGACATTCATCCTGGTTCTATATTTTTGTCTTAATTTTCTAATATAATGTTGTTACCGGAGAAATAACGCATTCTTGCATTTAACATTTAAGGCAGAGACAGCGTTATTGTTGCGTTCAGTAGTTCGTTGGGTGGAATTTTTTATTTATTTATTCAATGTAAATATATCATATATAATATTCTTGGACTTGAACATTACTGTGTAATAATATTGATTTTAGACAAGAACTGTTAGCACATCGTGACATTACAGGACACTGGTCCATTAATATATTTGAACTACCGGCACTTCAACACGTTCAGTATTGGAATTTAATTGGAATACCACTGGAATTCAGTTGGAACTTTATGTATTTGGACTTGTGATAAGACTGTGAGGACTATTTTGGATTTATTTCACAATGCCGTAAGTTCTTTTAAACTTATCACTTTGTATTCTATGGAAATAAATAGTTTGTTGAATTTTACAAAACTTGTATGATTTCTCTGTTTTCGTTACCTAAAGATCACATATTTGTAGCAGCGCGGCAAACTGGTATGATTCGGTCTGTTCCATGAAAGGTCACTTGAACTAGAATGTCGTTTCGTTCAGATGCAATCATTCCCCATGTTGATTTGTTTTTGTTAAATATCACGTGTTCTAAATAGCGCCTAACATGGACTTCGTGCATCTGAACATTAATTTACCGGCTTTAAGGAGAAAATGTAGAACAGATGAAGGAAATGTATAAGAAACCAAATCAAGTATCGTAATGCCCTGAACAGTATTAATGTGAAAATCCAGTGTGAACACTATTTTATACTAAGCATCTTAGTTATTGTAAATTATGTTTTATTAACTCATGGGGTACCACTAGAGTGTGAATAAGACGTGTTTGACAGAGTTCCTCGAATTTCATGGAACCATAGTAATTTTTCTAAGCTCTTTTACCATAGCGAGAGTAGTGATCAGTTTTGATTGACAATGATTATGAAAGCGGACATTTCCTGGCCATTTTCTAAAAGAAACATGTTTGATGTGTCCATTAAAGACCGAGATGATCGTCATAAAGCATGTACTCAATAGGACCTTTTGTGTGGTCATTTGTAAGGAATTTAAGAAATGCCTGGCCCTGGATTATCAGATTTTAAAATTCACCAAACTGATCTTTATATCATCCAACAAATTAACATACAAACTAGCTCATGATACGTCTTTTGATTCCGAGGTGTGTATGCCAATGTCATGACAACTAATATGGATTTTTAAAAAATATTTCCAGCATTTTCCCATGGAGCTCAAACGTTTCGTATTTAACTTTATTGTACAGAAGTTATATGTTTTCTCCATATCAACTTTTGAGGCAAAAGAAACACCAATTTGAAATATTAGGGTGAATCTTACTTCAAAGCAAGAAATCATCTGGATAGTTTGGGCAAACATTGTAATATTTTATAAAAGTTAAATATTCCACAATTGATAACAACAACTGATTTGTATTTTGCATAAATGCATTATAACAAGCTCGAACATATAAACATCTTTCATTGTTATGTGTATATCAAGAGCTCCTTTGTATTTGCGCCTTAGTTTTTAACTAATGACATGACACGACCCTCGACTCAGACTGCTGCCTTTTTAAATTTGTACTTTGAAGAAAAGCAAACGTCATCAAATGTCACTAACATTACAGTTATGAGTAATAATAAAGTGAAAATATTGAAAACTTGATTTCTTTTTATTTTGTAGAACAAATCAAGAGAGAAAGCCTAATATACTGAACACAGGAAAGCAGATTGCTGTATTATATGAGACAATGTGACATAATTATTTGTTGCTTTGTTTGTTAACATGTGATGGACGTTCCTTATTTAATTGTAATGAGCACGTACTAATGTAAGTAGGTCTAGCTTGTGTTTAGCTCGACCCCATCATTGTCAATTAAGGTTCCTTAACTAGACTAATATTAGGTATATGACAAATTTAACCATGTAATAATCGCCATTTCATGGACAAAAGATTGTTTACGATGTATATAAATACAAGCACACACACGCACAAACGACTTAAGATCAGATCTTATCTGAAATATTCTAATCCAGCTCAAAGATAAGAGATTACAATGATGTAATGCTCATCTATTTTTCAGGCAATTTACAGTCAGACGGCGACGTTGGCAACACTGTATCGATGTAGTTTAGAATAAGTTAAATGTGTTGCATGAATGTCCTTATGTTTGCTACATTCTGGAATTGTTCTCTGAATCGAACATTAACGTTTAAGCTATATGTTTGTTTTTTTTCTGGACTGTTTCGCAGCTAAAAGTAGTTTGGCTTGAGAACCAGTCCATATGGAAGAAAAAGCAGCAGATGTAGTAGATATCCTTCTGATTCTGATGCATGTTGAATGTCCGGAAGTAGTATCGTATGTTCATTTCCGGAAGTATCATCCGTTGTTCATTTATCACTAGAAATATTCCGTTACATATTGATCTTAATTTTAAATATTCACCACTGTAAAAGACAAAAAGAACAATGATTATCGTGCACCTTCGTTATAGTTTTCAACTTCATTGACTTTCTATCTTACAAAATATTATTTGCATTATATCTTATTGTAATCAACCTTTGAAAAAGGTTTGCCCTAAATGATTTAATGAAATAATGATATATTCTTCAAAATCTTTCATTGATTTTCTATCTAACTTCGATGTAACACAATAATTTCTCCATCTTCTGTTTTGCAGACTTTATGAGGTAAAATCCAATAATAACGTTTTGTTTGACACTGACATCGTCATCTTGTTCAAACTGAGATTTTTGCATATCTCTCCTATTGCAATATGTTTGCATATCTCTCATATTGCCAGATTTGGAAAAAGGAACTTCGCAAAGAAAACAAAAGCAACAACAAAATAAAACAGACACCGAGGATGACGTTGTAAATTCCTGCTATCATCTGAAGATAGGCTTGATTTTAGGTCTGAGGATACTTTTAGGATTTCCTCAAATGTAAACGTTTTCTCAACTGAATTTTTAGTGTTCTAAAGGATCCCTGGTGCATAATTATAAAACCATAGGGCTATGTTTCATCTTGTCTTTCATATCCACTTCTTATTGACATCCAGCTATTTTCAGATCTATCATAAGAGAGATAATACAGAATCTAAACCTTACGGCAAATTCTAGGCAATTTAGTGACAACGATATTACAACTAACTTTGAAACAAATGGCAAAACAAACAAAACAACAAAAACAATACTGCATATATCATCATAAAAGATGAGTCATTCCTGACTAGCAGACAAGCAAATTGCTAGATTAATTGTCCTTATGTCTTTTGTCTCGAATATTTAACTCGTACACAGTGTTAAGGAAAATAATTTTCAAGTTCTATTCTTTGATCAATTTACCTGTTTTTCTAAAATTCCAATTAGATTTGCAAAATTTCCTTGAGTGTTTCTATGTTTTTATTTAATGACAGGATGAAATGTGATAGTGAGAACTCATTAATATGCACGTTTCTTTATAGATTTTCTTCGTCGCTTTCCTCAAAGTCGGCAGTGTTGCGCACAATTAAGGCGTAGTTACCTTAAGCTATATTACTGTGGTTCCTTTCTCTACTTTCATTTCCATAATGTACTCTTATATCATTGGTGGTTATCCAAAACACTACTTTGGATATGTTTTTCTTGTATAGCTTTAGGAAAATCATTATTACAATGGCTTCTACCAGATTTAGGTTGTTAGCGGCAGTTAAATCAACAGCCAGATGTTTTGAATCATGTAATATGTAATTGCTTAAATATCCATCGGCGTATTCTGATATAAACTGAGTACAGCTTTAACAATGTTCTGTGTGGGAGGAGTACAGTCATAAATACTAAACAACTATGAACAAAATAGATTTGTTTTCCAAGAGAAGGCTTTCTATTTGTCTCACATTTTAAGATCATTTTCATACAAAACGTATAATAGTATACAAAACTTAAACTGACATGGAAATCCGTTTCCTATGTAGAGCTTACGAAGGATTACGTATTAAGAAACGCATGCAACATTTATTAAGGGTCTACTATGATTTGAATTTTATCGTCGATAAAATTTATTTAGCGCGAAATGGAAAATATTGTGTTAGAAAAATTACAATAAAAGCTGCATTTTCTCATCGTTTCATTTGATTACTGGTTGTTTATTTTATTAAATTAAAGGTAAAATTATCATTTTGCATGCTATTCTACTACATTATTATTCATTACACCTTCTTGCTAACGAGAATACTAGTTTTTCTTATGTCTGTAGGAAGAACATCACATATCGGTCTTGTATTTCAACAATTTAATTAAACCTTCATAAGAAATAAAAAGGTTAGGATATCAATGACTGTAGTGACATTTGGACTCTTACACCATGTACAAAAAATTTATACGCATATTGCAATAGTAAATCTATGTGCTGAAGAGAGTTGTACAATGGCTTAAGTTCAATTGCTTGAATGTTAACTTAATGTAGCTACCCAAAACATGGACATACCATCAACACTAGCTTATAAATCAGATCCTGGTGCAAACTACATAGACCCGGACCTGCAGTCGCATAATGCGCTGGCAAATTTTAATCAAAGCAGTTAGTTTGGAGCAATCAGTAGACCAGTCAATATGGACTCTTTATCTCTGAGCATTTTAGACAGGAGACCAACGTCTGTGTTGTTTGCAGTTGGATACGTCTTATAACAGGGTGTAAATGGCATGCTAAGCCTTTTTTTTTTTTTTTTTTTTGCACACCTCAACACTATGAATCATTTCACTATTATACTATGATAAAGTATCTTCTTATCTTCCAAATCTATGGAAGACATATAAAGATGACATTCAACAGCTTTTATAATATGTGCCATGGTACAATTTATCAGCTGTCTATGACATGCGTCACGATGACGGGATAGTAGATAAATCATAGTCCTACCGCTGCGGCATTTTAAATCTATTAATGTCTTCATCAAGTCGTTTCTTTTCTCAAGGTGGAGAAATCAATAAATTAATTTGGAATGAATGTTAATTAGATTGTATTGATCGGTAATTAAATCTTCTTTTCTTGAGAATAAAATGAGCTGATATGAATTAGTATGCAGATTGTCTACACAACCATTTCTAACAATGTAGTTCAGTGATTCATCTTCACACACACACACATTATATATATATATATATATATATATATATATATATATATATATATATATATATATATATATATATATATATATATATATATATATACTTTTACTTATATCAACAACAATATTAATGTCTATATTTTACTGGTATTACAACAAACCTAGGTTTTGATACACTTTAATTTACATCACCAATTCTTGATTTATTAGATTTTAATGACTACCTGTTAGATAATAGGAATGAGTGTTGGGAAGATATTTCTCAAACCGATTTGTTAGCCAGTTATTAGGTACACGCGTCATTCATACCGAATCGGACCCAATGGATTTTATGGGCGCATGGATTAGTTTAGAAAAATCGCTTATGTAAAAGTTCCTAATATGAGGAATTCTCTGGACATTCTAATGTATAAATTATTCACAATTTCCGATAGGGATAATTGTGTGTATTCGCTGCTTGGGTCCCTTTACTTGGTATATGGTATGAACTATCGATCTACGACTTCAAACTGGGTACTGATAGATTATACAAATATGAAGTAAGAAATATACACACAAGTACGATATCAGAGTCTCGTCAATGTGCGGTATCCTTACTGTTGTACCTAAAATTATTTTAGTGGTGGAAGCAGAAGGTGCATGAGTGTTTTCGTCATTTTTGGCTTGCTCTTTGCACCGGAAATAATACATGTATCTGAGGTATAACGAGAAGCTGTCATTTAGATTTAGTGTTGTCTGAAATGAATACTATTCTGCGTGGCTATCATCTTGTATTTTAGGTTGAGTTCGCTCGAGAAGATCCATATATTAGAAATATGCCCTTATTTGGACAGGATGTTTGCAGTCTTGAAAGCTCAGTCAGTGTAGTGCTATGTTTCTTTGAACCTTAAGCAGTCTATGGTCGTTATTTTATGTGTATTATTTTACTTTTAGACCGTGAGTGAGATTGATGGGACTGACGGGTCCGGTTTATGTCCTCTTGTTTTCTGTAGACATATTTTCTTTATTATTCTGAAATCATGCTAAGGGATCGTGATTTGGGTTCATGATGGATTCTTCGCATAATAGTAATTCATAGCTAAATTACTACGTACATCAAAGTGTTTTGAAGCCAAAATTAAAGCCAAGCATTCCTTCTTGATAGTGGAATAATTTATCTGGTGCTTATTTAATTTTTAGAGCATAGCACATTGGATGATACACACCATTTTTATCTACCTGAAATAATACGTCATCAACCCTTATATCACATGCTTTAACAGACATTTTAAATGATTGGATGAAATCTGTAGCTGAAAGTACTGTTGCACTTTTAAGTAGTAGCTTTAAATTATCGAACTTATTACTGTTCTGTAGCCAGTGCACATACTGAAAGAATTATCTGGTTTCATTACAATAATACACTGAGGATTGTAGTTGATTTTGCTTGGTTCAATAAAACCATTCTCCAACAAATCTTCAGTTTCCTTTTTCAAACTTTCCTGCTTGAGAGGATTCATCATGTAAGGACACTGTTTTACAGGCTTAGAATCTACGATTTTAACATCATGTACTATTTTGTTTGTTGGAGTTGGAACACCTGGGAACAAGTGCTTATATTCAGCTCATTCTTTTCTTGGGACTATTGCCGAATTCTGAAGACTGGTTGAATCAAAGTCACTTCAGTCCGGTTGTACATAATCATTTAAATTGGCACCGTAAGGGACACTAACAACCAATTATACCGAATGATTTTCAGGGCTATCTTGATCAACACACTCCATTAACATATTTATATAGCAGAGTCGTTTTTGTTTCCGTATTACAGGAGTGTCGATGATATAATTTAAGTCACTTATTTCTTTCTAACTGTTTACGGACCATACAGTATGGCATGGGTGCGTGAGCCAGAACTTTATGACCAAACATAATGGTTCTTTCGTTTTTATTTTGACATACCTTATTTTGTTTTGATTAAGTTTACTGAAAACTATTTCTTGCCACCTGAAACGTTTTTGATGGTTTGTATTTGAGACAAAAGCAAGTAAATTAATATTTGATTGATCTCTGTAAAGAACCAGTATGGCATGGGTGCGTGAGCCAGAACTTTATGACCAAACATAATAGTTCTTTCGTTTTTATTTTGACATACCTTATTTTGTTTTGATTAAGTTTACTGAAAACTATTTCTTGCCACCTGAAACGTTTTTGATGGTTTGTATTTGAGACAAAAGCAAGTAAATTAATATTTGATTGATCTCTGTAAAGAAGTTTCTCTTCCAGCTACTTCAATGGTCCTCGAACAGTGTGTCCAAAAACAAGTTCAAATGGGTTAAATCCTATGGATTATTGAATCGACTCCTTAATAGCAAACAAGAGTTAATTAACGTCTTCAACCCAATCTTTTCTGGTATCAAAGAAATATGACTGTATCATATTCTTTAAAGTCTGAAGAAATCTTTCCAAAGACCCCTGGCTTTCAGGGTGACGTGCAGAGGACATAAATTTGTAGATGCCTAATTCGTACATAAAATTGCCAGACTATCCCTGAAATTAGCGTTTTGATCAAATTGGTCGGATTGGAAAAGGTCAAATAGTGTAAGGAACTTTGATAATAGTTTTAGTCCTAATATTCCGTAATGAAATTACCTCTGACACCTTATCGATGTAACCTTTATGGTCATCAAATATTGGTTGCCTGACTTGCTCTTAGGTAAGGGACCTACATAGTGTACCATTATTCTACTAAACGGTTCTCCGTTTGTTTTCTTTCTTCGAAATATGAAAAATATTGATCTGCGTCTTTTTCTTTAAAAGGAAGTACCAGTGTAATAATCTTGGTAACATCAAAAGCTGAACTTTCGTGAGGTGAATACTGTTTGCTTCCAATTATTTCAATGTGAAGTGTATTTTCATCATTCATTGTTCTTTTTGTGTTTGTAATTTCATTTGCCTCTTTCTTTCTTTCTTTTGTACTGGTATCTGCATTTGCCATGCTTCCCTTTCTATTTTGCTTTCTTCCTTATGCATTTGCAATTTCATCTCTCTTTCTTCATTTTGTATTTGCAATTTCATCTCTCTTTCTTCATTTTGTATTTGCAATTTCATCTCTCTTTCTTCATTTTGTATTTGCAATTTCATCTCTCTTTCTTCATTTTGTATTTGCCTTTGTCGATCTCTGTCTTTTTCCTGCATATTCATTTCTATTTCTTTTTCTTATTTTTACATCTGAAGATTTCTTAATATTTCCGTCTGGTTTTTCAACATATTTCTTTTCCCTCAAATACTTAACCAAACTATGTATAGTTTCCTGTGTTAACATTGACGATTACATGTCCGGAAGAGAATAGCGGTCGGCAAGCTCCAGCAACTCATCTGTCCGGATTTGAAACAAAACTCTCCACCATAGACGAAATTGTGAAAACTTGTTGTTTTATATGTGAATATCAGGGTCAACGAAATATCGAAACTGAAATGAATTTAAATTTCAAAAAACTATTTGAATTTCTCCGAAATATTTTTAAAATTCTTATCCTGGACGAGCCCCAAATTGCTGCTACGATTCTAAAGTCAAAATCTAAGAAACAAAAATAAACAAAACCAGCAAGTTTTGTAAAACGTAACAAACAATTTAATTATCAATGTTATATAATCGAACTTTAGGATGAACTTAGAGTATTGTGAATTGAATCTGAAATAATCCTGATAAAGTTCTATCAAGGTCCAAAATAAATTAAAAGTTCCGTATAAACTTCAGATCCACGAATATACTGGTCGCCATTAGTCTTGATGTGTCAAAATGGCGTTGTTCAGAAATCCTTGGAATAATTCACAATAGTCCCAGAAAAACGTTATAGTCAAATAAGCACGTTCTTTTTCCGCTGAATAATCGTAACTAATTATTCCTTTCAAACTATCTAAACACAACATTAAACACATCTGCAGACTCATTTCAACATATGACGTAAGAATAGAAAGAATTATTCCAAAATTAGGAATGAATATGAGTGTTTATTTCTCTCGTTATATAGTCTTTCAAGAGTCTATAACGACTATATGTTGCAATATACCCCATGTGACAGGTCTTACTACTTAGTCCAATATTTCAGAATATTTATTCATGTGACCTAACCCATCCAATGGAAAATACGTTAATTCTGACCAATCTGTCCCATGGGAACAAGCACGAAACTGGCAAACATAATTACCAATAAGATTAGTATTTGCAACTATCGTACATAAACATCTATTTTTAGATCCTAAGCAATTTTTCTTTCTTAGCATCTTTATATAGTCCGTATGCATGTATACCAAATCCAACTTTAGATAATCACGACAATATACAGTCATCAATAAAAATTACAATAATGATAGAGATACATAACAGTGTAGAGTCATCAACCATCGTTTTGGACATGGTGTTTAACCTGGACTGTCCAATGCATGTGAATGCATCGTGGGCTATTACCAGGATCACATACACAGCGATATAGAAAAGAAGAATAAATGTGGAACCGCAAGGGTGCTTGAAGCGGGTCTTATTTTAACTCGTGTTAACTGACTTTGGTTAGCAAACCCCAACCTAAGGGCAACCCATGTATCACTAAAAGAAAGATACTAATACTATTTACCAATGATTTTAGTGTTCTCTTTTGTGTATCATGCGTTGTATGTCTTAGGATTTTCTCTCTAAAACATGAAAATAAATCCATTTTTCATGTAATAGCATGTGCAAAAGTACATGACAGTGTGTCTACAAACACTTCCTACACTTGTGTGTGATAGTATGTTTGTGTGTAAATATAGAGTGTGCGTATAAATACTCCTACCATTTTCGTTGGATAGTAGAGGCGTGTATTTGGATTATAATTAATGGATAGTAATCAAAAGGAGTATAACGGATAGCATATATGGAGTGTTTGAGTAGTAATTTTAAAGTGAATGTTGGATTGTAATACAAACGGGTGACATTGTGTGGGTGTATGTTTGAATAGTAAATGTGGTGTGTTGAACACTAGATGTGTGTGGGTTGGAATGTAAATACAAAACTATGACATTACCAGTCTCCTCTGTGTTCATAAAAAATCGACCATTGTTCCATTAAGAATTGTAAACATTGCATTTATCACGATAATCCCACTTTTAACATATGGACAAATTTAACATATTTTTCCATGGTTATCCCCTAAGGGGCTCATAATGTAAACATTATATATATATATATATATATATATATATATATATATATATATATATATATATATATATATATATATATATATATATATATATATATATTATATTTGTCAAATTTATTTCACAATATATGCATCTAATTAGAGAGAGAGGCAGACAGACAGATAGATAGATAGACAGAGAGGCGGTGGAAGAGTTCACAATTCTCATGGGATCTGGCTTGTCTTTCTTTACATTCGCCACATTATTTTGCCAACTGATAATGACACCTTTTCCACACACATTAACATGGAATAGAGGTTATTCAACCATGGTTCGTAAACAATTTATGACACTTAATTCATTGCTACGCCATTGGACATTAGTCTGGTTACGTAAAAATGGCATAGCACGTCGCTATTGACGTGTTTAGGTTTGTTTAGTGATTCCGTCAGTGAACTTTCTTAAGTTTTATTACTGGCAGGTTTTGCAAGTACGAGTCTTTGTTCAAAGTGAGACTTTGATCTTATTATGTCCAGAAGATCTGAAATTACGTATATAAACTTTGCCCACCGTCCGTCATTTTGCCGCTCCTTAATAAGAGAGGATGGAGAAATTCATGTAATATGTGGAAATGCGAGCTCTAATGATATCTTTCAATCGTATGGTGGAATACTAGTCATTCATTTTACTTGACTCGCTGCTGCTGGTGTAGAAAGATTTTCAAATCATAAAGGCTGGTGTAGAAAGACTTTCAAATCATAAATGCTGGAGATTAATTTTGGTATTTAACAGATAGAAAGTTTAACGATACATATAGATTACTACACCATGAAACGTCCGTAATAAATATAATCAATCATAATTAATCCATTCTTTTGACTTCACAGTATTGTGTTAGCTATGATATTTGTAATGATTGTATTGGCCCAGATAAACAGGATGTAGACGAACGTGGTTGAATATAACGAATGAGAAGTTTATTTATAATGTAAGTTAATGAATATTATATAACCTTACGTTCGTCTCACACAAACTGTTTAAACAAAAGGACTGAAAGACTTGATCTGTGGTCTAAGGTTGACATTGCCCGGGGTGGGAGTGGGAGACAAGCGCCCCAATCCTCCAAAATGCCCCATACGGTCTGCGTCTCTTACTGCCTCTGTCAACTAAAATCCAGCTCCTGGCCTTCGCGAGTGGCTTAGATTTGAAGCCCGGCAGACCATGTTTTCTACTAACAGGAGAAAGGGTGAAGGCGGCCCACTGGCGCCTTAAAACCAGTTGCTTCGGGTAGATGGGACTCGTAAACCTTGTATGGTAGCTCATCTAGGAGAAGGAAAACTCCGATTCCAAACCTCTGCTGCCTTGTGGCTATACCCACTCATGGGAAAGGCTAAGGGAGTAAATCCCGACAGAAAATCCGGAGATGGAGTCCCTAAGGCGGTATGACATTGACTTCAACGTCATTCCGGCAACTCCTGCGACGCCGTTGGTGCCAAGCTGTATCGGCATTCGTCGTTCCCTTGGGCACACCAGCTGCGTGGAGAGGGGGGATCTGCTGCATGGGCAACAGCTGATTCTCCATACCACCCTGCCCAGGCTTCATAGCTCCACTGGAGAGGACAATCTAGCGTCGTCGTACGGCGTCGGCACAACACGAGAAGTAGCAGTTTACCGGTTCTAAGTCAAAGCTCGATTGGCGTAGAGCTTGGCGCCAGGGGTTACTTCTGACGGTGGGAGAGATCACCAGGTCTCACTGGACAGCTACCGCCCGCTTCAAGCTGGGCAGCCCCCAGTCAGTAAGGTGCTGCCCGCCATGGCCTGCCTGCTTCACTGGGTGCGTGGAGCTTAGAGAACCATCTCGACAAGTGGGCCACAAAACTCTGCACCAGGAAAGACTAAAAGAAGAAATAAAAAGACTCCAACTCTTCGTTTTGCAACCTGGAACATCAGGACTATGTGTCCTGGATTGACCACTGACCTACAGCAGATCGACGATGCACGGAAGACTGTCGTCATTGACAGAGTACTCTCCCGACTGAACATCGACATTGCCTGCCTCCAGGAGACCCGACTGGCTGACAGCGGAACCATCAGGGACGCCAATTACACATTCTTTTGGCAGGGGAAGCCCTTGGATGAACCTAGGCAGCATGGTGTAGGCTTTGCCGTCAAGAACACGACTAATCGCCTTCATTGAACCTCCATCATCAGGTACTGAGAGAATCCTTGCCCTCCGGCTGTCAACATCCTTAGGCCCGGTCAACATCTTCAGTGTGTACGCCCCAACCCTCTGCTCCACCTACGAGGAGCAAGACAAGTTTTATGAGGCTCTGGATCAGGCAATATCCAGTATCCCCAATAATGAAAGCCTTTATTTACTAGGAGACTTCAATGCTAGAGTGGGAGCTGACCATGAGGCCTGGTCCACCTGTCTCGGCTTTTACGGAAGGGGCAAGATCAACGAGAATGGTCAGCGACTGCTGGAGATGTGCTGCTCCCACAGCCTATGTGTGACCAACACGTTCTTCAAATGCAAGGAGATCCACCAGGTGTCGTGGAGACACCAACGTTCACGCCACTGGCACCAGCTAGACCTCGTCATCACCAGGCGTGCAGAACTGGCCAGTGTCCTCCTTACCCGCAGCTACCACAGTGCCGATTGTGACACGACCATTCCCTCGTGGCCAGCAAGGTGCGAATATTACCCAAGAAGCTGCACCACGCCAAGAAGAAGGGTCACCCACGCATCAACACCTGCTGTGCAAGCAACCCAGAGAAAACACAGCAGTTCATCAGCAAACTGAAGGAAGCCCTCACCAAAGTGACACCTGATGACACCATTGACTCCAAGTGGTCCCATATCCGTGACTCTGTGTACAATTCAGCCATCACAGCTTACGGGAAGAGGGAGCGAAAGAATGTCGACTGGTATGAGGCAAACTGGGAGGAGATGGAGCCCGTGACTGAGGCAAAGAGGAAAGCCCTCCTGGCATACAAGGCTGCACCTAGCCCCAGAACACTACAAGCCCTCAGGATTGCAAGGAATAACGCCCAGAAGACCACCCGCCGCTGTGCCAACACCTACTGGCTGAACCTTTGCAACAGTATACAGACAGCTGCTGACACCGGGGATACAAGAGGAATGTATGAGGGTATCAAAAAGGCGACAGGCCCCGCAGCTACAAGACCGCCCCCCTCAAGTCCAAGACGGGCGAAGTCATCACAGACCAGGGGAAAAAACTGCAGCGATGGGTTGAGCACTATCTCGAGCTATATGCAACCCAAAACAATGTCACTGGAACTGCCCTGGACGCCATTCCAGACCTGCCTGTCATGGAGGAGCTAGACACACAGCCCACCCTGGAAGAGCTCGGAAAAGCCATCGATTGCCTTGCCTGTGGGAAGGCTCCTGGAAACGACGGCATTCAGCCTGAAGTCCTCAAGAGCGGAAAACCAGCACTGCTCCAGCCCCTACACACACTCCTCTGCCTTTGCTGGGAACAGGGATACATCCCACAGGACATGAGTGACGCCAACATCGTCACTGTGTACAAAAACAAAGGAGACCGTAGCGACTGCAACAACTATCGGGGCATCTCCCTCCTCAGCATCGTCGGAAAGGCTTTCGCCCGTGTTGCCTTGGCGCGCTTGCAGATCCTAGCCTCCCGCGTCTACCCAGAGTCCCAGTGTGGATTTCGAGTAGGCAGGTCAACTGTAGACATGATCTTCTCACTACGTCAGCTGCAGGAGAAGTGTCGCGAGCAGCAGATGTCCCTCTACATTGCCTCATAGACCTGACGAAGGCGTTTGACATGGTTAGTCGGAGTGGACTCTTCAGACTCCTGCAGAAGATCGGCTGCCCCCCACGTCTGCTTGCTGTCATTATGTCGTTCCACGAGAACATGCACAGCACAGTGTTCTTCAATGGCGCAACATCTGAAGCATTCCCAGTCATTAGCGGAGTCAAACAAGGCTGTGTCCTTGCACCGACGCTCTTTGCCATCTTCTTCTCCATGCTTCTCCAGTACTCATTCAAGGACTGCAGCGAGGGAGTGTACATCCATACCAGGGCTGACGGCAAGCTGTTCAACATCGCCCGTCTCCGTGCTAAGACTAAAGTCACAGAGGTACTCATCCGTGAATTGCTCTTTGCCGACGATGCAGCCTTGACATCACACACGGAAGATGGACCTCAGCAGCTGGTATGCCGCCTCTCCCATGCATGTAAGGAATTTGGACTGACCATCAGTTTGAAGAAAACGAATGTCATGGCACAGGACACAGACTCCCCTCCCTCTGTCTCCATCGATGGGTACAATTTGGAAGTTGTCGAGAACTTCACATACCTCGGGTCTAACATCTCCAGCTCACTCTCCATTGATTCTGAGGTGGGCGGCAGGATTGCCAAGGCAGCAGCAGTGATGGCCAGACTTAACCAGAGCGTCTGGAACAACCCCAACCTCACAGAGAAGACCAAACTGCGTGTCTACCAAGCCTGCGTGCTCAGCTCACTTCTCTACAGCAGCGAAACATGGACCACCTATGCAAGACACGAGAGGAAACTCAACAGCTTCCACCTGAGATGTCTGCGGCGCATTCTGCACATCAAGTGGCAGGACAAAGTACCCAACACAGAGGTTCTAGAACGCGCCAACATGAACAGCATGTTCTCCATACTCAGCGAGAGGCGCCTTCGCTGGCTCGGCCATGTCAAGACAATGGACCCAGGTCGCATTCCCAAGGACCTGTTATATGGGGATTTAGCAGAAGGTGCACGACCAACTGGACGACCACATCTGCGCTACAAAGATGTTTGCAAGAAGGATATGAAGACAGCAAACATCAATGTCAACGACTGGGAGAGCTGTGCAAACAACCGTTCCAGCTGGCGTCTAGCTGTCAGGCAGGGAGTTCAAAACGCAGAGGAAAAGAGAAGAATAAAACAAGCTGAAAAGAGAGCTAAAAAGAAGGATAAGCAAAAGCGTACTTTGGAGCTACGCCATCATCTCCCGTAGATGGACGGATGCCAAGATTATATAACCTTACGTTCGTCTCACACAAACTGTTTAAACAAAAGGACTGAAAGACTTGATCTGCACATGGGCAAAAAGACAACGATGCACCCAATTCTATAAAGCTGTCTTAAAAACCAGTTACACACCTCAGCTGGTGTGTATATAAATTTTCACGCAATTTCCGTTAACTGGTATTATACACAAAATACCGGAATGTACTCAGTATTATGCTGGCACTAATCATCAATAGATACGAGTACACGTGTAAGTAGTTTCTCAAAAGTTATGATAAATGCACAAAATTAGCGTCAGTGAATATCATAAATATATAGTTTATCAACAGATATGATACATACACATAAATGCGTCAATTGATATCATAAATATATAGTTTGTAACATATATGATCGTTGTAATACGGTTGACCAACATATATGATACAAATGTATAGTTCGTCACAAAGTATCATGTTGCATTAGATTGTCTAAATATATAAAGATACTGAATTATAGATGAAACGATGAATAAAGTTCATCAGCAAATATAACGGTGCTAATATATTATATTCGCATGAAGATCACGAATAATCCCAATCCGATACATCTGATGAATATGTCAGGAATGATTAAATGTATCTCACTCCACCCAGCCTGCTGAGGGATTTCTCGGGAACCTCGCTGTTGCGCAGACCTGTTGGTCCAGAACCCTTGGCCCACAGGATGGATCTATCTGTCTCGTCCGTCCCTCATCGTCATCGCAGTTACGATTAACACCGATACCCTGTTAAACGAACCCACACATGTCAACAACAAATCAGACAAATAGAAACAGAACAATTGAACCGTGTAATACATGAGTCACCTTATCAAGGTTTGTAGAAGTAAAAACACGGTGATAGACACTACGCATGAGTACACATGATAAAAATTAAACTCATCTTCCATAAGAGCTATTGTATGAGATAATGAATAACACAGCCATGTTAGATCGATCTGTATGATACAAAAAAACAAAAACAAAACATAAGTGCACTGGACTATAAATTGTCTTCGTTTGCTTCATACAAAATATATATGAATTCAACTTGTCCGTTCAGTTTCAAATATGTCTAACATGAAACACACGATATTCTCTCCGATAGCATACCATCTTGTGGCATATGTATGACTCTCTCAAAAAGTGTCAAGGTGTCACACAGATTTGTTACATATTGAGGATAGCAAAGAGAATACCTATATGTACCTCTGCTGCAGAAGATTGCTACTATAAAATGGATGGCTCCCTGACAAGGTCATGTGCATTGTAACAACATTATGAAGCAAGAGAAAAAGTAAGCGCCTCGCCCTACACCCTTCCCCACCTTGACGATAATTTCCATGTGCTGCAGCAACTGAGGATCGCAACTTGGCAAGACAAAACCATACACCATGGGTAACGCTGTATGCGGTTAGAAAACTTAAACTATATTTATGTTCATATATAATGCGTTAGTATTTTTTTGTACATACGATTTCGTGACATCCAATTCGGTCAACCATGTACGCGCACCACTGGACTGCACGTGCGTCCACTGATGTTAGTATTACAATGGATATGTGTAATATATATGAATGTAGATTTACATAGAAAAACATGAACTATTTTGTTCGTGAAGTGGAATGTTAAAATATAAGAAATAAAGAGTAACAGTTAAGTTTTGAGGGCAACTTCAGCTATAAATAACATTCAAAAGAGGGTGTTGCAATACAAACATATGTAGAGTCAACATTTTTTTTTTCAAAACAGAAGGACGCTTGTATAGCGGAATTAAATTGTTAGGTTGTAAAGTGGTGAATATTACGTCAAGACTTTAGAAAAAACAGCAGGAAATGGTCAATACTATAGTTTTTCAAGCAATAAAATTCGTGGTCTTCTGCAAAAATAACATTTATTTTCGTATTGCATACAACAACAACAACAACAACAAACATTTTAATAATATTTCTTTTACCTAACATATTGGAATGTTAACTCTTTCGCATCAAAATCGTATTAAAGCATAAGTGTGTTCTTTACATGTAAAACCTCATCTTTAGCTACATTCACTGGGAGATAGATTTGGGTCACTGATGCATGTATTGTGAAAGATATTAGACAGTACATAAAAGCAATACTTCCATTGGAAGATGTCCCCGTTTTCACGAATCAATCCCATTCGCCTAAATTTGAAGCACAATATAAAATTGGCAATAACAAACTCAATAATGTAGGGTTAACTTGATATTAAATAGTCCAAGAATTTGGTACCGTAGGAGACAACTCTCATGTGTGTACACATTGTGTTGTGACCACATACGAATGCTGGTGTTGCACATGCGACGTAAGCATGAATGCCAGAGATGACCGTCTGTGTATAAGCGAGTACGTTCTTATCCAACCCACAGCTGTTAGGAAAAGAAAGATTCAAATGGATAGAGAATATTTTGGAAACGATTTTTGATTAATCTTTTTATATTTTTAGCTTAAATTCGTGTTATATTTCAGAAGTGTACTTTTAGTACTATAAGGCAGCGGTTAAAGAGTACAAATGGATGAAGCTAGAGAAACAGCACCATGCTGTGGATTCCTCAGAAATAATGTACTTGCCCCTTCATGGCTTTTTCAATATCTTTCACAACACACCTGTTTGTTCTGGTTTCTTCATTACATTGTATACAGGGTGGCCGAGCGGTCCTAGGTGCTCGCTTTTACACATCACTGCCATCTCTCCTATGTCCGCGTGGGTTCGAGTCTCGGGCTCAGCTAATGTGGGTCTGTCATAAGACTAGCTACTACCTTCCCGTGGTCGATAGTTCTTTTCTGGGGTTTTCAGGATTCGTCCTACTCAGTTATTTTGACCGCCATGTATAACCAGCCTATCATGTGCTGCCAAATGGCGTTAAACCCTCACCAACACCAACCTGTTTCATTCTGTTTCATTGGAAGGATGATGATTCTTGCTCACCCCATTAGGGTAGGTATATATATATATATATATATATATATATATATATATATATATATATATATATATATATATATTAACCTACATTAAGAAATGATGGTGCTAACACTGCTATTGTTACTTAATTACATGGACGAAAGGGGTACTTGAGAATTGAAAACATGTTGGAATCTTCAAGGGTACTTTAGCTATTTTACCCCAATACCGATGAATTCAATATGTGACTAAGGTGAGCAAACACGATTCAAAATGGCATCCTTGAAAGTAATGGGGGTGGGGATTTTGCACGTACGATGCAGCTACAATGACACATGTTACCTAGGTGATTCATAATCAAAGGCGCACTACAATTATTGACGAAAGACACCACCATGATGATTTATAGACACGCCAGCGGTAGGTACTGGAACTTAATTGTTGTAACCCTATTCTACTTTTCGAATGTCTGTTTGCTAAAATTAGGACAAAATTAAATCTATGCAAAAACAGAAATGCCAAAAAGCATTTGATGAAATACAGATCAGGTCCAATGAGTTTCGAGCTGTCCTGCTTGTAAAGTCATGAAACCCAATGTTTAGAGTCTATTAGAGCTGTCCTGCTTGTAAAGTCATGAAACCCACTGTTTAGAGTCTATTAGAGCTGTCCTGCTTGTAAAGTCATGAAACCCACTGTTTAGAGTCTATTAGAGCTGTCCTGCTTGTAAAGTCATGAAACCTACTGTTTAGAGTCTGTTAGAGCTGTCCTGCTTGTAAAGTCATGAAACCCACTGTTTAGAGTCTATTAGAGCTGTCCTGCTTGTAAAGTCATGAAACCCACTGTTTAGAGTCTATTAGAGCTGTCCTGCTTGTAAAGTCATGAAACCAACTGTTTAGAGTCTGTTAGAGCTGTCCTGCTTGTAAAGTCATGAAACCCACTGTTTAGAGTCTATTAGAGCTGTCCTGCTTGTAAAGTCATGAAACCTACTGTTTGGAGTCTATTTTTGATTCTCTTTGTTGGTGCCTTCGTTAGACGATATTAACCACCAGAAAGTTTAATTGAAGATTTGAGAAGCTGATACATTTATTATTCATCATGTTTGATAGTTTACATGCCAGCTAAATTGTAGAAAATGTAATAAATTATTAAGCACGTTATTATTTATTTCGGCATATAATACTGAAAATTGTAACTTGGAGTTAATCTAAACAGTGGCAATGGTATGTGAACCAAGGTCACGTAGAACCTGCATTATAACATGCCCTTGTGACAATGGGGATAACTACGATCATAGGTGGGTGTTTTCCTTGATTTTTGTTGTTGTGGGGTTTAACACCATTTTTCAGCACACGATAGGCTATACATGGCGGCCAGTATTAATGACGGAGGAAGAGCCCGGGAAAACCCACGAGAAGCTACTGGCAAGCTTTCTCACATACCAACATTGGCCGAATCCCAGACTCGAACCCACGCAAACAGAGGTGAGATGGCAGTGATCCGTAACGAAGAGCCCGTTGGACCACTCGGCCACTCGGGGCCCCTGTTTTCCTTGAAATAAATGTGTTCGCTGTCCGGAATATGCGTAATAATTTCTAGTTTCGACAAAGATAAAAACATAACATATATATATACTATGTCTGATCTGATTCACATCAACATGCTATTAAAACTGATGTTTTGTAATGTATTGTTCCAAATACGCGTCCTGAAATAACCTCCACATTCAAATTACTAACCCATCAAACTAGCAGGAAAGTTCTACTTGATTGAAAAAGCTGTTGATCTCTCACATCTAGTTGAACTATCTTGACACAAGATATCCATATTATTGCTACACGTTTCCGATTGGGTATCATTTATGAGTATTGATGTTGCATTGTTAAGCGGAAAACTTATTTTTTAATTAGGTCGTGGGCTACGAAAATCATCAATTACGTCTACAACGCCAAACATATCTTTTCAACCGTCCAGATGACTACTTTCCTTCCGTTACAAGTGTGCTCGAATAAATCGTATTTCGTTCATTTATTATGCATGAATTCATGTCAGATCTTCCAACTCTTAGAATAGAACCTAAACAGGAGAGAATAATGTCTATAAATAACTAGGATATCGACATCCATACTATATGAGTGGCATATACATCATAATAATGTAAACTTCCGTTATTTAATATGGCATATAGAATAGTTTATATCATTTTTGTCTTATTTTTCTGTAGTTTTAAAACACCTTTGACATAGAGCATATGACAACTATTTTGAGCCATCTATCAACAATGAATGGCTGTTCTTGCGATACATTTAACGAACATTAAGGACTCGATGACGGGCTTTTTTAAGCATAATGCCACTGGTTTGACATGATCATAATTTGTAACGCAGTTGTAAGGCTTATAGAGCGCAAAGTTTTCAAATTATTTTGTAAGTAACTCAGTCATGGATCTTTCATGAAGTTGTAATCAATATTGGACTCACGGATATTGCATGCAGTTATAGTAAATATATATCAGTCATGGATCTTTCATGCAGTTGTAGTTAATATAGAACTCAGTCACGGATCTGTCATGCAGTTGTAGTCAATAAATAACTCAGTCACCGATCTTTTATGCAGTTGTAATCAATATGGGACTCAGTCACGAATCTTTCATGCATTTATAGTCAATACAGAACTCAGTCACCGATCTTTCATGCAGTTTTAGTCAATAAATAACTCAGTCACCGATCTTTTATGCAGTTGTAATCAATATTGGACTCACGGATCTTGCATGCAGTTACAGTAAATATAGAACTCAGTCATTGATCTTTCACGCAGTTGTAGTCAATATTTAAAATGTGCGAAGCAAAAGTAGTGAGTACATGAGTATTTGTTTTGTTGTCAATAACTGAATGAAATAGATAAATTCTTATAAACATATTAAGTGTAACAAAACCTACGGCATATATGTTTCATTTTCTCTTCAGCTTTGAAGGGGACTGTATCTCTGAACACGCCCGTGCTACCTGCGTGATTACTCACAAGATAATGAATGCTGGTTTATAGTGAAACCGCAACATGTGTATCTGCCCCGAGTTTTAATTAAAAACTTCAGATATAAATGTAAACAACAATATGTATATTGCAAGAACAGGTTTGAAATCTGAGAAAAATATGTTCCTTGATGTACAGGCTGGGCTTAATAAATATGATATCTCTCCCTCTTGTCTGTATATCTGCCATTTTCTTCTCTCTATCATCTTTTTATTCCACCAAACCTGTCAGGTGATGCCAAGGTTGAAGAACCTTGGGATCCGCGCTTTGCAAGTACATACATTATAGTGACACTGAGTCCAAACACAATACATAAACCTAATGTGCAAAATTAATTTTTGATTTCTAGTATCGACATTTTCCATTATGTTTATTACTTATGACATAAATGGATTATATCGTCTGGAGAGAGAGAGAGAGAGAGAGAGAGAAAGAGAGAGAGAGAGAGAGCATTGCTTGCACTCATTATGTCCATTCTTAATTTTCTTTATTGTTTGTTGCATTTATTTCACACATTGGAATATAATTGTAAGTATTAAAAAGTCTAGTTTCTTTGCCATATTTCTAACCATTTAGCAATTTTTCGGTGTTTGTATTTTTATTTATTTCAACATCACCATTCAATAAAGCTAGATTTATATAAGGAGTGTTTTGGAAGATCAAGCAAAAGAATTGTACGGTTCTGTATTAAACAATGGCTAATTTAACAAATAGCGTTGAATATTTTCATTAAAGACATGGGAGAGTTAACTAAGTTAATTTATTTTGAAACGATGGTTTTCAGGAGGCTATTTTCACGATGATATTTAGTTTGTAAATTATTAAAGTGACGTTTGCTGATAGCATCATTGTGCAGGGGTTTACAACCAGTTTGGTATAGAGATACGCTCGAAAATAATAAATGGGTATCTCCGTAATGAATCAAGCAGCATCCCTTTGAATGTTTACCCAATCTTTCATAGTTTTGCAGTGAGCAATTAGATTTCACAAGCATATTCTGAAATTGTACGCACGAATAGTGTATACAGCTTAATTATTATTATTCTCTTTAAAGAGTTTGCTGTCGCAAACAACACAGATACATCGTTTCATTATACGTATCTCATTTTGCATCAGGAGATAATGTCAGTCCTTGAAGTCCATGGTTATTATCAAACAAATATTAATAGGGAAGTTCCGAAAGGAAAAATCGGTTTGCCTATTTATATTTAATAAAAATGTCGGTTGGCATACAGATGTGACGATGTCGAAGCCATGTATAGCATCAAGAGCTTTTCCAAAGTCAACAATTAAAACTATCCGGGAGAGTTCTTTTTTCTTTATTCAAATAAATTGTCATAAATTAATCCTAATATTTTCACCAATAAATCTAGCATACATTAAGTCTCAGTGACCTTTGTGTATAATATCATTTGGAACTTTCTTCCGTCTATTGATATAAAGAGATGCTATTGTATACATAACACTCAACAGAGAAATAGGCCTCACATTTTTTCGCCAAAACATTTTTAATTCCGTCTAGGTATGTGGACGATAACACTTAGTTTTTGTGTTGCAGAAAACGAACCAGTCCTATATCCATTATTTATTAGTCGTATATTACTCTATTCCACATATTTACAAAGCGACTGTACCAAACTCAACCATTAAGCAATCCAGTCTAAGTGCCGTGGAATTGTTTATTCTTCCGACCACCTTAAAGATATTTTTCATAATATATTCCCACCTCTACATTTTAATTTATAATTTAATTTGTCTGGATGTTTTCCAATTATATTTCAACTGTACTATCTGTAATTCTGGGATTTCACTATAACGATTTTATTAAAATGCGTTTTCTTGTCTAAAATATATTTTATATTCGTAATTTCATTACTATTTCCATCTATTATCTTATTGATTGCTTTATTTATATCATTTCTTTTTTTCTTTCTTCAAAAGACATATTTAGCGATTTTTATGCACTCACTTCATGTAACTCTACCTTTTTAATTTCTATCTGGATTATTGTGTTATTCTTGTTCTTGATAAGTTTTCGTTTATTTCATTATCTACTAATTAATTTACATTTAAATCCGAGTTTACCTCCTATTTTTATTTGCTTCGTGCCGAATTGTGTTTATTCTTATTATGAGAGCAACATTTCTTGAAATGAACATTATCAATATTAAATTCAAATTCTACCAATGAAATCTTGGTGTGCTCTTGTTGTCTGTATATAAAAATCACATCTTTTCATACGTTTTCCTTACTAGCATGACATATTCTTTGTATTTTATAAGAGAATAATTACATTTCTATTACGGGGGCCCCGAGTGGCCGAGTGGTCTAAAGCGCTGTCCGTCACGGATCACTGCCATCTCACCTCTGTCTACGTGGGTTCGAGTCTCGGGCTCGGTCAATGTGGATATGTGAGAAAGCTTGCCGGTAGCTTCTCGTGGGTCGGTGGTTCTTTCCGGGGATTTCCCTGGTTCTTCCTCCACCATTAATACTGGCCGCCATGTATAGCCTATCTTGTGCTGAAAAATGGCGTTAAACCCCATAACAACAACAACAACAACAACATTTCTATTACCTCTAAATCTTTCATGGTCATGTAATTAACTTTTGTAACAGTTCCAGAACGTCACTTCTGTAACATGACACAATGAATGTGTCCCAAATGGCACAGTGGATGTGTCGCAAACGGCGCTGTGGATTTGTCCTAAATGGCTCAGTGACTGTGTTAGAAATGGCCCAAATGGACTTGTTCCAAATGTCCCACTGGATGCGTCCCAATGGCACAATGGATTTGTCACAAATGGCACAATGGATATGTCGCAAGTGGCGCAATGGATGTGTCCCAAATAGCGCAGTGGATTTGTCCAAAATGTCATAGTGGATGCGACCTATATGGCACAATGGATTTGTACCAATTGGCACAACGCATTTGTATCAGATGGCACATGGATGTGTCCCAAATTGTGTAGTGGATGTACAAAAATAGTTTAATCTTGCTTTGTCCTTAAGGATTACTTTCTACTTAGTGCATATAACATTTCACTGTCATGACCTATTCTCCAAAAATATCAATCAAATTCTTTCCTTTTATAAAATTTGAAACATTTTCCTTCCATTACCGTTGCTAGCACTCCTATATTTATTTTTATGTAGACAGCTAATTAATACTAAGTTCCATCACTAACAATTATTATCTGAAAATGTTTAAAATTATCAATTTTATGTTTCTACATTCTGTCAAAATCCAGATTATCACTGTTTGGATCATACAGTGTGAGTAATGGAAATCTAGTTTCTTTTCTTTGCATGGGAATCTGAAATTAAAAATCAAATGCACGAAGAAGAAAAAAATTGTACACGAATTCGACGCAAATAGAAACATGTGCCTCATTTCATCGTTCGACTTTCTTATGTAACAATGTTTATTAATCCAAATGTCTGCAAACAAAAATCTGTTTTCTAATAAACGGAAACAAGCTATTTAATTCCAAGTAATTTTGACAATATATAAAGATTATAACAGCCATCTTCGCATACACTTTTTAATAAAGACACGGTGATGTCAATAGAAGTATGTGTAGAACGTTGTAGAAAAATATGCGTAAAACAGGGTTGAATTGGGGTCCTGTGCTCTCCGTCCCCACCCCACCCACCCCCAAATGAGCGCGAAACACTGAAACGTTTCCTCGATTAAGTTTTCTGTATAGTTAGATGGTTCAAATATGCCCTGAAAACGCCTAGGATCTTCGTCCTGTCGGTATCCACTAGGGGTCCCATCCCACAAACTTCACTGTCTTCTTGATTAGGCCTCCAGTTGGAATCGGTTCTCAATTAATACTTCCAGTTCAGTACCCACGAACGTAGTTCTATTCTAGTTTTAGAACATTTTTTCCTCTCTCATTTTGGTGGTGATAGAAGAGTTTTATTTATGCATTTTTGGTAGGGATTTAAAGGTAACTGTTTATTCTTGATAATATGAGCTCAGGGTGTTGTTGTCTGTGTGTATTTCGGCGACAGTGCACAGTGAGTAATAAGACCTTGGTGATGATCCGGAAGTGAAATCTGTGTTCTGTTTACATGCTGCTATGTTGACAGTCCAGCATCTAATAGAAGAGCAGGTCAACCTTTGACGAGAACTTCACCGTGAAGTCATCTTCGAAGATATTTTAGATTAACATATGATTTGTATTGATTGCCACACAGTGGAAAGGTCAGTACTGAGAAACAAATGTAGAGAACATATAGCAAACTTAATTGTGTCCTATGTCCAGTTAGAACAAAATTTCTAAATCCGTCCCATTACAATCCAAGGGAGATAACAAGGAAGACTTGGTTGATACTCGTGTCTCACTGGACAATTTATCTGGGGAATTTTCATCCGACAATGACCTATTGCAGAAAAATGAGAATAATTTTACACTGAAGATACAAATAAAAACAAACTATTGATTTTTGTTGAAAGTATGCATATGAGATTTAGTCTGCGGCAATCAGTTTGTTCCTCATACAATTGGTGGCTTTTATACTGAACCAACACTGACACCAACACCACATTTTACATTCATTTTTGACAGCAAAGAGCTATTTTGGATATTTTCCTGTGACAAGGCAGCTAAAAGAATCAGTATGTGCCTTTATGCATGAATAAAGTTCATTAGTACTATAACAAATTAGCATACTTTTCATCACCCCTCAACCATCTAGATTTTTAGATATTTAACTCTGTAGCAGACACACATAAATACGTAAGCCAAGTCGGCTGTTCATTTGCAGCCTAAGTTACGCATTTGATCTCCAGTGTTCGTCTCACTGTGACATGCAGTCACCAACTAAGCCAACACATTTTCAAGCCTAACTCAAAGTAAATCTAAACTACATTACAGATTTAGCTTCTGTGTGAATTTATAAATGCTAGGATTATCATTATTAGGTTCATGCCTTCTACCTTAAAAATTAGGGAGATGTCAAAATACGAAACTATCCAGTGAGACCTCATGTTACCGAGTACAAGATTACTACAAGGAAGAATATTTATGTGCTGTAACTATTAGGAGGGCAACATGCATGGGCACACACCCATGGGGTGCAAGCCGAAAATATAATATTATTTGCCTACATATTCTATCATTAATTGAAAAATATTTTCATTAAAATATTTATAAGTAGTTTAAATAAATGCGAGACGTCACATGCAAAGTGTTGTCCTTAACTTGTCCATAATACAAGTTAAACAAACTAAATATGCGCTAACTGTAAAAGCTGAAAGCAACTCCAGAAAGTGTCAGAAATAATCTTTACAGAGTTATTTCCCTTTGATCGTACTCTTTATGAAGGGATCAAACTGTTGCCGTTTCCTTTTGAGGAATAAACATTCTGTTTGACAAGAAAATTACTAGAATAGTTTTTGAATTGTGTCAATTTCTATTACATTTATAATAATGACATTTATATCAAGTCCACCACATGCAAGATCACAAATATAAAACCGCTTTTGAATAAAATAGCGAATACACTTAAAGATAACTCCATACGATATACATTGTAGGTAATTTTTGTTGTTTTGGCCTTTTTCCGTTGGATATGGAGGTTCAGCTGAATTCATCTTTCACCACTTTACCTTACTGATTTGACTTCAACCGTCAATCCCTAAGGTACTGCTAGTACTTTACACCATGTCTGTGACTTCTCGTCCTGACCCTTCTCGTTTCAAGAATTTAGCTCAATCATCTTATGCATATTGTTTTATCATTCAGCTTGGAACTTTGTTTAAGTTTATATACAGTCTTTAATAATCTCCACAGTTCTTTTTTAATCGGTTGTAGTACGTCAGTAACACTGATTTTTTTTTCTAGTGTCAATCAAATTAGGTGGACAATAAAGCACACGCTCTGACATCAAAGGAGTGAAATCCCACTGATGGAATTTTGTCCAGAATGGATCTGGATTTTATAAGCATTTAAGAAATGCGTTTCATAGACTGGACATCTAATTCATTTGAAGATCCTGTACAAATAAATATTTGAATGTTTTTCAGTTTTGATGTCAATATATTCTCTGCCACGTTTCACTACAGGGAACGGTTTGTTTTCTACATCCAAATTGTGATGCACCTGTTTTATTTGTATTAATATATTGTGCCTGTCCTGTCTATTTTCTTTCTTGCCTGCTTATGTTTCGAGGTCTCTGATGCATTCAGAATTACTGTTAAAATGTGATTCCATCTATTCATCCTTCTCTGTGAATACCTTATATCAACCTGTTATCTTCCTAATGTTAAAACTTCATATCAACCTGCTATCATCTTAATGTTACAACCTCATATCAACCTGCTATCACCCTAATGTTAGTACCTCATATCAACCTGCTATCATCCTAATGTTAATACCTTATATCAACCTGCTATCATCCTAATGTTTAAACCTCATATCAACCTGCTATTATCCTAATGTTAAAACCTCATATCAACCTGCTATCATCCTTCTATTAAAACCTCATTACAACCTATCAAACTTCGCTGTTAAAACCACCACATCAGCCTGCTACCTCCTTTTCTATATCTCCTAAGTTCTCTGTAAAAACCTCATGACAATCTATTATCACCCTTCTCTGTTAAAACCTCTTAATAATCAGATATCACACTTCTCTGTCAAAACCTACATCAACCTGATGTCACACTTTTAATGTTAAAACTCATCGACCTGCTATCACACTTCTCTGTTCAAATCTCACATCAGCCTGATGTCACACTTTTAATGTTAAAACTCATCGACCTGCTATCACACTTCTCTGTTCAAATCTCACATCAGCCTGATGTCACACTTTTAATGTTAAAACTCATCGACCTGCTATCACACTTCTCTGTTCAAATCTCACATCAGCCTGATGTCACACTTTTAATGTTAAAACTCATCGACCTGCTATCACACTTCTCTGTTCAAATCTCACATCAGCCTGATGTCACACTTTTAATGCTAAAACTCATCGACCTGCTATCACACTTCTCTGTTCAAATCTCATATCAGCCTGATGTCACACTTTTAATGTTAAAACTCATCGACCTGCTATCACACTTCTCTGTTCAAATCTCACATCAGCCTGATGTCACACTTTTAATGTTAAAACTCATCGACCTGCTATCACACTTCTCTGTTCAAATCTCACATCAGTCACACTTTTAATGTTAAAACTCATCGACCTGCTATCACACTTCTCTGTTCAAATCTCACATCAGCCTGCTACCTCCATTTTTACACCCCCTCTGAATTCCACACAGGGTTTGCATATTTTATTTCCTACTTTTCTCAAGATTTTTGAGAATAACTTTTGTATTCTTCTATGATATGTACGACTCAGCTTTTGTAACTTCAGTGATTTTAATTTTTTAGCATCAGAATTTGTTTGACTTAAACTATTTCTGAGTTCATAACTTGCTTTATCTGGAGAAGATTTTGTGCTTTCTCTAATTGCATATTGATGTACTGTCAAATTACAGGTAGATGACTACATTGTAGTATTTATCACATCAGTTGGACGATGGTTGTGGGTTCCTTTACAGCACAAAACGCAAAAACTACTATGAATGGAATGACACTAACTTATTTTCTCATTCTACTGTCAGTAAATACTCATATTGTAAGCACTTCCATCACTGGACCTATATCAGTGTAGCATTCTCAACTGTTTATGACTCATCGTAACTTTCAAGGTCAGCCTAACTTATGACTGATCGTAGCTTTCATGGTCAGCCTCGTTTTGAGTTTTGTTTGCGTCATTCTACATTGAAATTTGACGAAAATATATGTTAACAAAAATAGTTATAGATCTGCTGGCTCAAGCATCAAAATCTGTATAATTTCCTTTGTTATTTGTAAATTTCGTGGAAAGAAATAGAGGAGTTTATGTAAGAAAGCTGCATGAGTCAGATTGTAATTGCATTGGGCATTGTGATGGCAGTGGGTATTCGAAATATTTGAAACTGCCACTTGGGGTGCCGTGTAGCCTTTGTAAAACAGTTTGCAGGTTTTGTTAATAAATAAAAAAAAATATATTTACTGCTATAATAGAAAAATCTTTCACTATATTGAACTTTGCAAATCAAGATTTCATATATTTTCTATGAAAACTAAATTCACACGTCTTTTTCTAAACCCCCTCACACACCTTCTGAAGATTGGTCCACACTAGATAGATAGGTTCATTGTGCCCGTAGTTTCATCGTAGCTCTAACAATTTTCAGTCATATCGCTTTGATGTCTGCAGTGTGGCAGTTTGTGATTATGTCTAGCACTGGGGCATCATGCCGCAGACATGTAGCATGATGCCCCATCCAGTCACATTATCCTGACACCAGACCGATCAGTCCTAACACTAACTTCTTAATTTTGAGCGCCAAGCGAAGCAACTGTAGTACCATTTTTAAATGTCTTTGGTATAACTTACCTTTGGATTCGAACCAGCGACCTCCCACATCCGAGACGAACGTTCTGACCACTTAGACCACTGGAGAGGTCCTTTCTATGTGTAACGCGTGCCAAGCAAGATGTCGTTAGTTCGAAGCAAGTGGCATCCAAAATTGTTGAAATACTCCTTTTGGTATTTTATCGTCAAAATGTCTTTTAAACTCGCCCATCCCTTTTCTTATATATAAAAGAATTGGACTTTTTTATTTATGTCTTGAAACTTTCTTGTTTCACTCACGTCCTTGAACGGGCAATAGCTAGTACAATATATCGCTCACGTCCTTGAACGGGCAATATCTAATACAATATATCACTCACGTCCTTGAACGGGCAATTGCTAGTACAATATATCACTCACGTCCTTGAACGGACAATAGCTAGTAAAATATATCACTCATGTCCTTGAACGGGCAATAGCTAGTACAATATATCACTCACGTCCTTGAACGGGCAATATCTAGTACAATATATTCTCGCGAAGACTTACGTACATTGTAAAATGCGAGAATGGTCAAATGTGATTGTTAGCAGTGGCATGTACCATAAATGTCCCAGTGAAAGTAAACAAATACGCTAGATGATAAATGCATACAACTTCCTGAGAGTCTATGTGAATGTACAAATTGTAATATACATTTATTTATAATATGCATTTGATGTATGAATCCATTATAAATTTAGTATTGTTTACGTTTAGTCTAACACAGTCGTTCCGAAAGCGTGCCTTACCACTGCCTGCGGGGGGGGGGGGGGGGGGGGGCGGGGGCCGGGGGAAGGGGCACTAATGTTGAATAATACTTTTTACAGGGTAGGGTAGGGAGCGCTAACGATAACCAAAGAGGAGGTGTCCCGAAAAAGTTTGGAAACCACTGATCAAAAAGACGTTAACGAAATTCAATAATCCAGGCATAACAAATTGTATTTGCATAACAGTCAATTTAATCAACGATAGCACATTTTAATTTCATAAATATGGTATCTGTATTTTTTATTATTCTTTAGGGGTTTTTGTTTGGCCTTCGAACTAAGGTGGGGTTTGTTTGATTCACGTCTGATGTTATAGCTTTTTAAAAAAGGAGCTGGAAATATATAGGAAACTCGCTCGGTGTAAAAGCATTCACCACATGTTATTGGGAGAATTTGTCATATAGACCCTTAGAAACACAGAAGCAATTATCATTATTTTAATCCTTCTCAATTTTCTGAAAATTCGTATTCGATGTAAGAATCAGGCATAATTAAGTGTCATCGGTAACTATATGGTTTCAAACCATCAGAATATTGAGACTAAACTCTGTACAAATGCAATTTCGGACATTTTCATTGAAGATAATTATTTTGTTTCTAAGCTGATAGAAAAGTGATCGAAACAAAGTATTTCCAGAACGATTATCGTTGCCTTCTGAAGAAGTTCACGTCTTATTAGGACGTAAACCTATGCCATAGATCAGATAATAACTTTTGCACATTTTGTCATTTTGGCAGAAAAAACTAAGTCTTTAAACTACGCAACATATACGTCATGTGTGATAAATTAATATAAATTTCCCATAATTCACATTTGTCTGCATAACTATATTAGTATTATTCATCTATGGCGGCTATATAGTGAACTCATTCAGCAGTATCTGTCTGAGACATACATTTGAAGAAACTTTGCAAACATCGATGAGAGAAAATATGGTATTTGCAATGTTCCTCGAACACATCGTTATTCTACTAATATGACCCCACGTAATATTCAGTTGCGTAAAACCTCGCAAGAAGTCATGTGTCATCTTCTCACTAGTAATGTAATTCAATACAAGGTGTCACTTTATATTAATTTACTCCCGTATATCGTAGGTGTTAAGCGTGTTATAGGACCCCGGAAAAAAATGTTAAAATGTGCAAAATTGTTACATGCGGTAGCAAGTTACGTTTAAGCTCAATGACCAGATTTAAACTTCTTTTGCCACTTGAGAAGTTACCACTGTATGATATTTCGTATCATGTTGTGATGGCGGCCAAGCCTTTTCAACGACAGTTTTACAATTTGTTTGTATTCAACTCTTTTCTGTATCAATTTATTTTTGTTGAATAACTTTTGTTAGCTTATAAAAACATAAAAATGGGTAAAATTGATTAATATATCTGTTGTGCATCGGCAAAACCTTTATGCACAAAAGGGGAAATTTACCGGTCATGTTAATATTTTATAGCGTTCCTATAGAAGGAATATATCTTTAAATGGCATCTAAATGACAGTATGTCAACTTTTGAAGCGTAAGTATAGAGTGCATCCAACTATTGACCAATGCTGACCTGTCAGGAAGAATAACGGAATCTAGGTCATATTATACCTATTCGTATCAACATTTTCAAGCAGAAATTGTTTATATATATACGATATTTAATCAGTAAATTTAACACTTTGCCATCTTTCGTCGACACCAATATGAAGATTTATAAAAATGTTGGTGCTATTTTCTTTAAAACTAGGGTACTCTGTTATTTGTCGTACGAATACATGATAGTTATAATCGCAGCAATTATTACATATGGACTTAACTCTAATTAAAAATATTATTGTCATGGGAAAAGAGTTGATTCATTTTAATTTTTGCTATTTTTGTAAGCTGAAATATTCATTAAATCCCAACCCTGAATAAAGAAAACCAAACTTTGTTGTTGTTGTAGGGTTTAACGCCATTTTTCAGCACAAGATAGGCTATACATGGCGGCCAGTATAAATGGTGGAGGAAGAACCCGGGAAACCCCCGGAAAGAACCACCGACACACGAGAAGCTACTGGCAAGCTTTCTCACATAACCACATTAGCCGAATCCGAGACTCGAACTCACGCAGACAGAGGTGAGATGGCAGTGATCCATAACGGTGAGCGCTTTAGACCACTCGGCCAGTCGGAGCCCCAAAACCAAACTTTAGAATAATCTCTGAAATGTGTAAATATTGATACCACCCCAAGTTTGCTTTTCATTCAATTACTGACACTATAATGAAAATGTGGGATTTCTTTTTGGAATAATACTTTGAATTAATATTTTTGTGTGTGGCTCAGTGACAATTTTTAGTTTTGTAGATAGTTAAATTCATACTAATGTCACAAAATGATCGTATTTTGTTTGGGACTTTATACTCGTTAATTCTGCATCCACGAAAATCTGCATCCAAGAGTCGCTGTTTTAAGCAGTTGTTTTGGCACTGAATATATTTTTCTGGACACAAGACTGTCCATCACTTGAATGTTCATTCAGCGTATCAGTGATCACTTGAAACCACGCAACCGGGTTCACATTAACTTACGCATTGCGCAGTTCAAGTTACGTACTAGTTAATTTAAATTGTTTGCATAACTTTAAACAAAATAATAATTATGTACAATTCAGATAGCACGATGATATCGTTTTTAAGATCTAGAAACGCGTAACAGAGAACTACCCTCCTGGTAACATACCTGGAAGGAGATATATGCAAACAAGACTTAACGCCAGTCGGTGTATTAACGTGACCTGCTTAGACGGCGAACTGATTCACTTATAAAAGAAGGGAATTTTTCAATGGGTCAAGGACTATTAGAGGACAATATCTTTGCGTGACAGCCTGAGCTTAAT
Source organism: Sinohyriopsis cumingii (assembly GCA_028554795.2). NCBI lineage: Eukaryota > Metazoa > Mollusca > Bivalvia > Unionida > Unionidae > Sinohyriopsis > Sinohyriopsis cumingii. The sequence goes on along the minus strand of CM068838.1, from coordinate 115,755,566 downwards.
TATTTCTGACTGATTGTGCAAGAAGGCATCGTGTATTTTGTTATCGTAACCGCATAAAACACAGTTACATATATCATTCGCTCTAAACCAACTTGTCAGCAGACAAACTTCAGCCCAGTGTTGATACAATACGTTTGTGCACTCATGTGTCGTATTAACCTTGGCAAACGTCCAGCAGGTTTTAAACAGACGTGTTTCATTCGAAATACACTATAACACCGGTGTTACCCTTCAAACATACTATCAGCTGCAATTATTAGGATGCAATAGCCTGGTGTATCTGAAACGGTCCAAGAGATTTGTGCGATTCATTAGGCGTAGTGTATCCATCGTTCTTTTAGATTGGAGTGTGGTGGGGGTGGGGACGGAATAAGCAACAATATCATGTATTCTTGTGAGCTAGGTTGTGAACATTGTCCTCATTGTAGATAACCACAAACGCATTTATGAGTCTTAGTAGAGTCGTAGTTAATGTTTGGAACCAGGAACATGTGTATCTGTCTATACAAGCCAGGCTTGGACAGTAAAACTGAAAACGAGCCTTCGCTTGGACAGCAATTTGAACATTATGTGGGTAATAAATTGAGTGTATTTACATGAAACAAGTGAAATATATAGTTCATAGAGTGAGTGAAAATACTTGAGTTTTTTTCCAATCACGAGTTAAAATATATTATTATTCACTCAGAGCAAGCACTTTGATGCTCAAACGTATTGGCTAGCAATATTTATAATATATTGAATTAGCAAATTTATTACGATATCTCAGCAGTAATGTCAGCAGTCACCAAAACTTAGAACTTCTACTACCAAAATGTACGCTGGACTTCGCTTAGACACTTGATGCATACTGTTACAAAACTCTTGGTTTATTTTTAGATTTATCATCAGTATCATGTGAAGCTGAGTATCAATAAAGGAATTTTTTTGTATTACTAAGTACAGTACTCATTAATTTAATAAGTATATGTTATACAATATACATCGACTAAGACTGAACAATACAATGATATTTGCTAATATTCCATTTGTATAAACGTATAAAAATAATAAAATTCACGTATTAAATCTGAATTCATTTAAAGAGACCATGAATAGATCATTCCACATATTTTAATTTCATTTTCTATAAAATTAGGGTTCATTTATTAGTCAAATAAAGAAATGATGTTTATACAGTACCCATAAACTTTTCTCATCATTATAATGTACCAAATTTTAAATGTAGTTTAGAAAATCATAAGAAAAGACTTGGTCCTTGAAACCCATTCATGTTTATAAATGCAGGAAGTGATTATTCTTATTTTCATTATGGTATATTTCATGATGCAGTATTGCATCATAAAAATGTTGCATCATTATTTTTGTTGGAAATGTTTAAGATAAAGATGATGTAATACAGATGCAATAATATTTTTTCAAATATCATAATAAATCTGAAAATAATAACGCATGAGGTCTGATACACTTGTTCTGGTAAATACATTTTGTAGTGCCCATAACCAATTTTTTTTTTGCTAATGAACTGAAAAGTTTACATTTTTCAAAAGGTTTCATGTAATTCCAACCTTTACCCTAACACTTATATGTAAACATAATTTAAAAAATATCTCTATCTTAAAAGTAAAAAATAAATGGTTACGGACACCATGTAATTCAATGAGATGAGAGCTGACATAGTCATAAGTTTTGCATGGTAAAAATGTTGGTTTCCTTAATATATATAATAAAAATAAGTATCCAAGGATGCCAATTAAATGTAGTATTCACTTTTTGCCACAGATCGGCGAATATAATAAAAAGGATATATTAACATTTAATAAAATGAAAAGAAAGTTCACCTCTCATTCTTCATTCCATATTTCCTTTGAATTGTCTCTTCTTGGTAGTAAATGTTTATAAGAAATTTCCTGTCAGGTACAAGAAAATTTGAAGATCTGTTTGTATCATTACATACACTAATACACTGTTTAAAAAATGAGAATTTGCAGGTGAGACTGTATGGCGATTTTCGTAGTATAGTTGGAGTCCGACAAATCGGTTTAATGTCTTACCTATGAAACTTACCTATAGTTAAAGTACATATTTTCACATGTTTTAAATAAAAATCTTGAAACCAGTTTGTAAATATATGACTGCAAGAGGGATATAACATCCAACAATTACAAAAGAGCCAAATGTTGTGTTTTAGCCGTTATCTAATTCTAGGAGGCGTGATGAGTTGCATAGCGATATATTAATCCCATTATCGAGAGTCTCTTGGGGTCAGATCACTGTTAATTTTCCTATATATTCCATACATATACATACAAACTGAATTCAAGGCAACGTTCCAAAAACAGTGATTCCAAGTGATGACATGTCCATTATAAACCATTACACGCACACGGACATAGACGCGACAACACTAGCTACTCAGACGCTACTCGGGTCAAGGATCTGTTTCCAGGTCAGTATAAACATAGTGGGTAACCATATCACACACAGTACATGTGCACTTTCGCCAAACTGGTTTCACAACCGCAACGAAACGCATATCTAAAACAACATTTACTTTCTCGCAGTTATTCCTTGGTTCGTGTTATGAATATTTCAGAATGAAAGGTAGGGCCAAAGTAGACCTCCAAATTTAGTGATGAACCGCTTAGCTAGGTACCGACCTGGAACTATATTATGTAATCTCACTCCTGCTCATCCTCATTTCATCATTATTTTACTCTCGTGATCCAGTTTAGTTACAGGCAGGGGCTTTTCAATAAAGAAAGATCCCTTTTAAAATTAAACTGCAATTTTGAAAAGTCTTTAACCTTGTAATAATTAAAACTGTTCACTAATTTCATTATTAATACTTGATCTTACATAACATTGCTAATAGATTTATCAAACACGTGATCTTAAATAGCATAGCATTGCCAATGGATGTATCAAACATGTGATCATATATAGCACTACCAATGGATTTATTAAATAAGTGATCGTATATAGCATTACCGATGGATTTATCATGGGTCCCAAACATTTTCGGGCCGCCGCCCCCTTGAATATCCTCAGCGCCCCCCCCCCCCCCTTACCCCGTAACAAGCATTATTCATCATGACACCCCGTTGATAATCAGACCGCCCACTTTTGGGAACCAATGCTGTAGATACTCACTTGAACCAATTGACATCCACTGTCCATACTGACATAAATTCTACAGCGTTTATCAGCTGTAGCAGCAGAGGAGGGGAACAGACCACTTAAGGGAAGGGTCACCCTTTGTTATACTAAAAAAATAGTGACCCTTCATAGAGGTCAAATACCATGTCTACGGTTGTTTGTCCCCAACATAACCGTAGACGAGCCTCCTCTGCTGCTCAATCTTCGGAATCCTGGGAATCTTCGGAATCCTGGGAATTTGTTTTATGTTTCAAGTAATATTCAAGTTCTGATGGTGGTTTTTCTATTTTGGGATTTATGTTTTTTCTTTTTCTGTAATATATCATCAAACTTCTGTATCGATCTCCACCGCAATTTTTGCAAATCTGATATAATCCTCTAACGCCGTTGTTACATCCAACACATCTTCGTGGACCGGCATGAGGGTTTTTCTTTACAAGATAATTATGTTTTTTGCAATATTCTCCACGACATTTTTTATCACATTTGTTAGTGGTTCCTTGACGCAGCCACGCACAATTGTTCATTATATTAATGATATCAGTTTAATTTTATCATCACCCCCTCTGCTGCTATAATAATTAAATCATTATGTTATAATAAAATGGTACATCCGGAATCTCATACTGCAAGAATAGCTCGAGAACGATTAGAAGCAATTAAAAAATTTCTTCCTGTTAGAGATTCATTTAGAAAAAATCTACAAGCGCAGCAGCAAGCACAAGTTGAGTACGAAGAGGACACTAAAAAACTGTTTAAGCCCGTCACTGCAGCTACTGAACAAGTTGCAACAGTCATCAAAGAAGATCTTCTTCCGGTATCAAAACAAACTGCGGCGCAGACTGAAAAAATAGCAAGAAGAACTAAACAGACAAAAAAGATTTTACGAGACCTTCCACCTGGCATAGCCAGGGATATAGCTGCAGCTCAACCTCCACCTGTCGGTGAAGAAATACTTGAAGGTATTGGAAAACTTCGTACTGAAGTCGCCGACGTGCAAGAAGAACATGCATCTAAATCCAAACCAGTAGGAGAAACCTTAGAATTGATTGCAAGATTTAACGAAGGAATTGTTAAAGATATTAGAAATACTGAAAGAGAAAAATTACCTGAAATGATATTATTTGGTATATTTAATAAATCTAGTATTTTAAAACCACGTCATGAAAAAGTAAATGATGATAATTTCATTAAATGGATATATCGCGTATATTACAACAAAAAACAAGCTAGAGGTCCAGAATACGAAAGTCTTCATAAAGAAGTAAAAAGACTTTATAAAGAGAGAATAAAACAACTAGGACAAGAACAACCCTCCCAGCGGAAACTTCCTCCACATTTACGTAAAATTTCCGCGCCGGAAATGACATTTACACCGACAGATTCACCGCATGGATTTCGAAGAAGTGACTCCCCGGTCTTCACTGAAGTACTTTCTCCGGTAATGCAACCACCAGTATTTAAAACACCTCAAGATGAACCTAAAACAGGATCTGGTTTATGTCCTGATAATATCCTCAATGACGTGTCACGGTTAGAGGTTCTCATAGGAGGAAAACGAGCCGGAAATAATTCACCAGAAATAACCAATGAAGCATCTGATATTTGCCGGCGACTATTTCAAGGTGGTATCATGGATATCGGCGTTTACCGAGAACTTATTGATGAGCTCGTTGATGATTAGTCACCGCGATTAGATAGATGGTAAATAAAATAAGATGATCGTACACAATAATCATCGTAAACCCGTATCGGTCAGAGCGGTAAACTCACGATTACCAATCTATAGGGTTATTTACGGAGATGGACTTGGTGATGTCATTCGGGGATTATTCACAAGGATAGCTCCAAAAGCAGCACCTATTGTAAAACAATTAGGTATGAAGGCTATCGATATTGTTCGTGAAAAAGCTCCTGGAGCAATTGTCAATGTTGCTGGTAAGACGTTCTCGGCGATCAAAGATAGACTAGCACGATTATTGCGACGAAAACGACAACCACCGGTGAAATTGGCAAGTACTGATATTATGCCCGCAGACGTAAGTAAAATAATAAATCAAGCTGCAAATCAAAAACTAGCAGCGTTAGCAGATCAGGGACTCGGTGAATCGGGAAATAATGTCTCAAGTTTGATATCAGGAAGTGGAACTTCCCGAGGTGGAATTTTCCGAACGCGGTAATCAACGTGTTAGACGAAATAATTATAATAAAATGTTCAAGCGCGTATCCGACACAGCATTTGACATGGAAGCACCTGTCCTTAAGGATGAATCGGTACGTGATTATCAGTTTTATTCTTATGAAGCACGAGTACCAGATCAACGTGGAAGAATTGAACTACAAGTTCATGACACAAGTAGATACTTTTTACCCGCTGATGCCTTTCTTGAGGTAGAAGGTACAATTGTAAGAACAAACGATGCTAATTACGCAGATGCGATAAAAGTTGGTTTTGTCAACAACGGGATCATGGCACTGTTCGATAGCGCCACTTACATGATTGATGGAAAAAATATTGAATCGATTGAGAAAGATGTAGACGTTGCTACAACAATAATAGGGTTGGCAAGATATTCTGATGATTATACAAGATCAGCAGGTCCTACAATGATGTTTGTGAAAGATAATACCGGTCACCCTGAAAACGATCCGTATAATATAAGACGACCAAGAAATAATGCCAATACCGGTGATGCTGATGTGGCGCCAGTGGTTCATGGTTCTAATGAAAATTTCAACTTGGGATTTGCAGCGCGTAAAAGTATGTTGCTAGGAGCCGATAGAAGATTTTCATGTACAATTCCACTATCGCATATTTTTGGATTTTGTAGGAATGTTAAAAGGGTTATTTTTGGAGCTAGACACACGGTTGCTTTTGTAAGAAAAATTAATGATGACGACGCTCTGTGGAGACCTGCTGGTGATGCTGGTAAAGTAGTATTATCGAAACTTTCACTGTGGATGCCTGTAATGACTCCAACTATCGCAGAAGAACGAAAATTGATTTCTTTCATGGACACAGGTGGTAAATCCTTGTTGTCATGGTTGATAACAAGCACAGATAGTATGCAAACTAACGTTAACGGTCAGTTTACATGGCATATAGCATCACAACAAGGTGTTTCGGCACCACGGCATATTTTTATTGCGTTTCAGAACCATGATCGATTAGGTAATCAAGAACGTACTCATATGATATTTGACAAACTAGGTATTACGGATATTTCCTTACGGATAAACGGGCAACAAGAACCAACGGAGAGCATACAACTAAATTATGAACAGAATCGTATAGGACGTGCATATCATCGTTTAATGTCATTCATGGGACGTGATCAAAATGTTGATACTGGGTTGCAAATATCACAATATGATTTCAGAACTTTATATCCGATTTATTATTTCTCACTGGAGCATCTTGATCTGTCAAAACAATCTGTCGTTGATATACATCTCAAAGCAACATTAAATACCGGTGGTGGTGTTGATTACAGAGCAATCGCGGTTATACTTAGCGATAAAGCCATGTTACTTGAAGGTGGTAGTGGTCGAATGAGAGTCGTTGATGCACCAGTGGAAAATCTTTAATCACCATTTGAAAAATGGCAAGTATTATCATAAAATGCCATATCAACACGTTAGTGTCAGTCTGGCTCACGGTCAGATTAAAAACCTTCAATCAAATTCAGCAAAAAACTGCGGGATGAAAATATCACTAAAGCGAGATCAGATCACGGGTGGTCAAAATAAGCTATCATTATCAGAACGCCAGCTTAAACATTTCAACGACGCTAAACAATCAAAAACAGGTGTCAAACTCAATCTCTCTGCGGGTGCGGTTAAAGACTCAATTAAAACAGGCGGTATATTTCCACTCCTTGCGGCCATTCCGGCATTAATAGCTGCTGCCGCGCCAGCCGTAGCAAAAGCAGCCGCGTTAGGTGCTGTTGGAACAGCTGCTGGAATGGCTCTAAAGAAAGCAACAGGGCAAGGATACAAAAAAAAGGGACGCGGCTTAAGATTGCCAGGATCTCGTTGGGGGAGAGGTCTAAGGCTTCCACGTTAGACGTTCCAGCATCAAATTTTGATTTACTTGATGCCGCTAAACGATTAAAAATATCTGCCTTTAGAGGTGTTTTCATGCGAGATCAATTACCAAAACAACCAAACAAACTCGAAACAGGTATTATTAATCTCGACGAACGTTCCGGACCTGGTACTCATTGGGTATCATACGCGGTTGATCCACGTGGAATCGTTTATTTTGATTCATACGGGTTAGCTCCGCCTGTTGAATTTATCAAGTATGTTGCACCACTTCACGCAACAACCAAAGTTTGGTATTCAACGCTACCCACACAAACAATGACAGATCCGCCAATATGCGGCCGTGAAGTAATTAATGTACTCGATGCTATATCAAAATCATCCAGGCCGCCACATAAAGTCGTGCATGATTATACAAGCAACCGATTCGTTTTAAACAACAGGTCTTATTATAATGGTTGATATTTACGGAAGATCTTCCTCACGCGTTAAGAAAAAGCCCGGCGACGTTGATCTATCGAAGTACGCGACTAAGGATGACCTCGCTGATATTATGAACCTGGCTGGAGTTGACCCAGATGAGGTTGTTATTTTTCAGGATCGACATGGTAAACTAAAAAGCAGCAATATCAAATGGAATGATATAGTTCGACGAGTATTTGGTGCAGTTGCGGATAATATACCCGTGTTTACCGACAGCGGCAAAATCAGGGATTCAAGTATTTCGTTTACAACCATTAGAGATGAAATTGGAAGAAGCGTTGCTAATCGCGTGAAAAACAGCGGTGACACAATGACGGGTGAACTTAACATGAACGGAAACAAAATAATAGTTTTAAGAGATCCAACATCCGACGAAGATGCTGCAACAAAAAGGTATGTTGACACCGTAGATGGTAAATTATCCACGCTGCGGGCCGAATATGATGTTCACGTAGGCACTTTTGGAAGATTTCGAAGAAACCATCAAAAAACCACAGAAGAATTCTTCGGAACTCCGCTTATTGTCAACATAAAACTCGTTGATATCAAAACCAACATTGACACGATCAAACAAACACAGCAGGACATCAAAACCAACATCGACACGATCAAACAAACACAGCAAGACATCGTAGCGGGAATTCCTGAAATCGTTAACAAAACAAGTCTGATTAAAATCTCAGCCGGAATAACTTCCGGGCATATTACCAACATCGTATGCACGGTATCATCGGGATTCGCAACATGGTCGCAGCAAAATAATACTATCAAATATACCGCAACAGTCACTGGCGTGTACAGGCTGTCTGTGTTTAGTGCTGCAAAATTTGAAATATTTACAACGTTTCCATGGCGTCATTCCACCGACAGGTTTTCCGGGGTTGTATCTGTTATACTAAATAGCGGAACCGAAGAAATATTTATTCTGGAAGCAGCTGATAAGAAATTAACCGCAACATCCTTCTGGTGGTGTTTGGAATTTGTAGCTGGAACACCTCAATTGGTTACGGCATAAAATATAATGAGTGCTATCGACGTTCAAGGATTTAGGTACAATCAAGCGCGTGAATGGCAGGCAGCGTTGAAAGATCGAGTCGAACAATATACAGTAAAAATAAAAAAGTATCAACGACGATTAGTTATCATCGACGTTGTTGTTTATTCGGTATCCGCTGTTGTTGCCGGAGGTGGAATAATATTATCCGCGGTAACAATGATGGCACCAGTAGCTGTGACTATTTGTGTTTGTGCAACTACGACAATTGCAGGTGTGCTTAATATCGTTGCAAAAAAAATATGTACTTGCACGAACGAAAAATTATCCGATTACAAGATAAAATTACACATAGCAACTGTCGCATACACGAGGTTATCCTCGTTGTTATCAGCGAGTCTCAATGATGGAATTATATCCGATTTTGAGTTTTCAATGATGATCAGCGTATACAATTGCGCCGGTATTAAAGGTACGAGTATCAATAATGACGGAATTACTGCAGCAGATCGTGAGAAACACAACCCCGCACAAAACCACGATGATCTCGCTAAGTTCGATTAATCCTGAATTTAACATCAATTTTCCAACAGCAATTCGCGCGAATGAAATTGCACTAGCACAATTACGAGTATATTACAGCTGGCCAAACATCAGATCAAAATCATTTAATGGTACGCCAGCAAATAATTCGCTCGTATTTGCTGATAAAAACAAACCTGATGGAACACCTGACTGGGTTGTTGTTGGAATACCAACTGGTAGTTATGAGGTCGAACAAATCAATGATGAATTTGCTCGTAGAATAAAATCAATAACAGGAAAAGAATCAAAAATATCAATTAATGTTCATGAGCCGACGCTGTCCTCGACGATTGAGATACATTCTCCTGATTATGCCGTTGATATTTATCAGTCCACGATAAGATCCGTGCTAGGCTGGCCTGAAATATCACCACCGACAACACAGATACCACCAGAACCGAAAAAGTCTGATTATGTCACGGATAGGCAATCATATCATGAAATTAATCCATCATACCGGGAACAACTACGTATTTTAAAAAATAAATCACTGTTTAGAAGATTTATATTTGTCGGTGATGTTACTGAGGCGTGGACTTTTGAAAATCCCGGGGACACAATTACTTATGGTTTTTATCGGAGAGATATTGTTGGATATTTTCAGGAAATCAATCAAGAATGTAAAAAACAACTAGATCAACTAAATCAATATTTTAACGAACATATTTTTGACATATCAGCGTCATCACGTGAAAAAATCATCTCGCGTGTGGAAATATTAAATCAGCTTATATCAGATATGGAATATTTTAATGACCGAATAGTTCAAGCTATGGTTAGTTTAAATTTTGTTGAAAGATCTGAGGCAAAAGAATGGTTAGATAAATATAAATTAACAGAAGCCGATGTACCAAATTTTAAATTTCCCGGGTATAGTGTAACCGAATTAAGAAAATCTGTTAATGATGTCATTGATGAGTTCTTTCCTAAAATACTTGATGCATGGAGAAAAATAACCCCACCAGCAACTGTTCTTAGATATGATAATGATCCACTCAGCGGCGGTAGGCACATATCTCCGGGAATCGTTAATATAACATCGACGATCGCGGTTAATCTAGTTTGTGACGTAATTGATGGCAGTTATCAAATAGATCTTGGAAAATCAAATCAAGCTCAACAGGGATACATCCTATACACGTTCACACCACAAGTCCCCCCTGGCGATTTGATCGTGCAAGTACCAACCAATCCTGTCTATCTACGCACACATAATCAGTATTTGTCACGAATAAATTTCAAACTCACGGACCACCTTAATCGCTTAATTGACCTACGTGGAGAAGAGCTTGTAATAAATCTGTATGTAAAGTCGTAGAAAGATCCAACGTGAGGGTTTTCATACACTTGAAAACGCGCGTTTTCACAAAACATAGAACAATTTAGCCACGGAAACGAGGATTTCTTATTAACACAATGAACTCCGGCGCACTAGTCGAATAAATATATAATTCATCTTTTTTAAAATGTTTTATTTTTTTCTGAAAATTTGATCATTTTCACATAAATAAAATTCTTCGATTCTAAATCTTCGATTCTAAATCTTCGATTCTAAGTACCAACTCACCCATAAAGTTATAAATAAATAATAATTTGTAAAATTAATAAATTTGTACAATTTTATGTTTTTGATGGGGTAAATGGTAGTCAAAATTAAGAAATTTGTACAATTTTGTGAATTTGATGGGGTAAATGGTAGTCAAAATTAAGAAATTTGTACAATTTTGTTAAATTTCAGTAAAAAAAAAACAAATAAAATAAATAAATAAAATAATAAATCTAAGTACCAACTAACCCATCAAAGATCTCAGTCATCTTCAAAATTACTACTTTGGACGGGGTTACTCTCTAACATAATTTTTCTTAATAGTCTTATGCGAGCACTAATCGTTTTCTTTGCCTCATACTCGTGGGATAATAACGATTTAATTCTTTCTACGGCGGCAGAGAGAGGAGCGAACTCCTTCACATGATCATCTTCTACGGTAGCTAGCGACTGAAACATTGCCGATTGAATCCGTTTCATGAGACTGTATTCAGATGATAGTGTGTGTGTCCCCATGGTTTTACGTTCTTGTAAAATCTCAAAGTCAGAAACTATTTTTTCAGGATTTAGTTCATCAGATATATTAATTCCATCTTTTTTCAATTTTTTAATAGCAACAATTACATCATTGATATTTTCATGGTTCATTATATAATATATAAATCTTTAAAATAAAAAAAAATATCCCTAGAACACCTATCGAGTGTTTAGCGAGTTCGTCGGGATGTTTCAAGGACAGTACAAACATATAATGAAAGACAGTACAGCCAAGAACTCATAGATTGCCATCGCATTCTATCAAGTTCACCAGGCACATGAAATATTCCTTCTACGAGAGCTTCTAACCCGTCAAACAACGGTCTAGAGGCCCAAGAAAGGGGACGGCACAAACATATATTATGAATGAACCTCTATTCGAGTCTTTTAGCAGGTTCAGTAAATATGTAATGAATGAATGAATGTAATGAGATGTAATGAATGAATGAATGTAATGAGATGTAATGAATGAATGAATGTAATGAGATGTAATGAATGAATGAATGTAATGAGATGTAGTGAATGAATGAATGTAATGAGATGTAATGAATGAATGGCCATTTTTCTCCGCTCAACAGAACCACCTACCCCAATAATCAACCCGTGGGTGGTACAAAACATGTATCAACCACCGGTGATACGTGGTTTGGATGGTTTTAAGAGCGGAGAGAGGCTGGCGGTGCCCCAATTAATTATAAAAATCGCTAATATGCGTAACCACCGACCAATTGTTAGTCATGGGATTCGATCCTGGACCGCGAGCGTCACAGTCCAATTCGATACGGATTGAGCTATCAAATCTTATTACAAACATATGTTTCGGAAGTTAATATATAGCTACAGCAATTCAAGAAATACGTTTTCACCAAACAAGTTAGATTTATAAAAGCTGGACCACGCCATCTAACTGTTAGATGTTTTCATTCTTCCTGTTAATGTTTTTCATTCTTACTGTTAATGTTATTCATTCTTACTGTTAGATGTTTTTCATTCTTCCTGTTAATGTTTTCATTCTTCCTGTTAATGTTTTCATTCTTACTGTTAGATGTTTTTCATTCTTCCTGTTAATGTTTTCATTCTTACTGTTAATGTTTTCATTCTTCCTATGACTATACGAGATTTTCAATCCTCTCCATAGAAATATATATTACGGGATTTCCCACTCGTAAATCTGTATCGTGGTCAAGGGAGTATTTAGTTGTTAATAAAAAAAAAGTAACCACACATACGCACACAAATACATACGCACACATATACGTATACAAATATATTTTGCTCTGAACAAGGAAAATGCAATTGATTTTTAATTCCAAACACTATATGCATGTACTTCTGTAATTGAGTAAATACATGCAGGATCCCTGTACTGTTAACCCGCCACGATCGATACATACTAGACGCTGGATTCTACATTCAGTAAGCATGCATATAAATGTTGGTTTTCTGTAATGTATATGCTGTGTTGTTCTAAATGTTTCACCAAGAACAGAAAAATACACGAACTGCAGTTAGAAACCGAAATAATTATGACCATAAAATTACCTCCCTTTCATGAGTCAAAAATAAGTAGTGTATGGGGGAAAATCTGTGACATAAATTAATTCAATGTGGTGATGATAATTATTGATATCGGAAGATAATTTTTTGCTTATATTTTTTCGAGAAAGCTGTTTTATGTATATTTTCTGCTACTTTTTGTACTGATTGCGGGTGAATATCAAAATATTTTGCAGCTGAATGCATTGAACGAAATATAATTTCTTCGCCAGTTTCTGTGTTTGTGGAAATTACCGCCCTCTTTCCGATTGTCTTACATCTTCCTGTATTACCACGCGCAGAGTTCTCGCTGTATGTGACAACACAAAGGTTGGATAAGGAGTTGTTCTGAGGATCCCCGTCAAGATGATCAATAACAAAACCGTCATTGATCAATCCGTTATGACACTCATAGGTAAATCTATGACACAGATAATGTTTCTTTCCTCCCTTGCACGTGAACGCTAGATAACCAGAATTAATGACATGACCAACTTGTTTTTTTAACCTGCAGTGTCTGATGATACCATTAATATTTGATTCGTAGTTTGTCACGACAGGATGTGGGATAAATATATTTTGCTCCATGTATGATAATATTATTTGTTTAAATTATTATTTGTCTGAAAACTTAGTTAGATAATCCTCCACGGATTTTATAGCATTTTCACTACTATTATTTTTTTTGTCATAATATCTTTTAAGCTCTCTGAACCGTTTTCCCCCGCACTTTCCACATAATTTTGTTTTTCCTCGCACTCCAGTACCACATCGCAGACATGGTATTGGTCCTAAGCTTCCACGGTTAACGCACTGCATGTGTTGTCCGCAGAACTCCCTTTTACAGGATTTATTACAACGAGTCAATGAACCCACCATGAGCCATCTGCATTGAGACATTGTATACATAATATTTTAATTTAAATACTTGTCTGAAATATAGTATGAATGAATTCGATAGATTATCCCGAATAAAGCCTTGGAGCGTGGATAAATTCAACCTCGACAGAATATCTCCAGACTTACCAGTACGAGATCTGGTTGATCCGAAAAATAAAAGTTTGATCTCGAAAATTCACGACGCCAAGAAAGAATTTCACACAGATGGTGCATCTCATGTCTGGTCAACGTTCAAGATTATACGCAACGGCGCCATTAACGCTATGATGAACGACAAACGAGCAGCAATTATCATTAACTACCTCTTTGATATTCATCAAAGTAATCGCAAGTATCTTTTCAAAATAAAATTCGTCGTGTTGACAGAAACAAATGATTGGATTATCCGTGACAAATATGATCCTGTCCATGGTAATAAAAAAACTGTCGTACTAAGTAAAGATTCCAAACCAGGTCTATTGACAGGTATTGACAAACCGTATTATGAACGAGCATATCCTGTGACCGCGGTTATTTATGGAATCTATGCGATAAATGAAAAACCTAGCGTTGATAAACTAGCACCAATGAAATTTTCAAAAATAAATTGTGTAGCTGAACGAGTAACAGAACATTTTACCGTTTTGACTCGTGGAAACGGCTTAACGGATAAGAGACGTAAAATAATAAACACGTGGGGAGAAATGGTTAAAGATACTGGTGCGTCTATGAAAGATGTCGCTGAGTTAGGAAAAAGATTAAAATTTCCAATAACCGTAGCGACGATAACTGGAGAAATTTTGTATGAATCAAAATATAGATCAAAAGGAGCTTCGATCGAAATTATTGATCATAACTCACACGCGTGGACCAACGCAGTAACAATATTTCCACGAGATCGAACTGTTAAATGTTATCCTACAGGTAATTCTGATGGAGGCATGTTTGATTTTATTAACGAAATAAGTAAAAACGATCCTGTGTCAGTATGGTTATTTCATTCTTGCGTGGAAGAAAATAATCAATTTGATCAGTTTGTACGACCAAATGGTGTTATTTATCGAACAAATCATCTTCACGAGAAAATGAAAAATCTTGCGCTGCAATACACTGATGACACTGACGAATTATTGACCAACTGCTTTACTGTTCCGTCCGTTGCGGCTCATTTTGCTAGAAAGAAAAATTCGTGGAAACCAACTCGGTTTGATTTTCTCAATGACATAGTATCCAGTTGTGTCGAATATGGACACGGCGGACTATGGAATACTAAATACGATCATAGAGATGTTATTTCAGTTGATATGGTTGCGTGTTATCCGGGAAGTTTTCTTGGATACGGAGATTGTTCTGTGTATTTTGAGCGATTCGGTCATCCCACGCACGAAATGACGCGAGTATCGATAAATGGACCATTACCGGATTTTGATCTGACTGGATTTGCTCGTATCGAGTCATTCGAAATGTCTAAAGGACTCCATGCAATTTGTTATGTTTGGTTTGGAAAACATTTTTCGGAAAAAATGTGGACACCAATAGTACTATTACGGTATATGCTTGATTGCACGATGTTAATATCGCTGACGATCAGCGAAGCAATTATATCATATCGAAAACAAACCAAAGTTTGGTTACCACATTCGGATGAAACCGATTCGAAGGATCTTGGTAGAAAAATAATTGGCAAATTTACCCAAGGAGCAGCATATGATCACAGACAACATTGTACAAGATTGATCATGGACGACGCTGAGTTAGATTTTATAATCGCTGATACAACGAACAAGAACACGTTTGTAAGTCGAGAAACAGCTTTCTTGTCGAGTGGAAATAAACTAGGTACCATCGTGAACTACATGGACGGTGAGTCACCTCAGTATACTCATTTAAGATCATCGATGCTCGCGTATGTTTCAATAAATCTATTATCGATGATAAATAAGGTTTCTATGCATGCCGTCAGAGTTGCTACCGATTCATTTTATATAAGTAAAAAACATTCAATGCTGTTAGAAGGATTAAACATAGGCACTTATGCATCGTGGGGTTCGTGGAGAATAAAAAATGAATATATGCTCGATTATTCCGAATCCGCTGATGTTGCGGTTAAAGATATTTACTGTAAAAAATATCAAACGTTGACAACTTCGTTGTTACCATCGATATACGATCCAATAACTAGACACAAAACGGTTTATCTAAACGGACCTGGCGGCAGTGGTAAAACCACTCGAGCTATCGAACTATTTCAGAACTCGGATATGATCGTGCTAACACCCACACATAGACTCGCGCGAGAGATGAAACAACGCGGTGTTAATTCCTGTACTTATCACAGCTTTTTTCGATGGAAGGGTGATACATGGACATCTTTAAGGATGGGTGAGAAATACATTCCAAGGATTATAATATGGGATGAAATATGCACTGTACCGCAAGAAACATTAAAAACATTTCTTGATTGGTTGTTAACAAGAAATACTGCTGTGATAATGTGCGGCGATCACGGTCAACCACCACCTGTAGCTGGACCATCTCCACATGATTGGCTAAAGAACTTTGTCGACCACTACGAAGAAATAACTGATGATCATAGAGCACTTGATGCAGCATTAAAGGAATTTAAAAAATTAATCAGACTGCAACCGAATAAAATTCAATGTGAAATAATGCGCGAGATAATTTCAGAAACACCCATGAAAGACTTTATGCAAACGTGGCGACCAAACGATTTGATAGTTGCAAGTAGAAAGATAGTTCGTGATACACTTCAGCGGGAGTTGTTTCAGTTGCAACGAGAAAAGTTTCCAACGTTGTCAGTTCCACTATGTTATCGACCAGCAGATACGCGACGGCAAAATATCGACGTTGATATACCAGGAGAGTCAAAGAGGAAACAGAATCTTGTATTGAATGATATTGTTGCCGTCGACGTTGATGTTGTTGAAGATGCTCTACGTGCTGATAAATCCCCGTGGACGCTCGGATACGCGATGACGATTCATTCATTTCAGGGATTAACTATTACTGATACAGTTGTTTGGATCGTTGATGATCACATCGAATGGTCGAACTTGGTTTATCTCGCAGTGTCTCGAGTTAGAAAAATATCTGAATTGAGACGAATCGTCATGGACTCGTCAGTGATCAATGATGATGTTGACGGTGATATAATAAGAAAAAAATTATCCGGTTATAAACAGTGTGATAAAAAAAGTAAACGCAATTTTGATCTTGATGTTGATTTTATTAATGCGCTAAAACAACAACAGAATAATCATTGTGCAAGTTGTAATTGTATAATGTTATGGCGGTATCTGAAAAATGATCCAAGACAATTTACCGTAGATAGAAAAAATAACAATCTTGGTCATACACGAGAAAATATCATGTTGACCTGTCTTGAATGTAATCGACGTAGAGGCGCCAGTGCTAGTTAAGTGATCGCGGTGGTAATTGTGTATCCGTAGGGATCACTTGTAATTGTTCACGCACAAATCCGCGTTGAGGAGCAGCCGAATCTAGTCTGTAGATTGCGGGTCTACCTGGCGATCTTGTCACGGTGGATATCTTATGCGTGGTAACACTCCAAATAGGATCAGTCGCTCTCGCTTTACCGCCTTCAAGTTCGCCGGGCTCATATAAATATCTAGCTGTAACATCACCCAATATTTTTTGTTTTTCAATATCTTTTCGTATTGGTATATTTGTTTTGGTAATTGCATTAATTGGTTTCATGTTGGTTGTTCGTGTAATCTCATTATTTAATGCAGCTATCACGCTCGGTAATCTTGCCACCCATTCACGAGATCTTTTATCCTGAATCAATTCCTTCGCGTATTGATATCCAAATAACCGCTCAGCGAGTGTTCGATTAAATCGCTCAACAATTTCCTGATCACGATGAATTGCAGTATGCCCTCGTCGTATTTTGGTATTATGTTGTTTCATCAACGATGATACTGGACCAAGAAATTCCTTGCCAGGATCAACCTGTAGCAGCTGTGGCCATCGCAGACCACCTTGTGGTCCACCACCTCGTTGATAAATTCGTTTAAATGCGTCGGCTACTTCAGCGGCTGTTTTAGTCGTTAACGGTTCTGCTTCTTTATATCTACTTGCAACGTCAATGACAGTTAACGCGTATTTGTACGTTTTTCTACGTACAATATCATATGGTAAAAATAAAATATCAGCTTGATGAACTTCATTAGGAACACTGACACTGAAATACGCGTACTGAATTTGTTTAGGACGTGGTAGATAAATTTGCCATATTGCCTGCCTGGACAACCACGCGCTAGCGGCAGAATGTTTAACCGCTGCTGCATCAGCGAGTTTACTAATTGCTGATTTACCCTTCCAGTATCCAATTGGTGAATAATAAATCGATTCCATTATATATTACCAGCCCCTAGCGCTAATTTACTTTTCATCGCGGATCTTACTAACCAATTAGCTAATGATTCTCTGATATTTTTATTTTTTATGGAATTTAATGAATGAATTAATTTCACATCTGCGATATGCCTATCTTGTAGATTTTTACTCTTATAAGCTACATCATGAACATGACAAGCTCGATCAATGGCGTTTACTGGTTCCTCGCCTGGTTTTGGTTGATCCTGATTATCAAGCCTGATATCGAGTCGAGTACCAGGACCGCAATAATTATATCCTGGTAGATGTTTTTCTCCGCTGTATTTGGCCCATGGAGCACCTGGAAACTTTGACATCAAATTAGCAATATCACCACCGCGCCTATTAGGTAAAAACGAAAATTTCTTTCTACCGCATACAGAACATTTTCCACCATACGCTATTTTTTTATTTTTTGTTATAACCGTAGCTAAATCAGTGGTTGGAGTTTTAACTTTACAGCGTAAACAATATAAATTCATGTTATAACATATATGGATATAATTGATTTCTCAGCAACTCGGCAGCGAGAGCCAGTTAAACACCATCCTGCACTACCGAATTCCATCAGAATGATTATCATGGGACCATCTGGATCGGGTAAGACGCAATTATTACTTAATCTGATAATGAGATGGTTGAAATGGGATAAATTATATTTGGTAGCACCATCCGCTGATGATCAACGATGTTATGATGTACTTAAAGATTTTAACGAAAACGTGCAATTACTGGACGAAAATAATGATGTTATAGAGTTTATAACAGATATTGATGAAGCACCGTCCGTTGATGTTTTAAACGGATTTATTAATAATTTAGTTGTGTATGATGATGTGATGCTAGATAAACAGTCAAATCCAGCTAGGATTTTTTCCCGAGGTAGACACAAAAATACAGACGTGATCTATGTTACTCAACGATATACACAAATTCCGAAGGTGATCAGAGACAACTGCAACATTTTAGTTGTGTTTAATGGCGTAGACACACACACGTTGCGAAATATTCATCAAACCTGGTGCAGCGGTGACATGAATATAATTAAATTCAGAAACTTCTTTTCACGAGCGCAAACTACTCCGCACGGGTTTATAACAATAAATTTGCACGATCCTAGAACAAGATATCGTACTGGACTTGATAAAATATTTGGATAACAAGGTGATGATAAAATTAAACTGATATCATTAATATAATGAACAATTGTGCGTGGCTGCGTCAAGGAACCACTAACAAATGTGATAAAAAATGTCGTGGAGAATATTGCAAAAAACATAATTATCTTGTAAAGAAAAACCCTCATGCCGGTCCACGAAGATGTGTTGGATGTAACAACGGCGTTAGAGGATTATATCAGATTTGCAAAAATTGCGGTGGAGATCGATACAGAAGTTTGATGATATATTACAGAAAAAGAAAAAACATAAATCCCAAAATAGAAAAACCACCATCAGAACTTGAATATTACTTGAAACATAAAACAAATTCCCAGGATTCCGAAGATTCCCAGGATTCCGAAGATTGAGCAGCAGAGGAGGCTCGTCTACGGTTATGTTGGGGACAAACAACCGTAGACATGGTATTTGACCTCTATGAAGGGTCACTATTTTTTTAGTATAACAAAGGGTGACCCTTCCCTTAAGTGGTCTGTTCCCCTCCTCTGCTGCTGCTGTCCCGCAAACTGATTTGTATCAGCAGATAATAATCATACAAAAGGCAAAAAGGTGATCCATACTTGGAGAAAGTCGATTTTATACACCTCAAAATATCTTACTATAAACAGTTAGATTTCTCAATCTGATTAAAATCAGATCTCCACTGTTATACATGAAGATTTGACAGCGACTGCATAAGGTTCATGTTCTGATGACGTATGCTATTACCAGAATCGATAATTGTATCAACGAATTAGATCAAGTCTTATATCTTTGCGTTTGGAGACTGAGCAGTGTGAATGAAGAGCACGAATGTGTACTGAATGTTTTGATTCAATCCAGATTTTTGAAAGCTGCATTTCCATTGGCTATTTCAAAGATAACCAGATTATGACCCTTAAGCGGTTGTCGTCAGATCTTCACGTTCAGCGGAGATCTGATGTTAATCAGACTGTTAGATTTCTCTTCCTTTCAGTGAACCTTTTGTGCTATTAACGGAATATGGGTTACGTTTATGACAAGTGATATATTTCTTGAAGTGTATGGTGCTAATAATGTATTCAATACAAATGCCTTTATTGTTTCGTTTCCTCTGGCTCCTTTGTGCAAAGGAAAGATATGCATTTAAATATAGGGACTGGATGATGTAATACCAGTAAGATGAAAACAACACCTCTGTGTTCCCAGATCCATGCAGACTAAGTATATAAATGACACATTTACGTTTGAAATCCACAGTTTTGAGACAAAACAAACCAGTGTGATTTCCCAAATGGCAGGAATCCATTTCATTTGTGAAGAATGGAAGTTGTTTGATATTTTGACGATATACGTAATCAATAAAGATTTTCTTACAAGCCTTTAGAATGAAAGGTGTTGAAGAAGATGAATTCAGCTCTAACTGGAAAATATTTGGAAAAATGAAATAACAATCGATTACTTCTGAACTATTTAATTCTTTCTACCTTTGTTTTCCGTGCGCTCTTCTCATGAATTTATTAGGTCTGCATCAAATAAGCGCATGGCATTTTATTTTGCCATAGTATTTATTAGAAATGCTACAATCTCACGATCGCATAAGATAGCGAGTGTCCCGTTCTCAATGTGCATGCGATGATCAAATCAGACCGAATATAACGTTCTTTAATTTCTTTTTTCTTTTTTGCTCAACGCTGTCAGTTAAGCCGTTTTTCTAAAACTTTTACATAATAAATTAAAAATTTCAAAAACTGTTCATACCCAACGAGTTGCGCCATGTATAAAATTTGAAACAGCTTCAAGCGCATATCCGCAATGGCTACACAACAAATCTGCAACATTTGGTGGTATCTACTATAAACTATGCTTGTATTATCAAATTTTAATATAATTTGTACTGGATTAAGGCCTTCCAGGGCCATAGACACTGAAATAATTATGGTGCCCCCACCTGTACAAAATTGTGAAACTGTAAAAAAAATTTAAAAGCTAAACAGCTGGGAAAATACCAGTATTGCCATCGTTCCAAATCAAAATACTTGTACTCGTGCTTACTCGATAATCCGGCACTGACTTGAAGCAGCTTTTATATAAGCAACTATATATTAATATTATTTACCTGGTCATGATGCTTGTACAAAGGGTTGACATTTTCTTAGAAGAATCTTATTGCCATGCACTCATCTTTTACTGCCAAGATATACTCTGTGAATTGTCTTATCACAGTTGTGTTAATTTCCATCTGAAGCGAAGTACTGGATTTTCCAAGTAAAATAAAAACGATATTACACTGGAGAGAATTACTATAAATAATTTCACTACCGTGTCCATAACAAGATAACAGAAGTTATTTTTACTTTACTTTGAACGGGAAGAAAATTATGTAACTTTACGTTTTCTGCTTAAATGATCACAAACCACGTCAGAAAATAAATTGTAAACTGCGGACATTGCGCCAGATTCAGTAAGAAATCTTTTTACTTCAGTCTTCTGTACATTGCACAGTACATCCAGCTAGTCGGTACGTTCTAGCATCAAATAAAAACAAAATTTGCATCTAACCGAGTGAATAATGGGTATATATATAGTGTTTCTAATGTTCTGTAAAAGTTAGTAAGTAAAAGAAAATAAGCCTTTGCTGCACTTTGAACACACAAGTTCATTCCGTAAAACTGATAAAATTACACTACAGATCATACTTAAGATATTTTGTTGGTGATTTCATAAATTAAGGTGATGAATATATGTAGGAGTATATGACAAGATCTATATGAGTTTGAGTCAGACATTAATTTTGATTTACTTTCTCTGATTTATAACACACAAAACATGTCTATAGCTAATGCACCCATTCCTAGCCATTTATTCAAATGATTCAGTCATGTGCCTGATGGGGAATGGATGCTGTAGGAATGATGAATAGCTGCTCATAATTAAATCTTTTGTTATCATACTGTAAATGATATTTGTTGAAATGTCTTGCTTTAATCCCCGATGTAGAGGGCATTGTGTTGTAGAGATTACCAACCAGCGATATCATTCAAAAGATATGCATACAGATTGAAAGCTGCCCACATTTACGAATATTTTATGATCCATGGAGCGTAAGTCTTTGACGTCAGCAACCATCGTTTCATTGGTGCTAATTATTGCTTTTCCGTAGAGTATACGCCCATCCTACAACTGAGCTGAGTAAAACAACATGTGTGTGTGTGTGTGTGTGTGTGTGTGTGTGCGCGCGTGTGTGTGGTACTAACAGCTGCCTCGCTTGGCGTTCATCATTAAGAGGTTAGTGTTAGCACTGGTCGGCCTGGTGTCATTATGATGTGCCAGTGCTAAATATCACTATAAACTGCCACACTGCAGACATCTTAGCAATATGACTGAAAAATTGTTAAAGCTACGTTAAAAATATAAATCACACACACACACACACACACACAAAGATATCAAATATTAAAATCTGATAACTTATTACACTATCCATATATTTTGAAAAACCATAGGACAACCGGACTGTTCTTAAGTGAAAATTGTTTTATTTGAAATCCTCTGAGAATCAATATAAATTATATTACAAAAAGATTCATTTCAGGACAACCTGGCAATTTCTAGAGATTTCATCATTAATTGATTTATTTTCGTTATGTGCCTATTTACATACACGAAAGCACGGTACGGTTAGATAGCTGCTCGTGGCGAGGCAGTCAATATCATTCTTATATCTGATGACAGGAGTTATATTTTGTTGAAAGCACGAAGCAAAGAATTATGTTTCATTACAGATGAATCGACTTTAAATGACTCACGTTCTTTTAATGACTAATAGAAATTAGTGAACTTTGCTTGATGCATCGAACATCCGTCAACTGGGCTTGCAACCTGTGACCAGGCGGGACTCTAAGAATCGTGGGGTGTTGTTCCCATTGTTATTGTTGTTGTTCTTGACATTGCAACTCCGTCTCGATGAGGCTCTGCTTAAATTTGACTATCTTTGTAGGCCATGTTGTCTGTGTAGGCCATGTTGACTCTCTTTAAAAGCCATGTTGACTCTCTTTGTAGGCCATGTTGACTTGTAGGCCATGTTGACTCTCTTTAAAGGCCATTTTGACCCTGTAGGCCATGTTGACTCTCTTTAAAAGCCATGTTGACTCTCTTTAAAGGCCATGTTGACTCTCTTTGTAGGCCATTTGGATGACCAACGCTTCCGACGACTAGACAACTAATTTGTAGACTCTATAAGAAGAATGTCTTATTGTTACTGTACGTGATGCAAATTGTGAGTGTAGTTAAGCTGAACTATACTGTAAATCAAGGAGATTTGACCAATATATAAGGTGGATAACAGATAAAAATGTCAAAATGTTGCACATACACTTTATAAAATGTGTGGCTAGCATAAGATATTCCCCTTTTTTGTTGCCTGTTTAAACTCAGATTTTGAAATCATAAAAGCACTCATTGATTTCTATACGAGGGGTAATATATATATATATATATATATATATATATATATATATATATATATATATATATATATATATATATATATATATACATATCTCCAATGGGTAAAATATACGTATTGTCTCCAAACGGGACAATATACCAGTTTGTTTATGAATATGTAAAGGAGTTTCTTCATTGTACTCATAGATTTGGAATATATCCTACGCAGGCATTGTAAAGATTGATCGCTGTTGAAAATTTGTAACCTTCCACACGTTGTTTCTAGTAAAACCTAGCACAAAACTGAAAATATTGTGTGATGTAAATCAATCACGCGTTTCTCTGTTTAAGCGCCATTCTTCAGATTATTTTTATCAGAAGTTTTTTCTTGATTTGCTCGATTAATTGTCAGTGGTGCATTGTATTTGGACTTTATTAATTTATTGTTCTAAAGAATTAATTTTCCTTTTGAATTCTAGCGAAAGACGTGTAATTTCTGAGAGTATTTCAAAATGGAATATCCTTTATGCAGAACTAAACATATCTTATATAATTTGGCTCGAACAAACGTATAAACTGTCTGGATAAAAGAAACAAAAACTTGGCTCTACATTATTAGACTACTATTTTAAAAGAATATCTGTTTAATTTTTTTTAAAAAAATGTATTTCACCCATCAAACAAAGTTTTATTCAACATGAGTATATTTTGTATTTAATTGCAAATATACATCAGACGAATGCTTAAGTTTATATCATACCATAAGGTTGACAACGTACCCTTTTCTCATAAATGAATCTCGTTTAACAGCTTGAGAGGACCTTTTTATATAGGTCACTGGATATTTCTGCGACTTTTCTATGTAACTCGAAAAATAATGGACGCGTGATAATTAATGCCATGAGGAGAAAGATCGGAATACTTTTTTAAATATTTCATTGTTTGTTCCACTTGCATCAGAGTTACCTAGGGATAAAATTGTATAAAATCAAACAATTGTGTCCCCTTTTTCTTAGCATATAACCTACTCATTCCATTTTGTAACATATTGTCGCATCCACGGAAATTGTATAAATTTTCAAGATTTTGCACACGTTTTGTTTCGTGAGTATACACTACAACATGCCCCTCCCTCGAATGGTTTGCTTATAAGATAATTACAAAGATGCCAACATCCACAAGGCATTGTAAACTGTGTAATTATAGGTTTATGAAAAGTTAGAGCTCTTCGGTCTCGCTCAAAGTGTGATTGAATCTATAGTGTATATAATATCACCAAGCTACAAACTTTAACTCAGATAAAGTCTGAACAACATCAGAAATTGGTTATTTCAAGTTTGATCCTGTTTGACTGAACCGGTTGCACTGCAGTGCCGTATTCATATATGGCCATATCTTGAGACCCCAGTGGCTATTGTTAAAGACTGACTGGTATCCCTAAACAGAATGGTGGCAGCAAGGAGAGACTGCTGACAATGGGAAAAGTCTTGTGAACGGGTGTATAATGGCCTAGCAAGTCAGAGTACAATTCCAATGAAGGCGAAAACTACAATTTCGCTATGGATAGATACGTTGTGACATCGTGCGAGGGTGGCAAGGGTGAGGGTGAAGTTTGACCCAACGGCCAGACCACGGATACAAAAAGCTTGAAGCAAATGACAACGAAGCAGAATACGGACCCATAAAGAGTCTACAGAACATGTACAAATGATAGGGGGCTGAAAATTCGCCGTACCAAGATGGGTCGTCCTCCGTTCCTGAATCTAGTATAACGCACAGGGCAATCCGGTGAGACGGAGGAAGAGATGGAACAGGATATACACCATAGCGTCCAGCACCCCCAAGAGCTATAGGATGAAAACGAGTTTAGCAACGAGGTGGAGAATGTACATGCTTTGGTGGGTTTGAGTGGGAGGCAGGAGTTTGACACCCAGGGAAAGCTGAAGCGAATAAAGACAAAGAGGGACTAAGTGACATCATAAATAACCTTCGTAAAAGGCTGAAGGCACAAAGAACAGCAGATAATATTAGAAAGAACTGAAAGGAACGTATGCAGAAGAGATCACATTTCAATGACAATCCATTTGGCTAAGTCAAAAAGTTGCTGGGAGACAAACGGTCAGGATGATTTGAATGTCCCAAGGAGAAAGTTAAAAAACACTTGAGAAAATACAATGATTTAGATAGAGAAAAAAACCTTCCTGAACGAAACAGTGCCACTTTCAAGGTTTACAAATACTATCGAATTCTAACTGGATTAGTTTGGAAGCTAACAAAGGTCATATGGATTAGAGACAAGTTAACATAGAGTTAGCTGCTTGCAGAGGGCTGCTTTATTCAGAAGGTAGAGAATTTTCCAGGAAACAAGCAATTCAGAAAAATGTCCTTTCTAACCATGGAAGGGTAGATATGCTTCGACGTCCCTGCCCGGCATCTGGCTAAATATATGCTGGAGAAGAAATACATATATAGTTCAGGTCCGAAAGGTGAAGTTCCAGGTGTACTTGGTAATTTGAGCACACAAGTGTCGTAACTATGATCATCCAGGATGCCACGAAAAACAAAGCTGATCTGACGGTAGCATTCTACACAAGTCTGTAAAACTGATTCTGAGAAGTATATTGTTTCAGGGAAGTTCAGGAACATGCTTCAGCGCAACCCTGATAACTTCAAACTGCGCTTAACAATGTCAGACTACACTACAGCAAGGCAGATATTATAACTTGGCATCGTAACTTTGTGTACCATTTCAGTATACCATATTCAGCTTAAATAAGTCTACTTGTGAAGTGAGCAGAGAAGATGAGCCGAGGATCAAACATATCATCTGGAATTCGGCAACCCTCTACAAGGGCCTTCATGGATGATATGACAATTACATCCAAGTCAGTACCAGAAGGCAGGCGGTGTTATAAGATTTTGGAGAGCTGATTAACTGGGCTAGCACGAAGTTCAAGTTATCGCTGTCAGGACTTCTAATGCTGAAGAAAGGAAAGCTGCAAGCAAAATAGAGATAGGTTCAAAATAGGAGAGGAAGTGACATCATAGATGAGTGAGCAGTCAGTTAAGAGCCTTGATGAGTGGTATAATGACAAGATGAATGACAATGAGAGTGTGGCAGACATGAAGCAGCAAGCCAAAGACTGAATGACAAAAATAGACAAGAGTGAGATACATAAGAAGTACTAGGCCTGATGTTACAAGCATGGCATTCTACCAAGAATACTTTGGCCACTTATAGTGTGTCCAGTCCCATTTATGGCTGTATAAGCTGTTGAGAGAATTTCAGAACATATTTGCGAAGATGAATGAAACCAACAAGGAGCCTTTTGAGTTTAGGCTTGTACAGGACTGACAGCAAGCTTCAGTTACCACTATCATCAGTAAAATAGGAGTTCCAGGTGACCAAACCCATGCAGGCGATGATGTTGAACGACAGTGGAGATGCGAAGATAAGAGGAGAAGCAGCAGTGGAGGTACGGACAGACCAAACGTGGGTGCCAGCAAAGTCAGTTAAAGAGGCAGAATCCAGACTTTGACACATTAATATGGTAGACACAGTAGCAGCAGGATTGCTGGAACTGGGGCGTCTGAAAAGAAACGTACGTGGCAAGCAGGAAGCACCAAAGAAAAGCTTTAAATAGTCAAAAAATAAGTACGTCTTGCAGAAGAGGAAGACAGAAGAGTTAAAGCTTTCGTGTATTTGCTTGATGGGAAGCTGCGAAGTCCAAGAAACTGTTTTGGAGTGAAAGCTGAGCTGGACAATTTATGCCCAGAATATCAGCTCCTCATACTCTCGGTGTATGATGTTCTGACTATACAAACAAATCTCGAGACATGCGAACTAAATGTTGACAAAGTGCTTGCTAAGACTGGTGCCAGTATGAATATAGCCAGGAGAAAGAAACATCAAGAGAAAAGTGGTTCTAACTTGATCAGCTTTATGAGACGCTGTGATATACAAAGGCAACAGATTAAACAAGTATCATCTTGACAAGAGCACAGGATTGGGAAATGCAGGTAAATGTAAAAGGACGGCAGATTTTACAAGGACATCTCTACCACCAACTTCAGACCTGACATCATATCAAGCAGGTGATTTTGCTGAAACTGACTGCCATGGGAAGCTAGAACGAGGAGGCCCATGAGAGAAAACTGGACAAGTATCAGCCAATCATCCTTTGATGCCAACAGAACGGACGAAAGGCTTAGAATCTACCGGTGGAGATAGGATGTCATGCCTTTGCAGCACATACATTTTGGCGTGGTTTGAGAGTCATTGGTAACAAAGGAACTATCCGCAGGAATTCGGTCACCAAAGCTGAAAAGCATCCCTCGCGTTGGAACTGGCGGTAGAGAGAGGAGAGCTGGAAAAGCTAATCGCAATCCAGAACTGTATTATTAGCAATATATATATATATATATATATATATATATATATATATATATATATATATATATATATATATATATATATATATATATATATATATATATATATATATATTACTAATAATCAGATACTCAAAAAGTCGAGATCCTCCAATTAAGACAATTAGGATTGCAATACTGAGAAATATCTGCCACAAAAAATTATATTGAATTTATGAAATATTTGCTAACTTTAAAAATATCTACTTCTGACGTCGGTGTATGTGGGAAATTTGGAAGCATCCCACTTAAATGTTAAGGGTATTTAAGTAAGTTGAGCATTGTATGTATATGCCTATTGGTTTAGAATTAACAATTCTTTAAATATCATACTGACATTTATCTTTGAAAGTGACGCGATTGGTTGACACTCATAAAGATACTTACAAAATATTTGGATTTGATGAAGTTGTGATGGTTCCCGATTCTACAAACTGTTCCAAGCATGTTCTAATGTTTTTAACAAAGCGTTACAGATGATCATAACTGAAGACTGATCTACAAAATTCTGACAAACTGTCTTTATGAGGCACTCCAAATAAGAGAAAGGTCATTACTTGCCGTTAAATTTATTATAAAAATTGTGCATATCTCCTTTCAAGCTTTTCTCCATCGCCTTTTTGAGTTTCTGTTGAAGGTTTTAACACAGTTCTTGATAACCGCTCAATATATGCAGTTTGTATTCTTTGAGCATGTGTTTGCATATAAGAATAAACCACTGAATTGACTTAAACTGAATATATTTCTAACTAGAGCTATAATTTCTGCAAATGACAATCGACAAACAGAAAGGTCAGAAAGTGCAGCTCATGCAAACTTTTCTATGTTCCTCTTGACAAGTTTCTTTTAACCAATCAATATATTTTCATTGCCGTTAATTAATGGTACAATAAACGTTCGAACAATGTTTTACATTGGTAGGGTGAAATTACAGAATTCCACCATAAAGTCCGAACAATGTTTTATATCGGTGGGGTGAAATTACAGAATTCCATTATAAGTCCTTCTGTAAATGTTGTCAATCAATTGGTTGCTGACATTACGTAGTGGTGGACAACATAACACAAACAAGAGATGAAATGACATGCATTAATAAGTGCACATTCTAATAGTACAAATAAAGGTGTCAAATAATTCCAATAAGAGTTATGGAGGTAATATTGAATGCCACTATTTTACAGAACCTACATGTTATTTTACAGAACCTACATGTATCCTGGTTGTAGTAGTTCAAATATGCAAAGCTGTAATATCAAATACATGAGGTCCAATAATCGAAACCCTTTTTATTTTCCCGCAAATCTGGCGAGAATAATATGCCCTCCGTGTATGCGCATTTTTCCTTTCCAACGAGAACCCGAATGCGTGTGACATCATATGATTGAGTCCACTTCGCACGGCCTTCAATGATATTTTAAGTAATGCGTTTGCCAAACTTATCTAACAATAATCTTGTCTTGGTATAATATCTGATACCAATCATGAATACTGCCACAATTACAAATATAATTTCACACGCATGTACCGTATCAGATGTCGACTTATGGGAAATTACATCACTTAAGTTTCATTTAGCTTTTCATATGTTAGCAACCGTATGCATGAATCAGATTTCATATTAATTCTTAGTCAAATATCCATAAATATTGATGTGACTGTCTACATGTTTATTATTTTCCCATTCCATAATAAACTCATAAGAAGTATTTCTTTGCAGAGGCAGCTTTGGTTATATTGATTTGACAGTGATGGTCGTTGACTCTTTAATGTATATTATCTGAACTACTAATTTATTATGGTTAAAACCTCGCCCACACCCACCCCCTTTGTGATTTGGCAGTAGTTTAAATGGATCTGCACACACCGACAAATCCAAATACGGAAAGCAAGGGCAATATTAAAACTCTAAGGAAAAATATTTCTTTCTGACATCCCAGTTAGAGTGGTGATGACAAAATTGAAACAACAGCGAGAAAGGGAAGAAAAAAGTCAAATTGTATGTTTGCTCCAATGCAAACGTTGCGTGACAATATCTGATAGTATGAACACCTTATTAAAACCAAACAAGCATGGTGCCAGCTAAACAAGCGCACGATGATGCTGATAAAGATCATATTTATTATTATTATTATTATTATTAGTATTAGTATTAGTATTATTATTATTCAATAGCAACAATCATAATATAATGTAACTATCGGTGTCATCATAATAACCGTTAAGAAGAATCATTGTTTAACTGCACCTATTATTATTATTATCATTATTATTATCATCTCCTTCCTGCACAAAAATTAATTATTTTATAGACAGTCATATTGGTGTCACCTCCTCTGATGGTGTCACCCAGTGCGGTCCGACCCCCACTCCACCCACCCCCTAGTGAAGCCATTGCACTGACGTACATGAAGTGTTCTCATGCCATTTCGTGCAGTCAGTCCCATCTCTGACGACACTGTCATGTGACCATTTGCCTCATTCATGGTGGGCGAGTTCATTGATCTGGTAGAGAATAACATAGGTTTTGCACATTTTACGGTGGAACGGATGCAAGTAGGCATGTATATACATATTCAAGTTAGCTATAATCTAGAACACAAAAATAAAAATCACTGAATAACTTTAATTGTTGGTGTACCTTATTGTCGGCTTGGAAAACAAGCCGGAACACGATCTAAGTCGCTATATATATTATTCTTTAGGGAATTTCTAGTGCTTAGATCATATGAGAAATTTTTTGTCCGACTTATGCCGAATGTAAAGATTTATCAGTGCGTGGTGGCCCCAAACGCGCCCCCCCCCCCCCCCCCCCCCGAAATCAGCAAACCATCATCCACGGAAACAAACTATATTAAAATTTGATTGTAACTGGAATGATATAAGTGGAATTCATTGTTTAGAAATATGATATAGACAGACATTGACTTAAAGATGTACCATACATACATAAGCATCATCTATTTTTCACAAAGTGATACTAAAGGTAAATGATCGCGTGAAACAGTAGGGGTAAATTCTCTTTGCATATAGAGGCTGTCCGTTTCGTCCCAAAAACCGTCTGCATCCTAAGACCGATTTCGAATGCATGAACATTCACCATCAACAGTAACAAAATATAGATGACATTCTCGGTCCTAACAAGTATATTGTTTCTATCTTGCCAATCTTTGCTATGATGCACTCTTAACTATTACTGTATATATAATAGAAGTTGATCACTTTATAGGACCTATTTAAATCTAAAATGTTTTCATCGATCTTTTTAAGTTAAAATCATGTTAAAATTCATCAAAACCTAGTAAACGCTCGCTTAAAAGAATTCAAAATACTAATATAACACCACTGTTTTTGCTTAAAGCTAATATATTATTTATTATGATTTAATTTCTCTTAAGTTCACTAGATTAGATCATTGTAAAGGTACCATATGCCTTTAATCCGATAAAAAGGTTTTGACAAATAACCCATTCATTGGCATTACAATGATGTGATTTACTTTTCTAAATGTGCAACTTCTGGAAGATGCATTAAATGATGAGAAAGCAGTTTAATAAATAAATATCTAGATTTAATCATTTTAGTTTGAATGATTTTTCCACAAAAACTGAATATGATAATCCAAAAAGAATGCAAATGACTGCATAAATTGCACGAGGCATTCATCTATTTTGTACAGAGCCTTGGAAACCCATAAAAAAGAGAGGTCATCTTAAAAATGGTGTATTATACTGACAAGGTTACTAATAAATAGAGTAGTCTTGATATTTTATATAATACCGTATAGTTGTATCAGGTAGTACGTATGCTGAATATTGTTCCGATTTCCTTGACTTTACTGATTAGTTATTTCTGAAGTAGTGACATGTTTCACGTACGTATTCCTTTACTATGCTGTTAGGTATTTTGTATATTTTAAATTTAGTAGTGTTTTTTTCTTCAGGCCAAAACTATGACAAACAAATACGAACAATACTAATTATCGCCAAATTCGTGATGACAATAGCTTTAAGTAACAAGAAGTAATTTAAGAACAGTGACTATTTGTACCGATTCTCTAGAGCTATCGAGCTACCAGGGTTAAACTGTATATATGCACATACTGTGTTCACAGCCTCAGTAACAGACACGAAAAGGTCGTCTGAAAGGTAATGTCGTATAGTGACTAGGCTTCAATTAAATAAAACCGTCTGGACATTTATGTAATACAGAAAAAAGAAAATAGCAGTATCACCAGGCAGCGAGAAAGAACGCGAAGGTAGATCAGAAAGTTAGATAACAAACAATTTAATGAAAAAGTTACTGAACTGTTTACAACAGGCGTGTCATACCTGCGACGTGGATTTATGCGGTTAAATTTACATCATGAGGGATTGCTTTAAACTCGCCTGCTCCCTGGCGGAAGTTGTACGTGACTGGCTTAAAATAACTTCAGTGGTCCTTTTTATAGCAGTTTCCTTTCGACTTAATGCACTTTTCCCATCTTGCGACATATGTACTGAATACGTGTTGCAACCCATCTTGCGACATATGTACTGAATACGTGTTGCAGCCCATCGTGCGACATATGTACTGAATACGTGTTGCAGCCCATCTTGCGACATATGTACTGAATACGTGTTGCATCCCATCGTGCGACATGATTCGAAACCATTCCTTTGTTCTTCACTTCTCTCTTAATGATTTCCCTTATCACGAATGTTTCAATTTTGGAATAAGCTAGAAGTCGCTAAGTCCGGGCTGTATAGTGATTGATTTAGGACTTGTAAGGTCTGCATTGCAAACTTGCATGCGTGTGCTAGGCGTTAAGCCACGTGTCATTAAGTCTGGACAATTGTTTAGCAAGTAAACTGGACATCCAACGGGCAATCCAACGGGCAATTTTTCCTGTGCATTCTTACTTACCGGTCATAATTTCGTCTGTGCTCCGGTATGAAATATACTAATCGTCTGCTATTTATTGAAAAGTAGCATATCTCTCTGTCTTCCGATATACTTTCACAAAATATACAATTCCAATGGAACATGATGCTTTACCTTTTCGTACATCATCATTAACAGTCTCCCTACCATCACCAAAACGTTTCAGTGGTCTTCAGATTTTAGATGTAGGAAGTGCTTTAGTTACGTCCATAAAGAGAATCCAAGTCATATTTTATCCATGTAAAAGACTCCTAATTCTGCATAAACGTTATAGGACTAATGGTACTAATTGTACGGAAAAATGGGAACCAGTCTGGAAATGGGTGAAGATAAAACAGAGTGTATATGGGTTTGGCTGGCCAGGATTGGTTGATAATGAAAGAACCTTTTGAGAGTTTGCCTAGTTGTAACTGAAAAAACAGAGATATTGTTTTATTGATGGAATTTCAGACATTTAACAGACTTAAGTCTGGAACACTCATTACTGAAATTAGCACTTGACTGTTTAGTGCGGAATTGAAAACACGTTTCAAACACACACAGATCCAGAAAATGCTGCGGCCCATTTGGTTTTCTGTGCATAGAAACTGTCATCCAGGATGTATCTATATTGACAAATATAGGTTTGATCATGAGCACTCAGAAATGTACCGTTTTTGATATTATGGTGTTTGCATAGGTTTAACATGGGAACTGAATTAGTACCGTGAGTCCAATAACTACTCCATAACGAACTCATCTGCCATTTTGCATCAGCGTCAACTTATACGAAATAGAAAAAGATGCCGTCAATAAATCTCTATCAACTTAAAGATGACGTCATACGCTAAATTGTGACCCTTTCAATTATAAATGGGATAATTTTTATGATGTTGGGTTATTTTGTTTGAAAGAAAGATATTACGTTTGTTCTTAAACGTTTCGATCAACTCTTGTAGCATTTCTGGTGAATCGGATATATGAAGTGGCTTGAGTTGATATGTAATTATAGAAACCCTTCTGCAATATTAAATACGATTTATAACAATGAAAAGTAAGCTTCTAAAGTAGCGTGTTATTACATCACCATCGTGATGTTTTCTTTATTAAAATCATTAAAAATATTTAAATTATAAATGCTATTATTTTATAATCAACAAATACAGACCATATAATCGGGTCTCGTGGATATGTGTGTGTGTGTGTGTGTGTGTGTGTGTGTGTTCAATTTTCATTCCATTCATTAGATTCAAATGTGACTGACCGATGGAACCTTATCAGTCTTTTCCTTTAAACTCATCCCCTGCAAAAACGATTTAAATAATCTACTGGTACCCAAATGGAAAATGTTTAGAATGGCCTTGAATATGACCAAAAAGCAAGCACCTATTCAACAGAGTACGACTTATCTATTACCGTTTGGTTCTCATTGCCAGAACAGCTGGCTGTCAGTATGTTATCCTCTAGATACGTACGTGATCACATCATAAGTATGGAATTAGATCTGTACATGCAAATTTCACTCAGATAAAACTGGAGGAGGATATGTTTCTAATTACAAATGAATTTTGAATGCACTCATGGCATAAGCGGCTTAAAAATGCTTTATCATCAAACTGACAAACTTGATTAGGATAATGTACACTTGGGGACCTCCATCCTAGCTTTGACGACTTTCAAGATTGTCAATAGATTCGATGAAAGGCAGGAAATCGTGTTTATTTGAAACGAACAATATGCCAAATAAGTGGCGTCCGCCTCGGATTCGGGAGGTCGTGGGTTCGATCCCCGGCCGAGTCATACCAGAGACTTAAAAAATGGTACTAACAGCTGCCTCGCTTGGCGTTCAGCATTAAGAGGTTAGTGTTAGGACTGGTCGGCCTGGTGTCAGTATAATGTGACTGGGTGGGACATCATGTTACATGTCTGCGGCATGATGCCCCAGTGCTAGACATCACTATAAACTGCCACAATGCAGACATCGTAGCGATATGACTGAAAAATGTTAAAGCTACGTTAAAAATAAAAATCACATCACATCACAACACCAAATAAGTGTGAAGCGATATAGAGATTCCTCACGACATCTAATGATGATCAGCGAAGCAAAATATGTATAATGGAAATATTCTGAAATTCGAGCCGATCTAATTTCCTTGGGCACTTGAGCTAAATTTGTCTTCTTAACTAAGTGATTTCAAGTGCAGATACTTGAGCCAAACCAACAGATCTTTGACTTTGGCCACACTTAATATATAGTCTTAACATATGTGCATTTGATTATGTTATTCGATGTCTGTATATGTGACTTCTGACACGCTCAAATGTTCATACCTGTATATAGTATCAAGTTCATATACGTATCTGTGAATCACTAGAGTTACACATATAATTTCATTTTAAATATGTGTGAGTAAGAGTGCGAGGATACTCGAGTGTGTGAAAGTGACATATATATTAAAATAGTTATAACGTAACCTTTTACAAAAATTGATTACCACGTGGTTGATGGGTCATTCATGACCAAATGTGTTATCCTAGTTCAATAAAGATTATTATTATTATTATTATTATTATTTACAACGAATTGTAATGGCGTAGGCGTTGGATGTAGATTAAAATTTCATAACCTCAAGCAACTGTCTGTAGTGAAGAAAAGAATTTTAGCATAATAAATATATAGTTCGCTAAGTTTGTATCCTGAAGAATATTTGAAATACAATAGTTGAAGGGACAGCTGGATAGTGAAATTAATATAAGAGGCGGTATCACCAATGAATGTTTCCCTCTTTCATATTGCTTGGTCAGCCTTATGCTAAGAGGGTCGAAATTTTTTAATTGCTTTTGGTGCATTTACGATTTACTAAAATTCTTTCGACACTGAATTTTGCAAGATATGTTTGGAGAAAAAAAAATGGGTGAGTTTAAAATTTACAATGGTTTTTGCACATATCATTTCGGCCAAGATCGTGAAAGGTTCAGAAAGTTTATGATCCTCCACAAAATATTTCCATGGAATTTCCAACCCAAAAATTATAAAACGTTACAGACCAGAAATATTTAAAAGTCTTGGAAGAAGGGTTCTTTTCCAAATGTTCGACAAATTAGCGAACGCATCTGTTTTTAATAGAATGACTGTGCATATTTAACACATACCATATGTCACTGAGGTAACTATATCTTCTTTACGCAGCAGGTGCCTAACTGTGTAACTAGAGTATATCTGTTACAAGCTATTTTTAAACTTTGACCTTTCATCGTTTCAAGTGTGGAAAGCGGACACCATTAATAAAGAGAGAATGCATTAAAGTCACTACAAGTGGCGATATGGTTAGCTTTTCTCGTCAAAACATAACACTTCCGGTACCAAGCTCATTAATACGTCTTTTGCAAAACTACAAGCTGTACATTAGAGAATAAGTAGACATTAATCGAATAAAATGATTCATTTTGATTTTAGTCAGAACATTGAAAATACGTATGCAATTGTCAGGATGTTTAATAGCAGAGTTTATTAATTGAACTAATTGTTATTTTCCTTTTCTGTGTATGATTAACACCGTGATTCCACGTGGCTATTAATGATGTTGCTGATAGGTGTTCACAAACGTTAAAAATACAAACGAAGCTGCATAATTTGATAAATATGTTTGAAAAATATAAATATTGCATTTTATAGTACGGGCTGTTTACCACTACTACTGCCGATGCTACTACTACTACTACTACTTTTAAAAATTATAATAATAATAATAATAATAATAATAATAATTGTCACGTTTTCCTGCCCGCGATTACGTAAGTCAGGAACAAAGGAATGGGTTAGCGCCACATGTATGTAGACCTTGCGTCTATCGTAGCTATTCGTGTGTGTACAAGAGCCCACTTCGTTAGGTGTCAAAACTAACATGTAGACGTTGGTAGCATGGTTCTAAGAACAAAGCACCCTCGATGCTGTTGTAAATCTCCCTGCTTTGACAGATGGCCTGAGGCTCGTCCGTTAAGCTAGACCGACTGGGGTAGAATTGATATCCAATCGGAACTGAGGAAGGGTGGGGCCATCAATTCGAACCAGAATTTAACAGTCATTTGGGCTGGGAACGAATTAGTCATTGTGAAGCATCGTGCTGAGAAGCTGAAGCAATAACTCCGAGGAAGCCACTCGTGAATTGGCGGGAAAACACCTTGGTACGTTCAAGGACAGAAAGCTTCATAAAGGTCAGTGAGTTATTTGCTCGATTGTTGCAGAATCTTACGGCATTGTAATTGTAATTATGTGCAGTATGTATATTTACTTACTAGAATTGTTAGTAAGTAGAATTACCTTTGTATTGTTTAATTTACATGCGTACTTGAGAAATGAGCCATGATTATGTAGCTCGTAGTCAGAATTAATATTGTAATTCGCTATCTGGTTACTTCGGGGTAAACTAGTGTATTTATTTATGTGATATTCTAGATTTTGCAATTGCTGAATTAAATTATAACTTTGGAAATGGTTGCAGTGTGTAAATTTAAATAATATGGATATTTGAATATTTGTGTACACTTTTGGGAGTGTAATGTACAGAAATGCGTCTGATTTTTGTGATATTGTTCAGAATAATGAGATTAAGAATATATTGATGTGACGCAATTTAGTGATGTCTGTATAATAAGTAGGATACAGCTATTTATTGCAACGTTGTTTTCTATAAGAACGTGTGTGGTTCTCGATGTGCACGAATGCGTGACCGAAGATGTAGATAGCCTCTGTCTGATGACTGATTGTTGATTCAGTTTGAGCGAGATAGCTAACGAAACATGCTAACGTCCTTGTGTTTTTCGCAGGAAGCTTTTGGGGACAGAACTACCGGGTAGTCAAGTCCCGAGTCTCAGAGAGACAGGATAGAACAAGGCAGTAGGCACAGAACAAGCCTAGTTGCTAGACAAAGAGAGAGAGAGAAGGGGGAGGAGAAAAGGAGACAAAAGGGGAAGAGGATAGGAAGAATCGCAGTACGGAGAACGCCGGAAGGAGGAAAGGAATTAGCAGAGAAGAACACAAATGAGTAGAAACCAAGCCATGGGGGAAAGCCATCTCACACTATAATCACGTGATGAAATAGGTTGCTACATGGTCGAAAGATTGGTTGAGAAATTTATATCGTTTAAATTGTATTAAATTGTTATTCTTTTGAATTTCACCTTTGTGTTTTTAATAATTTAGTTGTCGGTATTGCTGACTGGGGGCTCGGAGCTGTATCTCTTTCTATCACTAATTTCACTTCCTACAAAAACGAGCCAAGGTGGGAATTCCATAGTAATTCAAATAAATATTGGGAGCACCCCACCCCAACTCATTACAGAACGTTCGTAGAAAGCCACAATAATAATAATAATAATAATAATAATGAATAATGAATAATGAAGAAGAATGTCACAAATATAGTCCAATCAGCGAAATCAGCCCACTACACTACTAAGATCATGGAAAGTTTCAGCTACAAAGAGCTCTTCGAGATTACTAACAAGCTAATGTCAAGGAACAAATCAACATCACTTCCAACTACCTTCTCTCCAGTCGACCTTCCGGACATGTTTGCAAATTTCTTTCGTGACAATGTACAAACCATTAGAGATAAGCTTGACACCACAGTTTCAATTAACTCGTCGTCACCATACAGATGGGATACAGAATTTGAACGGCAACCATTAGCAGCATTTGAACCTGTCTCTATGGATTTCGTACGTACAATCCTGATGAAGAGTGCACCAAAGTCATGTGAAATTGATCCAATTCCAACATAACTGGTGCTTGAGTGCTTAGATACAGCATTGCCTTCACTGACTGATGTTATTAATACATCTCTCTCATCCGGGGAATTCCCATCATTTTTAAAAACTGCCATTGTAAAGCTGAAGAAACCAACACTAGACCATAACGATTTAAAAAAAAAACTGCCGCCCAGTTTCTAATCTCCCATTCATATAAAAAATCTTAGAAAAGGTTGTTCTATCCCACCTTGTATCTCATCTAAATTCAAACAATGTACAATCTGCATATCGCCCCTGCCACAGTACTGAAACTACTCCTCTAAAAGTAGTTAATGATATTCTCTCTGCGTTGGATAGCGGAAAGATTACAGTCCTCACCCTCCTTGATTTGTCTGCAGCATTTGACACAATAGAACATGATATATTACTTCACCAACTCCAGCATGTATTTGGCATTCATGATACAGCCTTACTGTTGTTCAAGTCCTACTTGGTCAACAGGACACAAATTGTATCTGCAAATGGAATACACTCCAGCACTGTTGATCTATGTTGTGGTGTTCCACAGGGGTCTGTTCTTGGACATGTTCTTTTCATTCTGTACACTCAGTCGCTCTCAAGTGTCCTAGATCATCATCCATTGTCTCGCCAATTGTACACTGATGACACCCAAATATACAAATCTAGCCACCCAACTGAAGTTGATGCTACCATCCAAGGTGTAGAGAGGTGCATTTCTGATGTGAAATCATGGATGACATGTAACAAGCTGCAGACGAATGATGATGAAACTGAGGCCATTCTGATCTCATTCACATCCTTTACCTCAAACAATAAATATCAGCAACACCAACATTAAACTCACACAATCAGTACGAAACCTAGGTGTTACTCTGGACAGTACTCTCACATTGCACCAACATGTCATGAACATATGCAAGGCTGCATATCTTGACCTGAAACGCATCAGCTTAATTCGCAAATATCTCTCAGTTGATGCCACTAAAACACTTGTGTGTTCATTAGTACTTTCAAGACTGGACTATTGTAACTCAATTCTGTCTGGCTCATCTCAGTATCTACTCCAGAAATTTCTAAAAGCTCAAAACACAGCTGCTCGGATCATACTTAGAGTACCACGATCAGAGCACACCTCCCCGCTGCTCTGTACCCTACACTGGCTATCCATTCGATGGAGAATCAAACACAAAATTTTTTCTCTGTGCAACGTTTCACTGTCTGAGTCTAGTAGTCCAACATACCTATCCGACCTCACCCATGTGTACACACCAGCAAGATACTTACGCTTCTCTTCTGACAATCGTATACTCATTATTCCCACTATGAAAACAAGGTCATATAGACAGCGTTCTTTTGCATACCAGGGCCCAGCAACGTGGAATGAATTGCCCACTGAACTTAGACACAAAGACACAGTGATCCCATTCAAGAAGGCTCTCAAAACTCACTTATTTCGACTGCAAGAACAAACTTAAAGACCTAATAATGTTTCCTACCTGAAATATTCTCAGCATGTTTTTTATTTTTTAATGTTTTTCTAATTTCATGGTGTTTGTTTTTGTAATAATATTATTATATGTTTTTTATCTTATAGGTGTTGTCTAATGTAAAGCGCTTAGAGCTTCTAAAGATTAGGCGCTGTACAAAGTCCTCATAATAGTAATAATAATAATAATAATAATAATAATAATAATAATAATAATAATAATAAGATGAGGATGATGAGGATGAAGATGGTGGAGATGGTAGAGATGAGGAAGAAATAGTGGAGGAAGAAAGACATACATTTCATGTATAATCATTTATTCCGTCAGATTTCAGACAGCATATAATCTGTGATGTGCGAGGCATATCAATTTCCATTCGAAAATGATAATATTTTGACATGGGTTCCTATCAAGCGGGGATGGTTGGTAGAACAAATGTATGCTCTCTCTGAACAGCGTAGCAATGCCTTGGTCAGTCTCTCTGAGCCATAAATTCTAGCCTTTCAACTTTTAACATTGACATGGGATAGAAAAGAAAAAAGGTCGAAGTGATCTTCACAAGGACTATTCTGGCTTAGAGGTAATACCATTTTAATGCTCAATGCATTCAGCTTTAAATTTCAATGCAATTCAAAATTCGACGCTTTGCATAGGCCCCTCTTTAAGAATACAATCTAGGATTTTACTCCCCGAATTTTGAAGTTGCATTTCAAATTATTGTTTACATGTCCTGAAGTGACCCCTTCACCTCAGAATCAACTAGTCTACTCAGACAATCTGCTT
Organism: Sinohyriopsis cumingii; assembly: GCA_028554795.2. Classification (NCBI taxonomy): domain Eukaryota; kingdom Metazoa; phylum Mollusca; class Bivalvia; order Unionida; family Unionidae; genus Sinohyriopsis; species Sinohyriopsis cumingii. Next base: position 115,714,421 of record CM068838.1, on the reverse strand, counting down.
CTGCATTGACGCTTCCCTTAATGTAACGCAATTGAACTTGATATAGCTGGATAAATAATGACCATCTCATTAAGCGTTCATTTGTCAATTTAGCTTGGGCCAAATAAGCAAGTGGTTGGTGATCAGTTTCCAGAATAAACTTTCGCCCATACAGACAGCGCTGCAATTTCGAGATCTCAAAGATAATCGCTAGGCAATCTCTTTCGGTAACAGAATAATTACGCTCTGATTGCAACAACTTCCTGTTACCATAAGAAATCGGGAATAAGTTCCCATCATACTCCTGCGGTAAAACTGCACCAAAACCCTGTCAGAACCGTCTGTACGTAAGAAAAAAGTCCTTTGGCACGTCCGGTAGTCTCACTACGGTATCTGACTTCAACCTATCCTTCAACGTCTGAAATGGTCTCTCACAAGCATCTGTCCAAATAACCTTCGGACTAGCAATAGCGTTGAATTTTACGACATACTTACGATAATAACCTGCAAGTCCTAAAAAAGATCGCGCTTCTGTCTTTGCAGTTGGATGTGCGGCATTCCGAAGTTGGTCGACTTTAGCACTGTCTGGGGTTAATGTATCTTCACTGAGTGTGTCCTAGTTAAGTCAGTCTCCGAAATGTGACATTTTGATGGTCGGGCAGCGAACCCTGTCTGTCTAAGTCGTTCCAAAACTCTTCTCAATAAGAATACGTGTTCTTCCGAAGTATGTGTCGCTAATAACAAATCGTTTATGAAATTTGAAACTCCGCTCCCTCTTAAAGGTTCTAGCAGTTTCCTCATCATTGGGCGAAAAAGCTGGGTGCATACTGAACCCAGAACAACATAACGATCTATTGGTATGTCCCATCTGGCGTTGCAAAGGCAAGTTTTGGACGGTCTTTGCTACTAACTGGAATTTGCCAATATCAAGTCTATTTTAGAAAAATAGTTGGCGTTGGTTACTCCGGTAAATATGGATTAAGGGTCCTGTAACATTTGGACCTGAGATTCTATGATCCTGCTTAATTTCCGAAAGTCGACACAAAAGCGGTAATCACCATCTTTCTTCTGGACCAAAACAACCGGTGAATTATATGCAGATTCGGCTGGTTCAGTGACCCCTAAGTCAAGCATAGTTCTAATTTCGTCCCGTACAGTTTCTAACGTCGCATGAGGTAGTGGATAGGGTTTCAGTTTCACAGGTGTTTCATACAGCAACTCTTCCAAATCCGTCATGCCTGGTCTTTCTGTGAAGACACTTGAGTAGTCATGGAATATCACCTCCTCCTCTTCACGGTGTTCTGACGTTAACATTACGTCAGGGACAACGTCGACGTAGGTTTCTTCCCTTGTCAAAGGACAACCAGGAAGTACTTCCGCCATTCTTCCGTTGTCGTCGGGTTCTTCAGTCAGAACTGTAGCAACCACGAACTTATTGGGTGTCTCCCTTTCACGATAGCGTTTAAGAAGGTTAACGTGGTATAAATTCTCCTTATCTCCTTCCGGATCACTGCCATCTCACCTCTGTCTGCGTGGGTTCGAGTCTCAGGCTTGGCTAGCGTGGGTATGTTGGAAAGCCTGCCAGTAGCTTCTCGTGGGTCGGTGGTTCTTCCCTGGGTTTTCTAGGGTTTAACCTCCACCAGTTATACGGGCCGACATGTAATGCCTATCTTTTGCTGAAAAATGGTGTTAAATCCTAGAACAACAACAACAACTACCTGGACACGGTAGTTCTGTCCACCCTTCTTTTCCGTTACAATGAACGGTCCCCTCCAGGATACTTGGAGTTTATTGTGCTCAACGGTAACAACAACATCACCTTCTCACCCACTTAAAACTTCCGTTCCTTCGCCTTCTTGTAGTATTTGGCTTGACGTCCCTGTGGGTCACAGAGATTCTTTTGACCAAGTTACAAACTTCTACCAGCTTGTTACGGAGATCAACAACATGCTGAAACGTTCGTTATTCGTACTTCCTCGCATGCCTTTTCATCCGTCCACAACTGTTTCAATACAGCTATGGGTCCTCTCACTGTCCTCCCATAAACTAGTTAGAAAGGTGAAAATCATAGACTAGCTTGGGGTATTTTTCGGTACGCGAAAGTATCACGGGAAGGTATCGATCCCAGTCCTTGGGTAGACATTCGCACAACTTCTTCAGAGATTGCTTCAATGTCCCATTGAAACACTTTACTAGACCACTGCGGGCGATAAGGGGTAGTAGTCAGGTGTGTAATGGTAAGTAACCGGTTTACTTCTTTCATCACCTGGCTAACAAACTGCGTCCCTTGGCCAGTTAATATCTCTTCAGGTACACCATCTCTGGACCAAACTCCTAACAAAGCCTTAGCCACCGTAACTGAATCAATGTTTTTCAATGCAACGGCCTCCGTGTATCGGGTAGCGTAATCAACAATCGTTAACACATAACGATTACCACTTTCTCACGCAGACTTTATCGGACCTATCAAGTCTATCGCCACCCTCGAGAAAGGTTCATCAATCAGAGGGGTGGTTCCTAGTGTCACTTGGCGATGTGAGGTCTTAGGTGCCACCCGCTGCAACTTGTCATTCGACAGACAAAAACTCCTTACATCCCAATACACACCTGACCAGTAGAATTACCTCACTAACCTATCTTTCGTCTTTGCCACGCCCATATTACTACCAAGTAGACTTTCATGTGCTATCCTAAGCACTTCTTCTCTCTTTGATCGAGGTACAATCACTTGCTTGAACCTTTCGGTTCCTTTCAGGGCTTATCTATACAAGATATACCGTTTCAGCACGAACTCTAGTTCACCGTTTGGCAAGCTCCTTTGCATACCCTCGTATCCTGTTAAGGGTAGAATCTTCCTCTTGAGGTCTCCTTAACTCACCAGGCAGCAAATTGTCTATGGGCGTAGTCGAGGGGTTCAGCGGCTTCGACCCTGATCTTCGCTTATATTCCTCGTCTCTATGAACCCCATGTGTATAGGTTACACGTCATAGGATTAGGCTGTGACCTAAAATTACGTCGTGCGACAATCCTGACAAGCACGCAGATGGAATTCGTCCTTTCACATACGGCGAATCAAGGTCAATATAGAGAACCGGAAGAAAATCTTTAGTCCTATTAGCAAATTGAACTTCACTGTCTTACCTGTATACTCAGCAGATGTGACAAATTTACATCCTGTGTCATACAGCACGGTAGCATTCTCTCTGTTTACCGTAGCTGTTGCTGTATTACACCATGCTACTGGTTTACACCTTCTACCAGTGCCTGATGTCAATGCATTTATCGTGGGACGATATGTCCTGCAGTCTTTGAGAATATGGCCAGGTTTGTTACAGCCATAGCATAGCTCTTCAGCTTTTTTTACCAGGGGTACCCTTATCTACCTCTTGGGTTTATCAGCCCCTAGCTTCCCAGCATGTTGACCCTCCGCCTCTGAGGTACCAAACCGTAGCTTTTCTAAAGTCAATGACGCTGGGTCGATCCCTGCCACCCCAGGTGATTGGACGAGAGTGTGCACTCATATCGCTCAGCCATTACACAGGCAGCATAGATTATGTGAAGTACGGGGCATATCAATTTCCATTTGAAAATTATAGTTTGACATGGGTTTCTTTCAAGCGGTGATGGTTGGTAGCTCAAATGTTTAATTTCTCAGGACAGCGTGGCGATGCTTTGGTCAATCTCACTGATCTAGCCTTTCAAGTTTTAACACTGACATAGGGGGAAAAGAAGAAACATCGAAGTGACCCTTCTCAAAGACTTTTCTGAATTAAATATGATAAAATGTTAATGCTCATTGCATTCAACTTTAAGGTTCAATACAATTTCAAAATTCGACACTTCACAACTATGTTCGGAACGAAAGTCACACAATGTGGGGTCACCGCATGAATCTTGATGCTTATTGTTTGTTCGATATTACTTTAATTTGCTGAATCACAATTACTGTACCTTTGCTCCTCCATAAGTTCTGATAAAATAAACATAAAGTATTGAACGGATACAGCACATACTCTGCAGTGACGTCGCACACATCAATAAACAGTGCCTTAGTAAATGTGGCTACGGCTGCCGTTACTTTTTGACTAGATCATTTCAAATGAACGTTAGCGTTAAGCGTAAGAAATTCGATTGGAATAAACTGTAGGAGGAGGTGGATTTTTAACCTACACTTAAAAGTTCATACAAGTAAAAACAGTTCTACATGCTTAAGATTGTATGTATGTATGTATGTATGTATGTATGTATGTATGTATGTATGTATGCATGTATGTATGTATCAATGTGTGTGTGTGTATGTATGTATGTATCAATGTGTGTGTGTGTATGTATGTATGTATGTATGTATCAGTGTGTGTGTGTGTGTGTATGTATGCATGCATTCGTATATGTATGATCAGCACCCATAGTTCATACCTATTGTACGACAAGGCTTTTGAATCATTACCATTAAACAATTTTTTTTTTACCGCGCGTGGGTTGAAGAATGTGGAATAAACAGTATGTTCTGAGACTGAGAAATTTACTATGTTATAGTGATGGAAACTAAGAGGAATGTTTCTTCTTCTTCAGATTTTACCGCATGATATCGGAATGCTTGCAAGCCTTGTTTGTTTTTTTTTCGTGCACTCTTGCAAGCCACGTGTTTCGTGCTTTTCCCATGAGCCGATTGAATCGTCAATAAAGTTTTGAATGTTTTTTTTCTTCAATGGTATTGTGAAACTGGTAAAATCTAACGCTTTGTGAAGATGGAGTGTGTTCCATCCTTAATATTTATTCAAAGATCAAAGGAATCCCCGCTGAAAGTTGTTGAAAGATTCATTTTCTTAAGTGTTACACAATTACATAAAAATATATTGGATTCTACATTTTGTCGTTCAAAACAATACAGGTTCATAAATAGGGATAGAGGAAGTTTGGTAAAAACTCAATGAGAGGCGCGTAGGTCTGTATACAACTTCATACACCTGGCAGAGCATATCTGAAACAGATAGGTGACAAATCTGCAACATTGTATAGGCGTCTCCTGTAATCTATGTTATTGTTTTAGCATCATCAGTGTTTATGTTCCAGAAATGCATACAGCGTTGAGTTGTGTATTGCTTGACATTAAATACAAAAGGAATTACCGATTGTTTCTGAATATCCGTCGTCACATTCAAAGATGACACAATTCATGCAAAAATAATTTGAAGTAAAGAATGAAAGATAGGAATGGCACAATTGAAGACCCCTCGGAATGATGAATCTAGAAATTGCATTATAGCCAGGCACTTGAGGGTCCTTAATCAATTGCCACGTGTCATATGAGGAGGAAATTACACAAATGCAAACTATATATATATATATATATATATATATATATATATATATATATATATATATATATATATATATATATATATGGGTATTCAAAACGCAATGTTAAGTGTAGAAATCCAGCAATTAACACACCACTTGCACTTGTGTTCAATAGGTTTAATCTCTCTTTAACTTTACTCTTAAATCCAGGGAAGAAGTTATAAGTTCACAATTCTTACCATTGTAATACATTTCATTATAAGTTTCCAATCGTATGTTGATAATCAGAATTCAAACAATGATGCGTGTATATTTACAGATGCATGATATCCAACTTAGTAAACTTTATGCAAGCAAGAAAATTTTCATCCTTACTTTGATGGACTGTGCTATGCATACAGTCTTTATACAGCTTTAAAGTATTTTACTTAATATTATTTCTCTGTTCATGATTCTTGTACGATGACTACATTTGCTCTGCGAAAAATGTTAATAAATAACACCGATTTAAAGTTGCATCTTTTTCTGTCAACTATATAAATTTATCTTAACATAGCAACAACAAAAAGTCGCACTCAGGTAAAAGTTATCCGAAACGAGAAACCAATGACATTAATGTATTTTTTTATATTAATTAGTGTCGTTTATATGCTTCATTCTTTTCTATTCGAGGTGCATTGAATGGATCCTATATGAAAAAATATTTCATTCCATGGCTTTTAAGAAGCATATCAGTGTTACTTATCTTTCCCTGTCTTAAATTTGAACACATCAATAGAAACAATTTTCACGAATATTCACTATGTAAAACATTATAGACCCATAATTTTTCAAAGCTATTTGAGGTCAAGCTATGTTATAATAAAACTGATGTATTCGTCAAGCCATGTTATAATAAAACTGATGTATTCGTCAAGCCATGTTATAATCAAACTGATGTATTCGTAGATTTAGTGAGTGCAAAATGCCGTAATTATAGATTACTGCATTTTTATGGGAAAATATGAACGAGTTTTTTGAATGGAAATACTGCTCGACCTTGGGAGTGAAGTATATGCATCCGACAAAACGAGTTCATATTTTCCCATACAAATGCAGTAACCTTTTTATTACATGCTAATTTTTAAAATTCTACCTAGTGCTTAATTATATTAACAAAATACACTACACGAAACAAAGTAACTGAATGTATGCTGCATACGAAACTAAATACACAAGCGCATATTCATCATTACACAACAACAACATTATTACTGCGCACATAACTCCACCCAGATAAATTTGAACTTAGTCGCTCGCTTAACATAACTTTCGAAAGAAAATGGCGTGTTTAGTTAAAATTGAAATTCGGAGTCATATTGTGAATGAATGCGCATTGCAACAACTTTTCCATTTGATCTGGAACGAATAGATTTTGGTATATTTTTTTTTGATGCTACGAAATTTCGTGATTATTGACTGGATTTATATGTGACAATTCCACATGAAATACATGGGATTGAAGAAGCGAGGGCGAAGCGTGTTGACATCTGCAAATGTGTTTCTGTGTATGTCATTGAATGTTTGAGATGATAATGTGGGAAAAATATGAAGTCTTTCAATTGCAATTATCAAAAATACGCCATGGAATTTAATGCTTATTTCATTTTGAGTGCAGTAAGGAGGATGTAATTGCATTTATCATCGAAGTTACAGTACAATTTCGAAATGTGTAATCAAGATTGAGAACCTAAATCGGATTTGCAGAACTAAGAAAGTACATTTTGAGGAAATTCAGGATGTAAAACTGTAAGTATATTTTTGTGCCATTCTTATCACCAGCTAAAGAAGACAGTATATGACTTGTCGCTTGTGTGTTATTTGTAAGGACCCTTTCTTGCGTCTGTTGTATACTGTAGCTAGCCTAAATCCGAAACATTGTATCAACGCAGAATGTGCCAAAGCAGCTGGTATGTGGCAGTCCACGAAATATCTGTTTTAGTTCATTCAGAAACAAATTTAAACAACCACAACGTAAAGCGCCTCTTACGCGAGTGTACATGATTTGTTTACAAATCAAAAGTGCTGGCGTCTGCGTCCATTGTTTGTTTACAATATAAAGTAGTTCCATTATGCACGTGAATGCTATATGTGTATTGGCGCGCAAGTTCATATCGGGTAATATTGCATGATTCGACAATGTAAAGTTAACAGGAAAACAAATGAGCATATAATGACTAGAGATTTTACATATGTAAATAGTTGCTATAGTTGTTATATATTCCTCGAACATTGCTGTTTTATTGCATTGTTTTACAATCTTGTAGATGCCTCTAAGATCATCTTGCATTAAAGGTAAAAAAAAAACAACACAAGAAAGTAGTCGCACAAGGGGATATATAAAGCGAGAGAAAAGGGTCAGAGATGGATGCAAATGAATATGGTTTCTATCTTTAAATAACTGGGTTTCCTTACTATGAAAGCATTTGCCATGAGAGAGAGAGAGAGAGAGAGAGAGAGAGAGAGAGAGAGAAAGAAAGGAAAAGAGGATGACGGATCGAAGGAAATGAATATAGTTTATATTTTTGTTTTTGAAATCTATGTTCCTTATTTTCAAATAGTTTGCTGTGTCTGTGTGTGTCTGTGTCTGTGTGAGAGAGAGAGAGAGAGAGAGAGAGAGAGAGAGAGAGAGAAAGAAAGAGACAGAAAGAGAGAGAAAGAAAGAAAGAAAGGAAAAGAGTATGACGGATCAAAGCAAATGAATATAGTTTATATTTTTGTTTTTGAAATCAATGTTCTTTATTTTGAAACAGTTTGCTGTGTCTGTGTGTGTGTTTGTATGTGTGTCTGTGTGTGTGAGAGAGAGAGAGAAAGAGAGAGAAAGAGAGAAAGACTAGATATGGATTAGAACAACATATCGTTTATATCAATGTTGCGTTGTGTATATTTTTGCAATATTCAGCAACAACAAAAACAAACCTGTTGATGCTCCCTTGCATGCATGAAACTGATGACTTACAGAAATGTAATAAAGATTTCCCTCAAAATATTTGATTCGTGAATGTGTAGATTAAGACAACAAATATACTAAAGAGTAAATGCGCAAGGTCATAATAAGTTTATGTCCGTCTGTAATTTGGATTTCATTTTCCTTATTTTCATAAAAAAGAACATATATGCATATAATTACTGCTATTGCACACCATTCCTATCCCATTATTCCAATTATCACTCCTGGAACAGTAATTAATGCTGTGCACGTGAGGAATTGCGATCGATATTTAAATCGTATGTTATTATGATGGAAATGTTATTTATTGAAATGTCACGCTTTAACTCCCAATATTCAAAATTATTGTGCTGCATTGATCACCAGCTTTCAATATCACCGCTGATCAAAAACAACCCAAATGTACTAGTAGTTTGCAAGGCATCAGTCATAAGTCTTTGAAGTCAGCAACCATCCTTTCAATCGTTCCGATTGCTGCTTTTTAGTGATAATATGTCCATCCTACTGAATTACTACGTGAAAGGACTGTACACATTTATATTCCAGCTGCATTATTGAACAGTGACATGATGAAAGTCAGTTGTTTTGTAAAGAAAAGCAGTAAATCCCTAGAATCTTTACGGTTTCTACCCGTTTTCATTTTCCAAAAGCGTTCTTATGGGTAAGGTGGCAGAATGAGAAGAAAAAATATCATTAGCACCATTGGACACTTGTAGATATATACCTTACCATTAAATAGAACAATACCTGCTTGCGAACATGAGATATTAAAAATAATTAAACACAAATTAAATTCTAGAATTTATATGTTCTTGAATCAAGATTATTTTGGAAACAAACATGCTTTGCCCCAAGGAAAATGGATAGGGGGACCCTCTCAACAGCTTGTAATCAACTGTCAGTGCTCGAACGTATCAAATTTGCTGTAGAAAAAGACGCGTCAGTTACCTTGGAAACAAATATATTATTGCACTTCAAACGTATGTTGACAAGGAGAAGACATGCAGCTGAAAACGGAATAACACTGTCAATCACAATAGTTGGCCGAAAATGATCTCTTTATTTCAAAAAACTTTATTGAACAAAACTAGCTTCCTTTATCACAGCTTATTTAAGAAAAAAGATGCAGAAGTACCAAACAGCTACTGAAAACCCTATTCTTTGGTCTTGAACTATATTGTTTAAAAATAATTATATTTGTCCTCTAGAGTCGTTATAAACTTGCACCAGTCTAAAATTAAGTTGCTTATCCATTTGGTATTGCACATATTTATTTGATAATAGCTGATTTAAGTACGCATTGTTTGTTACCATTGTTCATTATGGATGAACTCAATTCAAATAATTATCGTAGCCTGGCGGGTAAAGGGGCAAGAATCCTTAATGGATAGTTACACCAGCTCTGTTAGATTGACGTTTATACCAACAATTTTTTGTTCTTCTGTTTCTGTTCTGGCTTGCTTTAAAGGGGTATAGTTTGACTGTTGTTGTCTTCTTTCTGTCACTGCAAGTGTAGTTGGAAAGGCTGGCATTTACGTGATATGTGCAACATAGAAAAATACTGGTTCTTTTTTATCAAAATGTTCATGTTGTCATAACAAAATTAATAAACTTGAAAAGTGTCGTAAGTAGCCAGTACGTAACGACACGTATTTACCCAGTGTCAAAATGATACGTAATTACCCAGTATCGAAATGATACGTAATTACCCAGTATCTGAATTATATTTTTATAAATAAGTCGTCTCATTGTGAGCTAGAATCCATTGCTATTTGTTGTTGGTCAGCGCTTTAGACCTCCAGAAAACTGATGTTTGCATCCTCTAATCTAACAAATGTCTACCTGTGTGCGCCCGCATATATATATATATATATATATATATATATATATATATATATATATATATATATATATATATATATATATATATATATATACATATATATATATAACTAAAGAAATACTCCTTCAATTGAAAAATTTGAAACAGCACGTAACAAAAATGTATAGTGTTTTGATAGCTTTGCCAATTTGTACCTTCATGTATGCACAGTAAAATATGAACCTCAAAAATTTAGCTTCTAAAATAATTGCAAACACGCCAACATAAAAAATACAATGCATACTGTAAAAATTAATTTTATGACAAATTAGAGCCATGGGGCCCCACTCTCCCCCGTCACAAATGGCTGTGTGCAAGTGATTCTCAGCCTGTCGCTAATATTTCTCGGAGTAAAATCTTTACCTGGCATAGCGGTGAACTATATCAATTGGTACATATCCAGTTTTCATCATGAATATCTAATTATTAACAATAATAATAGCCACACACTCAGCAGGTTGAAATCTTTTAACATTAGGATACACAGAGTGCAATATTTGTAAATGTCCGACAAAGAAGGAATACATACTTAATTTAAAATGACATGTCTGTAGGAGACAATCGATCCCCCCATCAATGCACGGTCAGATAAGGCCGATCATAGCTTTTGTTTTGTTCCTCGTGACGCCTTACATTTCCCGTTCTAGAATAATCTCCATACCAATACTTCTATCAAAAGATAATACAACGAAGGCTTTAAATTTCGTTTAACGTTGGCATAGAGAAGCTACATAATTCCTAGGTATATCCTTCTGCAAATTTTGCCAATGAATTGTGGCTGTCATGGAATGGTTTCTCCATTTTTCTATATTAGTGCTAAGTTACGAATCACAGACAAGATGAAAGGTAACATGACATAATCACTACACTTAATAGTAATAAAAGACAAGTATTAATTTATTTAAGTAAAAAATTATACTGATCGTCGATATTTAATTGACTCCATTGTTATATTGTCATTAAGTGACTGTTGATGTATCTTATTGAATTTTGACGTAGTAAGCTGGGAAGAACACGACGTGTAGTTATATGAATCATACTAAGTTAGGAACTTTGAGTTATTACACATTTTTGAAGTGTACTATAGCAAAAGTCTGGATTTGGATGATATGACAATATTTCCGGACTTATCCCGGGGGTCAAGTGGCAAAGCGGAGGTGCGATGAATGTTGAACCACGCGTTTTCAATCTCATACTCAGTTAATGAGTGATACAATTAACATTTTAAGATTTGTCGTACGTTGCGACCAACATAGAGTACTTTTTCTTAGGTCCGAACGAAATATGTTTTTTTATCGTTCCAATACCAAGTCTTTATTGTTATGTATATTTGATTTAATTATATATGATTTAATATATATTTATTTTAATTTAATTGTTTGTCAGTTTTTTCTCTTCATTACATGATATTGTAATTTAAATTTATTCACTAGAGATGATACTTTTTCAGAAAATAGTTTGACCTTGACTGTTTGTTTATAAACACCATGTGTTGATCTAAATCCTGACCTTCTTTACTAACTTGTAATCAAGTTTTATTTTATTTTAAAATGATTGGTTGTTTTCGAGGTCATAATGGGACGTTGTCTTTAAGATGTAAACAATTATTTTCATTTTTTATTTCTTAGAGTAAAATGATTGGTTTTCGTCAGGGTCACATTGGGCAAACGTGATCTGTACAAGTACTTGCTTCTATAACCTTCGAGAAGATGATCATGTGACCCCTTGTTTACGTTAAGAATACGATATAACCCGTATTTTGGAGAATTAATCTCAGCAGAAGCTGGACTGTTAAACTGTTAGTTGTATGTTGTGCTGTTTGGAGTTTTTTCAAAATATTTGGTTTGGAGTTATTTCAAATTACTTGGATTCAAAAGGTATAATTCTGTTATTTTTCTGGAAAATACGTGTGCTCGTGTAATATTGCAGAACAAGAGCAGTTTTTTTATAAACATTTATTCGGCTATCAGAAACTGGAGTGATATTTCTTGTTTCTGCAAGGAACTGTAGACTTCAACACTATAGATTGCAGTATACGTGATCGTCTTCAATCTTGGATTCTTCGTCGGGATTCGAACTGGAAATCAGCAGAACATTTTGTTATCAGGAGTACTAAAATTTTATTCTCGGATTATTTTTGTATTATTTTTGGATTTGATTCTATAAAACCACAAGTTCATACTTTTAAATTCTTACAGAATTTTTCCAGGGAAATAAGTTATTATATTTTTTTCAAAGCTTGTTGTTTTCACTCTTTCTTGTGTTACTGTTTATTCGAGCCTAAACAAGTGACATAAGATTATTGTAATGAATTTTACAATATTATTGTATGATCAACGAGTTCGTCACTTTACGGGGCATATTTTATGCCAATAACCTTTTTCGTATTCATTTCTAACATATTTACTTTGAAGAAGTCAAAACTCTCTTAAACTACATTCTTCACAAATCTCCATTTAAGAACATTACTTTTGCATAAATATAATATAGAATACGTGCATTGATCTTAATTACAGTCAATGAAATTGATTTCAAGTTTGTCATAAGTCCTTAATCTGACATTGCGATTTAAAACAACACATATTATTTGCACTACATGATTGTCTTAAACTGTCAAATGTGGGTTCAATAAACAAATATCTAGATTTGAGTCAAGTCCAATAAATGTTTCCACGAAATCCGAAATATTAAAACCGAAAGGGTGCAATTGATTCTATGAGGTTTAAAAAACGATATACAGTGTATGAGTACAACTAATTTGTCAAAAAGAGAATCGTATGAAAACTTGAGGTCGCCTGCAAACACGTATCGTATATTGAAGAAGCTGTGCTGTATAAATAAACGCAGTGGAACAAAACGGATGTTGTATCGTTTGTAACCACTTACATTAACATGTGTTTCAATTGCCTACACTTATTATTGAGCTATTTAGTAAAGTTGTAGCAAAGGTCATTTAATCATTCTCAATGTGTGCTCTTAAGCATTTTTGTCTATTTTAAATTTAGTAATTGTTTTTGTCATATACAAAATCTGATCTATGACATCAAATAATACTCATATTTACCAGTTGTTTATGGCACTATATCATACAAATTGACGTTCAAACAGCCGTGTCTGGGCAATAACTTTTATAATCAATAACATACAATGACATTGAGATGGTGATATGGTGAATATAAGATATGAGCTGCATTTGACTGGCTTTCTCACAATATAAACCTTTCCGTAATATGAAAACAGATGTTATCGCGATGATAATGTTAAGATTAAACCACTGTATTTATCTGACATTATCATCTACGTATGCTGCTTTGTATTCAATTTATGTCGGAAAGTCCACGGTTTAAAATACAGACGTCAGTAGTTTCATAATCAATAAGTACAACCTCTAGATTTCGTCACGGAAATAGCGTGATTTAGATGTAAATTAGTTACATGCGGGTATTCAGTATATGCAGGTATTCAGTATATGCGGGTATTCAATATATGCGGGTATTCAGTAGTAAATTCCGTCAGTAGAGCCTCATTTATTTCATGAGAAGGATTGTTATCAGTCTCTTCACCTAATACAATCCTTTGCGAAACGGTTTATATAACGTACTTTAATCCAAGGAGATAATGTTTGGAATCGCCTGGAAGATGACCAAGGGCAAACGCCTCCTCAATAAACTAATTTATAATCATTTGCTTTTCACTGCCATAACAGCTAAGTGGTACGTTATCCTCTTGGGGGATATAGTTCTAATTATGAATGAATCCCAGTATACTCCTGCCATAATCAGCTTTTGAGTACTTTAACTTGGAAATTACAAACTTGATTAGGATAATGTACACTTGAGGACGGCCATCGTTTACTATACGGGATGCTAGCTTTAAGGATCTTAAAGGATTTATTTTGATGACAATGCACAAAATCTGGCTTCTTTGAAACAGAAACTTTGATAGCAAATGTACATGAATATATAAAATAATATATGTAGGTATAATGATTTGAAATATTGCAAATATTGTCACTGATTGTCCAGAAACTTACACTGAAGCAATGAATCATTGGACAATCTGTGGCTGTTGAAAGTACAATGTTTAAAGACTGAAAATTAAACAACGTTTATAAATGAAAATGTGAAGTAACTGATTCAGATATTTCTTCAGATAATTTAATAAAGTTAAGTGTCATTTACAAGAAGATCTTCCAAAATTGAGTTGAAATGTGCAATTGTACAGAGGGCTAAAATTCTAAAACAGAAAAATCCGAATGCATGGATTCAAAATGTTTACTACTATAGAACAATACATGATTTCGTATTCAGGGTTATATGTGACATAAACAGAGCATGTCGTCAGAAGAGACATAGTAACGGAATTTAGGTCAAGAAGGTTCTCGTTGGATTCGAGTGATATATAATCTATGTTGGGTTTGGACCGAGACAAGGAAATCCCAGTCAAGGGTTTATATTATCTGTCTCCCCACGAGGCTTGTATTCATGTACAATGGAGATGCTTAACACAATTAGAATAAAGCATGTTTTATATAACACTTTTCTGGCTGTTACTAAGTAGTTGTTAAGAGAGTTGGGAGGCTATGAAGTGTATAGATCTATAGTCTATGTGCATGGATCAGTGTTTCCGATATACTTCATTTCACACAGCATTGAGAATTTTATCCTGTCTGTAGCACAGTCATTTTCAGGTCAGCGTCATTAAATGTAGCCAGCAGTATATAATTTGTTTCACACGAAGTATTTAAAACTACTAGGTAGTTTTAGCTACATTTAATGACGCTGATTTAAAGATGTACTGAGCTCGAAATGTTTTTGTATTGTATGTTCTCAAAGATGGATTTAACTTAAGTTACTATGTTTGTGTTATATATTTATTCCTGTTGTTGTTCTTGTTGTTGTTGTTGTTGTTGTTTGATTTTAGCACAACTACATCAGGGACAGCAGAAGACAACAAGGGTTTCTTTATTTTTTAAAAGTAGTTCTGAGCGCGTGGACACCTTGACAGAGACGACTGGTCTGAGATGACAAGACTGAGATAAGAAAGATATGGTTAGCAAAACAAGTAGATTTCTCTGTCGCATGGGTGAGAAAAGCATTGGGTAAACGGGGAAAAGTGAGTATACTGTAGTTCAAATATAGCATATTTAAAACAGTCATTAAAAAAGCTGTTTACTATACTTCTAAGTCAAGTTAGGCCAAAGTAAAGGAAATGCAGATATTGAAACTTGATGTTCAGTACAATTGATGTGCAAACTTATTATTGTTGAAGAGACTAGCCTCTAATGAAATATTACTGTCAAAATGTGGTGACAAATATTGAAGTCTTTTGTTCTAACTTTGATATAATGAATAAGCTTGTTTACTTTTATCAGCAGTTGGCACATTTACCTCCAAAGAGTGACTGGGCTACAAATACATCGAGTTTCACCCATCAAATTAAGCTTCGTGTGTTCATTTGTGAGGGGTAATCGCGTAGATTGGATCGTAATTGCTGACATACAAGTCACTGAAGTAACACAAAATTTCATCCAAATCACCAAAAACAGGATGCTTAAACTGTTTGATTTATTCACTGAGCAAGAAAGGATGCAAGCGCTGATATTGTATTTGAATACGAAACTATTCAAAATGGTCTGATACATATATATGCTAAATTTGGAAGCAAATGACGGGCAATGCGGTAACTATTTCGCCCGAATCTCACCGTAGCATGGACGTATATGAATAAGGAGAATTATTTCCAGATTCGTAAATGAAATGGTGTGTCGCAAAAGAGATACCCCACATCTCCTTTAACAATATAATGATGTGTGCCTTGTTCACTGTGTATTATCAGATAGGTATGGACAGTTGCATTAAATATAGGCTACACGCCAAACAGTATTTTCAAGGTAAATTAGTCATTTAACGATGTATGTAATTTTGCTCAGCTTTCATACTTTAAGGAGTTTTACTAATAATGTATTATATCTGCTTGCAAAGTGTAGCACTCACAAAATATGTAAATTCCTCAAATATCAAATAACAACTATCCTGGAATAATCTTAGATATACCGGCAATAGTGTAAAAGGAAACCCAGTAAACTCTATCTTCGAAGGATCTGCCTAGTCAACACGTCTTGAAAAGATGATTGGTCAGAGATATATGAATTTTCTTGTAAAGAATGTACACTTGGAAGACCTTTAGTCCATGCTATTTCAGTCGTTGGAATACAGACTTCAGATATTGGTGGTGGTCCTTGAATGTCCTGGAGAAAGTTTTTCGTCACTTGGGAATATTAAAAACCATTAAGGTCCAGCTCACCCGTACATTTCTACATCAGGTACAGAGAAGTGGGTAGAGGGCATTGCATATACCAAAGCATATCCTTTTGTATTCATAAAATCTCAGGGATGCTACCTGTTCGTTTAGTCCGATTTCGAAAAACACCTTGATATTGAAAGGGACGAAGAAGAGACTCACTGAACCTTGGTAGTACCAAAAATACTTTGACAGTTCTTGATTTTATCTTTCTGTTGTCTATCCAAAATTGGTGACTTACTGTCTTCTTTCTCACTTAGCCAACATTAGATAAAAACGAACTTTCCGATTTCCCTTACTGGCTTCGATCTCGGATTATACTTTTAAATGATGTCGTACTTTTTCAAACATGGCAGGAAGTACGTTCCTTTATGGGTTTTTTAATGCTGTATCGATAGGTTGATTTGGTACATGTATTCGGTGTATGGTCCAAATCATTGTGTCTTATCGAAACATTCAATGTCCACTTTTCCAAGACAGGATTGAATTTTTGTTGTTGTCCAGGTGACAATTCAATAGTACTGAGATGGCTTTCATAGAGATTATGTGTCTCTTGTAGGCAATATAACAATGATATTAACTCTTATAGACTTTTATGGGAACGCCTCTTGGAGGTAAAATTATAATTTTTATAATTATATAGGCACTCACTGGCTTCACATGGGAATGGTATTATAGGGTCATGAGTGATCAGGGGTCAAACTGGAATTGTAATATTACAACGGGGAAATGGAAAAGGTCGACAGTTAAAAGAGACATGTAAGTATGTAATTTTAAAAGTATAATTTATATACCCCATCGTCCCAAAATGGGGAGGGGTAATTATATACACATACAAATTATCTATAATTAATGTCGATTGTTGCTTATTGCCATCTTAATAGAACAAAGAAATTGATGTAGTCTCATAACAACATGTCATGCCGTATTATACTTTATAACACAAAAGATATTTATCAAAAGTCTGAGAAATTCGAGAAATGTGAATTTCTTTTCGATCAGATTAACAAAGTTTTTAATTTTCGAATTTGGATTCAAATTAAGCGCATATCCATATATTAATCCAATAAAGAGAATATTAAACAAAACACGATGTTAAACAATACGGTTTTTGTAATCTGTCATTTGGTTTCATTAATAAGTGTTTGTACCGTCTTTGACCCCTGCAAGTGCTCATATACCTTTTACAAGGCATTCGTATTTTAATTATGTATTTATTATGATATTGGGCTTGAAATTCATTGTCCATTTTAAAGTTTGAAGATCATTGGACTTAACAGACAAATCGTCCACCAGTTCGTCATACAAGTGGAAATAAGAGTTATTTAAATGACACAATGTTTATTGTTAAGAGTAATGTACAAACTAATATATTATTTATAACCCAGGTAGAGTGATGAAGCCGAACGATGTTCTTGTAATAGGTATTGTTTTTGTTATCTTTCTATGGATGGCAATCGGGTATCGGCTTTATTAATAGTCATAAGATCGATGTCTTTAATTACTTAAGGTAGAATTAACCGACTTAGGGACGTACAGTGCCAAGTCATAAGTGAGTAGCCATCTCAGTGAGAAAGGTCGACGTCATTTAGCACAATATGATGACCACTAAATGGATAAGAGTTATTTGTGAATTGTACATTTTTAGAGAGTGCTAAAATTATTTTACTTCCCTGGTGATAATGAATTTTGTTGTCGTTCATCCATTGAGTTCGGACGTGACCAAACCATATCACTTTTTGGTCTGGTTTAATATAGTACGTGAGTGGCTGATCAGCCAATTTGTGCCCAGAATTTTCTGTTACACGCTGGGCAGGTGATACCGCTTGGTTTTGCTTAATGGGTATAGGCTGTGCTGCAGTTCTCAGATTTGATCTGCTCGCTTCTCTAAAGACGCTGCAGTTCCCCTCAACTCAACTTTTCTAGCTTCAGTATATATTACCATGTGGAGCGATCGTTTGCAAGAGCTTTTCTGGACCAATGATCATTGTTGAAATGTTTCAAAGATGATTTGAGAGAATCTTTGAAGCCTTTCTTCTGCCCACATTGAAATTACTTTCTCCTCTTAAATTTCTTTGGCAATCGCTTTTCTAGCAACCTGATAATGTGTCATGCCAGCCTCATCTGCGATGTCATCAGCAAAGTGTGGATGCTTGGAGTGCCTTTCCGTATGAGAACCTCAATGTCACAATTCCGTGCAATCTTTTTCTTAGTTTAACAGGCAGTCCATGTTAAAATGGCACAACTTCTTCGCATGGCGTCTCTACGCTGTCCAGGCTTCGCATGTATACAACAGGGTCAGCAACACAATGACTTTATAGACGTTCAAATTTATTTAAAACTGATTCCTCTGCACTCTAACACATTTGCGTGTAGTCTGCCAAGATCACACTTGCTTAGCAATTCTCTGGTTATTTTCACCATCGATGTGGATTACATGTGACAGTGTACTGTCCAGATATGGAAGCGTGTCCACTGCCACGATGGTTTGGTCATATACTCTTAAAATAGGTTCTGCACAAGACTTTCGGGTTGCAAGGTAATGCATCACACATGTCTTCCTTTTACTGGTTATGAGACCGAAATTATTACATGCTGAAGAGAAATGGTCTATACTGTGTTATATATCTGACTCAGTTTAGGCGTTTAGGGAACATTCATCAGCATATTTGATATCACTAACAGTCACTTCCTGTAATTTCGTCTTAACTTGTAATCACCGCGGATTAAAGAACATGCAATCAGCTCGGTATCTGATGTTAATCCTAGTGTCATAGTCGCAGAGGGTATTATGCATAGCAACAGACATAAGACTGAAGAGGTTGGAGCCAACATAATGCCTTGCTGTACTTCATTGGTAACTGGGATGGTTCAGATAACTCACCGTCGTCCGCGACACGAGTGAGCATGCCATCATGGAATTGCAGAACCATTACGATTAATTTCTATAGGCAACCAAACTGCCATGATCCTTCAGAAACCCTCCCGACTGACTGTGTCAAAAAAATTTGTCAGGTCGAAAAGAGCCGTGTGTAGATGTCTGAGTTCTGTTCCTGACACTTCTGGAGTTGAAGAGCTGCCAAAAGAATGTTTGTGGTTCCTCGCTCTTTCATGTAGCCACTCTTACTCTCAGGTAGGGTCCCATTTTCAATATGATGCTCAAGGTCATTCAGCAGAATTTGAGCAAGGATGTACTGGGGGATACTTGGCAGAGTTTACATTGTACGATCCTCAGTAAAATTACACTGATTGCTATTTGTAAACTTCCTTCAGGCTGAAACAAAGCATCTGACAATAACTGACAGACGGTTTGATTTCAGACGATAATTCGGTGAGTCAAAAAGACTTTTAGTGGATTGAAAATATGTCTGTCATGTTTTAGTCGTTCATTACGTGCAACGGTGCTGGAGATCTAATACGATGAATTGAAAAATGTTATCTTACAAGAGTATAAAAATTGTTCAATGAAACGTTCCAGGAAGAAAACTGTCTTGTGGCTACTCATCGGAGGACAAGGCAATGGAAAATGATAAACAATAAATCTTTATCCTGACCGTCATAGACCGTGTTCTTGGCGTTATATTTTTGATGTCAAAATAGCCTCTATAGGGCAAGTCCTAACCATCATTCTTATATAGGCAAAGAAATAATTACCTTAGAGTCGCTTTATCAGAGGTCCGTCTACAGAAGAAAAAAAAAGTGGAGGTAAAATAATATACTCGCTTATAAGTCGAGTCCAACTACTCACTGCTTTGACTCAGAGCTGCTGTCTCATAATGCGCCGGCACATATGGGTCTGTGTAGTTTCTTAGATGTAATCAGTAGAACAAACATATATACCCTGATAAGTAGGCACATTATTATACAGTAGATCATGTCGCTGGTGTTTGTAGATTGACTTGACTTATTAGTGAGTACAGACAGTAAGAAGATTCCTTCAATATTGCAATAATTGATCTAATTTGTATCTCGCATCATTCGATGGTGTCGATGGTGCTCAAGCGAAATTAGTGTTGTCGTAATCAGTACCAACAACGTTTGAAGTCGATCTGTAGGAAAAACAGTAAAACGAAACGTCTTACGGCCTTAAAGGTTTGGTACAACACAGCACGACACAAACAAAATAAAAAATACACACAACAACCGCATTCATATCATATATTGTCGTCATTCTGGCAGGCAAGGATAACTACAAGTGATCCTGCCAAAAAACATCACGGCGATAATCGTTATTAGACAAGCTATTGAAAGAGGTGAATTAGATGAGGAAAGCCATATTTTGATGTTGTGGGAGGATTCTGGTGCTCAGAACTCATATTTCAAATGTGATATAGTCTCTGCTACTAGTATAAAACCAATCTGCATCTGTAGTAAAAATCATTTAGTTTTTTTTTTTTTTCAAGCGGATAATAAAGCGGAAGAGAACACGGGTTTTGATCCCTGACGCAGCGGGACGGATGTGGGGTCAACAGAAGTACAAAATAGATTACAACAAAGCTGGATGAAAGACTGTCCTTTTGGTGTTAAACTAGCGAAACCTGCCGTCATCCTTATAAACCTATATGAATTACAAATCTTTAAATGTTAACGGAGATAAACTATTTTAGATAAGGGTGTTTGGACATGCATGTATTTGCCCGAACACTAGATGTTTATAGGTGTTTGTTCTTTATATAGTTCTGCTTTATATGGCAGTTCCTGCCATAAACATTCATTAGATTAATCGAATAATCCAAATGCGAGATACGTACTGAGAGATGAAATTGCTACAAAGGTCAAACATTATATTGAAAATGGCTATTCAAGGGAAAAGTATACATTAGAGAAAAGCAAAAGAGTAACAAAATTAACTTTAAATGGAAAGTTCTTTCCGGGATATTTTCAAAAGTCCATATCATGATATTTGTAAGATACAAATGTGATATTATGTGTGGTATTTAAGTAGGTCTACATATGCTATTAACTTGTTTAAAAGTATGAAGTATGAATCAAAAGTGGAATTTAAAAGAGTGGTACTAGTAAGTATATAATGTTGTAACTTGATGACTCGTTATCAATGGAATGATAAAAAACAATTCTATCAAGCATGTTAGCATATCAAGGTTATCACTGAAGACATTATAGATGCCATCAGGTTTTCACCCTGTATTGACAAAACTGAAAGGTTGCACGATTTTACACTAGTGGATTTTACACTAGTCAAATATGATCTCTCTATTGATAATACTGAATGCTTGCATGATTTTAAACTGTATGTATGTATGTATGTATGTATGTAGGTAGGTAGGTAGGTAGGTAGGTAAGTATGTATGTATGTATGTATGTATGTATGTAGGCATGTATGTATGTAGGTAGGTAGGTAGATAGGTATGTATGTATGTATGTATGCATGCATGCATATATGTATTTATGTATGTATACATGTATTTATCCACCTTACTAGATAGCATTAAATATTATCCATTATATTATTCTGCCATATACCGTATATTTTAATTATAAGTCAGGTCAAACTGCAAACAACAAATATCCCATTCTGCAGCAGTTTATTCTACAAATTACTCGTAACAAACTACATAGACCCTGGTCCTCCTGCGTTTTATTAGACGTCAGATCTGGATCTGTGTAGTTTGCAGTTGGATGATTCTTATAAGCGAGAACCTACGGTGTCATCTACCACAATACATCATCACTGCTCTGGTGGCCTACTGGTTAGAGCGTCCGCCTCGGATGCGGGAGTTCGTGGGTTCGATCCCCGGCTGAGTCATACCAAAGACTTACAAAAATGGTACTAACAGCTGCCTCACTTGGCGCTCAGCATTAGGAGGTTAGTGTTTGGAATGGTCGGCCTGGTGTCAGGATAGTGTGACTGGGTGGGACATCATGCTACATGTCTGCGACATGATGCCCCAGTGATAGACATCACTATAAACTGCCACACTGCAGACATCGTAGCAGTATGACTGAAAATAGTGTTAAAGCTACGTTAAAGTATCCAAATCACACACACACACACACACACACACACACACGCACGCACACACCACAATACATGACTGTCTGATATCTACACATCTGATTCAACAATGACAGAAACCATCAATTTTACCCAATATTATAACGTTTGTTCATTATAGATAAAGACACATTCACTACAAGTTTCAAAATAGGACATTGAATATTAGGAAATCAAACTAAAGTTGATACCACTGAGAATAACCTGATGAAATTTATTTGTTTTGGCATTTAACACAAAGTGTCTGATACTATTTCTCCCTGAAGACTTGACTAATCTATTATATATACGAATACAAATTTAAAGGATAATTGGGCAAAAGGCCGTGCTATTTGCTTCCATTGAAAAATCGTCTTTTTTTTTCTCCATCCAGACAAACAACAATGCAGCCAGCACACGGTGAAATTAGTGACAAAGAAAGAAGTGGAGATGGTTGTTGACAGGGGACTAGTAACCGGATATCCGGATTTAACATGATTCTAAATTAGCGTTTATGAACATCGATAAAATAAAGCTGTATTCATAATGCATATGCGCTTAACGTTGTTACTGGAGAAATATCTCTTATGATGATGTATCAATCATAAAGGATTAAATATGTCACTGGTTACAATACAAATGTACTACTGAAGATATAAAATGTCATCACGCAAAACCGTTTGACATTTCCGGTATAATAACAGTTTATTGAAGGGCTGCGATTTTTTAAAACATCAGCCTCATAAGAATGATTATGATATTGATAGCATATGCCAATTATTTCTGATAATGGCCATATAGAAAATAAAGCCATATTTCATACTTCCCCATGACTTCTGATTGGCTTGTGTACAGATTTCCGGTAGTAAATTCTATCTATTACTGTCTGAAGCTATGAAGCCATGGATACATCATGTTTTATTTTCCGCAATTTTTCCGCAAAATATTCTAAACAATAGGCATAAAAGTCTAGTGTTTGGGGATTTGACAGTCGCAATGGTAGTTTTACTATCGCAATGTCGCAAATATCCGTCTTAAATATGGTAAATAATAAAAGTCGTAAATTTTGGTTCAATGTTAGTGTGTTTAGTTTAATCATATGTCACCTTAGAAGAAAGCGCCCAATAAATTCTGTTAAAAACATTTTTCTACAAATTAGGCACAACGTAAATACCTTTGAGAAAAGGCATAGTTTAAGTTCTATTTGATTATTTATTTCCTTCCACGAGTGAAATTTTGAACATCAAAAATCAATCTGACACGAAGTTAAGTAACTTCATATTTGAAGTATTAGCCTCGATTTTTATAGTAATACGCTTCTCTAGAAGAGGCACAGTAGCTCAGTGGTATGCGTGCTAGACACCTACCAAGAGGTACCAGGTTCGTTTTCCCAGGCTGGGTCAGCTATCGTTTTGTATGTTCGGCAAGAGGCAATACTTTCATCGTCCAACAAAAGCTAACGCCAGTGTCAACAAACACCGTAAAGATGGCTTAGACCAAATCTAACGTCTTAAACCGGCCTTAGGCAAAGCAAACCAGAAATAGTGTGGCCTATGAGATGAAAATATACATATTAAGTAAACAAAAGAGACGAACAAATACATATTAGGTAAGGCTATGAAATGAACAAATACATATTGATTAAGCCCAGGATATAAAAATATACATATTAAGTAAGCCTAGGAAATTAAAATATACATATTACGTAAACCTAGGAAATGAAAATATACATATTACATAAGCCTAGGAAATGAAATATACATATTAAGTAAGCCTAGGAAAAAAAATTATTCATATTAAGTAAACCTTGGAAATGATAATATACATATTAAGTATGTTCAGGAAACGAAAACATACATATTAGGTAAGCCTAGGAAACAAAGATATACATATTAGAAAAAGCCTAGAAAACGAAAATAAACATATTCAGTAATCCTTGGATATGAAAATATACATATTAGATATTCTCAGCATGTTTTTTAATGTTTTTGAAATCATATCATTATATGTTTTTTTATCTTATAGGAGTTGTCTAATGTTGTAAAGCGCTTCGAGCTTCTAAAGATCAGGCGCTATACAAAGTCCTCATTATTATTATTATTATTATTATTATTATTAAGTAAGCCTAGGAAATAAAAAATACATATTAAGTAAGCCTAGGAAATGAAAATATACATATAAAGTAAGCCAAGGAAACAAAGACATACATATTAAATAAGCCTAGGAAATGAAAATAGACATATTCAGTAAGCCCAGGAAACGAAAATGTACATATTAAGTAAGCCAAGGAAGTGAAATATAGATATTACGTAATCCATGGATATGAAAATATACATATTAAGTAAGCATAGGAAATGAAAATATACATATTAAGTAAAACTAGGAAATGAAAGAAAACATATTCAGTAAACCTAGGAAACGAACATATACATATTAAGTAACCCCAGGAAACGAACATATACATATTAGGTAAGCCTAATAAATGAAAATATACATATACAGTCAGTTAACCAACCCACCTATAAACATGGTCACATTTTAGACTGGATTCTTCATAGACCTGATTATAACATTCTACGGTCCTCCCTGGTATTCCATGACCTTGCATCAGATCATCTCTGCATTATATGCCATCTTGACGTATCAGTCCCTAACCCTCCACCTTTATCTGCTACTAAGAGAAACCTCCGTATAATAAATAGAACCAAACTAATGCACGACATCCAAGCTAACCTAACAACTTGCTTACCTCCTACAGCAGAACAACTCGATAACTGCATGTGTTCACTGCTTGACAAACATGCCCCAGCTACCAAGTGCAGAGTATCAATTCAAAAGTGTTATCCATGGTATAGCAGTGTTAGGGACCAGCTTCGCACTGCTAAAAGAGAGAGCCGTAAAGCTGAGAGGCTTTAGCTTTCCACCAGACTCACTATTCATAAGTAAATCTATGAAGTCGCTAAGAAGAATGTCACAAATATAGCGAAATCAGCCCACTACACTACTAAGATCATGGAAAGTTCCAGCTGAAAAGAGTTCTTCGAGATAACTAACAAGCTAATGTCGAGGATCACATCTCAACCACTTCCAACTACTTTCTTTCCAGTCGACCATCCGGACATGTTTGCAAATTCCTTCCGTGACAAAGTACAAACCATTAGAGATAAGCTTGACACAACAATTTCAATTGACTCGTCGTTACCATACAGATGGGATACAAAATTTGAGCGGCAACCATTAGCAGCATTTGAACCTGTCTCTATGGATTTCGTACGTACAATCCTGATGAAGAGTGCACCAAAGTCATGTGAACTTGATTTAATTCCAACATTACTGCTGCTTGAGTGCTTATATCTAGTATTGCCTTCACTAACTGATGTCATTAATACCTCTGTCTCATCCGGGGAATTCCCATCATTTTTCAAAACTGCCATTGCAAAGCCTTTGCTGAAGAAACCAACACTAGACCATAACGATTTAAAGAACTACCGCCTAGTTTCTAATCTCCTATTCATATAAAAAATCTTAGAAAAGTTTGTTCTATCCAGCGTGTATCTCATCTAAATTCAAACAGTCTTTTAAGCAATGTACAATCTGCATATCGCCCCTGCCACAGTACTGAAACTACTCTTCTAGAAGTAGTTAATGACAATTCTCTCTGCGTTGGATAGCGGAAAGATTACAGTCCTCACCCTCCTTGATTTGTCTGCAGCATTTGACACAATAGACCATGATATATTACTTCACCATCTGCAGCATGTATTTGGCATTCATGATACAGCCTTACTGTGGTTCAAGTCCTACTTGGTCAACAGGACACAAATTGTATCTGCAAATGGAATACACTCCAGCACTGTTGATCTATGTTGTGGTGTTCCACAGGGGTCTGTTCTTGGGCCTGTTCTCTTCATCCTGTACACTCAGTCGCTCTCAAGTATCATAGATCAGCATCCAGTGTCTCACCAATTGTACGCTGATGACACCCAAATATACAAATCTAGCCACCCAACTGAAGTTGATGCTACCATCCAAGGTGTAGAGAGGTGCATTTCTGATGTGAAATCATGGATGACATGTAACAAGCTGCAGATGAATGATGATAAAACTGAGGCCATTCTGATCACAACACAAAGACTTTCTCATTCACATCCTTTACCTCAAACAATAAATATCAGCAACGCCAACATTAAATTCACACAATCAGTACGAAATCTAGGTGTTACTCTGGACAGTACTCTCACATTGCACCAACATGTCATGAACATATGCAAGGCTGCATATCTTGACCTGAGACGCATCAGCTTAATTCGCAAATATCTTTCAGTTGATGAAATTAAAACACTTGTGTGTTCATTAGTACTTTCTAGACTGGAATATTGTAACTCATTTATGTCTGGTTCATCTCAATATCTGCTCCAGAAACTTCTAAAAGTTCAAAACACAGCTGCTCGGATCATACTTAGAGTACCACGATCAGAGCACACCTCCCCGCTGCTCTGTGCCCTACACTGGCTATCCATTTGATCCAGAATCAAACACAAAATGTGTTCTCTGTGCTACGTTTCACTGTCGAACTCTAGTCCAACATACCTATCCGACCTCAGCCATGTATAAACACCAGCAAGATACTTACGCTCCTCTTCTGACAATCGTATACTCCGTATTCCCACTATGAAAACAAAGTCATATGGACAGCGTTCTTTTGCATACCAGGGCCCAGCAACGTGGAATGAATTGCCCACTCAACTTAGACACAAAGTTACAGTGATCACATTCAAGAATGCTCTCAAAACTCACTTATTTCGACTGCAAGAACAAACTTAAAGACCTAATAATGTTTCCTACTTTAAATTTTCTCAGCATGTATTTTAATGTTTTCTAATTTCATGGTGTTTGTTTTTGTAATCATATCATAATATGTTTTTTATATTATAGGTGTTGTCTAATGTTGTAAAGCGCTTAGAGCTTCTAAAGATGAGGCTCTACACAAAGTCCTCATTATTATTATTATTATTATTATTATTATTATTATATTAAGCAAGCCTAGGGAACAAACATATACATATTCAGTAAGCATAAGAAATGAAAATATACGTATCAAGTAAATGTAAATATTAAGTAATTAGGAAATGAAACTATACATATTAAATAAGCCTAGGAAACGAAAATACACATATTAAGTAATCATTGGACATGAAAATATGTATAATAGGTAAGTCTAGGAAATGAAAATATATAATATTAAGTAGCCCTACAAAATGGAAATAGACATATTAAGTAAAACTTATATATGAAACTATGCATATTAAGTAAGCCTAGGAAACGACGATATACATCTTAAGCAAGCTTTGGATATGAACATATACATATTAATTAAGCCGAGTAAACGAAAATATACGTATTAAGTTTGCCCAGTCAGTGAAAAATATACATATAAAGTAAGCCTAGGAAATGAAAATAAACATATCAAATAAGTATAGGATATGAAATTATACATATTATGAAAGCCTTGGATATGAAAATGTACATATTAAGTAAACCTAGGATATGAAAATATACATATTAAGAAATCCTAGAATATGACATTATACATATTAAGTAAGCCTAGGATATGAAATTATACATATTAAGGAAGCCTAGAATATGAATTTATACATATCAAGTAAGCCTTGGATAGGAAAATATACATATCAAATAAGTATAGGATATGAAATTATATATATTATGAAAGCCTTGGATATGAAAATGTACATATTAAGTAAGCCTAGGATATGAAATTATACATATTAAATAAGCCTAGGAAATAAAAATATACATATTAAGAAAGCCTAGAATATGAAATTATACATATTAAGAAAGCTTGGGAAGCGACAATATACATATTAAGAAAGCCTTTAATATGAAAATATACATATAAAGTAAGCCTGGGAAATGAAAATATACACATTAAGTAAGCCTGGGAAATGAAAATACACATGTTAAGTAAGCCTTGGATATGAAAATACACATAATAAGTAAGCATAGGAAAATGACAATATACCTATTAAGAAAGCTTTGGATATGAATACATACATATAAAGTAAGCCTTGGGCATGAAAATATACATATTAAGTAAGCATTGGAAAAGAAAATATACATATTAAGTAAGCCTATGAAATGAAAATGCACATATTAAGTAAGCCTTGGGCATGAAAATATACATATTATGTAGCCCTAAAAAATGAACATATACACATTAAGTAAGCCTTGGTTGGGAAAATATACATATTAAGTAAGCCTAGAAAATGAAAATATACATATTAAGTAAACCTTGGACATGAACATATACATATTAAGTAAGCCTAGGAAATAAAAACATATATATTAAATAAGCCTAGGAAACGAATTTATACATATTAGGTAAGCCTAGGAAATGAAAATATACATACGAAGTAGCCCTCAAAAATGAATATTTACATATTAAGAAAAAATTGGATATGAAAATATACATATTAAGTAAGCCTAGGAAACGAAAATATAGATATTAGGTATGCCGATGAAATGAAAATATACATATTAAGTTGCCCTAGACATTGAAAATATACATATTAAGTAAGCCTTGGATATGAAATATACATATCAAGTAAGCCTAGAAAACGAAATAATACATATTAAGTTGTTGTCGTTGTTATAGGGTTTACGCCATTTTTCAGCACACGATAGGCTAAACATGGCAACCAGTATTAATGGTGGAGGAAGAACCCGGGAAAATCAAAGAAAGAACCGCCGACCCACGAGAAGCTACTGGCAAGCTTTCTCACATATCCACATTGGCCAAGCCCGAGACTCGAACCTACCCAGACAGAGGTGAGATGGCAGTGATCCGTGCCGGAGAGCGCTTTAGACCACTCGGCCACTCGGGGCCCCACATATTAAGTAAGCTTTGGACATGAACATATACATATTAGGTAAGCCTAGGAAATGAAACTATACATATTAATAAAGTAAGCATAGGAAACGAAAATAGAGATATTAGGTAGGGCTAGGAAATGAAAATATACATATTAAGTAAGCCTAGGAAATGAAAATATACATACTAATAGCCCTAAAAATGAAAATATAAATATTAAGTAATCCTAGAAAATGAAAATATACAAATTAATTAAGCCTTGGAGATGAAAATATACATATTAAGTAAGCCTAGGAAACGAAAATATACATAATAAGTAAGCCTTGGATATGAACATATACATATAGGTTAAGCCTAGGAAACGAAAATATAGATAATAAGTAAGCCCAGAAAACGAACTTATACATATTAGGTAAGGCTAGGAAATGAAACTATACATATTAATTAAGCCTAGGATAAGAAAATATACATATTATGAAAGCCTATGATACGAAAATATACATATTAAGTAAGCCTGGGAAACGAATTTATACATATTAGGTAAGCCTAGGAAATGAAAACATACATATTAATTAAGCCTAGGAAAAGAAAATATACATATTATGAAAGCCTAGGTTATGAAAAAATACATATTAAGTAAGCCTAGGATATGAAAATATACATATTAAGTAAGCCTAGGAAATAAAAATATACATATTAGGTAAGCCTAGGAAATAAAAATATACATATTAAGTAAGTATAGGAAATGAATATACTTATTAAGTAAGCATAGGATATGAAAATATACATATCAAGTAAGCCTAGGATATGAAACTACACATATTAAGTAATCACAGGAAATGAAAATATACATATTAAATAAATCTAGGAAATGAAAATACACATATTACGTAAGCATAGGAAAGGAAAATATACATATTAAATAAGCCTAGGAATTGAAAATATACATATCAAGTAAGCCTAGGAAATGAAAATATACATGTTAAGTAAGCCTAGGATATGAAACTACACATATTAAATAAGCATAGGAAACGAAAATATACATATTAAATAAGCCTAGGAAATGAAAATACACATATTACGTAAGCATAGGATATGAAAATATACATATCAGGTAAGCATAGGAAACGAAAATATTCATATTATGTAAGCCTATGATATGAAAGTACACATATTAAGTAAGCCTAGGATATGAAAATATATATATCAAGAAAGTCTAGGAAATGAAAATATACGTATTAAGTAAGCATAGGATATGAAAATATACATATTAAGTTAGCCTGGGAAATCAAAATATGCATATTAAGTAAGCCTAGGAAATGAAGATATACATATCAAATTAGCATGGGAAATTAAAAAATACATTTTAAGTACGCCTAGGAAATGTAGATATACATATTAAGTAAGCCTAGGAAATGAAAATATACATATTAAGTTAGCCTAGGAAATGAAAATATACATATTAAGTAAGACTAGGAAATAAAAATATGCATTTTAAGTAAGCCTAGGAAATGAAAATATACATATTAAGTAAGCCTTGGACATATAAATATACATATTAAGTAAGCCTAGAAAATGAAAATGTACATATTAAGTAAGCCTATGAAAATGTACATATTAAGTAAGTCTAGGAAAATGTACATATTAAGTAAGCCTAGGAAAATATACATAATAGGTAAGCCTAGAAAATGAAAATGTACATATTAAGTAAGCGTATGAAAATGTACATATTAAGTAAGCGTATGAAAATGTACATATTAAGTAAGCGTATGAAAATGTACATATTAAGTAAGCCTAGGAAAATATACATAATAAGTAAGCCTAGAAAATGAAAATGTTCATATTAAGTAAGCCTTGAACATGAAAATATACAGATTAAGTAAGCAATGAAGCCTGGAGCTGAATATATATATATATATATATATATATATATATATATATATATATATATATATATATATATATATATATATATATATATATATATATGTGTGTGTGTGTGTGTGTGTGTTAGGTTAGCCCAGGAATAAGCGATCAAAGAATCAACTATGTATTGCCATGACTTTTTACTGTAGCCCTTTGCTCGTCAGCTTCAAAATGCAGATGTACCCTTGCATTTAGATACTCATTAGGCAGGTTTAGCCAAATTGCAGATTATTATTTCCAGTTGTCCATTGTATTTTCATTGAGGTACTGTGGTTCATGTCCGAAGTATAACAATATAATGGTTTATAAATCAAAGTTCTCTAACACACGAATCGTATTTAATATTTTAAAAAAAAAGTCATACAATTTTTGGTTTATATTAATGTAGTGCACTTGATGACACTATTAAGTTCGTACTCTATGACGTAGAAACATCACCTATCTGACTGTTGTAAAAATTTATGCAATCGTGTTATCAATCGAGGAAGCTAATATCGTTTTGTTCTGCAATGATATTTAGAAAATTTGCCATAAACTCGATATGTTTACATTATTAATGGAATTTTTAGCAGATTGGATTACACGGGAGAGGCTAACTATGTTGCCCCAAAACATGCGGAAAAATCCCTCTAGGGTGCGAAGTATATACATATATTTTTTTTGCATTTGCAAGTCGTTCCAAAATAGCATATCAAATAATTCACACGTATCTTACAGCAATTGAGATTTAGAGGTTTCAATCGATCGCTGAATGCACCTCCCATTTAAAATTGATTTTGCTTTCCGATTTGTTATGTGTCTGTATTATTTGTTTATACATAATTTCTCATAATTTTCAATAACCGCCATAATGACGAAGTCCTGTGTAAAATTCGTAAATCATATTACGGATCCTTTTCATCACTGACGCAGGAAAAGGAAGGTACAACGTGACACAAATGAGAAAACACATAAATCTAAATTTGGAGAACTACGTATCTCATTTAATCCTACCTAGTTTTTATTCTATCAGAATACAAGTTTTATATTTCGATCAGTTATAATTCTGTTTCACGTCGCTATTTAATTAAGCGTAGGTGACCTACTTTTGCCTGTGCAAGTCCCACTTTTTCTCCAGTTATCAATAAATCACAATGTTGTATGAGGCAATATTTGCACATCTTGATCCCCTGGAAAGTCGCTTTCAAGGGTTATTTCAACTAGTATGACATGCATTGCACCCACTTCTCAATGAATGATTATCCTCGATAAAAGAGGGCTTCAAAGGTAAAGTTTTGTTAATTGGCCCCTGGCAAATTTCTTAATTTAAGGATATGGTGTGACTTTTCAGCTTTATTGTTTGCTAATTAAAAAAATTGGATATATTTGTGAACTAGGTGTTTCGGGCTTGTGTTGTTCTTGAAATTGATGTCAGGCATGTACACCTGCCGTAGTTACTCTGCAGTATGTTGATAGTGAAATACCAGGAGTCGGCTAAGAAGAGCTAGACTCCCATAGCAGTAAACACATGGGTTTTGGACAAGTACAATATATAAAAAATGGCTTGGATGACAACTATTTTCAATTGCATTAGCCTGTTTAGTACACACTATTGTGCAGAAATGTCATCTAGGAAAAGGGCTTGTGTTTGCACTGTGGGCATTACATGGTTTCCGAAATGACCGTCAGATATGAAAATTTATATAAAAATTTGAGATTGGGGTGCATAAACTGATTTTGCTATGAACTGCAATTGACTTCTATTGTCAAGTGGATAATAGTCTTTTGCTTTGTTTTAATATAGGTATCCCAAAAAATGAACCTTTTTGACCTCACTTGTGATTTGATTTTTTTATATAATTTTTTATACCAGTTCGCTGATTGCGGCCTTAAATTTGTCCATAAAATCTGGCCCCCGTCCCCTTAAGAAAAACATAACTTTTATTGGTGCAGTCAGCCACATCTATTATGATTTTATTTTTCTTTGTGTATATTTAAATAATATTTATGCATTAGCTTCATTATATTTCCTTCCTTTTTCAATATATCACTCATTGTTTTATGTAGTGCTCTTTGTATCAATGTATTTATTTATTATGTCACTTTGTAAGTTTATCAGGGTCCCACACATCAGTGTTCAACATTTTAGCATGGTCTAATGTTAATTAATTAAACTTTGATCTCTCCAGATTAGCTTTAATGTTGTTGTGATTACACCCCTAACACCCACCCAAATAACATTGATGCTGCTATTATTATCTCCAGAATGATAATGAAAGATTAGGAACCACTTGTTTTATAACAGTCCAAAAGTACTTCTAAAGCACACTTTTTACTTAAATGTGTGATTTCTTTAAGTTTGCTAGAAGAGTTAATAGAAACTTTTCACTTTTGCCACTGACAACTAACGTAGCATTTCTGTCATTTACTTCTAAAATTTATAACTTCCAAATCTCGTCTTCACATCCATGAAACATTGTAAAGGAATTTTGATTCTGTCATGATGCTATGGTGGTAAACAAAGACCAAAAGCAATGTAGGTTGCGAACAATTTGAAATCGTTCGAGAAATGCAGTCAGTCGTAACTCACAATGTAAATAATGCAGTGCTTTTTGCTACAAAGTAGTACACCATTTTCAGCCAAATTCTTAAGGTGGCAGGGTACTGTTTCTTAATCTGGCCCCGGCAAATTTCTTAACTTAAGGCTATGGTGTGACTTTTTCAGCTATGGCGGCAGGGGCCAGATATTACGTACAAATTTAATGCCGCAATCAGCGACTTAGTATAAAAAATCATAAAGTATCAAATACACAAGTGAGGTAAAAAAAGGTCCATATTTTTAGATACCTATATTAAAACAAAGCATAAGAACATTATTCACTTGACCAGAGAAGTCAATGGCAGTTCATAGCAGAAGAAGTTTATGCACCCCAACCCCGTTTTTATACATGCATTTTTTTACCTCCAACTGCCATTTTTGACAGCATGTAGTGCTCACAGTGCAAACGCAAGCCCTTTCCCTGGATGAAAATTCTAAAAAAAAACATTATCTACTAAATAGCTTGATGCAATTCAGAATATTGTCATCCAAGCTGTTTTTGAGATATTCTACCTGCCTTGAACCCACGTTTCTACTGCTATGGGAGGCTAGCTCTTCTTCCTAGCCGACTATTGGTATTTCACTATCAACATACTGCAGAGCAACTATAGAAGTGTACATGCCTGACATCAATTTCAAGAACAAAATAAGCCCGAAATACCTAGTTCACAAATATATCCATATCTATAAATAGTAAATAATAATAGCTGAAAAGGTCACACCATAGCCTTAAATTAAGAAATTTGCCTGGGACAAATTTACGAAACTGGACCCTGTCACCTATTATATTTGTTTACTCATTTAAGATATGGATAACTCTTTGAAATAGGTGGTTCGGGCTTGTGTTGTTCTTGAAATTGATGTCAGGCATGTACACCTTTCATAGTTGGTCTGCAGTATGTTGATAGTGAATACCAATAGTCGGCTAGGAAGAACAGCTAGCCTCCCATAGCAGTAAACACATGGGTTTGGGGAAAGTAGAATATCTCAAAAACAGGTTGGATGACAACTACATGTATTTTAAATTGCATCAGTCTGTTTAGTACACACTATTGTGCAGAACTGTCATCTTGGAAAAGGGCTTGTGTTTGCGCTGTGAGCATCACATGATGTCCTAAAATGTTCTTCGGATAGGAAAATTGCAGGTAAACATTGGGGTTGGGGAGCTTAAGCTTCTTTTGCTGTGAACTGCCATTAATTTATATGGACAAGTGGATAATAATCTTTAGCTTTGTTTGAATATATATAAAGAAAACGGGAACATTCTCTCACATAAACACTGCTTTGGAAAACATAAGTTCGGATTGAAAACAAGCTTCAAAAAAATTGGTGCCAAATATTTACGAAGATGCATTTTCCATAATTAAATGCACATATTCCACGATTAAGAAAGACTAAACTATTCAAAGGAATGGCCAGAATTCTAGGATCCACTAGTCGTATTATATTTTTGACACGCATTGATGTTAAAGCCGCCAAATGTCTTCACAAAGAGTAAACAGCACATTGTAAATTAACATTATTATACATACATACATACATACATACATACATACATTCATACATACAAACATACATATATATAAACAGAGAGAGAGAGAGAGATTAAACCATCAGATGTATTTCCAAGTAATATTGTCATCAAATTCTTTACTATTTATAGGAAAAATAAACAAAATGTAGGTTTTTTGAGGGTTTTTTATATACAAGAAAAGCACTTATAGGTTTTCCACATGACATGCTTTGGATATGAACTAAAACTTGTCAATGAAAATGTAATTCAAATGAATTTATTTTATTTTCGATATAATAAAAACAAAACAGTTTATTGAATGCCCCAATCCACGGACATAAATACATTTTGCAAATGAGAAGAAAATGAGTTAAATGAACGGACAAGTTATAATAATATTCAATGGTTTGGAGAGCCATCTCCATGTCTTACTTCATTGTCTCCCCATGAAAACACAATAATGCAATTGCCAGGAGAGAGAGAGAGAGAGAGAGAGAGAGAGTTTGAATCCAGTCCTCTAAACATCCACCCTAAATTCGAAGTGTGTATCGGAGACGCGCAACAATTTGGATGCTCTGTTTGGGGACCTCTCACTTGAAGGTGTTTTGAGACTGGCACTAGTTTTATTAGAAAATGAGCGTAAAATGTCTTGCTTACGAAAGCATCACGGTGTCAGTTTATGTCTAGGAAAACGAACCTGGTCCTTGTGCGTAGAACTCCAGCGTACTAACCACTAAGCTACCAGGCCTCTTTAAAAAAGGAACAGTAAGAGTGAGAAGTCTCAGTTGATCCGTCAACACTTTCGGAATTTTTGGATCATCAGGAAGCATGTTTCTTGGCTAACCTCCATCGGAATTGCAATAACAATTATCGAAAATTCCTTCATTCAAAATGATACGTTATATTAACATATAAATAAATAAATAAATAAATAAATAAATAAATAAACAAGCGAAGTAGATAAAGAAAACTATTTGATGAAGCATATGATATTCGTAATGGATTTTCATTGTCCTATACAGTGATACAAGATGGGAAATGACGTTTTTCATGTAAGGGTTAACAGTCTTGTATTTGAATATTTGAGAACGTAAACTGGATATTTAAGCGGTGACGCTTTAGTGTAGCAAATAAAATGGATATGTGACAGGAAAACCAACAGTAGATCCACCTATCTTCAAATACAAAACGTTTGTCACTATTCTAACACACAATGAACATTTTGCAGAAATAGGGCCAGAAATGAAATACTGCGTGACAAAAAGCTCCACAGAAAGCTATAACGTATGAAATCGTCAAAATCCTTGACAGTAATTTTTTAGTATTTACTACTGGAAATTTTACGCTCAACCAAATACTACTATTATTACAATTACAGGTCTGTTAAATTAAACAACGAATGTATGACGTAAGTAGTTAAGTGGGATACTATACGTACAATGGGAATTAGCATTACGGAGACCCCGGGGACAATATACGTACAATGGAAATTTAACATGGCGAAAAATCGTGGGTCAATATACGTACAAGGGGAATTTAACATGGGGAATAGATCGTGGGACTGTCTAGGGACAATGGGAAATTTAACATTACGGAAACCCCTGGGGGATATAGCCTCAAGGGAATTTAACATATGGAAATTGAACATGGTGGGTCTGTATAGCGTCAAGGGGAATTGAACATGGTGGGATTGTCTAGGGACAATGATGGTAGAGGGTCAAACACAACAGAGACAGAAACATACATACACTAGTACAAGCGTGAGATTTATATATAAAGCATTACCAAGACCTGAAATCTTTCTGGGGTGTTCAAAAATTTGCATAATTGTAATGATGCTATAAATAGCTATAATCAAGGAAATGCTCAACGACAAAATGGATGTGACTAAAAGTAACGTTAAAATGACGAAATTGTCCCAGAATTTAAAGGAAAATAAACATATTCCCGAAAATTAAGTTACAATGGTTTAGACTAAAATGGATAAAATTAGTAACTACTTACAATATCAACTTCTGTGACGATCGTGGATAAATACCTATGTATCTATAATCAGCTGAAATTCCTATGAAATCCCACTATCTATTTATAGCTCCAACTTGTGGGTTTTTCCTTTGGAAAATCCCACTATCTTTTTATAGCCTCAGCTTGAGTGACGTTCCTGTTTATGAATTCTAGTATATATGTATAGCTACAAAATGTGGAAATCCCCAAGTCGATATTTATAGTCTCAAAATTTTCAGCGTCAGTGACGTTACTGTACTGAACACTAGGGGATAAATGGCAACAGTGTTGCAAGTGGCTGACCTGAATACGCGCTACTGTAGGTAGGTAGGTAGAGTGTATCTGATAGAGATAAAGTGAGTTTTATAGGGACAAACAGAGACCAATACACACACACACACACACACAACATACGCGCGCAGACTCACACACACACACACACACACACACACACACAGAGGGAAGAGGAAAAAACAAACCCCAAAATATACTATCCACACTCGGGAGGAAGAAAAAAAAACAACCAAATATACGATCTACACAACGTACGCGAACAAACACACACACACACACACACACAACATACGCGCGCAGACTCTCTCTCACACACACACACACACACACACACACACACACACAGAGGGAAGAGGAAAAAACAAACCCCAAATATACTATCCACACTCGGGAGGAAAAAAAAAAACAACCAAATATACGATCTACACAACGTACGCGAACAAACACACACACACACACACACACACACACACACACACAGAGGGAAGAGGAAAAAACAAACCCCAAATATACTATCAACACAGACGGGAGATAATACAAACCCCAAATAAACTATCCACACAAACGTACGCGAACGCATACAAACCCCAAATATACTATCAACACAGAAGGGAGATAATACAAACCCCAAATAAACTATCCACACAAACGTACGCGAACGCATACAAACCCAAAATATACTATCCACACAACGTCGCTAACGCATACAAACTCCAAATATGCTATCCACACTCGGGAGGAAGAAGAAAAAACAACCAAATATACGATCTACACAACGTACGCGAACACACACACACACACACACACACACACACACACACACACACAGAGGGAAGAGGAAAAAACAAACCCCAAATATACTATCAACACAGAAGGGAGATAATACAAACCCCAAATAAACTATCCATACAAACGTACGCGAACGCATACAAACCCCAAATACACTATCAACACAGAAGGGAGATAATACAAACCCCAAATAAACTATCCACACAAACGTACGCGATCGCATACAAACCCCAAATACACTATCAACACAGAAGGGAGATAATACAAACCCCAAATAAACTATCCACACAAACGTACGCGAACGCATACAAACCCCAAATATACTATCCACACAACGTCGCTAACGCATACAAACCGCAAATATACTATCCACACTCGGGAGGAAGAAGAAGAAAAACAACCAAATATGCGATCTACACAACGTACGCGAACACACACACACACACACACACACACACACACACACACACACACACCACAGAGGGAAGAAGAAGAAAACCATTATACACTATCCACATGCAGTGAAGAAATAACCCTTTATATATATACTATTAACAGAGAGTGAAGAAAATAACCCATTATATTCCATCAACACAGAGTGAAGAAGAAAAAGTTTTTTGAAAGCACCTAAGCCCTCACCTGCAATGACCAACTCTGCCAAACACCTACACCCCACCCACCCCCACTCCCAACACTACAAAACCCATTTAACCCGTTATTTTATGGCATCAGTGTGTGATTTAGGAAACATCAAGACACAAAATGATGGACGAATAGACTGACTATTGTTTACGGACTTGCATGCCTAAAGAGCGTGCGTGAAGGAAAACATCCTTCCATTTCAATTCTAACTAAAACATGATCCAGAGGGATAGAGAGAGGTGAAAGAGCACAATTTCATAAAGTGTGAGTAAAAACAAAACACGCCATCCTTATTATACAATGTCAAGACCAAGAGACACTTACGTTTTCTTTCTGGTCTATTCTCTTTTAGAAGGTAGTATGAAATTTCACATCAGGGCCAACGCATCGGCTCACATTGTCAATTTTTCCATTTCCATGTTTTTACTGGCACAAGTTCTTCATCATCTTCAATTTCTTCTTCTGAATCCCTCTTCTCTGTTTCGTCTTGTTTTTGTTTCTTCTCTTTTCTCGTAGGGCACTCTGAATTTCAGTGTCCTTTCTCCTGACAACGATATTAGGTATCTTGACTTTTGTCTCTCTTTCTTAGACGAAGCAGGTATTCTGGAGACAAATACCCATTTACCTTTGCAGATATAGCAAACTTCATTAGCACTTACACACTTTCGTATGACTCTCATCAAATCAACGACCAAAAGAGTAAGTTTTGTTGCCACTTTCGCCTGTGAATTATGCTTTCGTATGACTTTTAGCAAATATTTGACCAGCAGGTCGATCTGTGCTGACTCTTCCATCTTCTTGATCGTTTGAGAGTGGGATGAATACTCTGACGCTAAGACACTCTCCTTATATACATGGACCTACTGCGTATGAAACCTAGTTAAATGTAATTTTGCAATAAGATGAAACGATTTCATTGAGGAAGTAAAAAGCAATGATGTACCGTATCGCCTCACACAAAACCTGAAGTTTTAGTTCAAATCCGTGTCAGCGATTTCGAAGACGACATAACTGAGCTTTAATCAATGCTCTCCAATTATGCCACAAAACCACGAGTCCTGATTCACGCCAAAAGAAATTTCGTTCGGTCCATAAAAAAATAGTATCACATCTGAGAAACGCAAAAACGAACTTCCAGAAAACTGAGAACGACGGCTTACACCTACAACGTAAATGTGTGAGTTCAAGTAGTGCGTAAAACTTAGTCAAATTAGATTTTTATAGTCAAGTCGAAACGATCTCTTTTCGAACAAGAAAGCAGACACCAAGCGACAATGGCGATCCGTGTCACACAACACTTTTCAAAATGTATATTATCGGAGGTTTGTTCTAGCGATCTGCACGGTTAAATTAAATGTTGATCTATTTTGCAATAAGACGGACACAATTTCCATGGGATCGCCCATGGTACGATTGTTCGTGCATTAGTTTAATTTTTAAAAATATTTTTTTATATAAATCGCCTATAGGATAGACCCAGTAAAGCATGGCCATTCTCGTCACTGTCTGAATAGCTACTTAAGTCAATTCGAAGTGAACGCGGTAAGAAAATAAGTATAGCCAATGAAATGGCTTACAACGGGTGATGCATTGTTTTGTTCTAGGGCTGTGTAGCATAATAATCCCTATGTTCTTGCGTTGTTACCATTACAGTGCAGACAGACTGAAATGTGAACTTACAAGCCCTCTTTGTGTGTGTTGTACCATTTCCTCTTACCACATCAAAATACTGAGCGTCACAGTATTGGTTCGCGTTTTCAAGCTGACCATTTTTTTATATCTCACTTAAACATTTCGACATAAACACTCACATCGGTAGAGTCAGAACAGACGTGTTACAGTATTGAGGGGCATGTTATCTTTTCTTTTTCAAACTAATAAATTTGGGGTTTGTATGAAGTAAAGAACCGAAAGTACAGTGAAACTCAAGGATGATGACCCAATCTGTCTGTCTATTGATGCGTGTATTTACTTAAGAAGAAATATGACCTCTAAAACACAAAGAGATACGGCAAGCATGATTAGATTAAACACAACGATGTTTTCCTTCACGCCCGTGTAATTTAGAGTTTCAATCGTCTTTGAAGACAAACTTGGTCTCCTTTTGTAGGGCTTGAAATAATAAAAAAACTGAAAAATCTGAAGCACTTTGCTATAGATAATTTCATCAACAGACCAAACAACATAAATACCGTTACAACAATAGAAAGCCTTAAATCTTCTATCAAAAAGAAATGCATGAAAAAAATTAAAGATTAACGATAACTAACCAATGAAACCGAATTTAACAAAGGCAATGACATGTGAAGAAATGCCTCTCACTTTGGAAAGGTAGGCGAATGTACTCTGTCATGCACCGTCAACTTGAAAAAAAATTATAAACAGAGAGAAACCTGAATTCAAAATTCAGTTGTTTCTTTTTCTTCAAAATTATTTCGTTTCTTTTTTTTTTTTTTTTTTTTTTTGGAACAAATCTAAGCACTAATATAGAGTGGAAAAGGGAAAATGCACATACAAGCTTTGATATTTCTGAAAAAAGGAGGGGATATTCCTAACGTTCATAACCACCTATATATGCTTGGACTTGTCTGTGACTTATCCACAAAACAAGATATACATATTTCTGGTCAAGCTGCAAGTGTGTGCGTGTTTTTGAAAATGGTAAAAATTGGATATACAATTTTCTCGTGACACTTATAAAGTGAAGAGTCTGTGCAAGTGTCAAAAGCCAAAGTCATATAAGTTTTGTATTTTGTACGGCTTGTAAAGATTTCTACTTTAGAAAATGTGAAGTATCACAAGTTATTATCACAAACAGAAGTGGAACATAGGGGCTTGCAAGAAAGAAAATAACCCAGACAGTTGGTGTCATCAAGAGTGCTAGAGACGGTACCCGAACTTGCTTGCCTGCTTACTTGAATTAAAGTGATTTTCGCTCTAATGGAGCATGTATCACTGGTTTAATAACGCACCGCGTGATTTTTAATTACTCCTGGGGAAGGAAAGAGAGCCTCATCCCCCAGGCTTTTATGTACTCACAGACTATTTTTAAATTTAGCCACTCAGGTGTAGGACTAACTAGTCCTTAACAACCTGACTGAAAGACTTTAAACATGAGTGGGAATTGTCTCACCACACACTCATTTTTCTGTCCGAGCGTGGTAAAGGAGGAAAAAGGTGCTCAGCAAGACAGCCATGGATGTTAAGTACTCACCAAAACGCTAGCCCGTACTTATTTCAAATCAAGTCCCGTTTTTGCTAATGGACAATAAAAGGTACCAATAATGTGTTAACCACCTGTGCAATTAGTTCAAATCTAACGAGTCTGTTAAATTTCCTACTTCCTAACATATCTGTCTAATATTAGTACTTAGTGTACATAAAAATAGCCATACTGATCTTATTTTAAATTATTATGTCTAAGCGACATATACCAGTTTGGTCACTGTTAGGTTTAAAAAATTAAGTTTGTTGTGGTGTTCCAATGGGTCAAGTTTGTTTCGAGAATAGTTTAGTCAAGGAGGGATACCAAGCCAAATATGGTTCCCTATTTAATAAAAAGCAATCTTTTGGAGCCCTAAAAAAAAGTCTGTTTTTTCTGTTAGAAGGTAACACGTCTCTCTTTTGCTTTCACGTTCTTTCCCGTACTCCTAGTCTCATGATTCTTGATATCAGGAAATGCGTAGCCATGATGGGCGGTAATGTAAGCAGCGGTTTCTACCAGTTGACTGAGGGGGTACCCAGTGTAGGTTTGTCTGTAGAATTGGGGAAGAACTCTGACCCCTAATCCCCATTGAGAAGGTCTTGGTTTAAAGGTGTCTAGAGATTTGTAGGCAACGTATTGTATGGCTGTAATAAACTGCCCTGCTATGTTGACGTCATACAATGCTTGATCTAGACCCATTTCGGTGTACTTGTTTTCTTTTGTTGGTGATAATATGGATAATGTAAGTTCGGGTACAACAAAATTTAAAGAATTAGGTCCAGAACTCGGTGTGGAGGGAAGAAATATACGCAACAGCAGCGGGAGCAAGAAATGCAGACCTAGCCAGTTAGCACTCCACCCACCTCGAGAACACAAATAACAGCTAGTCAACAGCCGACTATACCTAACAAACAACCCGTCCCGGAAAGAGTGGTGGCAAAACAAAGGTCCAATTATGTTACACAAACGGTATGGCAAACTCAAATGTAATTATCGGAGGCACTA
Organism: Sinohyriopsis cumingii; assembly: GCA_028554795.2. NCBI lineage: Eukaryota > Metazoa > Mollusca > Bivalvia > Unionida > Unionidae > Sinohyriopsis > Sinohyriopsis cumingii. The sequence continues at coordinate 115,671,127 of CM068838.1, read as the reverse complement.
CGTTCTTTTCTCACTCCGATACTACAGGCAATCTCAGCTGAAAGAACAACCACAACAACAATAACAGCGACAGACACCATAGCAGCGGATTTGAAACTATCTACCTCAACTGAAGAATTAGTATCAGAACCAGAAGAGGAAATTGAGGCGGTTGAGGAGGAGGGGACGCTGGCCCTCGTTGAGAAGTACACCGAAATGGGTCTAGATCAAGCATTGTATGACGTCAACATAGCAGGGCAGTTTATTACAGCCATACAATACGTTGCCTACAAATCTCTAGACACCTTTAAACCAAGACCTTCTCAATGGGGATTAGGGGTCAGAGTTCTTCCCCAATTCTACAGACAAACCTACACTGGGTACCCCCTCAGTCAACTGGTAGAAACCGCTGCTTACATTACCGCCCATCATGGCTACGCATTTCCTGATATCAAGAATCATGAGACTAGGAGTACGGGAAAGAACGTGAAAGCAAAAGAGAGACGTGTTACCTTCTAACAGAAAAAACAGACTTTTTTTTAGGGCTCCAAAAGATTGCTTTTTATTAAATAGGGAACCATATTTGGCTTGGTATCCCTCCTTGACTAAACTATTCTCGAAACAAACTTGACCCATTGGAACACCACAACAAACTTAATTTTTTAAACCTAACAGTGACCAAACTGGTATATGTCGCTTAGACATAATAATTTAAAATAAGATCAGTATGGCTATTTTTATGTACACTAAGTACTAATATTAGACAGATATGTTAGGAAGTAGGAAATTTAACAGACTCGTTAGATTTGAACTAATTGCACAGGTGGTTAACACATTATTGGTACCTTTTATTGTCCATTAGCAAAAACGGGACTTGATTTGAAATAAGTACGGGCTAGCGTTTTGGTGAGTACTTAACATCCATGGCTGTCTTGCTGAGCACCTTTTTCCTCCTTTACCACGCTCGGACAGAAAAATGAGTGTGTGGTGAGACAATTCCCACTCATGTTTAAAGTCTTTCAGTCAGGTTGTTAAGGACTAGTTAGTCCTACACCTGAGTGGCTAAATTTAAAAATAGTCTGTGAGTACATAAAAGCCTGGGGGATGAGGCTCTCTTTCCTTCCCCAGGAGTAATTAAAAATCACGCGGTGCATTATTAAACCAGTGATACATGCTCCATTAGAGCGAAAATCACTTTAATTCAAGTAAGCAGGCAAGCAAGTTCGGGTACCGTCTCTAGCACTCTTGATGACACCAACTGTCTGGGTTATTTTCTTTCTTGCAAGCCCCTATGTTCCACTTCTGTTTGTGATAATAACTTGTGATACTTCACATTTTCTAAAGTAGAAATCTTTACAAGCCGTACAAAATACAAAACTTATATGACTTTGGCTTTTGACACTTGCACAGACTCTTCACTTTATAAGTGTCACGAGAAAATTGTATATCCAATTTTTACCATTTTCAAAAACACGCACACACTTGCAGCTTGACCAGAAATATGTATATCTTGTTTTGTGGATAAGTCACAGACAAGTCCAAGCATATATAGGTGGTTATGAACGTTAGGAATATCCCCTCCTTTTTTCAGAAATATCAAAGCTTGTATGTGCATTTTCCCTTTTCCACTCTATATTAGTGCTTAGATTTGTTCCAAAAAAAAAAAAAAAAAAAAAAAGAAACGAAATAATTTTGAAGAAAAAGAAACAACTGAATTTTGAATTCAGGTTTCTCTCTGTTTATAGTTTTTTTCAAGTTGACGGTGCATGACAGAGTACATTCGCCTACCTTTCCAAAGTGAGAGGCATTTCTTCACATGTCATTGCCTTTGTTAAATTCGGTTTCATTGGTTAGTTATCGTTAATCTTTAATTTTTTTCATGCATTTCTTTTTGATAGAAGATTTAAGGCTTTCTATTGTTGTAACGGTATTTATGTTGTTTGGTCTGTTGATGAAATTATCTATAGCAAAGTGCTTCAGATTTTTCAGTTTTTTTATTATTTCAAGCCCTACAAAAGGAGACCAAGTTTGTCTTCAAAGACGATTGAAACTCTAAATTACACGGGCGTGAAGGAAAACATCGTTGTGTTTAATCTAATCATGCTTGCCGTATCTCTTTGTGTTTTAGAGGTCATATTTCTTCTTAAGTAAATATACGCATCAATAGACAGACAGATTGGGTCATCATCCTTGAGTTTCACTGTACTTTCGGTTCTTTACTTCATACAAACCCCAAATTTATTAGTTTGAAAAAGAAAAGATAACATGCCCCTCAATACTGTAACACGTCTGTTCTGACTCTACCGATGTGAGTGTTTATGTCGAAATGTTTAAGTGAGATATAAAAAAATGGTCAGCTTGAAAACGCGAACCAATACTGTGACGCTCAGTATTTTGATGTGGTAAGAGGAAATGGTACAACACACACAAAGAGGGCTTGTAAGTTCACATTTCAGTCTGTCTGCACTGTAATGGTAACAACGCAAGAACATAGGGATTATTATGCTACACAGCCCTAGAACAAAACAATGCATCACCCGTTGTAAGCCATTTCATTGGCTATACTTATTTTCTTACCGCGTTCACTTCGAATTGACTTAAGTAGCTATTCAGACAGTGACGAGAATGGCCATGCTTTACTGGGTCTATCCTATAGGCGATTTATATAAAAAAATATTTTTAAAAATTAAACTAATGCACGAACAATCGTACCATGGGCGATCCCATGGAAATTGTGTCCGTCTTATTGCAAAATACATCAACATTTAATTTAACCGTGCAGATCGCTAGAACAAACCTCCGATAATATACATTTTGAAAAGTGTTGTGTGACACGGATCGCCATTGTCGCTTGGTGTCTGCTTTCTTGTTCGAAAAGAGATCGTTTCGTCTTGACTATAAAAATCTAATTTGACTAAGTTTTACGCACTACTTGAACTCACACATTTACGTTGTAGGTGTAAGCCGTCGTTCTCAGTTTTCTGGAAGTTCGTTTTTGCGTTTCTCAGATGTGATACTATTTTTTTATGGACCGAACGAAATTTCTTTTGGCGTGAATCAGGACTCGTGGTTTTGTGGCATAATTGGAGAGCATTGATTAAAGCTCAGTTATGTCGTCTTCGAAATCGCTGACACGGATTTGAACTAAAACTTCAGGTTTTGTGTGAGGCGATACGGTACATCATTGCTTTTTACTTCCTCAATGAAATCGTTTCATCTTATTGCAAAATTACATTTAACTAGGTTTCATACGCAGTAGGTCCATGTATATAAGGAGAGTGTCTTAGCGTCAGAGTATTCATCCCACTCTCAAACGATCAAGAAGATGGAAGAGTCAGCACAGATCGACCTGCTGGTCAAATATTTGCTAAAAGTCATACGAAAGCATAATTCACAGGCGAAAGTGGCAACAAAACTTACTCTTTTGGTCGTTGATTTGATGAGAGTCATACGAAAGTGTGTAAGTGCTAATGAAGTTTGCTATATCTGCAAAGGTAAATGGGTATTTGTCTCCAGAATACCTGCTTCGTCTAAGAAAGAGAGACAAAAGTCAAGATACCTAATATCGTTGTCAGGAGAAAGGACACTGGAATTCAGAGTGCCCTACGAGAAAAGAGAAGAAACAAAAACAAGACGAAACAGAGAAGAGGGATTCAGAAGAAGAAATTGAAGATGATGAAGAACTTGTGCCAGTAAAAACATGGAAATGGAAAAATTGACAATGTGAGCCGATGCGTTGGCCCTGATGTGAAATTTCATACTACCTTCTAAAAGAGAATAGACCAGAAAGAAAACGTAAGTGTCTCTTGGTCTTGACATTGTATAATAAGGATGGCGTGTTTTGTTTTTACTCACACTTTATGAAATTGTGCTCTTTCACCTCTCTCTATCCCTCTGGATCATGTTTTAGTTAGAATTGAAATGGAAGGATGTTTTCCTTCACGCACGCTCTTTAGGCATGCAAGTCCGTAAACAATAGTCAGTCTATTCGTCCATCATTTTGTGTCTTGATGTTTCCTAAATCACACACTGATGCCATAAAATAACGGGTTAAATGGGTTTTGTAGTGTTGGGAGTGGGGGTGGGTGGGGTGTAGGTGTTTGGCAGAGTTGGTCATTGCAGGTGAGGGCTTAGGTGCTTTCAAAAAACTTTTTCTTCTTCACTCTGTGTTGATGGAATATAATGGGTTATTTTCTTCACTCTCTGTTAATAGTATATATATAAAGGGTTATTTCTTCACTGCATGTGGATAGTGTATAATGGTTTTCTTCTTCTTCCCTCTGTGGTGTGTGTGTGTGTGTGTGTGTGTTCGCGTACGTTGTGTAGATCGCATATTTGGTTGTTTTTCTTCTTCTTCCTCCCGAGTGTGGATAGTATATTTGCGGTTTGTATGCGTTAGCGACGTTGTGTGGATAGTATATTTGGGGTTTGTATGCGTTCGCGTACGTTTGTGTGGATAGTTTATTTGGGGTTTGTATTATCTCCCTTCTGTGTTGATAGTGTATTTGGGGTTTGTATGCGATCGCGTACGTTTGTGTGGATAGTTTATTTGGGGTTTGTATTATCTCCCTTCTGTGTTGATAGTGTATTTGGGGTTTGTATGCGTTCGCGTACGTTTGTATGGATAGTTTATTTGGGGTTTGTATTATCTCCCTTCTGTGTTGATAGTATATTTGGGGTTTGTTTTTTCCTCTTCCCTCTGTGTGTGTGTGTGTGTGTGTGTGTGTGTCTGTGTGTGTTCGTGTACGTTGTGTAGATCGTATATTTGGTTGTTTTTTTCTTCTTCCTCCCGAGTGTGGATAGCATATTTGGAGTTTGTATGCGTTAGCGACGTTGTGTGGATAGTATATTTTGGGTTTGTATGCGTTCGCGTACGTTTGTGTGGATAGTTTATTTGGGGTTTGTATTATCTCCTTCTGTGTTGATAGTATATTTGGGGTTTGTATGCGATCGCGTACGTTTGTGTGGATAGTTTATTTGGGGTTTGTATTATCTCCCTTCTGTGTTGATAGTATATTTGGGGTTTGTTTTTTCCTCTTCCCTCTGTGTGTGTGTGCGTGTGTGTGTGTGTGTGTGTGTGTTCGCGTACGTTGTGTAGATCGTATATTTGGTTGTTTTTTTTCTTCCTCCAGAGTGTGGATAGTATATTTGGGGTTTGTTTTTTCCTCTTCCCTCTGTGTGTGTGTGTGTGTGAGTCTGCGCGCGTATGTTGTGTGTGTGTGTGTGTGTGTGTGTGTGTGTTTGTTCGCGTACGTTGTGTAGATCGTATTTTTGGTTGTTTTTTTTTTCCTCCCGAGTGTGGATAGTATATTTGGGGTTTGTTTTTTCCTCTTCCCTCTGTGTGTGTGTGTGTGTGTGTGTGTGTGTGTGTGTGAGTCTGCGCGCGTATGTTGTGTGTGTGTGTGTGTTTGTTCGCGTACGTTGTGTAGATCGTATATTTGTGTTTTTTTTTTCTTCCTCCCGAGTGTGGATAGTATATTTTGGGGTTTGTTTTTTCCTCTTCCCTGTGTGTGTGTGTGTGTGTGTGTGTGTGTGTGTGTGTGTGAGTCTGCGCGCGTATGTTGTGTGTGTGTGTGTGTGTGTGTGTGTGTGTGTGTGTATTGGTCTCTGTTTGTCCCTATAAAACTCACTTTATCCCTATCAGATACACTCTACCTACCTACCTACAGTAGCGCGTATTCAGGTCAGCCACTTGCAACACTGTTGCCATTTATCCCCTAGTGTTCAGTACAGTGACGTCACTGACGCTGGAAATTTTGAGACTATAAATATCGACTTGGGGATTTCCACATTTTGTAGCTATACATATATACTAGAATTCATAAACAGGAACGTCACTCAAGCTGAGGCTATAAAAAGATAGTGGGATTTTCCAAAGGAAAAACCCACAAGTTGGAGCTATAAATAGATAGTGGGATTTCATAGGAATTTCAGCTGATTATAGATACATAGGTATTTATCCACGATCGTCACAGAAGTTGATATTGTAAGTAGTTACTAATTTTATCCATTTTAGTCTAAACCATTGTAACTTAATTTTCGGGAATATGTTTATTTTCCTTTAAATTCTGGGACAATTTCGTCATTTTAACGTTACTTTTAGTCACATCCATTTTGTCGTTGAGCATTTCCTTGATTATAGCTATTTATAGCATCATTACAATTATGCAAATTTTTGAACACCCCAGAAAGATTTCAGGTCTTGGTAATGCTTTATATATAAATCTCACGCTTGTACTAGTGTATGTATGTTTCTGTCTCTGTTGTGTTTGACCCTCTACCATAATTGTCCCTAGACAATCCCACCATGTTCAATTCCCCTTGACGCTATACAGACCCACCATGTTCAATTTCCATATGTTAAATTCCCTTGAGGCTATATCCCCCAGGGGTTTCCGTAATGTTAAATTTCCCATTGTCCCTAGACAGTCCCACGATCTATTCCCCATGTTAAATTCCCCTTGTACGTATATTGACCCACGATTTTTCGCCATGTTAAATTTCCATTGCACGTATATTGTCCCAGGGGTCTCCGTAATGCTAATTCCCATTGTACGTATAGTATCCCACTTAACTACTGACGTATGTCTCCTTGTAATACTTAGTTAATGTTGCACTATGCGAAATGATCATTTTCTTCATTTCTTGATAAAAATACGACAGGACCATTTCACCCTTAGTAGTACAGTACTATCCAAATGCCACTCACCACCTTGAGATCAATAACTTGAAGAGTAGTTTAAACGTAGTGAACGCATTACTGTTCTGTCAATACAAATCATGCACGAAAGCCAGGAATGACATTCTTAAAAAATTGTAGATGAATAGGAATAGAATATCATTTTCAAATGATAACAAGAAGCACAAAGTGCGATGATTTTTTTATAGATTTCCTGTATATGCAAAATTCCCAAATTATGGAAGATTCTATCAAACATCATTTAGCACACTTAGCACACCATACTAGGGATACGCAGGAGGATTATTGAAGATGCTATCAAACATCATTTAGCACACCACACATGGGATACGCAGGAGGATTATTGAAGATGCTATCAAACATCATTTAGCACACCATACATGGGATACGCAGGAGGATTATTGAAGATGCTATCAAGCATCATTTAGCACACCATACTAGGGATACGCAGGAGGATTATTGAAGATGCTATCAAACATCATTTAGCACACCATACATGGGATACGCAGGAGGATTATTGAAGATGCTATCAAACATCATTTAACACACTATACATAGGATACGCAAGAGGATTATTGAAGATGCTATAAAACATCATTTAGCACACTATACATGGGATACGCAAGAGGACTATTGAAGATGCAATCAAACATCATTTAGCAAACCATACATTGGATACGCAGGAGCATTATTGAAGATGCTACAAACATCATTTAGCACACCATACTAGGGATACGCAGGAGGATTATTGAAGATGCTATCAAACATCATTTAGCACACCATACTAGGGATACGCAGGCGGATTATTGAAGATGCTATCAAACATCATTTAGCACACCATACTTGGGATACGCAGGAGGATTATTGAAGATGCTATCAAGCATCATTTAGCACATCATACACAGGATACGCAGGAGGATTATTGAAGATGCTATCAAACATCATTTAGCACACCATACTAAGGATACGCAGGAAGATTATTGAAGATGTTATCAAACATCATTTAGCACACCATACATGGGATACGCAGGAGGATTATTGAAGATGCTATCAAACATCATTTAGCACACCATACTAAGGATAAGCGGGAGTATTATTGAAGATGCTATCAAACATCATTTAGCACTCCATACTAGAGATACGCAGGAGGATTTTTGGAGATGCTATCAAACATCATTTAGCATACCATACTAGGGATACGCATGAGGATTATTGAAAATGCTATTAAACATCATTTAGCACACCATGCTTGGGATATGCAGGAGGATTATGGAAGATGCTATTAAACATCATTTAGCACAGCATACTAGGGATACGCAGGAGGATTATGGAAGATGCTATTGAACATCATTTAGCACAGCATACTAGGGATACGCAGGAGGATTATTGAAGATGCTATCAAACATCATTTAGCACACAATACTAGGGATATGCAGGAGGATTATAGAAGATGCTATTAAACATCATTTAGCACACCATACTTGGGATATGCAGGAGGATTATAGAAGATGCTATTAAACATCATTTAGTACACCATACTAGGGCTACGCAGGAGGATTATTGAAGATGCTATTAAACATCATTTAGCACAGCATACTAGGGATACGCAGGAGGATTACTGAAGATGCTATCAAACATCATTTAGCACACCATACTAGGGATACGCAGGAGGATTCAGTAATAAACTGGTAATAAAACAAACATTCAATTTGTTTCACAAAGATCTTTAATTTTTTACTAACATTTTAATGAACATTTTGTTCTTTGTTCACCAAAATAATGTATATTTCCCCCAAAAGTAAAATAAATATTTTAGAAAGTGGAGCATTTTACATTTTGTGTAGTTTCTTGTATATATTGGCTATATTTTATGTTTGCACTTGCAGATTTAATATGCGAAATCCTATCATTTATACTGTAAAACAAATAGTTGACATGTGCAAGAACTTTAAAAAAACTGAGCCTCAATCATGAAAAAAATAACTTTATGTAAAAATCCTTTCTCTACCTGCAATATGCTAGGTTAATTTGTGTCCGCTTTGCTGAAAAACAGAAAGAAAATTCTGTAACATCACAAAAGTCTATTGAACTGAGTGGAACATTGTATACTTGTGTTTGCGTAACTAAATGGAACACCTAAGGAGAATGCGTACTATATACATACGTCCGTTTTCTCTTTCATTTGCGTTTATTTATTTATTGTCACTAGATTATTTTATTAGTGGAAATGTCACAATGCACTGTGACTTTGATATGGTGTTCCCCACCCCAATGGGCAACCTGTTACAGAGAAGTTAAAAGCTGACGAATTCATCTCAACAAACTGGTTAGAGCTCAATTATCAAGGTTGCGTGAAAATGATCCAATCTTAGGTTATAAATGAAAATACTTCTAAATAAACATCCCATAAACAATCTAATTTGTAAAATAAAGTTAGGTTTAATGTACTAAATAGATCAGATAATGCATCAAAACATAAAACGTCGATTTAAGAAGGAATTATAGATGAGCATCCTAAGAAAAAGTAAATCTGGCCTTTAAACATTTTGCAATTGATGTTGCAAGGACGTTTCACGTCTGTTGATACTATTTTATAACACAGTTTTGTATTACATTCAACTCTCAAAAGTTAGGAAGTTCACTTTAGTTATGTGACAAAGCCTGGGAAGTTCACTAAGTCCTCTGACAAAGCTCATGAAGTTCACTTTAGCACTACAACAAAGCTTGGGAAGTTCACTTTAGCTCTAGAACAAAGCTTAAAGCTCTATTGTACTATTCATTCAATCTTTACGATGGAAGGATGGAAACTATTTGTTAAAAAAGGCTATCTGACGTAAACCGTTCTTAGATACAGTGGAGATGTTAGGTTTAAACGACGTTCAAATATTCAGTTTAGAGTTAAGAGGTGCCACTCTAATTCAGTCAACAAAGTCGCTCGTCGTAATTTCGTTTTTTTCGTGAGTACTCAAAAAGTAATACAGTCGACAAATTCCGTTAGTGACTAATCTAATAATATCATTCACACCTGTCGCACAAATCGATTCGAGAGGGAATGAAGAGCGGCAGGCCCTCATTTTGTTTTAAAAGCGGATCTGAGAAGAAAAGGTATTAGGTATTAGGCAAAAATAAGACTCATGCTTTCAACTAAGATCGGCTAACCCACGGATAAATAACCACTGATAAAGCCTATATTGAGATTTAATGAATTCAAAATTTGGAGTGAAAAGACTGAAGTGTTGTACCAAAAAGACTGAAGTGTTGTACCAAAAAGATTGAAGTGTTGTACCAATAAATTTGAAGTGTTGTGCCAAACGATTGATGCTATGTGAAATATATTGCATGTCACTGAAGATATAACACAAGATGTTAACTTAGTTCCTGATGAATTGCATTGATTTGAAAAACTGTCATGAAGAAAATGTATGCTGGGTCTTAATATGATGCCAGGCAACGTTTTATTGCAGTCAAATTAAATATTTACATGTCATTAAATCTGTTGTACCAAATAGAGTCTCCACAACCTGAAGCTAAAACATAACCAGCCATAGCAAGAATAATATTTTAGTTCACCAGTTACCACAATAGTTACATTCCTGACAGGTTGTGAAGTCGTAAACATTTTGATGTCATAAAAAGCCAAACGAAGAGCTATATGAAAGACTTTTATCACACAGCAATAGATAAAAATATCATTCTGTCAATCACTGTTTTAGACAAATTTTTAATTGTTCTATTTCAAGATGGGACCACCCTACAGGCTATTTTTTTGTAAAGAGTTGATGACGTTGATTGTGTCTGTATGGTGTGCTGAGTTAACCAGGGGTTATCAAATTATGTCAGGTTTGTTTCTTTCCTTGGTAATTATTTATGTTCCCGTTCAGTTTTCAATTTATTACACTACTTCCATTAGCTCGAATGTTATACGTAGATAATGGAATCAAATTTTCACAAAGTGATCTGGTACAAATTGTTTCAATTTTGATACTGCACACGTTGTGTGACTTTTTTTTTTATTCATCCTAAGCTGAGGTGGTGTAGTGAAGTAACAAGAATTGCTACAGTTTAGACATTGCAAAAGTGTCTGATTGTTGAAGCGGTGTGGTTATATTGTACGGATCGCTTCAATGTAAATATGGTAGGAATTGTTTAAATTTAGATCCTGCGAAAGTGAATGGTATTTTTCCCGTTTGACCACTGCTTAAATGGTGTAGTTAGAAGGCAGGATATCTCTTAATTTGGGTACTGCAAACTTTTTCCTTTTGTTCACTGATGAAGTGAATGGCAGAAATAGTTTCAATTGAAATATATAATAATAAGCACAATTTAGACACTGTAAAAGTGTTTGATATTTACAATACTTTCCTACTTTTGAGGCAGTGTATTTTTTATGGCAGGAATAATTTAATTTCTTTTTAATGAGATAGTGTTTATTATAAAATAATAATATTGTACTTATTAATATATATTTCAATATCCTGCTTATTAGTATATATTTTAATATCCTGCTTACTATTATATGTTTCAATATTGTGCTTTTTATTACATGTTTCAATACTGTGATTATTATTATATATTTTAATATTCTGCCTATTATTACATAATTCAATATCCGGCTTAGTATTATATTTCATTATTGTGCTTATTATTATATATTTCACTATCCTGCTTATTTTTACATAATTTGATATCCTGCTTATTATGATATGTTTCAATATTGTGCTTATTATTATATATTCCAATATCCTGCTTATTATTACATAATTCAATATCCTGCTTATTATTAAATAATTCAATATCCTGCTTATAATTTATGTTTCAATATTGTGCTTATTATTATATATTTCAATATCCTACTTATTATTAAGATTCAATATCCTGTTTATTATTAAATGTTTCAATATTGTGCGTATTTTTAAATAGTTCAATGTTGTACTTTTTATGATGTATTTCAATATTGTGCTTATTATTAAACATTTTAATATTGTGCTTATTATTATTATACATTTCAATATTGTGCTTAGTATTATACATTTCAATATTGTGCTTATTATTATATATTTCATAATCAGATATTTAAATGCATCAGCTGGAGAAAATTTATATCGCCACAGTAACCATACCACTTTTGTCACCATAATGGCTATGATAATAATAATAATAATAATAATAATAATGAGGACTTTGTATAGCGATTAATCTTTAGAAGCTCTAAGCGCTTTACAACTTTAGACAACACCTATAACATAAAAACATATAATGATATTATTACAAAAAACAAACACCATGAAATTAAAAAATCCCCCCCCCAAAAAAAAACAAATGCTGAAAATATTTAAGGTAGGAAACATTATTAGGTCTTTAAGTTTGTTCTTGCAATCGAAATAAGTGAGTTTTTTAAGAGCACTATTAAATGGGATCACTGTGTCTTTGAGTCTAAGTTCAGGGGGCAATTCATTCCACGCTGCTGTGCCCTGGTGTGCAAAAGAACGTTGTCCCTATGACTTCGTTTTCGTAGTGGGAATAATGAGCAAACGAATGTTAGAAGAGGAGCGTAAGTATCTTGCTGGTGTATACACATGGGTGAGGTCGGATATGGATGTTGGACTGGAGTCCGTCAGTGACACGTAGCACAGCGAACAAATGTTGTGTTTGATTCTGGATCGAATGCATAGCCAGTATAGGGTATAGAGCAGCGGGGAGGTGTGCTCTGATCGTGTTTAGAACTACATATATATTTGGGTTGGGGGGTATGTGCCCTTGTGTATATTATTAAAACTTGTATTTCTGTATTGAGGTCTGAAGAGGCCTGTTTCATGTTTCGTCTCCCTTCCACTCTTCTCTCTGATGTCTCCGTATGTCCTTTCCCTCCATCATAAGGATCGGGTCTAGATCCGCTTGTATACGTTTATGTAATCAATGAGTACGTGGTGTAAAAAAAGTACCTAAATAAAACTCTAGACAACAAAATATAAGTGTAACAAATACATAATAGAAAGAAAATCTTCAGTTTTTAATAGATAGAACGATATACAAAATTCATTCTTCACTCGTGAACTATGTGTTTTAATTAATTAAAACCCGTATATATATCCTTAATAGATTTCCCTCTTTAATCGTATTACTTTTAAGCCCTTTGCACTTGTGATATTGAAATCTTACCAAATCACACCATAGTTTTCCGTTGGTGGTATTTTCAAAAGGTAAAATGATTTTGTCTTTGCTTATCATCTTAACTGATTCACTGATATCGAAATTCTTAATATACAATTAACTGCTCTGAATACGGTATACCCAGCAGCATTTTGGTGTTCCCTTAAATATCAACTGTTCCATTTTACAACATTCAAAATTCGTGTCTGTCTTACGACGCTATTTGACGAGTCTGACGACGTACATGATGAATGGGTATGTAGATAAGTGATGCGTGGCTTATATGCGTCAGTGTCTTAGCAGTTCTCTCTCTCTCTCTCTCTCTCACACACACACACACACACACACACACACACACGCACACACATCAATATACCTAACTACCTATATAACTATCTATTTGTGTATATTAAACACCATTACTATGAAAGCATTTATCACACCTGAATTCGAAAGGCTTTTAATACAAGAAATCTTAAATGTTGCAACTGATAAAATTCTTGTCTTGCTTTCCATTAATCATATTATTTATTATAGTAGGAAATATAAGAGGAGACGGAAAACTAAAATGAAATCTAGCCAAGATGCTATGATGAATTTTTTAGGAATACAGGGTTAATAACAGTGGAAAATTAAGACCCAAGAAAACTAAAGATATGTAAGTCGAACCTGATTAGTCATAGTATTAATGTTTTGTCTTAGTACAAGAGTTCCAAAGCCGGTGAGCTGATACTGAGTCTGTGAATCAATAACAATGTTTGCAACAGCAACAACAACAACAACAAAATAATAATAATAAATTTAAGCCAATGTTATGGCAATGTTAATATTAATCACCATACGAAGGTTTATTTCAAAATGATAAAGTTAACGAGTATAATTTAATGATATTTAGTGATCATAATGTGTGACATACACACAGTGGTATTGAAATCAAGTGAAATAAGTATTGACTAAAGTTCTCAGAAATTACATGGAAGTTTGCCTTTTCCGGCAACATCTTTCCGGGAAAGGGTGCTAATATATGGTATTGAGGATAGACATTGTCATACACAATGCATTGCATTACAGGAAATCAGTCAAACTAGCTAACATTAATCCTTGGTACATTAATTGGTTTTGGTGACGGTGGATTTATAATGCATTTCGTAATGATTTAATAGACGTTTCAGCTGAAAGGTCCTGAACGAAAACGTAAATTATCATAAATCTGCAAACATTTACGCTAAATCGAAATTTCTTTTGCTGGACTGTATATCGACAGGAATTTTTTAAATGAAATCGTGCAAGTTAATGCGTTTATATTTAGGTTTCTACACATAGCTGGAGGTCCAAAGCACCGTTCCAAAAGTATCAAAATAAAACAGGAACTATGACTTAAGTCCCAATTATTCGTACGATGCATGTGCTGTTTCTAAATCAGACGCAGAAGTTCCCATCTGCAGCAGTTAAATAATACCTGGTGCAATGAATGCCACTTTCATCAGACCAGAAACATGTCATCATGTAACATTCCTTCGTGCTAAACAGAAAAGTTAGTAGTAAAGGTATGCATGTAATAGAGACTACTGGCACTTAAGCACAATAGTGAATCAAGGGTGATAATTAATCGTAAAGTTATAAAGATTTAAAATTTAAGAATTGTATGAAAACTTTAGGAAGATAAACCCTTCAAAATAAATATATTAATGAAGTACTGCAAGATTATTTCTAATACAAAATGGCGTGCAAAAATCTTGTATGTAGGCTTGTACCATCAACTACAGCCAACGATGATCTACTATAAACAAAGCTGGCATATCGCAAGCACAATATCACATCAGTTTATGGCATGGGTTCGAGTCTCGGATTCGGCCAATGTGGGTATGTGAGAAAGCTTCTCGCTGGTCGGTGGTTCTTTCCGGGGTTTTTGCTGGGTCTAGCCTATCGTGTGCTGAAAAATGGCGTTAAACCATACAACAACAACAACAACAACAACTTTCTGGCAAACTGAGACTCGTCTGACAGATAATAAACTATATTGGCTTGTTGGAAACATATCAGTGAATTGACATTCTACGTGTTAAAGGATACGTTTACTGCATATTCTTGAGGATTTGGAAGAGTGGTCTTACGGTACGTGTTTAGGCTCGAATAAACAGTAACTCAAGAAAGAATGAAAACAACAAGCTTTGAAAAACATAATAATTTATTCTCTGGAAAAATTCTGTAAAAATGAAACACATATGAACTTACGGTTTTAAGAATCAGATCCAAAAATAATCCAAGAATAATCCACTAATAAATTTTTTGAAGTCCTAATAACAAAATGTTTTCATGATTTCAAGTTTGAATCCCGACGAAGAATCCAAGATGGAAGACGATGACGTATGCTGTAATTTGTATTGTTGAAGTCTACAGTTCCTTGTAGAAACAAGAATTATCAGTCAGGTTTTGGAAATCCAAATAAAGTTTTATAAGAGTTGTCTTTTGCTCAGGAATTTCATATGATCACATGTATTTTTCAGGAACAAAAAAGAATTAATCCTTTTAAATCCGAGTAATATGAAATAACCCCAAACAGCACAACATACACCTTCCAGTGTAAAGAAAAAGCCCAGCTACTTCTGAGAATATGTTTCCAAAACAAAGGTTATATCGTATTCTAAAACGCAAAGGGGGTTCACGTGATCATGTTCCAGAACCTCGTCGAAATTATGTACTTGTCTAAGATTACGTACACCCAGTATAGCCTTGACGAAAACCAATCATTTTACTCCTAGAACTTTTTTGTTTACAACTTAAATCAATAGTCACATCATGACATCGAAAACAACCAATCATTTTGAAATAAAAATAGAACTTATTTACGTGGTTGCTACTAATTTTGAATCAATGTCAGGATCTAGATCAACAACTGGTGTTTACGAAACGAGCAGTCAAGGTTAGACTATTTTTGAAAAAGGTATCATCTCTAGTGAATAAATTTAAATTACAATGGCATGCAATAAAAAATTAAAATAAATTAAAACTGACTAACACACAATTAAATTGAAATAAATATATATTAAATCGGATATAATTAAATCAAATATACATAACACTTCCCCAATTAAAAGGAAAGATTTATACGATAAAGCTTTCTTTTTACCACAGACTAATTATACATGAAATTAAAAAGAACTTATATAATTACACGCAGTGTACATGAAATAATACATTGTTATACACGGAAAAGTTCGGCTGCTATTCAATTATCTTTTCCCTTGATGTGCCTGATGTCAAGATTATATTCCTGTAACAACAAATTCCAGTTTGTAGTCTTTTGATTTTTATTTTTCATCTTGCCGATGAAAGTAAGGGGATTATGGTCACTAAATACAATAATCGATGAAGGAGCTAACCTAAGATAAACTTCAAAATGTTGTAGTGCAAATAGCAAAGCCAAACATTCCTTCTCGATTGTTGAATAATTTCTTTGGTGCTTATTTAATTACTTCGAAAAATAGCACACTGGACGATCAATACCATTTTCATCTTCTTGAGAAAAAAACCCTGCTCCAACCCCAACATCACTTGCATCAACATACAGTTTAAATGATTGGCTGAAATTTGGAGCAGTAAGAACTGGCGCGCTTTTAAGTATGGCTTTCAACTTGCAAAAGCCTCCTGACATATTTCAGTCCAAAGGAACTTGTTTTTTCTACTCAATAATTTTGTCAAGGGTTCAGCAATTATAGAAAAATTGGAACAACATTCTCGATAGTATCCAGCCATACCCAAAAATTGCATCAGTTGCTTTTTATTAACCGGCGCGAACAATTCAGAGATAGCATTGACCTTAGCATTTATAGGTTAAACTTGTCCATGTCCCACGATGTGTCATAGAAAAGTTACACTAGCATGGCAAAACTCACTTTTAGATAAATTAATTGTCAAACATGCATTTGTGAGTCTAACAAAGAATTTCCGAATTGTTGCTAAATGTTCTTTCCAGGAGTCTTGTAGATGATGACATCATCGATGTAATCATCACAATTGTCTAGACCAGAGGTAATCATATTCACGGGAAGTTGTAATGTACTTCGCGACCCTTTCACCCCAAACGGCATTACTTTATATTGGTAAAGTCCATCTGGAGTCACGAATGCCGAAAATTCCTTTGCTATTTCCGTTTGTGGAGTTATCCAAAATCCTTTCAGAAGGTCAAAATTGGTGACATAATTAGCATTCCCAATCTTATCAATACAGTCATCGATTGTTGGTAATGGGAACGAATTTGTTTTTGTCACACTATTCACCTTCCTATAATCAGTACACATACTGAAAGTTTTATCTGGTTTTGGAACAAGTATGCATGGTGACCTCACCTTTACTCTTTTCTATAAAACCATTTTCCAACAAATACTGAATTTCTTTTTTCAACTATTCCTGTTTGAAAGGGTTCATCTTGAATGAGTGTTATTTGACACGTTTAGAATTTACAACTTCAACGTCATTGAAAATTGTGTTGTTGCTGGTAGGAACATCTGGAAATAAGTGCTCATATTCAAAATAATAACTGTCTAAGTTCCTTTCTTTCATGCTGTTGCAAATGTGAATGTTTCTGATCCAGATCTTTCATAATTTATGAATCCCGAAGATTTGTCACTCCAATACCAATAGAATACAATGATATTCCTTCACTTAAATCTTCACTGAGTGGGACAGGTACAACTAAAATTAACTGCATGATTAACCTGGCTATCTCTTTAACTAAACTCGTTTAGCATGTTTATGTTACAGAGTTGATTTTGTTTACGCCTCCCAGGAGTATTTATGATGTAATTTAAATTAATTATTTTCCTGTCACTGTGTAGGGACCATAACACTTGGCCTGAAAAAGAAGATATTGTATTATGGGCAAGAGAGCCAGAACTCTATCCCCAGGCTGAAACCTCTTTTCCTTAGAGTTTTTAGCATATCTTGACTTCATTTTGGATTGAGTAGAGTGCAGATTTGCAATGGCGACCTCACAAGCCTTTGACAACTTGTATTTAACATTAGAAACATAATCAAGAAGATTAATTTCTGAATCTTCATTAGAAAGTAGTTTCTCTTTCAATAACTTCAATCGTCCACGCACAGTGTGTCCAAAAACCAGTTCAAAGGGACTGAAATATAAAGATTCTTCAACTGATTTCCTAACAGCAATCAATAGTAAATGAATGCCTTCATCCCGATCTTTACCCGTATCAAAAGAATATCATCGAATCATATTATCCACACTGTGATGGAATCGTTCTAATGCCCTTTGGCCTTCGGTGTGATCGGCAGAAGATTTGAATTAGTGGATGCATAATTCGTAAATAACTTGCTGGAAAAATTCCAGACATGAAATTTAAGCCTTGATCAGTCTGTACCTTCTTGGGAAGGCCAAATTGAGTAAAATACTTTATCAAAGCATTTACTGTTGTTTCAGATTTTATATTCCTCAAGGGAATTACCTCTGGAAACCTTGTTGTCGCACACATACTGGTCAACAGGTATTGGTTAACTGACTTAGTCTTTAGTAAGAGACCAACACAATCTACCATAATTCTACTAAATGGTTCGTCAAAGTCAGGAATAGGTTGTAGATGAGTCTTCTTAATTTTCTGATTTGGTTTTCCTACCATTTGACAGGTATGACAAGATCTACAGTATTTACTAATATCACTTTTGATTTTTGGCCAATAGAAGTGAGTTAAGATCTTGTGATAAGTTTTATTGATCCCTAAATGACCAGAGAATGGAGTTTCATGGGACAAAGTATGTCATGTCTGTAATATTTTGGAACTACAATTGGATAGTTCACTGACTATTCTTCATCAGCAGGTACCTCTGGAGGTCTCCATTTTCTCATAAGAATTCCTTGTTTTAATGAAATTACAGACAGAAACTTCAGTACTGTCAGTTTCACTAGTGACCCTTTGAAACAAACAGAAGACCTCATGATTTCTTTTCCTGTCTGACGACATGTGATTGTCGTTTATCACCCTGATTAAAATAAAGAGAATGCGTAGCTAAAAGAGGATCACTGCGATTAATACCTTCTGATTGATCTAAACAAGGAGTGGAGGTGACCTCATCAAAAGCCTGATCAATACATTTGTCAGCTAAAGTAATATTTTCCTTTCAACATCATTCTCGAGAGCTTTCTTTGCCATAACTCTGGTAACTGCACAAGCTGGGAATAAATCAGGGAATTCTTCTTCAACTGAATTGACTTTCTGATCCAAGCAAGGCTTGTCAGTTACATTTGGATTAGTCACAACCTTGTCTCCAGCTAGGTCGTTGCGTGGTAATAAATTAATGACCTCAACGTGTATAACAGAGACTGTTCCGACTGTCACGGGTCCTGAGACTAAGTCTGGTGACAAATTTACACAATGGAGAGGAACAGTAACAAAGCGGCACTCTACTCCCTGAATAAGAACACTCTCATAGAAATAGACTTATCAGAAAAAGGCAAAGTACCAGACAATAAAAGACTCTGAGAAGCTCATGTGTCCCTTAAAATTTTAATAGGGATGGGATTGGCCGAATCACCTAAGAGTGATATAGAACCATTCGATATGAAAGGTTCATAATTCTCCATAATACAATCAGACTGGGGTTAATTAGACTCAACACATGTATTGCTTTCAATAAATGACCGTGACCTCTTAGAAATAAGAACGTTTTGAATAGGTCTGTCCTGATTCTGATGCCTGTTTTTCAATTTGTAGTAATCATAAATAACGTGTCCTTTTTCTTGCAAAAGGTACACGTAGAAAGAGGCATAGATCATGAATCAAGCTTCTCTGAAGTTTGATTTTTAGAAGTTGTGCCAGTTTGAGTTTAAGAAGGGCTTGTATTAGGCTGAAATACTTTTCTGCCAGAAGACTGTTGAGTAGAAGTCTTATGTAGAAAAGGAACTTTATGAGTTAAAGAATACTCATCAGCAGCTCGAGTAGCATTTTCCAAGGTTTCAATCTGATGCTCGTCAAGATAATACTTAATACCACTATGGACACAGTTTTTGAAATCTTCAAGTAATATAAGTTGTTTGAGACTTTCATAATCTCGTTCAACTTTCTTGGCTAAGCACCATCAATCAAATAACTGCTCTTTTTTCTAGCAAATTCGACATGAGTTTGTCCAGATTCTATTCCATAGTTTCTAAAATTTTGCCGATAAGATTCAGGGACTAACTCATAACCCCTTAGGAAGCATTCTTTAACCACATCATAGTTACCACTTTAGTGAACTGACAGTGAATTGTAAATACCGCTAGCCTTACCAGTAAGTGCACATTGTAATAACTGAGTCCAATGCTCCCTTGGCCATTTCAAATTTTCAGCATTTGTTTCAAAACGAGTAAAATATTTATTTACTTCTTTTCCTCTGAAATGGGGTACTAATCTAATATTCTTTGCATGGTCAAAACTTAAATTTGAATTTGAAGTATGGATGTGCTTTTCACTTGCCAGTTCCATTTCTTTCATATTACACTGGAATTCTCTTTCTTTCTCTCTTTCTTCCATATCTATTTGCATTTGTTTTTCTTGTAAATGCATGTTTTTCTTGTAATTGCATATGTCTCTCTTTCTAATTTTCTTCTTCTTATAAATGCATTTGTTTTCTTTCTCTCTTTCCTGTCTCTCTCTCCTCTCTTTCTTAAATTGTAATTTTATTTGTTCTTTTTGCAATAACTTTTGTTCTTTTTCTCTTTCCAATTTCATTTGTTCTTTTTCTTTTCCCTATTGTAACTGTAATTTGTTTATCTCTTTCTTCTTTCTGAAGTTCCCGCTTCCTCAACTCCAATTCCATTTTGTATTTTAACTCTAATTCCTTCATTTATATGTCAGAGTCTGATACAGACTTACTGATCGAAACCAAAGCACTTTTATCCAAAACATTATTTTCTACCAAGTACTGAACCAAAGTTTTTCTTATTTCCTGTTTCGTATTTTCATGCAAGTTGAATCAATTCATCTGTTTTGAAAAAATCTAATTGTTACTGGGTAGGATTTGAAAGAAAGATTTCTACTTTTGGATAAATTTTAGAAAAAGCTTGCCGATGTCACAAAAAATTTAAAAAACCAGGTGAATTCAAATTTTAAAAAAAGTTTTCTGAAGTATTCTAGCCAAAATTCAAAATTATATCGGATGAGCCCCCAATTCTTATGTTACGTGTTTATGGTCGAATAAACAGTAACACAAGAAAGAGTAAAAACAAGAAGCACGAAAAATATAATAATTTATTTCCCTGGAAGAATTTAGTAAATATAAAATTATATGAGCTTACGGTTTTCAGAATCAAATCCAAAGATAATCCAAGAATAATCCACTAATAAACTTTTTGAAGTCCTAATAACAAAATGTTCTAATGATTTCAAGTTCGAGTCCCAAGGATGAATCTGAGATGGAAGACGATGACGTATGCTGTGATCTGTAGTGTTGAAGTCTACAGTTCCCTGTAGAAACAAGAATTAACAATCAGGTTTTGGAAATACAAATAAAGTTTTAGAAGAGCTGTATTTGCTCAGGAATTTCATATGAGCCCACGTATTTTCCAGGAATTTTTTTAAAATCATTTTGAATCCAGGTAATTTGGAATAACTCCAAACGGCACAACATACACCTTTCAGTGTAGAGAAAAAGCTCAGTACTACTGAGAATATCTCTCCAGAACAAAGGTTATATGGTATTCTAAAATGCAAAAATGGGGGTCACGTGATCATGTTCCAGAACCTCGTCGAAATTATGTACTTGTTAAGGATGACGTACACCCTGTGTGGCCCTCACACAAATCAATCATTTTATGTATTAAATTAAACAACATTTAAAAACATTATGTCTTAAATCAGTAGTCCCATCATGACCTCGACAACAACCAATCATTTTAAAATAAAATTAGAACTTATTTACGTGGTTTTTACGAATTTGGAATCAAGGTCATGATCTAGATCAACACTTGGTGTTTACAAAACGAACAGTCAAGGTCAAACTATTTTCTGAAAAAGGGATTATCTCTGGGAATAAATTTACATTATAACAGCATGTAATGAAAAATATAAAAAATTAAAACTGACAAACAAACAATTAAAGTGAATTAAATATGCATTAAATCAGGTATAATTAAATCAAATATACATAACAGTGGAAATTAAGTTTCTAAAAATAGAATAAAATTGTTGCCAGTTGAATCATTTCATATATATATATATATATATATATATATATATATATATATATATATATATATATATATATATATATATATATATATATATATATATATATGTATATATATGTATATATATATATATATATATATATATATATATATATATATATATATATATATATATATATATATATATATATATATATATATATATATATATATATATATATATATATATATATATGTATATGTTTGCAGCAACCAGCCGATCACTATTTGTTATTCATATCTGACAACCATTGCTTGCACAAATGCAAGTACTTTCTGTATCTAGGAAACACAATTGACTATGCAAGCGCTATGCTGCTCAATTATTTTTCGTTTCCGATTTTATTGCAACACCTCTCAGTTATGGCTATAAAATTTGGGGCAACTTTATTCACAAGCGCAACGACGCACAATGCCATGCACAAATGATTATATAATTCGCCTAAAACGTAACAAATGTTGTTAGCATTCTGCCTAATACCAGTGACTGTGAAGTATTTCAATTATCACGTGACTCATATGCTGGATGACTAGGCGAGATGAAGGTAATGTTATTGGTAGTAGAATGTTGGCCATACTTAACATACTGCCTCTAACACTTTCATGCATATTTTTACCGAGATATAAATTTAGATGTATATCGCGTTGATTGTTTGACGCACATGGTTTCCATCCGTTGACCCCATGCATTACATATGGTTGACTCATCGTGACCTTCTATTAGTGTGGTCCAGAATTTTGAATCTAAACCTAAAAATAATCTGTTGCACCGCAGGATTCCTGTGCATCATTACTGATAATTGTTACACGATTTTGCGAAATTACCATGTGTAGCACCCAACTGATAGCTACGAAGACCCAAACTGGGTGTCGTATAACGCACCCGAAGAGCTGGGTGAATGCAATTTGTTAGGATTAATTGATAAATCAAACCATTAGCATATACCTATTCCTACTGTCACCTTGTGATTGAAATTTCAAACGACACATTGCAGTCGGTCAGGTGGACCACAAGCAAAGAATGATGTTGTCGATATTAGTGTCGCTTTTTTGTGTGTAGATATTTCTACGAACTGAATTTTACTGCTCCGACACCTTTCTTAAATATGACCATCCATGTTGTCGAAGTCTAAAAAGTAATGTTTGATTTTTCTAGCATAAATTTTTTTTATTTTTTTATTTTTAATTTTTAAATACAGTTTCTAGTATTCCAAACAAGAAAATCATTACAAGGTCGCAGTGGATGTGTCATAATATAAACTCTTTCCCATATCATATATATCCAATGGTAATTAACGGCTGAAACAAATCCGTGCATCAAATGTGCTCATTTCCATGGACAAAGTAAACGTAAAATAAACATAGTCCACAAAATTGCATCTCAGGGCCTGTGCAATCACTGTATCATATCGCTTGTAAGGCAACTAACAATGATGATCAAGACAGTCAAAACGGTAAGGTACTTACCGGAGATAGGTATTACCAGAAATTCCACGTTTTACAAAACTACAGAGAGGCCGTTTGCTTGAAACAACTGAATAACGGATCTATTTCATCGAATGGGTAAGCCACGAGTGAAAATACTATATTTTCACCAACGAGATGAAATATAGCCTTTATTAAAGAAAACAGGTTACCTACCATGGAAATGAAATTTCATTGAAGCGGACAGAATTTGACTTACACGGCTACTGTCTATTGAAAATCTGATTTAAAAAGAAATTGTCTTTTAATTAAAATTTTCAGTCACGAAGGAATTGTTGTCATGCGAATAGTCACATGTAATCAGACTTTTCTTTTCAATGATAGATTGGATCGCTCCATTCGATTATGGGTAGAAGACACATATCGACATTGGATACTGTTAAATGACATTTGTCAATTATTCTAAGTTTTTATTATTGAAAAGTATGATATATTTACTGTTACCGGGGATGAGGTTTTCCAAATACGTATTTCTACAACTGTTTTCAAGCATTTAAATAACTTGCTCTCTCTCTCTCTCTCTCTCTACGCCAAATACACAAAGCAAACCTTTCCTACAGTTTATATCTCTGTGTGACCCATCTAAACCTTCTAGATAAGCCTTGACTCGTGAACAAAATTAATTACACGAATATGTCAATGTTCAAATGCATTGCCGTTTACAATTCTATCGATCTTAATTTAGATAATTTGATCCCCAATTGGCAGCCATCATTTTGTCTCCAAGAGGTAGTCTTCACACACATCATCTCATCTATCACTAATGTCGACCAGACGGGCTCATTTTCTTTTTCTTTTTGCATAACTACAATAAAAAACACACAATAGCAAACTAAAGTACGTGTTTGCTAGATAATCAGATATCCAAAAAGTCAACTTTGCACTGGCATTTAGCTCTCCGATGTCCCAGTACCATCGGAAAGTCACTATCAAAGAAATTAAATTATACCTTATTTCATGCAGTCTCGTCATGCAAATTGCTCTCATTAATCATATTTATGCCATATGTAGCAGAAGCGATAAGCGGTAATCTTTATATTCACAATCTTCAACTTCATCTCTAAAAATAGTCATGTTCATTTTTAGTAGATACAGAGGTTACACGAGTAGGGCATTTCAGAGATATTTCTTTATGGGGTCATGCTGTTATTCCAAACGCACATTATACAAAATCTCTTTTTTACTCGAATGACAGTACTTCATAAAATAGGCCAGATGCTTTCATCTGCACGTGGCAAGAAGCGAATGATGGAGTAAGGAGCAGCGGTCGCTACGTGGTTGGCATACCAGACTTGCAACCATATTGGTGCGGTTCAAATCCTACCATCGGATCAGTCTGGTCGAATAGCGTGCTGTGCCCTTGGGTAACAAACTTTACTCCAGTTATATCCGCATTTAGTGACCACGTGTGTCAATGTGCTGTAAAACTCTAAACCAAACCGTTTTTAAAAACAATGTATTTTACTTTTGGGGGTGGGGGCGTGGGGGACGTGTGATAGTGGTAATGAAATAATTACAATTTTCTTTGGAAAGGATTGTGCCATATTTAAGTATATGGAATGTAATAGCATTTTACTTTAATTTTAACATATTCAAAGACTCTCGTCTTTGGAACCTCAGCGTCACAAATATAATTTTCTTCATCCTTTTGGCTCAAGACAACCATCAGTTTTGTTTCATATGTTCTTTATCTATGATCAACGAGCCTAAAACTCTTGAACTGAAACATTCTTACAACTGCACTGTTTCTTAAAAATTACAATAGATCAAAGTAGTGAAAATCTCGTTAGCTTTATTCTATAGTCCGGATAAAATTCCATTTACACGAGTCCGTTGTTTGGATGGGATTTTTCATTATTAAATATTGTCTTTTATGTGGGAAGAGGGTATCCTAACACGAAGATGGGAATTGGGAGAGGGGTACTGATTCAAGGAAGTCTTTTAATTATTACTCTTTGACATAACGTATATTTTACTATCTAAACTCGGTTTAGCTTTAATCGGAATAAAAACCTGGTATTATGTGTCACCAATATCCGTTTATTTATATTATGGTAAGATATGGTAAGATACAGGACAACAAAATATCCTTGTATTACGAAAAGTACAAGTTTGATATTAATATTCATAAAGACCGGCTTTGTTTTAATAAACTTGCAATCATATATGAAATGCAGGTCTTACACTTTGTGACGTTGCGGAAATATAAAAGCAAGACACAAGCAGGAATACGGTATGTTTAACGAGGGCTCTTCAGAGGTTGAGAGGAGACCGTGCCACTTCGAGAGATTGAGGCCCCTGGTTATAGTGAAATTTGAAAATAAATGCCAAAACAAGTCTCTATAAATGATTACTTAAAGGTTTAAAAGAGAACGAAGCACTCAACGAGAACATTGAAGAGATCTAAAAATAACTGGCAAAACCTGATGCCATTTAGGGGTTGTGGACCGGGCTATATTGCCGCCCCCCCCCCCACCCGTACCCACCCCCATTGGACCTGTGTTTAACATATCTCTTTACTTAAGTTGATTCTTTTCATTAAAGCAATTTTCAGTTTCACACTTTTTGTTAACTGTTCATGAAGAATGTGTTATATATAACACAGCAGACTTGCATTTAGAGTCGTATTTCAATGTTTTCGGCAAATTTACCAAAACTTGTTTTTTTTTTCGTCTCCATTTTAATTATTAGTTTCTCATGAAATGATATTTGCCGTAATTAACTAATTACAGCGTAAACGTTATCTTAGGTGTATGACTGCGTAATATTCCCGTCATGGCATGATGAACACAGATCTTTCGAACATTGTTAATGTTTATTAACATATTTTCCTTTTACGTATTAACTCCTCTTTTGCTATGAATGAATATAAATCTCTTTGAAGGCGTTGTCGAAGCGAAAAAAGCAATGCAAATTATATATATTGTAAGCAAATGATGTAAATAAATATGAATTATATGATTTGGTTATCACATGTATTTATTTATTTATGATGCAATAGTCAATCAATCTGGGCAACACACAGGGAGATAGACAAGTATTTTAGAGACGTTACATCTGGCGATACAGTGTATGTGTGTTTTCCATCGGCCATGTCGGGGATGATAGATTTGTATCAACAATGATCAAAAATATTACTGAATTAATGATATGACAGACCCACAAATACCACATGTCCTGACAGACCCATACATATCACATGTCCTAACAGACCCACAAATACCACATGTCCTGACAGACCCATACATATCGCATGCTGTCATACTCATCCATATCGAAACTTGAATGCCAACCCCATTTCATGTTGTTCAGTAATTTATGTATTCCCTTTTGCTAAAATAAAAACATGGACAAGAGGATATAAAGATTGATAATGTCCTTTCTTTCTCTGTCCTTGATAAAGCCACGGTAATCTCTTTATGAATCACTTTCAAGCCATTTTAATGCCAAGCCACAAGGCTAACGCTATATGCTGCGTGCAAATAATACCAAAGAACCTGTGGAATTTAGATTATTCGATCGATTTAATTCATCTTTTTTTTGTATCTCTTCATTTTGATGAGAAGAGATGCAAAAACAATTACATAGCAAGCGGTTTTCAGTTACAACAGCTCGGAATCAGGAAAACGTGACTTTGCCTCAACCAACTTTGGTTTCTGCAGTAAATCAAATATACTTTTATTATTTGGTCAATCCCAAGCTATATGCGACTGGTGCTTAGTTGTCAATAATTTTGATGCAGATTCGACGAAATAAATATTTATCTGTTCCCAAACCATTTTTTCGGCAGCCATTCATATTTATAAGCTCATTGTATTCTTATGAAACATGCTGATATAAGATGATGACAGACTTAAAATAATATGGGCGATATATATATATATATATATATATATATATATATATATATATATATATATATATATATATATATATATATATATATATATATATATATATATATATATATATATAACATACAGGAATAGATGTGTGAGAGTTCATGCAACTTTCGTCACTTGAAACTTGAAATGAAGTATCGAAGAATTTCTTTTAAATCACTTGAAGGTAATAATAATATTAAAGGAATTATATTTATTTTAATAATGATGGGACTACCTGGTAGGTGTATATTTACTTTATGACGGAACTACCTGGTAGGTATATACTTACTTTATGACGGGACTACATGGTAGGTGTATATTTTGCTAATATAACATACTTTATGACGGAACTACCTGGTAGGTGTATACTTACTTTATGACAGGACTACCTGGTAAGTGTATACTTACTTTATGACGGGACTACCTGGTAGGTGTATATTTTGGACTAGGCAGGAGTTGAAATAAAATATGTATCTCTGGTACACGATTACAAAAAGCAATTTAAAGCATTGTATCTTTTAAAAATTGTTCAGCAGTGTTATAGTTTAAAATCATTCAAATATTGTTTTTGGATCATTTATTTCGAATCAATCAATTTCACAAGTCGATCATTGTATCAGATGTAAAGTATTTGACTTCCATACCGCTTGTCTCATTATACAACTCGACGTAATTACCCGGGAAAATGCAGTGCCTGCAATAATGTCAACGTATTACTCAATCACTCTTGCATTTGAAAGGAGGATGAGAAAGAGATTCACGTGTTCATACTATTAGGGATAATAACAGAATAGCTCTGTTAACACATTCAGAATTGTTATAGTTTGAATCAGGGCCGCAGACAGTATGTTTTGGCCCTAGAATTTTATTTCGTATGACTTACAAAATTGTGACGGCGGTGGGCCTCCGGAATGTTTTGTCCTACCCTCTCCACTGCACTGGTTTGGATTTTGAAATAACGTACCACCTCAGAAAGTTGAAGGAATGCACTATTCCGAGAATCCTAAAAGACGCGTAATCTTGATAAAATAATCTTTAAAGATTAAGAATTATTTTAATTTTTTTTTTTGTTTCTTGATTTCATCCGCACTTTAAACACATTATTGGTTATATCATACAGTATTGTGAATTAAATCCCAAATAATCATACATGTTCTATCACAAGTTAATGAATGTTATGAATGAATTCCAAGAGTCCTGAATGTCCTGTGGCACAATTATGTAATTCAGAATGTGTTTTTTTATATAAATAATCCCAAATTAGCAATCATCCAGACAATGGGCACCTTAGTAATTCCAATGAATAATTTAAATAATTCCGCAATATTTATGTAAGAACACAACAGTAAATAACTCTATAGACCTATATCGAGATAGGGATGAATATTTTTTTACATCTACCTTCTAGAAAAACCTAAGACACAATGAGATGAACACTATGTTGGTGAAAAGCCCTCTTGTAAAATATTCTAAGGTCTTGTTACGTATTTAGGCTCGAATAAACAGTAACACAAGAAAGAGTGAAAACAACAAGCTTTGAAACATTTTAATTATTTTTTATTTCCTGGAAAAATACTGTAAAAATAAAGAGAAAAAAAAGAAATTACGGCTATACAAATCAACTCCAAAAAAATAAAAGAATCCAAGAATAGCCCACGAATACAATTTTAGAAGTCCTAATAATGAAATGTTCTAATGAATTCAAGTTCGAGTCCCGATGAAGAATCTAAGACGGAATGCGATGACGTATGCTGTATCATGTTTTGTGTTGAAGTCTACACAAGAAATAATCCGGCGTTTGAATTAATGAAATCCGAATAAAAGTTTTAAGAAATGACTTTGTTCAATAATTCCGTATGAGCACTCAAAATATTTTCAGATAAACGAATTAATCTTTCAAAATCCAAATAATTCGAATAAACATTACAATGTAATTCCCAAAATGACACAACGAACGAAAAACCTTTACGTCCCAGTGTTTAGAAGTCCATCTAAGATCTCTCTAAGCATCACTATTAAAACTAACTAATGCGCAATTTCGGAAATGCGTAATTGCGAAATAGAAGATCACATAATCAAGTTTACATAAAAAATTACGTAGCCCCAGTATAACCTTGATAAAAACCAATCAATTTACTCCGAGAAAAAAAGTTGTTTACTTTACTAAAAGCTATTTACAAGTCGAGAGTCACGTAACCAATACAGCTTCGATCTTAGCATTATTATCGACACAATTTTTTTTTATTTAAAAAAACTTTGTTCACGTGACTGTTACTAATTTTGAATTAAGGTCGGGAACCAGGTTAGCCTCATGTGTTTACAGAAATGAACAGTCAAGGTCAAACTATGTTCTGGAAAAAGTATCGAGTTCCTTAGGAAACAGAACTGCATTATTTTGACATATAATGAAACTTAAAAAAATAAGATTTTAAAACTTACAAACGGTCAAATCAGATATAATGTAAATTCAATATACATAACAGGTCTATAGACCATGTCAACATATTTACAGATTGCCATTATTTTAAAGTACAAACTACAAACATGAACAAAAGTTATCTAAGTTTCTTTTCTAGAAATGACCGTTAGCTTAATAGCTTAAACTACAATCTTCAGTCAAGAACAAAAGTCAATTACACACTATATATATATATATATATATATATATATATATATATATATATATATATATATATATATATATATATATATATATATATATATATATATATATATATATATATATATATATATATATATATATATATATATATATATATAAATAACATATGTATTTACACATAACAACATAAATTTTGATGAATATTACAGAAAGAATTCCAGAGGATCTTTGAAACGTTCCTGCCAAAAACAACGTGCATTATCACATACCAACATATAAAGAAGGAAGAAAGAAAAGAAGGATATGTTTATGAAAAGAAAATCAGAGAAAAAGAGAAAGGGTAAGTCAGACAAATACATACAGAACGTTAATCTATTTTGTAGTTACACATACAAATGACAGAGGGTATTTCAAAACGTCACCTGAAGTCTATATATAGGCAGAGGCAGAGTCCCGTTGATTTCATATTAAGAATGGTAAAGATCAGGCTGCTACAGCTGTAGTTGTAAGTTTTGTTTTCATGACATTAATTGTGTTTTCCGCAGTTAATGTTTCACAAACTTATTGTGTGCACCGCATGTAAACAGTTAATTCGCTCTTAGGTTTAGGTGCAGTTGCCAAAATTAAAGATCATTGTAACTGGGATTGATATGTTAAATTCTTCTCTATAAGCGAAGCCCCTTAACGCCATTGTCATCATCTTCATATATTTCCTGTGCTTTGTTAGAGATAGAGCCTCTTTCATTGGGGGTTGGGGGTTGTAAAATATCAAAGAGTAAAAACATCTGCAACAGTTACGTTCGGTCGGTCTGGGTCATGGTGAGCTGCCAATCCGATCGCTGGTCTCAGGCGAAACCGGTTCACATGGAAATTGAAAATACAATTATGACCTTCGAAGATAGTTTAAATAAAAAGAAGTTTGTTATGTTACATAGAGCTACTGTGGTTGCAGGTTGTCCTGTATCCGGTGAAGTTCCAATCCTGTAAGTAAATCTGTTTGACAGATATATAAGATCGAATGCGATTTCAGATGACTCATACCATAAAATTAAGGAAAATAAAACCATATCGAACTGACTACGTTAACTTTATTTATTGTTCATTTCCACTGACGATAATGTGTTTATACAATAGGATCATTCATTCCGAAGCTTAAAATAAGGATTTCTTTTAATGAATGGCTGTCTATTCATATAATCAATACGAGCATTGAATTCTGATTTGGCCAAAGAAAGAATGTTTTTTTTTTCTCCAACTGAACAAAAGGTGACACTGACTCCCACGGGATTTGGATACAATTAGGGACCTTTTTCTCAATCCGATCTTCTAATGAATCGTACGCTTTTAAAATGGCCTTTAATGGCCTAATTGTATGCAGTCCATAAAATGAGACATACCTTTATCTGACACTCAGTGCTGCTGATAATATGCGGTACATTTGTGTAACTGACCGCGAATTAAATTACATCCAGAGTAAATGAATTCGAGCATCTTGGTTGCATTTTTTTGAATGTCGTAATTCTACTAATGAAAGAGCAAACATGGAGATATAATAAGAATGGATATGGGGACATAACAATATGTGGAACACATACACACACATTTATTCATTCATTTTCTTTCCATTGGTTAAAGCTACCTTTACACACATGAAAAGCGTCGTTTTGACTGTATAATTTTTCTGTTCAAACGATGCACCGAATTTGTCCGCATTACAAGAGTGTAAGCATCGCCCGTCTTTAGACAGGTACTGGTAGGGTTGGGTATCATTGTTTGTGTACCGCGGTATTTTTGAACATACACCTCGATACGTAGCGCGGTATAGGCGACCAACAATATAATTGTCTGGCGCTATTGCCTGGAATTTCCTTATTTTAATTGCCGGTTCTCAAATAGCTGGAAAATTATCTTGTTCTGGCTTATATCGAAATAAGAGCTCCATAAGCATTATATTTTTGGAATATATAATATCTTGGCTTGACAGGAAGTCGCAGCCTCCACCACCCGGAATATTAAACTGCCACTACCTTTTTGTGGATGAATTTGCCATGTGTATGTTATAAATCTTATATATAAACACACAAATTTGTCACTCTGCGTGTCCCGGCTGCCAAACAAGAGATCGCGAATTCCAAAGCCAATATTTTGTTTTACCTTTTTATATTTTAATGTTCAAAGTTTAATTTTAAACTATGTCATCCCAACTTTTCTATATTTTTATTTATCTTTATTCCAGTCGTAGGACGGGCAATTATCCTCGTTGTTATAGAAGTTGTCACCTAAAACGTTAACTAATGAGTGATGATTACTCTTACAATGTGGCTGGGACCCTGTGGGCTGACATTAGATAGTTAATTTATAAACATAGAACGTCTTGACACTGGAGGATAAAATTTACTTGCTACACTATTATATTAATACGCAGGGAAACTTTGAGTGGTATGCCAACACCAAGGCAAATTATTTATCAGAGAGGGTCAGTAAATATAAAACACATGAACTCAGCAAACGAGAAAAGATTAAGTGGACTAGATAAATTACGGAAACTTCAGACAAAAAAACCCTGCTCTCCTGAAAATTTAGGATGATTCTCTATCTTACAAATGAATACGTGTGCATAATATTAACATATGCTTGTAAATAACAAAACAACAAACGTTTTTCGTTTTTAATCCATATTTGTTTCCAAAAGTTAGATTTGACCCGAATATCTTCCACAACATTCCATTCGGCCGCCATGATGGCATACGTGACACAAATGTCAAATATGTGATTAAAGTTCCATAAATATAACTGTAATATTCGAAATTAATTTGTGACAAAGACAACTAATTTGCAAACAATAAAGGATACTATCTGGAATTATATTAAATGAAAACATGCTCTAATATCGTAAGTACGTAACATAATTACTTGGGATTTTCCGTAAATACATTATTTACTGACAGAAACCGACGGTACAGTGAACATGAATTGTGATATGTACCACTGAGAAAGAAAGAAAAAAACCGGTATACTGGTAATACCACGCACCTCTACTTATCAATACTACTTCAAGCGGCTCTTCGGGTACGGTTGGATGAAAGATCTATGCGGTGAGCGTTTTTTTCCATTGAGACTCAATTAAAGTTGCACGTTTGAGGTGGTCGAGACCAAACTCCAAAGAGTTCGTACAAATCTACACCACAGGACTACTACTTAGACCCAAGTAATGTGGCTCTAACGCTAACGATGTATGATGGCTTAGACCCAAGTATCATGGCTCTAACTCTAACGATGTATGATGGCTTAGACCCAATTATCATGGCTCTAACTCTAACAGTGTATGATGGATTAGACCCAAGTATCATGGCATTAACAGTGTATGATGGATTATACCCAAGTAGCATGGCTCTAACTCTAACGGTGTATGATGGATTAGACCCAATTATCATGGCTATAACTCTAACAGTGTATGATGGATTAGCCCCAATTATCATGGCTCTAACTCTAACAGTGTATGATGGCTTAGACCCAATTATCATGGCTATAACTCTAACGGTGTATGATGGATTAGCCCCAATTATCATGGCTCTAACTCTAACAGTGTATGATGGATTAGACCCAAGTATCATGGCTCTAACAGTGTATGATGGATTAGCCCCAATTATCATGGCTCTAACTCTACCAGTGTATGATGGATTAGACCCAATTATCATGGCTATAACTCTAACAGTGTATGATGGATTAGCCCCAATTATCATGGCTCTAACTCTAACAGTGTATGATGGCTTAGACCCAATTATCATGGCTATAACTCTAACGGTGTATGATGGATTAGCCCCAATTATCATGGCTCTAACTCTAACAGTGTATGATGGATTAGACCCAATTATCATGGCTATAACTCTAACAGTGTATGATGGATTAGACCCAAGTATCATGGCATTAACAGTGTATGATGGATTAGACCCAATTATCATGGCTCTAACTCTAACAGTGTATGATGGATTAGACCCAATTATCATGGCTATAACTCTAACGGTGTATGATGGATTAGACCCAATTATCATGGCTATAACTCTAACGGTGTATGATGGATTAGACCCAATTATCATGGCTCTAACTCTAACAGTGTATGATGGCTTAGACCGAATTATCATGGCTCTAACTCTAACAGTGTATGATGGCTTAGACCCAATTATCATGGCTATAACTCTAACGGTGTATGATGGCTTAGACCCAATTATCATGGCTATAACTCTAACAGTGTATGATGGCTTAGACCGAATTATCATGGCTCTAACTCTAACAGTGTATGATGGATTAGACCCAATTATCATGGCTCTAACTCTAACAGTGTATGATGGCTTAGACCCAATTATCATGGCTATAACTCTAACGGTGTATGATGGCGTAGACCCAATTATCATGGCTATAACTCTAACAGTGTATGATGGATTAGCCCCAATTATCATGGCTCTAACTCTAACAGTGTATGATGGCTTAGACCCAATTATCATGGCTCTAACTCTAACAGTGTATGATGGATTAGACCCAATTATCATGGCTCTAACTCTAACGGTGTATGATGGATTAGCCCCAATTATCATGGCTCTAACTCTGACAGTGTATGATGGATTAGACCCAAGTATCATGGCTATAACTCTAACGGCGTATGATAAGTTCAAGGCCATTACATATCTACGGACGGTCTAAAGAGTAATTGCCAAACACTTCTTTGCTTCATTGAAAGAGCGGTGATAACAATGTAGGTTCGGTGCCAATAAATAAACACCCTTGCCAAAACAGCGATAAGATCTATTAGCATGCACTTGAAATTTCGATTAGAAAGCTCCACGTTAATTAAGGACAACTCTGTATTCAATGCAGTTACGTACGTCTACAGCATAATCATCATACGGTCGAGCAGTGTAACGGATGAAAACAGAAATTTGACGAAACGTACATATTTATTCAAGGACGTTTTTGCGTTAGATCAAACAAAGGACAGGGTAATCAAATTTAGAATAATATGTAAATAATATTTAATATAAACATTAGTTATTCCAGTGCCGCATTAAACCCTCTGCAGGCCGTTATTCTTTTGACAGTCGAAATCTTAGCCCCCCCCCCCCCCAAGCAAATTGTAATCTAATACGCTTTATCAATATTATTTTGACCCTTCGTCGCCGGCTCCTAGGTCGGTGCTTACTCTGCTTATTTGGCTGTCCGGCACTGTGTTTTTCTGCCACTTAAATTTCCATATTTTGTTTATATACACCAAATCCATGTTACAGTGTCTTGATTTGATATGATGACTTGCATAAGATATGGATAATTATATTTTCCATTCTTAAACATCTTATGTTACGTGTAACAGTAACAATAACACAAGAAAGAGTGAAAACAACAAGCTTTGAAAAAATATAATAATTTATTATCCTAGAAAACTTATGTAAATATGAAAAAATATGAATTTACGTTTTATAGAATCAAATCCAAAAATATCCAAAAATAATCCACGAACAAAATTTTAGCAGTTCTAATAACAAAATGTTCTACTGATTTCAAGATCAAATCCCGACGAAGAATCCAAGATGGAAGACGATGACGTATGCGGTAACCTGTAGTGTTGAAGTCCACAGCTCCTTGTAGAAACATGAAGTATCATCCCGGTTTTGGAAATCTGAATAAATTTTTTAAAAAACTGTCCTTGTTGAACAATTTCGCATGAGCACGCGTATTTTCCAGGAAAAAAGAATTAATCCTTTTGAATCCTAGTAATCTGAAATAACTCCAAACAGCCAAACATACAACTTCCAGTCTAACAGTCCAACTAACACTGAGAACATCTCTCAAAAAACAAAGGTTATATCGTATTCTAAAACGTAAGAGTGGGTCACGCGATCATGTTCCAGAACCTCGTAGAATATATGTAATAGTTAAAGATCACGTACACCCAGTGTGGCCCTGACGAAAACCAATTATTTTACTCTAAGAAATAAACAATACAAAACATTATTTACATATTAAACACGTAGTCTCACCTTGAACTTGACAACAATCGATCATTTTAAAATAAAACTAAAACTTGTTTACGTGGTTGCTGTCAATTTTGAATCAATGTCAGGATATAGATCAACACCTCGATGTTTACTAAAACAGTCAAGGTCAAACTATGTTCTGGTAAAAGTATCGTCTCTAGTGAACTAATTTACATTACAAGAGCATGTAATGAAAAATATATAAAAATAGAACTGACAAACAATTAAATTGAGATAAATGTATATTAAATCACATAAAATAAAATCAAACATCAATATATTTTCAAAATTAATGTCCGAATGTAAATAGTTGATAAAGAGTTATTGTTGAATCCAAAAGAATGCTTTCAAGGGTCTGCCAGGAAGAATGTTGTGAGATATATATGTAGACACTGTCTATATTGGCCGGACTAGGGTCTACACAGTTGTCAGAATACAGACTGTAACTCTTACCCATTATTATATCAACCCGGTGTGCGCAAGGCTTTTTCTGATTGGTCGAACGTAAATATATGCCGTAGTAAACTCAACGTTAACGTGTCGGAAATGCTGGTGTTATAGTGATGTCGTGAGTCTCGTGAAGTGGTGCAACGGAGAATATCATAATTTGCTCCTTTCTGCTATTTTCAGAAATATGTAAGAAAGGGATAACAGTCGTGTGCATTATATACTTTTTTGTCATTTCACAGTTTCCAAATAGAGGTACTTACCTTAGTACTGTATATACTCACTTATATGGTCCAAATGTAAACGACATAGACCCTGATCTGTCGTCGCATAAAGCGCCGCATATCAGGGTCAATTTTGTTTGTTCCACTGATTACTCCTAACCAGCTGAATAAACCCAAACCTACCGGCGCATAATGCATCTATACAGTTTGCGCTTTCATCGTACTTTTACGCTATTTTATACGGTTTATCACTTTCCTGCTATAATGGTCTTGACAAAGGTGAGCAGCTTGTTTGTCTCTATTAAAGTTCACATCCTGCATACGTTTATCATTTTCCTGCTGTTAACTCTCTCTTTTTTAACTAACAATTCGTCAGTACAAACATCTTGCAAACATCATATTAATTTCAAGTCTACATAATTCGTATTATTAAATGAATGAATTCGAACAATTATCTCAAGATTCTTATAAATAAAAGAATGTATGAAATTTGTATAATGCAGGAGTCAAATACAATTCAAGACAAATTTAATCAAGCAGTTATCTTCAGATATCTAGCAAGAAAAAAGTGTAGGAAAAAACATTTCAAACAATTAGAAAGAGAAATAGTATAAAACTAAGGTACGGTACCCTGGTTTCTTTCCCCTTTTCCAGAATCGTCTCTTTACCCTTGGACAGAATCGTCTCTCAAGACTGCTAATTATACGTCCCTTGGACAATCGTTACCAAGGAGTATACCCTGCTCCCGGAGTCAAGACCTTCACTTTACGTAAAACTTAGAATCTCTAATAATGCTGAATATAACATTTCTAAAACTCAAAAATTAGCCTGACCAAACACACAAGGCCTTCACTTATCTAATCAGGATCTAGGTTTATTTATACGCCAAAATTAATACACGCCCATCCAGGGTTTAGATAATTTCACTTATTGCGCTTCTGTTAATAAACCGATTGGAACAATATTTTTCGGGCAAGTACAAGCTCTGTTTCTGCAACATTTCAACACCTGGCACTTCCTGTACTTAGTTCACAAAATTCACCTCGCCCTGATCAATTTTCCTGACTGATATCAATCTTAAACCTCATTCTAGCCCAGATAGTAGCCTTAGCATGGTACCTATTCACATTCATCAACTTTATTGGCTATGTGTCACGCTGACCCTACAACATTCACGCAATTATGTGTTGCCATACCATATCCAAAATTCACACTGTTACAATACACAATAGTGCGTGGATCTACTGAGGTTTTATCTCGTATGTATGCTAAAAATGGGTGGCTACTACGTAGGTTTTATCTACTCTTTATGGTACAATGGTGGCTTTTACTAAAGGTTTCTTTCTCTTCTGTGTGCTACAATGGGTGGAATCCTCCTGAGGTGATACCTCTGTTTGTTACAGTTGGCGGGTTCTACTGAAATTGTATTTCTTCAGTATACTACAGTGGGTGGCTCATGGTGGAGTCTTATTTCTGTAGCAACCAAAGGTAGTTCTTACTTATCTTTTATTTCTTTAGACTCTAAATTGTTCGACTCTTACTAAGGTTTATCCCCCTCTGTATGTTACAATAGGTGGCTTTTACTGAAGTTGTATCTTCTTTGTATGCTACATATGTGTCTCCGAACATATTTATTTAATTATTAATTAGTCATAAAAGTTTATATGATGTTTCCTGGTGACCACGACACGTCTAGTAGTAATTTTGAATATGTAAGTTCAGGGGGTTCACATCTGATCTTTCTTAAAACAATAAACATGAATTATAGGAGGACTGCACATGACTCTCAAGCAAAGCGTGACCACTTCTTCCGCCGGTGCCAGCACAAAGCGGCTTCTCTCCCCTCCACTCAATATTTTTGGAGCAACCCTCAAAGTTACCTTGCAATCGTAGCTGGCGTAAACGGTTAAGTCTCATCTCGCCGCCGATCACAATCAGTTCAGGACGATATCTTGCAAACCTCACGCTTTATGCCATTTTATCATTTACTGCCCGAAAGTTTGTGCGCTATCTGCAGGTCGCTTCTTCCCGCCTCCTAGAACAGCCTATGTATACGATTGACTGCTATCCACCTCAACTTTACTAATACTTAATGTGATGGTGTAAATTATGAAACTTTTGATTTTAACTGAATAAGTATACATTCAGATTACAGTCCCGACTCGAACAAAGTTCAAATATATAAACACACACACACACACATCTAGACACATACAAAGAATTTCAGTTATCTCCCTAATGCCCTTTCCGGCTCAACAATTTAAAAATTCGACCGTTAATTTAAATAATCTAATTCAAATCCCTATTAAATCCTAATTATTTGAGTGAACTATCCAAGAGATACCTCTGCGTGTTGCATTATTCAATACTCAAACAGTAAGACCACCGGAAAAGTTCAAAGAACTAGTTCATTTTATCAAAAATCAGAATATCGACGTCTTTTTCCTGACAGAAAACTGGCTAAAAACATCAGGCGATGAGCCCAAGTGCATTGATCTAACATCCACCGGTTACTCCATCAAGTCGTTACCCAGCCACTCTCGCGGTTGTGGAATTGCTGTCATCACAAAGAACTCCATGATCAAACGTCTTAGCCACAAAACAACTTTCAATTTCTACCACACATAGTTTGAACTAGTCCAAACCACACTTTCATTGGAACAAAGGTCAGTCCATTCGTTTTGCATATACTGCCCACCTCCTAGTAGAAAAAACAGCTGACAGAATCTATCTATTTGGAGCAGTTTCCCAATCTCCTGGTGGCAACCTGATTATTCTTGGAGATTTCAACTTTCACTTTGACAGTCCCAGAAACACAAATACATCAAAATTCCTAGATTCCATTAAATTTTCAACCTCAAACAGTCAGTTAACCAACCCCCCATAAACATTGTCACATTTTAGACTGGATTCTTCATAGACCTGATGATAATATTCTACGTTCCTCCCTGGTATCCCACGAACTTGCCTCAGATTACCTCTGCATTATATGCCATCTTGACGTATCAGTCTCAAACCCTCCACGTTTATCTGCTACTAAGAGAAACATCCGTATAATAAATAGAACCAAACTAATGCACGACATCCAAGCTAACCTAACAACTTGCTTACCTCCTACAGCAGAACAATTCGATAACTGCATGTGTTCACTGCTTGACAAACATGCCCCAGCTACCAAGTGCAGAGTATCAATTCAAAAGTGTTATCCATGGTATAGCAGTGTTAGGGACCAGCTTCGCACTGCTAAAAAAGACCGCCGTAAAGCTGAGAGGGTTTGGCTTTCCACCAGACTCACTATTCGTTAAGCAAATCTATGAAGTCGCTAAGAAGAATGTCACAAACATAGTCCATGCAGCGAAATCATCCCACTACACTACTAAGATCATGGAAAGTTCAAGTTGAAAAGAGCTGTTCGAGATTACTAACAAGCTAAAGTCAAGGAACAAATGTACACTACTTCCAACTACCTTCTCTTTAGTCGACCTTCTGAGCCTGTTTGCAAATTTCTTCCGTGACGAAGTACAATCCATTTGAGATAAGCTTGACAACACAATTTCAACTGACTCGTCGTCACCATACAGTTGGGATACAGAATTTCAGCGGCAACCATTAGCAGAATTTGAACCTGTCTCTATTGATTTAGTACGTACAACCGTGATGAAGAGTGTACCAAAGTCATGTGAACTTCATCCAATTCAAAAATTACTGCTGCTTGAGAGCTTAAATCCAGTATTGCCTTCACTAACTGATGATATTACTACCTCTCTCTCATCCGGGGAATTCCCATCATTTTTCAAAACTGCCATGTAATGCCTCTGCTGAAGAAACCAACACTAGACCATAACGATTTAAAGAAGTACTGCCCAGTTTCCAATCTCCCATTCATACAAAAATGTCATAGAAAATGTTGTTCTATCCCAGCTTATTTCTCATCTGAATTCAAAACAGTCTTTTTAGCCATGTACAATCTGCATATCGCCCTTGCCACAGTATTGAAACTCCTCTTCTAAAAGTAGTTAATGACATTCTCGCTGCTTTGGAAAGTGGACCGATTACAGTCCACACCCTCTTTGATACGTCTGCAGCATTTGACACAATAGACCATTATATATTACTTCACCGTCTCCAACATGTATTTGGCATTCATGATACAACCTTACTGTGGTTCAAGTCGTACTTGGTCAACAGGACACAAATTGTCTCTGCAAATGGAATACACTCCAGCCCAGTTAATCTATGTTGCGGTGTTCCACAGGGGTCTGTTCGTGGACCTATTCTCTTCATTCTCTACACTCAGCCGCTCGCAATTGTCACATATCATCAACCAGTGTCTCACCAATTGTACGCTGACGCCACCCAATTATACGAATCTAACCACCCAACTGAAGTAGTGTTACCATCCAAGGTGTAGAGAGGTGCATTTCTGATGTGATATCATGGATGACATGTGACAAGCAGCAGGTGAATGATGATAAGACTGATGCCATTCTGATCACGGCACAAAGACTTTCTCAGTCACATCCTTTACCTCAAACAATAAATATCAGTAACACCAACATTAGATTCACACAGTCAGTACGAAACCTAGGTGTCACTCTGGACAGTACTCTCACGTTGCACCAACATGTCATGAACATATGCAAGGTTGCATATCTTGAGTTGAGACTAATCAGCTGCATTCGCAGATATCTTTCAGTTGATGCCACTAAAACACTTGTGTGTTCATTAGTACTTTCAAGACTGGACTATTGTAACTCAATTCTGTCCGGTTCATCGCAATATCTTTTTCAGAAACTTCAGAACGCAGCTGCTCGGATCATACTTAGAGTGCCACATCAGAGCACACCTCCCCGCTGCCATGTACCCTACACTGGCTATCCATTCGATCCAGAATCAAACCCAAAATGTATTCTCTGTGCTACGTTTCACTGACGGACTCCAGTCCAACATACCTATCCGACCTCACCCATGTGTACACACACACCAGCAAGATTCTTACGCTCCTCTTCTGACAATCGTATACTCATTATTCCCACTACGAAAACGAAGTCATATGGACAACGTTCTTCTGCATACCAGGACCCAGCAACGTACAATGAATTGCCCACTGAACTTAGACACAAAGACACAGTGATCCCTTTCAAGAGTGCTCTTAAAATTCACTTATTTCGACTGCAAGAACAAACTTAATTTCATGGTGTTTTTTTGTTGTAATAATATCATTATATATGTATTTTTTTCCTTGTCTAATGTGGTAAAGCGCTTAGAACTTCTAAAGATTATGCGCTATACAAAGTAATCATTATTATTAATTATCAGTATAACAATTTGATATGGATTCTTGTATTTGTATCCCGTCAAGTTTTGTAGTGAAGGGACGTCTGATATTGGATGATACACACTATCTGAGATCGTGCGGTACAAGCAAACATATCAAGGTACTGTACTGATGCCTTTGCCGTAAGCAGTATAGTGGGATACTATAACTTCGATGGGACGTCAATGTTAAAAGTGGGTGTTTGTACTATAGGGTCCATGGGAATTCAATATGGATGGGATGCTCTAGGGTAAATGGGAATTTAATTAGGGCATGTATAGCGACAATGGATTAGAACTGTCTAGGGTCGATATCCATTTGAGAGTGGTGACGTCACGGTACTGGAGATTGGCAACAATGTTGCAAGGGGCTGACCACAGTCAAATCAAACAGTCGGGAAAAACCTAGAACGATTGGTGGGACGAGACTGGCGTGACATAGACATATATAATGCATACAACATACATGCATAGATTGATGAAAAATTAAACACATATATGGCAAAAAGAATAAATATCTTTCCGAGGCATATGAGCGGCCTTGAAAAAGGCATTTGGGTTTCTTTATCTCTGCCTTCTATTCTCTTCTTTTCTTCACCAACTTATTATTTTTTCTCCTACGATCGTCTTCTTTTGTTTCGTCTCTTGTTTCTCCTTCTCTTCTTTCTCCTCCTCCTCCTTTTTGTCTCTTTTTGTTTCATTTTCTTCCTCCTTTCAATTATTTCATTCCAAGCACTCATCCTCATTCTGTCTTCTTCATCCTCCTTTACTTTTTTCAACAACTCTCTTAAGTTTTGCTTCGTCTTCTTTACACTGTTTGTTTCTATCTTAGCCCTGTGGATAGTATATACAACATACTCCAATTCCATCATAAAATCCTCCACTATTCCAAGGTCATCTATTAACTCTTGCAATATCTTCATGATGTCTAACTCACTTGAAGCCATCTTGGTTTATTCCGTGTAGAATGGCCGGA
Source organism: Sinohyriopsis cumingii (assembly GCA_028554795.2). Taxonomy (NCBI): domain Eukaryota; kingdom Metazoa; phylum Mollusca; class Bivalvia; order Unionida; family Unionidae; genus Sinohyriopsis; species Sinohyriopsis cumingii. The sequence goes on along the minus strand of CM068838.1, from coordinate 115,628,097 downwards.
ATGGAATGGAAATTAAATTATAGAGGTTTTCCCATATCAGTTCATATACGTCTGTTTTATTCATGCACAGCAGGCTATTTAATTAATCCTGGAGGAAGAAATTAAAGCCACCCCCCTCTGGCATATATGTGCTCAAAGAGCACTTTTTAATTAAAGCCGTCAGGTCGTGGCACTAATTAAAGTCCCTAACGACATGAATGAAGGCTTACATCAGTGGGAACGAACCCAACACGCACTCGTGTCCTAGAAATTTGTTCAGTCTGTTCTATTAAGTTAGGTGTCTACCAAAGCAGTTTATGACGCCTGTTGCGATTGGTCGCTACTATGACGTCACATCGGGACACCGGGTTCAGACGGGTGGATATTATGGCACATCACTGTCATGGAACAACGGTCTGATAGAGGCAAGAGAGGAAAGGTACCCTGCAGCAGGCGCAAATGCAGAGCCCCTGAAACGCCATCCCGCACTTAACTAAATCTAGTCCAGTTATCTTAATGGACAATAAAAATACCAATAATGTGTAAGCTACCTGTGCAATTAATCGAATCAAATAAGTCAATTAATTTTTAAAAATGATTCACTCATAACTCATAAAGTTGGAATTTAGTGTACAAAGTATACATACAATTTCCTAATAAATACCAATCAGCTAAGTCACAATTACGCATACATAGTTTCTACCACGCATAGTAAAAGCCAAGGAATAAAAGATTTTGATGGCGGTAGCAAAAGGATCAAATTAGTATATTAAAATAGAGATGTTATAAAATCGGGTTTCTAGCCAAAATGAAAACCGTATACATTCAAGCAATAATGCAGTAATTCTTGTTTCTTCTGTATCTGCTTTGCGAACGCATCCTCCAGAAAATGGCGGGCTGCTCCGGTATACGTCGGCTACTCATATCTGTTTCTCTGGTGGCAACTCAACACTGACTCGGGACAGCCTCGCGTCTGGAGCCTTTCCATTAAACTCATATGGTGCAACGTCATTCATCAGGCAGCCTTGGCTGTTTTTCACTGGTTAACTGCCACTCGGTTTCTGGTGGGGTCTCAAAGTGGCTACATCCCTTTATTTTTGGCTACCTCATGTTTCTGGCCTTCCTCCATTTATCCGTAATTTACGGCTGTCCGGTGAATTATTAATATCAGCAGCTTATTTGCATGAAGGGTTGCTCGACTGTAGCAGGAAGGATACAACGTTGTTGCCACGTTTTTGTAGTGGTCGTGTGTGTAGCACGCTTTGCCTGATTTTCCCGCCGGCACCGTTTCATGAGCTCCTAGTACTCCGGTCCTGCCTTCTTCGTGTCTACCGCCTGAATGATGGAATGAAGGAATGATCATGAATGAATATTGGGATATATGATCGCGCGAATGACAAACACTTGACTTTATACTTGTCAAACACGGATGTGAAGGAAAACATCCCTTACACTCATTTTACATATTATCTACTATCCACACATACGTACGCGAGCACATACGAACCCTCAGATATAATATCCACACACGGGAAGGAGAAAAACAATCACAAATACACTATCCACACACGGGAAGGAGAAAGAATAATTTCAAATATACTATCTACACACGGGAAGGAGAAAGAATAATTACAAACATACTATCCACACACGGGAAGAAGAATAAACAATCACAAAATTGCTATCCACACACGGGAAGAAGAAAAATCAATCACAAATCTACTATCCACACACGGGAAGGAGAACAAAGCAACACAAAAAAAAACAGCTATACTATTTACACACACGTAAGCGAACGCATACAAACACCAAATTCTTGTATCCACAAAACGTACGCAAACGCATACAAACCCCAATCCACGCACGGTATGGAGAAGAAATCAAGCCCAAATACACTGTCTACACAAACGTACGCTAACGCATACAAACACACACTTTATTATATGCTCATTTTTTTCTTCTTTAACTTTACATTATCAGAATCGTTCAATAATTTACGATATTGCACACCTTCATATTGCACCCATGCTCAGGACACGTGTGCCCAATAGTGTATTAGGGACTACTTTGTAAACAAATCATGTACATTCGCATAATAGGCGAAATACGTTTTGGTTGATTAAATTTGTTTCTGAATGAACTAAAGCAGATGTTTCGTGGACTGTAACATACCAACTGTTTTGCTACATTCCAAGAGAGTGTGAAAAAGCACACATTCATACAGTGTCAATAAAAACAAAATACACCATCCCTATTATAAAATGTCAAGACCAAGAGACACTTCGTTTCTTTCTGGTCTATTCTCTTTTAGAAGTTAGTATGAAATTTCACATCAGGACCAATACGTCGACTCAAATTTTCAATTTTTCCATTTCCATCTCTTCACTGGCACAAGTTCTTCCTCATCATCAATTCTTCTTCTTCTTAACCAAACTCCGCTTTCTCCTCTTGTTTCTGTTTCTTCTCTTTTCTCTTAGGGCACTCTGAAACCCAGCGTGCTTTCTCCTGACAACGATAACAGGTATCTTGACCTTTGTCTCTCTTTCTTGGACGAAGCAGGTATTCTGGAGACAAATACCCATTTACCTTGCAGAAATAGCAAACTTCATCAGCACTTATACACTTGCGTATGACTCTCATAAAATCAACGACCAGAAGGGTAAGATTTGTTGCCACTTTTGCCTGAATTATGCTTTCGTATGACTCATAGCAAATCTTTGACCAGAGGTCGATCTATGCTGACTCTTCCATCTTCTTGCTCGTTTCAAAGTGGAATGAATACACTGACTCTAAGACACTCTCCATATTTACGGGACCTGCTGCGTATGAAACCTAGTCAAAAGAAATTTTGAAATAAGATGAAACTATTTCATTAAGCAAGTAAGAGGCAACGAAGTGCCGTGTCATCACATAATAGCTGAAATCCGTGCCGGCGATTTCGAAGTCGACATAAGTGAGCTTGATTCAACGCATTCCATTTATGCCACAAAATCAAGAGTCCTGATTCACGCCAAAAGATATTCGTTCGGTCCATACAAAACATTACCACATCTGAGAAACGCAAAAACGAACTTCCAGAAAACTGAGAACGACGGCTTAACCTAAAAACGTGAAATGTAGAGAATTCAAGTAGTGTTTAAAACTTACTCAAATTAAATTTTTATAATAAGACGAATTGATCTATTTTCGAAGGAGAAAAGAGACACCAAGCGACAATGGCGATCCGTGTCACACAACACCATTCAAAATGTGTTGGTAGAGGGATGTGTTAGCGATCTGCACGGCTAAATTAAATGGTTTACGTCAACGGTTTCTGTTTCTTTGTAATTAAATATTGGTACAAACGATATGCATGTAAGCGACAGATCTCTCTCTCTCTCTCTCTCACACACACACACACACACCTTGTTACATTTTTTTCTGAAGGCATGTTTCAGTTTTAGAATTCAGAGTTAGGCGTATGTTTTGTGGGTCTCGCTGCTAGGCGATTTACAAAAACATATTTAAAAAAATTAAATGTTTCTAAAATCACACACTGACGCCATATAATCACGGGTTAAATGAGTTTCGGAGTGTCTGTGGATATGGGTGTGGGTGTTTGGTAGAGTTGGTCATTGTTGGTGAGGGCTTAGTTGCTTTCCCAAAACTTTTTCTTCATCACTCTATGTCGATAGTATATAATGGGTTATTTTCTTCATTCTGTGTTGACAGTATATATACTGAATTATTTCTGCACTCTGTGCGGATAGTATATAATGGTTTTCTTCTTCCATCTGTGTGGTTAGTGTTTTATAGTTTTTCTTCTTCTCTCTGTGCGGATAGTATATATTGTGTTATTTTTTCTTCTTCTCTCTGTGTCAATATTAGATATGGGGTTTGTGTTTTTACTTCTGTTTGGGTAGTAGATAAGGGACTTGTTTTTTTTTCTTCTTCTTCCATGTGTAGATATTATATTTGGGGTTTGTTTTTCTCTCCCTTATATGCTGATATTATATCTGAGGTTTTTTTTTCTCCTTTCCGTGTGTGGATTGTAGATTTGGAGTTGTTTTTCCTCTTCACCTATGTAGATAGTATATTTGGGGTATGTTTTCCCTTTTGTGTTGATATTAGATTTGGGTTTTTGTTTCTCCTTCCCGTGTGTGAATAGTAGATTTTGGGGTTTGTGTGCGTTTGCGTACGTTTGTGTGGATAGTAGATAGTGTGTTTGTATGCGCTCAAGTACGTTTGTGTGGTTAGTAGATATTGTGTTTGTATGCATTCGGGTACGTTTGTATGGATAGTATTCATAGGTTACTGCATTTGTATGGGAAAATATGAACGAGTTGTTTGGATGGAATACTGCACGACCTCATTACCTAACAACAACATTATTACTTCGCACATAACTCCGTCCAGATAAATTTGAACTTAGTCGCGCGCTCGACATAACTTTCGAAAGAAAATGGCGTGTCTAGTTAAAATTGAAATTTGGAGTCATATTGTGAATGAATCCGCATTACAACAACTTTTCCATTTGATCTGTAATGAATAGATTTTGGTATTTTTTTTTCGATTCTACGAAATTTCGTGATAATGGACTGGATTTATATGTGGCAATTCCACATTAAATACATGGAATTGAAGAAGCGATGGAGAAGCGTGTTGACATCTGCAAATGTATTTCTGTTTCTATCATTGAATGTTTAAAATCATAATGTGGGAAAATAATGAAGTCTTTAAATTGCAATTATCAAAAAGACGCTATGGAATTTAATACTTATTTCATTTTGAGTGCAGTAAGGAGGATGTAATTGTACTTATCAGCGAAATTACAGTAGCATTTCGAAATATGTAATCATGATTGAGAACCTATGACATGGCTCATGTAATTCAGATTTGCAGAACTAAGAAAGTACATTTTGAGGAAATTCGGGATTTAAAGAACTGTAACTATATTTTTTTGCCATTCTTATCACCAGCTAAAGAAGACAGTATATGACTTGCCACTTGTATGTTATTTGTAAGGACCCTTTCTTACGTCTGTTCTATACTGTAGCTAGCCTAAATCGGAAACATTGTATCAACAAATTTAACGCGACATGTGCCAAAGCAGCTGGTATGTGGCAGTCCACGAAACATCTGTTTTAGTTCATTGAGAAACAAAATTAAACAACCACAAAGTAAAGCGCCTCTTACGCGAGTGTCCATGATTTATTTACAAATCAAAAGTGCTGGGGTCTGCGTCCATTGTTTCTTTACAATAGAAAGTAGTTCCTTTATGCACGTGAATGCTATATGTGTATTGGCGCGCGAGTTCAGTATCGAGTAATACTGAACCATTCTGACAATGTAAAGTTAACGGAGAAAAAAATGAGCATATAATAAATGTGTTTAATGTTCATTAATGTATGTATGTATGTATGTATGTATGTATGTATGTATGTATGCATGTATGTATGATGTATGTATGTATGTATGTATGTATGCATGCATGCATGCATGTATGTTGCATGTATTATATATGTCTATGTTTCGCCAGTGCCGCCCCGCCAATCGTTATAGTTTTTTCCTGCTGTTTTATCCGATTGAGGTCAGCCCCTTGCAACATTGTTGCCAATCTCAAGTACCGTGACGTCACCCATCTCTAATTCATACTGATCCTAGACAGTCGCAATCCACTGTCGCTATACTTTCCCTATGTTAGATTCCCATTGACCCTTGAGTATCCCACCCATGTTAAATTCCCACAAACCCTATAGTACAAGCACTCACTTTTAGCACTGAAGTCCCTTAGACCATATAGCATCACACTATCCTACTGCCATATACTGTAAAAATGATTCCATAATGAAAACACGTTTTTATGTTCTTTTGTCCATTTGGCTCTCTTTCCATCGCACAACTCGCCTACTCGCATTCTAACTTGCCGTCTTACAATAAGCGATACGCGAACTTTGATGGCTTTTCGCTTGATAGCAAGTAATCTAAATCTTTCCGTTCTGTCTCGTGTGTGTGTGCATATATATATATATATATATATATATATATATATATATATATATATATATATATATATATATATATATGCGACATTGATTTAAAGTACCGTCATTTTTTATTTCTTTGGGGTTTTTTAAAATATCTTTGTCTAGTTTTATTATATCAAAGTTATATCTTTTGCAAGAAACAACGAAAAGAAACAAAGAAAAGAAAACTAATAGTGCACCAGTGTGCACAATTATGTCTGGTTTATAAAGGACACTACTGCACTGATTACAGTCACGTAGCGGCATAAATAAAATAATCATAAATTTAAACTGTGTGACAGGCTTTAGAAACCACTGACCAAATACAGACAATGATGCTAAAAATAGTGTAAAAGAGTGACTCACATTCATCATTTACATTAGATCCAAAAATAGGTAGGGCCATGACATGCAAAATAATGTTTCCTGAAATAAAAAGAGATAACTTTAGCTTTCGTTCCATCTCATACTTCACTCAAATCAACTCTATATCACGTTGTATTCCTACTATTCGATAACGATAGTATGCACACGTATATGTTTGTTCCCCAGTCAGCAAATAGAATGAACTACTTCTAATAAAAACATAAAAAGAAAGATGATTTAGGTCATCACAAAAAATGATGCATAAGGGTTAAAACTGCTTTGTGCCATAATCTTTTTTTAATGGATAATACGACGGTGTTTTTTCTTATTACATCAGCATTGTCAGTATATAACACAGTGAATGGAATTAAGCTCTGAAATCTGTTGGACGTGACCACACCTTGACCTTTCAACATGTATCTCTACCACCAATAATATCTACAACAATATGTTAGGTATCGTCTATATCTTCATTTGTCTAAGTGGTTAGAGCGCCCACATCTGATGCGGGAGGTCGTGGGTTCGAACACTGGCCGAATCAAAACAGAATTATCAAAATCGACATAGGAGATGCCATACTAGGCGCTCAACATTAAGACTTTAGTGTTAGAACTGGACGTCCTGATATCAGGCTAATGTGACTGGCTGGGGCATGATGCTGAAGGTCAGCGGCATGATGCTTCAGTGAGTACTAGACAGCACTATGAACTGCCACACTGCAGACATCGTAGCGATATGACTGGAACATTGTTAAAGCTACGTTAAAAATCTCTCTCTCTCTCTCTCTCTCTCTCTCTCTCTCTCTCTCACCCACACACACACACGCACGGCACGAAAACAATTTTGGCTTTAAAGTTTCGACTAAATTTAGGTATAAAATAGGCACATAAATCAAATATACAGACAAAAAGTCAAATGTTTAAAATGCAAAGTTAATTTCAGTATCATCCACAAACATTTAAACATCATGACCTTCACAGCTGGATGATCATCACGAGACACGTCTCAAATGAAAACGTTAACATTTTTGGCCACTTATTGGCATCTTACAACATGCTGATTGGCTAATTGAGCTTATTCTGAATCCCCGAGCCAGCCCGGAAGGGAGTGGGTGGGTAGGTAGAGCGAAAGGGAGAACAATAAGTAATAACCAGCAGGGTTACTGATTCATAAAGAATTCAAATCTATTCTGAAAGGAAAATATCACTTTGAAAACGAAAGAGTCGCTGATGTTTTATTTAGCAACCCTGTTTTAAAAACAAACAACAATGGATATGAGAATAATGGAAGAGAAACGTCATTTTACGATTAAAAAAAATTAATTAACGTAAATAAATGATGGCGGATATAATGTGATATTTTATGTAGTAGCAAAACAAAGGTAAAATACCTCTGAATAATTTACTCGAGTTAAAGCTTCATGATTCATCAGAAAATGTAACGTGAAACTAATTTGAATATATGCATAGTTGATGTTTCGTAAAATGCACTTTCCAGATTTGATTTCAACATTCATTGTTCAGACAGAGAAGGACGATATTTGACAAGCCTTATCACTATTGTGGGAAAGTTCATATATATATATATATATATATATATATATATATATATATATATATATATATATATATGGACACGCACGCACGCACACACACACACATAATTGGATTACTGCAAAAATTCAAAAAGAATTCTAAACGTTTCGAGTTAAAATATATATCACTCTTCTCTGAAACTTGTAGATATAATAGATGAATGAATATGATAATTTCTCAGTTCGAAAAAGTGATGTTCCCAAGAATCGGACCTTCAATCAATTTAAGAATCTTGCGAGAGAGAGAGAGAGAGAGACAGACAGACAGACAGACAGACAGACAGACAGACGCACAATGACAGCAATCACGATTTGAGTAAGTTATTGAAATCGTCAGAAGCGGTTATATATTTACATACATGATGCAAAATTCTATTTTTTTCATTCGCATCGCCCTTTCCCCAAGGCACTAAATGTAAGCTAATAGTTACATACGACACTGAAAGTAAATTTCACATCAACTCAGTTCGTTGTCTACTGTACATGGGACAGAACATTAAAAGTTCATGGTGGTTTCTATCCAACCGCATAAACAAAAAGAAGTGTCAGCAAGTTGAACACGGTAAAGATCAGCTTTTAATCTACTTACATTGTGTCGTTATCTAGTACGGATAATATCCAGTGTTCGATTAATAAAACTTGGCATTTTGCTAGAACGATATTTGGACACAAACACTCTTTCAAAGCACCGTAAGACATACTACATTGAGTGTCCTGTTCGAGATTGTTCCACAAAGATAATGTTGAGGGTATAAAAGATGATTTGGTAGAATTTAGCATGAAACTGCAAATTACCATTATACTTGAACGTCAAAGGTTATAATTTGTCTGCTGGGACACATGGGGAGGGAGTAATTCAAAGATATAGTCGGGAATTCGGCTAATTTTAACGTTGTACAGTGTTAGTACTTTTTGTCTTTTTCTTATAGACTGCGGAGTTTTACAGCCTGTTTTACAATAGAGAGATTGCCTCCGAGTGTATGTTGGAAGTCCAGTAACTATTCTTGCCGCTTCGAGTTGTAGTTTTTCCAATTTCTTCCTGAATACCAGCCTGTACTGTGTGTTGCCTTGGTCCATCAAATCGGAAGATCATAAACCATTTACCTGTTATCCCAGAGTATGCTGTGAAATGAAATGTTGTATATTAATTACCTGCAAAATTGTTCATTGCTGAATTATACAAAGAGTTTATTTAATTCTTTTCAAATTAAAATTGTGCTTATTTATGCATGATTTTAAGAAGATTAGCAGCCAAACTGTACATGAAAATGAACATTTGAACGCAAAAAGATGGTGCTAAACAATGAATTGTAAACACTAATGATTTTCGAAAATTGACTTTTTTCACCCTTCTAGGTATAGTTCTTAACATTATAGTTTGCTTGAAACGTTCAGAGAAAGATACGTTTGAGCAGTGGCGCATCAGTACTCTTTCTCAAATTAGTAAGAATTTACATGATGCAGATTGTAAAATACATCCAGGTGATTCAAATCTAGATCTGCCTCTGCTTCGTTGATTGTCGGTTATATTAGATCACATTCTGTTGACGTTTTGATTCACCAGTCCAATTTACACCTTTCAGATTTCAAAAAGTGAAACTCGTCATTTGGAATATCTCTTCACTCAGAATAACATTCACTAACTCGAAATGTAACACGTTTTATATCGTGGGCTACTAAAAATATGTGAACCGGCAATTGAAGAGGTTACCAGAACATTCTCTTTTTGATCGGTGTGTGTCAGATCTCCGCTATGTGACAATTTGAATCAGACCGTAACATGCATGTATTTTTAAGATATTCTTTGTTTTCTATATACATGAGATGATTTAACAAAAGTTGAAATGTAAATTAAACTCTGGTATTTGATCGATAAAAAAGTTTGCATTTTAATACATGTACGTTTAAGAGCACGATATAACCTGAATATAGGCGTAAATTGTCTTACTCATAATCCAAAATGTTGCAGATTCAATACCCGCACAGGGCAAAAAAAGTGTGTGTGTGTGTATGTGTGTGTGTGTGTGTGAGTGTGCGTGTGTGTGTTTGTGTGTGTGTATTTTTAAAGTAGTCGTAAATTTGTTTTAGTCATATCGCTACGATGTCCAGAGTGGTCGTTTATGGTAATGTCTAGCACTGGGGTATCATGTTTCAGACATATATCATGATGTCCCACCCAGACAAATTATCCTGTTCTAACACTAGCCTCTTAATGCTGAGTGTCTAACAAGGCAGCTGATAGTACCTTTTTATAAGTCTTTGGTATGACTCGGCCGGGGTTCGAACCCGCGACCTTTCGCATCCGAGGCTGACGCTCTAACGAGGAGGCCACCTGAGCGGTCAGAAGTTAGGTAGTCACGGTGTGTGTTGGGAAAAAGACACGTAGCTGCCATATCAATATTTTTGATATCTGAAACAACGTCGGAAATCTATTCCCGCTTCGTACTTACGTGCCACCCGGTGGAAAGAAAATTCTTTTTCGACGTAGCTGCAATAAACCTCATTAACTAATAGGAAAGAAACTATAGACGGACCATCAAATTGACAATTAGAGTCGAAATACTCGTATCAGCGCCCCCCCCCCCCCATGTCAATTGTGTTGAAATGTAGAACCTTACACGTATGATGGTCGGGAATTAAGATGGAGCTCCTGTATTATTTTGCGTGAAGTTGATACCGTGGCACTATTTTCCCTTGAAATGGGATAATCTCCATAGATCATATTACATATCTAATCGGCCAAATTATTATGAAACGAAACGTAATCCGCGGTATCGATAAATCAGACATGGGATTTGCTATTTAATTAGTTTCTCGTTGTTTACTTAAAATTAGAAAAAAAGACCAATGCAAACAACTAAAACACACTTTCCATTTCCAGGCAATAAAATATTCCCCTTGAATCACACCTTCAATCAGGTAAACATGGGTAATTCTTGTCCAACCCGTCCTGGAGAAAGTCATCATTAACGATGGCTACCTTTCAGGGTGCATGTCCGTCTGCACTCCCGTCTACAGATAAGATTAACATCACATCTAGCTAGGTTTTGATTGGGATCAATGTTAATTTTGTTCTTCACTTTTCAGTTAAATTAAAAGCATACAGACAGAAAGAGTGCATCTGTTTGCTAGGTTACATTACGTTGTTGAAGATTCCCTTGTATGTAGGAACACAAAAATTAAATGGATTTGTTTGCTTGGTAGTAGTAGCATTGTCTTTCTTTACTCGAACCAGGACATGAATATTTATGTAAACATCTGATTTATTAGGGTCAGCTTCCTTCCTAGATCACGTATCTAGAAATGATTGGATGGGACAAATGATTTCCTTGATAGGTTACGAATTGGATGCTTCACTGGAAAGGGAGTCTCTTGTTTGCTGATGAGATCTGATTTTTGGGAAGGAACTATGCAAACACATTTTACATTATTCCACTTGATTTCCATTGCTTTGAATAAAAGAAATAACTGTACAACTGTATTAAATAAATGAATATTGATTTTGAATATAAAATTATATTTACGATGCTGGGAGAGTAGCAATATATTTTCTGAACTCGACGATGATCATGGTGGACAGTTTAATACATTTGTTTGGGGAATATTTAAATTGTAAATTAATCTAATGTTTTACATTCAGATCAATAGGATAATATTGCTCTGAAAACTTAAGTTATGTGCCATATAAATTGGTCGTTCAGTTATTCCACATATGAATGAAAATACATATTCACACAAAAATAGCAGATATTAGATCTACGGTAATAATAAGTGGGCCTTGAATGATATTATATTGAATGATATTATATTGAATGATATTATATTGAGTGATATTATATTGAATGATATTATATTGAATGATATTATATTGAATTATATTTTATTGATGATATTACATTGAATGATATTATATTGACAGATATTATATTGAATGATATTATATTAAATGATATTATATTGAATGATATTATATTGAATTATATTATATTGATGATATTACATTGAATGATATTATATTGACAGATATTATATTGAATGATATTATATTAAATGATATTATATTGAATGATATTATATTGAATGATATTATATTTAAAGATATTATATTGAATGATATTATTTTGAATGATATTATATTGAATGATATTATATTGAATGATATTATATTAAATGATATTATATTAAAATTCCGAAACTTTATCCCTTTTAAAAACTAATTTGAGAAAGAAAATACGTCAGGTTTACACTCCGATTATACGCCGCACGGTTTCAAGTAAAAGAAGCTGTAAGCTGTCTGAATACTATATATATATATATATATATATATATATATATATATATATATATATATATATATATGGATGGAGAAAAACCTAATTACGTAACAACTCAGTTCGTTGTCTACTGTACATGGGACAGAACATTAAAAGTTGATAGTGGTTTCTATCCAACCGCATGAACATTAAGAAGTGTCAGCAAGTTGAACACGGTAAAGATCAGCTTTTAATCTGCTTACATTGTGTCGTTATCTAGTACGGATAATATCCAGTGTTCGATTAATAAAACTTGGCATTTTGCTAGAACGATATTTGGACACAAACACTCTTTCAAAGCACCGTAAGACATACTACACTGAGTGTCCTGTTCGAGATTGTTCCACAAAGATAATGTTGAGGGTATAAAAGATGATTTGGTAGAATTTAGCATGAAACTGCGAATGACCATTATACTTGAACGTCAAAGGTTATAATTTGTTTGCTGGGACACATGGGGAGGGAGTAATTCAAAGATATAGTCGGGAATTCGGCTAATTTTAACGTTGTACAGTGTTAGTACTTTTTGTCTTTTTCTTATAGACTGCGGAGTTTTACAGCCTGTTTTACAATAGAGAGATTGCCTCCGAGTGTATGTTGGAAGTCCAGTAACTATTCTTGCCGCTTCGAGTTGTAGTTTTTCCAATTTCTTCCTGAATACCAGCCTGTACTGCGTGTTGCCTTGGTCCATCAAATCGGAAGATCATAAATCATTTACCTGTTATCCCAGATTATGCTGTGAAATGAAATGTTGTATATTAATTACCTGCAAAATTGTTCATTGCTGAATTATACAAAGGGTTTATTTAATTCCTTTCAAATTAAAATTGTGCTTATTTATGCATGATTTTAAGAAGATTAGCAGCCAAACTGTACATGAAAATGAACATTTGAACGCAAAAAGATGGTGCTAAACAATGAATTGTAAACACTAATGATTTTCGAAAATTGACTTTTTTCACCCTTCTAGGTATAGTTTTTAACATTATAGTTTGCTTGAAACGTTCAGAGAAAGATACGTTTGAGCAGTGGCGCATCAGTACTCTTTCTCAAATTAGTAAGAATTTACATGATGCAGATTGTAAAATACATCCAGGTGATTCAAATCTAGATCTGCCTCTGCTTCGTTGATTGTCGGTTATATTAGATCACATTCTGTTGACGTTTTGATTCACCAGTCCAATTTACACCTTTTAGATTTCAAAAAGTGAAACTCGTCATTTGGAATATCTCTTCACTCAGAATAACATTCACTAACTCGAAATGTAACACGTTTTATATCATGGGCTACTAAAAATATGTGAACCGGCAATTAAAGAGGCTACCAGAACATTCTCTTTTTGATCGGTGTGTCAGATCTCCGCTATGTGACAATTTGAATCAGACCGTAACATGCATGTATTTTTAAGATATTCTTTGTTTTCTATATAAATGAGATGATTTAACAAAAGTTGAAATGAAATTAAACTCTGGTATTTGATCGAAAAAAGTTTGTATTTTAATACATGTACGTTTAAGAGCACGATATAACCTGAATATAGGCGTAAACTGTCTTACTCATAATCCAAAAAGTTGCAGATTCAATACCCGCACAGGGCAAAAAAAGTGTGTGTGTGTGTGTGTGTGTGTGTGTATGTGTGTGTGTGTGTGTTTGTGTGTGTGTATTTTTAAAGTAGTCGTAAATTTGTTTTAGTCATATCGCTACGATGTCCAGAGTGGTCGTTTATGGTAATGTCTAGCACTGGGGTATCATGTTGCAGACATATATCATGATGTCCCACCCAGACAAATTATCCTGTTCTAACACTAGCCTCTTAATGCTGAGTGTCTAGCGAGGCAGCTGATAGTACCTTTTTATAAGTCTTTGGTATGACTCGGCCGGGGTTCGAACCCGCGACCTTTCGCATCCGAGACTGACGCTCTAACGAGGAGGCCACCTGAGCGGTCAGAAGTTAGGTAGTCAGGGTGTGTGTTGGAAAAAAGACACGTAGCTGCCATATCAATATTTTTGATATCTGAAACAACGTCGGAAATCTATTCCCGCTTCGTACTTACGTGCCACCCGGTGGAAAGAAAATTCTTTTTCGACGTAGCTGCAATAAACCTCATTAACTAATAGGAAAGAAACTATAGACGGACCATCAAATTGACAATTAGAGTCGAAATACTCGTATCAGCGCCCCCCCCCCCCCCCATGTCAATTGTGTTGAAATGTAGAACCTTACACGTATGATAGTTGGGAATTAGGATGGAGTTCCTGTATTATTTTGCGTGAAGTTGATACCGTGGCGCTATTTTCCTCTGAAATGGGATAATCTCCATAGATCATATTACATATCTAATCGGCCAAATTATTATGAAACGAAACGTAATCCGCGGTATCGATAAATCAGACATGGGATTTGCTATTTAATTAGTTTCTCGTTGTTTACTTAAAATTAGAAAAAAAGACCAATGCAAACAACTAAAACACACTTTCCATTTCCAGGCAATAAAATATTCCCCTTGAATCAAACCTTCAATCAGGTAAACATGGATAATTCTTGTCCAACCCGTCCTGGAGAAAGTCATCATTAACGATGGCTACCTTTCAGGGTGCATGTCCGTCTGCACTCCCGTCTACAGATAAGATTAACATCACATCTAGCTAGGTTTTAATTGGGATCAATGTTAATTTTGTTCTTCACCTTTCAGCTAAATTAAAAGCATACAGACAGAAAGAGTGGGTCTTTTTGCTAAGTTACATTACGTTGTTGAAGATTCCCTTGTATGTAGGAACACAAAAATTAAAAGGATTTGTTTGCTTGGTAGTAGTAGCATTATGTCTTTCTTTATTCGAACCAGGACATGAATATTTATGTAAACATCTGATTTATTAGGGTCAGCTTCCTTCCTAGATCACGTATCTAGGAATGATTGGATGGGACAAATGATTTCCTTGATAGGTTACGAATTGGATTCTTCACCGGAAAGGGAGTCTCTTGTTTGCTGATGAGATCTGATTTTTGGGAAGGAACTATGCAAACACATTTTACATTATTCCACTTGATTTGCATTGCTTTGAATAAAACAAATAACTGTACAACTGTAATAAATAAATGAATATTGATTTTGAATATAAAATTATATTTACGATGCTGGGAGAGTAGCAATATATTTTCTGAACTCGACGACGATCATGGTGGACAGTTTAATACATTTGTTTGGGGAATATTTAAATTGTAAATTAATCTAATGTTTTACATTCAGATCAATAGGATAAGATTGTTCTCAAAACTTAAGTTCTGTGCCATAGAAATTGGTTGTTCAATTATTCCACATATTAATGAAAATACATATTCACACAAAAATAGCAGATATTAGATCTACGGTAATAATAAGTGGGCCTTGAATGATATTATATTGAATGATATTATATTGAATGATATTATATTGAATGATAGTATATTAAATGATATTATATTAAATGATATTATAATGTTAGAATTCTTTGAGAAAGAAAATACGTCAGGTTTACACTCGGATTATACGCCGCACGGCTTCAAGTTAAATAAGCTATCTGAATGATATCTCTCTCTCTCTCTCTCTCTCTCTCTCTCTCTCTCTCTCTATATATATATATATATATATATATATATATATATATATATATATATATATTGATAGATGGAGAAAAACCTAATTACGTAATTATCTATCTATCTCTGTCTCTCTCTACCTCTACCTCTCTCTACCTCTCTCTCTCTCTACCTCTCGCTACCCCCCTCTCTCTCTCTCTATCTATCTTTATATATATATATATATATATATATATATATATATGTATATATATATATATATATATATATATATATATATATATATATATATATATATATATATATATATATATATATATATATACATGCAGATATACTGATTTAACTGCAGCAAACGTCACCAACTCATCAACTAATTGGAAAGGTAATCACATTAACGACCAGGAAATCGACACTTCTTGTCCAATCAATTGGACCTGTCCCCCACCCATTTTTCCTTCTTCATTTTTTAATTATAATTCATGGAACATATACTTCGACTGATAAGAAAGGGTGTAATAAGTTCACCTAAATATACGTATGTCTTTATTAAAGCACGTTTTTCACAACTCAATTAAAATTTAGACAACATTTAAATAAAAGTTCAATGAAACCGCGCTTTGTGTTCCTAAAGTAGTTATTTAATCAAAGACGCGTTAAAACATTTGTTATCATGATTAATGATTTGACCTCACTTATGTCATATGAAGAGAGATCGGGTTATATTCTCTGCAATACATTGTTGAGGACTAGTTTCTTAGAAAAGTCATCAATAGTTATGCGTATGGATCCTTTGCTTCGCAAAACAACCGCCAAACATGTTTCACAAAGTATGTGATTCATGGGTAGAACCATATACCTGGGATAGAAAGGATTTCCGATGGATTTCCTTGCCTTGATTTGAATCTGATACAGTAGCGTCATTTTGACTGAAACGTGACAAACTTCCTGAATTCAATCCATAGTTTTGTAACTTGAATACATAGTTTACACTGAAGCTATACGTACAACGGTGTACGATGTGGCAATAAATCATTTAAAACCGAACTCTT
Source organism: Sinohyriopsis cumingii (assembly GCA_028554795.2). Classification (NCBI taxonomy): domain Eukaryota; kingdom Metazoa; phylum Mollusca; class Bivalvia; order Unionida; family Unionidae; genus Sinohyriopsis; species Sinohyriopsis cumingii. Next base: position 115,611,210 of record CM068838.1, on the reverse strand, counting down.
ACAGGACGTAGAGTTTAGATTGTCATTGTTTACTTAAATTGAGAAGAAAGGCATGTAAAAAGTATTAAAACACACCATGGACTCCCAGCCAGTAAAAATTGTTTTCGACCACACCTTCAATTATGTAAACATGGATAATTTTTGTCAATTCCAACATAGCGATCACACTGTCGTCCGTATGCATGCTCACACGTCCATCCGTCCGTACTTCTTACAACCATGATTAAGGACAATGTTAAAATTTCCTTTACTAATGAAAATAAAAGCCTGTATAGACAAGAAGAGGGTCTAGTATTTGTGGGTTATAATACGTTGGTGAAAAGTTCGTGTTCACTTACAAATAAATATTGAAAGGGTTTGCTCGATTGATTTTTGTGACCCATTTTGTGTCCTTACTAGAAGAAGGATATTATTATTTTTGTAAACATCTGGCATATGAATATGTTTAAGTTTGATTGGATGCGACAAATAATTTTACAGATATATTTAGATTTGACGTTGCACGGAAATGGTGTATCTGATCTATTGATCGAGCTTGTCATGTTCATGATGTAGCTTATAAAAGTAAAAATCTACAAGACAGGCATATTGCAGATGTGAAATTAATTCATGCATTAAATTCTATAAAAAATAAAAATATTAGAGAATCATTAGCTAATTGGTTAGTAAGATCTGCGATGAAAGGTAAATTAGCGTTTGGGTCTGGTAATATATAATGGAATTAATTTATTATTCACCAAGAGGATAATGGAAAGGTAAAGCAGCAATTGGTAAACTTGCTGATGCAGCAGCGGTTAAACATTCTACTGCTAAAGCGTGGTTATCCAAACAAGCAATATGGCAAATTTATCTACCACCACCGAAACGAATTCAGTACGCGTTATTGGTCCAGTATCATCGTTGATGAAACAACATAATACCAAAATATGACGAGGTCATGCTGCAATTCACCGTGATCAGGCAATTGTTGAGCGATTTAATCGAACACTTGCTGAGCGGTTATTAGGATATTAATACGCTAAGGAATTTATTCCAGATAAAAGATCTCGTGAATAGGCTGCAAGATTACCAAGCGTGATAGCTGCATTAAATAATGAGATTACACGAACAACCAACATGAAACCCATTAATGCAATCACAAAAAAATATACCAACACAACGAAAAGGTACTGAAAAACAAAAAATATTGGGTGATGTTACAGTTAAATATTTATATGAACCGGGTGAACTTGAAGGTGGTAAAGCGAGAGCGACTGATCCTATTTGGAGTGTTACCACACACAAAATATCTACCGTGACAAGATCCTCAGGTAGACCTGCAATCTATAGATTAGATTCGGCTGCTCCTCAACGTGGATTTACGCGTGAACAACTACAAATAATTCCCGAGGATACACAACTACCACCGCGATCACTTAACTAGCACTGGTGCCAGCACCCCGACGTCTATTACACTCAAGACAGGTCAACATCACATTTTCTCGTGTATGACCGCGACTATTATCTTTTCTGTCTACGGTAAATTGTCTTGAATCATTACTCGAATACCTCCACAGCATTATATAATTGCAACTTGCGCAATTATTATTCTGCTCCTGTTTTAACTCAATAATAAATTCAACATCAAGATCAAAGTCGCGTTTATTTTTTTTTATCAGATTGTTTGTATCCGATTCATTTTTTCTTATTATATCATCATCAATGACGTTAAATTTATTAACGATTTCAGGAATTATAATTCTACGTAATTGAGATATTTTTCTGACCCTTGATACCGCTAAATAGACTAAATTTGACCACTCGATACGATCGTCTACAATCCAGACTCGTGTGTCAGAAATAGTTAATCCCTGAGACGAGTGGATCGTCATGGCGTATCCCAACACCCATGGAGATTTGTCAGCGCGTAATGCATCTTCGACCACACTGATATCAACAGCGACAATATCATTTAATACGAGATTTTGATTCTCAATCTGTCCTGGAATGTCAACATTAATATTCTGTTTTCGTGTATCTGATGGTCTATAACATAACGGAACAGGCAATTCTGAATATTTTTCTTTATGCAGCTGAAATAACTGCTGTTGTAAATCGTCTCTGATTATTTTTCTGCTTGCTACTATCAAATCGGTGGGTCTCCATAAATTTAAAAAATCACTCATTGAGGTCTCTGAGATTACTCCGCGTATTATTTCACACTGAATTTTGTTTGATTGTAATCTGATTAATTTTTAAATTCCTTTAAATTTGCATCTATTTCTTCGTAATAATCGACGAATTTTTTTAACCAATCATGTGGAGATGGTCCAACAAAAGGCGGCGGTTGACCATGATCGCCACACATTATTATAGCGGTATTTTTCGTCAACAACCAATCAAAAAACATTTTTAATGTATCTAATGACACCGTACATATCTCGTCCCAAATAATTATTTTAGGTATATATTTTTCTCCCATTCGTTCAGGAGTCCATGTATGCCCGCGCCACCGAAAGAAACTATGATACGTGCGCGATTGTACTTGCCGTTGTTTCATCTCCCGTGCAAGTCTATGTGTGGGTGTCAGCACGATCATATCTGAATTTCTAAAAACATTAATTGCTCGAGTCGTTTTGCCGCATCCACCAGGTCCAATGAGATATACTGTCTTATATCTAGTTATTGAATCACTCAACGATGGCGCTTTCGACATTTCTGATATTTTATTACCCTTACGATAAAAATCTCTCATTGGAACATCTGCTGATTCTGTATAATTGTGTAATATTTCCTTTTTTATTCTCCATGAACTCCATCGTTCATCATTACTTGTAAATTTCATAACAGACTCTAAATATTTACTCGAAATATAAAACGAATCTGTTGTTACTCTGACTGCGGTCTCAGGAAATCTATTAATCATCGATAATAAATTTATAGAAACATAAGCCAACATGGAAGATCTTAGATGAGTATACTGTCGGGAGATATCATTTATGTCACTAACGATTGTACCCAATTTTGTTCCGTCGGATAAATAAACACTTTCTCGATTTACAAATATATTTTTCGCTGTTGTATCAGCGATTATAAAATCGTATTCGGCATCATCTAGAATTAATCGTGCGTGATGTCTTTTATGATCATATGCACCACCTTGAGTAAATTTACCTATAATTTTTCCACCGAGATCTTTTGCGGTTTTCAGGTTAATCTCGAGAATTTTAGGAGCCTCTTTGATAATATCATCTTCGGAAACGCCAGGACATTTTTCCTTAAAGTCGCTAATAACTTCATCAATACTGATAGAATCTGACATGGGCAACCAAACTTCAGTCTGCGTGTGATATGATATAATCGCCTCACTGACAACCAACGATGTCAGTACCGCACAATCTAGCATATATCGTAATAAAACTATAGGTACCCAACGTTTTTCACAAAAATGTCTGCCAAACCAAACATAATAAATCTTGTGAAGATTTTCGTTAAGCTCGAATGATTCAACACAAGCGAATCGAGTCAGATCAAAATCAGGTAATGGTCCATTAATTGTCACTCGCGTCATCTCGTTTGTAGGGTGACCGAATCTTTTAAAGTACGCAGAACAATCTCCGTATCCTAGAAAACTTCCCGGATAACATGCAACCATATCAACCAAAATGACATCATTGTAATTATATTTGGTATTCCATAATCCGCCGTGTCCGTATTCGACGCAACTTGCGCGTACATCTTCAATTAAATCAAATCGTGTTGGTTTCCATGAATTTCTTTCTCTAGCGAAATGAGGCGCAACAGATGGAACGGTAAAGCAATTAGTTAGTAATTTGTCAGTATATTCCGCGTGCTTGCACTCTAAAAACTTCTCCGCAAGATTTTTCATCTCGTCATGGAGAAATTCTGTTCGATATATTTCACCGTTTGGTCTAACAAATTGATCAAATCCACCTTCCTCATTACTTTTAAATAATCATACCGATACAGGATCGTTTTTACTTATTTCTTTGATAAAAACAAACATACTCATATGGGGGGGGGGGGTAAAATCTAATAGTTCGATCACGTGGAAATATTGTTACTGCGCTGGTCCATGCGTGCGCGTTATGATCAATAATATTTATTGAAGCTCCTTACGATTTATATTTTGATTCGTACAGTATTTCTCCCGTTATTGTCGCTACGGTCATTGGAAAGTTTAATATTTTTCCTAACTCAGCAACATCTTTTATTGTAGCACAGGTATCCTTAACTGAATCAGCCCACGAGTTTATTTTTTCACGTCTTAAATCAGTTAATCCGTTTCCACGCATCGCGTTTGTAAAGTGTTCTATTACTCGTTCGGCTACACAATTTAACCTTGAAAATTTCATGGGTGTCAGTTTATCAACGTTGGGTTTATTATTTATCTCATAGATTCCATAAATAACCGCTGTTACAGGATACGCTCGCTCATAATACGGTTTGTCAATACCCGTCAACAGACCCGGTCTGGAATTTTTACTTAATATGGCGATTTTATTATTACCAAGGACAGGATCATATTTGTCACGGATAATCCAACTACCTATTTCTGTTAATACAATGAATTTTACTCTAAAGAAATATTTTTGATTACCCTCGTATTCAGCGATGTAGTTAATGATAGTTGCCGCTCGCTTGTCATTCATTGTAGCGTCCTTGACAGTATTGCGTATAATCTTGAACGTTGACCATGTATGAGATGCACCATCCGTGTAAAATTCTTTCTTGGCGTCGTGAATTTTATTGATCAAACTTTTATTTTTCGGATCAACCAGATCTCGTACTGGTAAATCAGAAGATAATCTGTCGAGGTTGAATTTATATTTAGAAGGCCTAGTTTGGGATAATCTCTCAAACTCGTTCATATAATTAAAACAAATATTTAAATAAAGAATATTATATATACAATGTCTCAATGCAGATGGCTCATGATCGGCTCAGTAAATCGATGCAACAAATCCTGTAGAGGTGAATTTTGTTGGATGCACTTACAAGGCATACGGCGGGGGAGTCTAGGACCAATACCGTGTCTGCGATGTGGTATTGGAGTGCGAGGAAAAACAGGATTATGTGGAAAGTTCGGTGGAAAACGGTTCAGAGAACTTAAAAGATATTATGACAAAAAAAAAATAATAATAGTGAAAACGCTATAAAATCCGTGGAGGATTATATATCAAGATTTCAGACAAACAATGATTGAAACAAATAATATTATTGTATATATGGAGCAAAATATATCTGTCCCACATCCTGTCATCAAGAATTACGAATCAGATCGTAATGGTGTCATCAGACACTGTAGGTTGAAGAGACCAGTTGGTGTTGTTAATAATACTGGTTATCTAAGGTTCAACGCTGGAGGAAAGAAACATTATTTCTGTCATCGTTTCATCTACGAATGTTTCTTTGGAGTGATCAATGACGGTCTTGTTATTGATCATATTGACGGGATCCTCAAGATAATATTTTATCCAACCTTCGAGTTGTCACACAAAGCGAGAACTCTGCATGTGGTAATACTGAAAGATGTAAGACAGTTTCTAGAAGGCGGTAAATTCTACAAACACAGAAACTGGCGAAGTAATTATATTTCGTTCGATATGTTCTGCTGCGAAATACTTTGATATTCACTCATATTCAGTGCAAAAAGTAGCAGAAAATATATATAAAACCGCTTTCTCAAAAAAATATAAGCAGAATATCACTTTTCAGTATTGTTAACTATCATCACCACCTCGAATTATATTTTTTTTTTGGTTAGAAATTATCATTATTATACTACTTATTCTTTTACTCATGAAAGGGAGGTAATTTTATGATTCTTGGTATATGGTCATAATTATCTACGGTTTCTAACTTACAAAAATATGCAGTTCGTGTATTTTTCTGTTCTATTCGTGAAACATTTAGAACAACACAACACATAGACAGCACATAAAATACATCTAAACTACAGAAAACCGACATGTATATTCCAGCTTACTGAGTGGAGAATCCAGCGTCTAGTCTGTATCAATCGCAGCGGGTTAATTTTAGTTCTACAGTACAGTACAGGGATCCTGCATGTATTTACTCGATTACAGAAATAAGTGTATATAGTGTTTGGAATTAAAAATCAGTTGCATTTTCCTTGTTCAGTGCAGAAATATACATGATATATATTTTTATACGTATCCGTGATTATGTATTTATGTGCGTATGTGTGGTTATTTTTTTATCGAGTAATATTAACAACTAAATACTCCCTTGACCATGTTCATGGATGCAGATTTACGAGTGGGAAATATCGTAATATATATTTCTCCATTGAACAGTTATAGAGAGGATGGAAAATCTCGTAAGAATCATAGGAAGGATGAAAAAATCTAGCAGTTATGTTATGGGAAGGATGGAAAAATCTAGCAGTTAGATGATCTGGACCGGATGTTCTATCATAGATGGCGTGGTATAGTAAATAGGAAATTCCTTAATCCAGCTTTATAAATCTAACTTGTTTGGTGAAAACGTATTTCTTGAATTCAGAATTGTATTTTGAGTAAATATATTCGAAATTAGTTCCTTTTCAATGATTATTAGCTATATATTAACTTCCGAAGCATATGTTTGTAACAAGCTTCGATAGCTCAATCGGTATCGTATTGGACTGTGACGCTCGCGGTCCAGGATCGAATCCCCATGGCTGACAACTGGTCGATGGTTGCGTATAATTGCAATTTTTATAATAATTGGGGGCACCGCAAAACCCCCCGCTCAGCAAAACTGATCCACATATCAACCGGTGGTTGATACATATTTTCGTATCACCCACGGGCTTGATTATTGTGGGTGGGGTTTTTCTGAGCGTATATGTTTGTGCCGTCCTTCATTCATTCATTTCATCTCATTCATTCATTGTATATATTTCATTTCATACTTAATGAATTTGCAAAAAACTCGAATAGAATTTCATTTCATAATATATGTTGTGCCGTCCCATGCATAATCTGAGCTCGCTAAGACACTCGAATAGGGGCTCGTCATCCATAATCATCCATAATCTGAGCTCGCTAAGGCACTCAAATAGGGGCTCTTCATTCATTGTATATGTTGTGCCATCCTTGAAACATCCCGACGAACTCGCTAACCACTCGATAGGGGTTCCATAGGGATCATTTTTTTTATTTTAAAGATTTATATATTATATAATGAACCATGAAACTATCAAAGACATTATTTCTGCTATTAAAAAACTAGAAGAAAACGGAATTAATATATCTGATGAACTAAATCCTGAAAAAATAATATCTGATTTTGAAATGTTAGAAGAACTTAAAAATGAAAATAAGTATGTTCTATCATCTCAATATAAGTTCATAAAGCGTATTCAGGCAGCTATGTTTCAGTCACTGGCTATGGTGAGCGATGATCAAGTAAATGAATTTATTCCTCTTTCTGTCGCAGTAGAAAAGGTCAGATCGGGATTATCCAACGAGTACGAAACGAAAAAAAACAATCAGTACCTGCATAAGATACTTAAGAAAAATTATGCAGCGGGTAACGACCAAAGCAACCCTGAGTAGTAATATAATTTCCCTCATCATGTATATCACATCAGAATTAATTTACATAAAAAATAAAATATTTCAGAATAATAATAAAATATTTCAAAATAATAATAAAATATTTCAGAATAATAATAAAATATTTTTTTTGTAGTATTTTTGAGAAAACTTTAATTTGCATAATTTTAAGGACCAATTACCCCATCAGAATTAGCAAACTGATTGGTTTGTATAATTTTCAGTATCAATTACCCCATCAGAATTAGCAAACTGACTGATTTGCATAATTTTCAGTACCAATTACCCCATCAGAATTAACAAACTGATTGATTTGTATAATTTTCAGTACCAACCACCCCATCAGACTGATTGATTTCCGAATAATAATAAATTATTTCAGATTATACAAAATTGATTAATTTGTGTAATTTATTCCATCAGTGATTATATTTATTTATTTAAAAATATTTTTTAAGTCGATCGACTTTAATACAGGAGTGTGTATAATTTAGAATCTGATCTCTGCTACAAATGATCTCAATAATATGTTTTTGACGGAGTTCATCTAACTGTTCTTGTGTTAATAAGAAATCCTCGCTTCCGTATTCATCAATAACTAAATTAACGCTAAATTGCTCTGTGTTTTGTGGAAACACTATTCTGATGGCGTTTTCAAGTGCTTCTTTGTCATGTATAACAACCATCACGTGCCGGTACATTATATAATATTTACTGGATTAATTAAGATTTCACATACAGATTCATCACAAGCTCTTCTCCACGTATGTCAATTTAGCGATTAAGATGATCTGTGAGCTTAAAATTTATTCGTGTTAACATATTATTGTGACATCGCAGATACACAGGATTAGTTGGTTCTTGCACGATTAAACTTCCAGGGGATATTTTGTGGTGTAAATGTATATAAAATATATCCTTGTTGAGCCTGATTTGATTTTCCGAGATCTTTTTGATAGCTGGCATCGACTACGTCACAAACCAGATTGACCACTATCGTGCTGGTTATATTAGCAATTCCCGGCGATACGTGCCTGCGCCGCCATGTGGATCATTATTATGTCTAAGAACGGTTGGATGTGGTGCTAGTTTTCTCCATGCATCGAGTATTTTAGGAAAATATTCATCAATGACATCATTGACAGATTTTCTTAATCTATCCGGATTATAATCAGGGAACTTAAACGTTACAATGTCAGCTTCAGATATTTTGTATTTGGTTGCTAAAAACCTTCTATTATAACCCGATGATTCAAAAACCAGGTTTATGATCCTATTATGAAAATATTCAATGGTATCAGCTATATGATTTAAAATTTCTACTCGTTTAATAATTTCTTCACGCTTAGATGTCAAATCAGACAAATATTCCCGAAAACTATCACGTAAATTTTCTAGTTGTTCTTCGTGATCTGAATTTATGATATGAATGACATTATCAATATTTATATCGTAAAATGAATTACCACCATCAACGTTGTGTAAGAGCCAGTAGTACTCACCAGTTCGCTCGACATGAAATTGATCCCGTTTATCCCATACCCGTTTTTCTATGTTCCACCAGAAACTTGTATAATTCATTTTAATATTATGATGAAAACTTTTCGATGATGTAAAATCATCCCGAGTTGGTTCTGGTGGTCCTTCATACACCGGGGGAACATCAGGCCAACCTAGTACGGATCTTATCGTGGACTGATACATATCAAATGCGTAATCAGGAGAATGTATCTCAACCGTCGAGGACAGCGTCGGTTCATGAACGTTAATCGATATTTTTGCTTCTTTTCCTGTTATTGATTTTATTCTACGTTGAAATTCCTCATTGATTTGTTTGATCTCATAACTACCAGTGGGTATTCCAACATCTATCCAGTCAGGAGTACCATCTGGTTTGTTCTTGTTAGCAAATACAAGCAAATTATTTGCTGGTGTACCATTAAATGATTTTGATCTGATATTTGGCCAGCTGTAATATACCCGTAATTGCGCTAGTGCAATTTCTTTTACTGGAATTGCAGTAGGAAAATTAATACTAAATTCAGGATTAGTTGAACTTACCGAGATCATCGTTATCTTTGACGGAGTTGTGTTAGTCACGATCTGCTGGAGTAATTCTGTCATTATTAGTATTTATGTCTTTAATACCGATACCTTCGTCGTATATTTTAGTCATCATTGAAAACTCGAAATCAGATATAATTCCATCACTGAGACTCGCTGATAACAACGAGGACAATTTCGAGTATGCTACCGTCGTTGTGTGCAATCTTATCATGTAATAGGATAATTTTTCATTCATGCAAGTACATATTTTTTTGGCGATGATATTAAGCACACCTGCAATAGTTGTTGCTGCTGAAATACAAATAGTTACGGCTACTGGTGCCATCATTGTCACCGCTGATAATATAACACCTGCTCCAGCAACAACAGCGGATACTGAATAAACAAGCACATCAACGATAACTAATCGTCGTCGATATTTTTTTACTTTTACTGTATATTGTTCGACTTGATCTTTTAGCGCCGCCTGCCATTCACGCGCCTGATTGCATCTGTATTGTGCACCGTCCATATATTTTTATGCAGTAACCAATTGAGGTGTTTCAGCTACAAATTCCAAACACCACCAGTAAGATGTTGCGGTTAATTTCTTATCATCTGCTTCCAGAATAAATATTTCTTCTGTTCCGCTATTTAATATAACAGATACAACCCCGGAAAACCTGTCCGTTGAATGATACCATGGAAACATTGTAAATATTTCAAATTTTGCAGCACTGAACACAGACAGCCTGTACACGCCAGTGACTGTTGCGGTATATTTGATAGTTTTATTTTGCTGCGACCATGTTGCAAATCCCGATGATACTGTGTATACGATGTTTGTGATATGCCCAGGAGTTATTCCGGCTGGAATTTTAATCAAATTGGTTTTATTAACGATCTCAGGAATCCCCGCTACGATGTCTTCAATTGTTTTTTTAGTTGTGTCCATGTTCGTCTTGATATCAGAAAGTTTTATGTCAACGGAGTGCGAAGTGCCGAAGAATTCTTCTGCGGTTCTTTGATGGTTTCTGCGAAATCTTGCAAAAGCGCCCACGTGAACGTCATACTCGGCCCGCAGCGTGGATAATTTACCATCTACGGTGTCGACGTACTTTTTTGTTCCTGCATCTTCGTCGGATGTTGGATCTCTTAAAACTACTATTTTGTTCCCGTTCATGCTAAGTTCACTTGTCATTGTGTCGCCGGTGTTTCTTACACGATTAGCAACACTTTTTGCAATTTCATCTCTGATGGTTGTAAACGATATACTTGAATCTTTGGTTCTACCACCGTCAGTAAACACAGGAATATTATCTGTAACTGCACCGAGTACTCGTCGAACTATATCATTCCATCTGACATTGCTCGTTTTTAGTTTACCATATCGATCTTGAAAAATAACAACCTCATCTGGATCAACTCCAGCCAGGTTCATAATATCAGCAAGTTCATCTTTAGTCGCATACTTCGACAGATCAACGTCGGATTTTATTTTCTTACTGGTAGAAGATCTGTTTAAAACGCCTTACGCGCAACGAATCGGTTGCTTGTATAATTATGCACGACTTTATGTGGTGGCTTGGATGATTTTGATATAGCGTTAAGTACATTAATTACCTCACGGCCACGTATTGGCGGATCTGTCATTGTTTGTGTGGGTGTGACATACTTGATAAATTCAACAGGTGGAGCTAACCCGTACGAATCAAAATAAACGATTCCACGTGGATCAACCGCGTATGACACCCAATGAGTACCGGGTCCTGAATTTGAGTCGAGATTAATAATACCTGTTTCGAGTTTGTTTGGTTGTTTTGGTAATTGATCTCGCATAAAAACACCTCTAAAGGCTTTTATTTTCAATTTTTAGCAACATCAAGTAAATCAAAATTTTATGCTGGAACATCTAACGTGGAAGCCTTAGACCTTTTCCCCAGCGAGATCCCGATAATCTTATGCCGCGTCCCTTTTTTTGTACCCAATTCCAGTTGCTTTCTTTAGAGCCATTACAGCAGCTGTTCCAACAGCACCTAACGCGGCTGCTTTTGCTACGGCTGGAGTGGCAGCAGCTATTAACGCTGGAATAGCCGCAAGAAGTGGAAATATACCATCTGTTTTTACCATGTCCTTGATGGCACTTGGAGAAAGATGTAATTGAACTCCAGTTTTTGATTCTAGGGCTTTATTGAAATGTTTAATCTGATTATTTGTCAACGATAATTTGTTTGGACCACCACCCATCTGATCTCGTTTTAGTGATATTTTAGTTCCGCATTTGCTGGTGGTTTTTGATTGAAGTTTTTTGACCTGACCAGGAGTCAGAGTAACATTAACATGACCATACGACATTTTTATATAAATAATATTTTTCTGAATAATTAAAGATTTTCCACTGGTGCATCAACGACTCTCGTTCGACCACTACCACCTTCAAGTAACATGGCTTTATCGTTGAGTATGACCGAGATTGCTCTATAATTAACACCACCTGTATTTAATTTTGCTTTAAGATGTATATCAACGACAGATTGCTTGGATAAATCAAGATGTTCCAATGAAAAATAATAAATCGGATACAGTTTGTAAAAATCATATTGTGATATTTGCAACCCAGTATCAACATTTTGATCACGTCCCATGAATGACATTAAACGATGATATACACGCGATAAGTGATTTCGTTCATAATCTAGTTGTATATTCTCTGTTGGTTCTTGTTGTCCGTTTATTCGTAAAGAAATATCTGTTATACCTAGTTTGTCAAATATCATATGATTACGTTCTTGATTACCTAATCGATTGATGGCCTGAAACGCAATAAAAATATGTCGCGGTGCAGAAACACCCTGTTGCGATGCTATATGCCATGTAAACTGACCGTTAACGTTAGTTTGCATACTATCTGTGCTTGTTGTTAACCATGACAACAAGGATTTACCACCAGTGTCCATGAAAGAAATTAATTTCTGTTCTTCTGCGATCGTTGGAGTCATCACCAGCATTCACAGTGAAAGTTTCGATAATATTACTTTACCAGCATCACCAGCAGGTCTCCACAGAGCATCGTTATCATCACCTTTTCGCACAAGAACAACCGTGTGTCTAGCTCCAAAAATGACCTTTCGAACATTTCTACAAATTCCAAAAATATGCGATAGTGGAATTGCACATGAGAATTTTCTATTGTCAGGATACAACATATTTTTGCGTACTGTAAATCCTAAGTTGAAATTTTCAGTAAGATTCATTACCACCGGATCCATATCAGCATCTTGAGCAGCATTACTAGTTTTCCTTGGTGTTCCTATTATATATTGATCGCTTTCAGGGGTATTAGAATTATCTTTCACAAACATCATTGTAGGACCTGCTGATCTTGTATAATCATCAGAATATCTTGCTAATCCTATTATTGTTGTAGCAACGTCGACATCTTTCTGAATTGATTCAATATTTTTTCCATCGATCATATAAGTGGCGCTATCAATCAGTGCCATGATCCCGTTGTTGACAAAACCAACTTTTACTGCATTTCCGTAATTAGTGTTATCCGTTTTTACAATTGTACCTTCTACCTCAATAAACGCCTCAGCGGGTAAAAAGTATCTACTGGTGTCATGAACTTGTAGTTCAATTCTTCCACGTTGATCTGGTACTCGTGCTTCATAAGAGTAAAACTGATAATCACGTACCGATTCATCTTTAAGGACATGTGGCTCCATATCAAATGCTTCATCGGATACGCGCTTGAACATTTTATTAGAATTATTTTCGTTTAACATGTTGATTATCGCGTTCGGGAAGTTCCACTTCCTGATATCAAACTTGAAATATTATTCCTTGGTTCACCAAATCCTTGATCTGCTATCCAATTTGATGTTATATTTCTTTCTACCTCTTCAGATAATTCCGCTAGTTTTTTATTTGCAGCCTGATTTATTATTTTACTTACGTCTGCGGGCATAATTTCAGTACTTGGTAATTTTACCGGTTGTTGTTTTCGTCGCAATAATCGTGCTAGTCTATCTTTGATCGCCGAGAACGCCTTACCAGCAACATTGACAATTGCTCCAGGAGCTTTATCACTAACAATATCAATAGCTTTCATCGATAATTGTTTTGCAACAGGTGCTACTTTTGGAGCCATCCTTGTGAATAATCCCTGAATAGCATCACCAAGTCCATCTCCGTAAGTAGCTTTATAGATTGGTAATCGTGAGTTCACCGCTCTGACCTGTACGGGTTTACGATGATTATTATGTATGATCATCTTTTTTAATTTACCATTTATTTAACAACTAGTCATCAACAAGTTCATCGATAAGTTCTCGGTAAACTCCGATATCCATGATACCACCTTGAAATAATCGCCGACAAATATCAGCTGCTTCATTAATTATTTCTGGTGAATTAGTTCCAGCTCGTTTTCCTCCTATGAGAACTTCTAACCGTGACACATCATTAATGATATTATCAGGACATAAACTAGATCCTGTTTTAGGTTCATCTTGAGGTGTTTTAAATACTGGTGGTTGCATCACCGGATAAAGTACCTCAGTGGTGACCGGGGATATGTTAGGTGAGTCACTTCTTTGAAATCCATGTGGTGAATCTACCGGTGAATATGTCATTGCTGGCGCAGAAATATTTTTACGTTGTAAAGGTGGAGGAAGTTGATACTGGGAGAGTTGTTCTTGTTGTTTCAGTCTCTCTCTATAAAGTCTTTTTATTTCTTCTTTAATAATTTTATATTCTGGACCTCTAGCTTTGTTTTTTGTTGTAATATACGCGATATATATATTTAATAAGATTATCATCATTTACTTTTTCATGACGGGGTTTTAAAATACTAGATTTATTAAATATACTATTTAATATTTTTTCAGGTAATTGTTCTTTTTTAGTATTTCTAATTTCTTCAACAACCCCTTTCCTAAATTTTGCAATCAATTCTACGTTTTTTTCTACTAGTTCGGGTTCAGGTGCATGTTCTTTTTGCACGTCGGCGACTTCAGTACGAAGTTTTCCAATACTTTCAAGTATTTCCTCACCAACAGGTGGAGGTGGAGCCGCAGCTATATCAATTGGAAGATCTCGTAAAATCTTCTTTGTCTGTTTAGTTCTTCTTGCTATTTTTTCGGTTTGTTCTGCTGTTTGTTTTGATACCGGAAGAAGATGTTCTTTGATGACAGTTGTAACTTGTTCAGTAGCTGCAGTGACGGGTTTAAACAGTTTTTTAGTTTCTTCTTCGTACTCAACTTGTGCTTCTTGCTGCGCTTGTAGATTTTTTCTAAATGAGTCTCGCACGGGAAGAAATTTTTTAATTGCTTCTAGTATCTCTCGTGCTATTCTTGCAGTATGAGATTCTGGATGTACCATTATTTTTAATATAACAATTTTTTAATTAATAGCAGCAGAGAGGGCTCGTCTACAATTCTGTTTGGGACAAACAATAACCGTAGACGTGGTATTGACCTCTATGAAAGGTCACTATCTTTTTTGTCTAAAAACAAGGGTGACCATTCCCTAAAGTGGTCTGATCGCCCTCTCCGCTGCTGCTACATCTGTGACGTCAGTAACTAACATCTATCAATCTCCGATACATTGATCTACCCATTTGCTTTAAAGTTTATTATGGAACTGTTGAAACAAATCAGGATTTACAACAATGTTAAAGAATGCAAGGAATGTGACCTTAACGATGAGTTCAGATTAAAGAAATACACAAAGATGTAGTTTAAACATGAAGCTGTTGGATCTGTATAACCGAATTCTAAGAAACGGAAGCTGTTGGATCTGTATAACCGAATTCTAAGAAACGGAAGCTGTTGGATCTGTATAACCGAATTCTAAGAAACGGAAACTTTTCTCTACATGAAGATACATAAAACGATTCATCTAGCAAGCTCAGAATGACATCAAGATACATGTGTAAGATGTGTGAAATCAAACTATATATAAATTAAATCTTCACTTCCTAACTTTCCAATAAGTATCGAAACGTCGATCTTCTTTCAACCGACGGGAATTGACAATACACCATTACACGTATGGACAAATATTGGCAACATCCAATACATCTGTGAAATTTTTAATTGTGGAAAAGAAATCGAGAAAATGTCTCTTTTAATAGTGCTAACAAGCAAAACTTTGGTAAATATATAGTTTTCTGGACATTTTTCGTTTAATAAAATCAGTCATAAGCAATTCCTATTTTCTAAAGAGGATTTATGCTTGACTGATTCTGGTGCTTTACAGCACACTGGATATGTTGTGAAGTGGTAAGCAAACCAACGAGTGATGTTTAAATAGACGACACGATTTCCGATCTTAGTTCATTTGGCGACGGGAGTTGAACGGACATTGATCTGGGCGAATTCAACATTTTAACCATTAAGCCACACTGTCTCCTGATCACAGAGGAATCAGAGAAAGTTTTGTTTTTGACTAACATACATGGCACGATCAATATATTTGTCTCCATTTGCATATATCCTCAAATACAGCTCTCTGTCTGTTTTTCTTTTTAGAGTTGATAAAGGGTTTTGCACTTGAAATTCAATTGAATTGTAAATAATTATTGAACATATGAGAGAGTGGGCAGGCAAAAACGTGTGCTATACCTAGAATCATCATAAATTGACTTTTGCTGTTGTACCTTAAATCACCATTCAAAGGTTCCTAATTATTACGTTTAACTAAACAAAATACAATTCACTGACGTAAATATATTTCTAGCACACCGACATGTTACCGTAGTCCACAAGCTGGTATAGATCTTTCCCTTAATATCCAGGACTGTAGCTCACTCTTTAGTCACTTATCAGCGTCAGTAGTGAAAACTATATTTCTCGTTCTGTAAACGAAAAATACGTTAAAGTTGATTCACAAAATGTACAGTATGTTTTTTTCTCATGTACGTTCCTAATTCTTTGAATGAAAGATATTATTTTAGCTTCATGTATTAGCAACTTTATTTTCATTGCTTAAAGACCGCTCCGGTGACCTAGTGGTTAGAGCGTTCGCCTCGGATGCAGGAGGTCGGGGGTTCGAACGTTTTCTTACGTTGATCTTCCCTTGCCTGTACACATGGTTATAAGAAACAAACACATTTGATAAAAGAAACAGTACAGAATCATATTTCGGCTATAATTTAATAAACATATTCTAAATTTTAGGTATCATGATGAAGACTGCAGAGGGTGACTTAAGTTTTACAGATTCGAATGCACGTGAGTAGTGAATGGGGGCACCCTACCGACAATGGGAATTACCATTAAAAACACCCCTGGGGCACTCTACCGACAATGGAAATTTAACATGGCGAAAAATCGTGGGGCACTCTACCGACAAGGGGATTTAACATGGGAATAAATCGTGGGTCACTCTACCGACAAGGGGAATTTAACATGGGAATAAATCGTGGGGCACTTTACCGACAAGGGGAATTTAACATGGGATTTTTTTTAAATTTAAAAATTTTTTTAAAAAAGGGGTAGGCAATTCAAAAGGCTATCTCTTTTCGAGAAATATGGCTGGCCCTGAAAAGGGCCTTTGGGTTTTATGTTAATGTATTCATTAACATAAATGGCACCGCATTGGTCTTCTTCTTGTCCTTAGGCTGCGTCTTACTGTTGGTCCGTACATCAGCACTCTTTTCAGGCATCCTTGTCTTTCGACGTAGATCCTACGTATCCACAGGCTGGTGTTTGTCCTGTGGACAACGGTCCACTTCGATCGGACATACATGAGCAAGTCTGTCCGAAACATCATGGAAGACACAAGGGTGGATGACTCAACTGTAGTCCACATCTTGAAGCGACGAGAACAGGTGAATCAATGCAGTGAACGGCGCTTATTTATAGGCGGAGGAAGGATTGAAACGGATTGAGTTCATTTACCAATCCGAACACGCGTTACAGAATTCAGTCAGCTCGTATCCAATCCGAAGAGAGCAGTCTGTGACGTCACGTAGTCAATATAGATTCGCTAGCGCTTGTGTGCAGTCAATCTATGCGACAGTGATTCAACATGACGGAAACTCAGAAAACGATCCAGTGGGGTGCACCAGCAAGGGAGACTGCCCAAGGGAACCCGGACTTACTTTCAGAAGAGGTGAATTGGGATTTTGTGGATTTTCTCTCCTCGCAAGAATTTGTTCCGGAACCTTCGTTACTTTCTTCATTACCGCAAGTGGAGAATTTTAGACAGAGACAGAAAGAAGAATTGGAGAAATTTATACAACGACAAAAGGAAGCGGAACAGGCTTTTCTCCTACAGCAACAGCAACAAGAAGAAGAGGTAAGAAAAAAACAACAGCAACAACAGCAAGAAGAAGAAGTAGCAGCAAAGAAACAAGAGGGTGAAAATCAAACGGTCACGGTACTGTTGGACATTTTAGCGGAGTTAAGAAGTCTGAAACAAATGTATCAGACTTCTTTATCACGACCGAAGAGAATACGACCTTCCCGAGCCAAACACGTCAACCCTGTGACTAAGCCTACCGTACCACCCTTAGTGATTTCAACCCAATCATTATCATCATCAACATTACGCAGTCCAGAAGTAGGCCTTGGCCGTGGCAAAGGCTTAAGGCAGTTAAAATTGATTGCTTAAACTCACCCCTACACCATGAAGAAAAAAGGCCCTTTTCAGGGCCACCCACATTTCTCGAAAAGAAATACAATTTCAATTTGCCAATAACTCAAAAAAAAAACTCACCCATGTTACCCTTTTAGTACGTGTCTGTGTATGAGTGCGTGAGTGTAGCTTCTTATTTTAAAATCACAACTCAAAGACACTTACCTTATATCATTCATTTATTCTTTTCTCCATTTTTTACAATCCAATTCACAATTTATAACACAACACTTTAATAAAAAGTTCATTAATTTCTTCTTTTCTCCTTGTTTAGTCTCTCTGTTTTTTGAATTTCTTCACCGTCACACTCTTTTCCTCTTCTTCCTCCTCGCTTTCTTCCCTTCTTCTTTTTTTCTCCTGTTTCTTTTTCTTCACCTGTCTTCTTTCTTCCTCAGAAGAATCCCTCTCTTCCTCTGAAGAATCCCTCTCTTCTTCTGAAGAATTCCTCTTTTCTTCTGACTCCTCTTGTTTCTTTTTTGGGCAATCTGGAGACCAATGTCCTTTTTCTTTACAATAATAACAGGTATCTTGACTTTTGTCTTTTTTATCCCCTGTTTTTTTTCTTTTTTGACGGTCTGGACACTCTGAAGACCAATGCCCTTTCTTCTGACAGATATAGCAAGTATCTTGACTTTTATCTCTAAAGGAAGGAGAGTAGTCCGTAGGCTGGTCTGAAGAGAATTTTCTAATGACCCCTCGCAAAGCTCTGACGAAACGTTCCATCTGGTCAGTCTCTTCCATCGTTGTGTTCGGCTTGAGAGTGAAATGAATAGTGAAAGGACAAGACACACACCCTTTTATATACGCTGGTCTGCTATGACTATAAAGTAGTTTATGGTGTTTGAACTTGAGTCATTTGACTTTTTGCTTTCAAGATGAAACGATCCCATTCATTCGAGAAGAAAGAAGAAGAAAGTAAGAGGCAGAAACGTGATCTATCGCCTCGTACCAGGGCTGAAATCTTGGCACAAATTCATGCCAGTGATTTTGAAGAGGACATGAGTGAACCAGAATCCGAACCCTCTAAAACAAGTTCACCACCCTTAGTCAACCCTGAAAAGTACTATTCCATTCGAGACACCGAAAAGCGCTCCTCTAGAAAATTTAGAACCACGGCTTACAAATACACGGTGAAGTTTAAAGATTTCAAGGCTGAAGTGCCGTTAGAGAAAGCAGAAGTGTTCATCACTGAGGTGTGGGATTCTTTGCTCACTGCACTCAAGCGACAATGTCAACCAAAAGAAGACGATCGCTTGAGACTTTCCATACAACACGACGGTTTGAAATCCCCTGTTTGGATCGAGTTTAGCACCCCTGCAGAATTAACTGCTTCCAAAGTCATGGACAAGATTCAACACGTACAACAATCTAATGATCAGTTTGACATCACCGATGGTAAAGCCACACTGGACATGACCCACGTCTCTCCTCCTCAAGGGACTGGACGCAAAAAGATGTTATTGGTGGACGACCTTCGCAACACCAAAACAAGTCTCGTCCGAATTAAGAACCCTCATGACCAGATGTGTTTAGCCCGTGCCATCGTGGTGGGACGAACCTATGCCAACAAGAACGACACGGTAGAATGGAAAAGAACCTGGAAAACTATTCAACGATCCGATCGAGCCAAACAACGAAATGAAGCAGAACTCCTGTTACAACAAGCCGGACTGTCCAAAGACACACCCTGTGGCATTCCTGAGATGCAAAAATTGCAAGATGCCCTAGCTCCACGATACACCTTGAAAGTGCACCCTCAAGAAGTGCGCGGACCTCTGTTGTTTCGAGGCCAAGACTTTAAGGACGGAAAATACATTCATGTCTATTATCACGATGAACATTTCGATACCATTACCAGTATCACCGGATTCCTGAAATACAGTTATTACTGTGAGAAATGTGACCATGGTTATAACAATCGAGAGCAACACAAGCATTGTGGATCGAAATGCTCAGGATGTTTGGCCTCTTCACCCTGTCTGAGCGAAGAACCAGTGCCTTGTTCAACTTGTCTGCGCACGTTTGTCAGCCCTACCTGTTACCAACAACATTTGAAAACGCAAGGTTCACAGAAGAAATGCGCTTGTCAACTGCTGAGATTGTGCTCTACGTGTGAACAAGTCATACGTACCAATAGTGTCAAGGCACACGTATGTTCAGGAAAGAAAAAATGTCACATTTGTCACCACATCGTGGACTTGGAACACCAATGTTACGTGCAAAAATACCAACCCCCACCAGAGAAAGAGGACGGTCACAAGAAGAAAGGCAATTTCATCTTTTTCGATTTCGAATGCATGCAAGAAACCGGCATTCACATTCCTAATTTCTGCGTGGCTCATCGAGCGTGCGAGAAGTGCATTCAAGAACCTATCTTCAGTCATTGTCATCACTGCAGCAAGATACCCGGAGGGCGTGAAAAAATCTTTCGGGGACCAAACACGTTAGCCGATTTTGCCCAATGGGTCTTAGACCCCGTCGACAAGACGTGGAGCCAAGAGGACATCGAACGTTACGGAGATTGTCATCGTCATGCCACGGTGATGGCTCACAATTTCTCCGGATACGATGGACAGTTTCTTCTCAGATACTATACGGAACAAGGCACCGAGCGTCCTAAAGTGACTTTGAACGGAGCCAAAATCATTTTCATGCAAGTGGGACAAGTACAGTTTAAAGATTCGATGAGCTATTTGGCCATGCCTTTGAGTCGAATGCCTAAAACGTTTGGAATGACAGAAATGGCTAAAGGGTACTTTCCACACTTTTTCAATACGGAAGCCAATCAACATATCGTTCTACCCCATTTACCAGAGGCTCACTATTACGACCCCGACAACATGCGTACCGAACAACGAGAAGCTTTCTACGCTTGGTACCAGATTCACGCCTCGGACCCTTTCGACTTTCAGGAAGAAATGCTAAAGTATTGTCGTTCCGACGTGGACATTTTACGACGTTGCTGTGGAAAATTTCGAGAACTGTTCATGGAACACGGAGGGGTCGATCCTTTGAAAGAAGCTTGCACCATTGCCAAAGCGTGTTCCTTAGTGTATCGACAACGATTCATGCCTGAAAAGACCGTGGCTGTCATCAGTCCTCAAACGACCCACTTTGTCAAACGTCAATACTCGGTCAAAGCCCTACGTTGGTTACATTACTTGTGCGACAAGGAAGACAAGTGGATTCAGCATGCCCGCAACGGAGGGGGCGAAAAGACCATCGGAACGTATTCGGTCGATGGCTGGGACTTAGAAAACCCCAAGATCGTGTACGAGTTTAACGGTTGCTTATTTCACGGATGTCCCGTCTGTTACCCTGACCGTGGCACTAAAAATCAGTTTTTGCAACGAACCATGGAAGACTTGTACCAGGACACTTGTCAGCGACGCCTAAAGTTAGAACAGCAAGGATACCAAGTGGTGGAAATGTGGGAACACGAGTACGATCACCGTATGAAAACCGATCCCGAGTTTAAACGCCTCGTGGAAAGTTACCAGTTCACGGACCCGCTGAACCCGAGGGATAGTTTGTACGGAGGAAGGACCAATGCCACCTGTTTGCTGTACCAAGCCGACGAAGAGAAAGGAGAAGAAATCAAATACTTGGACGTGTGTTCGCTGTATCCCTACGTGTGCAAATATTGTTGCTTTCCTGTAGGGCACCCGCAATTGTTCACGGAACACATCGACCTGAAAAACATTCGACAATACGAAGGCTTGATCAAGTGCAAAGTTTTGCCTCCCACGAACCTATACCATCCCGTCTTACCTCACCATTGTCAAGGCAAACTGATGTTTCCCTTGTGCCGTACTTGTGCCGAAACGTGCAACCAAGACCAACCTTGTCAGCACAGCCAGGAAGAACGGGCCTTGACGGGAACCTGGGTCAGCGTAGAATTGTTCAAAGCTATGGACATGGGATACCAACTGTTAGAAGTGTACGAAATTTGCCACTTTCCCAAGACACAACAATACCGCAAGGGTGACCCTACTCAGAAAGGCATTTTCGCCGACTACGTGGATGCCTTTTTGAAACTGAAGCAAGAAGCCAGCGGCTATCCTTCCTGGTGTCACACTCCCGAAGACCAAATACAATTCAAAGAGAAATACTACGAACAAGAAGGCATCTCTTTAGACCACATCGAGAAAAACGAAGGCAGGAGATCGTTTGCCAAAGTGATGTTAAATTGCTTGTGGGGTAAAATGGCACAACGACCGTGTTTACCCAAGACGGAATATTTGACAGAACCTTCCCGCTACTTCCAGATGATTCACGACAAAACCAAATACATGAAACACGTGGACGTCGTTCGAGAGAATTTGATCTTGGTCAATTACGAAGAAGATCTGGACTTTGTACAAGACGACCCTTTTGGAAATGTCATCATTGCGGCTTACGTGACAGCCCATGCTCGCTTAAAATTATACGAAGCTTTAGAACTGTTAGAAGAACGCGTCCTGTACTTTGACACGGACAGTTGCATTTACATCCATCACCCGATTCAACATCACCCTAACATCGAAGGAGACCGTTTAGGAGCCTGGACAGACGAGCATCCCGACGACAAGATTCTAAGTTTCGTCAGTGGCGGTCCCAAAAATTACGGCTACGAATACCGGGACAAACAAGGAGAAGTGCACACGACGTGCAAAGTGAAAGGACTGACTCTGAATTATCGTACCAGTCGAGTGGTCAACTTTGGGGTATTGAAAGAAGCCTTGCAATCGGGAGAGGATGGAAACTTTAAAGTGACCACCTATCAACCGAACAAAATTGTACGTTTACCCACTCACCACATCGTCAGTCGACCCTTGGAAAAAGTCTATCAAATCGTGTACCAGAAGCGAGTTCGACTTCCCAATCATTTCACCTTACCGTATGGACACGTTGGTATAAAACATTGGTTGTAAGAGGATAGCCACCCACCAGAAAGATGACTTCGCCACAGCAAGAATCGAGTGAGAAACCCGATGAGAACTCCAAGTTCAAACCTTACCATTTTCCAGTCTTCTTACCTGACTATTGTGATTGTGCCCGTCGATTGGACACGTTTCAGAAATGGCCTATGGATAGGGAAGGATTACCTTCTTCGCATGTTTTAGCTAGAACAGGATTTGTCTACTTGGGACCTGAGTCAGGATTGGGATACGAGGTACAGTGTTTCGCTTGCGGACTGAAGTTACGAATGGATCTATGTATCTATAAAGATTCAGCTATTCTGGAGCATACTCGATGGTCTCCGAATTGCCCTTACCTTTCTATGGCCTTTCCACCCATCACACTACTGTACAATGTTGATGGTACCTTAGAGACGGTACCTTCCAGAACAGGACATAAAAAACGTAAAAAAGGAAAGATGTACAAGTTGGAGACTGCATTGAGACTAGTATAAAAAGGGGACTATGGTCAAGATCGATAGTTCATTGTGACTACCAAGACCGAGCGAACAAGATGAATACTTTGAAAAAGGCATCGTTTCAGTTTGGGGATTGTAAAAAAGTTGTATCTTCCTCTAGTGTGACTAATATTGGATGGATAAGACCCATGCATTGCGACGGAAAATGTCCGGAAGGAAACTGCGATTGTCCATGTGGTTACCATTGTAATTGCGTAACGGAGTTTGCAGACGAGTGCGATTGTGAGCCTTGCGATGGGACCGATGCTGTACGTTGTGACCTGAGCGATGCCGTAAAGCATCATGGGAACTTTGTTCTCACTGCCCCTGTCATGGAAAGTGATGCTGTGCGTGTCAAACCTGAGGGATGCGAAAGCGATGCTGCTCGTCCTCTTGGACATTTTACTGGGTTTCGTTTTAAAGGGGAATGTCCACCTTCACGTTTACCTCCCTACGGATGTCATCCAGCCCTGAGTAAACTCCTGCCCATGTCACTCAACCCTCATCGAAACGAACCTGTGAAAAACGAATATTCGTTTCCTGTGCGTTTGTCGGAATACTGCGACTTTGAAAATCGTCTTCAATCGTTCAAAGGAAAATGGCCAAAGTATCTGGGAGGACCGACCCCCGAAGAATTAGCCAGAGCCGGATTTTTCTACTTGGGCGAAGGAGATAAAGTCAAGTGCTTCAGTTGCGGTGTGTCACTTCACCACTGGGAACCGCAAGATTCGGCCTACGTTGAACATGCTCGATGGTCACCGAATTGTCATTACTTACCTTTAGTGGGACCGAGACATTGAAGTAATTTCTTACCATAATAATCTGTTCATGGATACTTTACAAGAGAACATTCGTGCTTTGCCTGTGGAGTTGAGAGAACGCATTTACCGAGAGCTGGTCAAAATACAAGTGAAACGTAAAGAACAATTGCATCCGTTACGTCACCGGTGTTTGAACCACTGGTACCTGAAGGCTATACAAGGACTGATTGAGTTGAAAGTGTTCCATTGGACAGACATTGATCAACGACCTCCTGGTTATAAAAAGGAATGGTTTGGTATTGACGATTCTATCTACTACATTGTAAACGTACTGCATCGAATTCCAGAGGAAGAGTTAACGAATTACCAACATCTTGAACACAATGTCAACTTGGTGAAAGAGGAAACTTCTGAACGAATTGTAATGTGTAGATTAGTGACTCAACGATTTAAATTCGACACTGAAGTGAAACCATGTTTGTGCAAAGAGTACATTTCTTGTGTCAGACCAAAGAGGATTTAGTATGACCTATTCATGGATACTTTACAAGAGAACATTCGTGCTTTGCCTGTGGAGTTGAGAGAACGCATTTACCGAGAGCTGGTCAAAATACAAGTGAAACGTAAAGAACAATTGCATCCGATACGTCACCAGATCTTTAACCACTGGTACCTGAAGGGTATAAGAGAACTGATTCGTCAGAAATTCTTTCAATGGTCAGACATTGTTCAAAACTTTGAGGTCGCTAATGATCGACATGTTCATGATTATGGTTACTTCGAGATTCACCTAGTGCAATGCATTGAGGAAGACAAGTTAAAGGATTACCAACATATTTTACGTGGAATCTACTTAGAGGAAGAGGAAACACCAAAACGAACTCTGACGTTTCGGTTACAGTATGCAAGATTTAGATTCCCTACTGGAGAACGAAGATCTCTGGCTAGAAAGTACGTCTATTGCATCCGAAAAAAAGAGAATATAAAAACAGGCTGCCATGCCACGGTTTATGTCACATGTCATCCAACAGATTCCGTGGAAGGAACTCAATGACCATATTCAAACCGTGGATCATTACCATCAATTATTACAAGAACTGTATCCATTCAATTTTGGACGACAAGTGGTGTGTGTCTTAGTGACTTGTTTTCTGGGATTTCGTTTACCAGTCGATTCTTTGTGGACTCTTTACGATCAGTACTTACCACCTCCATGGCCTTAAATGGTCACGAAAAACTCCTTTTGTTCAAAGCCTTGCGTTTTCATCTGGATACTTCTCGACCTCAACAGGAAAAAAAGATTCGTCAACTTTTAGCGACCCAAGACGTGTATGACGATGTGTGTGTAGCTTGTGACTTACACCCTCATTGGACAGATGTTCGTGATTGGAAAAAGGGGGGTTTTGAGGCTTGGACCCAAGAAGTGGCCCAGTATGCACAAGAGTTGTTCAAGGAAAAAAGTTACTTTTCAACCCGTGTTAGTGACGGTGCCAGAAGAACCCGTCACCGAGAACAACCACTCGCTTCAGGACAGGACTGTCATGGACATGCCTGAAAGGCCATTCCGGGAGGACACTTGTGTGACAATACCTCATGTAGAGACTGTAAGAACATTACACACTGTCCCTAGGACATCTTGGTTAACCAAAACATGTTGTACAGACACTTGTTTATATTCCACTTTGATCGCTTTGCTGTGTTTTATATTCCTGTACATCACTATTTGAGTTGTATGTATTTTTGTCTTTCGTGTTCATATTTGAAACATTCAATAAACGTGTTCTGAAAAAGTATATAAACTCTTGTCTTGTTTGTTTTTTTTCGTGTCACAAGTGACATTTCTCATACCATGGCTACCTCTGCTGTCTCTGCTCCCTCTTCCTCTACTGTCAAAGTCATCGACGAACACTTAGATCGTGCCAGTTGGGAGGCTTTGTATCTTCGCCATCCCTTTAACATGCTCATTGCTGGACCTAGCGGTTCAGGCAAAACCGAATTCGTCAAACGTTTGATCGAACATAAACATCATTTGATCGATCGGCCACCTCAACGGATCGTGTGGTGTTACAAAGAGTGGCAATCGGCGTACAGCCTCTTGCGAGAAAGTCAAGGCGATTCCATCGTGTTTGTGGAAGGCATTCCTAAAGAAGACGACGGCATCGTCTCTGACTCCCGTCTAACCCATTTGGTCATTTTCGACGACATGTTAGGAGAAGACGAAGAAGAAATTAAACTGTGGTTCACGCGCAAAGGGCATCACCGTAATGCCAGTGTCGTTTACATCACCCAAAATTTGTTTCAACAAAGTAAAGCCCATCGCACCATCAGTCTCAATGCGCATTACGTGGTCTTGTTTAAAAGCCCTCGAGATAAATCGCAAGTGCAAGTCTTAGCCAAACAGTTAGGAACGCCTTGGCTGACTCAGGCGTACGACGATGCCACTCAAACGCCACACGCCTATTTACTCGTCGATTTGAAACCTACGACTCCCGAGGATTTGCGATTTCGTACCCACTTGTTTCACCACTGGTGCCAAGACGGAGGACCTGTCCTGTACACGTCTCCGTCCTCGACTTCATTTCACTCCCCATGAAAAAATCTATAAAAACCTCAGACCCTTTTTCGTCTGTCTCACACAGTGTGAACATGACGTCCCTTCAGTCTCATCTTCCCGTCAAATTGATTCGTGCCTTGTATGGCATCAGTCGAGAAAAAGATCCACAAACACGAGCCCGTGTCTTAGAAGCTAGTCTCAAAGAAGTCTTACGATGGTTCACGGTGACGGCACGTCAATTACTCCAAGGAATCATTCAGATTCCTCATCAAACCCAACGCTTTTTCGATCGAAACAAAGTCGCTTTGGTCCAACTGGCCGATCCCCGCATCGACACTCAAACCAAAAAACAAATCATTTTGAAACCTGGAGGGAGCGGTACTCTAGGAGGGGTCATCATTCGCTCACTCTTAAGATGGGATCCTAATGCCCCCAAAGTTATCCCCAAGACAAAAGTCCAACGAAGCCCCAAGAAGAAAAAGAAAAAGACCAAGTCCCCAAGAAGAACTTCTCCAGTGGCAGGACCCTCCTCTTACCAGACACCACCACCATCACCCCGGAAAAAGAAAAGAAGCCCCAAGAAAAAGAAACAGAGAAAAAGTCCCCAGAAAAAGAAAAGTCCACAGAAGAAAACTAGTCGCAAGAGAGGCACTTCGGCCAGGACGCAACCTTACACTCGCAAGCCACGACCTGCCACAACGTCTCCGGCAGCCTCACGTTTGTCCACTTCTCCGTTGATGTCACCAGGAACTGAAGAGTACTTGGAGACGTTGATTACACCAAGAACTTCTCCGTTGATGACCCCCAAAAGAACTTCCCCAGTGGCAGGACCTTCCAATTTAGCGGCAGTGGCTGCTGCTCACAAAGTACCTTCTCCCAAAATCAAAGTCCAAGAAAGATCGGGCATGTTACAAAGTTTACTGGATTTGTCCAAGCAAGAACTGGCTCGATTTAGTCCGTTACGTACCCCTGCACGACGTGTCATGCCTGTCCTCAAACTGATAAAACGTAAAGACAATCAGTGGCGACGCGTTCCAGTATAAAAAAGGCCTGTGACCGAGTAGGGTATCAGTGTTTTTAGGTGCTCCTAAAGACTCAAAGATGTCACCCTCCAGAAAACCCCAAGGAAAGAAAAGAAAAGGACTACCACCACGTTTAGCCAAACATGGGGACCTGTTATCTGTCCTGTCCAAAGCTTCTCCACCCCTACGAAAAAAACTCATTCAAACGGCCTCCAAAGAGGTCATCGATACCGTGTGCGAATGTTGTTTGAACGTTTTGAAAGGCACGATCCCTTTGTCCAAACACCAGAAACAATGCTTAGGCAAACATCGTCACGTTCTTCGGAAAATGGTTCAAAAGAAAATTCCCATTCGTCAAAAAAAGAAGATGTTGGTCCAACGTGGAGGTATTTTACCTCTCTTGTTAGGCCCCATACTGAAAGGAGTCTTGGGAACCATGTTGGGAGGACTGATGGGAGCAAGATAAAAAGGCCTTCGGAAGTCCCAAGATCTCAGAATTCACCCCTGACAACCCCATGGAAGGACGAAAACTAGCTTTAGTGCCTTACAAACGATGGATGGAATACCATCGGTGGCAAGAACAACGCACCGCGCATTTACCTCCCAATCCCAATTTGAGCGAAATGTCCCAGTTACAACACGAATTGCAATCCTTGCTGGATCGCCAAGATTTGTCCGAAACAGAAAAATCGCAAAAGTACGGTCAACTCTTGCAAAGACTGCAACTCTTTCACCAGAAAGCTTTAGACGAAACAGCTTTACCCACTCTGAAAGATTTTAAGACCTTGATGAAAAGTCCAGCACCATCACCAGTACCAGTACCAGTACCAGTACCACCAGTACCCGTGACCAAGACAGAAAAAGGAAAAGAAGAAGAAGAAGAAGGGTTTCAAACTCCACCAGAAAAAGTACGCAAGTTAACAACACCACCTACCTCCAGAATTGGATGGATTAAAAAGATGATGGCGACCCCTTCTTCCTCACAAGAGAAAAAGAAAGTGAAGACAGAAGTGAAGACAGAAGTGAAACAAGAACCGATATCCCCTGCTCAGACATCCTCCTCCTCTTCGACACCTATTGCTGGCCGCACACGCAAAGCCTTGCAATCCAAGAAAATACCCCAAGAGAAAAAGAGTAGCCTCTTCCAAGAGTGGGTGCCTTATTAAGACACCAATCAACACAAAAAAAAAAAAATGGAAAAAGTCTTAGCTAGCATTTACTACGATCCCTCCCATCCTGCAGGTTACGCAGGAGTTCAAAAATTGTATCGTGCTGCCAAAACGCGACTGAAAAGTCTCCGTTTACCTCAAGTGCAACGATGGTTACAAGAACAAGCTACCTACACTTTACACAAACCCATTCGACGCAAGTTTGCCAGAAGTCGCACCCGAGTGGAAGGCATCGATCATCAATGGCAAGCCGATTTAGCCGATGTCTCTCATTTGGCCAGCTACAATCGTGGCTACAAATATTTGTTTTGTGTCATCGACGTCTTTTCCAAATTTGCCTGGGTCGTGCCCTTGACTTCCAAATCGAGCAGCGAGTTAGTGCGAGCCCTGCAACGGGTGTTGAAACAAAGCGGTCGTCACCCTCTTCGATGGCAAACGGACAAAGGCACCGAATTTCTGAACCAAGCTTTCCAAAAAGAATTAAAGAAACGTGACATTCATTTTTTTACCACCGAGAATCCCGAAACCAAAGCCAGCATCGTGGAACGTTTTCAACGCACTTTGAAAGAACGCATGTGGAAATATTTTACGCATCACCACACTCTGAAGTACATCGACATCTTACCGCACCTGGTGCAAGCGTACAACCAATCTTACCATCGAAGCATCGGACGTGCCCCGCAAGACGTGACTCCCGACAACGAAGTGCTGGTGGTCGAGCGCCTGTTCGGTACGACCCCGACGAGGGCTGTCCCCAAGAAAAGTGGAGAGTTGACCGTAGGAGATTGGGTGCGCATTGGCAAAACCAAACGCACTTTCGACAAAGGTTACTTACCTAACTGGACGACCGAACTGTTTCGCGTCACTGGACGAGTACATGGCCGTCATCCTGCCGTCTATAAATTGGAAGACATGAACGGAGAAGTACTCAAAGGAACGTTTTATTTGCCCGAGTTACAACGTGTCACCAAAAAAGAAGACGACGTGTACGACATCGAAAGCATTCTCGAACGCAGAACCCGTAAAGTGGGCAAACGACGTGTCAAAGAAGTCAAAGTACGTTGGAAAGGATATCCACCCAGTTTCGATTCTTGGATCGACGCTTCGCAAGTCATCGACTATAAAAAGAAGAAGTGACCATCATGCCCTTTCACACATCAGACGCAGCTACGTCGACCAGTCCTTCTTCTTCCCCTAGTTCTTCTGTGCAAGATTTACAAAAACAACCCTTGTGGGTGTGGTGTGGAGAACGTGTGCCTAAAACGCAAATCGTCTTTTTCTGCCAAATCTTCGTGGTGTATTGTGTCATCGGGGCAGCCATCGCCAATTTGAGTTTGCAACAAGGAGACAAACAATTGTGGACCATTTTATTGAGCAGTTGCATCGGTTACCTGCTTCCCAATCCGTCCCTGAAATTCTCCTCGAACGGGAACGTTGTGTCCAGTGCCAGTGTCAGTCACCACTCCAACAACCACAACCAGAACCCCATTTTGGGCGGAGACACACCTCTGACGTCCAGTAATATTCCCTCGGACAGCCACAGAACTCTGGAATTATGAGTCACCAAAACCAATTTTACTTAACCTTACCCAGTGACAGTTCCATGGAGGTGTTTCCCAACAACACGTTGTGCTGTTACACGGCCAAATTACCTCAAGCCATCCCCTTAGATCACGAAGCCCATTGGGAAGTGGCTTTAGTAGAAATGATTCACCCGACCCAAGTCCTCAATGTCGTTGCCAATCAAAATAACTTTGATGTGGAAGTTTATGACGAACAAATACAACAGTGGATGGATACCCATAGCAAATATAAGCATAAAACCCCTAGCACAAAAAATCTAAAGTACACCATCTATCACTTGTTCATTCCCCAAGGGTATTATTTTAGTGGTCAACATTTGGTCAACACCATAGCCACCAGGTTTAATGGCGTGTTTGGGGAAGCTTTTAAGAATGTCAAGAACAAAACTGTCACCCTGGAATACCACAAAACAGCTCGTCGCTTCCTGATAAAATTTCCTGAGGATAAAATCATGGGTTTCTATTTTTGTGATGAATTGTTTGACATGTTGGGCGGTGACATGGAGATGAGGAAGAGAGTAGAACAACAAAAAAAAACCCCCGAATTATCAATCATTTACGACAACGAGTCTTTTGGCCAGTATTTTCGTACCCCGGTAGAACTGAACCAAGGACTGAATTTGATGTTCGTGTATTCCGATGTGGTGGAATACAACGTGGTGGGACACACCTCCGTACCGTTACTGCGTGTCATTCCTTTCAAAGTGGATTCTGCCGCAAACGCTGACGAGGAAGGTGGAAACACTTACCACGTCCACCGCGAATTTGTCCATCCTCACTATTTGCCGGTCAGCAAGTCGTATTTGGACACGGTCAACATTACTATAAAAGGAGATCTGGGACAAAATATTCCATTCACCAAAGGAAAAGTCACGGTGAAACTCCATTTTCGAAAACGGTTCTCTCACGACTCGTAAGCAAGTCATGTATCCAGTGTACCGAGGGGTGGCTCGACAGCGAGGACACGGTTTAGGAGATATGTTAAAATCGGCCTTTCGTTCGGTGGCCCCGGTGTTGAAACCGATGGTGACACGCGGATTGCACGCCTTGAAAGATGCGGCACTGACGCAAGGCAAAGAATTTCTCCAAAATGTCATCATCGACAAACAAAACCCTAAAGAAGCCTTCATGAGGGCAGGCAAAAATGTCTTGCTGCAAACGGGCAAAGACATTTTGGGCCGACGAGACACACCTATAAATGCCCTGCACGCTACCGAGTCAGGCATTCAGCAAGGACAAGGCAGAAAGAGACGACGAAGAAAACACCCTTTCACCAGACTTCAAGCGAGAAAGGCCAAGAAAAGAAGAACCGTTCGAGACTTAGACGTTTTCGATTATTGAGACACAGAACAAAAAAATGATGCACCGAGAGTCTTGCGCTTGTTCCAAGACGGAACTGGATCTGTTTGCCATGCCCCCCACCATGATGACCATGCAAGAATCTCAGTGGGTGGAATTTCACCCCGTCTCCTCATTGACCGATTCCGCTCCCATCGAGTTTGAAATCAAAGGACAGCCCGAAGATTACATCGATCTGAATAGCAGTTACTTGTACCTGAAAGTCAAAATTCTAGATAAGACTGGAGGTCCTATAGACACTGAAGCAGTAGCTCCCGTCAACAATTTCATGCATTCCTTGTTCAGTGGAGTGGACTTGTACTTGAATAACAAACTGGTCAGTAGCAGCATGGATACTTACCCTTATCGTGCCTACCTGGAAAATCTCTTGACGTACGGAATAGATGCCAAGAACACTCATCTCAATTCCTGTGTAGTATGGGAAGCTGACGAAACAGGCGAGTTTGAAACATTCGATACTGATCCAGCAGCCAAAAAAAACAATGCGGGATTTATAGAACGAAGAGACAGAATCAAAGATGGACAGAGTTTAGAACTGATGGACCGTTTGCATTTGGACATGTGGTTGCAAGAGAAATATTTGCTAAACGGAGTGAATGTTCGCCTGAGACTGAATCGGAGCAGTACCGCTTTCCATTTATTGGGTAATGCTGACGAGTACAAAACCAAAATCCTAGAAGCCAGACTCTACGTACGCCGTGTGGAAGTGTTACCTAAAGTGGGAAACGACATCAGTCAGACGTTGAGCAGAACGACCGCCAAGTATCCCATACGACGCGTGGAAGTGAAAACCTTCACCATTCCCACTGGACAGCGATCCATGATCGAAGATCATCTGTTTCAAGGACAGCTACCCAAACGTTTGATCGTTGGTATGGTCGAGAATACAGCCTTCAACGGAGCTGTCGAAAAAAATCCTTTCAACTTTGAACACTTCAATGTGTCCAAGATCGAAGTCAGTCGCGATGGCAAGACCTTGTGTACCCGACCTTTCGAACCTGACTTTAAAAACAAGAATTACTTGAGATCGTACTTGTCCCTGTACGAAGCCACGGGACAGTTAGGAACCAACACCAGTCACGGCATTACGTACGAAGATTACGCAGGAGGCTATGCTTTGTGGGCTTTCGATTTCACTCCAGACCAAGGCAGCGACGAGGGACATTTCCACCCTATAAAATCCGGCCAGATTCGTGTGGAACTTCAGTTTGCAAATCCTCTGTCAGAGACAGTGAACGTCATCCTGTATGCAGAATTCGATAATACGATAGAAATCAACAGTTTGAGAGAAGTCATTCTAGATTATTAGAAAGCCATGGAAGACTGTTATTCCTCTTTACCTAGTGGAGAAACTTTAAAGATGGAATGTGAGGAGACCGTGGAAGGAGAATCCCAAGACAAAGACGAAGAAATTGTCATGATGAAGTCGAGATGGCCAGAACAAGAAGCCCATTTAGTCTCCTGTTTTGCCAAACACTTGGTCGACAAAATGACGGAATTGATCAAGAAAAATTGCTATGGATGTCAAAACGATCATCCCAGTCAAATTCAACACGATAAATGCTTGATGTTAAGTCAAGAAGAAAAATTGGACGAGTATCTGGACGAAGCTTGGAGTCTCATCTCGAACGAAGACGTGTTGCACCAGTGGTATAAAGACTTGCGTGAACATTCTTGTCCACCATTAACCACTCAAGAGATCCATCGTATCGAAGCTCTCCTGAATCAGAGTGAGGAAACAGAACGAATAACCGTTTATTCGTCAGACATTTTCAAGCAAAAAGTCAGGATCGAATTGACGACGTATTATTACCTGTGAAGAAAAAACACAAAACAATGGATACCTGGGAACTTTATTACCTTTTGAACCACAGTTCGTATACGGCTTCTTGGAATCCCGTCGTCTGTGCTAAAGATGAACTCCCTCATCGCAAACCTAAAGACCATCAAGCTTACGTGATCAACACGGACGACAGTCATCTCCCAGGAACCCACTGGGTAGCCGTCTACTTTCCTCAAGAAGGCTGTGTGGAATATTTCGATTCGTACGGATTGCCCCCTTTGGAAGACGATATCATCGACTTTATGAGAAGAAATGCTCAAACCACCCGATTCAATAACGTGAAATTACAAGGCACAGATTCCTTGGTGTGTGGACAATATTGTGTGTATTTTCTGCATCATCGCAGCCTGGGCTATTCCTTAGAACATTTAGTGACTCATTTTGATCCTCGTTCTTCTGCTAGAAACGATGTGAAAGTAGATCGATGGTTTTGTGACCATTATGCTTATCTTTTGTCTCAAGCTAGGAAACGTAGTGTCCATCAATGGCCTAATGATTTCCAACAGTGGAAATCACAATTTCATTCACAACGTTGTCAGCCCTGTTCAAAGTAGATTGTATTTGATGTTATAGTGTTGGAATATTGTTAAAAATGTTGTTGTTTAGTGTTAAGTGATTTTTTGAATAAAAAATGTTGTGTTTAGAAAAATGCCTTTGTCTTTTGTTTAGCTATAAGAATGTTGGATTGATGCTGTTTCATTTCTTACTATCCCTCTCATGAATGTTGCGGCTCGAAAACCGTGTGGGGGATGTTTTCCTTCACGTCCGCGCTTTCACTTTAAGAACCGGGTTGTTCCCAGTCTAGCCATCCATTGTCGACTCATCCTCCTAAGAAGATGTGCTCCAAACTAGCTAAGCTCAACGAAGCCTACGTGAATTTGCATAGGGTCAGACACAGTCTGATACCGAAACCAGAAGAAATAGAGAATGTGAGAATGTTAAAAATCACTGAAGACCTGATAGAAGAGCTCTTCCGAGAAGAAATGAACAGGGAGAAAGAAGAATGGACAGAGAAGTACAGACTTCAGAGACAGCAGCAACAGCAGCAACAACAGCAGCAGCAACAACAACCTGAAGCTGACAGAGGCTTTGTCGATTGTCGTATCGACACGAAAGAATTCTTCTTCTCTTTCCGAAGAAGCAGACCTATTGCCAGAAAGTCTATCCTCAGAGGACATCGCATTCTTAGAAACTAAAAAAGAATGCCATAGCAAAAAAAACAACAAAAAAAAAAAAAAAACAGCCCTTTTCAGGGCTACCCAATACTCTAGAAAAGAAATAACTATTAATTTGCCAATGTGTGAAGGTAGAGTAGTGTGAAAATAAACACTAACTCTTTTTTAAACAAATATTTTAGGGTATGTGTTTGTGTGATTGTGTTTGTAAGTGATAAAGTAGGTTGGTGTGGATAGTAGATTAAAATGATGTTTGTTTTTTTTTTTTTGGGGCTGTTTGAGGTGTATATTTGGGGTTAGATTGGATTGCTTTGCGTATGTGGATAGTCTATTGAAGTGATGGGTAGCATAAAAAAGTGAGCGAGTGTTTCTTTTAGGTCCGCGCGTTGTTTTTTTGTTTTGGTCATGATCTAGGTAAGATGAATTTTATGTTATTAGGGGGATGTTTTCCTTCACGTCCGCGCTTTCAGTATAAATTGAAACTCGTTCGGCAGTCCAGCTACCCTTGTTGATTGATCAACACCAAAAATGAACACGAGACTGGAGAAACTGTTGGAACTTCATGTGCATCTGGAATATGCCAGGCGCATATTAAATGAACTGGCCGCTGAAGCCATTGTCGAGGAGGGAAGGATAAGAGAGGAGGAAAGAAGAAAAAAAGAAGAGGAGGAGAGAAGATATAAAGAAGAGGAGGAGGAAAAGGAGAGAAGAAAAAATTTCAGAATCCCAGAGAGTGAAAATTGGGATTCTGAAGCGACATATCCTGCCTCTGCTCTCTCCCCCCAAAAGGTAAAAAGTAACTGGGGGATAAGATGTGTATGTGGTGCCAGGCCTGGAAGGTGCCACCATTAACCAGGTGTCCATGAAGTTCCAAACAAAACAGCCCTTTTCAGGGCTACCCAATACTCTAGAAAAGAAATAACTATTAATTTGCCAATGTGTGTAGGTAGAGTAGTGTGAAAATAAACACTAACTCTTTCTTAAGATATTGTGAGGGTATGTGTTTGTGTGTTTGTGTTTGTAAGAACTCAGGTATGTTTGTGTGAATAGTAGATTATGGGTTTTTTAGCAAATGTGGAGAGTATAGTTAGGGTTATATTATATGAAATGAGAAAGTAGGGGGATGTTTTCCTTCACGTCCGCGCGATGTTGGGTCATCATCTAGGTAAGATGAATTTTATGTTTTTAGGGGGATGTTTTCCTTCACGTTCGCGCTTTTCGTATAAGAACCCACAGTATTAGTTGTTCAAACCATTCTGCAAAGAATACAAAGAAGATGGCGTCAAACCACCTTAACAAAATGGAAAAATTGCAAAACGTCATGGACAATTTAGGAATGTTTGAGCAAATGTTGGTTAACCTAAACGAGGATCACTACTCATATAGTCCCCATAGAGTGAAGATGGAGATAAATAATTTAAGAAAAATGAAGGTAATCATTAGTGATCTGTTGAAAGAAATCAAGGAGGAAAAGGAGGATGAAGAGGAAAGGATAAGGATGAGAGAATGGAATGAAAAAATTGAAAAAGAAGAAGAAAATGAAAAGAGGAAGAAAGAAGAGGAGGAAGAGAAGAAAGAAGAGGAGAAGAAAAAAAAAGAAAGAGAAGAAGAGTGTAGGAGATAAAATAAGAACTTGGTGGAGGAAAAGAAGAAATTAGAAGAAGAAGAAAACCCAAAGGCCCTTTTCAGGGCCAGCCATATTTCTCGAAAAGAGATAGCCTTTTGAATTGCCTACCCCTTTTTTAAAAAAATTTTTAAATTTAAAAAAAATCCCATGTTAAATTCCCCTTGTCGGTAAAGTGCCCCACGATTTATTCCCATGTTAAATTCCCCTTGTCGGTAGAGTGACCCACGATTTATTCCCATGTTAAATCCCCTTGTCGGTAGAGTGCCCCACGATTTTTCGCCATGTTAAATTTCCATTGTCGGTAGAGTGCCCCAGGGGTGTTTTTAATGGTAATTCCCATTGTCGGTAGGGTGCCCCCATTCACTACTCACGTGTTTCCAATATAAGAACAATGATATCTAATAAAAATAGTAATATAGTGTTCGAAAGCTTTTATATTTATTTAATTTGGTCATTCTATCTGTTCATTCATTTATATACATACATCTGTCTCATTCGGGCTTTCAGTGATGATAAATAAATGACCTGGTATAATTTTAAAGTTCGAAACAGTAGTAACTATTTGAGACACGAATGAGTTTTTCTTTGGTTATTAAAGTTGTCAATCTGAAAAAAAGAAAACAACCTACCCCAGATTTAACTTGTGTTGTCCTTAGTAACAATATTGTATGAAATTATTTTGAAAACCGTAGGACTGTGTTGGAATGAAAAAAGCATGAATCATATCTAATAGGTGATAGGTCGTATATTGACATATTTAATCTTTGTTGGCAACACTGGCATCTAAACTATGGCGTTTTTCATTGAAAATTCAATGTCTGCACTATGCAGGGGTTAATTTAATTGGTCAATTATCAGTTATAAAAAAAACACACTAAATAAGTCCAAAATTAACCCGTCAGTCATGCTATTGTCCTCAATGAAAATTCACTTCCATTGTTTGCATAAAAGTCAATATCGTGGTTGCTGTTACATGGTGATTTAGTTATTTTGTATTTAACGAATAATCTGCATTTTATATTGTCAGTTACGATCATGATTAATTATCACGCATATTATTCCATATTTGTTTTTGATGAATCAAGGATAGCGATTGGCAGGCTGTGGTTGACTGAAGCCATTGCCAGGTCAGCAATATAAACCCTGTCAAAACTTGCCAATATGATAATCAAAGCCTTACATGTTTGTTTATGGATGGAATATGATAAAAAGCTTATAATTACATACGCACGTACGCATGTATGTATGTATGTATGTATGTATGTATGTATGTATGTATGCATGTAGCTATGTATGTAGATCTACAACATGTAGGTCTGTATATAGGTCTGTATGTAGGTCTACATGTCTGTCTGTCTGTATGCATGCATGCATGCATCACTTCATCTATATGTCGGTCTGTCTTTAAGATAGAGAAGCGTTCGCAAAGTTGTTTCAGAACAGAACAGAATGGAACAGAAAGTTTATTCAGTATTTTATGCCAATGATACATAACATAATGAAACAGAGTATATAATACACGGCAATATTGAGTATAGTAAAATACATTTATTTACTGGTTGATATTTATACTTTTTAACAGCTCATTTCTTAGTTTAAAAGCAAAACAGAAACATTTTCAAACATTTGTAATAAGGCTTTCCACCCATGTTTAATGCTTGTTCTGGTACATAGCATGACTACTATAATTCCACTTGGGGGAGCCACGGGCATTTATTATACAGCAAACAGTACGTCTTCTTTCCACTTCCCTCGGATGCGGGAGGTCGTGGGTTCGATCCCCGGCCAAGTCATATCAAAGACTTACAAAAATGGAACTAGCAGCTGCCTCGCTTGGCGTTCAGCATAAAGAGGTTAGTGTTATGACTGGTCAGCTTGGTGTCAGGATAATGTGACTGGGTCGGACATCATGATTCATGTCTGCGGCATGATGCCCCAGTGCTAGACATCACCATACACTGCCACACTGCAGCCATCGTAGCGATATGACTGAAAAATTGTTAAAGCTACGTTAAAAATCCAAATCAAACACACACACACACACACACACACACATATTCTTTCCACTTCATTTTGGGATACAATACCTGTCTACACCAGTTCAGTTCGGTACTATTGATATGCGTTGAATTAATACGACCTCCATTATATCGTATAAAATATTAAATTTACCATTACCTTTTCTTCTTGGAAACTGTTTTTCTGTATTTTTGCCTGGTATGCCATTAAAGCCAGCAGGCAACACTATAAATATCACTCCCCTCAGGCTGAGGCAAAACTAAATTAATATTGGCTTTGGTTCTGAGATATTGCTCGTTAAAAATGTACTGTTATTATCGTTGCGTTTCATTTGTGGTGCCGTCGCGACAACTGTTGAAATATTTGTCACGTGTACATAATCACTTAAAGTGTACAAATATGTATGATTCAGAAAAAAAAAACATAAAAATTTAAATAACAACTGCAAGATGTACAAGCATGACGCATACAATTGTATCAGTATGCCTTATCAACTAAAAGGAATATTAAACAAAAACAAATTATCAGTCAGTCAATGTTCTGGAATATATGGTGTTCTGGCAGTAAGGACAGTCAGGGTTATTCCAGCGTTCTTGTATCTTTAGAGTTGTAATTCTGCTACGCAGATCATCCAGTAAAGTCTTACGAAACGTCCTGATTTTGTTCAAATGAATTTTATTTTTCTCTTAATGATGCTAAATTGACCTATCCAAGATAGCGATGCGGGAACGGGTGGGAGATGCTAGCATTAATGTTTATTATTAAAATGGAAAGAAAGAATAAAACAATTTGGAATTATATATGTATGACCAAAACGCTAACTGCATAATGACACCACCGACGAAAACATGCTTAAATGCCCCCTGATGTTAATGGATTTAGATGTGTTTCATATCCAACCCAAGGCCGAAAATTATATCGCTTACTATTTAAGACTCTTTATGTTAAGTGCGTTTATATCAGTCTTCTCTGTATTGTAATAGCATCTTATTATTTATTTGCACTATAAAAATATCTGAAATTCCTTATATCTGTTATGTGTCTAGGCTCGAATAAACAGTAACACAAGAAAGAGTGAAAACAGCAGGCTTTGAAACATTTAACAAATTATTTATTTCCGTAGAAAAATACTGTACAAATTTTAAAAAAAAGAAATTACGGTTTTAAGAATCAAATCTAAAAATAATCCAAGAATAATCCACGAATAATATTGTAGAAATCCTAAAAATAAATTGTTCTAATGATTTCAACTTCGAATCCCGACAAAGAATCCAAGATGGAGGGTGATGAGGTATGCTGTATCCTGTTCAATGTTGTTGTCTACACTTCCTAGTAGAAATACAAGAAATAATCCGGTGTTTGAATTAATGAAATTTCTTTGTTCAATAATTCTGTATGAGCACTCCAAATATTTAAAAAGAAACGAATTAATCTTTTAAAATCCAAATAATCTGAATAAACATTAAAATGTTGTTCCTAAAATGACACAACAAAAGAAACACCTTTACGTTCGACTGTTTAGCAGTACGACGGAGAAATCTCTCTCTAAGCATCACTTTTAAAACTAACTAATGCACAATTTCGGCAATACCTAATTGCGAAATAGAGGATCACGTGATCATGTTTCATGTAGCCCCATTATGACCTTGATAAAAGCCAGTCATTTTACTCCGAAAATAAAATTTTAAAAAGGTTGTTTACTTCACTAAGATTTATTTACAAGCCTAAGGTCACGTATTCAATACAGCCTCGATGTCATCTTTATTATTCCCACAAAAAATATTAATAAAAAAGAACTTTGTTCACGTGACTGTTACTAATTTTGAATTAAGGTCGAAAACAAGGTCAGCTTTAAGTGTTTACAAAATGAACAGCCAAGGTCAAACTATTTTCTGGAAAAGTATCGAGTTCCGAGTAAACGAAACTATATTATTTTGAAGTTTAATGAAATTTAAAAAAAATAAAAAGATTTTAAAACTTACAAACAATTAAATCAGATATAAATTAAATCAAATATATATAATATCTCGTAATAATATTTCAATAATCCTTGTATTGTAATAATATGTCAATAATCCTTCATAATAATAAGAATAAAAATATTACAATATTCCCTTCCTTCATAATAATAAGAATAAAAATATTACAATATTCCCTGTATTATAACAAAACTTATGTATAGCTACTTTAAATGACACTGATTTCCTTCGTGTTTTGCTTCTACTGAGACGGATTTTCATCAGTATTATGTTTCTTTTTTTCTCTCTGCAGAACAAACTTAATAGGATAATATACTTTCCATATTTTTATATCATTGATGAAGTAGTAAATTAAGTTTCCTGTGACAGTTCTTTTCAGCAGGGAATGTTTTTGACTGTTTCTACACAGACTATACATTCTGAGGCTAAGTTCCAATTTTACGCATATTCGACAAGAAAACGAAACTAATTTGAGCCTTAAGTTAAAACTATTCAATATACCAAGTCTTACGTCGGTGATTTTAATTCAGCGTTGAATGCACAAACTTTGTTTGCATGATCCTTTATTGATTTAATTGAATGACATTGACGTAGTTTTTCCCCAAATAGTCGCATCCTACACGTGCCGGCGGGATTTGTTTATATTCGTGACTTACGTATGAAAGAAAGAGCGATTCAAGTATAATAAAACCTACGTATATAAAAGTATTTTCTATTTTCGACTAGCGTATTGTTTCTGATAGAGAAGATATGTACCGCGTGACATGGGGGCCCCGAGTGGCCGAGTGGTCTAAAGCGCTCTTCGTTACGGATCACTGCCATCTCACCTCTGTCTGCGGCGGTTCGAGTCTAAGATTCAGCCAATGTGGGCATGTGAGAAAGCCTGCCAGTAGCTTCTCGTGGGTCGGTGGTTCTTTCCGGGGTTTTCCGGGTTCTTCCTCCACCATTAATACTGGCCGCCATGTATAGCCTATCGTGCTGAAAAATGGCGTTAAACCCCACAACAACAACAACCGCGTGACATGAAGTGAAATAAAACAATCAAATTACATTATTGATAGCAGACTAAAACTATAATGCGTGTTTAAAACTACCCAGTTGAACATTCAAAACATTGCATATGCTCATGTCACGGGTAGCACTTTTTGCTGTGAAATAAAGAGTGGACTTAATTTGTCTTAATTGCTATAGGACAAGGAAACTGGAAACAAAGATGTCAATAAGTTCTTACATTCAGGGAAAAACTGAAGTCTTGCACGTTGTCAACAAAATTATACTAAAGATATTTCTTAATATTGAAACCTGATGTAGTAAAAACGAATTAATACTCTTCT
Organism: Sinohyriopsis cumingii; assembly: GCA_028554795.2. Taxonomy (NCBI): domain Eukaryota; kingdom Metazoa; phylum Mollusca; class Bivalvia; order Unionida; family Unionidae; genus Sinohyriopsis; species Sinohyriopsis cumingii. Next base: position 115,569,130 of record CM068838.1, on the reverse strand, counting down.
GATCTTAGCCAAATAATTAACTGCACAATATATGCGCCATTTGTTCAAGAGGAAAGCGAGCTTTTTTCATAAACATTGATAAAAAGCAGAACAAAATGCATTATTGAGGATACAGTTTTAAACGCATGAAAGAATATAGAGGAAACCTTTCACTCAATAATCTGTCGATTGTATATCGGTAGTAGACTGTATATAGGTATTAATCTGTATATTGTTTATCGGTGTTAATCTGTAGTCTGTGTGTCGGTATTAATTTAAAGACTGTTGGTATTAATCTGTCGACTTGTCTGTGTATACATATGTATAATGTATATCGGTATTAATATGTAGACTGTATCGGTAGTAGACTGAATAGGTATTAATCTGTATACTGTGTATCGGTATTAATTTGATGACTGTGTATCGATTTTAATATGTAGACGGTGTATCGGTATTAATATGTAGACTGTGTATAGGTATTAATCTGTTATACTGTGGATCGGTATTAATCTGTAGATTGTGTATCGATATTAATCTGTAGACTGTGTATCGGTATTAATCTGTATACTGTGTATCGGTATTAATCTATGGACTGTGTATCGATATTAAAGCATATTGACGTATCAGTCCCTAACCCTCCACCTTTATCTGCTACTAAGAGAAACCTCTGTATGATAAATAGAACCAAACTAATACACGACATCCAAGCAAACCTAACAACTTGCTTACCTCCTACAGCGTAACAACTCGATAACTGCCTGCGTTCATTACTCGACAAACATGCCCCAGCTACCAAGTGCAGAGTATCAATTCAAAAGTGTTCTCCATGGTATAGTAGTGGTATGGACTAGCTTTGCACTGCTAAAAGAGACCGCCGTAAAGCTGAGAGGCTTTGGCTTCCCACAAGACTCACTATTCATAAGCAAATCTATGAAGCCGCTAAGAAGAATGTCACAAATATAGTCCATGCAGCGAAATCAGCCCACTACACTACTAAGATCATGGAAAGCTAGAGCTGCAAAGAGCTCTTCGAGATTACTAACAAGCTAATGTCAAGGAACAAATCTACACCACTTCCAGCTAACTTCTCTCCAGTCGACCTACCTGACATGTTTGCAAATTTCTTCTGTGACAAAGTACAGACAATTAGAGATAAGCTTGACACCACAATTTCAACTGACTCGTCGTCACCATACAGTTGGGATACAGAATTTGAGCGGCAACCATTAGCAACATTTTAACCTGTCTCTATGGATTTCATACGTACAATCGTGATGAAGAGTGCACCAATGTCATGTGAACTTGATCCAATTCCAACATCACTGCTGCTTGAGTGTTCAGATCCAGTATTGCCTTCACTAACTGATGTTATTTAATACCTCTCTTTCATCCGCGGAATTCCCATCATTTTTGAAAACTGTCATTGTAAAGCCTCTGCTGAAGAAACCAACACTAGACCATAACGATTTAAAGAACTACCGCCCAGTTTCTAATCACCCATTCATAAAAAAAAATCTTAGAGAAGGTTGTTCTATCCCAGCTTGTATCTCATCTGAATTCAAACAGTCTTTTTAGCAATGTACAATCTGCTTATCCCCCTTGCCACAGTACTGAAACTACTCTTCTAAAAGTAGTTAATGACATTCTCTTTGCGTTGGATAGCGGAAAGATTACAGTCCTCACCCTCTTTGATTTGTCTGCAGCATTTGATACAATAGACCATGATATATTACTTCACCGTCTCCAGCATGTATTTGGCATTCATGATACAGCATTACTGTGGTTCAAGTCATACTTAGTCAACAGGACACAACTTGTCTCTGCAAATGGAATACACTCCAGCCCAGTTGATATATGTTGTGGTGTTCCACAGGGATCTGTTCTTGGATCTGTTCTCTTCATTCTGTACACTCAGCCGCTCTCAAGTGTCATAGATCATCATCCAGTGTCTCCCTAATTGTACGCTGATGACACCCAAATATACAAATCTAGCCATCCAACTGAAGTTGATGCTACAATCTAAGGTGTAGAGAGGTGCATTTCTGATGTGAAATCATGGATGACATGTAACAAGCTGCAGAGGAATGATGATAAAACTGAGGCCATTCTGATCACAACACAAAGACTTTCTCATTCACATCCTTTATCTCAAACAATAAATATCAGCAATGCCAACATTAAATTCACACGATCAGTACGAAACCTAGGTGTTACTCTGGACAGTACTCTCACATTGCACCAACATGTCATGAACATATGCAAGGCTGCCTATCTTGACCTAAGACGCATCAGCTCAGTTCTCAAATATCTTTCAGTTGATGCCACTAAAACACTTGTGTGTTCATTAGTACTTTCAAGACTGGACTATTGTAACTCAATTCTGTCTGGTTCATCTCAATATCTACTCCAGAAACTTCAAAAAGTTCAAAACACAGCTGCTCGGATCATGCTTAGAGTACCACGATCAGAGCACACCTCCCCTTGCTCTGTACCCTACACTGGCTATCCATTCGATCCAGAATCAAACACAAAATTTGTTCTCCGTGCTACGTTTCACTGTTGGACTCTAGTCCAACATACCTATCCGACCTCACCCATGTGTACACACCAGCAAGATACTTACGCTCCTCTTCTGACAATCGTATCCTCATTATTCCCACTATGAAAACAAAGTCATATGGACAGCGTTCTTTTGCATGCCAGGGCCCAGCAACGTGGAATGAATTGCCCACTGAACTTACACACAAAGACACAGTGATCACATTCAAGCATGCTCTCAAAACTCACTTATTTCGACTGCAAGAACAAACTTAAAGACCTAATAATGTTTCCTACCTTAAATATTCTCAGCATGTTTTTTTATTTTTTAATGTTTTTTCTAATTTCATGGTGTTTGTTTTTGTAATAATATTAGTATATGTTTTTTATCTTATAGGTGTTGTTTAATTTTGTAAAGCGCTTATAGCTGTAAAGATTATGCGCTATACAAAGTCCTCATTATTATTATTATTATAGATTGCGTAGGATCTACAAATAGTTGTTAACGTAATAACAATATTAATAATAAAATATGTTGACAACTTTGCGGTTATTTCTCATTTGCTAGTGGGATCACTTGGGTTCTTATAAGAATTGATTTATTTCTTATCGGATAGGTTAGGTCAGGTGAATTCTTTTAGAATGTGGGATATTTGCATAGCAGTAGAGCAAAATGCGTTTTCACCGTTTTGCTTATAAATAGGTACCTGGAGCTGGACAATTTTAGTCACTTTTATTTCTTATATTCTTGTTGTAACGTCAGTCTTCAGAAGTCTTTAATAATTTGTTTAGATATTATTTTTAATGAAGCATTTGCTTAGATTATTCACTGGAATTACGAAGTGCTCATTGAACTAAATCATCATTATGGGACTGTAGTGAATAATGTAAATGAGTTCTGAACAATGCCATTTGATTCATCAGGGCACTCAACGAATTGTTTCAATCCCTTACGCCATAGTGTGCTTTAACTGCAGTTACATTTTGATATGGTAATATAACGCTTCCATGTAAAGTAAACATTCGTAATTTTGGTGCCATTCATAAATTTATTCAGAACATCAAGTAATATAAGTGACTGTATCTTTTATTGCCACCCGTGCACTCCTCGAGTTCAAATGTAGACAACAATTTCTATTTTGCAAAATATTTGGTCACTGCTTTTACAACGACTCGCTTTACAAGTTTTACAAGGAGGCACTGTTCACTTTCAACATAGATTTTGTTTTGCTTCTTCCTTCCTTATTTTCTCAATGTAATACACAATGCTCTACAAATATTCGTTAACAGTTTCTCTTTTCATTTCTTCTTTCTGCCTTATTCTCATCTTTATCAATTCCGTCGTTGACATCTTTGTTAATTATATTTCCTTTGGATAAATGTTAATGTCCAATTAAGTGTCTGTTTACTTTGAATATTTTTTGTCATCAAATTTCAATATCATCTGCCATATAATCAAATATATTTCCATATGTTCATTCTTAAAGGAGAAGGACATAATCAGTTATTGTCTTTCGTTCCCATAGTTGCCTGCAATACTGTACTACTTTTGTCTCCAACTACATATTTATAAAATAAAATATGTTTAAATAAATCACTTCTACTCCTTTATCCCTTCGGTTTAAATGATCATTTATATAGAATAAGTTAAATTATACCTATCTGACCCGTCTTCTGACACGTTTTTTGTATATCTTTACACTACCTTCACAACCTATGTGCCCTGGCCACTTAAAAAAAATTGTTAAACCTTCTAATTTATCAAGTCATAACGCAAATCTATTTTTGGTTGCATATTCCACAAATTTCGCATTTGACACAATTTCTTGTAAAAGGAAGAGAAAGTAATTTTAAAATATTTGTTGAACACTTTATTCTCAAAATGCGCTCGTGATTGTACTTGTTCGCAAGTCATTATTCCAGTGATTTTTAAGCTATGCACGTCCTTTTAGTTTCATACTTTTTGTTATTTTATGTGAGATATAAATCGATTCACATTGCTTACGATTTTCAGTTAGTTTCAGAATCTTAAATATGAGTCATTTTTAGTCAAAGCCAGTACAATATCGTTAGCCTATCAACCGATACGGAGGTGATTTGTACAACCTGGCATTCATAGGTATTCGTACATAGTGTAAAATGAAATCATCGATGGCACCAAGAGAATTTAAGTATAAAATCAGTCTATACATGCAAGAGTGATAGGGGCAATGAGTTCTTATAAAACACATAATGTAATAGATATAATAATAGCATATTACGTGAAACAAAATAAGACCATCATCATGACTGCATGGTGACGATGTAATGAGTTACATTTAATATTTTAGTTTAAAGTTCAAATATATTATATGTCCTACACCACCATGTATCAAATATACAACGAAATCCAAAAGTAGGAGGGTTCAAGTTCTCTAGGCAAAAAACTTGTCAGCCATTTGAGATTGATTTTACTTCGGTCTTATGTGCTGTATTTTCTGCATTTGGAAACGAGTAGGTTTCTAATTATCTTTTTTCCGAAAGGTTACTCACCTAAGCTGTTGTTTGTTTGTTTTTTATATATAAAAAACGTCATGATAACTAAATCATCACATGCATGCATAAATTGCAAAAAGTCTCCCACATGATCTTACATATTGTAGTCACCACGCTCGCTCTACAAAATTTTAGCACACGCTTGAATTAATTCGTTATTCATGTGCCATTAAAGATTACACATAGTTGAACTTATGCATAATGACGGCATCCTTTTCTGTTACTGTCGTCACAATACTTTGACAGTTATGCTGGGTTTCCTAATACGGACATAAAGCATTCCATTTGGAACAATTGCCAACTAACATTGACTATATTTCCCTGGTAAAGGTCATTGGTGTTTGCTACAGAGCATCAATGGTGGTTGAGATGTGCAATGACATAATTACAGTATCCGAGCTGTATAGAATTTTAGCGAAGTATTCGTTCATACCTGTACGTGTAATGTCACATTTTTATCTGCTAGAAGATTCGACATTATTTGTGGATCAAGATATCCAAATATATTTTGTAATGAGATTGAAAATATAGATGTCAAATGTAAAAAAAAAATATTACAATTCAGATCTTTATATTTTTTCTACTTATTTTATGACTACTACAGAACCTAAATTGCCACTAAAACCGAAACAACAACGGTATCATAATAACACGACAGTAACAAAGAGGAGAAGCTACAAGAATGTACCTCAAAATCAGCATTTTGCAGCAAAAATTCCTGTATCCTAAAAACGAAAAAGTAATCTCTCCCAATAGTATACAATAAACTAGTTCTCGTTTTTCTAGGTCAGCTGTCATACAGGACATCCAAAAATCGATTGACAAAACTTGTTGTTATAGTTGTTACATGGCTTAACGCCATTTTTCATCACAAGATAGGATATACATGACGGCCAGTATTAATGGTGGAGGAAGACCCCGGAAAAACTCGGAAAGAACCATCGACCCACGAGAAGCTACCGGTAAGCTCTCTCACATATGCCCGAGACTAGAACCCACGCAGACAGAGGTGAGATGGCAGTGACCTAACGGTGAGCGCTTTTAGACCACTCGGCCACTCGGGGCCCCGACAAAACTTGAATGTCTTGAGTAGTCGAAGTGTATGAGTTAAGGCACGTAGGCCTTCCATTTTCTTGAGTATATGATCTCATTTCGCTTTAAAGGAACAAAAGTACAACGGACATGAGTCAACTGAAAAGCGTAAAGCCGATAGGTCAGTCTCATTTTTTATTTTTTTTATACATTAAACTTGATACAATGTGTCGCTGGATATATGCAAACTCAATATTTCCTTTGACGAAGTTCTACGTTTAGAATAAAAACAGACAATACGAGTATTATATACAATGTCTTGAATATGTCGTTCTTTCTGCGCATGTTTTAATCTAGTCTTGCTGTTTACGTTGGAAGGATCGATTGAGTTATAAGTTTATAGCTTTAAGTTCTTGACAGTGTGGGCTAATACCTTTTGAATTTCGTTGGTATTTCAACGATATAGTGGAGTCATTAACTTTAGATCTTGCGTTTAGCTGTTATTTTCCAAGAAAGGCTATACATTTACTCAGAAAGGTAGACCTATCTTTAGCAGATAATTTGCAATTATTATGACGACATTTACAAAGTAAAAAAAAGAGTCTTTGCTGTGATTTAGTTGCGTAAAATAAAAAATAAAGAAAATTAAATTATAGAACTTTCTCATCGGCATTGCCATCTCAACACAATAGTGATATCTGAATTACTTATGTCTATCTACATCGACATTAGAGTTTGATATAGGAATTACTTAAATCTGTATATATCAACATTCGAGCTTCTACCAAACATAAAGCATAACACGAAAATTCACCAAATTTTTCACTAACTTTCATGCCTCGGCAGGGCTAGTTGTCGTCTTGTAGAAAGATATTTTGTACTTTCTATTTAGGATGCATTTACTAAATAGCAGTTGAAATTATATTATAACAGACAATAAGAACCATTGTTGTTGATTTTATTAACTGTGAAATGAAGAAGAAGAAAATAAACTGAACCCAGCACAAAATCAATGATCCGCTGCCTTATCGTGTGTGTGTGTCCAGAGCTGAGTTATGAACTCTCGAATGATAAACATAAAGAAAGGAACAGGTTTTGGAGCACTGAGCTAAACAATAACTTAATACAGCTGCATCAATAATTGTCAATATATTGTCACAACTATTGTCCTGAAATTAATTAATCTCATAAGCAATTGACGATTTATGTTGTCGGACCCAAGTACTAATAGGACATGGAAGCGTTTGTTTGGAAACCTTAAGCATAAAGTCTCGAAACATTTTCTTTGGATAGTTTGAAGAGCCCATGATGTCTGTTTTAAGGAATAAATATGACTAATCAATTCGAATGTACAATGCATTTGTTATTTATTTATTTTTACAGACAGTGTGGTTCGTTGTGCGTGCCAAATCTAGTTAAGTAGTCCATCAGATTTGTTTTATAATTTACACTATTTTACAGACGAATTATGTTGTTGCTTATTATTTAGCATTTACTTTTTCATTACGTTACTAAAATAATAATGGGAAAGTTGAATTATTGCATGATAAAGAGATCAATACGTAACTGAGAATAATACGTTGTAATGCGGTATAATATTAACTATTAGTGCCACTGGATAAAAATTATTTGAAAAACCCTTTCAACTTTGCCTTGATACTTGTAACTCTATTCAAATTAATATATATATATATATATATATATATATATATATATATATATATATATATATATATATATATGTATGTATGTATGTATGTATGTATGTATGTATGTATGTATGCATGCATGCATGTATGTATGTGTCACGTTTGCTCATCCCCAGTTCGTAAGTCGTGCATAAACTAAGGTAGGCTAGAGTTAATCTCTTACGCAAGGTTACCGTTACCCCACGTGGACAGACAGCGAGAAGGAAAGTGTCCGCTAAGTTTGATTAGATCGAGTCACAGCGACACCCAATAGAAACTGTGATAACAATTTCGATCCGAATGATAACTTCTAACTTGCAAGCAAAAATTTAGTCTCTCCTTGGAAGATTGTAAGCAATATAGGGTTACTCAGAGGAAGCGACTCGTAATTTAGCGGTGAAACTTATAAAGAAGATTCTAAAGAAAGACAAAGCTTCGTAAAGGAAGCTTCTTTGGGGACAGAAATTCCGGTTCAATTAAGTCCCGGGTCTTTAAGAGGGGAGACGGAAGTGAGACTAGCAGAGCAGTCGGAGTCGACAAGTCTAGTCGGTTGAGAGAGTCGATGAAGAGGAGGAAAAGGAGTCGAGGTGGAGAAGTGGAGAAGGAGGAGGAGTATAGAGAAGTTTGAGGAGGAGAAGGAATTTGGAGAAAGTCGGGAGGAATAGGAGAATGAATTGGAGGAATAGAAGAGAAGAACACACAGATGATGCAATAGACTATCATAGGGTCCAGTGGAAGGAGAGTACTTGGGAAATTTTAATCATTTGTTTATTGAATTGTCATTAAATTGCTATTCCTTGAATTTCACTTTTTTGTATATTCTTTAATTTAACCGTCGAAATTGCTGACTGGGGGCTCTGAGCTTTACACCTATCCTTTACTAATTTAATATTTCAACCCAATCGAGCTTGGGTGGGACTACTGTAATAAATTTAAATAGAATTTTGGGAGCACCCCACCACAACCACAACACATACCACAGTGGCGGCATAACAACCCGTCATGTCACAGTATGTTAGTATGTATGTACACGAGGAGATTACCTCGTAAAGAGAAAGTAAAGCAAGCGAACTATTACTGGCAGATACATTGCTTGTTTCCTTAGACGTCACATCTTTATATACCAACATACCACACTACGAAGGGATACGTGCGTGTAGAGAAGCGTGTGAAACAAGAAGTATAGATAATCCACTCACTCACTTCCTAGTCCAACTCCTGGAGCTTGTCCTAAAACTCAGAAGCTTTGAATTAGTGAAGAAAACTACCTCCAAATCAATGGAACAACGATGGGTACAAAAATGGCCTCTTGGTATGCAAATATTTTTTATGGGAAAACTGGAGGTTCAGCTCTTAGCATCGGTGGAACTTGCACCATACCAGTGGGTGCGCTTCATCTGTGATATAGAAATGAAGTGGCACCATGGAAAAGAAAATCTGGATCATTCCCTATCATAGGCAAACAACTTCCATTCTTCAATAAAATTCACGGCAGAAGTCTCCAATTCAAACCACGTTTTCCTGGACACAACAATCAGACTGGTAGAATATAAACTCCATATAGACATATACTCTAAACCAACCGACAAACACCAGTATCTCCTCCCAACCAGCTGCCATCCAAAACACTGCATTAGGAACATACCATATAGCCAGGCACTGAGGATACGCAGAATTCGCTCCGACGATGAAACATTTCAACAAAGGTCAAAGAGTTATCTAAACATCTGACTTACCGAGGCTATGGCAAAGACCTGATTGCGGAGGCAACCCAAAGTGCGAAACAAACAAACCACAATGACCAACTAAAATGTAGAAAGAACGAAAAGGTTGATAGGTTACCATTTATCCTGACCTACCATCCAGACAACCCCAAAGTAGGTAAAATCATCGGGAAACACTGGCCCATCGTGAAATCGTTTGACGCACTAAAGTTAATACTCCCGAACAAACCTGTAGTAGCCTACCGGAGACCAAAAATCTTCAAAGACATCCTGGTCAGGGCGAAGCTAATGCCAATCACTAACCAAAACCACAATATTCAATCTGGCCTCTGTGGCGATAAAAGGTACAAAACCTGCCAACATATGATAGAAATCAGAACATTTTCTTGCACAGTGACTAGAAAAACACGTGCAAAACAGATATTGTAGTTTATCTCATCACATGTAAGATCTGTTGTTGTTGTTGTTGTTCTAGGGTTTAACGCCATTTTTCAGCACAAGATAGGCTATACATGGCGGCCAGAACCCTGGAAAACCCAGGGAAGAACCACCGACCCACGAGAAGCTACTGGCAGGCTTTCCCACGTACCCACTCTAGCCGAGCCTGAGACTCGAACTCACGCAGACAGAGGTGAGATGGCAGTTATACGGAACGGTGAGCGCTTTAGACCACTCGGCCATTTGGGGCCCCCCTGTAAGATCTGTAGCATCCAGTATGTCGGAGAAACTGACAAACTACACAGAAGGATCAGTCTTCATGTATCTGACTGGATGACAAAGAAGCTGTACAGAAGCCCAGTCGGAGAACACTTCTTCTCCGGTGGCCACACTTTCAGTGATATGGCACTTATAGCAATTGCTCACAACCCCAAATGGAGTCCCGAAAGCAGGAAAGAAAAGGGATCTTACTGGATATGCATGCCTTAGTATTGAAACAAAGCGGTTTAAACCAAGAATACTAGAAAAAGACAGCCATTCACAAATAAAATTATCTTTTTGCAGCCGACATGTTTTCTTTTCAATAATTCTCTAAATTTGCTTATTAGTCCCCCAATAGCCTATAATTACAACTATATCAATGAAATATCCGGCATATAATTTGCGCGTACATAAATTAACATAAAATAACAGATGTCGCTATGGCTCATCAATATCTAGGTCAATATAAAATATCTTTCAGCATCCGCAACAAGTCATAGTCACGTAAAGTTTTGCAAAGACAACGGTTTTTCTGTTTTATTTGTTCGTCTTGTCTATGTTTTGTATTTGCCTTTGAAAAAGACTCATTAAGAGTCGAAACCGCTTAGGCTAGTTAGATACTAGTTTTGCACTGTTCGCAGTCAGTTTATTACATTTATCTTAATCAGCACTGATGGTCCAATGAGTAAGGAGGGCATCCCTGACAATCGTGATCCTTGCTGGATCTAGTGCACCTGAAAGGACTGTTATTCGCCGTATGGTTTGTATTCTCTCTCTCTCTCTCTCTCTCTCTCTCTCTCTCTCTCTATATATATATATATATATATATATATATATATATATATATATATATATATATATATATATATATATATATATATATATATACTGGTTTTATAACCCAAAGTCAAATTAGAAACCTTTTCCATTTTTTAATAGTTTTAGATTGTTCATTTTCACCTCGTGCTTGGAAAGGAATATAACTTTATCGTAAATTTATTACGTCATATCAGATGAAAATGTGTCAAATTTCATTTACAATAAAAATACTTAATGGCGAATCCATATATATCGTTTAGGTGAGGTGATGGGTCTAAACTCCTGGTGAAGGCCAGGAAGCGAAGTCTCTCACTGTACGGACCGCTTTGGTAAGAACGTCCGCCTACGATGCAATAGGTCGCAGGTTCGAAGCGGTGTCAGGATAACGTGACAGGGTGGGATATGATGCTACGTGTCTGCGGCATGATGCCCCAATAACAGAAATCACTATAAACTGCCACACTGCAGATATTGTAGAGATATGACTGATAAATTGTTAAAGCTCATTACAAATCTAAATTACACACACACACACACACACACACGTCGTTTCCAGGGCATAGGTTAACAGTCCTACTGAAAAGAAAATATTAATTTAGGCAAGGACGGCGTTTTTTCGAAATCATTTATTTTATGTTGGGGGAGAGGCGGACCGGGAACTGGATCAACTCCTGCTAATATTCATTTTATATGTGAATTTCTGGTACCTACATAATATTATATACGACTAGTAATACGTGTATATGTGGCAGATGTTGATTTTATACGTGACTCCCTCATATTTGCGCTATATTACACGTGGCATTGGTACAATGTCGTTTATTGAAGCGACACTTGTAACCAGACCAAGGACAAAGTGTGAAAGATGGACCCCACGATGTTTACCCTACCTATGAGTTCTATTATACGACCAGATGTCGAACACAAGCTCTCTCAGGCTGTGCCTGATACCATTTTGACCCACTGATATAATCTGAAAGGGCTTGAATTAAGTTTTGAAACATCTTGATAAGACCTCGACAGCAACGTACGCAACGGTTCACGAGTTCGTTTTATTTGAAGAACCAGATCACCACTTACAACCGATCCCTCCATTCATCACATGATTTTCCAGAGGGATTTTCAGTGTATCCATTCATTTCCGTTATAATTATCTTTAGAAAACACGTAGCAATGTTAAGAGTATGTGTTCGTATTACAAACGATCGCACCAGACAGTCCACAATAACATAATGATGCAATACTCAATTGTTCCAGTGACCTTAAAAAAAATAACGATTTTTTAAAGACTATTTTTAATAAGAACACTTTTCATATTGAATTCACTTTAAAATAAATTCTGTTTCAGGAGCGAGCAACTCGGTGTTTATCATCGATATTTTGATCAACCTTCACCGCAATGAGAAGCAGAAATAAAAACAGCATTAAAATTGAAGATTGATATCCGATTTTTACGTATAACATCGAGAAGGGCGATGCACTATAGAATACTTGAAAGTATGGAGTTTCCATACTATGAGGTCGCAAGGTAAAAGCACATGCAAATAAACCGATGAAATAAAGTAAAAACTGGTTTTCACTAGGAGATGGGCAGGGAATTAACAACGTGTGCACAAAAATTACCGAAGTAATCAATCATACCATCTCATTTTTGTTATTGATCAGCAAATTCTGTATCTTTCATTTCACCTACCTTATGTACTCACGTGTAGATCGTATCCAACTGCAAATTGCATATCTGTCATCGCATAACGCACCGGAAGGTCTAGGTCTATGCAGTTTATTAGGACTAACCAGTAGAATAAACAACATAGACCCCGATCTGCATTTTGCAACTGCAGATTAGGGTCGATGTTGTTTGCAGTTGTACTAGGCCTATAGGCGAATATATACGGTATCTCTTGTGCTCCAAGAAACTGAAAACACAGTTTTATTCTTAATCTGACTTCATTACACTAATAAATACACTATTAATAGTTTTCAGTAATTATTGTGAATTATCATGAACCAAAATATATTGGTAACTATTTACCAGCATTTTTGTCTGACATACTTGATGCTTGTTCACATTTTATAAGAATCGACGGTGACACAGCAATAATACGGATCTGCATAGACGAGCTCCTTTTTGACCTTCTGAGGCATCGATGCAGTTGAAGCTGATAAAAAAGGTCAACATGGACGGCTCAACAACATTAGCTACTAAGACAGCATGAGGTACATTGTAAAATACGAGTAGTTGTCTTTTCTCAGAAACTGTAGCAGTATTTGATCGCAAGGTTGATTATGTACTTTTTTATTTACGTGTAGAAATTGCAAGACGCGTCGGACATAATAGACGCTTAAGATTGTTTTGTTGCGTTTAAAAGGTCCACGTTTCTTTAGTTTGATATGCACGATCAGTAGCTTGTTGGCGAAGCAATATATTTTTTTGTTCTAAACTGAAGGGATATTTTAACATACATTTTTTAGCTTGTTTTTATTAACTGTTGCATGAAGGGATATTGAAAGTATGTTTTGTATTAACTCTTTCATGATTGGATAAAAACATTATGATTTGCTTGAAACTTTACCTGTGCATTTTGAAAGTATCATTTTTATTGTGTTATTGCTTGAAGGGATATTAACAGTATAATTTTTATTAACTATTGCATGAAGTGATAGTGACTATAATTTCTATTGCCTATTGCATGTGGGATATTGACAGTATGATTCTTATTAACTATTCCATGTGGGATATTGACAGTATAATTTTTTATTAACTGGTTCATGTGCGATATTGACGGTATAATTTTTTATTAACTGGTTCATGTGCGATATTGACGGTATAATTTTTTATTAACTGGTTCATGTGCGATATTGACAGTATAATTTTTTATTAACTGGTTCATGTGCGATATTGACGGTATAATTTTTGTTAACTATTTCATGTAGGATACTGACAGTATGATTTTTTTTATTGCTTGAAGGGATATTGACAGTAAGATTCGTATTAACTACTGCATGAAGTGATATTGACTGTATAATTTTTATTAGCTATTTCGTGTGGGATATTGACAATATGATTCTTATTAACTATTGCATATGGTATATTGACAGTATGATTCTTATTAACTATTGCATATGGTATATTGACAGTATGATTCTTATTAACTATTGCATATGGTATATTGACAGTATGATTCTTATTAACTATTGCATATGGTATATTGACAGTATGATTCTTATTAACTATTGCATGAAGTAATATTGTCGGTATATTTTTTTACTAACTAAAGCATGAGCGGATGTTGACATTATGATTTGTTTTAACCATTGCTGAAAGGGATATCGACATTAAGATTTTTGTTATGTATTGCATGAGGGGTGTTGACAGTATGATTTTTGCTTACTATTGCATAAAGGGCTATTTGATAGTATCATTTGTATGGATTAGTTATAGTATGATTTTGTTATATACTGCTTGAAGGGATATTCTCAGTATGATTATTTTTATCAATTATTGCCTGAAGGGACATTAATACTATTATTGTATTAAATATTGCCTGAAAAGACATTAATATCACTTTTTGCATTAAATATTGCCTGAAGGGACATTAATACTATTATTGCATTAAATATTGCCTGAAAAGACATTAATATCACCTTTTGCATTAAATATTGCATGAAGAGACATTAATACTATTATTGTATTAAATATTGCCAGTATGGACATTAGTATTATTAACTATTGCTTGAATGGACATTGGCAGTATGAGTTTTATTAGCTACTGCACGAGGAATATTAACAATATGTTGTTTTTTTTTTTTAAACTACTGCATAAAGGGATCTATAGAGCATGATTTCTGAGAAATGTTCCCTCTTGGGAAAATTAAAGACTCCCATCTGCACAAATATCGTATAAACGCATTTTACCTCCAATTTAAGTATCAAGTTTTCAGTTTATTCAAAATTATCCAATGTATTTTAAAAGAAAAGAAACAGCTTATGTGAGGGTAAAATATGTCTTATATCTCAATGTTTTGATGAAAGCAGAGAAGAATGGGGCAATGACAATGAGAATTAGCTGTTGTACATAGCCGATAGCGGTATTCGGGAAAGCCAGACCTTTTATTACATACACATTTAATCTTACATACCTGATATGGCGTTCAATCCTTATTTCCGTATCACACACCCAGATTCAAACGACTTAGGTACCTACTTTGACCTCGACGCGTACATATTTTTATACGCAGGGAATCGAACTTTGTAAGAACTGGCGGCCTTGTCATATCCCTACGCCATTTCACGCTCGTTCTCCAAATCGACTCGGAACAAAACACATTTGCGGTTCGTGCATTGATTTAATACCCATTCATTTAGCGTTGGGTACGATGTTCAATCCGTATCGCACACACATATTGGAATTAATTTGGTGTTTTCACTGACACTCACATATTGGAATTAATTTGGTGTTTTCACTGACATTCGTCAGTGGATATTCTAAGCTGCACAGTACCGAAGTTTTGTAAATTCCAATGGTTGAATTACATTCACGCTGTGTAGCGACAGCTATTCAAAAAGCATAATAATTGTAAAACCAAACGTGTTTTATTTTAGGAGATGAAAAGAGCTAATTTGATATGTCATCTGAATACGTTCGAACAAATTGACCTGACATATCCGTACGCCATAAGTTATACTCATGTTTTCCACTGATTCGCATCACAGCTGTTACGTATCTTTGTTCATTTATGTACGCATATCGCAAATTTCATTGCCACTAATGTACGCATATCGCAATTTTCATCGCCACGAATGTACGCATATCGCAAATTTCGTTGCCACTAATGTACGCATATCGCAAATTTCATTGCCAGACTACAGTTAAACCAGCTACACTTTCATATACGTTTTCTTGTTTGTGTTTTTAAGCACTTGTTATGACATTTGAAAGATTTTTGAATTTTCAGATCTAAATATATCAGTAACATATCTTAAACTATTTACTTTTAAAAGGTAACTATCTACAATAAATTAAATTTTCACGCTCTAGGATCTAAGTCTAGAATCAAAATCGTTATTTATGTCATTTGCTTTCTTTGCTAGTGAACACGGACAATTGTTTCAATTTGCTAGAGTTGAAAAGACAGGATCTGGTCAATATTGTATTAACGACCTCTCTGTGACATTGACACCAGCATGGGGGCTGTTTTAAAACAACAATACGTGCAGTTTGTGGGTATACAATTAAGACAGAGGTCAGTCTTTATCTTTTACGTTGCAGGAAAGTGTTTTATGCACATTGTATTTGCGAGCATACTTATAACATTTTTGACCTTACTGCCCTCATTAATCGTTCTGTGACCTCAGCACCCTTTCAACGAAGTGGCCATCGGCATAAGTCAGCTCATAAACCTTGGGAAAGCATTTAGGGAGGTTGTCACTTTTCTCTCTTTGGGTTGCAAGAAAGTGAAAAGAAGAGCACATATTCTCTACTGGCACCTCCACGAGTGACAATGCAATTGGATTAGGCTAAAGAACCCACTAATGTAACATGTTTTTCTCTTTGCTTTGGCCATAATATTATTATAATATTGCATTATATTTCAGCGGGATTATGTCTGTTGGTATCAAGGGACGTGTTCGTGAAATTATTTTCTCATTGTATGAGATATAGGACAGGCTCTTCGTTTCATATCAATACTCCTGATGATAGTTGTCACATGAACATATGCAGACTTTCAACAATAGATGGTGGAACTAGGGTCATGTTCAATGAAAACGATGACAATAGAGTCACAGCAATACAGGTACTTAAAGTTTATATACAACGCATATTAATGACCAAGTATTGGAAAATAAAATGTATACATTTAAGTGTCGTGTGTCTCCTTGCGAATATGCAAAACATTTGTATTCAATGCCATAGAACGATTCGAAAGAAAAGCTCTTTTGTTTCCTCTCATGCATACAGGCAGCTTATGATCGAAACAACTGTGTGTCTGGATAATGCATTAACAAACAGTTATGCACCAAAAATGAAATAGAATTAATTAAATTATTACAAAATTACCTATAAGTAATATGAGGTAGAAAACAGTCGAATGTCGCAACTTATGACGACATGAAAATAATACCAAAAATATGATTTATAGAATTATGAATGAAAGGAAACAAAGTGGAGAGGAGAAAGATAAATTTTCAAAGAATAACACGTCCTATGGTAGTTAAAGAGTTTTGACAACGGTTAGTTACTTACACAATGAGATACATTTAACATACACGTGTTTCAGAGTCATTCACTTGCGATGTATTACACTGCAATAATCTCAGAATGAACGCATCACTCTCATTGTTATGTTGACTCTTGTAACAAAATACAAATGACAAATTTCTATTATCCTGGGATGTTAAGACATAAAGGAAATTGCAATGAATTAAATCAAAATAGTCCAATAATTAGACGTGTCTAGCTTCAATTATTTATAACGAAAAGGTATGACGCTATTGTTCTTATCGCCATCGGCACCTTTACTGGTTTGGAGGGAAATAACGAGAAAAAAATACGAACACGGTGTGAATAATAAAGAATTGCTAAATTTACATTTTCACCGGAAGAAGTGAGTGTTGAATGACAGGATTGATTTCCATTTCGAACGCAAATTCATATGTTATGCCTAACTAGTAACAAACCCTTCAAGATCCTTCATAAAAAGTTTTGCAGATGGTGATAACAGTTAAAACAAAATAAAATATTTTGTCCAAAGTGCGGAAACATTTGCGATCTGGTATGTCTCAAATGCGAATTGTACAAAGCAATTCCAGTAGCTCGCTAGACGGGACTGTGAGAGTAATGTTTTTTCTTTTTCAAATCATAATCTAAAAAAAAGATCTGGTTGCGTTGGGACCTTAATTGATAAATGTTCCACACAGTAAGTGAAAGAAACTTTTTTTTTGTGAACCCGCAATCTAGATGATGACTTTTGGCTGCACATTCTCTTTCCGCGATGACATTTACCATAAAAGCTACATTGTCCATCGATAATTTCCATGCCATCAGCAATTTTAATTTACTAGCCTAATGTTCTAACCCTCATCTCCAGTCTCTCTCTCTCTCTCTCTCTCTCTCTCTCTCTCTCTCTAAAACAGATATGTCGAGATGGCCAATGCGGCATGTTTGTACCCATGTTGAGAGAGAGAGAGAGAGAACGATACAAGGATATTATGAGACAAGTGGACCAACAACTAAGATCTGATTTAATTCAGGATTTTAAGACCCTTAGCCGTGCGTTAATATACATTTAAAGCTGACCTCACTCATCCGTGTGTAAATGTGCATGTGAAACCAACTCCATCCACTAACAACGCCTATCTTTCAAGGAACATACAAATAAATTCATATTTTTTTCCCATTAGATAAATTGTCAAATTTCAGGTGCCTTTATCCTCCAGAGAGGAAATCTGATGGTTTTGTCGTGAGGAATACCTTCATTTTGAGCGCTTACTACTTTGGCGCTAATGCCAAGAGCTGGGGTTGTCAATTACAGACTTTTGAAAAAGAAAAAAGATAGTAATCAATGATTTCCATAATTGCCTTTAGTTTGATTAGTAATCGAAGATTTCCGTAATTGCTTCTAGCTGGATTAGCAATCAATGATGTCCTTAAATGCCTGTAGCTTGATGTTACTAGATATGATTTATGGTTTAACGCTGATTGAAATTTACAAGTCTGGAGGTGTTTGCTTTTTGTCGGTCATACCGACATTTTAAAGAGATATCTTGTAAAATTAAACTCGATGAGAGAGAGAGAGAGAGAGAGAGAGAGAGAGAGAGAGAGAGAGAGAGAGAGAGAGAGTGGAGGGGGGGGGGGGCAGGCTAGGATGGATGCATGAAACAGTGCGTAAATGAATACATAGCATGGACACATGCGATGAGAATGAACGATGTGTAAAAAGCAATACGTTCTTTCAACTGCTGTTATTACTTAAGATTTACACATTGTTGTGCAGTTTTGTTTACCTAGTATTCCTATTTGAATTATCTGTCTGTACAACACTATTTGCAAAATTGTATTATCAGTTATATTTTCTCTGTCTAGATCCAGTACAAGACAATTTCCATGCAAAGTAATTACTGTTTGATTGTATACATCATTTAATTAGCTGGCCATACACGTAAACTGTCTATTGTTTCTTCTCGATGTTTTCAGATTCCTATTGTTTCATTTAAATTCATTGATATAGATATTGCATGTAATATTTTATGAACTTATCTAGCATAACATTCAGTAGGCAACTGTTTTTAAGCTTAACACTATCGTGTGGAATGGTTTTAACAATAAGACGGATCTAAGCTGAAATCCAATAATCTTCTCAATATAATTTGTAACCTTTTTATATCTTACGGTACCGATGCGAATTTTATGAAGGATTATGCCTAATTAATGTTGATTTACTCGATATCAAATAATGCATTGGGTTTCTACAGAATAACTCGACCGTCAATCAATTGTTACACGTTTACAACACTTTATACCAGGCTTTAGACAAAGGCAGGGAAGTTATGGTTATATGCAACATTAGTAAAGCAATGGGTAAAATGGATACAGCAGCCTGGACTTCTTTACAACTGCGGACGATGTGTGTGTCCGGCACAATAAGCTGTGTACGGTGTGAGTGCCTGGCACAAACTATGTACGGTGTGAGTGTCCGGAAAACTTTCAGGCTGGTTTAAAGCTATCTTGAAACAAGCAAACAAAAATGGTTATTTTTGGCTGACAGTGTGACTAGAGACACATAAAGATGGGTATACCTCAAGGGTTAATATTAGAGGTACCTTTGTTTCTACTCTACATAAATAACATTGTAGACGAAATTCAGTTAGTGTATGATTCTTTGCTCATAACACCATTTTACACATGATTGTGAAAGATGCTAGCATTTCTACGGAAATTTGGAACTCTGATCTTGTTATAAAATATACATAATCGCAAGAATTGATTCGTCTATTCGAAAAAGAAATACAGACTGCCTTTCCTGTTTCTACTGTGAACTACAATGCGGCGACAGGGCGGTTCATTATAAAGCACCACGAAACACCCAGCCACGTCTCTAATTCTTACTAGGTCTCTCAAGCTTGTTTGGGTACAACGCATTAGAGTGTCAGGCTTCTGGTACACAAAGTACAGCACCATCCCGCGGCTCTATATCCACGTTATCATTACAACTAAAAGTATTGCTGTTATCAAAACGGCACCGTGCTGAATGTTATTCGTGTGTGTTTGTGTGTGTGTGTTTGTGTGTGTGTGTGTTTGTGTGTGTTGGGGGTGAGGTGGGGTGAATTGAATGTCGCGAGGCATACTGTCTCGTGTAGTATGATACATTTGTGCAGGTTGCGTGACTGGCATTCATTATCTCATAATACACATTTTAAGCGTCAGCCTTTTAACATGCTGGAGTGCGTCATCGAACTTAAAATTAAAGACAGAGGCTGAAAAATACTTATACGCTTTGAGTCTATCCGGCCCTTTTTTTTTTTTTTTACCCCCGATCTGCTTTTGGACTATTGACACCGTTCGTGCAAGATGCTGAAATCCTCGGCAGCGAGTTTGTCTTCGTTAGCATTGGCAGCGATGGCAACAATGTCATCTTCATGACCATGTACTAAACGGCCGACAGAATCTCACCTCAGAGGTTTACAGAAATACGTTTGTATTGCTTATACTGCTGAGATTCAACTCAAGACTTTAAAACGTATGGGGCTTTACACAATAACATCATCACCGCCCATGTGGCCAGATTGCACTGCATTAACCTCCACACAAGTCACGATGACGAAACGTGGAAGTCCTTTTAAAACGTGTAAATCGACCCTCAATGGCAGATAATGGCATGACTGCCGTTCCGACAAACGTCTCACTCAAAAGTTTCACAACTAGTTTATACGACACTGTTTGCCTCCAAAGACACTGCGACGGGATTTTCAATCCCTCTAACCATAAAGAGATCTCACGTGACTTACTAAAGATAATAAAGAGAATGAAGTTTTCTTCCACATTATCTCTGTCTTGCCAGTACACCACGGCGACGGGTTAAAGAACGTGATAGGAGCTAAAACTCCAAAACCCTCCTGATTAATTTAACATGTATATCATGTTTCCCACTGTACCTAAATCTCCATAACCCAAAATAGTTTAGCCTAAAGAAATCTGCCAGGCTGAATCTTCCTTACCGGCTGAGCCTGAGCAACGGCTAGCTACTTCTACAATAAGTAAAAATGTGCAGTAAACGAGGTGGATCTCGTTGATATCGCACGATTAGCTGTGTCTGTGGGCACGGGTGTGTCTGTTATAGACGTATTGTTGATAATCAATATCGCTCACATTAGAGTTACCTCTGAGATTACAGCTTTGGGCTGCCGTCTAGTTTTCATGACCGAAACGTCATTAGTCGGCGGCTCTCTGTAAAGGTCAAAGTGAATAATGAAATCCTAGTCTTGACTGAAGCTAAGCAAAAGACGACCGTGGATCATATTTTCAAGACACTACATGACAACGCCATATCTGTGGAAAAGTTCAGGATTATCGTTGATGAAGTTTATAAATCTATTCTTGAAAAACGAAATATGACATGCCACTTTTCTATTCTGCGCCGCCAACAGGGCGTTTAGTTTGTGCCGTTCTTGTCACTGTCATAGTCCCGGCACTCAATGTATCCTTTGGCTGCCGACCTAATGATTTCGGGGGGTGGGTGGGTGGCGGAAACCGAACTCTAACGCACTGTTAAAACGCATGGCGCAGCTCAGTGCTCTTGCTTCGACAGTACGTTCTTTCCTGTGCTGGCCGGCATCCTTCTGACGTTTACGCAGTTGCATTTACGGGAAAAACCCAATGCTTTACGCATGCCCTTACAATCCATGTCTCACTGTGATGGTGGAAGGTGACCGTCCTTTACTGTTTTCCTGTGCGTCTGCAATAGTCTTGAACATATTGTATCCCGCATAGCAAATTTCCATGTGTTTGTGTGCTTCCCACTGCAATAATATCTTATCAATGACAGCGCCTGTATGCGTAATCCTTAGCAGGTATATGCGATGGAATAAATCACTAACAAGAATGCCCCGTGCTCTCAGCTGCTGGTTGGCACAAATTAACAACCCCGTCGTCAACACCGGTACAAAGATATGGTAACGTGCTTTAAAATACTGGTTTCTAGCATAACCCGTTAAATGTGTGTCCCAAACCAAGGGAGTGGAATAATCAACGTTTCATGTATACTGTGATATGCTATTTTAATTATGAGCACAGAGTTTGCAAAGGCTAAAAAGTCAAACATGTGAACCGCATAGCCTTGAAAGCTGTATTGTCACGGAACTTAATGGTGTTATAGGTATATATTAAAACCTATCTGTTATTGCTGCATTGTTACAAATTATAAAGTTTCTCTGACTTTCTCTCATTCTATTCTTATAAAAATTATCTGTCAATCCAATCGCGTAAATGTAAATGAAACCTCATATGGCGGCTGACCCAGATTACTGTACAATGGGGAAAATTATGTATTATCGGGGTATTTGCCTAACTTAAATATGGTAGTACGCACATATTATAATAAACATAAATTTCAACTTACTGATAAGATGGAATGTCCACGCCATCACTGGCAGAATATTTCCGCCAAAATAAAGGATCCAATTACTAAATTGAATACACTGATGCCACCTAAATTGAAATCAATCCTCACAACAGTAGAAATTAAAAATAAAAATAAGAATATATTTATTTGTCTGAATTTTTTAAGTGCAATGTGGGCAAAAATGTATTATTATTACTGAAATATTAATGATTTTTTGAAAAAACAGTCTAACTGTTAATGCTTTCCTGTTTATGTAGGATAATTAGGATCATAAGCAACGTTTTGTCAATTTTGGTCCATATTGGCTACCATGGAATGAAATTCCATGCGTAACCTTGTAAGGACATGTATGTCGCCATCGGTATATGACCTATAAATATCGGACATCAGACGATTCACTGAGTGTATTTCGTAATCAACACCAATGCAGAGATAGTAAGTTTGACCAGAGGCGTAGCTATGATATTTTGCGCCCGGGGACGAACTATAAAATTGGCGCCCCAGCCCCCTCCCCGTTTAATCACATTTTTGAATATTACCCTTGTTTACTTATTATAATGTAACGTTGTAAGCCTCATTTTGGCGCCCCTGTATCTTGGCGCCCGGGGACAAATGTACCCCCCTGCCCCCCCCCCCCCCCCCCCCCAGCTACGCCTCTGAGTTTGACAATGGTTGTATGTTTGATGAATTCCATGGACTTTACAAAGAAATGATGTTCATTGTTTTTCAATGCAGAACTAAAAATATGTTGACATTTTGGAGTTAATATTGCTGTCAGATTTGTGTCTTTCCTGGCTACTGCTTTACAGCTGTGAACAACCGATAGAGCGCGCGTGTTTAAATTATTCTAGAAATCATGTTTGCCATGATAATACATCGTTGGAGTATATTAAGTAAAACATCGAACATAATTTTCCTTGCATTTCATTTTGAATCTAAAATAAAGTAAGCAAGCAAATGTTCCGTTGGTGGCAAAGAACGCTGTATCAGCGAACTGTTGATGCTTTTTTATGGTGGCTTTAGCGAGTTGATCATAGGACACTACATGTGAAAAAGAACGACAATTGAAATATTTTCCATACATTTCTCAATTATCTCTACGTCAAGCTTGATTCATATAAATGTATGCGAAGTTTGTATTTCTGTTGCAATTAAAAATTGTTTGGCAACTATTTTAATTACACAGTACCTGGCGAATGAAAACTCAAAGACAAGTTTTTATTTTCCTTTTGCCAATTCGTTACATTTACCAAACTATATTTCTGAACAAAATAACCCTTTCACAGATCAGCTGATCATTCGTAATGAACTAATTCATTTTATAGGGTGTTGGCGAAGTAACCAGAAACGCGGTGTTTTACTCATTTGTCATCTGCACCTTTCCTGGCAAGATAGCTAGCTAGTCAGATGGCTCGCTATGCTGACAGATTATTCATCGCGCAGCGCTGCACTGACTTGAGTCACGTAGCTGCAAAGTTTAATCAGACCAACTGGCGCAATGTGACAAATCAAATACACTTTAGACAAAATAAGAACTTGTTCTTACGTTAGAATGTACAAGTTCAAATATTTGATCAACGACATTTTTATTAATTCAAAACCTTTTCATTGGCGGGGACATGAGTTAGCAACTTTATGTCACGTATGTTTTGTTTGGCATGTAACTTGTTTCACCGACTGATATTAACTTAAAACAACTGTTTGTTGGTTTATAACATTTGTTCGCATGGCTAAATGCATTAAAAGTGACCATTCTCGTGAAGATAATATTACGATATTCTTTAGCTGAAAAGTTACATGAAAATCACTGGGTTAAGTTATGTTTTAATTGCAAGAGCACATTTATGCGCATCGGTATTACTATGACTAGGAGGTAGATTCACACCCTTGATGTAATTTGATGGTAGGTCTCAATTTGAATGTTTGAAGAATTGACTCCCATAAGTAAATTATTTTTTGTCACTCTTCAGCAATACAATGTGCAGAAAACTCTGAAGATAGTTTAAGATCATTGATACAATATTTACATTGTGTTCATTTTCCTTTCCCCTAATACACATATTACAACTGGATTTCACAAAGTGTAGGATGTAACATTTAATGGAGATAGAGATCATGATGAGCTGTGTCTGTTATGTTTTAGTGAGTATAATACAAAACTGTTTTATTGTAGATTTTAAAGAACCTATTCAGTACAAGTATCCCACTGATCTATTGTATTTTGTTTGTCACTAGAACACCCAGTTCAGGTATCCCATTGTTCTATTGCATTTCGTTTGTCACTGAAATACCCAGTTCAAGTATCTCACTGATCTATTGCATTTTGTTTGTCACTAGAACACCCAGTTTAGGTATCCCATTGTTCTATTGTATTTCGTTTGTCACTGAAGTACCCAGCTAAAACATTCCACTGATGCTACTGAATATTATTTGTAACTAGAAAACTTAGTTTGAGTATCCCACTGATCTATTGTATATTGTTTGTCACTGGAACACCAATTATCCCATTGACCTATGGTATGTCGTTTGGCACCAGAACGCCGATTTACGGCCACTTTAGTTTTGCATTATTGTCAAAATTGCAACAGGTTTGGAGAATTATAATTTTAAATGAGTCAATATGGTTGCTGCCCACTCCAGTCCTTAGTGTTTATATAGTTTGGTAAGATTTAAATGGTGTCAGTTATTTCGAAGACATTATCTTTATTTAAATTAAAATTGTCCAAATCGCACCGATCCCCTTCATGGACCTCACACCCTGGTCAACGTTATAATTCTTTAAACTGATCGAAAGGTCAGGAACTTGGCACAGTCTAATAAGTTTGCGTTTCTTGTTAGTTTTATAGGCACTCATCGAAGCATGTCAACACTCTCATTACAATAAGCTGCAAGCGTTAACCAGTTGTAACACATTAGACATGTTATTTAGAAGTTTGCCGCATATGAAAATATTCAGGTTAAATATTTAATCACCAGCAACGTAACTAATACAGTCATGGATGCGTCTTTAGGACAGAATATCTGCTCAATAAACTGGCTGTGAAAAAGTAAACAGTATTAAACACTGGTTAAAGGTTCTCTTTAAAACTTTCTTAGCTGTTATATAAATTGTTTCCAATCCTTACCACATAAACGAATTATAAACAATTACAGGACATGACTTCGGTTATCTGTGTAAAGTTATACCGTTTTTTTTTTCTTATGAAGAAAGTGTTTAAATTGAGAATTTGTACGTTAGCCAACTTGTGCTTCGTTTAATATCAGTAATATGTTTGTTTATTTACATTCATTTCTACTCATCTTTATTTGTACTGAATCAATCAGTGTAATACATGACATTTGGAATCCATTAAATGCATATCCATTATAGTATACATATGCATACTAGTGCTCATCAGTGGAAATGTAGATTTTACAAAGTACGTCCTTTAAGATGCAACAAAGACCTCACCTCTACAGTTTCCGCAATCAGTATAAACTGTATTTCTAACACTGGCACACCAAGAAAATAAATAATGGAGTCATGATTTGGACAATTCTATACAGGAGCAAGAGTTTAAACAGTTTTAGAGCGAGTAAAGGGTTTAGACAATTTCAGAGCAGAGCAAGAGTTTGGACAATTTTGGACCAAAGCAAGAGATTGGACAATTTCAGACCAAAGCAAGAGTTTGGAAAATTTCAGACCAAAGCAAGAGTTTGGACAATTTTAGACCAGAGCAAGAGTTTCGACAATTTCAGTCCAAAGCAAAAGTTCCGACAATTTCAGACCAAAGCAAGAGTTTGGACAATTTTAGACCAGAGCAAGAGTTTGGACAATTTCAGACCAAAGCAAGAGTTTGGACAATTTTAGACCAAAGCAAGAGTTTGGACAATTTCAGACCAAACCAAGAGTTTGGACAATTTCAGACCAAAGCAAGAGTTTGGACAATTTCAGACCAAAGAAAGTGTGTGGAGAATTTCAGACCAAAGCAAGAGTTTGGACAATTTTAGACCAAAGCAAGATTTTGGACAATTTCAGAACAAAGCAAGAGTTTCGACAATTTCAGGCCAAAGCAAGAGTTTGGACAATTTCAGACCAAAGCAAGAGTTTGGACAATTTTAGACCAAAGCAAGAGTTTGGACAATTTCAGACCAAAGCAAGAGTTTGGACAATTTCAGACCAAAGCAAGCGTTTGGACAATTTCAGAACAAAGCAAGAGTTTGGACAATTTCAGACCAAAGCAAGAGTTTGGACAATTTTAGACCAAAACAAGAGTTTAGACAATTTCAGACCAAAGCAAGAGTTTGGACAATTTTAGACCAAAGCAAGAGTTTGGACAATTTCAGATGAAAGCAAGAGTTTGGACAATTTTAGACCAAAGCAAGAGTTTGGACAATTTCAGAAGAAAGCAAGAGTTTAGATAATTTCAGACCAAACAAGAGTTTGGACAATTTTAGACCACAGCAAGAGTTTGGACAATTTCAGACCAAAGCAAGAGTTTGGACAATTTTAGACCAAAGCAAACAGTTTGGATAATTTTAGACCAAAGCAAGATTTTGGACAATTTCAGACCAAAAGCAAGAGTTTGGACAATTTTAGACCAAAGCAAGAGTTTGGACAATTTCAGACCAAAGCAAGAGTTTGG
Organism: Sinohyriopsis cumingii; assembly: GCA_028554795.2. NCBI lineage: Eukaryota > Metazoa > Mollusca > Bivalvia > Unionida > Unionidae > Sinohyriopsis > Sinohyriopsis cumingii. The sequence continues at coordinate 115,541,872 of CM068838.1, read as the reverse complement.
ACAATTTCCGACCAAAGCAAGGGTTTGGACAATTTCAGACCAAAGCAAGAGTTTGGACAATTTTAGACCAAAGCAAGAGTTTGGACAATTTCAGACCAAAGCAAGAGTGTGGACAATTTTAGACCAAAGCAAGAGTTTGGACAATTTCAGACCAAAGCAAGAGTTTGGACAATTTTAGACCAAAGCAAGAGTTTGGACAATTTTAGACCAAAGCAAGATTTTGGACAATTTTAGACCAAAACAAGAGTTTAGACAATTTCAGACCAAAGCAAGAGTTTGGACAATTTTAGACCAAAGCAAGAGTTTGGACAATTTCAGACCAAAGCAAGAGTTTGGACAATTTCAGACCAAAGCAAGAGTTTGGACAATTTTAGACCAAAGCAAGAGTTTGGACAATTTTAGACCAAAGCAAGAGTTTGGACAATTTTAGACCAAAGCAAGAGTTTGGACAATTTCAGACCAAAGCAAGAGTTTGGACAATTTCAGACCAAAGCAAGCGTTTGGACAATTTCAGAACAAAGCAAGAGTTTGGACAATTTCAGACCAAAGCAAGAGTTTGGACAATTTTAGACCAAAGCAACAGTTTGGACAATTTCAGACGAAAGCAAGAGTTTGGACAATTTTAGACCAAAGCAAAAGTTTGGACAATTTCAGACCAAAAGCAAGAGTTTGGACAATTTTAGACCAAAGCAAGAGTTTGGACAATTTCAGACCAAAGCAAGAGATTGGACAATTTCAGACCAAAGCAAGAGTTTGGACAATATCAGACCAAAGCAAGAGTTTGGACAATTTCAGACCAAAGCAAGACTTTGGACAATTTCAGAACAAAGCAAGAGTTTGGACAATTTCAGACCAAAGCAGGAGTGTGGACAATTTCAGACCAAAGCAAGAGTTTGGACAATTTCAGACCAAAGCAAGATTTTGGACAATTTCAGAACAAAGCAAGAGTTTGGACAATTTCAGGCCAAAGCAAGAGTTTGGACAATTTTAGACCAAAGCAAGAGTTTGGACAATTTTAGACCAAAGCACGATTTTGGACAATTTCAGAACAAAGCAAGAGTTTGGAAAATATCAGACCAAAGCAAGAGTTTGGACAATTTTAGACCAGAGCAAGAGTTTGGACAATTTCAGTCCAAAGCAAAAGTTTCGACAATTTCAGACCAAAGCAAGAGTTTGGACAATTTTAGACCAAAGCAAGAGTTTGGACAATTTCAGACCAAAGCAAGAGTGTGGACAATTTTAGACCAAAGCAAGAGTTTGGACAATTTCAGACCAAAGCAAGAGTTTGGACAATTTTAGACCAAAGCAAGAGTTTGGACAATTTTAGACCAAAGCAAGATTTTGGACAATTTTAGACCAAAACAAGAGTTTAGACAATTTCAGACCAAAGCAAGAGTTTGGACAATTTCAGACCAAAGCAAGAGTTTGGACAATTTTAGACCAAAGCAAGAGTTTGGACAATTTTAGACCAAAGCAAGTGTTTGAACAATTTTAGGCCAAAGCAAGAGTTTGGACAATTTCAGAAGAAAGCAAGAGTTTAGATAATTTCAGACCAAACAAGAGTTTGGACAATTTTAGACCACAGCAAGAGTTTGGACAATTTCAGACCAAAGCAAGAGTTTGGACAATTTTAGACCAAAGCAAACAGTTTGGATAATTTTAGACCAAAGCAAGATTTTGGACAATTTCAGAACAAAGCAAGAGTTTGGACAATTTTAGACCAAAGCAAGAGTTTGGACAATTTCAGACCAAAGCAAGAGTGTGGACAATTTTAGACCAAAGCAAGAGTTTGGACAATTTCAGACCAAAGCAAGAGTTTGGACAATTTTAGACCAAAGCAAGAGTTTGGACAATTTTAGACCAAAGCAAGATTTTGGACAATTTTAGACCAAAACAAGAGTTTAGACAATTTCAGACCAAAGCAAGAGTTTGGACAATTTTAGACCAAAGCAAGAGTTTGGACAATTTCAGACCAAAGCAAGTGTTTGGACAATTTCAGACCAAAGCAAGAGTTTGGACAATTTTAGACCAAAGCAAGAGTTTGGACAATTTTAGACCAAAGCAAGTGTTTGAACAATTTTAGGCCAAAGCAAGAGTTTGGACAATTTTAGAAGAAAGCAAGAGTTTAGATAATTTCAGACCAAACAAGAGTTTGGACAATTTTAGACCACAGCAAGAGTTTGGACAATTTCAGACCAAAGCAAGAGTTTGGACAATTTTAGACCAAAGCAAACAGTTTGGATAATTTTAGACCAAAGCAAGATTTTGGACAATTTCAGAACAAAGCAAGAGTTTGGACAATTTTAGACCAGAGCTAGAGTTTGGACAATTTCAGACCAAAGCAAGAATTTGGACAATTTCAGACCAAAGCAAGAGTTTGGACAATTTCAGACCAAAGCAGGAGTTTGGACAATTTTAGACCAAAGCAAGAGTTTGGACAATTTCAGACCAAAGCAGGAGTTCGGACAGTTTTAGACAAAGGCAAGAGTTTGGACAATTTTAGACCAGAGCGGGAGTTTGGGCAATTTTAGACCAAAGCTGGAGTTTGGACAATTTGAGATCGAAGCACCTGTTTCAACGAATTTAGAGCTGCGCATCAGTTTGAACAATTTTTGACCAGAGCAAGAGTTTGAAATTTTTTAGAACGAGCAAAGAATGTGGACAATTTTTGATCGGAGCAAGAGCTTGGACAATTTTAGACCGGATCAAGAATTTGCACGATTGTAGACAGATGCAAGAATTAGGACAATTGTAGACCAAAGCAACAGCTTGGACATATTTTCAACCAAGGAAAATAATTTATCCTTTGATGTTATTTTCTTATCAGTAAGTTAGTGATTCTCCTTACTTCCAAAAGCTGTATTTGCGTTTTCTTTTTATTGTTAGAACATTTGAGGATATCATGTTAATAACCGAGGGAGTATACACCGAGTTTATAGGTCTACTTGAAATATATTGCTAATACCTTCAGTCGAAGCTTTCAATATCTGCTCATATTCTTCACAAGATAGAATCTGAATGAATGTATAATTAAGTCTCTAAATTGCGAACCTTGGGCTGCATCTGATATAATTTGCGTCATAAGAAACACGTATTTAACTTATATTAGAGTGTGTGGTTATTTTGTTTCCTTTATGTCTGTAACTCAGCATATAGAAGAATCACGGGGACGTACAATAACCTGGATAACTGTGTAAATAAAACAAACGATATTAAACCAGCTTCTTATGTTCGATCAATGCTTTGTGCTGCATGTTAAAAGGTTAATAATGCAAACATTGAACTTGATACACTCTTCAGAATGGATGTGTGTTGTAAATTAGTTACACACTGCACAATGCTATTTCTTTGTATAAAAAGATGATTTTTATTTCGATGTGTATTTATTCATTTTAGGAATGTTATAGATAACTTGATATTTTCATAGTGTTACAATATGTATAATAAACCAAGTACCCAAATGAATAACAACGTCTATTAAAATCTTTGGATTTAGTAAGCAAATTTACTCAAATCAAGTTGTTAATTTTGAGGGCAAGCTGTTTCGGGAGTTTTTTTAAACATATAAATAGAGAACAACCAACATATCGCCCTAATACACCCTAAGAGTGATACGCCCTAAGAGTGATAAGGCTTTTCAACATAACTCTCGTCGGTACTCTGGAGTCATTGGACAATAGTCATACGCACAACTAAAGAGCCACGTGTTTCATGCCCATAACTATATTGAACATGACTTCACCAGGGTATCACCCGATGATGCCGAGTGGCTAACCTCGACTGCCAATGGATATCGTGTGTGTATTGGTGTTTGTGCTGGTGTGTCATTTTTTTGGCCAGTGTATATATGTGTATGCCTATCCATGAGTACGAGTGTGTTGTTTTCGTTATAATGGTTTCTTTTATATGTTTCCGATATACCTATGCGTGGGCTACATCGATTTCCTGCTATTATTCATATTTTACTTGTAAATAATAATATTTTTATCGCGACCTTTGGTCTGACTATCAAATAGGTCAGTTATTTTGCAGCCACCCAGAAAAAAGTTTTGATTGTTCATTTTCTGATATTTTTAAATAAACCTTTTATTTCACAACGTTTTGTAGGCTATTTAAGGTTTAAAGGGTAAATTTAATTTCCTTTAACATATTTGTACGAGAGATTTGACTTTTTTATTTTATTAATTTAAATGGGATTTTCATGTTTTAACTGTTTCGAGAGTAAGGTAAAGCTGATGTACGCAAAGTTGTAAGACATTAAAAAGCTGTATAGTCAATATCTCCATCAATGGAAAGTGTAACAGCTTGGTTATGAATTGTAATATTTTAGGCAGTCTGCGTTTCAATGCTGAACAGCAAAATGTGACATCACACACCATGACGGGTTATTATCTGCGTTAATTTGCAATAACCCAACTTTGATTATCAGCGCAAAATATACAGAAATTGATACTGATACAATTTTCAAACGTCAATAAAAAATTTCAAGTTTATAATGCTTGAACTTGTTAGAATTTAAATTGGATGTTGGTCAGGGTGGCAAGAAGCAGCATTTAGTAAGAAATGTACAACCTCTTCACATGAACTAACCACTAAACACAGTTCCAGCTCTTCAAATGGATTTTCGGTGTAATAAGTCCAAGAACACTGCAATCTGTTTACTACGTTCTACTAAATAGTTGGTTTTAATATTGGCATTGTATTTTTGATAACGGAATAGTCATATGCTACGCTGAAACTTAATTCGTCACTAACACACCATTAGATAGATTTGACAATTACAGTGCATGGTTTTATAGTAAAGATACAAAGATCTTTGTAATAGGAAAATCAGGCCCAAAAAAGTTGTCAATGTGCGTAAAACTTATGACCAGAAGTCAATGTTGACTCAGGAACTATTTACCAGGAACAGGATGATGCATCAATTGTCCCGGTGCACAAGGGTGAAGGCAACATCAATCTACGACAACCACCGGGTCATCACCTTGCGGTCAATAGCCGGTAAAATCCTCATGAGAATTTCTCTGAATCGCCTTGTGCATCACATTGACCACGGCCTCCTTTCTTATAGTCACCGTGACGTCAGAAAAGGGCAGTGGATCACATACATGGTGTTTGTATTTAGTCAACTCCAGGACAAGTTCCAGGAAGAGAATTCCAGCCTGTACATCATATTAATAGTTCTGACAAAAGCCTTTGACACATTCAATCGTGGGATCTCTTGAATATCATGACAAAATTGTGTTGCTCAGAGAAATTCATCGTAGTGGTTCGGCAATTCCATGATGTCATGCTCACTCATGTCTTGGACGACTGTGAGTCAGCTGGACATTCTTAACAGCCAATGAAGTCAAGCAAAGCTGTGTGTTGACCCCAGCCCTCTTCAGAATGATATTCTCTGCTTTGCTTACTGATGTATTTCGTGACTATGACATTGGGATTAACATCAGATTCCGGGCTATTAGATCTAAGGAGACTACAGGCAAAGACGATGTCACAGGAAGTGACTACTTTGTGATTTCCTGTTTTGCTGACGACTGTTCCATGAATACTAAGTCTGAGTCTGACATGCAACAAGGTATGGGTCTATTCTTTTCAGTTTGTGACAATGTCGATCTCACGATCAGTGTCATGAAAACAGTTGATACACCAACCTCTGCCAAAAAAACCTTACGTAGAGCCTACCATCGCACTAGATGACCAAACCTTCATGGCAGTGGACAATTCACCTATTTCGTCAATCTTGTGAAGTGCAGCTCACATCGACGATGAACCTAACACCAGAATCGCTAAAGTAAGTGTGACATTTGGCAGGTAACGCACAAATGCGTGGGAAAGCATCTAAATCGGTATTCAACCAAACCTGTGTAGCGGATTCAGCTGTATGAATGCGAAACTTGGACAGTGTACAAACGTCTTACCAAGAAGCTGAACCATTTGTACTCGAACATCATCCCACTACGCACGATGAAGTTAGGATGGTACGTCAGGAAGATGTCAGAAATGCGACCAAAACGTTATTCTAAGACGAGCTGAAGGAAGAAAAGAAAGCGACCTCAGGTCGTCTCTGAAACATTTCAACACTGATCAACGATTCTTTAGATGTTCTCGCACAGGATCGCTCCACCTGAAACAGTATCGGCCGCACTGGTGGTATAGACTGAGAAGAATTAGTAGGGCAGTGCAGAAGAGCATAAATTTTAGAACTGCATCACGTCTTCTATTGATCAAGCAACCCTAAGCGGTATGTCCTGTCCATCGTGCCAGAGACAGTTCAGAGCACAGAATCGCCCGATTTACCACTCAGATGCCCAAAGAACAAGCCAGATAGTGAGGGCATGGTCATCATCGAACTCGAAGAACGAACAACAGGGTTTGTCAGAGAAGAGAAATAAGGGCAATCAAAACTAAAAACACTGGTATTTGCAACTTGAATTCAGAAGATAAAATATTTAAAGAAAATATAGAATATAATATGGAGACCAATGGATGCTGAAAGAGAACTGCTATATGGTAAATAACAGACTTAGACAATAGACAATGTCGTCGGCTCGGCTTATTCTGTATGAATAATTACATTAAGTTCAAATCCGTGGATTTGCTATTTTCAGTATTAATTCTGCCTACAAAGCAAAGGCACGCCAATGATAGTGTTTGATATGATCAGCTTAACAAACCAGTTAGGTCGCTAAATCTTACTTCAAGCATAAACTGAAAACATCATATGTCAAGGCTTACCGAGAATAAAATTAAAGATTTTATCTCAAGAACAAAAAGTATCATGTCGGAATTGAATACTTAAGTTCTCAACGGAAACTGAGAATTTATTTCCTATAGTTCCGATGAGCCATACACCTAAATTACAAAGTTTTTGTTGACAGACAAAACGGAATGATAGAGGTTTGAATAGTTTGTATACTGAAACCTTTCTCAAAATAACAATCGTTGAAGAAAGTAGATACCCTAAGATTATATCAGATCACAATTAAAAGCGTTATTTTCATTTGATTTCCATGGTAGCGAGCTCATAGCAAGAGACATATTCTGGGTGTGAGCTAATAATGACAACACTTTCTTCACAGGAGCAGCATAATTACATAATTTAGTGAATTGTCAACAAACAGTTTAGTAGGATATCGGGATAACCTGCAGGCGGGTGGACGTATAGTGCAACGATTTAGACGCATGCAGAACACTCAGATTCTTCATGTTCTTTCAAAAAGAATAGGAAATTTATTATTAATACCCCATTCTATGGGAACATATAGTTATGAATCACCCCACCCATCTATCTGTCTGTCTGTCTACCTCTGTCTCTCAAGCGCGCACACGCAACAGAGCTAGGTGGAGATCTCTGACGTTTTTCAACAAGATTCAGTGTGAATTAATTAAGAGTAGCTAGTCGTTATAAGTAACTGCATTTTGTTTTCGGCAACGATTCCATTTAATGATGTCATAATTTGCCCGCATTTTGTGTTCGGCAACGATTCCATTTAATGATGTCAAAGATTGCCCGCATTTTGTGTTCGGCAACGATTCCATTTAACGATATCAAAGATTGCCCGCATTTTGCGTTCGGCAAGGAGTCCATTTAATGATGTCAAAATTTGCCCGCATTTTGTGTTCGGCAACGAGTCCATTTAATGATGTGAAAAATTGCCCGCGTTTTGTGTTCGGCAACGAGTCCATTTAATGATGTGAAAAAATGCCTGCATGTTTGTGTGAGCAAGGAAGTAATGTATACAATAATAACTTGACATTTCGAGTACAGTAAATATCCAGATCATGCGTGTTGTGCCAAACTAAGTCACTGGAATATAGACATATAGCTGTAAATGTCTTCAGAACTAAGTCACTGGAATATAGACATATATCTGTAAATGTCTTCAGAACTAAGTCATTGGAATATAGACATATATCTGGAAATGTCTTCAGAACTAAGTCATTGGAATATAGACATATATCTGTAAATGTCTTCATAACTAAGTCTATGGAATATAGACATATATCTGTAAATGACTTCAGAACTAAGTCACTGGAATATAGACATATATCTGTAAATGTCTTCAGAACTAAGTCACTGGAATATAGACATATAGCTGTAAATGTCTTCAGAACTAAGTCACTGGAATATAGACATATAGCTGTAAATGTCTTCAGAACTAAGTCACTGGAATATAGACATATAGCTGTAAATGTCTTCAGAATTAAGTCATTGGAACATAGACATATATACGTAAATGTCTTCAGAACTAAGTCACTGGAATATAGACATATATCTGTAAATGTCTTCCGAACTAAGTCACTGGAATATAGACATATATATGTAAATGTCTTCAGAACTAAGTCACTGGAAAATAGACATATAGCTGTAAATGTCTTCAGCACTGTCACTGGAATATAGACATATAGCTGTCAATGTCTTCAGAATTAAGTCACTGGAATATAGACATATATCTGTAAATGTCTTCATAACTAAGTCTATGGAATATAGACATATATCTGTAAATGTCTTCATAACTAAGTCACTGGAATATAGACATATATATGTAAATGTCTTCAGAACCAAGTTTCAACAATAACAAATTAATATCACTCTTGGTAGCTTTAAGATGTTCATACATTAAATATCTTTAATTTCCAAAACGTGCACATTTATTTAACAAAAGGATTCCAAAACATATATACTTATGGGCTGGAGGAAGTTTAATCGTGTGAATCAACCATTATGCAACTGCATGAAACTGAATCTTCCACGTAGCACTAATTTTAAAAAATGTCTTTTGTATTTTATATTTACAAACACTTACGTGATAGTGTGTGACTGAACGTGCATATTTATCATTTTGTCTCTCGTTGAATGAAACAGGATGGACCTATTATCAAATTAATTTCAGATTATCAGTATTTGTGACGCTATTTCTTGTGAAGAGACACACACATTAAATAAAATAATCTAGAAAATACTTAAGTCTCAATGCCATGAATAAATACCAAGCTGTCGGGTTACTTCTATAATCGTATGCTGTGTCTGAGCAAACTAAGCATTAACACAGGAAAAAGACGGTCCAAAAAGACTCCAAATGTTATCAAATTTCGAGCCACTAAAAGGAGCTTGGATTCGGCCAAAGCACCACATAAATGCATCTCACTATGCTCGGACCAGATGTCTTTTATTATTACAGTACAATGTTCAAGAGGTCTTTCGATCTCGATCTCGATCTTGATCCCGATCAATTGATTATTTGATCGATATAGAAAGAAATAAGAGTCTAAAAGATAAAAATAAAACTGTAGACAAGAGAAAATTATGAAGAAGATATTGACATAGAATGACATATTACTCTTGAAATTTTTAACTTTGTTTTACTTGTGTTTGTGGGTGGGTGGCATAATAAAAATGAACACTTATCTCAGTGCAATAGCTTTCAGGCCTTTATCTATCAATGAAAGTTTTGTCTCATTGCTTTTTAAATGAGAAAAGGGCGATTTTGTGCAGAAAACATAAAATGGAACAACAGTAAAGATAAAAATGAATATATACTTGCTCAATAATGTTTACGAATGTGATGAAATTAGAGCCTAACTTCAAAGCTGGTAGGCTTGTTGTTTTTAATGCAGCGTTTCTATTGGCCATGGGCACTGTTTTTAACATACACTCATTTTGAATAGTTTGTACTGAAAACCAGGAGTCAGTAAACATTTTCACTGTGTACCCAGGTACATTCATGTTTCATAATTTAACTGTTCAGCAATTCCATGTATCATGCAAACAACTTGTCACACACGTTATGCAAATATTCGATTTTCTTTAGAAAAAAATGTTCTTTATAATGCAAGAAAATGCTCATCAAACTAACAACAAGAAATAATCAAGTTTAAACAAGGGACAAAAACCATCAAAAACACTTTTTAAAATTAAAATACAAATATTCAGCAATGGAAGGGCGGTATATCACTGTGAAGAAATCTTTATTCACGATATTGAATAAACTAGAGAAAAGAAGTTTTAGAATTAAATAAATTTAAATGTAATAGATCACTGTTCTCCATGGTCCTGAATACATCAAAGGGGAACGTGATTTGTAGAAGAAAAGGTGATCAAAAGTGGAAATGATTCATTTTGTACTGGAATGAAACAGACAAAAAATATGTGTAACTTATAAATAAATTATGTAACAGTGAACTGGATTCCATTCATTGGAAATTTCTAAACCATTATTAAGGGAATACCAGCAATACGCAAAGACAAGTGTGATATCAAAACGAACAGCAGCTTTTATAGAGGATCTGTAATGGATAATGATTTAATATTGAATTTTAGGAAATGAGTTGAATAATGTCCAGCTTTGCGAGCCTTGGCGAGTTTCATTAATTTAATATTAAATCATTACCTATTTTAGATTCCTTTTATCACATAGATTTTATTTCAGTGGAAATATGTGGATAGAAATAATTAATAATTTCGTTCATTCTGACAGACAGTGCACTTTTCATTTGTCGTGCTGAAAAATAGTCTGAAACAAAGTTGAACTAGTAAAACAAGATTGTACATTTTTTACAAACTATAAAATCAAAGAACAAGCGTCCTTCAGAGAGAAAAAAAAAACAAGAACATTTTACAACTACAATTGTTTTTCCATAACAGAATGATCAATGCGATGTGATGTCATATTGTTTGATACTGGACTCAGTAGGCCTAGAGTACATTTACCCTTAAATATCACATTCACAACTAAACATTACATTGTTGCGACATTCATGAGAAATGTGATTACTGGATGCAGAAATTCCCATCTTTACTGCAATATTTGTGACTGGATATTTGTAGTATTTATTTTTGTACAATAGACTGTACAGAATACGTAAACAAATTTCATTAGGAGTAGGATTTGCATCACAAATTTACTGCGTAAATACGCTGTGGTTGGATAAAGTTCTGTCAGTTGGGAAGACCGGTTTATGTCTACATTCGTTTGTGAACAGAGGTGAGTTTATTTACTTCTGTCAGTTAACATTTAAACCACGCTTTTATATAGGATTGATTATATTTCTATGTTACAGATATTCCGCCCTCTCCCGCCACCCCGATATCCGCTATCAAGCGAGGATACCCATAGTTTAACTTCTTGTTGTTCTTGTCTTGGAGATTTGCGCCATTTTTCTTATGACGATATTGTTATACATGACATAACAAACCCCAGTGAGGGTAAATTGACCATATTCAGACGAACGAGATAACTTAAGCTCAGTTTCCTTCCTCGACTCGACTTGAAAAATGGCCGCCAAAATGTTCATTGAAAACAAAACATTCCAGAAGGCGGGGTTAAAAAAAATGTTTGCCCACGATCGCAGTCAATCAGTAAAGAGAATAATGCACAGTAATTTCATGGGCTTATTTGGGCAATCAGAATCACATAGAGTGTTATGTTCACGTGTTATAATATCATAAGTAATGAAACTGCACGCACGATAGGCAAAAGGTACCTAGTATGTGATTAAAAACTGTTATAGCGTGGCAACAATATCTTCTGAACAGTTATTTTTACATACATCGCATAGTTAAAATATACTAAATGCCGCATAAATATATCAAGCAACAGTGATGTTAATATCTAATGCGAATAAAAGGCAGCCAGTTTGTATCATATGCACGTACATGGCAGCCTGTTTTTATCTAACGTGTATACAAGGCAGCCTGTTTGTATGTAATTAGTACCAATTGCCATTACGTAGAAATTACACATACAACGTTTAGGAGCATGAATTATTACATTGCGCATGCATTAGTATGTATTATGAAATGATACTGACATGTGTATATTATTTACAATAAATTCGTTGTGTGTTAAAGGAAGGGTTTAGCGTTACTAATTCAGTTAATGAGTATGACACGATCTTTACAACTAGTGAGTAGTTGGATGTTGTACGAGGTAGATGTCTATAAATGAAAGTAATGTACTGTACGTCAGTACTTAGTACAAAAATAGAGGCACTACGATCTACACCAGGAAAAATGAAAACAAATGATGAAAGTTAATTCAAAATCTAAATCAAACAAGACATTTGTCTCGAAGAATTTATGTACATAATTTGCTATTCTATAGTTACACCTGCCTATAACAAAAACAATTTACATTAAAGTGTGTGTGTGTGTGTGTGTGTGTGTGTTATTTGAATTTTTAACGTAGCTTTAACAATTTTTGAGTCATAACGCTACGATGTCTGGAGTGTGGCAGTTTATAGTGATGTCCAGCACTGGGACATCATGCCGAGGATATGTCCCCCCCCCCCCCCCCCGTCACATTATCCTGACACCAGGCCGACCAGTCCTAACACTAACCTCAATGCTGAGCGCCAAATGAGGCCGCTGTTAGGACCATTTTTGTAAGTCTTTGGTATGACTCGGCCGGGAATCGAACCCACGGCCTCTCGCATCCGAGGACGCTCTAACAACTAGCAAACCGGAGCGGTTTACATTAAAGAACTTGTATGTGTGTATGTATGTATGTATGTATGTATGTATGTATGTATGTATGTATATTTAGAGAGGGGGGAGGGGGTCGCATTCCTAATCTGCGAGATAGGCCCTTAGTATTAAAATTATAAAACTAGATCTAGATCTATCAGCAGTGCAGTCTTTCTTTACTTACAAGTCTAAGGATTTATTAGTGAACATAAAATGAAAACGTTTTCTTTGTTTTGGTGTATTGTTCTGAACTTCGTTTTGTCAAGGGAGACTATTCACAGCAGGGGATACGAGATCTTGCGATTGAAATGGTGTCACACTGAATTTTCTTAGGTTGGATTTACAATTTGTTTTGGCTTAGATTGTACAGTCATGGTACAACTGTGGACGGGTGATTAGCATCTATTTTTTTCTGCAGTTTAGGATTTTGAGATAGCTTATATTGCAGCTCCATCTACCTAAATAATTCGCTGACTACCTGGTCTTATTAGATGAGTTTATAATGGAATTTTTGTTTTCCTTTTTTTAGTGGGCATTTTAAATTTTTTTATTAAAACAACAATAGTTCAAGGGCCTGTGAGAGCATCAACCGACGAGACTGATTAGTCACTGAAATCTTACGTAAACTGGCATCTTATGAACCTTACGCTAAACTGACCCCTGGTCAAATTTTCCGTACAAGTGTTCATTGTCAAATGTATCATTATCTGACTCCTTATACACAAAACTCTTCAACGTGGGTGCCAATTCAAAACGTCTTTGAGACAGTCAGTAGCATCAAACGAAATAAATCTCGGAGTAATGCTGTTAGACTTGAACACGTTTATGTTTTTGCTTCGTGTTACGGTAAAGAAATGAAAGTTATCAATAGTTTACGGCACATTTTGTCAAAATCAGTCCTCGAAATGAATGCTGTTTTTTGTTTATTGCCATAATTATGTGTGTTCAATCCTTATAAAGGTACAATTTTACTAGCTTAATAACACAATATAGACATTAGTAGTTCTTTTCTTAAACAATGTACGATACATTAAGGTACTGATTGCACGCATCTCAACTTCCGGCGAGAGCCCATAATCAATCCAAACTGGAGGCCCACAGGCGACCACAACATTGTCAATTACTGTACCAGACTCACACGATACGATCCCCTAGGAATAATTTTGGGAAAAATAAAATCATTGCCAGTGATGTTAGCAGTCCGTAATGACGACATGTAAGTTTTTATGTACTTGACGTGATGTGATGTGATTTCGATTTTTAGCTTTAACAATTTTCAGTCATATCGCTACAATGTCTACAATGTGGTGGTTTGTAGTGATGTCGAGCACTGGGGCATCATGCCGCGGAACTGTAGTATGATGTCCAACCCAGTCACATTATCCTGATAACAGGCCGACCAGTCCTAATAATAACCTCTTGATTCTGAACGCCAAGCGAGGCAGCTGTTAGTACCATTTTTGTAAGTCTTTGGTATGACCCGGCTGGGGATCGAACCCACGACCTTCCGCATCCAAGGCGGACGCTCTAACCGCTAGGCCATCGGAGCGGTTGTACTTGACACATAGACAAACCAGATTTTGCGTATTATGTACAAATTGAATATTTTGAAATATACTTAGCTAACCTAATAAAACAAATCGTTGTTCATTCCACCCTTGTTTATACTTATAGTCTTGTATATTATTATCATTATTATTATTATTATTATTATTATTATCAGTGGTAATAGTAGTAGTGGCAGTATCTGTACTATCATCATGGACATCACAGATGCTGAGTTCTAATACTAACTAGATTCATTGATTGCTACCAAAATCGGCCTCTATTGAAAAAAAAAAAATTATGTATATATTCATCAATTAAAATGCTTTCTAAATTTAATAGAAAAAAAATATGGTATACATCACTTTGAGATATTGATATTTTTGATTGCAAAACATGATATGAAATACAGTTTGAATCGCATATTACACTTTTTCAATCAGTTTTACTGCCAGTCCTGTTTATTCTATGACTGACGTATATTAAAAATAATCAAAGGTGTACTCACCATTGGTAGATTAAAACACATAGATAGGGTGTATTGACCGTGGTTAGATTAAAATACATAACTGTTTCTCGGTGTGATGGCGCTAGTTTCCCCAGAAACCACAACATTAAATTAATAATGGTTGCTCTTCCGACATACCACAGGACATGATATATATTACGGGAAGGATGCGAATAGGTGTGTTGTGGGAAGAAGACATTGATAGTGCAGTTGAAAATGAACTTGTTACCAAGGAAATGTTTTCACAGAATAAAGATTGTTAAATATCTTTCTATGTGTTTTGTGCATTTTTGGTCAATTGTTGCTGGTAACTTTAATCCAAATGATACATCTTCAAGACCGCCTCGGATGCGTGAGGTCGTGGGTTCGATCCCCGGCCGAGTCATACCAAAGACTTACAAAACTGGTACTAAAGCTGCCTCGCTTGCCGCTCAGCATTAAGAGGTTATGGTCGGCCTGGTGTCAGGATAGTGTGACTGGGTGGGACATCATGCTACATGTCTCCCGAAAGTGACTGGCAAAGGTTAGTTTCATCTGCCTTCATTTCCCAATATTTCGTTGTGGGGAATAAAACTCCCCCATCTACCTCTTTTTATATCTTTTTCTCTCCCTCTCAACCTATGTTGTGGCCTCTCCCACTGTTGAGAGAAGCACAGCTGATTTTGTTTCTATTTTCTCTTTCCGACGACCAGATCCTAGTTATATTCCTCACTTCCTCGTCTATTGCTCCCCTTACACAGATTCTTCTTGTCAAGGCTACCATTTTCCTTTTATAATATTGCTAGGGAAGACTTCTAGTTTTTCCATTAGACGCAGAATGTGCTCCCCTCAACAATGACATGTCTTCACTTAAACTGCCTATTCTTATTGCTCACTCGCTCGTTTACTTAGTGGATGAATCGACGATGAATGGAAAGATTCTGTTTCTGTTTTTGTCTTTGATTAACGTTGCATTTGGCCATTAGCCATTGCGCAACTGTTTTTATGTACGCACGGCTTTATACTTGCTTCCTCGTCGGAGGGTAGTGTTTCAGCGCCGATCGACACTTTCATGTACTGCATATGTCTCTGGAAGAGGCAGGAGAGGAGGTTCGTCACGGGCCGCGGCCTGTCGCCGCATGTTGGTTCCAGTTGATCCAGGGTTCGTTTTTCCTAACGATGTTGTATACACTAGTTTTTGAATATACATGGTCTGTGCTTTTGGTAATTTTGCTAGAATGAGGGAAATATAGATTTGCAATGTAGTATCGTGTAATGGCACTTATATAATTACTATTCGGGGGTCAGATTATTGAAACTTACGGTAATTTCCCTTTTAAATCAGTGTAATATTGCCACCTTTTGCGGCGGGACCTAATGGTCTTAGCTTATGACCACCTTATATCATTAATTTGTGGGGTCAGCTAAGTTTGAATTATTATAATAATCTAATCTTTGCCGCCTTGTGAAGCGGGGTATGATGGTCTGAAATTATGACCACCTTTTATGGTTTAAGTGTTAGTTAAGGTGATGGGTAGTCTATTCTGGCAATTCTTTGATATTACTGTTTTGATAAGAAGAATAAAGAGAAACTTTTTTTCTCTTAAAAATTGAGAGTGGATTTTATAGTGTTTTTATTATATATTAAAACTATTTCGTTAGTGGAGTTTCGATCAGTGATATTTGTTAAATGGTTGATGAATGTATTACTGGGAGGAGGTTTTAGATAGTATTGTATTACTGGGAGGAGGTTTTAGATAGTACTGTATTACTGGGAGGAGGTTTTAGATAGTATTGTATTACTGGGAGGAGACTTTTTAGGTATTATTGTATTACTGGGAGGACACGTTTTAAGTATTATTGTAGTACTGGGAGGAGGCTTTTTATGTATTATTGTATTACTGGGAGGAGGCTTTTTATGTATTTATTATAATATGTAAGTTTCACATTTGGATCTTAATTATGAAACGTGCCCTTGATAGTCCATCTTATAGGGCGTGAGGGTATTTAACTCCAACGAAGGTGGGCATGTACGCCTTATTGACATCTGATGAACCCTAATGGGCCAGCAGCCATCCCGTATTTGGCGGATGAGCTTCCCCTCACCCTGTATAGATCAACTGAATTTGCCTCTTTTAACTAATTTTTGTATGTACATTTTTACATATGGATTTTCTTCTGTTATTCTTCGTTAATTGTACCTGTATGTTGGTTTATAGCATAAGGTTATATTTTTCCTTCTTTTCCCTCTCTCACAAAGGTACATCACGATATTGTTTTCTTGTCATATATATCTTATCGATATTTTAAGTTCTGGTTTTGAAGAAATCTGTATAGGCTATTGGGGCTTTCAGTTATGTTTTTATTCTGGTACATTTTTCTTTTTACTTCGATGATGGAGCATTGGTTAGTAACACGTTGAAGTGTTCAGTAAGATTGCGATACAATACGATACAAATCTTGATTGAAATCGCATTACCCGACTTGGCATGAGGGACAAGTTTATTCCCACAGTGGGAATTTTAATTGTTTGTTTAGAGAGGAATGCTTATTTATGTGCACAGAGCACACTATTTACTTGTTATGTCTGGCCGCGGCAAGCGAGGAGGAGGCCAGAGAGCCGAATTGCGCAACAGCCGAGTTTGCCGTATGTGCAGCTGGGCCCCATGATCCAGGGTTTAAGGTGATCTATAGAATCAAGTTGAGGTCTTATCAAACATGAATCCTTTTTAAGCTTGGATTTATGGATGGCACCTTTTGTGGCGGAGACTAACGATTGGGTTTAAGCCACCTTATATAAACTAATTTGGGGGTAGGTTGTTTTGTTATAAGGAAGACTTTATTGATTGCATAAAGATAAGCTAACCTAAGAGTAATCTAAATATAGTTGTTTAAATAAGTCTAGTGATTGATGCTGATCCTGTCATGGCGACGCGGTTAACCTCTTGCCTATTGCAATTACTACTGGCCACGGGGCCAGTTATGTTTTACACTGGATGCTAACCAAATGGATTGTTCGCGGCATGACATACGTGGGGCGGAGAATGCCTTCACAAATGTAGCAGAATCCACCACGCGTACCGGCGTTGCCATGCCCGAATAACCCAAAGCTCAGCTTTCCTTACATCAGCCATCCCCCGTGCCCGCTCCACTCTCAGGGGCACATAGCCGGTAAATCCATTTTTTTATTATCTTGTGAGTATTGCTGTCTAGAATTTTCATTACTTGCCTTATCCTTCGATAAAATTGTTCATAATGTTGTATGTTTATATCACGTTGCTGTTTTTACTATCGATGAAGGAAATCACAGTATCTGTAATGTGAATCAGTTTTCTGCTGCTTTGTTATGAAGGTGTTTCTTTGGTTTCGGTATCTCAGGTAGTCATTTATTAAAGACCTGATTAAGGGCAGTGGGGGCCCTTTGTTATATCCTTTGATATATGTTTACCAAAGTTACCTGCTAATAATGTTTTCCCTGTCTTGATCCTCTTAGTTCCGTATTGGTGGCAGCAAAGTTTGTAATGTGTACTTTGGTCTTCCTCATGGCTGTCTTTTGCAAAGAAAATAGTTCTCGCATTTTGGTACACTCACCGCATTCAGTTTGTCATTTTATCTCAATTTTATAACTAATTTGACTTTATATTTCCTGGCTATTATAATGCAGTTGAATTGGTTGTGGGTGATTTAATTTTTCCTTGGATTTAAATCATGCTTCTTTCTTTCCTGATAGATGAATGTGTAATGGGACCCAAATACATTGCCCGTTTGGTTGTTGTTCTAAATTGTTTTGATTAAAACTTGTGTGTCTTTCAAAACATTGTCTCTGCTAGTCAGATTGCTTGTTTCAATGGATCTTAGGATACTTAGAAATTTCGTGATTATTATATTCCTTTGCATGTTTTGCGCTTTGATTCAGTTAAGGGCTTCAAGAATGGCCCAAATTCCGCAGTATATATGGAGCAGTGTATTGGTTGTCCAACATTGACTTAATTTTTGTTACTATTTCCACTGATAGTTCAGACTTGGATCCTAGAGGTAATTCATGAAGGTTTATATTGGGGGCTTACAATCGATGATCGATTCCAGCCAGTTTGAAATGGGCGTTCGTGGGGAAGGGGTGCCAAAAAATTTAATACGGCGCAAATTCAAAACGGTTTCGAGCTAAAACACCTCTTCATCCCGAGAAAGAAAACTATTTACATATACAAAACGCTTAATACAAAATCTACGAAAACGTCTGGATTCCTACATGTTAGAATCACTAGGGGCAATTTACAACATGAGATATAACAATACAAAGTTGCTCAATGAGAAGTTTGCTTTTCTATATTTTGAAAACAGTGTGAATTTCGAGAGTAAGACATCTTTTTTTAGCGACATTGAAGTGAATCTACTTCAATACTTCTTTTTTCATACCGGAATTCGTCTCTGCTGATTGCTGGAACGTCTTATCATTACGCCTTTACATATTACTGGACCACCAGAGGTTCATTACAGACTAAATCGTGTTAGTTCTTGTCTGGACTATCTTGCATTTAGTTCATAGAGAATGCCATCTTTATGAGTATACTTGAAGAATAAGAAGACATCGATGGAAAATATGCAGCAATGCCTTTAGAGACGGGTTTCCATGTTATTTTTCATCAGTGAAGAAGTGCTTTTTTCAGATCAGGTTTGGGTGTCAAAAACCAATAACGAAGGAGAAGAAGAGGAGAGTCAAATTGTCACAGTCTGAGGTTTTCTTGAGTACGTATGTGTTTAGTTGCAGTACATATCGTTCTCGAGTGGGTATACATCTTTCGGGTTTTCATCTTAGGGACATTTTGTGATATTACTGCCATACTCTGTTTGTTTTTATTTTTTAGTTTATTGTAGATTTTACATTTGGCAGAA
Source organism: Sinohyriopsis cumingii (assembly GCA_028554795.2). NCBI lineage: Eukaryota > Metazoa > Mollusca > Bivalvia > Unionida > Unionidae > Sinohyriopsis > Sinohyriopsis cumingii. Next base: position 115,522,478 of record CM068838.1, on the reverse strand, counting down.
GCGAATGAATATAACAATGAATAATACAAGGAATGATACAATGAATAATACAATAAATAATGCAATGACTACTACAATGAATAATACAAAGAATAAAACAATGAATAATACAAAGAATAATACAATGAATAATATAAGGAATAATACAAAAAATAATACAAAGAATAATACGATGAATAATAATAGGAAAAATACAATGAATAATACAAAGAATAAAACAATGAATAATACAAAGAATAAAACAATGAATAATACAAAGAATAAAACAATGAATAATACAAAGAATAATACAATGAATAATACAAAGGATAATAAATAGAATAATACAATGAATACTACAATGAATAATGCAGTCTACTAGAGATCCACTTTCACTTTTAAGATGATTTGTTCCTGGATTTGACATTCGATTATTGGATCGGCCTGTTATTTCAACGTTACTCTATGTTCTTTAAAACAGAACAAAAAAACGTTGTTATTTATGAGGAATGTGGATAATTCCTTATAGTAATTAACTTTCTATCAAAGTAAACGCTACTTTGAGACTGGCAATGTGAGGCACTTATAAAATAAATTAAAACTGATGGAACACAATTTGGCAAGACTGGATGAAAAAGAAGTCATATTAATTACTGTAGTAGAGGAAAGACGTGTATTTGACTGGACCTATTCTTGGCTCTAATCATGAATTATATCCGTGCGAAGTCTCAACTAATAGGGACTGGTAGATTCTAAATCCATCAGCAAATAAGCATGTGGCAATTGAGTGGCATTTTTAGTAGCAAAGGTGTACTTAATAGTTTAGCCAAGATTTAAACCTGAGAGTTGTCTTTTGGACTTTATAACAGCGCTACATAATTAGCAAGCTGGTGGTACAGGAAACGTTTTTAATTTGCTGGAAAACGTTCTGAATAATGTAAATAATACTGGCATTAGGATAATACTCTTTTCTTATAATTCAAAGATTTATTTTGCGGACGCTCCTAACATGTTACTAAAGTCAGACACAATCCCGCCGTCTTCGCAGTAATCTCTGTCCACAAACGAAATGAATTCTCCTTGACTTTTTCTGGGTAACGTGTAAGTCGATTTCCCTTTTCGCAACACCACAGTATACATTGGAAAATTGATCTGTGTTCGATTACCCATTTAACAAATTCTGCTTTGTTTTACACAGCTGCTCAAGCAGTCAACATATCATATGGCGAATATATCTCTAGAACAGTTTGGAAAATTTTGAGACTATCACCAAGAACACGAGATGCTTTGTGCATGCTTAACATCTGCGCAGGTCCAACAAAAATAGCCGTGTTTTAAAACAGTTAACCATCGTCCATCAGTTATATACGACTTTGGCATAATTAGTGACATTTGTTTCCGAGTTACGTAATACTTTCAGTCGTAAATCGTTTGATGTATCAATCCAGCTACACAAATATTTTGGCAAGTATAGATAGTTTTAAAACTGTGACAAAAATTGCATCTTTACACAGGTGTAGAGAATGAATCGTGTAAATCATTAATCTCAGTACTATAAGGTAAATAGTCTTTCTTGCACAGATGATGTTTTGATTGTCATGAATATAAATGTGCCAATAAAAATCTGCCGCTACATGTATACGAAATCCAAGAATTTCAGTCACTAACACTCGCACGCACGACACTTCGTCCTAAATCTATTTCTTTGTGTTGAATCAGATCTTTTAAAATCACGTGGTAATCCACTAAGTCATTAATGGTGTCATTCACTTACTCCCACGTAAAATGGTGTTACACTGATGACAGATGTCGTGGCATGGCATGTATTGTAGCGTGAACCTTTTCCGGAACTTTCTTCCATTGAATTCTGCTTATAGCTCCAACGTTGCAGGTAGAAGCCATATCGTTTGCTTTTAACTTGAATCTGTAGAAAGCTTTTAGAGGTAAACTATCATTCCTCTCTTCTTCTAAAGTATCTATGTAATAATTGCCACCTACCAAAGGAAGATACTGCAATTCAGGGAAATATATTTTATGTTCACGGAAAGCTTTATATTTTATACACCTCAACTGAAACATCATAATTCTATCTCCTCGATGGATGTAAACAGATCCTCCTGTCACCGAAGCTGAAAGTGAGTATATCCAGATATTGGGACCACTTTGTTACCAACCTCTGGTATTGAGCGGCAACATCAAGCCACCCAGGCAAAACCACGGGAAATGTGTGTTCTTGTTATTCTCGATTAGCTTGTGATATATAGCGTGGCAAGTGAGGAAAAGAAGGAGTACCTTAGATGGACACACGGACGGCATCGTTTTCGACAGTAGAGAGGTAAGGTCATGCTGCATGGCTGACGTTGCAGGGTAAAACAACACTCTTGTCGCAGGGCATATTTTTAAGGTCGAAAGGTGTCGAATCGCATTCGACTTCATTGACACTGGAGTTGGTATGTGCCCAGAACTGTATATGTTTTTGGTGGAACTCCCTAGTCACAATGATCTTTCTCTTTGGGAATTATTTCCTGTTTATACCGGAAGACCGTACCGATACGATACCTTGTTGTGATTAGGAAGTCACACACTTTTTCGAAGATGCTCTGATACTCATTTTCCACATGAGGATTACATTTTCATAGGTACAGTCATGTGTCCTTTAAATACTCAATTCTTGGTCTTGACATGACTGTAAAGGCTTCTTTCAACACATCAAATCTTATCACTTGTTTTGAACAGAGTTCAGAACCATTTCCTTTCATTTTGTATATGGAATTGCTCTTTCTTTCCTATGTACTGTTTTCAGTCGTAATGTTTTGGGTCCAATAATGGAAAAACACATGATAATTTCGGTATGTTTGTCGGTCAATGCTCCCATACGTTCGTCTTCGATGAGTGAATGATAGCCTCCAGATTGATCAATTTGCAGCTATCGGCGTCAAAGCAAAAGACACGACCTACTAAAAAAAAGTTTCCAAATCAGAGTGCAATTATAAACAGGCATTGCTTATGAGATTAGCTGCAATGATGACATGCCATGGTGAACAAACTCTATGACCTCTTCCTTATTTGCCATTATCAACTCTTCGCGTATGTTTTCTGCATGTTTGACAAGGTTTTCTTTATCTGCGACGAAATAAAGGTATTGACTTGAATCCAAAAGTATTTGGTATTTCAAAATATCGAACATTTAGTCATTTTTCCAAAGAACAATTCTGACCTTAGCTCGTCTTATATTGTTCTGTTCTATTTGTTGAAATGTGAAACCTTCTAGGGATTGGTAACGTTGCTTAAATTGGTCTTTACCTGTTGGAGTTGGACACCAAGAAGAATAGCCCCTAGCTTGTCGTTTCAATTTCAGAAACTCGTTGACTAATCCTGAAAAATCCCTGGATTTGTGTCGTGATTGTGTTGATACTGTTCTGTGCTAAATTTCGAACATGTTTAGCAATCTGTATCCACTATTGACGAAATGAATCACGGCACAGTTTGGTCATTATGAGGGCAATGCTAGGGTCAATGTAGATGTTTGTGTGTGTGTGTGTACGTGATTTGGATTTTTAACGTAGCTTTAACAATTTTTCAGTCATATCGCTACGGTGTCTGCAGTGTGGCAGTTTATAGTGTTGTCTAGCACTGGGACATCATGCCGCAGACATGTGGCTTAATATCCCACCCTGTCACATTATCCTGACACCGGGCCGACCAGTCCTAACACTAACCTCTTAATGCCGAGCGCCAACCGAGGCAGCTGTTAGTACCATTTTTGTAAGTCGGTCACGGATCGAACCCATGACCTTCCGCATATGAGGCGGACGCTCTAACCACTAGGCCACCGAAGCGGTTCGATGTACATGTTTAATCAAAGGAATCATTAGTTTTCCGTGGATATGATGAGACACTATTGGATGGTACAAGATGGAAGAACTTGACATTTGATCCAAGGTTCGTATTATCGCATATGTTCGACATCGAAGTGTTCTGTCAAAATGTGTTGGTGTCCAGAAGGAACTCTATTATGTTTACACACCGAAGGGGAAAAGGAACACACACCAATATATTTTATTTATCTTCTTGAAATTCGTCAGCCGTGTGAAACAAACTTGAATAATTGCTCCATCCATTAACCACGTGGATTCAAATGTTACATGTCCACCACATTGTTGTCTTCGTTGAAATTATGGAACTGTTTTGAAGCGTCAGTCGTAGTCGAGCTTCTACGCGACTTTCTACCAGTCAGTATCCTTAATCTTCCAAACTATGTATATAACTGTTCTATTACGAGACATGTCAAGGAGCTGCTTTTTTCTCGATTAAGATAATAAGTGGGACAGTAATAAAATTCCTTTTCTAAATCCCATCCATCCACGGAATAAGATCTAATCTTCTTTTCTCTACTATTTCTAGCATGTTGTGCTGGAATGTTGATCTGCAGATAAAACTGCAAAACGATATCTGAAGGATGTGAAACGTGTACCATATGAAATGTGACTTTTCCGTCGGTCATGCCATATTTATCAGTTGATTGTTACACGTGTTGAAAATTGCCCAAAATTTTGGTAGAGCTTAATTTGGCAGGTGACTTTAATTCGGTTCAAACTGGAGAATTGCAATTATCGTGAGCGATGAACGGTCGGTCTGAAAAACTCATGACCTTTAACTGTCGTTTAAATCTTCTACCATATATTCCAGTAAATCCGTAACGAAGAACGCTACTTTCTCTGCCGGGACTTGAGACTTGAATTCTTTAATTTGATTTTAGGGTAGGCAGTTATTCTAAGTTGTTTTGAAACTACATATTATGCACCTCTAATGTGAAAGTAATCTTTCTTTCTTGGCCGTTATTTACTATCTAGGCCAGTAGGAGTTAGATCCTGGTGGATCGGAATCACTAACGTCCTCTTGAAATTCGGTGTACTTCTGTCAACACTTTTCTTTACTGGCTTAAAAGTACTACATATCAGCTGATTTTTCATTCGTAAAAATAATAAAAGTAAACAAATGTAATTTGCAGTTTGGAAATAAAAAAAATTAAGATCCATAGGTGTGCGCATAAGTTCGGTTGTGTCGATGACATTCGCAAAAATCAGATCATTTGTATAGAGGTCGTGTGCTATGTAAATAAAACGATTAAAATGAAAAAGTCTTAATTGCTCATTCTCCTACTACATTGGTAATGGAACGACAAACACTCGTTCTACGCATCTCGGCACATGGGGCTCGCATTGTTGATTTTAATTTTTGTACCTAAAATATTTTAATGACTGAAAAAAGAGATATGGCAATTCACTGGCATATCGTACGCTCGACACTATAGACATATTGTTTATGTGAGGAATAAATTAATCACTTACATAAAACAATGCAAGTATCACTGGAAACGTCTTAAAATATAAAACAGATAGAAGTAAACAATTTTAAACGAACACGTAGAATACGTTAAGAAAATGTTATGTATATTTGATTTTATTATTTCCGACTTAATTGTTTGTAAGTTTTAAAATCTCTTTTGCTTTCGAATTTCATTTTATGTCAAAATAATGTTTGCTAGGAAATCATGTTATTTCCAGAAAATAGTTTGACCCTGACCGTTCATTTTAATACACACCAAAGGTTAAACCTAGATCCTGACCTTGATTAAGCCACGTAAATAAGATCTATTTTGTTTTTAAAATGATTGCTTGTTGTCGAGGACATAATGGGACTACGTGATTTAAGATGTAAACACTTTTATTTTTTCTTAGAGTAAAATGATTGGTTTTCGTCAGGGTCATGTTAGGCGTACGTGATATAAACATGATCACGTGACCCCTTTCCGATTTCGCAACTTCGGGATTTTCGAAACGTCGTTTTAGAATAAGATATGACCTTTGTTTTAGGGAAATAGTCTCAGTTGGGATTTATTATTCTTTACACTGGAAAGTGTTGTTTGTGTCGTTTGGAGTTATTTCAAATTATTTGGATTCAAAAGGATTAAATCTTTTTTCTGGAAAATACGTGTGCTTATACAAAATTCTTGAACAAATACAGCTCTTATAAAAATTTATTCGGATTTCCAAAACCGGATTGATATTTCATGTTTCTACAAGGAACTGTAGACTTCAGCACACTAAAGGTTACATTATACGTCATCGTCTTCCATCTTAAGATTCTTCTTCGGGACTCGAACTTGAAATCATCAGAACATTTTATTATTAGGATTTCTAAAATTTTATTCGTGGATTATTCTTAGCTTATTTTTGGATTTAATTCTTAAAACCATAAGTTCATATTATTTATTCATTTTTACAGTATTTTTTCAGGGAAATAAATTATTATATTTTTCAAAGCTTGTTCTTTTCACTCTTTTTGTGTAACTGTTTATTCGAGCCTAAACACGTTACAAAAATTGTCATGTAAAACATTACGACGGAGTAATTCATTTGTGATACGGGGAGTCAATGAGATGACGGTTGTCTTGTCGGTACATTACTATATCCTTTGTGCTACTGACACTTATCGATAATAATAGACACAGTATAAAATATGACATCTACCGTTAGTATCTAGGTCAGCTCAGTGACATTTCTTTAGGTCTGAGTTTATGAACTTGAAATGGGGATTTACTTGGGACACACATGAAAAGTTTATAAACATTTTCTTTTTTGTAATAAGTTTGAATTAAGAAACAAAGGGCCGATAAATTAACTTCATTGCATCTAAACCGTCTCTGCAAATTGTTGATTACAAACAATGGCGACTATATGCGTCACTATGCTCCTCCAAAACGTATTTCTGAGTAAAGAAACTAACAGGAAAAACACTCCATTCACTTCCAGTGATCAGAAATGTAATTACTTCAATGAAATGCTCATAAAAGCAGACTTAGCGTCATTTGACACTCGTACAAAACATGGCTGATTGCTAGGCAATCGCATAGTTCCTTCCCAAGCATTGATAGCGTTAAGCCCTTTGGTCTTAAAAACGATTGAGAGAGAGAGAGAGAGAGAGAGAGAGAGCACGTTTTCTGTTACCACTTTAATGCCGGATTTTAAGAATAAGTATCATATATGCTGTAGTAACTATATTTCATCTCGAGGGGCCAATGAAGGTTTCCGGATAATTCTTTAACAAAATCCAATAAATAGTGCACTTAGATTATTCATTTGTAGAATTTAAACGGCATTTTGCTGCCATATAACATTCGAATTAGTCAGGAGTAACAATTTATTGCACTCATCCGCAAACAACGTGTCCTCAACTTAAAACGTATCAAGTAAGAGAACAATGTTGATTCATTTAGTGTTTTATGCGACGTCTGATCTGTGTCAGTACTCGTTGCAATCTTGTTGTGCGTCACGCAGAGACAAAAAAAATTATTGTCTAGCTAAACTATCTCAGTATTTACAGGCAAATTATAATGTTGGGCTTTCCTGTACAAGGTACATATTTCTGTATAAGGTACGTATTTCTGTACAAGGTACATATTGTTTCATCAGCTTGATATTATAATAAAACTTGTACATTTCCTTCTCATTTACCACCCTCGTGTGTACATTGCGTTTTAATATCTTCATATTTGTATGTGTTATTTTGTCGACAGATTCGATTTTGTAATTTCTGAATATGATTTCTACGACTGGTTCATAAATAATGTACCTAATATAAATTCGCAAGAGAAACTAGAATACTTTGTCATCTTCTTGTTGCTTTTAATGCGAAAACTTTGGCTTTTATTATTCGTTCACGTACAACAGAAGAAACAAATTCGAAGAGCACTAGATAGTTATACCATGTCCATTTAGTAAATTTGATATGAACCGACACATACGAATTAGAAAATGAGGAAGCGGTCGTCGCATACCATAAAAGCTATTATTATTATAACATTTAAAAGGTTATCATCACTGAAAGGCCAAACACCTCGTCTACACTATCACGATTTTATCACGTGCATCATTGCATGGTCGTGACAATAGTTACATGAGCCTTCTCTGAAGGTCACATTGTGTCTGTCGGTCGATTAGGTGATGTTAAAGTCCGGACAAAACCTCATTTACTGATTACGGGTGGTTTCCTTTCTTATATACAACTTAGATGAGCTTACTATAATTTAAAATTAGGTGCAAAAGTCCTAACTTAAGGTCAACAGTAGACTTGCTCAGCGTTTTATGCGACTTGCTCAGCGTTTTATGCGACTTGTTCAGTAGCCGTGCTCATAATATTTGTAAAATTGGTGTTTCTTTCGAAATAAACTTGGATTAAAGAAATACTTAAGCACCGTCAAAACACACGAAACTCTAATCACACTAAAACATTGGACTTCGATTTTATCTTGAAACTACAGATATACTTTCAAAATATTGGACCAGTTTATATATGCTTTAAAAAATTCAGAAGCTTGACCTTCTGTATTTTGGACAACTTTGCTGAATGACGGACGATTTCAGTCACAATAAAGCCGTGATAATACTGATCAAGCCTTTGTATAATTTATACCTATGTAAGACGGCCAACATATTCGGGTACAGTGTCCGGTTTAGAGATGTCTCGTTGTTAAGGAAATGACATTACAATTAAATTATATATATTAAGTGTGTGTGTGTGTGTGTGTGTGTGTGTGTGTGTGTGATGTAATAGTCTTGACGTTTGAAGGTAAGAACGTTTGAAGGTTCCCCGGTTGACATGCCGTGCCTTGGTGACTCCCTGTCATCAAAATTAAAATGAAAACTTTGTATCATAATTGTAATTAGAATTGAATAATATCTTCCTGTATCGAAACAAAATGTATAGCCACAAATTACGAACAATAAAATATCAGATGAGATATTCAATGACAATAATATCCACCTCAAAAACTACGTTTTCATCCAACCGTTCCAAATGATTTGAAGCCAAAAATGATTACTCCTACAATTATATTCCCATTATTATTGTTGGAAATAATAAGAATTTCTGTTAATTTGTATCTTTTATAAACTTCTGTTTTGAAGAGGTAAAGCTACCTGTACTGTCAAAACATTTAATGTATGTTTTTCTTCCTTCAGAACTGTATGTAAATGTTGCAAAAGTTGTATCAAATATAATCTTCGGAATCACTAATCTAATGTTTTATTAGTTTGCACATACATGCATAGAAATGCAGACTGATTTTAGGAATGATAGATGGATGAATTAATAAACTCCTACTCAGTTTTATATATCCGATACATTAGCTGTTTCTTTCACGGCAACGAAAAGTGAAAGAAGGTTAAAACAACGACAGATTGAAAGCACAAAGCGCCGTACACGTCACCCAATGTAAAATACCTTTATATCCAAGTATTAATATGCGGAGTAGAAATGACACGAGTCACGTAGTTGTACGATTTAATCTTTAAAATATTGCACAATACGACGGGTAAAAGGGGCACGTGGCTTAGTAAAGATTACATGAGTTTGGACAAGGGCAATAAGGACAGAACAGTTAGAAAAGAATGATTTCATTCTGCATTAAGATTTTTAAACAATTTAAAATTTTAGTTCAAAATTAAATATTTGCATAAGATTTATGCAAAAATGTTATTACTCTAATTAAAATAGGTACATATATTTTCTACTCCCAAATAGTACGACATTACAACAGAGGAAAGATCTTTATTAAACAATTTATACCAGTTTAAAGGCGTAGAAAAAACAACAGATTATATATATGTGAAGTCTATTGAACATCGAACATTTATATTATATTATAAACCAAGTATCATAAAACAGTATATAGTGTGTTATTGGTATACGTCATCTTCGTCAACAAAAAGCAGTACACCCATAACAGTATTTGGGACGCAGACTTTGAAGATCATATACATTGAGTAGTATTTGGGACGCAGACCTTGAAGATCATATACATTGAGTAGTATTTGGGACGCAGACTTTGAAGATCATATACATTGAGTAGTATTTGGGACGCAGACTTTGAAGATCATATACATTGAGTAGTATTTGGGACGCAGACCTTGAAGATCATATACATTGAGTAGTATTTGGGACGCAGACTTTGAAGATCATATACATTGAGTAGTATTTGGGACGCAGACTTTGAAGATCATATACATTGAGTAGTATTTGGGACGCAGACTTTGAAGATCATATACATTGAGTAGTATTTGGGACGCAGACTTTGAAGATCATATACATTGAGTAGTATTTGAAACGTTGCTATATAAATGAATGTCACAGCTGTTGGACTTCGCATTGTCTTCGACCCTGTTTTCTTTAATCAATTGAGCCTTTTACCTAAATGAACTTTGTCCCTCAATTTGGAACTGACTTTGACACAGGCACCCCTGACAATGCTTTCCATATGCGTTTAAGGACTAACTAATTTGGTGTTTATTATTTCTACCTCCGTAACTGTTCCTTTTGTTTTACTCCATTTTATTTTGCTGATGAGTTTTATGAAGCTCTCCAATGCAGTTTTCACACATTTTAACATAAGGTTCAATGATTTATATATTTGATAACACCGATTAATCAGATATGGTCTTCGTAGTCAACATTAACACCACCACAATATTTGAACTATGCTACTTTCAGGCTTTTCTAATCCACCAACACCACCACAATATTTGAACTATGATACCATCAGGCTTTTCTAATCCACCAACACCACCACAATATTTGAACTATGATAAAATCAGTCTTTTCATAAAACAGTGCTCTGGGTGATGTAATCATATTAATTATGGTTTATTTTAAGTTTTGTTTTGTCTTTATGCCTGGTGCATGTTTGGTGTAAATCATCTTTGTGAAATAAAAGCAGTAAACCCACACCAATATTTGTGGGCCCAGACCTTGAAGATGATATAAATTGTGTACTATTATATATTTAGCTACTGAAATGACTGACACAGTTAGATGCATGGGCTTTGCCCAGTCTTAAACCCTGTTTTCTTTAATCACTTGTTTCAGTATTTACATAATAAGAATAAATAATATTACATTATATGAAAAGAATAATAGATATTAAAATAATAATAATAATAATAATAATAATAATAATATTATTATTATTATTATTATTATTATTATTAACAATAATATTAATAATAATAATGATAATATGAGATGAAACACGTGATATTTGAATGAAAACAAAGTCAGGGTTTAACACGATTTTTTGTCATGCCTGAATACTGAAGCAATGGTGTTATTAGTTATTGTGCCAATAGCTTTGGACAACGTGGATGCATTTTACTGAGTATATATGAAACAATAACCTACACTGAAACTTTATAGCGTTAAGAAACATGTACATAGTATCTTGGACGATATTTATATTTTACTCTCTGTGATAAAACATGTACATAGTAGCTTGGACGATACAGCTATTGTACTCACTGTGATAAAACATGTACATAGTAGCTTGGACGATACAGCTATTGTACTCACTGTGATAAAACATGTACATAGTAGCTTGGACGATACAGCTATTGTACTCACTGTGATAAAACATGTACATAATATCTTGGAAGATACTGATATTGTGCTCACTGTGATAAAACATGTACATAGTATCTTGGAAGATACTGATATTGTACTCACTGTGATAAAACATGTACATAGTATCTTGGACGATACTACTATTGTGCTCACTGTGATAAAACATGTACATAGTAGCTTGGACGATACAGCTATTGTACTCACTGTGATAAAACATGTACATAACATCTTGGAAGATACTGATATTGTACTCACTGTGATAAAACATGTACATAGTATCTTGGAAGATACTGATATTGTACTCACTGTGATAAAACATGTACATAGTATCTTGGACGATACTACTATTGTGCTCACTGTGATAAAACATGTACATAGTATCTTGGACGATACTACTATTGTGCTCACTGTGATAAAACATGTACATAATATCTTGGAAGATACTGATATTGTACTCACTGTGATAAAACATGTACATAATATCTTGGAAGATACTGATATTGTACTCACTGTGATAAAACATGTACATAGTATCTTGGACGATACTATTATTGTGCTCACTGTGATGAAACATGTACATAGTATCTTGGACGATACTACTATTGTGCTCACTGTGATAAAACATGTACATAGTATCTTGGACGATACTACTATTGTGCTCACTGTGATGAAACATGTACATAGTATCTTGGACGATACTACTATTGTGCTCACTGTGATAAAACATGTACATAGTATCTTGGACGATACTATTATTGTGCTCACTGTGATAAAACATTGGACAAAATATGTAGCTAGGGTGTTTGGCAAATTTTAGCAATAGTTTTGGAAGAGACTGGACATATTAACAACATGGAGGAGATCCAGTAGAGAAAGGGCCAAGACACATGACTAATTGAATGAAAGAAGTTCCAGAAGAGACAAGGCCAAGCCACTTGACTAATCTCATAACAAAAGGATGAGAGAAGGATGTTCACTCAGTATTTAAACAACCTATTTGGCTCATTCAGTCTGCTAGAAATGATTCAATTGCTAATTCAAACCTTAAAACCAAGACAACCTAACAGTAATGCTATTTCCCAAGCATCGAATGAACAAGTCAAATACAAGTATATTTTCATTGTAACTGTGATCATTGTTAGCAGATATATTGCTTGCAGGGTTTTAAAATGCTTCTTTTATCATGAAAATAGTGAAGATGCCGATCTATGATCAAAATATTTTAACTTCTACACAGCTGAAGACGATACCTCATACCTTAATCGCACTCCTCAAACACCAAACAGAATTACACCAAAGGGAACGTAACAAGTTCATATATCAAAGCTCAGTCCCATTATAATGATTAGACCTGGACGTTTCTCCTTGTCGTTTTACATGATGTTGACATAGGATGTTACCAGTGCAGTTGTAAAGAATAAAGGATGCTCGTGAAACGTATATCCTATCTTACATTAGCGATTGTCATGTCAGACAATTACTATAACATTTTCAAGACAAATAAAGATTGTTAGTTACCTTAGATTGTCCTACATACATATGATCTAGATTTTAGGACATACCCAGGATGCAAATTACATGTTAGTGTTGTCATCAGTCAACGTACAGCATGGTATTTATTTCCATAAAAGCACGCAAAGTGCACGACACGATATACATTTATTTCATTGCTGATAGTCAAGGTAGCATTCCAAACAAAGAGTTAAAATCCATTAAAGACGTACAATAGAGATTAATTAATCGAGAAGATAAACTGAATAGGTGCGTTACAGTTACTAGTTGACATGCATTAGGGAGCCAGTACTTTTTATTATTATAACTGTTGGGATCGAGACGACATAATTAAGAGAGTAAATAACCTAGTCAAGCTAAGTTTAAATTGCACACATTTTGAAATATCTGTATGGATGATCGTACAAAGGTACAAATCTGTGATCAAAGATTTTAAAGAAAATACACGTTTCTTCTTGTCTTTTATAGAAAGGACAAGGTGATGAAAATTGTGTTGGAGACGATTTACTTAATTTCAGATGAAATGAAGGGGAAGATAGTATTTACTTTGAATAAGGCAAAATAAAGAAAATTTGATAAGTTATAGTTTTCTGTCAATTCGGATATTGATGTGACTGTAAGGTTTTATAAACGAAGAAAATAAACGTTTCTTTTTGTCTTTTATAGAAAGGACAAAGTGATGAAAATTGTGTTGGAGACGATTTACTTAATTTCAGATGAAATGAAGGGGAAGATAGTATTTATTTTGAATAAGGCAAAATAAAGAAAATTTGATCAGGTTATAGATTTTCTGTCAATTCTGATATTGGTGTGACTGTAAGGTTTTATATTTACGATGCCAAACAGAACTTCTTGTCCTCACACATCGAAAGGCTGTGGTGATCATTTTGATGATATGTATCTATTGACTGAATTACTCGAATATATATATCTTTGTGCGAATAAAATTACATTTCCTTTTGTACACGCAATATATTCCTTTTTATGCTTTTTATTTTTGTCCGTATCGGTACTGTTTGAAAACAGAGTTGTCGTTAACTTACGAGATATCTGGTGAGCCGTTTATTTGGACATACTTTTTTTGCTTGTGGGATGATAAGTGCATTAGAATAACAACTACTGTCGCAGAGCAGGATGTCATCCTGCATGTAGCTCGAAGCGTTATCTGTCACGTCACGAATGCATACCGAAATTATATTAGCCTTGAGTGGTCTCAACCTTTCACCATATTTACTTCTAAATTTGATTTAATAAAATTTATACATCAGCCATTTGTATAGCTCTAACACGGTAAATCCACTATAAATGGGTTCGATTAGGAAGGTTGATGTTCTTCGGTTTTGATACTGACAAGAACTAAGTCATGGCAAAAGGTTATACATTTCGACGTCGATACGTATTTCTTCATCTGGACATATTCTAAATGTTGTCTTCTTTCTGACATATTCCATTTGCTTACCGCACATTGAATTATTCATGAATTTGAAATATCTTTTGGGAACTCTTTGATATCATTTTTCTAAAACTGATATTAAGCTTACGGTATTTCTTTTGCCTGGTTGCTGCCCAAACAAACGAGCTACGTGCATCTTTTTAACTTTCAAAACCAATTGCTGGTAAAACTTGAGGTTTCTCTTATGATTGATATATTTGTTCTGAAACTCTTGTGATCATTAATTATTCATTTTCTTTTGAAAATGGGATACCTAACTCATTTCTTATTCAGAATTCTGTCGAACCAGAGGGTATTCCAAAAATGGTTGTGCAAATTTTGTGCTATCCACAAATTAACGTCTAAAATTTACCATGTGCCACTAATATAAGGGATCTTTAATGTTTAACAATGTTTTCTCTAGCCACAGAATATGTCATAATTTTCTTATATAACGTTTGCAAAAGAAATATATTGACTCATGGCCCAGTCATATAAATTACTGATGTTAAACATAATGCTATATGACATTTATCTTTACAAGTCGCCTTTGCATTTCAGCTTACCTTATATAATATTCGTTTGTTGCATTGGTGTATCTCTCTGACACAAAGCTAATACCACTTCTAATTCAACTCTCAATCGTCAAAAACAAGTCATAACATGTATATGGCTCAGGTAGAATGACTGGACTATTTCAGCAGTAGAATGACTGGACTATTTCAACAGATATCATGAGCTAAACCTGTATTACAGTAACAATGTGCTGGGTAAGGTGGCATTTAATTCCTATGTTCCAGCGCTCTTCCAAAATGCTACAAAAAAATCAAAGTATTTTGACGTAATAATCATGGAGGTCACTGAGTGGGTTCACTTAAAGTGTAATATTACATAGTGTACCTACTGGTAATCGCTATCTGATATGTTACTGTCACCCAGACTTAAAGAAAACGTAACAAAACACGACATCATTTCATTTTCAACCAGCTTTGAACCTAAACCTATCTTCGAATCGAATGCTTCGTTTAAATGGTTTTTTATTTCCATTGCGTACTTTAAGAATCTAGGAAATCCTTGCTGGATGATATGTATTGTTCATCGTTATTAACTATGGTCGCTTTTTTACATCATCAAAGGATTATATTTCACAATCATTACGATGAACCATCATAACATGAAACATTAAGAATGAGCAATGAGATGTATTTTGCGTATCTGAAATCAAACTACGGTCTATATGAGCATTCTCTCTGTCATTTATGTTGTGAGTGTGAACTTTTGCTTATGATGTGCTTTTTCAGTACCATAACTCTAGAATTTCATCAATTAATTTAAGTTACTAGTCATATCTAATTATCACTTTGGTATGGAAGTTTTGGTAATTGTTTTTCTAGTAAGGTATCCTCAGTGTAAATCAAATAGTGTTGAAAATGGTACAGCTATAATGATTTTGTTAAAACGATGTATGCAGTGGTGCAGCTATGATGATAGTTGTTTTGTGTTGTTTTATGCAGTGGAAATGTAACGGGACCATCAGTGAGGAGATGGGTATGGATGAGAATAACTAAAATAATTGTATGAATTTCATTTCTTTTAGTATATATACTAGTCTGCATTATTCTCTTTAGCGGTTTCTGCATCTGTCGCACGTATACTTAGGTTGTATCCTTATAACTGTCAGTATTTATTTCTTCAACTGAATTTACTGCTATTGGAATACTGGAATTTCATATCTTATATTTCCAAGTACATATGTTTAATATTTCATGGGTCTACAGTCTACATCTCATCATTCGATCTCTAAATTTCCTCATTGCATTCTGACAACTCATTTGATTACTTGTTAATCAGCATAACGGTAAATACATTGCATCATAGAATTTACGACGTAGCAAATTGAACTTTACAAGCAAGATGTCTGCATAACACTCATTGGAATATCAACGCCATATGGTGTTATAATGGGATATTACTGTAATGACCCATTAGGACAACACATAGAGATGCTAGATTAATTAATAAAGAGGAACAAACTGTCCTTGGTCCAGTAAACTGCAGATTCTAAGAATGGATCAAATTGCCATAGATCCCGTATTTCACAAAAAGAACTGATTAACGTGCCGTATAAGAGAGAGAGAGAGAGAGAGAGAGAGAGAGAGAGAGAGATTTTATTTACTGTTCTAGCTAGCTTTGACCAACTATATTGCAAAATTGTCATAAAGTTTCTATAAACTTGTTTATTTATTTATTTATTTATTTATTCATTCATTTATTTTTTTATTTATTTATTTATTTATTTATTTATTTATTCCTCTGAACAGGTTGGTAGACGATTAAGGACTATTTATTGCAATCTCAGCTTGTTATTGCACGAACGTGCATGCTACGTGTGCCTAAAATAGTAGAATGTATTAGGAACTACTTTGTAAACAAATAATGTACACTAATGAAGTAGACTATAGTCTTCAGTTTATTAATTTGTGAATAAACTATAAAAGCCGTTTCGTCTATTTGAAGCCAGAGATGATACAGTGAACAAAGTGGACGAATTTACTGAGTTGCAAATTAAGCTTTCAAACAAGCAAATGAATGAACGTGATATTCGCAATTCCATATTAAATGTGAGAGACGCAGTTTTGAAAATACCATTCTGATCATCGAAACAGTTCTTTCAAAGAAATGTTCTTAACTTTTCTTTAAAGGAATGGCTCAGACTATGGTCAATGCTTTCTATACAAATAGCACAGAAAAATATAATGAGGGCAAGGGTTATAGCATATCTATCAGATACATACCATATACACGTGAAAAGTACTAAATTCGTGGGGAAAATGCAATTGAAGGTTTTGGTAGACAAGTAAGCAAAGATGATGCAGAATTCTTATTTCTACTGGCTATATGGATTGCGACAAACCATGTGCTTTTCAATTTTCCGCGTTAACATTTTGAAACGTTGTTTCAGATTTAGACTAACGATATAGGTCATTTCCAGAACCTCGTCGAAATTATTTACTTGTCAATGATCACATACACCCAGTGTGGCCATGACGAAAACCAATCATTTTACTCTAGGAAAAAAATTTTAAAAAATTGTTTATCTTTTAAATCAGTAGTCCCATCATGACCTCGACAACAAGCAATTTTAAAAAAATAAAAATATAACTTATTTACGCGGTTGCTACGAATTATGAATCAAGGTCAGGATCTAGGTCAACACCTGGTGTTTACTATAACGAACAGTCAAGGTCAAACTAGTGCATGTAAAAAGTATTAGCTCTAGTGAATAAATTTACATTACAATAGCATGTAATGAGAACAATAAACAACTGACAAACAAATAATTAAATTGAAATTAATAGATATTAAATCAGATATAATTAAATCAAAAATACATAACAATAAACTTAAAATTTTGCGTCATGAATTCCCCCAAAATGTACAACTCGGCTCTGCAAATCCGAATTATGTGAGCTATGTCATCGGTTCTAAAGATTGGTTACAATTTCGATACTGTACTGTAATTTCGACTACATTCCAAGTGCAATAACATTCTCCCAACTGAACTCGAAATGAACATGATATTGCATAGCGTCTTATGATAATTACAATTGAAAAATTTCATATTTTCCTCATTTCTCAGATTATGATTCCAAACATTCAATGACAGAACAGAAACACAATTGAAGCTAAGTCAAGACACGTCTCTCCTGATCAAATCACAGACACATGTATTTTGTGTGGAACTGATACAGTTTAAGTACATAATCTTCAAAATTGAGTACAATAGAAGAAAACTAAACTCTATTCATTCCAAACCAACTAGAAAAGACGTTGCAATGCGCATTCATTCACAAAATGACTAAATTTAAATTTTAAGTAGACAAAAACGACGATTCTTTTTTAAATTTATGTCAAGCGCGCCACTAATTTCAAATTTTGCTGGGCGGAGTTATGTGCGCTATAATATTGTTGTTGTATATTGATGATTTTGCGTTTGTGCATTTATTTTGGAATACAACATCAATTTAACTACTTCGTTTCTTGTGTACTTTATATATATATATACACACACACACATACACACATATATGTATTTGGAAATATGAACTAGTTTAGTCAGATGGATACTGTACCCCCACAGGTCGAGCAGTATCCATCTGAAAAAAGCTCGTTTATATTTTTCCATACGAAAGCAGTAGCCTATAATTATTGAAAGGAAATTCACCAGAAATATTTCATAAGGTATTGATATAGCAAATGTATGTAAGGGAAGTATGTTTCCTCTGACCATGGGTTCAGGGAGGAAGATATATATATATATATATATATATATATATATATATATATATATATATATATATATATATATATATATATATATATATATATATATATATATATATATATATATACATATATATATATATATATATATATATATATATATATATATATATATATATATATATATATATATATATATATATATATATGTAGTTCATTGTTCATGAAGAGAGTATATATTGTTTCAAATTAGTAAATATTATTAGAATGTGTATGGATTTGCGATCTAATTAATTGCACAGAGATCCTACGCTTTCACCCAGACTCCTTGAAACTAATTGTACATTTGAGTTTACTTAATTTAATTTAATTTTATTTATATAGTTTGATGCGTTTTATATAAACCACAAAGATAACAAAAGAGGTGTTTTGGTTAGCTGTTATTGCGTGACAAGTCATTATTCCATCTGGAGCAGCACAGCTGGGCTTTGCAGGTCCCATCCCCTTTTATTCAAACACTTAGTTGGAAATATTGTTGTTTTATTTCGTTTTATGAGATATTTTGGCATTTTTAACTAATTAGGACAAAAATTCCTCAATGAAATAGGGTTTTACTTATGTAAACTAATTTGTGAAATAGTATATTTGTCACACGAAAGTTCGTTAACAAATCAATAATGATTCTTAAATTTAATTTTCAAAATAGATGTCTTGCTAAATATATTATATCAATAAATTGTGCATGAATATATTATTACTGTGCAAGAAGTAGGAATATATAGCTGTGAACAAAGAACGACAACTATACAAACAGTAATCTAGAAGTTCATTTATTTTCATAAAACGATTAAACATCTTTGTGTTATAAATATTTCGAAATACCACATGACGCTCTCTTGTGAAGTTATTTAAGTAATCAGTCCCCAATAAATTCGATGAATTGTTTTGTTTGAAAGTGATGATTCAGAGGATGAATTAGTACATGAAGTTAAATGTATGTATGAGTACAGGATGTTAAATGGTTGTGTACGCGCAAGCAGTTAAATGGCTGTATGAATACATGAAGTTAAATGGCTGTATGAATACATGAAGTTAAATGGATGAATGAGTACATGAAGTTAAATGGTTGTATGAATACATGAAGTTAAATGGTTGTACGAATACATGAAGTTAAATGGCTGTACGAATACATGAAGTTAAATGGTTGTACGAATACATGAAGTTAAATGGTTGTATGAATACATGAAGTTAAATGGGTGAATGAGTACATGATATTAAATGGTTGAATGAGTACATGAAGTTCAATGGCTATTTTGCAAGGCTAGCACAAGAAATAACATCATTCGTTTCTGACTAAACAAGGAACCGAAAACCCTTGATTAGTATTGTAAATCTGTTAAACTAAGTAGCATACAAGAGCAAACGCCAACAGGTGATACTTAAACTTTCGACAGGAGTGGTTTTTAATTATCCATAATAAAATCAGACTGAGGTTTGTTTGACCAATCAAACTTATTTCCTTCAAAAGAAGACCATGACCTTGACCTCTAGAAATGAGAGTACTTGGAATAGCTCTGTCTTGAATATATTGCTTACTGTTCAAATCTGTAACAATAAAACAGGTGCACGTAAGAAGAGCTAAGGTTTCCGTATAAGTCTTGTCCGACGTTTGATTCCTTAAGGTTGTGCCAGACTGAAATTTGGAAGTACTCGTATGAGACTGAGATGCTTCTTTATTACCAAACACTGAGGAAAGGTATTAAGACTCAGTCGTCTTGAATCAAGTAATATAAAAAAAACAACAAGTTTTGTAAACTTCAACAAATAATTTATTTCCCTATAATAAAAAGGGAAAATTTAATAAGGATTCACATTATAACGAATTAAGTTCAAAATAGTCAAAAAGTGATATCACCAGCCCTAGTGAATAAAGTTCTAATTAAATTCCAATGGTTTCGGAATAAAATCAAACAATGAATATTATGATGTGCCTATAGTAGCCTGTGACGTGGAGATGTATCAAAATTGTTTTGAATAATCACAATATAATTCAAGATGTCCTTGTCTGAATTCACAACAATTCCAAATTAATCTCTCTGTCCAAGAATATTATTGAAGAGCACTTTATATTTGAAGTGAATACAATTTGAATAAATAATTATACTCAAAGAATAATAATGAACACAACAATAAGACTGGTTCTGCTAGATGTCTGGGCAAGAATGAACAATTTCTCAAGCAAACAAGATTAAAACCTCTCTATTTGATCGTGATTACCATTTTCTCGAGATCATGATTAGAATGTGCATTATATCTGACCTGCGTCACTATTTCAATTATGAGAACGCAGCGCAACCTGTTGTCATAGTTTGACAATAAAACATAGCATATTACGTCATGCTGATAGCATGCTTGCAACGTTTACAAGTGTGATATATGACAGTGTGCTAGAAAATGGATTCTGTCGTTTGCAAAGAGAAATTTCAGAGTTGGAAAGATACGATTCAAAATGTTGACTTGTGTAATAAAAACTGTAGAAACAAAATCGCTTACAGAGAGTCTGAAGGCACGAACGTGCGGTATTTTAATTTTAAAAAAATACCAAAATTTAGTGATAAATATGGGCAGATGTAGAGATGCAATATAGAATGTGCATCCTGCACAGGTAGAAAATGCAAAATATAATAATAGAACATAGAATACAGAGCATAAACTAATAAAAAAAAATGCTTAAAATTAAAATACATGCAAATAATTATGGCGGCAATCCCCATCCTTAGATGGACTGGGTATGCATTTGAACTAATCATTCATAATTTTAATTTGCATTTTTTCAATACAATTTCAAATTTTACTAATGATCCAGGCGTTTGATCTGCCATCGTCTTTACTCTTAAACTACTACCACGCATCTGTTTAACAGCCTACACCAGATTACATTTTCGAAATGAGCTCAGTGTTATATATCTAGCACATTGCCTTGACCTTAAAGGGATGTTAAAACATACCCCATCCCAATGGCACTGTATCATCGATCCTATGTTTCATTACAAAGATTTTAGTATGGGGTTAATCTCGGGGTGTACAATGAGTGTTTCCAAAATGGATTTCTTTCTTTCTAGTTAGTTCTCGATATCTTTTGCCAGACGCAGCATGTATTCACTTTTTAAAGCGACGAAAATAGATTAGATTTTCACCAGACTCAGCAAGTACGTGCTCTTTATAAACCACGAAAACAGATTAGATTAAACTATAAATTGCTTATTACTGATTATACTTCTAAATTTAGATATAACTTTCAATCCACACTGCGTATTTTAAAATATTTAAGAACACATAAAAGGCGCTTATCTTCAGCGTACGAGTAAGATAAAACTTGTCTCTATTAACCCATATTTCAGACAAGTCCTTGAACCGATTTCGAAAGACCCTGAAAAAGTTATCTAAGCCTATCAGTCCCATTCAGGAAACAGACATGTTCGTTACAGATATTTCATAATTTATAGAATTCATCAAATATGTGTACGAGAGGCACTTAAGTTTTTGTTTTCATTTATGAACTTAAAATTTTCATGAAGAAAACACAACTCAGTCACAAAGATGGCTCCATCGTCTCGATTTTCGCTAGATTGTCATAAGTTATCAGAAGTTACACCATACAGAATAGAATAAGACCTTTGGAGAATCGCAAGTTGTTTTACACCGAAACCTCTTGAAGTATGGTCTTGGGGAGTTATTTTTATCTCATTCCTCGGTATATACGGTAATTTATTGCTGTGACAGATATGTACCATTCGATAAACTAGATGAGCTGTAATTTTGCTTTAATGCAATACCATTTTATGTTTAGATGTCGTAGAAGAAATGGCTGACTTCCGTCAGTTCATGATCCGACTGATATTTTCATAAACTCTGAAAAAGATACTCGTCTTGTTCCAGGATTAGAAATTATTATGTTACGTGTTTACGCTCGAATAAACAGTAACATACAAGAAAAAGTGAAAACATCAAGCTTTGAAAAATTTAACAAATAATTGTTTTCCTTGCAGAAAAACTGTTAAAATGAAGAAAAAAAGAACTTACAGTTTTATGAATCAAATCCAAGAATAATCCAAGAATAGAATTTTAGAAGTCCTAATAATAAAATATTCTAATGAATTCAAGTTCGAGTCCCAAAGAAGAATCCAAGATGGAAGGAGATTAAGTATGTTGTATCATGTTCAATATTTTTGTCTACAGTTCCTTGTAGAAACACAAGAAATAATCCTCCAGTTTTGGAAATCCAGATACATTTTTTAAGAAATGTCTTTGTTCAAGGATTCTGTATGAGCTCTCAAAAATATTTTCAGAGAAACGAATAATTCCTATTGAATCCAAATAATTTAAATAAACATTAAAATGTAATTCCCTAAATGACACAACTAAAGAAACACCTTTACGTCAAAGTGTTTAGAAGTCCAACTGAGATTATGTCTCTAAAACGATTGTTTAAAACTTGAATTTTACGTAAAACAGATGTCCGGATAAGGGTCACACGATCATGTTTACATATACAAAATTACGTATGTCCTTGATAAGAACCAATCATTTTACTCCGAGAATGAAAGTTGGTTACTTCACTAAAACTATTTACAAGTCGAGGGTCACGTATCCAACACAGCCTTGATCTCAACCTTATTATTATCACAATAAAAATAAATGAAAAAAACTTGTTGACGTGACTGTAACTAAGTTTGAATTAAGGGCGAAAGCCAGGTAGGCCTTATGTGTTTACAGACATCAACTGTCAAGGTCAAACTATTTTCTGGAAAACTACGAGTTCACTATTTTGACGTATAATAAAATTTAAAAATATACAGATTTTAAAACTTGCAAACAATTAAATCAGATATAAATTAAATCAAATATAAATAACAAAAGACTATAATAAGCCAGGCTAGCAGTCCGTGCCAGATATGGATTTGATATCCCTTCAGGAGGTACAACGGAGACAATTGGTACTATTAGATTATTGTTACTCAATTAAAAATGTTTTGAGCTTTAATTTTTAAGTCGTTCTAAATTGGCTCTAGAAAGGTCAAAGGTCGAGCCCGTTTATTTTCTTGTCCTAGCTCACGTTTCCAGTAATCTACTCTGATGAAATTTCATAAAGGAACTTTTATTGGATAGATATTTGATAAAATTATCATACTAGGGTTAATAGGTTATTTTTATATTAAAGGTCGAGGCCATATGACTTGAAGTCGGTGAAGAACATAATTTTAAGATATGTTGGGGTGACTGATGTTTATTCACTGACTAAGCATCAACAATGTATAAATCATCCTATAATGTAATATAACCCCGGGCTTTAACTACACCCTGATAGAATTCAACACGGATACACCAGCATAAAACTAAAACTAGCAAATATCATTATACTTACAGGTATAAATATCGTTCCTGTTGGTTATTGTTGTTGTTGTTGTGGTTTAACACTATTTCTCAGCTCTAGTTAGTTTATACATGGCGACCTATGTAACTGATTGAAGAAGAACACGGATAAACCCCGGTACGAACCACCGACCAACCGGGAGCTACTGGCTGGCTCTCTCACATACCCACATTGGTTAAGGCCGAGACTCTAATCCACGCGGACAGATGTGAGATGACAGTGATCCATAAAGGCGAGCGCTTTAGACCGCTCGGCCACACGGGACCCCAGGGTTCGGTAGGAGCTACTACGCAGGTTTGTAATGTTGACAACACGCATATTAGTACTTGAGCATCGCTAGACGTATCTTGTATTTGGAATATGAATAACCGGTATACGTGTAAGTCATTACGCCATACCATGTATTAAGAATATGAACAAACCGCACAAGTGCATAGTACCTTTACAAGGTGACATAATTTTTCGAATGAGAATATTTGTATTATAGAGATGGAATGTTTACAGGTTACCTGTTCTATCTTAATTAATGTTTCTCTTAAAATCTGGAAGACCAATGAGAATATTCTGTTTCATTGATTTTTGCATAGCTGCAACGTTTTTCCGATACATCTGAAAGTTTTTAATTCACTCCGTCTTTACTAGGCCACTTTTGGAATTTTAATAAATTAATCAAATGTAAGGGAGTAATATATAAATGCGCCATCTCTGTACTACTTGAGTCTATAGTAACCTATATGTAATGTTACAATTGAACTTTCGTTGTCCATGTTAATTGATTTAGAAGTAAAATTAATACTATTAAAATCGTCGCAAGATATTATAACGGCAAATAAAACGATTTCCAATTCCTGCAATAAACTGCTGACACAGCATATTTTCAGTGATGATAATAATATTGTGCTTTGTCATGTGTCCCCTTCGGAATTATTACTAACACCAGAGAAAGACGGAAAATCAAAAGATTAAATAGATCTGAACCCCCAGTCAGCATGCCGACGGAATATGTGTACAAAATACAAAAATAATAAGATAAAAGAAATAACAATTTAATAAACCTTATCACGGTATTCAGCAATTACGTGACAATGCTTCAACGCAATATCTTTCAACCAATACAAAGACCTATTCAAACTGCGTTATTTCATCACGCGAAAACAAAGGTGAGTGGTTTCTTCCCGTAGCCTTTCTATGTTACTAATCCGTAACTTCCGCCTTGTATCCCGTTTCGGTACTTCCAGTATCCTTGCTTCCGTACTCGGGCCTTGCGCCTTCGCACAACCGCCTATTATTCCATGTTTTTCACGTCTTCTCCTCTATCTAATATTCTGGTGGCGCCCTATCCCACACGGAAAACTTCTCCAGAAGCCTTTGGTCCAAATCTCGTCCTACTTTCTTTGAACTCCTTTTTCCTTCTATTTTTATGAGTGTCCAATTTGCTCTTGAAGTTCCGTGATGTCTCTTTAGGCAAGTCTAAACCTGTACTGATTCTTCCAAAGTCAGTGTAACAGGATAATGTCTCGATGCGTAAGAAACCCGCCCAAAACTTTGCTAATTTAGTTCTGATTGGATAGAGGTGGTCTCTTCGAAAACTGCCTGGGGTTAGTAGCACTGACATGTTATAATGTCGGGTTTTCCGGTGCCTAAGCCGACCGGTGACGTCACTGGCTGATTGCAAAACAAACAGAGTTCTCTTTGAATTAACCGCAAACTTGTCTGTGACAGAATGGCTAAGTCATGGACAGGTAATTTCTTTGTTTCAGAATCGGTCTAAAGTCGCTATATTATATAACACGGATTGACATTACCCAAGTACTTTGGATTACGAAGTATGCCAGAAGACAAGTATAAACATGTGGCATGAATTGTTAACAAATTTTCTCACACAACGTGACATGCTTCTAGAATGAGACTGATTTTGATTCTTATACTCCTTCTTGAGAAGTACAGTCTGTTGTTTTATCGTCTAAAATGGCAAGGACAAAGCAAACAGTTTAGAAGTACTGGACTCCCTAACAGGACTATCTTTACTGTCCACTACAGACTCCAAATCTAAACAAGGGTAAGATTCAACTTATATCAAATATACAAATATAAAGGAAAAATAACATGGAAAGTCAAAGTCAAGCAAGCGAAACCAGAGCACGTGAAATACGAGGCAATATGGCGACCAGAAGAGAAGTGAAACAACTAGAGAAATTCTTTAAGCAGAAAAGGATAGATACGCATGAAATAAGCTACCTGCAATGCACATATAGAGAAGGTACACAAGAGATAGATATGAGGCACATACAAAGGGACAAAATACCTAGTATTACTTCGGTAATGATAGCAATGAAGATAGCACATCCAGAATGTATAAACAGAGTGTACTCTATAAACCCTAACGGATACAAAGGTTACATCGTAAGACCGAAAGGGAAAAAACCGATTTTGCCATATGGAGAGATGATTATTGGGAAAGAAAAAGTGACAGTAAAAGAACCAGCACCCCTGCTAAGAGAAATTAAAAAACGAACTGGAGAACTACATGTGACCGATATCCCACTTGAAATTCCATTAGACGAAATAGTAAAAAGGTTTGAGGAAAAATTTCATATTTCAGTAATCTCAGCACGAAACAGAACTATAGAGACAACAACAATACTAGACGGAACACGAATACTAGAAATAGAAAAAAGAGATAAGAAGAAGATCAAAAGAGCTTTCTACATGTTCGGGTTCCTAGCCAAGTCTTGGTACAAAGGATGCATATATGATCGTACATGCAATAGATGTGGAAAAATAGGTCACACACCATTTCAATGTCCTCAAAATCAAGAAGAAAGAGTACCAACAACGACAACAACAACAACAACAATCACATCCAGCAGACAATTAGCAACAGAAGAGATGCATTCCCAACAACAATAAATATCACAAGATGGGAACGGACAAGAACATTATAAGCAGCTACAGCAACAACAGCAACAGCAACAAGTGCAGGTAGAAAACAACCAACAAGAACAGATAGTACCTAAACAAACAGCTAAAAAACAAAGGATAGATCAAATACATCCTCAACAGCAGCAAGGAAATATAGAGCAACAGGAAAGAAAAAAGTCACTACAGAAACAAACTACAAACACAAAACAAGGGCAGAAAATTCAACAACAACACCAACAGACTCGAGCCCCGTTTCAAGCAGAAAATAGACAACAAGAATATAAACAACAGCAACAACAACAATAAATACAGATACAAGCAGAAAATAAAGACGCACAGACGACAATCGATCCTAAAAAGCAACAACAACAGAAACAACTAGTTCAAATACAAGAATAAATAAGTCTACAACAAAAAGACACACCAAGCCAACAAGTTAGTGAAACCAGAGAACAACAACAACAAAGGACACAACAGCAATTAGAAATTAAGAACCAACAACAACAACAAACGTTGCAAAGCTTACAAGGAAAAGACAATAGACCAATAAGATCACAACAGCAACAACAAACCATGTCTGTACAGCAATGTACAGAAACTGCAAAACAACTGCAAGATGAACACTCTTATATAAAGAGTTTAAGAGAAGATTCATTACAAGAAGAAATCACAACCTTCCAATTACAAGAAATCCAGAAAACTCAAGTACCTCGAAATTCAGAAATAACAAAAAGCACCAAGTCACCGCAACAAGGAAACTTAGATCCACATGAACATCCATATTGGAGGAGATTAAGAGAGGAAGAAGAAAGGAACAAGATAGAAGCACTACAGATAGAAAATACAATTAAGAAACATAGCAAGATACACAGGAAGAAGAAAGGAAAAAGATAAAATCGCTTCAAATAGAAAATGCAGTTACAAAACAAAGGAATTTGGAAGAAGAAAGGAAAACAAAAACTACTGAAGAAGAGCAACGAACAGCAAGCCCGGAAGTACGAAAGGCGCTCAGAGAAATGACGAAAAACAAAAGAAAAGAAAAAAGAAGACAAAAACAAGAGGAGGAGGAAAAAAGAATGGAAATCGAAACCTGCTTTAGCAAAGATGAATACATTAAAAAAATAATGAATGAAATAAAAAATAAAATAAAAAAACCCATAAATCAATAACACAATAGCAAAACATACAAAAATAGCAACCCATAACATGCAGGGCAGGAGGGCCTCCCTAAATGGTCTGAGAATATCAAAAAGGAGAGAGAACCCTCCAAAAAAAAAAAAAAAAAGGACAAAGCAAATGGCAGTTTAGAAGTACTGGGACCCCCGACAGAACTATCTTTACTTTCCACTACATGTCCACTATGTGAAATAGACGCACTGACTCCAAATCTAAACAAGGACAGAATCAACATATATCACATATACAAATATAAAGGAAATATACCATGGAAAGTCAAGCAAGCGAAACCAGAGCACGTGAAACACGAGGCAATATGGCGACCAGAAGAGAAGTGAAACAACTAGAGAAATTCTTTAAGCAGAAAAGGATAGATACGCATGAAGGAAGCTACCTGCAATGCACATATAGAGAAGATACACAAGAGATAGATATGAGGCACATACAAAGGGATAAAATACCTAGTATTACTTCGGTAATGATAGCAATGAAGATAGCACATCCAGAATGTATAAACAGAGTGTACTCCATAAACCCTAACGGATACAAAGGTTACATCGTAAGACCGAAAGGGAAAAAACCGATTTTGCCATATGGAGAGATGTGTATTGGGAAAGAAAAAGTGACAGTAAAGGAACCAGTACCCCTGCTAAGAGAAATAAAAAAACGAATAGGAGAACTACATGTGACCGACATCCCACTTGAAATTCCACTAGACGAAATAGTAAAACGGTTTGAGGAAAAATTTCATATTCCAGTAATCTCAGCACGAAATAGAACTATAGAGACAACAACAATACTAGACGGAACAAGACTACTGGAAATCGAAAAAAGTGATATGAAAAAGATTAAGAGAGCTTTCTACATGTTCCGTTTCCTAGCCAAGTCTTGGTACAAAGGATTCATGTATGACCGTACATGCAATAGATGTGGAAAAATAGGTCACACCATTTAAATGTCCCCAAAATCAAGAAGAAAGAGTACCAACAACGACAACAACAACAACAACAAACACATCCAGCAGACAAATAGCAACAGAAATGATGCAGTACCAACAACAACAAATATCACAAGATGGGAACGGACAAGGACATTATAAGCAGCTACAGCAACAACAGCAACAGCTATAGGTAGAGGTAGAAAACAAGGTACCAAACAACAAAAAGAACAGATAGTACCTATACAAGCAGCTAAAAAAACAAAGGATAGATCAAATACATCCTCAACAGCTGCAAGGAAATATAGAGCAACAGGAAAGGAAAAAGTCACTACAGAAACAAACTACAAACACAAAACAAGGGCAGAAAATTCAACAACAACAACACTAACAGACTCCAGCCCAGATTCCAGTAGAAAATGGACAACAAGAATATAAACAACAGCAACAACAAATACAGATACAAGCAGGAAATAAAGACGCACAGACGACAATAGATCCAAAGAAGCAACAACAACAGAAACAACAAGTCCAAATACAAGAAGAAATAAGTCAACAACAAAAAAAAACGCAGCAAGCCAACAAGGTGAAACCATACAACAATAACAACAAAGGACAATAAAAGCACAACAGCAACTAGAAATTAAGAACCAACAACAACAACAACAAACTTTACAAAGCCTACAAGGAAAAGACAATAGACCAATACCATCACAAAAGCAACATCAAACCAAGTCAGTACAGCAAGGTCTAGAAACTGCAAAACAACTGCAAGATGAGCACCCTTATATAAAGAGTCTAAGAGAAGATTCGTTACAGGAAGAAATCACAACCTTCCAACTACAACAAATCCAGAAAACTCAAGTACCTCAAATACCAGAAATAACAAAAAGCACCAAGTCACCGCAGCAAGAAAACTTAGATCCACATGAACATCCATATCTGAAGAGAATAAGAGAGAAAGAAGAAAGGAAAAAGATAGAATCACTACAGATAGAAAATACAATTACAAAACAAATGCAGGAAGCAACACAAATGCAGCAAGGAAACTTAGATCCACATGAACATCCATATCTGAGGAGGATAAGAGAGGAAAAAGAAAGGAAAACAAAAACTACTGAAGGTGAGCAACGAACAACAAGCCCAGAAATACGGAAAGCGCTCAGAGAAATGACGAAAATAAAAAGAAAAGAAAAAAGAAGACAACAAGAAGAGGAGGAGGAAAAAAGAATGGATATCGAAAGCTGGTTTATCAAAGATAAATACATTTAAAAAATATGAATACAGAAAATACTAATAAATTTTTTTTTTCCATAAATCAATAACACAATAGCAAAACATACAAAAATAGCAATCCATAACATGCAGGGCAGGAGGGCCTCCCTAAATGGTTTGAGAAGATCAAAAAGGAGAGAGAACCCTCCACAAAAAAAAAGTTTTGATTTCAGTATTCATGCTAAAACTGGAGATGCATGTCGGATAATTGTAATCAGATATGTTCTAGTTGTCAGGCGTAGACATGTAGACTATCTATGTCTGGATCCCTCGAACTTAACGAGGATATAACGGCCCCTCCGCCGTATTGTATGCAATTATATTACTTTGTAGTCGGGTACCCTGATTCATTTAATATATTCTTGATGCAGTGAAGAAGGCAGGGTACCAGATACTGATACCCATGTACATAACGGATGTACTGGGTCTGCCCAGTTGTCCGTATAGAGATTAGTAGAAATGCATATATATGTGATGACGAAGTTACATTAAAAATTATCCTCAAAACATGAAATATATGTATAGCCCAACAGAACAGTTAACATTCGATAATTTTATTAGAATCCGATTCTGCGTTAATCAGTACAGCTGTGTTGTTCTAAATGTCCACTTCTCTTTGTACTGACAATAGGAGGACGGAGATGGGAATTGGTCTTAGGCGGTAGCCGTTACAGATCATTCACACATCTCATCTCTATCCGCATGAGATTTAGGCTCGGCTCGACCAACGTGGCTATGTGTGAAAGCTTACAAGTAGCTTTCTGTGGGTTTATGGTTCTTCCCTGTGTGTTCGTCCACTCAATATAATGACCGTAATGTTTAGCCTAAATGTGCCCCCCAAAAATGGCGTTAACTCCCATTTACCCAAACCAAACCTTATATGGAGAATATAATTAACATAAGAGCTTTATCTCTAACATTAGGATGAAGATGATTTACAAACTTCTAATTAATTTGAACATTATTCTGGAGAAAAATTACTTTAAGACTGAACCAACTTTTGTTCCAAGAGCCACCCGCATCAAACCTGAAAATGCATATATTTGTTTATCTAATGACGAAAACACACATTCAGATCATGCATAAACCCAAACCACGAGTTTCATAAATGTGCCAGCTCATTCTTACTACATATATTCCTATATTAAATCCATGTTGTAGCCTGCATTAAGGCGTACATCATGTAACATGATAC
Source organism: Sinohyriopsis cumingii (assembly GCA_028554795.2). Taxonomy (NCBI): domain Eukaryota; kingdom Metazoa; phylum Mollusca; class Bivalvia; order Unionida; family Unionidae; genus Sinohyriopsis; species Sinohyriopsis cumingii. Next base: position 115,490,875 of record CM068838.1, on the reverse strand, counting down.
TAATACTCCCATCAGTCGTATCCCTCAGGCTGACTTACCTCAAAAAACAATATGTACGAACATGATAGAATTATTTAAAGTCATATGTTTTTTTTATAGTGATTGAAAAGCATTTTTACCTGAATAAAAATTGGGATATATTTCAAGAAAAGATAACAATATTTTATTAAATATGAAAAGCGACCCCCCCCCCTTTACAAAAATAAAACAAAAAAGCGTTTGCATTAACTCAGGTGTTGTTGTTTTTCATAACCGTAAATTATCTTGTCGTGCCTATAATTGTAATGTTACATTACACAAATAACTGAAACTTAGATTTTCCTCACATGGCATTCTAAGCTTTTAAAACAACACAGTCATTGACAATGGGTTAATGGCAAACATTTTCTCTCAGCGATGAAAACAAAAGTCTTGTCATCGATATACCTACGACTAGTCACAACTATCGTCGTCTAGGCATGAAACTATGACAAATGCTTTGCTATCTAGATACTACAGGCATGTCAGAAACATGCATGACACGAAAGCTTGCCATCAACACAAGGTCACCTCCCCTCTGTTTGAATGAAATTTCCTACGTGCATGGTTGCATGTTCACGAAGAAAGCATAATCTAAGACCCGTAGGAAGTCACCTTCACGAAGATATTAGACCGTCGTCGTTGTGGTTAGTACAAAGTTTAATTTAGAAGAAAAAAAAATGGTTGTCGTTTCCGTTTTATTACGCTTGAATATAATAAACAGTCACAATTAGAATGACATTAAGGATTTTCAAAATGCGAAAGAATCTTTACGGAGTTACCATTTTAGCGTTTTCTTTTTAAGAAAATTATTATATTGAACAACAACAAAAAGATCTGGGGCTTATCAGCATTTAAAATAAATCTGTCTTAGAATAGAGCTGTATCTTTCATTATGGCCTATGGAATTAAATCTTTGATTTTAAGAGTCCGCACAATGTGTTTTTACTGTCGCTATATGAAAATGACATTGATTCAAAGCGAAGTGTTAGGAACCTCTATAACTGCAAAATTTGATGTCAATATGAATTCCACGACCATTGTCTACAGTATCATCCTATCAGCTAATGTTCCTTCAATGAAAAGTATAGAATGTCTCATTTGGAAGGGGAAAAAACATTAAGACCGGCTTGGGTGAAGAACCCACAGGGGGAAATATAAATATTTTATCGTCTGATGTGAAATTGTATGCGGCCAAATTGAAGAAGATAGTTACGAAAATAAACCCGATTAGAAACGGGAATAAATGCTCAGCAAACAACTTCATGTGTGTAGTATAGCTTTTTCATTAGTCGGGGGCTTTTCTTACTGGAGTTCCAATGTTATTTATTGATAAACAATAAAATATACCAAAATTACATATTGAATTTAATTTCTCCATGCAATACGTTACATTAATTGACCTTCTGAAGAAACTCACGAAGTTTGCAAAAATGGTTAACGTTGATGCTCTTCGTAGTGTTTTTTCTTTTTTTCTTGAGGTTTCTCGGGAAAAAAATGTTTGGTGTACAAAAATAATTTGCAGAATTAACGTTCAGTGTTACCTAAACTGTTCTAAAATATCAACCAGTTAATTATGAGGCACACAAAACTAACACATGAATATTAAATAGATGAAACATATATACATATATGTATTCACACACCACACACACACACACACACACACATTCGCATACATATATAATAATTCCTGCAAATATAGCTACAAAAATACGTATATTGTATTTAGAATTTCGAATACACATATACACACGCACATTCAGATATACACATATACTTGCAGACATGCATAATAGTGTACAAGGTTAATGTTTGATCGAATACATTTAAAAGGGCAAATTATATCTGAGTCAGAATTAACGGGCCTCGAGATGTATGTGTGCTATCAATCTACGTGCAACTCCTCACTGTCCAAGTTGCCAGATTGTTAAAAAAATGTTCATCTCGAGAATGTAAAAGAGTTATGTGACAGCCGTTTGAATGATAAGTTGCATCGTGTACTTTGATTGCAACTAAATATTTTCGTCTCAGATATTTCCTCTGCATAATGGCACTGATTCAAGACACGTAGTCATAGCTTTCAACTATGAAATATTATGTGACCAGTCAATAAACCTATAAAGGAAAAAACCGTCACAGGATAAGCTAAAAACCTTTATCAATAACTTCCTGCTAATGTTACATTTTTATTAATTCTACATCAGTTTAAGCCCATAGACCTTGCGTTTGAAACAAATGTTGAGATAATCATGTTATGGACAAAAGTATTAACACTTTCTTAGATTTTGTAAATTTAATTTGTCTCCACTTCTAAACGTATATAAATAATGGTGTATTATACACATATATAACAATAACTGACAGAGAATAATGTCAGTAGCATATTTTAGCAGTTATAAAACACTCTTTATGTACTTTTACACATAGAAATGTGAAAACATTCAAAATCAAATTTAAAAATCACTTGAACAGCAAGACATGGGTATTTTCAAAACAATCGTTAAACAGTCACCTCGACTCTCACATTTATGGTATTTTTAAATATCATCTATAGAGCTAAAAGAACAATAAATTTCATTTATTCTTTAATGTCTTCGACCAAGACTTTGGTTTGTTTTGAACATCCCTATACATGTTTAGACTGATTGTATGTGTGTGCATCACCATTAAAAATGAGCAAATATTGAACCAGTTGAGAGAAATGGCAATGGATATTAAAGCTCAAAGTAAGTTGGGAGGTACATTTAAGGTGTTAGGACTTACTTCCGTTTGTGAATGCTATTTATAACCTTAGTACAATCTATGTATACTAATCTAATCCTTTCACATACTATCTATTTCGTGATAGACTTGATATTGAAATCGAAAATAATTGTAAGTAGAATTTAGAAATCAGAGGTCTTACCTCGGTGCAAGAGTTTGTGGTCAAATTGTGTTTATAGTATAGACTGCATCACATCATAAAAGAACTAGGTAATACGTTGACTAAAAATATCGCATGATTTCGACCTGCGTGCTACGTTACTGATATGTAATAGACAAGTTAAAATGAAATAATAGCATAATTTTACACATAAACGGTAATATAATAAACAAGCTGGCTCTAGCATAATTTCAACATGTGTGTAAAGTGACAATAAATAGAAAATGTGATGTAATGCGCAAGTTCGAAAGATGGTGACTTAGTTGCACACATAAATTAGTGACATATTATAGGATTTGAAACTGTGAGGTAAACTATAATACAAGATAGTTATTAAATATATATTCATTTTTGCATCTATAAAGTTTATTTAATTTTTCGAAAACTTTAACAACATAAATCAAAATGAAACCTTTGATACACCAAAACCAAAACAAGTTCGAAAAACTTTTGAATGGCGTTTAATATATATTCCAACTTGAACTAAAATGTATTACCATTCAAAAGTGTATTGTAAATAGAGCCATAATGAAAAGACTTAGAGATTCGTTTACAACAAATGCAATCAGGTATATAATTATGGGGATAAGAACTTGGATTTCAGATCATTTTGCAATTTTCTGTTAAAGGTAAGAACAGCTAATTTTTCGCCTTAGTGATTGGATGCACCAAGCAGTATACATAATTTATAAAAACTTTAAAGTTGTTTTACTTTATGTTCTGAAGTTGATGCTCTTTGTTGTCATCTTTATTATATACATTCAATACAGCTGGTGATCCACATACAAACTACAGCTAATGACAAGTATTGCACCGTTTAGCATTATTAACTACGGAAAACTCAGCACTACAATCATTTACACATAATGACAAGTTAACTTCGGCTACCAGCCAAGCACATCTTGCTCAGGGATTGTTAAGGTACCGAGTAACATCTGTGCGATAATATTTCGAAATTATTGTTGCGATTCTTCGATCAAAACACATGTAGTTGAACCGGCTCTATATTTTTTATCCACGCACGACCAATGACATTTCTAACAAAACTAGCTGTGCACAAGGCTTACGAAGTCTTCAAATATTTATTTTAATTGACAATTTGCATATTGCTCGAACAAGTGAGCTTTATGAACGCAGTGGACTAGTGCTATGCATGTGCATGTCGGATACATGGATGGTATCCTGCAAATCCTTGGTTTGCTTGGTTTGATGTTAATGCCCTCATGCACAAGAAATATCTAGATTGTACCCCTATAACGAACGCTGATAATGATCGAACAGTATGAATCTAGTGACACATCTTATGTGTTTTGGAAGAATTTTGATATCAAGGATCATGTCACCTCAAAATTATAAGCAACTGTTGGAAGAGTTTTACTGCTTTTTGTGTACAGTACAAGAAAAGAGTAATATAGTCGCTGACGACCATTTCAGATGCTAATCTTTTATCAGAGACAATTTGCTTTTATCTGGCAATAGGCAAGAAGGGTCAAATGGTACGGCTAATACTTCATTTCACATTATGCAAGGTTCAAATCATTTATTGTCCTCATTTCTGTAACAACGTAAGAAAGAAAAAAGTTGGTAAATGATAGATGTATTTACTTAAATCTCACCCCGTTATCCTAAACTCTACTTGGTATAAAAATCATCTCTCAAACTGTAGAGCCGTTTAGTTGAAAAACCAATTATAAAATAACCCAGAAAACAAAGTTTGCGAAATAAATAGAAGAACCAGATAATCTTGAATTGATATTTCGAGTAAAGTAGATCATCCATGACGAACACATATATATCGTATGCTGCTTATAAAGATAATAGCTCACGTTCAAGACCACTTTGAAACTAGAGAATGTTGTACAAGAGAAGTAGGAAGAGCTAAAGAAATATGTAGAAATAGACCTTGAATTGTTTAACAACACATTGAATATGCACAGCCAGATATTCCATGAAGGATTTCCATGTACTTACATTCGCAGCAGAAGTAGCTTGTGACCCATATGCGCTGAGGCATGGTGTTCAAATTTTATCAAGAGGTATGGCATGAACATTTTCAAACGTTAGGATGCGTATCACGTGATCCATGTTCTCTGAGGCATGATGTTCAAATTTGATCAAGAGGTATGGTATTAACACTATCAAGCGTTTCGATGCTATCACGTGACACATGTGCGATCAAGATGGCATACTGTTCACGTTTTGAAATCTTAGGACAAGTTTCACGTGTTCCAGCGGTGATCATTGAGGCTAAGCATCACAAGAAGAGTATTTTGATGAAAGCTTTCTTCAAAATATTCGTCAGTAGAGTAGACATTTTCAGACTAAAACAACGAAGAATTGGACGAACTTGTTTCTGTCATGATATTAGTCAAGATAATGTTAAATTGCAATAAAGGAATTAATCAGAACATAACATGCATACATAATGTGATCTTTGCAAAACATGTCCAGGCTTGATATCATCTACAATGGCTTGATATCATCTACAATTTCATTTTAGGCTTTGATCAATATCCAGATCAGTTTAGAAATTACAATTTTCTGCTGCAACTTAAAGATGACAATAAAGTTATACTGAATGCAAACATATTAAAAGGTATCTCGATATTATAAGTGTTTCAACGGCGTTGAAAAGCTTATACTGAGGAGATTGACAGAATACATTGACTCGATAGGAATTAGAAATGCTTTAAAGCAAGTATGTAGACCACATAATGAGTTAATTTAATTCAGTGTTACTCGAGATTCGGAAGGCATCGCAATATACATAGATAATGCCAAAGAACGCTTTGAACTCATTATAGCATATGGATTATTCTTCCGATATAAGCAGCTGAAACCAACACAAAATTAAATTGTTACTTGCTATAATAATGGCGGCATCAAGCAAAAACAAATACCTAGGGATTAAATCTCTGAGGTTTTGCATGTAAAGTTGATATATTACAAACCACCTCCCTTGTTGAAAGTGGTTTATAGCCTCGCTATAAAACATGCAGATTTGCATACACCGTGAACATACTATATAAGCCGTTATATGTTTGATCCGTATGTCAAGAATATATGTAAGCATACGTAGAGGGAGTCAAATGAGGTAATGTGGACTAAATCACAGCATACAACAGGCAGGAAATACACAAACTGTATAACACAATTTAGACTTGCGTGCCATGCAATAGTACAAGCAGATCATCATGCAATACACAAGTCAAAGTCAAAACATAATTTCGTGTTTTACATCATAGCACATATCTCCTATGGCGTGAAATAAAAATGATATTTTACATTATTTCTATTTGCATTTGCATCCTGTACCACAGTACAAAGAAATTTGGTTTTTACCTCCATGAAATCTATAATAATCTTGCACTTGTTCTAAATGAATATACATGTCCATCTTATGGAGCCACTTGTAACGTGCCTCTTTATTTTAGTTTGCTTATCGTTATCTAGGAGGTAATCAACCACGGCGTTTTTTTATCGGGATCGAGTAGATAATAAAATAAAATAAGAAATTAATGGATGGAATAACAGAGATATTGCAGAGATATAGAATAGAACAACAGAAGCCCCCGTATGTAAAATATAACAATTTAATCAAGTACAGTAGGAAAATGAAATTAACATCACATTTGAATGATACGCTTACTCTTAAAAATAAAAATACCAAATTTGTAATAAATGTAATTAGCCGTTCTGTTAAACCAATTTCATCACGGAATCGAGTAAAGGATCGAAGTCATTTGCTTGGCATTCCTAAATAAACTGGTAATTTCCGTTCCTTTCATGATCATTATTGAAGACAGATCTACGTAGCCGTTATCTCTCTGTCCTCCCTCCTTCCCTCCCTCACCGCTTCGGTGGCCTAGTGGTTAGAGCGTCCGCCTTGGATGCGAGAGGTCGTGGGTTCAATCCCTGGCCGAGTCATACCAAAGACTTACAACAAAGGTACTAACAGCTGCCTCGATATGAGGTCAGCATTAAGAGGTTAGTGTTAGGACTGGTGGGCCTGGTGTCAGGATAATGTCACTGGGTGGGACATGATGCTACATGTCTGCCCCAGTGCTAGACATCACTATAAACTGCCACACTGCAGACATCGTAGCGATGTGACTGCAAAAGTGTTAAAGCTACGATAAAAATCCAAATCACACACACACACACACACACACACACACACACACACACACACACATATTCCCTCCCTCTACAGTCGAATTTCTTTGTTCCTTTGAGTTCGTGTCCCTCAATTTCGAGACAGATATTCCATTGGACAATTTTAACGAGAAAATATTTTTTATTTTCCCGGAATCAACTTCTTGGGTTCCCGTAGAAACTTAGACTGACTACTGTCGCGAGGGAAATTACTTCAAACATTGAACTTGGTCTGGGAAACACACACACACACACACACACACACACACACACACACACACACACTTATTTACCCTATCCGGCCAGGATCAACTTTATCTAACCGTCAAAACTTAACCCACGCTTATCCAAGTCTTAGTAGCACATCATATAACCGCGCTTTTTTAATTACTATCTCTAGAAAATCTCATTTTATGACACTCATTTTCAATGGAACAAACTGGTCTCTGTATTGTCTCTACATTGTTGTTTTTCTCTACTTATCCCCCTCCTAGTAAACACCGCCTCTATATCTGTCTGACCGTTATCCCAAACTAATCTAATTACAAATCAATAATGCCAAAAACCAGGGAATTTAAACTGCACACTTGCGATTTATTGTTGACCCAGCCCATACGTCAATTTTAATTGGTATGTGCCACGCTGACCGCGACAGAACTTGCTCAGTGATGTTGCCCCCTTTTTAAATCAACTCTGTTACGGTCATTTTATTATGATTCTGTTTAAATTGGTCTAGTCATCATCCTAAATTCTTTTTTAAACTGAACATGCATTAAAGTGAGTTTTATGTTTTTTTCTCATGCGCTATATATTACTGGGTCTCAAGAATCGAAGTTATCATTTTGCATTATTTAATCATAAATATCTCAGTATAATTTAATCCGTAGTTGGCAATTAGTGTGCACGTCAAAAATGTATGTGCATACTATGTCACTATTATTTGTACAACTACGTCACTATTCTGCGAGCTGTGTACTGTGAGTGGCACACAAGTCGAAATCATACTTTTTAACTTGTGTAATGCATCAGTATTTATGTTGGTAACTTTCAACAATCTGAGAGAGATTATACTGATTTCATTTAATATGAGTTTAAGTGTGTAAATACGATAACTGTGTAAATGTAAAATCTTGTCAGTCATCATCTCGAGTGGATTATAGCATATCTACCAAATACCAATTTTGTTTTTAAAAGAATGAAATGTATACATTTCCCTTTGTCCGCATAAAGCAATCTCATTAATGCATAGGTACGTTAGATTTTTATATAAACAAGATCACTTTATTTCACCACTTCATTAATTTTTATGTCTTCAAACTCTGGTCAATGAAATGGTTTCAGAGACGATCAAAACTACATGCAGATATATTATATGTTCAACACAAAACTAATGTCAAATTTCAAACAGTCTGATATCAACTGACCTGCATTTAGCCCACTTAAAATGTAAAATATCTACAACTCTCTAAATTTATGCTGTCTTTTTTTATTTAATGTAAATGGTTGTCACCCCACCTGTTGATTACCTTGACAACGACTAGATGCTAGCAAGTACTCGTTGATGATACTGAGTATCGATCGTTCATCTTGACTCAAAATAATAATAGTTACCTTCCAAACTAAAAGTTATACATTGGAACTTTCCATGCAAGTTATAAACACATTTACCCTTGCTTAATGTCAGAAACGTTCGTCAAATACAAAGATTATACACAATGGGGTATTCTAACATCTTCCAGGTCTAGTATATGATAGATACAAATGTCAAATATTCTAGAGAAGTTGAAAAAAGTAAAAACAAAAAGCTCGGTTGGCATGGTTCTCTCTCCTATACACATTTGAAATTTAATTTCCTTTCTCTCCCGCTAATCTCTTTGTATTGGTAAGACGAAGAGCTTAAAGCTCATTTATATTCTTTAGTTTTTACGATTTTCATCCGAAGATATGAGATTACAAAATCATGTTCAGTTTTGAACAAAAAATGACATTTTCAGAAGAATAAAACCCAGTTAGTTTTAAACTAAAGAAAGCACTTGAAAATATATTTTTTTTCAATATGTCCATATAAATACAACTGTTTCTGATTGACATCTGACAGGCAAATGTTTCACATTCATTGACGTTTGTATGTTTAGATACATACATACATACATACATACATACATACATACATACATACATACATACATACTTTCGTAAAGCACTAGCGTAATTTCATTTTACCATAATAACTAGTGGAGCAAGAGAAAACAACATTGTTATCCCGATTATGTGCCCGGAGTTGTAACTTGCACTCGAGGATTAGTAGACAATTTTATGGAACAGGAAACTGTCAAGAGCCATTGTTGCTAAGTTCATAGTTAACTTGATATGTGCATGAGATCATTATATGTCTTGCATATTCTAGTTCAAAGACTGGAGCTCTCAGATAAAAAGAAAGTTTTAACAGGATTTAACTTGTATGGATTCGTTATCGTAACCAAAAAGACAAAAGGTTCCGACATAAACTTTGTGAATTTTTTTATTTCAGAATTATATACATCCAGTTAACATATAATTGTGAACGTGATTCTGAAATAAATGAATTTTATAAAATACCTACTGATAGATTCAAAAATATTTTTAAAAAACATTCTAACCTGCCAGGTGGATTCTAGTAAGTACCTATAAAACACGTGCAGAAATCTTTTGAGGGAAACAAGACTTGTGTTATAAATTCAGGGGTTGTTTTATTGAGCATACCACTCAGTCGCAGTATGTGCTTATTGTGTATAAATTCTTAAGCAACTCATGCAAATGACCCACGTACTGAATTACCTTATGTATAAAAAGAGTCGCAACTTATTTTTGTATATGATATATGGTAAACAAATCTACATGACAATTGTTTTTCATTTACAAATTTTAATATTCAGCATATACAACTATTTGTTTTACTTTTGATTATATATTTTATTCTTTACTTAGTCGTGATGTATTTTTAATTCATCATCATCGTCGTCGTCATCAGATACTGACTCAGACTTTATATTTTTACTCATATCCGTTGCATAAATAAGATAGTGTTTAGGTGAACATGTAAGGTGTCTTACCAAAAACACAACCGTCTCTTTAGGGATTCTCACTAGGACCCTACCCATCTCTGTAATGTCTCGACCAAAAACACAGCTGTCTCTTTAGGGATTCTCCCTAGGACCCCACCCGTCTCTGTAATGTCTCGACCAAAAACACAGCTGTCTCTTTAGGGATTCTCACTAGGACCCCACCCGTCTCTGTAATGTCTCGACCAAAAACACAGCTGTCTCTCTAGTCATATGGAACAATGAATGTGTCCGTAATATTGCTTCTCTAGAGAGTCTGAACCAATTAATTTTCAAAAGATGTTCAAAACTACTTCAGTATTCTCTATTACTTTATGTTTCCAAGTATACGTTGAATGGTGATTTTTTGAGAGGATGCACAGTAATATTAGGAACAACGCCAGTTTCGTGTATCAATGACGTTATATAAATCTCACGAGAATTTACTTAATCTGAAAATTAATCTCGCCATGTATAAATTATATCCGACTCGTCAATTTTGTTGATTCCTTGAGAATTATCTGCCATGATAAATTCTTTTCTAAGCCATTCACCTTTTCGTAAATTTTCCGGGGAATCAGCTATAAAAACAAAGCAGCCTGCAATGGAATCTTAAGGGAAATCAAAAGTAGATGTTGTTGATGGTCGTAGAGAACTTTTTTATATATCAACTTTTGCATTAAATTGCAGTTTGCCCCTACAGAAGCTGTATATGTATAACTTTCATACCCCCAAAACTGCTTTATAGTCGGCATGTTGTACTGCATAATACTTCCATTTTTAAATGAAATTTGTAGGTTTCTGATACCGATCATTACGCAATGTGATATACAGTGCTGTCATTCGTCAAACGAATGACCATACTGTGTTTCCATTTTTTCACATTGCCATCAAAATGAGATGACAACAATATTGTTTTTTCTTTTGTTGTCTTTTTCAAGCACGAACTTGTCCACGAGGATGCGTACTGAGAACGATTTAGACCCACCCGACAATCGACGAAAGATACAAAAATGCGTGATATACTTCGTAGAATGTGTAGATAACAGTTTTGCGATATTGTCCAATTAAACTTCATTTGACTTTACTTGACGTTTGTTTGTTCATGTGTTTGTTTTCCAAACACTGGAGAAACGGAAATAATTACAATCAACGAAGTTGATAAAATGCGTGTACAGCCAGCTTACCAGTTGTTTTCTTCCAATGGTATAATACTGAAATTGAGTAATCTGGATCAGAAGAAATATATAGACTTAACTGACATACTTTTGACAAAGACTTGTGAGGGGAAAAAAATGTACTTCCTTAACACGTGTTGTCCTTGAAGTGAACAACTTTGCTGCTGATGCATTAAGGAAATAACAGAACTCACGCACCTGCGTATGTGTACACAGTCCCGTACAGAGAGAAATTTGTTAGTACCTTACAAATACTAAACAAAAATATGATGGCATTATTATGGTGGTAACTTCGTGGACAAAATGCATGAAATCGTTTACTTCAGACGAACGATGACAAATTCCATTTATCGTTGTGGATGTAAATAAAATAATATTCACCGTATCTCGTGTTGATGCTTAGCAAAGCGTTGTAGTATGGCATTACTGTTTTTGTTTAGTACTTTATTACCACATTGCAAAACATCATTGGTTGATCTTTCCTTAATCTTGATTATAATCCAAAATCATGCACGTAATTTACATAGTGGTGGCTATATTTTTTTGTACCCGTGAGCGAGAACCGAATACGCATTGTGTGACGTCACGCCAGCGTTTCTGATTGTTGTTGTTTTCTAGTCATGGCAGCCAGTATTAATGGTGGATGAAGAACCCGGGAAAAACCCCGGAAAGAATCCCCAACTCACGAGAAGCTTTTGCACATACCCACAATGGCTGAATCCGAGACTCGAACCCACGCAGACAGAGGTGAGATGGCAGTGATCCGTAACGGAGAGCGCTTTAGACCAATCGGCCACTCGGGGCCCCAGCTTTTCTGAGAGCGGTTGTAAATAATTCATGCGAGGTACGGACTACATAGAATGATCCAGACTATAAAGAGAGTCCAGGACATAGCTTCCTGGCTCAGCGACATTTACATGAGTGTGTATCGTGTCTATGATCTAATCTGTTTGACTTCACACCAGAGACGTTATTACTATGCCCTGTTTGCATAAAGCTAATTATAACATACGTTTCTGATGACTGTATCAGCCTGCTATTGCCATTGCAGTGTTTTAAAATAAATGAGGTAAAATCGTAGGGAAAACACCATCTGTTATTAGCCAATCAAAGTTCGTGAAATTGATCACACCTTCGTTTCTAGGAAAGTGAAATGATTCAAAAAAATATGGCTATGTTTGCATACACTGGTTGATTCCTATAAGGCCGATTTTGAAGTATCACTCAGTTTATGTCAACTTCCTTATTGTCTTCTTTTCATATTTAAAGTTTGTGAATTTCCGTCAACGGTCAATATCTGACGCAAGAATGACCAATTAACGAAAGACGATCCAAGGCAAAATATGCCTGTAAGGATGGGGCAGATATTGAAAGTTCCAAGGATGTCCCTTATTTCTGTTGGAAATGACTTATTCCTGCAGAATGGTAATATATCCACGCTATAAACATCACCATTTTCAATAGTAATTTTAATTATTTTGGAATATCAATATGTTTGTAACGGGCGATTTACAATAAATGTCGATAAAAATAAAAACGCGTTTAAAGTGCAGGACATATATAAAGATATAATTTGTATCTTCATCATAAGCATGATCTCGGATAAGTTAAATTTTACAATTGTAAATTTTCTAAACGCAAAGAACGTTTTTATTTGTTTTGTCACTATCATATGCTACAAGCACAACCTGTTAACCCATGGACAAAACTTTCAACAATAATGATTGTTCAATGTAATGATAGCAAAATATATGCTTTGTGTTGCGAAAAGTAATGTAATAGATAACATTACAATTTCATACACGCTTCTGCACGTTGAAAACAAGTAGCAGCAAACCACATTTCCATGTGCTTTTAAAGCTATTGAGTAACACACCGACGCTAAAAAAGTCGTTTGTGAAGATTGCATTGAATAACTGCATATAACATAACGTGTTTGGTGGTCATTATTACATCACCGGTTAGTAAAGGGCGATTTAGATTTCGGTTAATGATGTGGGTTAAAATCTTCTATAACTCTATGACTACCAAACGTTTATTATCGCAACACAAGAAGTAGTATGACAAGAGGTGTTTTTGATTTCGGATACAAATTTGACATCAAGACTTCTACACCCACTTGACCGTAGCAAATTTTAACACTTGCAGTACTTATGCGTGCTGTGTGACTAAAGTTTGGGCAGTATATAATAACTGTATGGCTAGCGGAAAAGATTTTGGTGATGCAAACACGGCTAGCGTAAACGATTTACAAAACTAGTGTAAATAGTTATATATATATATATATATATATATATATATATATATATATATATATATATATATATATATAGAGAGAGAGAGAGAGAGAGAGAGAGAGAGAGAGAGAGAGAGATAGATAGACTAATTTTCAAGATACAAGTGCAAGTAACAATAATGCTGCACCTATAGGGGCAGGCAACTCCGTTAAAGTCCATGCTGCAAACCTCAGTGTAAAGCCTGTACCATTTTGTCAACACATTTCAACAATCGAAAGCAAACACGATTTTGCACCAAACTCAACTAGCGTAATGATTTTGTCTATCAGGAAACGTACACCATAGAGTTACTTTTAGCCTCGTACGAAAGAGCCATCGAGCGGACGACCCAAACAAAAATTGCAAGTTGGTCCTAAAGTCAGGCCAATACTCTATTACATCTAGGAACAAACATTTATGATTGTGGCTCAATTTTATATCATATATTTTGCGCTGGTTGCTTCAGTGTGACATTATATTTTGCGTTGGTTGCTTCAGTGTGACATTATATTTTGCGTTGGTTGCTTCAGTGTGACATTATATTTTGCGTTGGTTGCTTCAGTGTGACATATTTTATTGATTGCGACTATACTGCTTTTAAAATACAAGTGTAGAGATTATTTCTTTGCGTGAGAATTTTTTGTATTGATCGTGGTTATACCGTCGTTATAATATTTTGCAGTGCTTGTTTCGTTTTAGCTGAGAATGAATTATCGAGAAAATGGCGAAAACTTCACCGATTGATGCTAAAAGTGTTTTAAAGGGAATTATGACCGTAGTTAATGCAGGAATCATACTGCCGAGCAAATCACTGTTTAAAACTTCACATAAAAGATAAAAAAGATGTATCATAATTTTTGAAATAGGTATCTGGAATATCTTCATAAATGAATAGGGTTAGATAATGTATTGTAATAATAACTATGCAAACTCATTGAAGCTTATCATCAAAAATGCACCAGAAAAGTCGTATGATAATGTGCAAGAAAACCGAACCACCCCAACAAGTTATTGAAATGACCAGTGAAGATAACGACGTCAGCAACAATTAACAAGAAACAATAAAGTAAATCTATATTTTTGGTATAATGTATTTAAAATCCAATATCACCCTATCATACGCTTGGCAATCAAATAATTTGCTACAGAAATTATTATGAGAAAATGATACAAAATCATGTGAAATGGTGGCATTTCTTGATAAGGTATTTCAGGGCAGAAATGCAGAACCCATACATTGAATACTAAGGGACGGCAGGGTAATTCGTGGCAATTTCAAGCTAAAAAACAAGTTTGCCAATACGTTTGAAATTGTTGGATGATCTATTTCGAGGTAGTGCAGTGCTCTATTGTAAAGATAAATGTACAGCAACTGCATCAAATATCCGCTTGAAGAAAAGTGTACTTGAACAGAAAGATCGATTTGATACCAAGTTACGGATCCTGCCGCTTAGTAAAATAGCTTGCTTACGATGCGTTACCTTGATTTTTAACCTTCCATCATAAAACCTATGCATTTTACATCTGGTAATAATATCATTCGATACCATCCAGCGTGTATGATTTTGATTCTTAACGTAGCTTTAACAATGTTTCAGTCATATCGCTACGATGTCTGCAGTGTGGCAGTTTATAGTGATGTCTAGCACTGGGGTATCAAGACGCAGACATGTAGCATGATGTCCCACCCAGTCACATTATCCTGACACCAGGCCGACCAGTCCTAACAATAACCTCTTAATGCTCAGCGACAAGCGAGACAGTTGTTAGTACCATTTTTTGTAAGTCTTTGGTATGTCTCGGCCGGGAACCAAACCCACGACCTGCCGCATTCGAGACGGACGTTCTAACCACTAGGCCACCGGAGCTGTCCGATACCATCCAGTATAACATAATCTGTTACAGCGCATGTTTTGGTTACAAACAACATAAACTGAAAGGACACACAAACGTTATTTAATATTAAATATAAAAATATAAAGCAATTCCAATGACATCAGGACGCAATCATTGCATATATCTATGCCTTGGAAAACGTGAGCTGTGGTCTAGATTGCATTTGCAAAGAGTATCGGGACGTTGGCAAAATACACCAAAGTCACGATTAGGATGGACTCTTGATAGTTTCATATAAGATCAAACTGAATACTCCCCCGTTAAAATCGTTCGGTGGGTCTAATTATAGTCCAGTGCCAAGATACCTTCCACCGCGGATATTGATAAATATAAAACTCGATGACAACCGATGTTTTGCATAGGCGCTCTTGTTTGCGTTACATTGCTCTCGCGACTATACATATTAGCACCAACAAAAGCAATAATATGTGGATGAACTCATAGAATTTCCTGCTCAGGTTACTAAACATTTATCTAAAAATGTGAAGATCTAAGCCATGGTATTCCAGGAAGATTAAGTCGCGGTAATGCAATTACATACAAATGCAGTACACAGATTGTTAATACAGATTACCACAGACGATGTCTTCACAGGCATGGGTCAGACATCGCTCACTAATAAATATAGGTAAAATTCAAGGTTTAATGTGTGGGAGCTCCCATCGAAAAATACGTGTAACGATAAACATTGCTAACAAAAATATTAAGACAGCAATAGGAATGATTGTAATAAAAGATCTCCGGCAGAAATGTATATATAATGTTTACGCGAGCAAATCTAATCCAGTTGCATGAAGTTAAGTTTGTACCGACTGGATACTAAACGACGTATTTTCCCTGTTGAATCGCTGCTTACGCGTACGGACACAACATGCTCAAGTAATTCTTCTCGCCCAGTGCTCTGCTTGGCGAAAGAGGTCCACTCAGATTGCTTTCTGTCTCTCGTGGTTTGACAGCAAAGCGAACTCCCGCTTGTTCACCAGTGGGCGCTCAATGCTAGGTTTTGTTTGTTGCCGCTCAATGCTAGCTTGTTTGTTGCCGCGAAATGCTAATTTGTTCTGAGATCGTAAATGCAACAGCCGACCATACTGATCGGTAACACGACAAAGTTCATTGTCAAGTTTCCGCGGTGTATATAGATAAAAATTAAAAATGTTTCTGAGTGGGTATAACGGGGAGGGTGTAAATCTGTTTTGTGGGCAAAGGTGAAAATCTTCTGCCGAATTGTCTTAGTGGTTTACAACACGGTTATGCATGTGGTTTCATTGTTTACCACTGCTATGAACGAGCGAAGTATATTTGTCTAATTACAAGATCATGTGGGAGAAGCAATATGACCTCACATTAAACCACCCACAGAAATATTTTTTGACGCGGTTAGGTAAATCTTCCACAAAGATTGTTTAGCCAGTCATACTTATGGAATCACACCGGACGCACGTTTCAGAGATCGTGCCTCTGTTATTACGCTTTAGAACCGGAGTTAGATTTGCGGTTTGATTTTCATGCGGCATTCACACAGTCTCAAGGTATTATTTAGTTATACAACAATTAAGGTTCAACAAGGCATCACGAAAGAGAAAAGCTGATTTCCCTGACATTGACCTCTCAGAGAAGACAAAGCCCATACTACTCAAGCATAGAGATATGATTCCAAACTCAGTTCGACGTCGGTCATTGACCCGGCCGGATCCAGGAAAACTCCATTGTTGTTGAATCCTATCATGAGATCGTTAGCGTACCATCAGCTATATGTGTTTCAACCATCCGCAGATGATCATCCGTATTATAATGTATTCAAAGAGTTTAGGGAAGCATTTGCGCCGCCCAAGATGCAATCATCGTCCTGGACAAATATATTTCCATAATCGATGAACCCCCCGCTTGTGGCATAATAATCTTGTGTGCAACGCTGTAATGCTTGACTGGAAAGACATCAACGTGAAAATATT
The DNA here is from genome assembly GCA_028554795.2 of Sinohyriopsis cumingii. Lineage (NCBI taxonomy): Eukaryota > Metazoa > Mollusca > Bivalvia > Unionida > Unionidae > Sinohyriopsis > Sinohyriopsis cumingii. The sequence continues at coordinate 115,473,394 of CM068838.1, read as the reverse complement.
TTCAGCGGCCAGAACGAAAATACATTCATGATCTATGGGACTCAACGATACGAACATGTGCTTAAAATGATCCGGGACACCTGTAACATGCTAATGATATTTCGTGGAGTTGATGCGCTAGGCCTTTCAAAGATTCATAGGATTTGTGCAACCGCCAGCCATTCGTAGTATGAGTTTCGACATAGATTGGTGATGGTCACCCGTGACTCGTATAGTTTCCCCATGACTGACCGGACTAGAACCCCTGACTCCATCGGCGGGAAATATGGTGAGTGTCTTGTCGCGAGCGCCTGACCCAAACGTATCTTACCAACCAATTCAACACCCACAATAAACGTATACAATGATAAAATCTGCCAGTTATGCCATAACACAGGTTGCTGACCGACGCCGAAAAGGTGCGCGCGAACATCTAGAGCTTCTCCGCGAGTACATAGAGAAACAAAAACGTGTCAAAGATCTGATGGAAGAGAACACGGCGGACTTTGGACAGTCGTTTACACTACTGCTCAAGCCTACGTGGGAAACCGCGGCGGTGGTGACGGAAATCGTTGAAACCACCGTTAAGATGATGTTATAAAAGATAAATCATATCTGCTCGTAAAAACCGCGTCGGCAATTTTAACCGGTAATGTCTGAAAAAACCCAGAAGTTTTAGGTAATAAGATTGACACATGCAGATTCCTTGCCATTCGCTACTTTGGTCACAATCTTGATCAAGTTTAGCGGAAAATGAGGAAACCAGAAGCAAACACTTTCTCCGAAATTATAAAGCGTCTATCCCAGTTACGACGCAGTATACCAGCCGTGTTAAAATAGATGCTTTAGTGCAAGTTTACACAACAATGCCCCAAATTATCCCATGTATCAAGTTCTTTGTTCTAAAAATGGCCTCTAGTGTTAATGTTACTTGGTCACGACAGGGTCGTTTGATCTCAAAACTCTGTACCTGAGGCATTTCTAATTGCGTCATATGCTAATGCTGACTTAAAATCTTCACTAAAGCTTCAAGAGGAAGTGGGAAGGGATTTGCTGTCATACATAACGCACTATTTTCACTGATGCAAATTCCCTGTCCGTCTTAACTAATGGTCACATGTTCTCTTGGCGAGTAAATACACATCTTCAGAGTAAAGGTGAATTTAAGCGGTCTTTTCAATCCGTTCACATCCTCAAGAACATCAAGCTAATATTCCAAGTTCTAAAGTATATACTCTCTCTCTCTCTCTCTCTCTCTCTCTCTCTCGTATTGTAACAACTGCATAACAGGACGTATATACAAGAGAAATTCTCAGTTACTAAAAAGAAGAAAACGATAAAGCTTAAAAATATGTTATTTCTTCTTCGTCTTAGTTTCTTTCGGAACTATAAAGGTCCGAATTAATAAGTTAATTTTTCTTTTCCACCATAAGATTTTCCTGTTTAATTTATGGAAGGGAAAAAACTGTTTGAAACATTATAGCTCAGAGAAGCGTATTCAATACTTTTAACGTACATGTACATGCTTGACAGTGTTGCATAATGCACTTGCTGACCTCCATAGTATAACAAACTATACTTTGAGACCTTGATAATGTTACACGCTACAATTGAGTACCTTGATAGTGCAATAAACGGCACTTGAGGATCTCGATCTTGAAATAAACTACACATGGGGAAGGTATCAGGCATTTTTATCATACAGTTGATATCTAAAGTTGACAAAAATGCCAAGCTTGGAGAATCTGTGTTCTATATTCTGCAATTCCCTTTGAATTTACAATATTCGTCTATCAGTATTTTCATGTCGCTTAATTGTTGTAAGTTTACGTTGACCGTATACGAATATTTCATTGTCAACACGAGTGAGAAAACAAAATTTGTTTTTAACATTTTTATATTCTTAATAAAGCTAATTATGGAAGTAGATTTAATTCAATGTCAAAAATAATTCGAAATTTGAAAATCAGGCACAACAGTAGGACGTAATTTGCGAGAAATTTATATTGAGGAAAACTTTTAGAGTAAGCTGTTAACATCTGTAGCCTTGACGCTTGTTATTCTGCATGCACGATTATAAATACCTGAGAAGCACACACACCTAGTGACAAAATTTGTACAGTACGCAATATATTGTTTCACATACACAAGCCGAACTTTATAAGTTTTCGGGTGTTTATAAAAACCCATCCCTTCTGTTTCAGCATTGTGGAATTGGGTACTACATGCCTACTTACATTTGAAATTGAAGAGCCCGACGACGAGCTTTGCTATGGACCTCCGAAACTGAAATCCTGACAACGGAAGTGCTATAATGGCAAACTTTTCGTTTTGTAGAAAGACAAGTAAACACATATATACGAATGAGTGTAATTAGCTAAAATTACAATCAACATATACATTAGAATGACCCTGGCAAACCATTGCAAAAAATATATTGAAGGAGCCAAGTGTTTGGAACTATTTTGTTAGACTCTTAACATACATACGTGTCACCCGAGAATATCCAAAACGGGACAGCGGTACATCGGCGGATAGCAGATGTGTTTCCTAAGCAATGATGGTGCGGATTGATAGATAAGTCACAATGAAGGACAACTCAGTGAGCCAAAGAACCAAATTTAAAATGGATGCTTTAATTTGACGAGCCATAAAAGATACATTTCAAGGTCTCGATCACGTGTGTCTGCACGCTGCTACAAATAGATGCAATATAAAAAAACTGATAACGATAATATTTAAAAGGTTGACCAATTCTTTGATGTACACACTTTTTTTTTCTTAGATGAAATGAAACATGATATCTATGAACTGGGTCTAAATTTATTTTTATTTACTCATGTTAAATTCCAGCGATAAAAATGACATGTCTGGCTGTTTAAAGTTAAAATTAACTACAATGCACAGTTTCTGCCGTGCTCATTGGAATTCAATTAGCCAAAATATATAGTGTAATGATTACGAAAGGAATCTACAGCTTAACGAGATGTTAGTTTTATACCTATCTTCTGTTATGCTGGTGAATGGGGTGCATGTTAGAACAGATCTAATAATAATGCTTCTAACAATCAGACATCGCTGTAGTGACAAATTATGTACACACGTGGACCTTACGTACTATAACTGTTCCCTTCATGTCATTATTCATATCAGACATAATGCACGGTGATAAGAGTCGGGAGCTTATTAAGACGGTAAAAAGAGTAGGTCAGGGGAAAATCTTTTAAATGTGGCATAGTTCCCAGGGAAGGTCAAAATCAAGGGTTAGAATTAACTAATGATTTCAAGTGCAAGGGGTTAAGTGTGTTCGCACAGAAGCGGAAATGACCACCATCACGTTTTCCGCACTGTAATTTAGAATTTTTCACCATTCTACGGAAGCAGAAAAATTAAATGGTGAATATATAAAAAATGACAACACCTTTAGTCTGCTCAATCTAGTGTCCGTTTAAAATAGTAATACTAATATAAGTCACAATTACATCAGTAGTATTCCTAGTAGAACAAGTAGTGGCGATATAGTATGAGGAGAGACAAGAATATTTATTTGGTGGCAATATTAGTAGCTGGAGGAGGAAGAGGAGGTGCTGGGAAATGAAGACAATGTATTGTTGTTTATTGTCCCAATGCTAATAATTGAAAGGTACCAAAAATAGAATTTAATATTGGTTCATGCAGTTTTGGTTTTCGCAATGGCGCGTAAGCAATTACACTTCTAAGCGGCGGTACGTCTATCGTAATCAAAAAGCCCTGCCACTTTTGTTTACGCTTCCAGAGACTAATGTATACTTCTTAGATTTGAAACGGCATAATACCTGACTCATGTTAACAAAATGCAATTATTAGCGAGGATAAGCAAAATCTTATTCAAGAGAAGCAAGTTCAGTAGTTTTTAAAACATTCTATGAAAGACAGAAGGGAGCCCCGTGATAACATTACTAATGTGATGAAACCGTCACATTCGGTAAATGTTTTAGTTTCAAAAATGGACAAATATACCATGATTTAGAAGATATTGTAGAATAATATGTTTCAAGAGAAAAATATCTGATTAGATTATCTGAGGGTCAAAAGATAGATTCACGCTCTTATTAAGAGTCCTATTAAAAGAGACACACGCTGTTTTAAGCGTCCTATTAACATAGATCCACGTTATTTTTAAGCGTCCTGCTAAAATAGATCCACGCTCTTATTAGGAGTTCTATTAAAATAGTTCCACGATGTTTTTAAGAGTCCTCTTAAGATAGAAACGTATATTAATAGTCCTATAAAGATAGAGTCATGCTGTTACTTAGAGTCCTATCACAATCCACGCTGTTCTGAAGAGTCCTATTAAGATCGACACTGTTATGAAGTGTTCTATTAAGATAGATACATGCTAAGAGTCTTATTAAGATAGATCCATGCTAAGAGTCTTATTAAGATAGATCCGTGCTAAGTGTCTTATTAAGATAGATCCATGCTAAGTGTCTTATTAAGATAGACCATGCTAAGAGTCTTATTAAGATAGATCCATGCTAAGTGTCTTATTAAGATAGACCATGCTAAGAGTCTTATTAAGATAGATCCTGCTAAGTGTCTTATTACGATAGACCATGCTAATTGTCTTATTAAGATAGATCCATGCTAAGAGTCTTATTAAGATAGATCCATGGTAAGAGTCTTATTAAGATAGATCCATGCTAAGAGTCTTATTAAGACAGATCCATGCTAAGTGTCTTATTAAGATAGATCCATGCTAAGTGTCTTATTAAGATAGACCATGCTAAGAGTCTTATTAAGATAGATCCATGCTAAGTGTCTTATTAAGATAGACCATGCTAAGAGTCTTATTAAGATAGATCCATGCTAAGTGTCTTATTACGATAGACCATGCTAATTGTCTTATTAAGATAGATCCATGCTAAGTTTCTTATTAAGATAGATCCATGCTGATATTAAAAATCCTAATAACTGCTAGCTGTAATTGTCCAAGTGGATCTTGTATTTCCAAGCTATATACAGTTTTGATAAGGCTAGAAAAAAATCTTATGAATTTGTCAAAACTGTCATTTAAGTATTCTTAGTTTCTGATGCACATTATATTTTAAAAGATTTATTTCTGCATCCAGTGTTGCCTCGGCTGTATTTGCACATCTTTCTGTGTGTTTATATTGTAATTAAATTAAATGATGTAAGGTATTCTGGAAACATTATTCTTAAAGCAATGAACCGTATCCGTTCCAACAGTCTGCAAGTATCACTCTTTCGGGTTTAGCAAGTCTTTTATTATAGGAATGAAAGTATTTGCAATCCGATATTCTATAATCACAAAAGGCAGTGTCTCCACAAAAGTCAAATTCAAACAACATGTTTTCCCCGATTATGCTATCTCTTACCAAATACATATTTGTCAATATCTTTCTTCTTACCTTTTCCACCCATTTGTTGATTGTCTTGTTCCTTGGATATGTATACACGCCTCTTGGAAGAAGATGCTCGAATTCATTATTGTGTGTTGGATTTGATTTTAAATTGACTTGTAAATTGTTCATTTGGAAGACGATGCATCAAATAATATGCAGGTGTTACCACCATAAAATAATATGCAATTGTTACCACCATCAAATCATATGCACGTCATACCACCATAAAAAATATGCAATTGTTACCACCATAAAATAATATGCAAGTGTTACCATCATCAAATAATAGACAAGTGTTACCACCTGCTCAAGCAAATCATCCGATATGTCAAGCAAGCTTCTCTGTCGTACATACCTCTTATTGCGCAATCATTTGATAAAAGCCACACGATAACATTACTGCAGGTCGATCTTGCCTCAGATACATATTTCCTTTGCAACAATATCCACGGAATCATTAGAAATCCCCGAAAGATATTTTTTATTCAAGGCACTTAACCAATTTTCTCCGAACATATATATCGTAAATGGAAACAGTACCGCAAACAGCATATGTCAAACGTAAGAGTTACGTCACTTAATATGCATATAGCAGTCATTTAGGACAGCAGGCAATCATACACTGAAATCAGGGCCGTCTTAACAACATTCTAGGCTCTGGGCAAAGCAATGCACTGGGGCCCCCTACCGGCCCTACCCACCCACAGGAATACCGCTAGATGTCACTATTTTTTAAAATTGGGAAACGTGCTTCCCACTGCACTTTTAAAGCAAATTAAATTGCCAAAAGATCTTTCAATATTCATTAACAATATGGGCAGCATGATGCCCCTAGAAGCCTGAGGCCCTGGGCAACTACCCAGTGTGCCCATGCCTTAAGACGGCACTGACTGGAATATTAGCACATCACTTCATGTCGGTAACTTTAGAAAAAAACTGAATAACTATTAAATAATTCCACGGCTTGGACAATGGAAGAAGTCTGAATTTCTGTGTTAAGATCGTTGTTAAAACACAATACAAACTTCGTACTATTCACATCTACAAACATTTCCCATTTTGTTTTCCCATATATATATATATATATATATATATATATATATATATATATATATATATATATATATATATATATATATGTGTGTGTGTGTGTGTGTGTGTGTGTGTGTGTGTGTGTGGAAACCTGTCATAACGGTCACCCGAGTTCATCGCTCACCTTGACACAAAAGAACATTCTAATTTACCCCAGCGAATTTCTTATATAAATATAATGTAATCAACTGTCACCTGTCTTCCGTGGCCAGTGACAAGTGTTTCTTAACCATGCAGTGGTTTCATTCCGTCTTCGGTGGTCACTAGAACGTTTAAACAGTGACCGCTCCAAATATGAAAATTAACTTCTTTTGTTTGATGAGCAGGGTATGGTATATATATAAAGGTATATTAAATGAATCAATGTCTAAACGTGTTATATTGTACTTACCGTAATCCAATGAAACTCTAAGGTTTCTGACTTTACCAGATACATCAAACAGAGAGCCAATGTCAACGCGATAGTCATGTGATACGACAAAAGCATCGTTGACACGTGCTCTATTCTTGATGAAACTGATTTGTCCTTGGCCTGGTTCCATTTCCTATGTAACTATATGTATAACGAAGACAGAGGGCCAATCTAATTTTCCCCAAGTTGCTGCGACAACGACAGGTTTCTGGTCGTTGTTCTCAGAATAATCTTTTGAAAATTATATGTCCTTTCGTTCTTTTACCATCAGTTTGTGACATTGATTTAATATTTTCTTACAAATATTGGAAACGGGTTTGTTGTTGATATCACGTGACTATTGTACATCTGATGACACTGACATGTAGTTTGTGAGATTTGTATAGTCATGTGATAATAAATACAAATGGCGCGTTACATGACAAATTGAATCAACGCTTTAGTTGTGTCTCGTCTGATACTCTTTTTTTTTTAATCATTTCCCTATCGCTTTCCTCTTTTTTTTTTTTTTTTTTTTGGGTGGGGGTCTCTCTCCTTTTTGATCTTTCCAGACCAGTTAGGGAGGCCCTCCTGCCCTGCATGTTTTGGATTGCTATTTTGTATGTTTTGCTATCGTTTTAATGTTTTCATGAATAATAATTTTAGTGTTTAAGTTAGTTATATTTTATTTATTTATTTATTTTATATTTTTTTTAAAATTTGTTTAATTTCCCGCCTTTTTTTCATTCTAAGTATTTATCTTTGTTAAACCAGCTTTCTACTTCTATCCTTCGTTCTTCATCCTCTTTTAGTCTTCTTTTTTCCTTCCTTCTTTCCTTGCCTATTTCTTTGAGTGCTTCACGTGTTGGGCTTGTTGCTTTTATTTGACTTTTCTTCGCATTTGATGGCGCTTCTTTGTTCTCTATTTTTTGTTGTTGTTTTTGTTGTTGTTGCAGTCTCATTTTTTCTTTTCCTCTTCTTGTCGTATTTTCCTCAAATATGGGTGTATCTCGTCTGGTTTCCATAACGCTTTCGTGCAGGTGTGACTTGAATAGCATCGTTTAAGATCGATGGGCCTATTGGTAAGCGACTGCCCTATGCCGCACCTCACGGTAACGGCGAATTCCGTCTTTTGGATAGGCAATTGACTCTAACCAAACATCCCAACATAAATGTCAAAATATCATAAATAGGATGGGTAATATCATAGGAAACATAGACTATCAGTGTATGGTACTACTAAATATAGCCCCGTAAGCTTCTTTGTTACTTAATCATCAAAGATCGCAAACAAAAAACCTACTGTCTTTTGATCTCGGCGAGTTTAAGCAACTGCTTAATCCATCAATTGTTTAAAGTGTGAACACCTGTCTTCATGCCTAATTATACTAACTGCCATGACATAAAGTCAGTCGTGTATTTCACAATTACAGGTAAGCTGTCAATGAGTAATTTCCGTTGGAGCTGTTTCTATTGAAAATGAGATAAAGGCGTTTGCGTGTGTATGTGAGAGACAGAGTGAGAAATGTATCAACTAGTACATGTATACAGTTCAGGTTTTCTTTATTTTATGGGGTTGTATTGAAATTATCAGATTGATTTTATGGCACATTAAATGACAAGCCTATAGAGTCACAATCATGGCGTTGGATTTCTTGTTCACAAGGGCATTGTGAACAGCATTATGGGTTTCTGCCCTGTCTCAAGCAGGCTCATTACCATCCTCCTGAGGGCGACTCCCTTCAACATCGAAATCATACAGGCCTATGTACCCACATCTAACTATGATGACCACGAACTAGAGAATTTGTACAACCAACTGCAAGATGTCTTTGACAGCTCACCCAATAAGGACATTCTGTTTGTACAAGGAGATTGGAACGCAATGGTAGGAGTTGATTCACAGACAAACTGCCAAAGCACTGTGGACCCTTCTGATATGCAGAAACAAACGAAAGAGGACTACAGCTCGTGTAGGCTGCTGCGTACAACAATCTAGTGCTAGCCGACAGGTTCGGCCCTCACAAAGCATCTAGAAGTTGGACCTGGCACAGTCCAGATGGACAATATCACAACCAGACTGACTTCATCTTGTTAAAAAAAACCCACAAAAACGATGTTTCACAGGAATGAATATCGCCAGAACATGAAGTTTTCCAGGAGCAGATACTGGAAATGATCATAATTTATTAATGACAACGTTTCGTCTCCACCTGAAAATGATCAAAAAGCCTAACCAAGAATCAGACCTGACCATGAAAACTTAAATGATCCAAACGTCGCAAAAGCCTTTGAAGCAATGATAGGTGGTAACATTGCACCTTTGATAACACTGGACAGCCAAGACACCGACCTTGAGTCCTTAACAACCACATTCAACATAGCTGTGATTAGCACAGCTAGCGAGATCATTGGCAAATATCACTGAACAAAGAAAACTTGAGTCACAATAGATGTCCTTGAACAATGCGACAAATGAAAAGAACTGAAAAGGGGAAAAAGAAATCATGAAAGAACTAGAAAACAATATGATCAGGAAAAGCATAAAAAGGCAAATGAATCCTGAATAGAAAGACAATGCTGCAAAATCGAAGACAGTCTGAGTAGAAATGATAGCAGAATGGCATATCAACTGGTGAAAGATCTCACAACCCATGCATAAGGGTAATTATTACCATCCAAGACAAATCAGGAATATACCTCACAGAAGACCAAGAGATCCTCAAACAATGGACAGAATACTGCTCAGAATTGTCCAATCACAAGACCCAAGGAGATCCAGAAGTACTAAAGTGCCCTTAGGCAGAAGAGATTGATAACAACCCCATTATTCGCGAAGACGTAGAAATTGCAGTTCGGTCAATAAAGAAAGGAAAGTCAGCTGGCGTTGACAATATACCAGCAGAGCTCATTCAAGAAGGAGAAGAAGAGATGGTCACAGTCCTGACAACAATCTGCAAAAAGATATGGCAGTCAAGATAACGGACCACCACATGGACTCAATCCTTAGTCATCTAGCTCCCCCAAAAAAGAAACTTACAGTCTGATCAGTCAACCCTGCAAAGTCATGCTGAAGACGATTCTCAACAGGCTAAAGCCTGAAGGAGAGAAAATTATTGCTGAAGAGCATGCAGGCTTCCTAGCAGGAAGGAGTTCTGCAGAACAAATCTTCAATTTCAGACTCCTTTGCGAGAACTACTTTTAGCATCAGCAGAATCTATACCACGTCTTTACAAATATCAGAGGCCTTTGATAGAGTATGGCATGCGGCCTTATGGACAACTATGAGGCAGAACAACATCAGCTCAAACCTGGTGCAGGTTGTTGAGCACCTTTATGACAAAGCCACCAAAGGTAAGTGGACAGAAACTGGAAGGAGTCACAATCTTTAAGTACTTGGGACCAATTATCACAGATCTAATTTGCAAGAGTGCCCAGGCAGCAGCAGCAATAACGAGGTTGAGACCAATATGGAAAGATACCAACATTGCTTTTGGTTCCAAAATAAGACTGATGCGCTCGATTGTCCTATCCATCTTTATGTATGCTTGTGAAACATTTACGCTCACATCACATCTACAAAGAAGGATTCAAACCTTCGAAAAGAGATGCTACCACGAGATCTTGGGCATCTCATAAATTGACCTTGTAACCAACGAAGAAGCCCACAACATCCAATGAGCCATCGGAGCCCAAGGAGACCTCTTCACCACTTTAAAAAAAAAGCGTAAATTGAAGTAGTACAGTCATGTCTCAAGATAACCTGGACTGGCAAAAACAATCTTGCAAGGCACAGTGCGAGAATGCAGAAGAGGAGGCAGACAGGAAAAGAGGTGAGAAGACAAGATTGAGTAGTGGACAAGCATGGGATTTGGAGATTCCCAAAGGACAGTAGAGAACATGGAAAGATGGAGAGAATTGGTTGTAAAGTCAACTGTCGTGCCCCAATGACCTCTTGGGTTATGGGATTGATGATGGTGATGATGATGATGATCATGATCATGATGACGATGATGATGATATAACATGTCTTATCATTGGCAAATCAAAAATCCAAGTAAGGATACATTATTCTTGTGTGGAACCTTTTTATTACATTGTTATTGTCCGTATTGCTAAATAGCCATACTAAATAAATCTATCTTGGTAACATAATAATACCGCTAATAATAATATTACAGGTGAAATAATGCAAATGATACTACCACTAATAATACTGCGAGGCTAGCAGAGTTTCCTTTTGTTTAATGATTTTTACAGCGAGTGATATGTCAAAGATACATCGTACGTACTATAGATATAGTATGTACATTAGTTATATAACGTACAAATACACATACTTACATTAAGACTGACTACAGGAAATCGTATTTACCAAGGGAGTAAACTCTTCACATTCTCGCCCAGTATGTCCGCTACAAAATGTAGTTCTGCACCAATTGCAGCTATTCACCTTCATGTTTTGTGAGTTTGTTTCTTTTCAATTTTTGGGAGCTTTTATTGTCATTCATATTGGTTAAATAAAACAAAGACAGTTTTATGATTTAAACACGAGAGTTTGTTTAAATGAAGACTGTTTAACCTTGCAAACACTCTGCATGATTAACTTCTTGAAAACCATAAACGCAACCATTCAGTTACCGGCGAGTATATTGAAACGAATGGCAAACTATACACTTGGCGAAATGACGAACCAACAAGAGGTAACTCAATCATTTAAATTTATTTATAGTTGATCCAAGTCATTATTATGCTATAACTAACAATTGCTACGGACCAATGATATACCGTCAAAGCAAGAGAGAGAGAGAGAGAGAGAGAGAGAGAGAGAGAGAGAGAGAGAAGGAGAGAGAGAGATGAGGGCTAATGGTTTGGTGAGCCTTACAATAAGATTATTTTTTTAATTGTACATCCATATGTTTCTGTGTTGATCGATTAGTCTGCTGCCTGACCAACCATCACAGTGCGAGAGGAGGAGAGCGACCTTCGGACATTTTAATATTTAAAAATTATCTGCTTTTAGTACCTTATTATAGAGTTGTAAACAAAAGCAACGAAGCAACAAAACAAGACATTAAATAGATTACGCAGGCCTGTATCATTACGACGACCTAGGTTTTTGTAGGTTACTTGCTTTGAGTTCAAGTTCAGTGATTCCATCCATCTCTAATTCTCTTTCGGTCTGACTCCCCAGATTTCCACACGTATTTTTGTCCCGTGTATGTGTGGGGGGGGGGGGGGAAGAGAGTACACATGTACTCGTTATAAAGTAAACTGAGTATCGGTCACTTAAAATAGGGCTTGGAAGTCCACACCTCTAACCATATACCATAACGGCAGAAACGAGTCGAATCAGGCTAACTTATGCTATTTACGTCTTCTAAAGTAATAGTTAAATTTTCTAAACATAACTCCAAAGACCGCGTTCATTTCAAGACATACTCAAGAAAACTGGACACTTATTGGCCCATTTTGAAGAATGAGATGCACGTGGGTCGAAAGTTGCAGTTAGTGTTTGGGCAGTTCTGCACCAATTGCAGCTATTACATTCATGTTTTTGGGAATTTGTTTCTTTTAATTTATTGGGAGCTTTTATTGTCATTCATATTGATTAAATGACACTTTAATGATTTAAACAAGAGAGTTTGTTTAAATGAAGACTGAGGAGCATTGCAAATACTGCATGATTATCTTCTTGAAAACCATGAACGCAACCATTCAGTTACCGGCGAGTATATTGAAACGAATGGCAAGCTGTAGACTTGGCGAAATGACGAACCAACAAGAGGTAACTCAATCATTTAAATTTATTTATCGTTGATCTACATCATTAGTATGCTATAATTAACAATTACTACGGACCAATGATATGCCGTCATGCCGAGAGAGAGAGGGAGAGTGAGAGAGAGAGCAGAGTGGATTTCGTTGAAGTTGTGTATCGTGTATAATTCATTTAGAAAAATTGGATTAATATTTATCTCGTTATTTTGTTACGTCAATAGTGATTAGTAAGTAGAAATTCATCACTGATCTAGAGAGTATAAAAGCAATAGCCTACCGTTGAAACCATATGTATGCGTATTCGTTTGCTTAGTCATATATTGAAGTAACCGATACCATTAAATAAATATGTACTGAGCGATATGCATTTTGTGTTTAGTGTTTGAACCTAACCTAAACTAAATCAGATTATTTGAGTCTGGTGCTCTCAGAGTAGGGAACTTCATATATGCATGGCAATGTTTCATGAGTCTTTGAATACAGACAACCCGGATCCGGTGTTACGGACAAAAACACGAAATCAATAATATATAGTGTTGACGTAGTATTTGTTTCCCACAATCTTTATATCCCTCTTTTTGTAGTAGAATCGGCTATTAATTTGTCCCCATTATAATCCAATAACTTAAACTACAATTTGTCTTTAAACTGAAACAGAGGCTTCGAGTGTAAAACCAGTGTTTATATTGATTATCTCGACAACGACTCAGCTGGCGATCAATATTTATGTCGTAAAGATTTTTCATTTGTATGATCTAAATTCTCAGTATTCATGAAGCAAACAGAAATTAAATTCTAATTAAGTGAACATAATATAAATAGTTTAAATAAACTTTTTATGAAATGTCATTTCCAAAGGATTGTGATGATTATTTGCTATAGTGAAAAAGAAACGGCTGATACATGTAATTCGAGTGTGAAACCAGTGTTTATATTGATTATCTCTACAGCGACTTAGCTGGCGATCAATATTTATGTCGTAAAGATTTTTCATTTGTATGATCTAAATTCTCAGTATTCATGAAGCAAACAGAAATTAAATTCTAATTAAGTGAACATAAATAGTTTAAATAAACTTCTTATGAAATGTCATTTCCAAAGGACTGTGATGCATATTTGCCATAGTGAAAAAGAAACGGCTGATACATGTATTTCCAATAAATTAAAGGTTATTATTTTCTTTTGTATTCAGTGCTTAATATTTTTCACGCGCAATATTGAAACGTAATAATTGCTTTCATTTTAGTAGCTGGAAATGTAAATACTTAAGACGACGTTTTATGAAACAAATGACTCAGAGTTGAACAGAACGAACCAGCTGTACTCCGATTTCAATAGATATTTAAATTTGATAACAAAATGATTGAATAATATCTTTAGTTTAAATTTGCACAATTATCTTTTATCCTTCCAAGGAATCCAAGGGAGGAAGCCAAATCCTACGTCTTTTTTGCACATGTTCGCCAAATGTACGACTAATTAGGCAAATTCGGCGAGTTGCCATCTCTGACTTTAATAATTTCTTTAATGCACTGTCCATACTCTGTTATCACTGATATTCCATTTTCGCAATTTTAACTTTTATATCCATGTTTTCCTTTAATCTAAACTTGATCATGGTTAACTGATCCATGAAATATTGATGTCAAGAAGCATTTAATTTTTTTAAAATCATCTTGTGTGATTCTTATCGTCTCATCCCAACAATCACATATTTACAAGCTCATTTCATGGCAAGAGAACCAACCAGTCGATAAACCTATTCTGCAAAAGTAAGTGCCGAAATTAAATATTTGCTTTATAGCTTCAACGGGTTTCGCATCTTGAATTCGATGCACAATAAATCAACAAACAATGGTGTTGTCGGTTAATTTCAACCAGTAGTGTAGTTGAAATAACATGCCATGTTCCTACATGAAAAGACAACATATAAAATGAATGTTTTGTTGATTGTCTGTATGCCTTTCATTCAGACAGCACTCACGTATTCGTTTGTTATCAAGCTCTCATCCATTTATTCTGTTTTGGCCATTTATCATATACTGATTGTTACATGTACTATGTCGTTACTTTCCCAATCTTCTGCCTATCTCTCTATCCACATGCAACACTCACCTGCCGTTAAATCTGTCTTCTGATATCAGACTACTTTCCAACCTTTAGCCTAGATGTCTCAAATTCAAACCACCCGGAGAGCCGCATGACGCATTTTCGATAGGCCAAGAGCCGCAACATCTTTTTATTATCTCTCATGACACCTTGTGGTGCCAATCATTTTGCGGGCCACATGATATGGCTTGGCAGGCCACGTGTTTGAGAACCCTGCTTTAGCCTACAAAATACCCGATTCTCTACCAACCAATTTCTATCTTTCTCTCTCATGCGCGCCGACATAAGCGCGCAGTGAAAAGCGCGCAGCGACAAATGCGTACAGGACATAAGCTTGCCTAAAAACGTGTGAACAAATGTTCTTACAATATAATGCACTAAATAAATAAAACATAAATTTGCTTTAAAAATGTTGGTTTGTTTACTTAGAATGTTTATTACTCTATACACGGTGGGCGCCCTTTACACACTTGTTGTGAAATGTTAACAAACCTGTAATTGACTTTTTAAAATATTGAAAAAAAGGAGAATATCGTGCAAAACTAGCCTGATATATGTGTAAATCATAAGTAGAAATGTTAGATGTTAATGTTATGAGCTATTCCTCGCAAGTAATCTTCTAAAGATACTGTTCCATATGTCTGTGACCAAAGCCTGGAGACGGCGATTAAGACGAACGTACTTTGAGAGGCATCCAGCCTCTCATTTTCTGATGCCTGAAAAATGAAATCACTCAAATTTCAATTCGTAGTGATCTTGTTCTTTTCACACAGTTAAATTGTAACGAAGACCGTACACTTTACTTGTGCGTATTGTCTTCTCAGTTAACCCTCTTTGTTATGGCCTTCTCAGCCTTACCCTTGTATACATGCATGCTTTTTTCTTGCGCGTAATGGTCGGGTTGATTTTCATGGCGCGCAGTTGTCGGCGCGCTTATGTCGGTGCGCTTTTGTCTTACGCACTTGTTACGGCGCCATATATATATATATATATATATATATATATATATATATATATATATATATATATATATATATATATATATATATATATATATATATATATATAGATGTTTGTGTGTGTGTACTTTCCGTAAGAAAATCTACATCTGAACAGGTGAAATAGCATCCAAATTGATACTAATTCATATATTTATGATACAATCAGAGGTACTCATCGTCTTTGACTTAAAAAGTTGGAAGAGGAAATGAGTTACAGACGAATTCATGCATGTATATATACAATACCTTCATCAGCATCTCTCCCTGAAGATTTGAAATTCGATAAGATATTTGATTCAAAAATAAATAAATCTTTCCATCTTAGTCTCTAGAGAGACATTTCTTAACTCTGATTCCTCTGAAACATTAATTGGAATTTTGACATGAATATAGGTAACACACATCTATACAGGAGGTAATTACTTTAGAGAAAACTCGTACTGAAATAAGTGACTGCGATCTAATGGAATATGATATCATCGTATTGTAATCAATGGAGACAAATAATCTATCGCCCCATGGTAATCAAGAAAGAACAATGCTATATGAGAAATTTATGACATTTGGCATTCTTTATGCATTTTATTGCTAAGAAAAATCATTCCAATGGTTACATGGAAAATTTATTGGATATTAACTATATAATGTGAAAAAATACAATAACTTACGGTTTTTATATCAGTTAGTTAAGAACCATGCTCTTCGGAGGTTAACGAGTGTTAATGGTATGGCAGATCAGATTCTTTGTTGATTGCAATTTTGACCCGACTTCTAAGCGAGTATATGCGGTATGTGATGTTGCACTACAATCCCTAAGTGACTATCCGGATAAGGAGAGGAGTGTCTGAGAAGGTCTTGGAAAGAGGAGGCTTTGAAATATGCAATCAAATGCGGGCAGTCCATGCATTTTGTCCTAGTTTATTATTTGTAAACTTATTTAGGCAAATATGTTCACGACTTGGAAAAGATGTATGGAGATTATATGTTAAAATGAAGTAGACACGCTTATTTATGAAGCTTCATATTAAATATTAGAAAGTTCTTTCCTTTGTCAGTGCCTTGAAAGCAAACGTTGCTAGGAAGCTTTCAATTGGGGACATGCCTTTCTATTTTCAATGGTTCGGCGTTAGAGTCTGGAATAAGTTTGTATTGTTCAGAGTTTTATTTTTAAACGGCAAATTATTGTCTGGATCCAAAATGAAATGACATTGGTCGGACATGCAATTATTCGTTGAAGGTATGAAATACTTATAATCGAAAGCTGTGAATATTTGTTGTAATTTTTACGAGTATCAGAATCTTTAACGAGTATGTAATCTCTCTCTCTGTGCTTCAATAGATAGTCATTTGTCTAAGTTGTTTCTTCATGTAGTAGAAAACTGAGGTCTAGATTTTGATCTACATCTTTTCTGTCGATCTTATCTTACATCCAGCAGACTTGGAAGATAATGAGTAAGGCGGAATGACATACATATATGAAAGGCCAAGGACAACATCTGGTAAATGATCAAACGTAGCACTAAAAATGTATAAGTAAAAGAGATTCACTTCGGAGATAACTGAAGTGATTACTTGAGAGTGAGAGAGATTTTCTGTATCAATTGTTTCTTTGATACCAGATAAATTTTTTGAAATGGCTTACAGTTTTGCACTATAAGGCTATAAAATATCAGTTCTATATAAATGTTAGAGCAACCATTCCATTCCCTTGCCACGAACACGATCTTCTGCTGCTACATTGAGTCACAAGTATGAGTCATGTAGGGTATACCATTTTCATAGCATAGTGATTTGTGTAGGTTTCGTTTCAATCACAATTCAAGTGGCTTTTGCTAAATACTACTAGTTAGTCACGAACACATATTTTGATCATATCTAGACAGTAATAGAGTAGCGTTTTATCAAAAATAATCCCATCTGTATTGACCAAACTAAATAACACACGTACTTATTTTGACGCTTATAACTACGTAGGACAAAATGATTGATTTAACACATCAGTGAATGTTCCAAATTCTGGTCGGATAAATTAAATGTAGGATCCCATGTTCCCTTTTTTACATTTTGCGTGATGCCAGAAAATAAATACAAATAACTAAATACAACTACGGGAAACTTGTCAGTTAGGTTTTTTTTCTTTCTGAAATGATAAATTATGGTGTCTATTAATAGCGTCATCTTTATCCATTTCATAACACACAAACTATGTGGAGTGACTTTCATTGTGGGTTTCATATAGGGTCCTATAGCTCACGCTCTTCATGCTTACGAAGAATGCTGAATAGTACGTCCAACGTTACTGTATATTATTTGGCTAGTATTGGAGGATAATATTGATGTTGTACATCTCTCTCTCTCTCTCTCTCGTTAATCAGTACACAACTTTATCCCTCTACCATACACGTATACTTGGACCTTATGTTTTTCATGTGTTTAATTTAGTAAAAACAACCTGCATATGTTAGTGAGGATTTGTATTTGATGTCATTGTTAAGTAATGAATCCATTCATGTCTTTCTGAATTCATATTATCCAGAATGGTTCGCATAATAGATGGATATTCTAGTGTTTTATGTCTGGGTCCGTTTAGTGTTGAAATATACTCTGTACAATAGACCTTAATTACTTTGCTGTGAAATATACTCTGTACAATAGACCTTAATTACTTCGCTGTGAAATATACTCTGTACAATAGACCTTAATTACTTCGCTGTGAAATATACTCTGTACAATAGACCTTAATTACTTTGCTGAATAATAAAGACGTATCCTACTGCTGAAACCTGATTGGAGTCACGTGACGATCAATAGCACGACCAGACTCATTATGGGAAATTACTAGTGTATGCCAAAACTAACCAAAAGCAACAATATGGTTATTATTATCATTTTAATGTACGATCATCATTTATCCATAACTGAATTAAAATTGATCTACATGTATTTCATAATTTTGAAAATGATTGCGGAATCACGCTCGTATCGACGTATCGAGCGGCAGTTTCTGAATTTTAACATCTATCCGTCACATAATAGAATTATTAGAGGACATAGATAATACTATCTGTTGATACGTTGAAGTAAATAATTTTATGAAAAATGGATAGTTTTACATAGTGTTATCATGCGTTATTTTCACCTACTCAACAAACGTTCGTTTTACAGCAACAAAACTCTCTTAAATAAGATACTATCCAACATTCAATATCAAAGATATGAAATAAATTTGAGAACGGACAGGAAGAGCGGCTAGGGAGGTGTGCAGTTTTTAAGTTTGATATGATATTTGTGTGTGTGTGTGTGTGTGTGTGTGTGTGTGTGTGTGTGTGTGTTATTTTGGGATGGGTATGATTCGTTTAGTCGTCAAGACGCTTAAGTACAGACAGTAGCATCTCCCATTATATGGAATCACTTTTATGCTTTACATTGCTCCTGAGTTCTAATTTGAACACTGATGTTTTAGTCCAACAATGCCTCCTTTGCATGTTCATGCCGCCATCACAATTAGACCCGCTTTAAATGCAAGTCTGTAAGTGGAATCAAACAGTTAAGAGACCACACAAACCTTTGTCAAAGGCTTCCTCTTGTTCCCGACCTTTCAAAAAGTCCTATCTAAATGCAGCACGGTGAAATTCATTGAAGATAAGAGATTTTAAAAAAAAAAAGAAAAGCTAGCCAAACAAAGAAACTTATTAATTAGCACCATAGTGTTTGTGTCATTGGCATCATGGCTTTTTGGAAGGACAGATACACATGTATTTTGTTAGATAATTACTGAACATAAAGAATAATTTTAGGAAATATGCCATGACTGAATGGATCGCTTTCGACTTTTGGTCTGATGTTAAATGTTGAAAGAAAATGTTATTTCTTTTTCAAACATTCTGGGTGGAAATAAACATCTATCATACTGGTAACTGAAAAACTGAAGATAGAAAGAAGAATTTGAATATTATATAAACATTGGTACTATTAAATATGGAATTTTCAAGATATACAAATGATTATTATTATATTTATATAATCATCTATGCACCGCATGCAAACACTTTTTTCTCAGTTAAATGATTTGCAAATATTGAAATTGTTCAAAAATATATTTTTTAAAAATTCTTTTGGACGGATATTCTTTTAGCATGGGCAGAATTTGTGACATTAGAAAAGATAGAAACTTGCTTGAAATTTCACCAGAGGATGTCTGGAGAAGTAAAAATATAACGATTAACAACAGACCAGTTGGATCATGGCTGTCGAAGGGGGTAAAATTTATATATCATTTCTTGGATGAACAAGGTTGTACTTGTCATACCAAGGATGTTGTGATCTATACAATTTTTCACTTCAAATTACAAAATAGTACGGTATAATGGAGTACAGTCAGGCTATATTTAAAAAGATTACATTTGCGAAGTGAGAAAAAATAAATCTGCACCGTTTTTTTCCACAAAGAATATTGAAGTTCTACTCAAGAATAAAAAAAATGATACAGAGATATATGAAATTGTCTAATAAAGCCATTATTACAACATACCAAAGCTCAGGAAACCTTTTGTAAGAAAAACAAATTAAATTCAACATTCCAAAAAACATAAATTGGTGGAATAAAGTATATTCGATTCCGTATAAAATTAACTTACATTCAAAATTATGGTGGCTCAGTTTAGAGTTAACCATAACTGTTACGTATATTAGATTTAATTTATGTTTGATTTAATTTGAGTTTGATTGTTTGTGTTTATTTGTTTGTGGGTTTTGGAATACTTTTATTTTCTTTACATGTCAATGTAATGTAATTTTGTTTTACTAGGAATTTGACATTTTCCAGAAAATTCATTTTGACCTGAATCTGTCCATAAATACCTAATAATAGAAACACTTGTTTCTATTTTCGAATTAGTTCCTGGATTTGATTGAGGATCAAGTAAACAACTTTTATTCTCGGATTAAGATGATTGGTTCTTATCAAGGACATACAGGGGCTACGTGATTTTCGTTACATTAAACATGATCACATGATCATCTATTTCGCAATTAAGCATTTCTTAAACTGCGAAATACTTAGTATTAATAGTGATGTTTAGAGAGAGAGAGAGAGGTCTCAGAGAGTCCGGGCTTTTAAACACTTGATGTCAAGTTGTTTTCTTCTGTTGTGACCAGTATTGAAGTTTCGAGTTTTTTAGTTATATGTTAATTTTTCTTCAGATTATTTGGACTCTAAAAGATTAATTCGTTTCTCTGTAAATATTATTGTATTCATACAGACATCTTCAACAAAGATTTTTCGTAAAACTTTTATTTGGATTTCTACAAGGAACTGTAGACTTCAACACAGTACAAGTTACAGCATACGTCATCGCCTTCCATTTTTGGATTCTTCGTTGGGACTCGAAATTTAAATCATTAGAACATTTTGTTATTAGGACTTCAAAATTCTTATTTGTGGATTATTCTTGTATTATTTTTGGATTTTATTCTTAAAACCGTTAAGTTCATATTTTTTTTTCATTTTTACAGAATTTTTCCAGGGAAATAGATTATTATATTTTTCAAAGCTTGTTGTTTTCACTCTTTCTTGTGTTACTGTTTATTCGAACCTAACAGTTTCCGATTCAAAATTGGTTTTGTAGCTGTTCTTTCTGAAATAGTGAGTTAGAAACGATAAAACATTCATTTTCCAAATGTATTGTTGTACAACATTTTGGGAATCGGGTTTTACTTTTTTGTGTAACTAAGATTGAAGTGAATTTCTTGATTCCTAAAAATCTATTTTTATTCGTAGATTTAAATGAATCTTGCCAATCAAATATTTTAAATCTAATAATAATACTAGTAAAATGTATTATATTTCGATCGAAATATCAAAACAAAAAACCAAACCTGCAAGAGCTCTACTTTGAACTGATATTTCATTTTAAACTTGAAGCTAATATGTCTGACCTGGAAGATTAAAAATTACAAATGTTATTTACTAAATGGAATCATGTGAAAACATATTTTATTGGGATTAGAGTAATGGTAATGGTAAAAGAATAAGATGATCACTGAATGAAAGGTTGACTCTAAAAAAAACATAACTTGCATGCTCTCATATTTTTTATTTAGAATTACTAATCTTATCCTATGTATTTATGTGTCATCTTGAAATTTTTAATGCAAACTATTTCTTTTTCTATTCAATAGTTTATCTCTTCCTTCCCGTTTATATTTCATCCTCCCCTTGCCTGTCTTCTGGTGTAAATAATTTACTAATATATATGTATTACGTGCACATATTATTTATTTCTATGTCAATCAAAAAATACAAACAAACAAAACAAAACAATAAAACCCCAAACATTTAGAGTACGAAATTAACACCAAATGGTAATGCCTTCAGAAAACAAGCTTTTTGTGCCTCCACACAATTTTAAATACGATGGAGAAACATTACAACTTTTTATTTTTTTATAATATTTAAGGCGAAGCGAAAATAATGGTAATTCTATAATATTTTTTTGTAACAGGAACATTTGTAAAATAAAGAAAGACCATTATGACGATCCTTTGGAAAAGGCACGAAAGTACACTGTACATTGGAATTAACTTGGTTCTAATAGACTTGGTGTAATAAGGAGGGTATTTCATTACAGCGTTAGTAAAAATGCCTGTCTATTTTTCCAAGGTTACTGGGACATTTAAGTGCGAAAACCTCTTGCATCAGCAAAAGACTATAGGCCCTGTAAGTTTACCTTTTGTACAGAATCATTCAAACGTGAATATGTTCTTTGTGACCGATTTATTGTTCCCGAGCTAATTATATGGAAAATGAATACTGCACTGAAACCCGTCTGGACAAAATCTGTCATGAATTGAATTATTGTTGCCACATGGCGGACTGGTTCTCGAAATTCTTATTCATGGATTTGAGTGTCTCCATGCTTTGTAAATCTTAGGTATTTTACAGATCTTTTTCAACCGCAATTAATTATTTTAGTGTCAATATATTGCAAACAAGTGGGAATTTTTTTTTATCGTTTCCCTCCTACAAATGGAACTGTAAATAGTACTTAAGGTTAAGCTGAATACGGCAACATCTTATTGGTTGATGTATCTTGCAATATAATTTCCAAACGAAGTAAAGCGAACTTACATTTTATATATCAGTACCATGAATCGTTGTCATGGCTATGTGGATATTTATTTTGTAATATGCATGTGAACTATTAATGTACACGAGAAATTGTTATTTAATAAAAATATGGACGACACTGTTGTACTAAAGTAGCCAAAGCTAGCACGAGAATGTAGAATAGAGGTCCATGTTGTCATTGGAGATTTTCAGTAATGGTATGGTCTGGAAGATACAAATATAAACAGCTTAAAGATTCGTCCACCAGAATTGCATTCTTCTAGAGCCTGTTATCTATATACTAAGGCAGAGAACATACTGTGTAATAGTTTGACAAACAGACAGAGATGGACGATAATAAGTACATTGTATTGTTTATGTTACAGTAAAGAAAACCCACTTACCAATGGCATTTCTATATGTGGAATTGTTACCACAACATAAAGTCATTGATCATGTACTACCAGTTGTCGAAGTAAGGCAATTCAAACTGTTGATACCATCAGCATTGAAAGAAAAATCATTCCATATATGCAGAAAATGAATTACTCATCACCCCCATCATAACTTTTGTAGATGCTAACCTTATATGCATACGAACAATTTTCGTTGCTATTTAATTAGCTAAACTTCCACTTTGAAACATCCACGTGATTGAAGTGCCTCACCTCATGCGGAAATCAAAATGACTGCTTTCGTACAAACCACATGGTATGTTACCAATGTCCTATTATGACTGACAGACGATATATTAATCTTACAGAAAATGCCTTGTTGCTAGATAGGTGTATGAGTTTAAACTTCGTGTGTGAAATATGGTTCTTCATTGGTTAAGAAGGAAGATTAATTTACACTACGTTTATTATTACGTTTGTCGCATTTTTCCAATTGGTATTGAGGGATTATAATGATGTCGTCAGTATGCAACACTATTTATTATATCCATACCATATACTACCATAATATTTTCATGGCATGTATTGTTTTGTTGAAATGAGTATTATTTCGTACGACCGCCGCGGTATGACAGTGCTATTTAGACCGATGTTAGGATTTGTACTGTGGGAGAAAACTTATACTCAATGTCTCGGCATAAATGGTATGTAAGTAATTAAATTGACCTTGTGCCTTAAAGATAAGATACATGGTGTGAACACAATACGTCAGATTGTATGAGTTAAACATTTATCGTAATTATCTTGTGTTTTGATTTCAACAAAAATATACAATTATACATGCATGAATAATAAAGCTAGGAATGGTTGAAGATGGAGATCATTTAGAGATCACTAAAATCGATGATTACAATGTTTCCGTCTTACCTTGGGAAGAATACACTTTATTCATTTAAGTTTTAGGATTGATTGACAAATGTTTGTCTTTTGGGGATGGGTACTGCGTCGGGGTGTAAACATGTTATTTGTACTAACCTAACACAAAAACATAGAAGTTAACAACAATATGTAAATAAAAAACATCAATCATATACATGAACGACGCGTTTTAATTTAAACTAAGTGATAATCCTCACTTAGTTGGAGTAGTTGTACGATTGGTGATATTACTCCTTACTGTAACTCTAATACATTAAACACGAAACACTCATGTGACTTAGTTACAATGCAGATTACGACCAACAACAGACATTGCGTCATATTAATTTTAGTATTTTCAGTGACAAAACAAAAACTTATGGCATGTAATAGAAAAGAACATTTGTTTTAAAACTCTTTTCCGTTTTGTCGATATCGGAAATCTTAGATAAAGCCTTAAAATACAGTTTATTGGCATACAAAAAAAAATGTTCTCAAATATATATTCTTTAAAGATATGTTTGTTTTGTTTAATTTTCATTTCCGGCCTAAATGTGTTTGCAAACGCAGGACACAACGGAAGGGACGAAGTTCTTATTCCAGCAACAGCAGCAGCAGCAGCAACAACAGCAACAACAACAACAAATCTTAGTGTTAAGATAGAATTTATAGTGGTCTCCGTATTTAAAAATGTAATAAGAAATAAGATATTTTGTTTAGTTTAGTCTTTCTCGCCCTTATCATATTGTATTTCTAATATCTCCATGACAAGTACACTTGTACACCGTATGTAAAGTAATTAAAACGATCAGCATCATGAAGACACGTAGGTGTTGTTTATTTTAACACAGCGTTGTTGTTTCTAATTTTTAATTACATTTATCACTTTAAAGGTTTGACCTTGTAAAATATTCGTGTTTTCTGTTTTATGCCCAGAACAGAATAATGTCTGTTAACTTCGTCATCATGCTTGATGACGTGCACCTTTTATTTTCGAATAACTGTCGAGTGCCTCGTGCAATCAATGGCCAATACAAGGAATATTTTTTCATGTGTACAAAGTATGTGAGAAGTTCTCGCTATCTATTTTTTTACAGTTCTCAGAAATCTGGATCAGTATGATTCGTGACACTGCATATCCATAATTAAGTTATCTAGTTATGTATTTAGTTTCATCTCTTCGTTTCCAATCGCCAGTTTGCCTAACTCCTGTTACAAAGCATTGTACTTTTCTAGTTCGGCATAAAATACGCACGTAAGAAACCATCAACACGCAGTACTTTGTCACAGTAGGTTTGACGAAAGAAATGAGTAAAAAAACAAGCTATGAAATCAATATTTATCTCGTTATATTGCACGTAAATTTATGCTTTAAATGATAATGCGTTTTAATTTATCCTAATATAATATTAAATTTCACAAACTAAGTATGAATAGCGCAGGCTTACTATAAAAAAAGCATTACATACCACACAAAGTAATTATCATTCTTTCAGCATTGCATTCCACACAAAACAATTACCATTCTTAAAATTTTGTTGCACTTTGTTATTTTGGCAGCTAAACATTTTTTTTCTTCTTTAGTGTGAATGTGTGAGTCATGATGTACATGCGAGAAGAGGTCACTGGATTAAAATATTCCTTGCGCCTATATTTGGTCTTTGTTATATGTTTACCCAACCATTTATAAAGAAATGTGTAACTACAACCATTTACATTAGACGCGTCAGGACGCACGTGGTATGTGTCGACAGAACACATGTTGTTTGCAAGATTATTTTGTAAAGCACTTTAATTTTCTGACATTATCTATGCGTTTCATTTGACATACTCATTAAGAATGCAGTCCAAAGAGAGTTTAATTTCTCCGAAGTTGTATCCCACGTGTATTGTTAATAACGAACTGTGTCTTTTAAAAGTAATTTATGTAACCTATACTGCTGCGAGTTTTCTTGTATATGTGTTATTTAAGGATAGGTGTAGAAATCAGCATTATGTCCATTGAATATTAGTATTATTTTTTTTATCACAATATCTAGTGATGGAAATTTTATTTACAAAATGTAGATGCGATTCGCTTGGAAGAGATATAACACCGAAATCAGAATGGGAGGGGGGGTCGAGTAGTAAGTAATACTACTTCGAATGAAGAATCTACACATTAATGTTGTTTTCTAATGATAAAAAGCAAAGTATTCCAAGGTATTATTAAATTTTAAGTTTCCTTCTTTAAATGAAACTGACGTTTGATTCAAAGATGTTTATTATGTAATATTGAAACTAAAAGCCTTGTTTTAGTGTACTTTATTTCCATTCAGATAAAAGCTGTAGGAAGTACTTCGCCAGAACCAAAAACATTGATACGCATTACATACTGTGCTTAATAATAAATAATTATGTCATAATTAAAGCCTTTGAGAAAACAATTAAAAAATCCAATTATAATTAGCATCCCTTTCTTATACCGAGCGTTAGGGTTCTTTAGTGGGAAGGTTCATTGGTTCATAGGTTAAGTGGTCAGAAAGAACGATTCAAGGTCCGAAGGTTCTTTAGTCCGAAAGAAAGGTATGCTAATCTGTAGACCTAATTGTCCGAAGGTTCAATGGCCGAAAGGTTCAATGGCATAGAGGTTCAATGGTCCAAAGGTTCATTATTTCGATAAATGTGTTAACTGGTCATACGGCTTATTGTTTGCAATATAAGATTTTTTTGTTTCAAAGGAAACACACTTTCAAACAAAAAGATCCTTAATAACCTATAAATAGTCTTGAAAAGATTCCGGTAACTAAATTATATTACTATGACTCTGGGTTTATAAAGTGCCCATGCAACTACCACCTCTTTCCTATCCACAACATCCGTCTTATAATGAAATAGTTTTAATATAGGAATGTAAAGATCGTTATATTGACTGTTATTTCCGTGTATGAAGGCAATAAGACGCTAAACATTTGTTATATGTGCTTTCCTGCGATCAACATCCCGGCTTTTCCTTACCTCAAAGCCGACTTATGACAGGAAAATTATATATTGCCATCTAAATGAATGAAGCAGATAATGTTACAAAATAAGCCATAAACCACATACCTGTGAGTCACTAGCTCATTACAGACTTGTCTGAAAAAGGCAGGTGTTTTATATTAGCGCGAATGTAAAGACACGTCCGTATGTAAAGTGTTTACGTTACCTGAGGTTACTGTGACATTTGAGTGTAAACGTTTATTGCATCAGCAAGGGGATTATTGTTTGTCTGGGAATATCGCTTGCAAGTAACCATTGAAGTGAGGCAATAGGTTGTGGTTTTCCCAATGATGACAAACAAAATACAAGGTTAATCAGGACCACGGTTGGGACTCAAAACTAATTGATGGGATTAGTTATGGGACAAGCGTCACTAGGCGGCCTGACTATAGAAACAGTAATTCATAACTTTGCGTGCGGTTAAACATTGTAAAGATATGGAATTTCCTATTAAGGTCTTTCAAAGCCCATTTGAAACACATTTAGATTGGCACGATACAGCCTATTGCCAATTTGTACTGTTTGTTTTGATATCTCTTCACCAGAGTGAAGCAATCTTTTTACGCGTTTGTAAATTTTTGGTATAGATATGTATCGTGGGAGCAAACTTACACAATGCCCTTGGCTAATTAAGCTGTTGTCCTTGTAAATGTAACCAAAGATCAACTCTGTCAAATAAAGTGACTATTACTGTGTGCGTCAAGTTATCATCATGTCCTAGATAACATGCATACATAAACACACACACACACACACACACACACACACACACATATATATATATATATATATATATATATATATATATATATATATATATATATATATATATATATATATATATATATATAATTTAATTATATATATTCGTGTGTGTGCAATGTGAGATAGAATGTTGTAATATAAATTTGATCCTTGCTTGCACGCACCAACCCCCACACCCTCTCGACCATGCGCACATCCTTAAAAAAAATAACGGAACGTAGTTGCTATTACGAACATTCGTGCGCAGTAGACGCACCCGCATGACGACCTACCAGTTAACTCTCAATTAAAACAGTCATTCCGGATTCCTATACATAAATCAATGCATATATAAATTAATATAGAAAGGTACAAACAAATAGAAGGCAGAGCGGAAAGTGTTATACCTGGATCATGCATTAGAATGAGCTAGAAGATAGACTGAAATTATACATCCATCCACCCACCCAACCACTCATCCGTACATCCTTCCATCCATCTGATGGATGCAATAATTGATGATCCATCCATCCAGTCACCCACCCACCCACCCAGCAGCCAGCCAGCCACCCAGCCAGCTAGCTAGCTAGTATGAGCGCTTTCGACTCTTTAATGAATCATTTTCAAAGGCAATACAAAACATAGACAAGGCGAACAAATAATACAGAAAAACGGTTATGTTTGAAAAACTTTACATGTCTGTTTCTACAGCAAGTAAATCTTTAACTTTATTATATTTCAACTAGTTTATTTCAACTTGTTGCTGATACGGGAAAATATTTTTAGTGACCTAGAAATGGATGAGCCATAACGACATCTATTAGTTTATGTAAATTTATGCAAGCGCAATTTATATCCCGGATATTTCATTGTTATTATAGGCTAGTGCTGTCCAACCCGCGGCCCGCGAGCTGTTTTAAATGGCCCACCTGAGCTCGAGCAGCTATATAGTCGTTGCTTTTCAGTTTTCTGCTGCGGCCCTCAGCTTCAAGAAAAACATTTTTCAGTGGCCCATGGTGTTAAAAAGTTATAGGCTAATAAGAAAACTTTGAGAATTATTTAAAACAAAACGTGTCGGCTGCAAAAGATAATTTTATTTGTGCATGGCTGTCTTTTTCTAGTCTTCTTGGTTTAAACCGCTTCGTTTCAATGTTCTAAGGCGGCGTATCCAGTAAGATTATCTTTCTTTCCTGGTTTGGGAACTCTAGTTGAGGTTGTGAGCAATTGCAGTAAGTGTTATATCACTGAAAGTGTAGCCAGTGGAGAAATGTTTTGCGACTGGGCTTCTGTACAGCTTCTTTGTCATCCAATCAGATCTAGGAAGGTTGATGCTTTTGTGTCGCTTTTCTGTTTACTGAAAGCTAAAGGTCTTACATGTGAGGAGACAAATTACAGTCTATGTTTTGCACGCTTTGTTTGGACCATGTATGCTTAGTTTTTCCCTAGTCATTGTGCATGAACATGTCCTGGTCCCTATCATATGTTAAGAGGTTTTGCACCTTTTATCGCCACAGGGGCAAGATTGACTAGGATGGTCTTGATTAGTGATTGGCGTTAGCTTCGCCCTAACTAGGAAGTCCTTGATGATTTTTTTGGTCTCCGGTAGGCTACTACAGGTTTGTTAGGGAGGATTAACTTTAGTGAATCCGACGATTCCACGATGGGTCAGTGTTTCCCGTTGATTGTACTTACTTTGGGGTTGTCTGGATGGCAGGTCAGGATAAATGGCATCCTATCACCCTTTTCCTTTCTTCCATATTTTAGTAGGCCATCCCGGGTTGTTTGTTTAGGCATTTGGGTTGCCTCCGTAATCATGTCTTTGTCGTAGCCTCGGTAAAATAAATGTTTAAATAGCTCTTCAGACCTTTTTAAGAATGTTTCATCGTCGGAGCACATTATGCGTATCCTCAGTGCCTGGCTATATGGGATGTTCTTAATGCAGTGTTTGGATGACAACTGCAAGAGAGGAGATACTGGTGTTTGTCGGATGGTTTCGAGTAGATGTCTGTATAGAGTTTGTTTTTACCAGTCTGGTTGTTGTGTCTAGGAAAACGTGGTTTGAGTTGGAGACTTCTGCCGTGAACGTTAATGAGGGATGGAAGTTGTTTACCTTTGATATGAAATCATCCAGACTTTCTCTTTCATGTTTCCACTTCATTTTTCCCATAAAATATCAGCATAGGAAGAGGCCATTTTTGTAGCCATTGCTGTTCCATTGATTTGGAGGTAGTTTTCTTCATTCAATTCAAAGGTTTGAGTTTTAGGACAAGTTCCAGGAGTTGGACTAGGATGTGTGTGGGTGGATTGTCTACAGTTCTAGTTTCCCATGCTTCTCTGTATGCCTGTATCCCTTCGTTGTGCGGTATGTTAGTATCTAAAGATGTGACGTCTAAGGAAACAAGCAATGTATCTGGCAGTAATGGTTTTCTTGCTTTGCTTTTTATGGGGTAAGCTGTCATGTCCTGAAGATATGATGGTAATTTGTGGACACGAGGTCTCATAAAATGATCTAAATAATTCTGATATCCCTTCTGTGGGATGATTGTTACATGAGATTATAGCTCTGCCCGGGTTTTCTTGTTGGTGGATTTTAGGTAGAAGATAAAATCTACCCGCTCTTGGATTTTCTGGTCTTCAGTAGTTTCTCGTTTGCTTGTCTCTGTGCCCGATTGGTACGCATCGTCAATAATATTACTGATGGTTTTCGCATATTCCAGTGTTGGATCATTATTTAGTTTTTGGTAGAACCTACTCTCACTTAGTTGTCTACTTGCTTCACTGATGTAGTCTTCCCTATCCATAACGATCATAGCGGAACCCTTATCTGCTGGCTTAATTATGATATTAGGTCTGCTTTTCTTTAAGTGTAGGGCATCTGTTCCTTCTTTTGTCAAATGAGAGTATCTGTTAGTATGGTTGATGTGTCTGGAAGTATTGTTTTCAAATGAGTTTATAAAGGCTTCTAGATTAGGAATTGAACATTTTGGTGGGGTCCAATTACATTTCTTTCTGAATATGGGTTGGTCGCAGCTTATATTTTCCTCTGATTTATTTATTGGCTGCAAGGTATAATTGGCCTTGAGTCTTAGTCGAAGGCTAAACTCTTCGGTGTCCCTTTTCAGCTTCTCTCTGTCATATGTCTTTTGACGGGGACAGAAACTCCAACCATTCGATACAAGTTTTATTTCTGCCTCCTTAAGTTATAACTTACAGATATTGACCACTGAGTTAGTAACAGATGAATTAGTTTTTGCTATAGAATGATTACTATTCTTCCTTTTACGGCGATCTGTCTTCTTACATTTGTTTTTAGAAAAATATTTAGTCCACTAAAGTTTCTTCACAATAGTGATTTGGTTGTAGATCATGACTTCTAAGTTTTCTTTCTCTTACTTTGAATAGTTTTGCCGAGAGTCGTTTCTGATGCTTATTTAATTTAGAGTTAAACGTTTGCAATTGTTCCTCTATGGAGTCTGAATTCAGCTGCTGTTTTAGTTCTTCGATGGTTGCTGATTTGACCAGATATTGATGATTTGTTTTCCCCAAGTAGGGCTGTGAGTTTCATGAAAGCATCGTGGGTTATTTTATTCCATCTCTTGTTGAATCTGTTTGAGCTCTTGCCAATACTTTTCGGCTTGACTATGAATCTGAACACCTTTTGGTTTCTAAACAAAATCAAAGCATTCGTTCCATTACATTACAGAGTTACTTTTACAAAACTTACATTCAACCACATCTTGACAACTGTAAAATAATTCGGGGGAACACAACTGCTACAAAGATGGGAAAAATTTCCATATTCCCGGAAAGGGCACGTAAAATAAGGTTTGATCAGCAAAAACAGAAAATGCTCAAATTGTAATACTTACATTCAATGTATTACCAATACGTGAAAGAATATTTTTGAGAAAGGCCAAAATAGTGTACAAGTGGTTTACAAAATCTGCTCCCATTTACCTAAACAGCGTTTTCCAGGAAAGAGAATATACTAGTACTCCAAATCTAAGATCATGAAAATGACAAAATTTCAAAGTACCAAAACCAGACAAAGGAGCTATTAAAAAATAGTTATTCATTTTCAGTAGGCTTGTCTGGTATAACATTCCGCATTCTATTAAATCAGCTTCAAGCATATCTTCCTTCCATAACAGGTGTTTCAGTTAAACGAAATAATACCCTCTAAAATAAAGTCTTTATTATTATTATTATTATTATTATCATAGAGAAGTTTTAATTTTCCTTCCCTCCAGAGATTCGAAAAAGGGTAAGCTGGTCACGGTAATAATCGTCTTGTCTGTACGCATCAACCTCAACGCCCCATCGACCATATACGGCAAGGTTATTATTGCAGATTTAATACAATATTTTTGGCTTGAGACCGATTGATCATAAAGATTTAAAATCAATAATGTTTGATCAGGAACGTTCTTCGCAAACGCGGGGCCCAATTTGCATCAATTTGGCGGGCCGCCTAGATTTATGCCCAGAGACGCATGTAAAGTACGGCATTTGGAAATAAACTTTTAAAAAGGTTTTATATGATATTGAATTTAAAGTTTTCTCCCATTGCTTTAAAATTACTTTCTCTCTATAGATATATTTTAAAAAATTACTAACGCGGGGGGCCCTTATGAGTGCGGGGTCCGATTGGGCCAGATTGGTCCAATTGACCTAAGGCCGTCCCTCAGCTTTATGTACAACATGACCTTTTTCCTATAAAATTAAAACAGATTAAAGATCTACGTCAAAATAGTTAGCACTACTTATCATTAATGAGGCATAGATAACCAAAGGAGATGATATCCTCTTTTAGGGTAAAACTGGATTCATGCATTTATCGTTATGAACACTATGATATATCGATTTTTGTTGGTAGAACTGGCTTTTAATGCTACCTGGAATATGTTGTGTGAACCATACTTCGATATGATCTTTTTCTCGTGAGTATTCAGCAACAAGAAGTGGAACAAAGAGTCAGCTATATAGCACAGCTGAACTACCATTGAGTGGATACAAGTATATCTTGATTTCCGTTGGGTGAATACTAGCATATCTGGACCACCAGTGGATAGTGGCGTAGCAAGTCATTCTGTCCCACCCACAAAACGTTGCTACTAGAGCTCGTTTCCAAGGAAACAAAAGTTGTTGGATGGATATTTTGGGCCATCTTTGAGCATTCCCAGCCCACCTTGCCCCCAAAAGTTGCAGCGGTTGCTTGGGCGGTTGCTAAGCTACCGCCAGTGGATGAATACTACTATATATGGTCTATCGGTGGATACTTTAAAGGTAAAATCATTATGCTGAATCGATCATTAGTTACGGGGATACATGTTGTAAAATTGAAGAAAGTCCTTAAAACCTGGTTCATGCCTTAAAACCGGGTAATATTTTAAACGTACTACAAGAGATGAAGGATACAAGGCTGACTTTATCGGTATAGCTTGGAGTAACAAAAAGGTCAGAAATGGTGCGGAAAACGCAGGTTTTATGTAAATAAGCTTTTGTCATATCACACACATTACCGTAATTATAATGTTTTACTTCGCAAAGGCACACGCCATTCCTTCTTTTGGTAAACCTGATGTATTGATTCTGAAACAACGTGCTGAATTTGAATGTTTCTACTGAACCCAGTATTACATTGTATGCCACATCATGCCCTAAAACCAACGTTCCCACTAAACGAATGGTAGACGTGCGCGCTATGCGCGCTGCATTGTGCAAGCTTTACGGTGACTTGAACAAAATCGTTATATCTTCGTAGATTGCGATGTGTGGATGTCTGAGCAGCTGCGCTGTCGCGCGTGCACGCAGCTTAGAGGAAACGTTGCCTAAGACTGCTAAAAAAAATATGGTGGTCAAATAAATATAGATTATAAATTATGAACATTTTTATTACAATATAATTCGTCATGGATGTTGTTTTTCTTTTACTGTTCTTTATTTAAATGTTTATTTGTCTTTCGCTACGAACATGCGCATACCTATGTGTTTTAGAAACAAACTGACAGAAGCGATCAAAACATCATCCGCAAAGTGCATGTATGCTGAATAATTTACACACAGAAGGATAAATGAAACATTTTGACGCTAAATGTCTAAATAAACGAGGGCTTTCATTATTTCATCAAACGAAATTCACCATTGTCCTTGTGGTGCTTGAATTTGTTTGCATTTATAAAGACAGAGAGAGTGACGCGAGCATAGATACAAACACGTTCACAAATGTAGACACATTCACCGACACGATTGTTGACACAAGAAAGGCACGAATGTAGGCTTAAACACAAAAAAAAAAAAACGAATGCAAACACAAACACATACACGAATGTAGACACAAACAATGATACAATTGTAAACACAAGAAAGGACACGAATGTAGGCATAAACACAAACACGAATGTAAACACAAACACATACACTAATGTAGACACGAGCACTGATACGATTGTAGACGCAAAGAGGGAACGATTCATAACCATTATTATTCAGATTTAAAATGGTGGTCACTCTACGTACAGTTAGAATCATGACTCTGGTGAACAATAATAATCGCAACTTGGGACTTTATGGCAGATATATACTCTGACTTGTAATCATGAATCAATTAATTTATTAATCTGTCGGCTACTGGTGTGAATCATTGGTTTAATTAATCCCCAAAGTTGTCTATGTTGTCCAAGCAGGAGTTTTTCAAAAATTAAGTTGTTATACTCAATAGTTTTGTACACTCTACATAGTATGTCAGAACATTATCCCTTTATAGTCATACCAAATTATCGCTTTATATATTCATAACAAATTATCGCTTTAAAGATTCATACGACAATATCGCTTTATAGTCATACCGAATTATCGCTTTATAGAGTCATACCAAATTATCGCTTTACAGGTCATACCACTGACTGACATAATCCATGAACTTTATGTTAAAAAGCATATCTTCAATGACTATGATGACGTTCACCCTGTAGTGAATACATTTTATTTACTTCATAACTGGACCGCTCCGATGGCCTAGTGGTTAGAGCGTCTGCCTCGGAATCGGGAGGTTGTGGGTTCGATCCCTGGCCGAGTCATACCAAAAACTTACAAACATGTACTAACATCTACCTCGCTAGGTGCTCATCATTAAGAGGCTAGTGCTAGGACTGGTCGGCCTGGTGTCAGGCTAATGTGACTAGGCGGGACATCATGCTACATGTCTGCGGCATTATGCCCCAGTGCTAGACATCACTATAAACTGCCACACTGCAGACATCGTAGCGATATGACTGAATAATTGTTAAAGCAGCGTTAAAAATCCTAATCACACACACACACACACACACACACACACTTCATAACTGAACATACCTCATATAAACATAATTAATTAATGGGATTAGGGAAATTTGTTATCCTGTTTCACATAAAAGTCTATTCGTGCTGCAAACTGCATAGACCCAGATCTGCCGGTGCATAATGCGCCATCATATATGGGTCTATCAAGTTTGTAATGAGTAATCAATAGAAGAAGCAACATATATTTCGGTCTTTCAGCGAATTATGCGAGGGCAGATCAGGGTTTATGTTGTTTACAATTGGATACAACCTAAAGCGGGTAAACACAGTAAGCAAATGAAAACCTTTAGCAAAAACATTACCGCAGATTTTCTAAGACTGTAACCTAGACCACAAACTCAGAAGGGCATGTGTGTCGCAGGATCAGTTATCTTGCTTCATAATGCTTCAATCAACTGTATCAATGTCAACCATTTACAAAGTAGGGTATGTAAGCACAACCACCCCATCCATCCCCAAAACCTTCACAAAACTCTTGACGACTTAGTCGCCTTTGCCTAACGTGCTTTCACCAAAAGAGGGGTGTACTGTGCATCATATTCGTTACATAATGACGGCATATGTAGCCATCATGATGTATCTCAAACTATCCTCATACAAGCCAATGAACGAATTCTAAGCAATCAATTTCCACGAAGGTCTGGAACATAATAGACACGAAGCACACTATTTATTTCTCTCTTTGATTCCGAGCGACACCTCTCCCTTTGGATTCTTGAGTTCCTTACAAAAGCCAGGTTTGAACAGATGTGAAGATCGCGTTCTTTGCAGTTCATAATTACATGAAACGATTGTCATACAAACAATTAAATAAAATACAATTATTGTCTAACAGACGAGTGTCATGAAATCAAACGATTGTCTCACAAACGACTGTCACACCATCAAACGATTTTCTTACAGACGATTGCCATGCCATCAAACGATTGTCTTACAGACGAGTGTCATACCATCAAACGACTGTCATACCATTAAACGATTGTAATACCATTAAACGAATGTCTTACAAAACGAATGCTTTCATATCAAACGATTTTCTTACAAATGATTTCCATATCATCAAACTATTCTCTTACAGACGATTGTCATATCATCAAACGATTGTCATACCATTAAACCATGGTAATACCATCAAACGATTGTCTTACAGGCGATTTTCATACCATCAAACGATTGTCTTACAGGCGATTTTCATACCATCAAACGATTGTCTAACAAATGATTTTCATACCATTATCTGAGATTACAATTTTTGCGAGGGAATGCAGCTTGAAACTTAATATCAGTGTTCCGTTTGATAAATCAATAAACCTTTTATGAAAAAGATAATGTGACACCTTGTTGGACATATCGTACTGCAGAGAATTCCACGAATTCAATATCGAACAACTATCACCAATAATTTGAAAGTAACATACTTTTGTAGAATCGTCTGGTTCATTTATAAATAATGTCTACTGGAAGGTAAAATCCATGGGAAAATAATAATATTGAAATATCTTGTTTCAGTCTGACAAACCAGCCACACAGTACTTCCATTTCTATATTTCGTGATCCGAAGCATTGCTTATATAAAACTAGAATGCTCTTTTCATGATAAATAGGTACGTAATATTCATAAATCTATGACTCATCTATGACTCATTCTATTTCAATTTTAAAATAGTAATTTGTATTTTAAATCACAAGACAACTTCTCCTTCTACTCACTGCCACTGTTTATGCTTGTTTGAAATTTATCGCAACTAAACACCATATTGCAACGTTGTCTTAGCAGACCTGAGTCACGTTTAGACTGTTGTCTGTATGGTAAGATTAAAACCGTGGATGTCAAGAGATGTCAAACTTATTTTTAAGAAAATTTAATTAAATAAAAAGCTCCAGAATAGATTGTAATCCCAGACACTATGTTCCAAATACTGGTGCTTAAGGTCTCAGGTGCTCGTTCTCTGGAGACGATGGTTCAGCCAGGTCAAGACTAACTAGAGCCGTCATGTTTATGGCATGCATGACGAGAATAAATAATGCGAATGCGCCTACAAGCAATGTTTTGAGTCTCAAGATATATCTGATGGGCTTCTACGTTTTAATGCAGATCTTAGGTTAAAAAGGATAATATTTTCACTGAATTATTTTAATAAGCCTACAGATGATTTTCGCAAATCGCTGTATTTTATATGTCAAATATTTGAAACTTGAATCGATGTTTTCAATCCTTCAAAAAGTGGCTTTCGTACAGAGGCCTTTTCAGACTTCTTTACGCTTGCAATTACATGCAGTCAGCGTTTTTCTTAAAAACAAGACAGGACCTAATGGTTGTTTCTTAATTATCATGCTTTACTTTTTTCGGTTTACTGTTCCAATAATTTTGATGTGAGTCGATTTATCGCGCGAGGTATCGTCAATGAAACCGTTTGCTTGTGAACTTCAGTTTTGACGCCACTTCAGTTAGAAAACATGACCATCCTGTCTTTAAAATCCATCTTTGTTGCTTTTGGTACAGTTTGATTTCATGTTTGAACCGAAGTCTGTATTACTAGACATTCCACGATCTTCACTTAATGAAGATGGTCTTTCTGTCTGGCCACAATAAAAAAAAAAATTCCCAAGTCTCAGCGATTACCCGTAATGTAAATTTGCGACTGTAAAGATGCCATAGTGTAAACTTTGCCACTGTAAAGATGCCATAGTGTAAACTTTGCGACTGTAAATATGCCATAGTAAAAATGTAATCTTCACCTAAAGTCGGCAAAAGTAAGATTTGAACCCATACGCCATTGTACATCGTAACCTTGCTTTTGAAGGTGGTAACATAAATCAACCTATATATATATATATATATATATATATATATATATATATATATATATATATATATATATATATATATATATATATATATATATATATATATATATATATATATATATATATAATGTTTTGAACGAACGTCTGAAAGCTGCACCACTGTTAAAAGGGATCAATAAGAGTGTCTTCTGTCACTGGAATTAATAGCATCGAAATAAAAATAAAAATGCAGTGAATGGTATTCATGCCCGAAACAATTAGTGCAGAGTCAACCAGAAGGTAATTGTTCTTGTATTTAGAAATCAGCCAAATTTTGCATTAGTTACGTGGTCTGTTTTGGTTAACTCTCAAATTTAGAAGAAAAAAAATGTAGTTATTCATTACGCCTGTAACGCAACATCTTGTTTATTATTCAGCTGATATTTAGTTATGATACGGAAAGATAGGTCCAATATTCATTCGAAACTTTTCTCTAAACGTCATCACAGACCTTACAAACACAAAAGTAGTGCCAAGAATTAGGGTTATACAAAGCACCTACAGGAAAGACTCATTCTGTGACCTTAGATTTTTTTCTACATAGTGGGTAGCAGTGACGCCGGTGGTTGGAAGGAGTAGCGGTTCGAATATATATGTCTTCATTTCATTTTTCTTTACCGTAGTATTTTTTTATTGCCTTAATGCTGCTCGTCTTTTTATATATTGGAAGTGTTCATAAGGAAATTTGATGTCTGATTTAGGTAGTGCCGAACGAACGTGTTTTCTGTGTTGGTCTATACAAGCTTTAGACTTTCTACTCGCTTTGGCTAGGGGATGGAAAACTCAACGCAACTGCAACATTACATCAGTTTCTTTATCGCCAAATGTATAAGGTCTTTTAAAAAATCCATAAAAAATAAATAAAACTAAACACATTTTTTCGCGTTCATCCCTTCTAATATTTATTTTGCTGTAATTTAAGGATAGCAAGTGATATGAATATTTTCAATAAATACGTCAATGACAACTCCTATATGATGTGGGAGAGATAACATTAAAATGCCAAAGTCAAATACGAAATAATTTCTCAATCCAAACTAGTAACGATGTTTTTGAATGTATACACTTTTGTTTCTCTGTATCATGTACACTTCTGTTGGGTGCACGAATTTCTTTGAAACGTGTCCTCGGAAGATAAAAGTAGAACAGGTTATTCTCTCCAAGCTTAAGACTCCCGTACCTCAGTAAATATAAACTCTATTTGAATGAAATGTTACGGGTAATCCATCTCTCCAAGCTTAAAATTCCCGTATCTCAGCAATCATAAACCCTATTTGAATGAAATGTTACGGGTAATCCATCTCTCCAAGCTTAATATTTCCGTACCTCAGCAAACATAAACCCAATTAGAATGAAATGTTTTGTTTTGTCACTTTAATAAAAAAGCACGGTGTTAATATAAAGATTTTCCAAATTCAACTGGACAAGTTCGATTCACTTTATCGATGAGTCGAGTACTTAAATATGGTAAATGATTGCCTTATATATGGTAAGTGGTTGCCTAATATATTCCCGCAATTACATAAATTGCAGTTTGTCATAGATTAATAATGATGAGAGAAAAACCGTTTCAAATTCATACTTATATTAATAATTTGCTGTTTTTAAGTAATTTTATTTGCAACATCACGCTGTAATTTCTCCCGAGAAAACCGAATTTTGACTACATTATAAGAAACTTGCAAGGTAATTCCATGCCTCTCCAGTGTAAAATATATGTTTATGGGTATGTCCATTGCAATGTCACGTGTGACAAATATAACAATTCGACCGAATTCTTAAAACTATTATGAGATTTATTTAATAAAGAATCGGACACTCCGCGTTTTCCATAAGTTTCCTCTCACATGCGTAACGATAACGTAAAAGTGATTGATTATGCGTTCATATTAAACAACACTGTTACAATTATAGGAAGGCGAAATTACATGTTGCGGGATCTCCATATTTTTTCGGTTTGATGTACTACGCAAATGTGATGCTACCAAATCAATCACTGCAGTTCAGGAGGAAGTTTTCTTAAATAGCTGTCATGGGAATGGCATTGCTGTTTTTATAATGACGTTACTAACTAACCAATTGGTAGACACATATTTAGGTCTACTAGTTACCGGTATATATCATATTGGCTTGCCAATTTAAGCAGTGTACCAGAAATATTCAGTGACTTATCCTTATTAATGATGAATGTTTGAGAATATAAGATGGGATTGTTTAGACGATCGTTTCATTTTAGCCAAAACAGGTGGAAAAGATTTAGATTTAAATCATAGCCGCTTGATAAAACTACCCGTACATACCTAATTAAAGGGTCTGGAGGCAGAATAATAAGAAAGTTAAACAATAATAATAAAGCTGTTAATTTCTCTGCTTTATACGCCATAATCGAGGGACCAATCAGAAGGATAAATTATCTTATTTGAAAAGCTCATTTACTCTGTATTTATATTTATTGTAGCTATAGCCTGAATTACTTACATGTTCCGAAATTAGTGCAGTGCTTGGATAACTGAAATTCGTTTCATACATTAATAATTATAATTGATTTTCCCAAGCGTTATGTATATTTGATTTAATTTATATTTGATTTAATTTAATTGTTTGTAAGTTTCTTCTTTATTTTTAATTTCATTACATGTCAAATTAATGTAATTTTGTTTACTAGGATAATGATATTTTCCAGAAATTAGTTTGATCTAATTCTTTAGTCGTAAACACAGAACTGTTTTCCTTTTGCTACAACTTCTTTTTTTATTTATTTTTATTGTGGGATACATAGAATAGAGTGAGATAGAGACTGTACAAGATTACGTGACCTTAGACATGTAAATAGTTTCTAAACTGTTCTGGAATGTGACCACGTGACCGACATACGGGTATCTGTTTTACGCATTATTTGACTGCATAACCTTTGTCTATAGAAAAATAATCTTAGTCGGGCTTATAAACACTGGTAAGTAAGGTGTTGGTTTTGTTGTGACCAGTTTGGAGTTACATTTCAATTTGTATTCAAATTATTTGGATTCTAAAAGATTAATTCTTTTTTCTCGAAATATCTGAATGCTCATACAGAATTCTTGGTCAAAGATATTCATTTAAATTTTATTCGGAAATTCAAACACCAGAATATTGTTTGCGGATCAACAAAGAACTATAGACTAATCCGTAATATAAAGGCAGATTATTTTCGGATTACCTTTGGATTGTATTCGTAAAACCATCATTTATCTTATTTTCAGTTTTACATTGTTTTTTATTCTTCAGGGAAATAAACTATTTGTTAAAATTTTTAAAGCGTGATGTTTTCATTCTTTCTTTTGTTACTGTTTATTAGAGCTTAAACAAGGATTCGGCCAATGTGGGTATGTGAGAAAGCTTGCCAGTAGCTTCTCGTGGGTCGGTGGTTCTTTCCGGGATTTTCTCGGGTTCTTCCTCCACCATAAATACTAGTCGCCATGCATAGCCTATTCGTGTGCTGAAAAATGGCGTTAAACCCTACAACAACAACAACAACAACAAGAGCTTAAACACGTAGCACAAGTTTTATATTGATTGAGATATAAGTTATTTTGATCTCAGAACTAATTAAGATGCTTAATGGTGTCATTTATTTTCGCATTTGTCAATGTAAACTTTTGTCGTCAACGTCTGTGACTCGAATGTTCGATAGCCGTAATGATATTTGACAGAGAAAACCTCATGTCCAGTCTTAGTTAATGGTCTGGATGAGTTGTAGTAATGTTATTGCATTGATAGTGGTATAAATAAAAATAAAATGGCTGAGCGACGGCTGTTGTAGTTTTTATAGTGTTGACTTTCATAGTTGTGATAATGGGATAAACAACACCAAATTAGTCAACCGCGAAGGAATAGGGCGTTTTAAATTGGAATAATTTCCAACTTTGTGCATATATAATTTGGACATATTAATTAATGCATGGAATGGTTACAGTAGTTCGAATCCATGACTTTTCGAAACTATTTTCTTCATTTTTCGCCTTTCCCGTCATATATAGAGTGCTAGATGCAGGTTGTGACCATTAGTCCTGGTTCCGTAATATAGTTCTTCGTGCTTTACACTTTCACACACACACACACACACACAATGACCGACGATATTCGTCCTTCTGATGATTGAAGCAAATAGCGTAGGGCCTAGTGATTTACTTTCCATTCACCTTTTGCTGGCACTTCATTCCAAATGATAGATAACCTGATAAATAAATTGCCATTATTTATAAACAGTTTACAAACCTTTGCGTAACGCTGAAACAGGTAAATGACGGAATGGAAAGTGATATCCCTGGATCAGAAAGAATCATGCTTGATAACATTAACATACTTGTTAAATGCCTATAAATAGTATTATTATACAGGTTAGAAATTTTTTTAATTTTACTGTACGAACCTGGGTCTGCGGTTTACGGCACCCATCTTCTGGCCTGCACGTACCAGTCCAATACCATTTAGACTATGTACAAATCACCAATCTACCAACCCAATACCATTTAGACTACCATCACCCATCAATGACGCTACACAATTGCTGGCATAAGCATTCGTGCGTAGTAGATACACCCGCATATCGACCTAATAATTAATCTAGTGAACTATCACCCCGGATTCCTACGACAGAAATCAAGATGAGAATTGCTGGGTCGATATACGGCCGAGTACCATTCAAATGTTGTTGCAAGTTCTCTAAGACTTTTACGTGATGAGAAAATATTTTTTTTTTGAGCGATCCTCTTTTACCTGCTTGCTTTACAAACCAATTATCTGCCTTTTTTGTTGCTATTAGTAAATGGAATGCCAAAATTATACATGACATGAATTCAGTCATTTTTCCTAAACCTCATATAAGCAAAGCACGTCTTGATTCTGTCAGAAAATGCAAGTGACTAAACATTTGACAGCGCCGGTGGCCTTGTGGTTAGAACGTCCGCCTCGGATGCGAGAGGTCGTGGGTTCAATCACCGGATGAGTCATACCAAATAATTACGAAAATGTACTAACAGCTGCCTCGGTTAGCGCTCAGCATTAAGAGGTTAGTTTAAGGAGTGGGTCTGTCTGGTGTCAGGATAATGTGACTGGGTGCTAGACATCACTATAAACTGCCACACTGCAGACATCCCAGTGATTTGACTGAAAAATCGTTAAAGCTACGCACGTTCATCATCATCATCATCAGTCCCTTTGTCTGGTAGACCGCTGGGGCACCGCACAAGACCGAACGACCAGCTTCCTCCATTCCTCTCGATTTTCCGTATTTCTCAGTGAATCGCGTGTTAGTAATTTTTAAATAAATGTATATATGGAGAAAAAATAATTTTAAAGCGATGAAAGACAATTTTAAGTTCAATATCATATAAAATGTGTTTGAAAGTTTATTTCCAAATGCCGTGCTCAGAGGGGGATGGGGTTGGGGGCCTACTCGTAAATCGAGGGGACAAGCCAAAGTGATCAAATCGGGCCCTGCGTTTGCTAAAGCCATTACTATGTGTGGTGATAAAGACAGCAACACTTTTTAGCATTGTCGTAGTAGTAGTTGAATTAGCAGCACCATCAGCAGTATTAGCAATAGAAGAACTATTAGTTGTTGTAATACGAGGATAGTAGCAGGAGGAGAAAAAAGACGAAGAGGAAGAAAAGGAATGGTGATAGTAGAAAGTAATAGCAGTGGTAATAGTGGTGGTAATAGTAGTGGTAATATTAGTGGTAAGAGTAGTGGATATAACAGTGGTATTAGGAGTGGTAATAGTAGTGGTAATAGCTGTGGTAATATCAGTGGTAATAGAAGTGGTAATCACAGTGGTAACTGCCGT
This sequence comes from Sinohyriopsis cumingii, assembly GCA_028554795.2. NCBI lineage: Eukaryota > Metazoa > Mollusca > Bivalvia > Unionida > Unionidae > Sinohyriopsis > Sinohyriopsis cumingii. The sequence goes on along the minus strand of CM068838.1, from coordinate 115,429,434 downwards.
GGTAATATTAGTAGTAATAACGCTATGACGAGTCAGTAACTCTAGACTGATATACGAAGATGAGGAAGAGATACTAATTATTTATCTAAGGAAGATGTGATGATGAAAGCAAATACATCATCAGTTAAAACAAATATATCTTGATACTGCGAGTTCAGAAGGAAAAATTGGTGTCAGAAAATGTGTTCAGTGCTGTCACAAAGCAAGGTACGAACTAAGCTAGTACGTTGATTTAATGTTACAATACAGGAACTAACTGTATGTGTCACGTATACACTTAAAGAATGCGATTTTATCAACCCTGATATTTACTTTGTTTCAAATAGAGAACGATTCAAATATTGAAGGCTATAAGGTTATAATATGTGTATCAATGGCATGATTCCAAATACGCACTTCGATTCAAGATAGTATTACGTTGAACTTTGGCTTAGTTTTACGCATCGTATGTATTCGCTTATAAGACCATTCCAACTGCAAAGTGCATAAACCCAGATCTACCGGCGCATCTCACTGAATTTGTCGATGAATATTTACCAGGAATAAATTGATAATTATGTATGTTGAAACATTTAATTATGCAGGTAAGTGCCGAGTTTCGGAAACTGGCCAGATCGGTTGGAAATAATGTGGCATATATGTTACATATGAGTTGTGACTGATAAGTTGTAATTCTGTTCACACTAAGCAAGGACATGTTAAAGTCGTAACACCTTCTGTTTTATGTTGTTGTTGTTGTAGGGTTTAACGCCATTTTCCAGCACACGATAGGTTATACATGGCGGCCAGAATTAATGGTGGAGGAAGAACCCGGGAAAACCCCAGAAAGAACCACCGACCCACGAGAAGCCACTGGCAAGCTTTCTCACATACCCACATTAGCCGAATCCGAGACTCGAACCCACACAGACAGAGGTGAGATGGCAGTGATCGGTAACGGAGAACGCTTTAGACCACTCGGACACATGGGGCCCCTCTGTTTTATGTCGTGCGAAGTTAATTATAAGTATATAGATATAACTTATTATTTTTAACTTATAACTTATTATATATCGGCACGAATACATTGAGTCTCCTCCGTTCTTTTAGGAATGCATACGATATAGGCATTACCTGGTTTTGTGGTTTAATCTATCAAAACTAATAAACACATTTTGTTAAACTTCTGTGTCATGTAAAAATGAAGGTTATGGGCAGAGGGGAGTAGCGTAACGCTTGGCAGACGCGATAACACTTTGATAAGCCGGTGTGATTTCCAGCACATTGTTCGTCCTGTACACGTGTCACGGTGTATTTGTTCAAACCTGTGAAAAATGTTAAGGCGACGCATGCATCAGTAACACATTCATCGATATGTCTTTTGATGGTTGGTAAAGCCAAATGTAGAGCAAATGCACATGATATCCTTGTCACTTCCTTACAATGTGTAACCAGACAAAGAAAACATAAAATCAAACCAATCATCTGAACTCAATGCCTGTTTACATATCTTTTAATGGATTTTAGTTTACAGAGATACGTCTTAAATAGATATCGGAAAAAATACGCTTTTCATTTAATTTGAAGTATAAGGCTGGACTTTAGGACGCCCTTGCTTGCAAGCTTTAACACGATTGGTTGCATAGGCGAACGATAAGGTTGGACTCGTATCTTCGGACGTTCGGACAGTAGTTGTAGTTGTAGGGTTTAACGCCATTTTTCAGCACTCGATAGGCTATACATGGCGGCCAGTATTAATGGTGGAGGAAGAACCCGGGAAAACCCCGGAAAGAACCACCGACCCACGAGAAGCTACTGGCAAGCTTTCTCACATACCCACATTGGCTGAATCCGAGACTCGAACCCACGTAGACAGAGGTGAGATGGCAGTGATCCGTAACGGAGAGCGCTATAGACCACTCGGCCACTCGGGGCCCCGACGTTCGGACAGAATGGCTGCTCTACCGTTTACATTTTCTCTTACTTGTATAATTTTCTTTAGATAACAAACTCATCATACCGAAATACCAGTGATGATTTATTTCTAGAAAGATATTGTGACAGTTTGAAAAATGGAAGAAACGAAAGGATGAGAACTCTGACGAGATTGAAACTCGATTATACAGTCATGGTCCGTTCACTCTATCAACGGAGCTAATCGGTACATGCAGTTCAATGTGGAAAATTTTATAATTTCAAAATCATTATAAGTTTGCAGCTCTATGGAATGAAATTTGTAGAAGTACTCACTTGAGCTGCATGTTAAATATTACTTTAAAGTAGGGAAAACCTCCATTGAAAAGCAATATTCAATAAAATGGCATATTAGTCAATTTATATCATCTGCAATGGACGCTGCAGTCTCTCTTTTTTATATCAGATTTCGAAAATCCAGCAATACTTTAGGCAAAACGTTAAAAACTACTTTGTGCCCTCAATGTAAAATTGTTTGGTTCATTATCCGGCCCCAGAGGGGAAGGAGCTTCATTTATTTATTTATTTATTTATTTATTTATTTATTTATTTATCTATTTATTTACACCTACTGACAAAACTTCTTACTCAGTTATCAAACAACGACACTGGTTTCTTCCACTAACTTATCATGCCGCAAAATGTTGATCCCTTTTTAATTTTTTTTTCTTCTTCTATGGAATGCGATCAAAACACCAGTCAAAAAGTTAAAAAAAGTATTTTCTTTGAGCAATTTATTCAAATAATTTAAAACTTATATTTTTCCCGTGTCAGATACAAGTGACGTGATCTCCGCGCGATATTTCTGAACTATTGTAGCCAAAATTAATCTTTGCCGCAACTGGGTATCAAAAGACATCAGGCACTCGATAATGGTTCGACGTGTGGACTTTCGTGGCGCGTGATGTGCTAATGAAAGAGACTGTTATTAGTTCTTAAGTATAATTGTACCTTGTAAAAAGAACCCATTTGCTAGACCATGGTGTGACTTAACAGCGACAAAATATGCTATTTTTAAGTGTCATCATACCACTTTGTTCAGTACACAATGTTTCTTTACCATATATCTTCAAAAGAGAACAGCGGAAACTTTCTATTGCAATGATATCTACTGTTAGTACATTGGCTGCACTATGGTAAAATCTAAAGAAGTAGATATATTATTTGTAATGAAATGTCACCAGAACAAGCAATGTAGTTCCTAAAGCTTCACAAAATTGACCATGTACATTCGCGTCCAAATGTTCTGAATTACCCTCTTAAACATGTAGTATTAATTTGAGATTACTAGCCCGTACCACCATTAACGGCAATGGTTTGCATACAATGACCATCATGTGGACGTACTCTCTCCTACACATTTTGGTGTGCACGTACTCTCTCCTACACAGTTTGGTGTGCACGTACTCTCTCATACACATTTTGGTGTGCACTTACTCTCTCCTACACATTTGGATGTGCACGTATACTCACCTGCACTTTTTGGTGTGCATGTACAGTCTCATACACATGTTGGTGTACTCGAAATCTCTCCTACACATTTAGGCTTGCACGTACACTCTTCTACACATTTTGGTGTGCATGTAAATTACCTATACATTTTGGTGTGCACGTACTCTCTCTTACACCTTTTGGTGCGCAAGTACACTCTCCTACACATTTTGGTGTGCACGTACTCTCTCCTACACATTTTGGTGTGCACGTACTCTCTCCTACACATTTTGGCGTGCACGTACACTCTCCTACACATTTTGGCGTGCACGTACACTCTCGCAAACACATTTTGGTATGCACGTACTCTCTCCTACACATTTTGGTGTGCACCTACTCTTTCCTACACATTTTGGTGTGCACTTACACTCTCCTACACATTTTGATTTGATCCAAAATAAGCTTCAATTATTTTGGATTTTATTATCAATTTTGGGTTAAATTATAGAAACTAAGGGTAATTTTCAGCGCAGTAGGAATAATAATAAACCTGATTAATCAGTTTGTCTTATGATTTCTCTTTAGTTTAAGAGTGCAAAACGTATTTGTTTGTCTTCATCCATTGTAAGTATTATGCTCTCATTCAACATTTACTAAATTGTTATATTCAAGATAGTAGGCATGTAACAAGTCATTGTTTTCTTCAGGTTTCGTTAGATAAAATGTATTAATTTTATTCCCGAATAGTCTGGAAACGGACTACAATTAAACTTTATTTTCACCATTGCCGGTAATAATCCGATGCTGTTCGAAGTAATTTCGTACTTAACTACTTAGAATCATAGCAAATAGTATATCATACTTTTTATAAATTGTACTTATAAGGGGTGGGGGGTGGGCAAGGAAATATAGAAAGTTAAACAGGTGCAGTACGTTTTTATTGATATGTTGATATTTCATGAACTACTTAAAATCATAAAATAGCGCATTAAGTCTCGAGGGACTGAACTTGTTTGCCTTGTCCTCTCTGACTCAAAATGTGTTCATTCATTTCCTCGAAAATATAAATTCTCCTCATTATTTATTACAGGCTTGCATCACCGTGGCGTGAATGAATAGGTTCGTTTCCTCTTCCTTGGTCGTTGGCGTTTTCATTATAACCCCAAAATAAACCCATACCATGAAATTGAGGAAGGCACAGCTTTAAACTAGTTGATACCATGCTGAAAGTCATGTATGCATCCATATATGGAAAGAGATGAACGAAAAACTGATTAAGACAGGTGCGTATTAAAATGATATATAGAGACTGGGAGTCATAACTCCCATTTGATACATGCTTAGAATATCCGTCCAAACGTTTTAATACCATATTTCATCCCCCAAAGTTTTAATAGAAAATACGTAAAACTGTCTTATTCTGCGGGATATATACGCGAAAATACGATATATTTGATACCCTGTGTTCCTCGCTTATTGTTGCTGTTGTTGTGGGTTTAACGCCATTTTAAGCACATGCAAGTACATTGCTGCCAGTATATCTGGCGGAGGATACACCGCAAACATTACCCATCAACGGGAAGCTACTGGCAAGCTTTCTCACACACACACGCTAGTCGAACCTGAGACTCGAACCCACGTGGGCAGAGGTCAGATATCGGTGATCTATAAAGGCAAGCGCCTCAGAACATTCGGCAACCCACGATCCCTGATACTCGCTTGTAAGTCCGACTTCTAGAACATAATGCACCAGACGATATGACGATGAGTCATGCGACGGTCGATATGGGTCTCTGCGTGTTGCAGTTGGGCGAGTGTAGCGTGTAGATAAGCGAGTGTAGATAAGTTTTAACAGTCCATGGAAAACAAGGAAGTACATGTATACAGTTTTTATTAATATAAATATTTTGAGGAATACCACTTTAACAAATACTTTCATCTTTTATTCGAAGCTGTGAGAGTAGGGATATACCCGTTACACAATCTATCTACGGGATTGCAAGTGCATATTTTTCTCTTATTCCGTTGATAAATGCACAGAGAGATGTACATGTGTCTTTAAAAAACAATATACTTTTGCCTTTGAGTCTCTTCCATTTCATAATTTTAAAAATGACATTATTAATTTCCTCAAAGCCCGAGAGCTTTAGCTTCTAAGGCCCTATATATGCTATTTCTGAGGTAGCAACGTCGCAGGTATTCCGTATTTTAAGAATGGCCAGAAACGCCCACGTGCGTAACAGAAAGGATATCATATACTTTACTATTTCCCCCAAAATAGCTATGTTCCTTTCGATATCTTCTTTGCTTCTAAAAGCCTGCAATTGCCAGTGTTACGAGTCCGTGCTCTTAAAATAAGTAACAGAAAAGACTGAAGACAACAAGATTTGTGAAATTTAACAAATAATATATTTGCCTAGAACGCAATGTGAAAAAAAAGACAAAAAAGAGAACTTACGGTGTTGCGAATAAAATCCAATCGTAATCCAAGAATTGAAAACACAAGTCCAAGTAATAAAAGTTCTAAGTGAACCTCAGTTCAGATCCCGATGAAATTCAAGATGGAAAACGACGATGTCTGTAATAACCTACAAAGCGGGGATGTGTCAACAGTCTTTTGTTGAATCACAGAAAATATTATTCCAGTATTGAATTCGTTATAAATTCCAGTGTATATCTTTGTCCAAGAATTTTCAGAACACTTTTGTATTTCGAGGGAAAACAATCACTTGAATTCAATAATTTGAAGAAAACAAAAGATTCAGCCCAAACTGGTCAAAACATAATACAACTTAATGTGTCAAGTGTTTAAAGCCCAACCCACAATCCTTTAACAAAACATCAATTATACGACTAATTAAGACGCATAACACATTCCAGGATAAGGATCAAAAGTCCATACTTCAGGAAAAAATAGAAATTTGTTACCAATTGACAGATGATAAATATCACGTAGTCCAAGTATGACCTTGACTCAACTTAATGATTCTTACTCTGAGAAAGATTAAAAAAAATATATGTAAATGTTTATATATGGTTAGCAAAACTCTCGCTGATTTTTGAACCAGTTCAGCAACTAGATACAAAGTTGCATTACCCATAGCATATAACAAAAATAGGGCCCCGAGTGGCCGAGTGGTCTACAGCGCTCACCGTTCTGGATCACTGCCATCTCACCTCTGTCTGCGTGGGTTCGAGTCCAAGGCTTGGCTAGCGAGGGTACGTGGGAAAGCCTGCCAGTAGCTTCTCGTGGGTATGTGGTTCTTCCCTGGGTTTTCTAGGGTTCTTGCTCCACCAGTTATACTGGCCGCCATGTCTAGCCTATCTTGTGCTGAAAAATGGCGCTAAACCCTAGAACAACAACAACAACATCAATTAAAAATTAAAAATACATTAAAAAATATTAAAACTAACAAACAAATTAAATTAAATTAAATATTCATAACACTTACCCCCATAAAATAAAAATATGGATTTATATAATAATGCTTTCTTTTTACCTTAGGTTAATTTTTATGCGGTTTATAAACAAAATAAAAACATAAGAATAAATCTTATGAATGATACAAAGTATACATGAATTAATATATTTCTATACAAGGTGAAAGTGCATCAGCTACTAACTTGTCTTTTCTCTTAAAGTACCTGATTCAGTATTATATTCCTGCAATAACAAACTCCACCTTAAAATCAACGATTTCTGTTGCTCATCTTGCCGATGAAAGAAAAGGGGATGTGATTACTAAACACAGTATCTGCAGAAGGAGCTGAACTAATGTAAACTTCAAAAGTGTTTTAATGCCAATATCAAATCCAAACATTCTTTCTCATTTGTAGAATCCTTTCTCTGGTGCTTATTTAATTTCTTAGAAGAATAGCACACTGGATTATGAACACCATGTTGATCTTCTAGAATCAATAATGCTCCTATCCCAACATCACTTCCATCAACAAACAGTTTAAATGATTGAAATTTGGAGCTGTAAGAACTGATGCACTCTTAAGTAGGGCTTTCAACTTATCAAAAGCCTCGTAACATTTTCAGACCAGTGAAACTTGTTGTTTTTTTTTGTTGATCAAAAATAGTTGCCAGTGGTTCAGCAATGATGGAAAAAGTGGAACAAAATTTCCGATAGTATCCAGTCATACCCAAAAATCTCATCAGTTGCTTTTTACTGAAAGGCACAGGGACTTCAGAGATAGCCTTGACCTTAGCATCTATAGGATTAACTTGTCCATGTCTTACGATATGTCATAGAAATGTTACAGAATCACGGCAAAACTCACTTTTGGGTAAATTAATTGCCAAATTCGCATCCGTGAGTCTGTCAAAGAATTTTGGAATTGTCGCTAAATGTTCTTTCCAGGTATCGTTGTAGATGATGACATCATTGATGTAAGCATAATAATTGTCTAGATCAGAGGTAATCATGTTCATTAAACGTTGAAAAGTAATTGGTGAACCCTTCATCCCAAACAGCATCACTTTATATTAATAAAGTCCATCTGGAGTCACGAATGCCGAAATATCCTTTGCCCCTTTCGTCAGTGGAGTTTACCAAAATCCTTTCAGAAGGTCAAATTCGGTGACATACTTGGCATTTCCGATTTTATCAATGCAGTCATCAATTATTGGTAATGGAAATGAATCTGTTGTAGTCACACTGTTCACCTTTCTATAATCAGTTCACATGCTGAAAGTCTTATCTGGTTTCAGAATAAGTATACATGGTGAACTCCAATCACTTTAACAGGCTCTATAAAATCATTTTCCAACAAATACTGAATTTTTTTTTTTTAAGTATTCCTGTCTGAGATGGTTCATCCCATATAGATTTGTTTCACAGGTGTAAAATTTAAATAACGTCATGGAAAATTATGTTTGTCTTGTAGGAACATCTGGAAATAGATACATGTCAGAAGAGATAATGATTTCTGATCATTCGTATCAAAAACTTGATTTCTAATAGTTCTGCCAGATTGAACTTTAGAATGGCTCGTATTAGGCTGAAATACACTTTAACGAGAAGACTGTATAGTGGAAGACTTGCTTACAATAGAAACTTTATGAATTAAGGAATACTCGTCAGCAGTATGAGCAGCATTTTCCAAGGATTCGACCTTATACTCATCTAGATAAGTCTTAATGTCACTATGGACACAGTTTTTGAAGTCTTCAAGTAACACAAGTTGTCTGAGATTTTCTTAATCTTTATCAAATTTCTTGGCTAAGCACCACCTATCAAATAACTGTTCTTTTTCTCTTGCAAATGCGACATGAGTTTGTCAAGCTACTTTTGTATATTTCCTGAAAGTTTGCCGATAAGCCGCAGGAACTAACTCATAAAACCCTTTAAGATGCACTCCATAACTCGATCATAGTCAGCAGTCTTCTGTAATGACAGGGTTGCATATAGGTCTCTTGCTTTACCAAACAGTGCACACTGTAATAATAGAGCCCAATGTTTCCTTGGTCATTTCGAATTTTTAGCAGTGTTTTTTAAATGAGGAAATTATTTGTCTACTTTTTTTTCTCTAAAAGAGGGCACTAACCTAATATTCCTAGTAATATCAAAACTTGAATTTGTATGTATGCTTTTCATTTGCCAGCTATAATTCTCTTAATCAAAATTAATATTCTCTTTCTTCCTTTTCTCTTTCTCTCTGCAATTCTCTGTCTTCCTTTTCTTTGTGCATTTGCATTTGCATCTGTCTCTCTCTCATCATTCTCAAATTGCAAGTGCATTGGTTCCTCTCTCCCCTTTCTCCAACAGCATTTTCCCTTCCCTTTTGTCCTTATCTTATTGCATTCGTATATGTTTATACTCTTTCTCCAACTGCATTTGCATTTGTCTTTCTTCTTTCTGACATTCAAGCTTTTCAAACTCCAATTCCATCTTGTATTTTAATTTTAATTCCTTAACTTTAATTTCAGAGTCTAATACAGTCTTGCTGAACAAAACCAAAGCATTTTTATCCAAAACATTCTTTTTCATATTGGACCAAAATGTTTTTCATTTCTTGCTTCGTTAAAGAAGATTTTGCCTCAGAAAGATCATATTTTCTGGCAAGCTGAATCAAGTCATCTTTTTTCAAGAATTCTAACTGCCTTGGGTAGGGTTTAAAATAAAGATCTCAAGTTTTGATGACATTGTAAACAAACAAATGGCTAATTTCAATAAAGATTTCTAAAATGTAAAACAAAATACTTGGGATTTTAAGATTCCGAAACTAGGGGAATTGAAGTTTCAAAAAAACGTTTTCAGAGATAGTTGAGCAAAATGGATATCTTGGACGATACCCCAATTTTCTGGTACGAGTCTATGCTCTTAAAAAAGTAATGGAAAAAAGTGAAGACAACAAGCTTTGTAAAATTTAACAATTAATATATTTCCCTAGAATACTAAATTAAGACAGAGAAAAAAGAACTTACGGTATTGTAATAAAATAATTAGAAACACAAGTCCTAGCAATAAAGGTTCCTAGTGAATCTTAGTTCATATCCCGACGAAATTCAAGATGGAAGGCGATGATGTCTGCAATAACCTATACAGTGCAAATGTGTCAACAGTCTCTTGTTAAGACATAGTAAATATTTTTCTAATTTTCAATTCAGTATAATTTTCAGTTAATGTCTTTATCCAAGGTTTTTCAGAGCACTTTTGTATTTCCAGGGAAAACAATCACTTGAATTCAACAATTTGAAGACAGAAAGCCCAACCTGGTCACAACATAATACAACTTAATGTGTCGAGTGTTTGAAGCCCAACTCACAAGCCATTATCAAAACATCAGTTATACGACGTCTTAATGCAAAACAGATTACAGGGTCAAGAGTTCATTGTTCTGGAAAAAAATAGAAGTTTGTTACCAAGTGGCACATGATAAATATCCAGGTATTACTTTGACTTAACTTAATGATTCTTACTCTGAGAAATATTTTCAAAAAATATTTTAGAAAGTTGCTTAGCAAAACTGTGATTTTGGAACCACTTCAGGTATTAGATACATAGTTTCATTACCCATAGCATATCACGAAAAGAATAATGTTAAATCCTAACAAACAAATTAAATTAAATTAAATTAAATTAAATTAAATTAAATTAAATTAAATATTTATAGCACCAGTAATATCACATTGTAACTTTTTGTGAAATATTGGATAGGAGACAGCAGCGCAGCATGTACAACTGAACTAAACAACATGCTTGTTTCTATATGTGAATGTCCTGATGACTGCAAAGCTCCATTATATTGGAATGCATTTTTTTCTTCTTAGTTTTGGAATGTTCACAGTAAACCGACAGCCGGACAGAAGCGCATCTATTGAAAAAAATATCCATTGTTAAATGTACATGAAATGGTTATAGTCACATATAAAATATGTTTCAGTATAGATAACTAGATCGATATAATGCCGGACGTATGTTTTTGGAGAAGTTTAAAAAAATATCATCACCCATTTTACGTCCGGTACGCTGTTTATTGTGATCTTGAAACTAACGTAGTACCAAACGCATACATGTGTTACCACGCTGAATGTGTGTCGAAGGCAAAATATGGACATATCATAGACTATAGAATTAGCTGAACACATACCATCAAGATTTTGTACATACTTCTTATAAATCTGTAAGAGATAAAACCCGATAATTCTGGACAGAAATATGTTGCATTCATGAATTTCATGATGTTTTGAGTAAAATTTAAAAACTAATGCATCAAGAATTAATAAAACTGAATCTTGCCAAATCTATGGTTTCAAAGAGTATGTCAAGATGAGAAAAATTTCAACGGTCCTAATAAAAATCATTTATAAGAGGAAATATAATTGAAGATAATGTTAGCAATGGAGAAGCACACGCACGTAAGGAGCTTGATCACGATCACATAATAGGCAAGCATAAATGTCAATAGCATAAAAAAAATGGGTTTTGAATTAGAAATTTTTAAAAATATATAATCTGTCCGGTTATGACAGTCATTTGTTTGTCGAGACATTGATTGAAGTTGTTCCTGATGACGCGATAAACGTCATGCCAAAAAAGACGAGAAATATATTGTATTCAGTGAAGCTTTAACCGATGATTTATTGTTAAAAAATATATATATGACAGTAACAAGGAAAGCAAGGTTACAAATAACTTTTAATTCATGGAATAGTATAATTAACCGATGCCTCAAACTTTGTGATGAAATTTTAACAGATCCATTGAAGCAGTTTACAAAACGAGACGTCTGAAGCACGGGCGCGGTCGTCGCGGTGTGCAGCAGAAAGTACATGTTAAAAATTCGAGAAAACATACATTTATCCATAGAAAGACATATATAGCTTGAAATATTTGCTTAAAATTATATTTTTCCATAGTAAGACAAATATATAGCTCGAAATGTTGACTTAAACAACATCAGGAGAAACACTTTATTAAAAGGCGTATGTATGGTTAGGATGACAAGGAACTTTTAATCCCAAAACAGTGGAAGACGTTGATGAATGTTACGTGAAAAATGATGGAAAGATATTATGTGGCACTAACAGGAATTAAGGAATGTCTGCTTGAAAAATTACAAACTTGACTTTGCTTTCTATTTTCGTGTTCTAGGAATAGCTCATAATGTAAGTTTAAAGATGTAAATTATAGGATTTAAACGTTTAACAATTATTGATGCGAGAGGGTTGAACAAGATGTGGAATTAGAAAGACCAGTCATAGAAACGTTAAATCAAATTATGAATTCTTTTTGAGATAATGCTGACACAACAAAAAATTATGTTGAATACGATAGGTGAAGGCCACGTTCATTCATAATATAGCCAGATAACAGCAACTATTATTGGTGGAATGTTTCATTACATGCCGGTAAATAAATTAGATGGGTAGTTAAGTTCGAATACCATATGATTGCCATACCGATTGTATTTTAAAAGTGGCAATGGAGATTGCATAGTATATTGAATGATTATTTCAAATACTACCTATTATCTCAACATAAGTCAATTACAAATTAAATTGATTGATCTTCATTTCTGAAAATATTGATTATTCATTAAACGGAAACAAAACTCTATGTACAAAACCATCTGTACAAATCCACTGTACAAAACCAGCTGTACAAATCAATCTGTACAAATCAATCTGCACACAATCATCTGTTCAAATCCATCTGTACAATGACTTTTAATGCAGTGAAAAAAGAAAAAATATTTAATTCACTACTAAAATCTACTAATGTATGTATAGTTAGTTTTAAAATTGAAACAAAAAAATAAAAAATTATAATATTTGATAAAAAGGCCAATGTTATGATCTCACCTACAACCGAATATAAATCTGAGACAAAGGCAAGAGATTATTCGAGAAAGACCTCTTGAAACTATCGAACAGCGTTGGAAAATCGAGATGGAAAACACAGGAAACGAACAACTGTTGAAATATGTGCAGTTCAAAATATATTTTTCAAATGTAAAAATGACTCAACACTGTCAATGATAACACTTATCGGCGATGACATAATGTTAGTCAATCGGAAAAACAAGAAACACAAATTAAAATAAACCAATTTAAGATGATTTTACTGTGTCATAGTTATTCAAACAGTAGTATCAATTTAACCAAGTCAAAATACGGTAAAAGAATAAAACTGTTGATGAGTGATAGCGATTCTTTGTTTATATACGCGTTGAGATTTTTTATACTAGTGACTATAGCAAAGACAACATGTATGATGTCTCACAAATGATTCAAAAGATACACAAGGCTTTCAAACATGAACTAAAACCGTTTTTAGTCAATAGTTTGTAAGTAGTATATGGGGACTTTATAGCCTTAATGAAAATAAATTACAGACCACCAATCTCCCGGTATGATATAGACTCAAGACTTTTCAGATCACCCTGGGACGATATAGCATCAAGATGAATAGAACATGGGGAATATTGGGCCTGTATAACGTCAACGGAAAGTAGGGTTGTCGTATAGGGACAATATAAATGGAACAGGTGAGGTTTCGTTACGGTACTGAACATTGGAAACAATGTAGCATGGGGTTGACCTGAATCGGACCAAAGAGCTGATAAAATCTAGAATCCTTGGCAGGGTGGGACTGGTGGGACATAGACATATGTAACTCATACAAGACATGTCTTTTAAAAGAGAATAAATATCTTTTCGATGCATATGAGTGGCCAAGGAAAGGTCCTTTAAATTATTACGTTAAAATCATTCCGTTAACACAGAGGGGATCGCATAGGTCTTCTTCTCTTACTCAAACGTCTTCTGACTTCTGATCCGTAGATGAGAACTCGCTTCAGACAGCCTTGTCTCTCTACATAAATTCTTTTCTCAAACGCAGGTATCTACGATCCGGATGATTGTACATGATGATCTGACATTCGTGGATAATTCCGTGCGGAACATCATCGACGATACAAGGGTAGATGATTGAACGTTAGTCAACATCTGCGGTTATTTGAAGCGGGTGATCGGATCGAAACAGATTGAGTTTTTACACCAATCCTAACACGCGTTACAAAATTCAGTCACAGTGTGGAGAGTTACCTGTTACGTCACATTCCCTATATAGATGCGTTAGCGTCTGTGCGCAGTGAATCAATGCGACAAAATTTTCAAACATGACGGGAACTAAGAAGACGATGAATTGTGGTGCACCAGCAATGGAGAAGAGAAGTGATGTCATAGCAGTGGATACCAAATTCAACACAGACTTTCTTCGAGAAGAGACTGATTTTAATTGGGATTTAGTGGATTTTCTCTCTTCTTTGTAAGAATTTGTTCTGTTACCAGTACCTTCGCCGCAATCTCCTTCTTTACCACACGTCGTGGATTTTTAACGGAGACAGAAAGAAGAATTGGAGAAATTTTTACAGAAGCAGAGGGAAGCAGAACAAGCTTTTCTTTTTCAACAGCAACAACAACAACAAGAGGCAAGAAGAATGAAACGCCAGGAAGAAGAAGCAGCAGAATCAGCAGTTCCATCTTTGTGGGCTCCTCCATCGTTTTGGTCATTTTGAGAGTGAAATGAATATAGGAAGGAAGACACTGAATCTTTATATAGGGAAGAAAATGGTCTGACATTGATATAGTGACCCATTTCGTTTAAATTGTAGTCATTTAACATTTTGCAGTCAAGATGAAACGATCACATCATTTCGTGGAAAAAGGAAAAGAAAGTGAGAAGCGATATGGGATTTATCGCCTTGCACAGTAGCTGAAGTCTTTGCTCATATTCATGCCAGTGATTTTGGAGATGCCACGAGTGAGCCAGAATCCAGACCCAGAGAGTCAACACCCAACCAAAGTTCACCAGTATGACCAGGAAAGTACTACCACTTTCTAGAGACGGTAAAGCGCTTCTCTAGGAAATTTAGAACCACGGCTTGCACGTACGTGGTGAAGTTTAAAGATTCAAAGTCCAAAGTACCGTTGGGGGATGCAGAAGAGTTCATCACCGAGGTGTGGGATTCTGAAACGATGATGTGAGGCCAAAGAAGACAGTCGCTTGAGACTTTTCATTCATCAGGACTGTTCGAAGTCGCCCGTTTGGATCGAGTTAACAATCCAGCAGAAATGATACCTTTCAAAGTCATCGACAAGATTGAACACGTGCAACAATCCAACAACAAGTTTCACATCACCGATTGAAAAGCGACACTGCTCATGACCCACGTGTCTCTTCCCCCAGGGACCAAGCAACGCAGAAAAGTGTTATTGGTGGACGACCTTCCTAGCTTCAAGCGTAGCCTTGTCCAAATTAACAGCCATCAAGACCAGATGTGTTTAACAAAGGCCATTGTTGTGGGGCAAACGTATGCCAACAAGAACGACACGGCAAAATGGAAAAGAGCCTGAAAACCTATGTGAAAATCGTACCAAACCAAACAACGAAAGAGAAGAAGAACTCATGTTACAGCAAGCGGAGATATTAAAAGACACACCTTGTGGCATTCCTGAAATGAAAAAATTGCAAAACGTCTTGGCTCCACGCTACACATTGAAAGTGCATCCTCAAGAAGTGCGTGTACCTCACTTGTTTAGAGGCAAAGATTTCAAAGACGGAAAATACATTTACATCTACATCTGTCATCACGATGAACATTTTGATGTCACCACCAGGGATACGGTAATTATTGTGAGAAATGGGACTATGGCTATAAAAATGGAGAGCAAGATAAGCATTGTGGATCGAAATGCTCAGAATGTTTGTCTTCTCAACCCTATCTTGACGAAGAACGGGTGCATTGCCCAACTTGTCTGCGCACTTTTGTCAGCCCTGCCTGTTACCAACAACATCTGAAGACGCAAGGTTCACAGCAGGAAAGTGCTTTCTAACTCCTGAGATTGTGCCTTATTTGTAGATAAGGTATACGTACCAACAGTGCCAAGACACGTGTTTTTCGAGGAACGAAAACGATGTCATATTTGTTGCAAAATCGTGGACTTCGATATCGAATGGTACATTAAAATATAATATTCCAAACATCAAGAGGAAGATGACCAGAATAAAGACAATTTCATATTGTTTGATTTCGAATGCATGAAACAGACCGGGATTCACATTCCTAATTGCTCCGTGGATCATCTAGCGTACGAGAAGGACATCCAAGAACCTATCTTTAGTCATTTCCCTCACTGTAGCGAGATTCCTGGAGGACAAAAAATCTTTCAGGGATCGAACACGCTTGCCGATTTTGTCCAATGAATCTTAGACTACATCGACGAGACGTGGAGCCAAGTGGACATCGAACACTATGGAGATTGTCATCGCCATGCCACGGTGATGGCTCACAATGTCTCGTGATATGATGGACAGTTTCGTTTGAGATACTATACGGAACAAAGTACCGAACGTACTAAAGTGACTTTGAACGGACCCAAAATCATTTCAATGCAGGTGGGACAAATGCAGTTGAAAAATTTGATGAGTTACTTGGTCATACCATTGAGTCGAACGCGATAAACGTTAGGAATGACTGAAATGACCAAAGGCTATTTTCCGCACTGTTTCAATACCGAGGCCAATCAACACGCCGTTCTTTTTTATTATTCACCTTGTAATAAGTTGACCACAAGGTCAGGGAACCATCCCAAGGTCACCGTACAATCAAACTTTTCTTGTTATCAGATAATCTAGGTATAATAAATATAATCTACAGAAAAAGAAAACACAACAAGTACACACACACGCATTTACACATGCATATGGCACACATTCTAGATGACACGGACTTTGTGATATTACTGTTTTTTGTTCCTGTCTTTTTGATGCCTTTTTGAAACTGAAACAAGAAGGCTGCGGCTATCCTTCCTAGTTCCACACTCCAGAAGACCAAAATAAATTCAAAGAGAAATACTGGGTGCAGGAAGGCATGACTTTATAAACAAGGAGAAGTGCACACCGAGTGTAAAGTGAAAGGACTGACTCTCAGTTATTGCACAAGTCGAATGGAGAACTTGGTGTGCTGAAAGAAACTTTGCAATCTAGACAGGATGGAAACTTTAAAGTGACCACCTACGAACCGCATAAGATTGTACGTTTAACCACACAGCAAATCGTCAGCCGACCTTTGGAAAAAGTGTACCAAATCGTGTACCAGAAGCGTCTTCCTCTTCCCAACCACTTCACTTTGCCGTACGGTCACGCCGAGACCGATAGTTCATTGTAGCTACAAAGACCAAGCGAGAAAGATGAATACTTTTAAACAGACAACATTTATGTTCGGTGATTCTCAAGTGGAGTTCGATGTTGTGCCTTGCGATTAGATCGATGGTGTACGCTATAATATCAGCGATTCAGCATCACATAATGGAAACTTTGCAATGACTACTACTACCACCACTACTACCATACATACAATGGAAAGTGATGCTGTGCTTGTCAAACCTGAAGGATAAGAAAGTGGTGCCACTCATTACAGAACACCTTATCACTTTACTGGTTTTTCATTGTGGATATCATCCTCGACGTGAAACCATGCGTCTAACCCGACTTATGTCATCCAAATATGAGCAAACTCCTGACGATTTCACCGTACCCTCATCAAAAAGAGGCCGTGAAAGACGAACATTCGTTCCCTGTTCGTTTGCTTGAATACTGCATCTTTGAAAGTCGATTTCAAAACCTTCCAAGGAAAATGGCCTAACTATCTGGGAGACCCTACCCCCGAATAATTAACCAGAGCCGGATTTCTCTACTTGGGCGAAGGGGATAAAATCAGGAGCTTCATTTGCAGTGTGTCACTTCACGAGTGGGAACAGAAAGATTCGGCTTACCTGGAACATACTCGATGGTCTACGAAATGTCACCACTTACCTTTAGTGCGACGACCTCAGTACACTCTGGATAAATACTTTACAAGATAACATTCTTGGGTTGCCTGTGGAGGTGAGAGAACGCATTTGTCGAGGGCTGGTCACAATACAAGTGAATCGCAAAGAACAATTGCATCCGTCTCGTCACCGATGTTTACACCACTGGTACCTGAATGTTATAGGAGGACTGATTCAGATGAAAGTTTTCTAGTGGTTAGGCATTGTACAACTATACTTGGGCGAGAAGGGTTGTTTTGTTGTGAATTATTCTTTTTGCAGCAAGGTACGCATACTGCAACGAATTACAAAAAAATGGGTTTACGAAAATATTTTGCACATAGTAAAGGTAGTTCAAGAGGAAACTTTTTGCACGGAGTGTGATGTTCAGGTTAGTGACTAAACCGTTTAGATTCGCCACTGGAGTGCGATCATCTCTGTGCAGAAAGAACGAATATTGCCTCCGACAAAAAGAGGTATAAACACTACCTACCATGCCACGACCTTTATCAGTAGTGATACAACAGATTCCGTGGAAGGAAATCAATGAGAGTATTCAAACGATGGCGGGTTACCAAAACTTAAACGATAACTGTCTCCATTGAATTGGGGTCGACAAGTGGTGTATGTCTTAGTGACTTGTTTTCTAGGATTTGGTTTACCAGCCGAAACTTTGTGGGCCCAGTACGATGTGTTTCCTTTAACTGAGCACGCGAAACTCGTTCTGTTAAAAGCCTTGCGCTTTCATCTACAAACTTGTCGACCTCTGTTTAAAGAAAAGTTTCTTTGTGAAATTTTAGCTATTCCGGATGATTACAAAGATGTGTGGATAGTTTGTGACTTACACTCGCACTGGAAATATTTAGGTGACTGTAAAAGCTGTGGTATGGAGGCTTGGACAAAAGCAGTGGCGTACATTGCCCGAGATTTGTGTTATGCATTCAAAGGAAACAATGAACTTAAACTGTCTAGTGAAAAAAGTAACTTTTAAACCAGTGTTAATGACAATGTCAGAAAAAGAATGACTAGTCATGGAGGGCAATCTCTCCTTTCAGGACAGGACTGTAATTGACATTCCCGAAAGGACATTCCGGGAGGACTTCTGTGTGACTATATCTATTGTAGATACTGTGCGAATAAGACATTGTCCCTAGGACACCATTGTTACCAAAATATGTTGAACACAGACTTGTTTATACAACACTTTGGTCATTGTGATGTGTAATTTATCGCTGTTCTTAACCATTTTGTTCTTATGTATTTTTGTATTTCGTTGTCTTATATTTTAAAACCTGTTTCGAAATAAACCCGTCCTGAAAAAGTATAAAAACTCTTGCCTTGTTTGTTACGTGTCAAAAGTGACATACCTTGCACTATGGCTACCTCTGCTGTCTCTGATCCCTCTTCCTCAACTTTCAAAATCATCGACGAACACTTAGATTCTGCCAGTTGGGAGGCCTTCTATCTTTGCCATCCCTTTCTTCAAGTTAATTGCAATACCCAGCGGTTCAGACAAAACCGAATTTGTTTAGCGTTTCATCGAACATAAACATCATTTGATATATTGCCCAACGGATCGTGTTGTTTTACAAAGAGTGCCACTCGGCATAAAGTCTCTTGCGAGAAAGTCAATGCTATTCCATCGTGTTTATGGAAGGCATTCCTGGTGAAGACGACGGGATCCTGTCTGATCCCAGTTAAGCTCATCTGGTCATCATCGACGACATGTTAGAAGAAAACGAAGAAGAAATGAATATGTGGTCTACGCGCAAAGAACATCGTCGTAATGCCAGTGTTATTTACATCACCCACAATTTGTTTGAACAAAGTAGATCCCAAAGCACCATCAATCTCAATGCTCATTACGTGATCTTGCTTAAAAGCCCTAGAGATAAATCGCAAATGCAATTCTTCGCCAAACAGATAGAAACGCCTTGGCTGACTCATGTGTACAACGATGCCACTCAAACGAAAAACGCTCATTCACTCGTGGATTTAAAACCCAGCTACTCCGGTTATTTTCTATTTCGTACTCATCTGTTGCAGCACTGTTGCCAAGACGGAGGGTCTGCAGTGTACACATTCCCGTCGTCGACTTAACAACAACAGCAGAAAAATCTATAAACACCGGGAAACTGTTGGGTCTGTCTCACACAGCGTCAACATGGCGTATCTTCGGTCTGATCTTTCCGTCGAATTGATTCGTCGCGAAAAGATCCACAAATACGTGATCTTGTCTTATAAGCCAGACTCAAAGAAGTCTTACGATGGTTTACGGTGAAAGCACGTCAATTGCTGAGAGGTACCATTCACATTCCCCGTCAAATGAAAAGCTTTTTTGACAGAACCAAAGTATCCTTGATGCAACTGGCCGCATCGACACTCAAACCAAACAACAAATCATTTTGATACCCGTCATCATTTACTCCGTCATAAAATGGGATCCCAATTCCCCCAAAGTCCTCCCCAAGAAACAAACCGCTCTCAGAAAAGCCCTACAGACTCAGAAGAAGAAAAATGCAGTGATGTTAAGCCTAGGTCACAGCCAAAGCAACAGCAAAAAGCCCACAAAAAAAAATGTCCCGAAAATAAGAAAAGCCCACAGAAAACAGCTTATTCCCGTAAATGGCCACGACCTATAGCCACGGTGACCGCGTCTCCAGTAGCATCAGGTTCTTCCACTCTTCCATTGCTAGTGATGCCTGCCCAAACCAATTTGACATCCGTTCTTCCTTGTTTGAAACCCGCGTATCCAAGAACTTATCCTTAAGCGGTGACACACACACCCTCCTTTTTAGCTGCAGTGTCAGCTTCTCGCAAAGTACCTGCCCTCAAAATCAAAGCCTAAGAGAGATCGGGCATGTTGCAGAGTTTACTGCATTTGTCCAAGCAAGAACTGCCCTGATTTAATCCTTTGTGAACACATCCACAACGCGAGATGTCTGTCATCAAGTTGATACGACGTAACAACAATCTGAGTGGCGAAGCATTCCAGTAATAAAGAACCCGAGGCAAAGGAATGGAATCAGTGTTTTTGTGCTCCTGAATGCCCAAAGATGTCCCTTCAAGGAAGCGCTCACCATCACCATCATCTTTCTCCTGTCCAAAAAGGAAGAGGAAACAGACAAGGACAGTCTCTTCATCCGAAAACACGCTTAGCCAAGCATCGACGTCACTCCCCAAAAAAGCTATTGTCCAAAGAAAAGGAGAAGCCAGCAAAGATGGGGGGTGGTGCATTCTTTGGCGATTTCGGAAAACACATCGTTACCTTTTCGACGAAACGATAACCAAAACAAAGATAAAAGGACGTGTGCCAAGTCATCGACATCAGTGCATTTTTGGTGTGCCCTGGAACCGACAAACAAAGATCTCACCCCCAGAAAACATCCTTATTCACTCCTCAGTGGAAAAAAAGGAAAGGACTTCCTTCTCGTTTTGTCAAACATGAGGATATGTTGTCCGTTCTGTCCAAAGCTTCTCCACCCATGCGCCAAAAATGCCTACATTCAAACAGTCTCCAAATACGTCATCGATACTGTTTGCGAATGTTGTTTGAGTGTCTTAAAATGCACGATACCTTTGACTAAACACCAGGAAAAATGCTTAGCCAAACATTGTCACGTTCTTCGCCAAATGGTTGAAAAGAAAATACCCATCCGTCAAAAGAAAAATATGTTGGTCCAAAGACGGAATATTTGTACTCTTGTTAGGAACTCTTGTCAAATGAATAGTAGGACCCACGTTGGGGCTCCTAGTAAGTGTTTTGACCATGCTTCCAGGACGATAAATGCGAACTATGGAGTCAAAAGATCTCAGACGTGACCATTGAAATCCAATGGAAGGACGAAAACTGGCTATAGTGCCATAGAAACGACGGATGGAAAACCGATGTCTCTCTTTTGGCCACCTAAAATCGTGGCTACAAATATTTGTTTTGTGTCATTGACGTCTTTTCCAAATTTAACTAGGTCGTACCATTGACTTCCAAATCGAACAGTGAGCCCTCAAACTGGTGTTGAAACAAAGTGGTCGTCACCCTCTTCGATGGCAAACCGACAAAGGCACCGCATTTTTTAACAAAGCTTTCCAAAAAGAATTAAAGAAACGTGGCGTTCATTTTTTCAGCACCGAGAATCCCAAAACTAAAGCCATTATCGTTGAATGTTTCCAACGCACCTTGAAAGAACGCATGTGGGAATATTTTACGCATCAACACACTCTACAGTTAATCGATGTCTTGCCACACCTAGTACAAGCGTACACCCAATCTTACCATCCGAACGTCGGATGTGACCCACACCCCCCCCAAGAAGTGACTCCCAACAACTAAGTGACTGTTCTTGAGCGCCTGTTTTGTTCGTTCACAACAGTAACTGTCCTCAAGAAAGGTGAAGTGTTGGCAACCGGAGAGTGGGTGTGCATTGGCAAAAGCAAACGCACCTTCGACAAAGGTTACTTACCAAACCGGACCACCAGATTGTTTCGTGTCACTGAATGTTTGCGTGGCGGTCATCTTGCCGTCTGTTAATCGGAAAACATGAACGGGGAAGTGATAAAAGGAATGTTTTACTTGCTCAAGTTACAACGCGTCACCAAAAAGAAGACGAAGTGTACGACATCGAAAGCATTCTCGAAAGATGACAAAAACTGTGGATCATTTTATTGAGTAGTTTCATCGGTTACTTTCTTCCAATCCTTCCGTGAAATACTCTTCTAACGGGAAAAACGGGAGTCTTCTGTCCAACAACAACAACCAACAAAATAATACTCTTTTAGACACTCATCTGACTCGAGTGACCCCTCGAAGAGCAGCAGAACTCTGGAATTATAAACAACAATAACCAGTTTTACTTAACCTTCCCGAATGACAGTTCCATGGAGGTGTTTTTCAACAATACTTTGTGTTGTTACACGGCCAAATTACCTCAGGTTATCCAACTGGATCACGAAGTTCGTTGGGATATGGCTTTGGTGGATATGATTTGCCCTAAATAAATCAAAAACATGACTGAAACTCAAAACACTTTCCAGGTAGAAATCCTGAAATTCCATTTGCAAGAAGAGATGAATGAAATCTCATTTTCATGTGACATAAAGCCTACAAGCAATACACCATTATCCAATACAGTTTGAAAATTCCGCCAGGATATTTTAGAGGTGAACATTTCGTAGATGCACTTGCTGACAGGTTCGAGGAGGAAGCGTTTGGCAAAGCCCTAAACAGAACCGCCTAATGAGTAAATTGCAGGAAACTGACATGTTGTTCATCATGTTTAATGGTAGTTTGTTTCAAATTCTGGGTGGACATCCACAGATGGTAGCACAAAATATAAAGCCGAAAATCAACAATAATATGGATTTATACAGGGTTTTTGGATTCCCGGTAAAACTAAACGAAAGACTCAAATTGATCTTTGTCCGCTCCACTAACAAGGAAGGTGGTTACTAACAAGGAAGGTGGAAACACATAGCACGTTCACTGCGTATTTGTACAGCCTTATTAATTGTCCGTCAGTAAGTCGTATTTCTACACTGTCGACATTGTTATAACAGTTGATCAGGGTAAAAACATTTCAATCACCAAAGGGATAGTCACGGTAAAACTCCATTTTCGAAAACGATTGTCTAACAAATCGTAAGTCAGGTATCCTGTGTACCGAGGCGTCGCTCGACAGCGAGGACGTGGTTTAGGAGATATGCTGAAATCGGCCTTTTATTCGGTGGCCACCGTGATGAAACCGATGGTGACACGGGGATTGTACGCTTTGAAATATGGCACATTGAAGTGCGGAAAATAATTCTCCAAAATGCTATCATCGACAAACAAAACCCTAAAGAAGCTTTCATAAGAGCAGGAAAAATATCTTGCTTCAAACGGGCAGTGCCATTTTGGGCCGATGAGAAACTCCTATAAATGCCCCAAACACTGCTGAGTCAGGCATTCCGGCGTCCCTTACGCCACAGCAAGGACAAGGCAGAAAGAGACGACGAAGATACCCTTCCAGAGGACTTCACATTCGTCAAGGTAGAAATACTGAGAAAGAAATAGAGACTTAAACGCTTTTGATTATTATAAAAATCATAGAGAGAAAGAAAGAAAAATGATGCACCGAGAGTCTTCTTCCTGTTCCAAGTCGGAACTGGGTTGTTTGTGATGCAACCCACTATGATGACGATTCAAGTATCCCAATAAGTAGAATTTCATTCCGAATCCTCTTTGACAACTTCAGCTCCCATATAATCTGAAATCAAAGGACAGCCCGAAGATTACATCGATCGGAACAGCAGTTACATGTACCTGAACGTCAGTGTGAACGACACGGATGGTAGCGATCTAGATGCCGATGAGACAGTATCTTACATCAACAATTTCATACATTCCTTCTTCAAGGAGGTGGATTTATACTTAAATAACAAACTGGTCAGCAGCAGCAGCATTGATACTTACCCGTATCAAGCGTACCTGAAAAATCTCTTGACGTACGGAAAAGAAGCCAAAAATACCCATCTGGAAGCTTGCGTGGTTTGGAATCAAAACACAGCGGGCAAGCTCGATGAGGTGGCAGATAAAGATTGCACTAATAAGGGATTCGACACACGTCAAGAGAAAATTGCTCTAAATCGAAGTTTAAACTTAATGGACCATGTGCATTTGGACATGTGGTTACAAAATAAGTATGTGCTGAACGACATGGATGTTCGCCTGAGACTCAATCGCAGCAGTACCGCTATCCATTCGATTACAAAGCGATCATCGAGGAAGCCCGACTCTACGTGCGTTGCGTTGAAGTGGTACCTAAAGCTGGAAACGACATAAGCCACACCTTGAGCAGAACGGCTGCCAAATATCCGATATGACGCGTGGAAGTGAAAACCTTCACCATTGCCACTGGACTCCAGTCCAAGATCAAAGATCATCTGTTCCAATAACAGTTGCCCAAGCGATTAAGCATTGGCATCGTTAGCAATGCAGCCTTCAGTGGAGCCCCCAGTCAAAATCTTTTCGATTTTCAGCACTACGACGTGTCCAGTCAGTCGCGATGCCAATATCTTGTGTACCAGACCCTTTGAATCTAAGTTTGGTAAAGAGAAGAATTACTTAAGGTTGCACGTATCCCTGTAAGAAGCCAGCGGACAGTTAGAAACTAATACCAGTTATGGCATTACGTACGAAGATTATTCAGGCAGCTACGCGTTGTCGGTTTTTGATTTCACTCCAGACCAAAGCAGCGACGAAGGAAATGTTCACTCTATAAAATCCGACCAGATTCGTGTGGCACTTTGGTTTGCTAAAGCTCTACCTGAGACGGTGAACGTCATCCCGTATGACGATTTAATAATACGATATAAATCAACAGTTTGAGATAAGTTATTCTAGATTATTATAATCAATGGAAGACTTAATCCCTCTTTGAATAGAGGAGAATCATTGAAAATGGAATGGGGTGATATCGTGTAAGCCCTGGAAGACAAAGAGGACATAGTGATAAAGTACAGATGACCATAACATAAGCAACATTTAATTTCCTGTTTTGCAAACACCTGGCAGAAAAAATACGGAAATGATCATGAAACATTGCTATGGATGCCAAAACGATCATCTCAGTCAACTTGAACACGATAAATGTCTGATGATTAGTCAAGAAGAATACTTGGTTGAGTATCTGGAGGACGCATGGAGTCTCAATTCAGAAGCAGCCGTGTTGCATCAGTGGTAAAATTACTTGACTGATCATTCATCCCCTCTTCTGATTGCTCTAGAGATCTATCACATCCAAGTTCTCTTGGCTCAGAATGCGGAGACAAAGCGAAGAAATGATAACTTGTCAGAGAATATTAAACAAGCAGGATTGACATGATGAATTATCATTACTGCACACACACACACACACAAATGAAAGGAAAATACAACAATAATGGATACGTAGGAATTTCAGTACCTTTTGCACCACTATTAGTACACTGCTTCTTGGAATCATGTCGTGTGTGCTACGGATGAACTGCCTCATCGCAAACCTCAAGACCATCAAGCTTATGTCATCAACACGTACGAAAGTAATCTACCAGGAACCCACTAAGTAGCCGTCTAATTTCCCCGTGATGGTTGTGTAGAGTATTTTCATTCGTATTGATTGCCACCATTACAAGACGATATCATCCTCTTTATGAGAAGAAATGCATAGACGACACCATTCAATAATGTGCAATTACAAGGCACAAATTCCATGTTGTGTGGACAATATTGTTGATACTTTCTTCATCAACGCAGTCTTGGATATTCTTTAGAACATTTTGTGACTTATTCTTATCGTCACTCTTCTAGAAACTATGACTAAGCAGATCGATCGTTCTGTGACCATTATGGCTATATTTTGTCTTGAGCTAGGAAACGTAGTGTGTATCAATGCTCTAATGACCTACTTCAGTGGAAATCTAGCTTGACTTCACAACGTTGTCAAATGTTTTGTTATTTGAAAAATTGTTTGTTTGATTGAAGAAAAAATGTTTTATTTTTAATTGCTGTTTGTTTGTTGTTTGAATAAAAAGTGTGTTTTGAGAGAGAAAATTGTGCCTGTCGTTTGCTTTCAATTTTTATCATTATACATGGTCTTTGACTTCTCTCTATCCCTCTCCACAAAATCAACTATCGTAAGTTCCGACTCGAAACATTGCAGCTTGTAGCCTGTCACAAAATAATCTGTATGTGTTTGTGCTTGCAGTTAGTGTTTGCAAGTAAAAAGTGAGTGTTTTTTAGGTCCTGGAATTCAAAGTTTCTTGCGATAATATGGGTCTTCTAAGTTTTGGTATCAGGGGATGCTTTCCTTCAGGTCCGCGCTTCACGTTTATAAATCAAAAGCGTTCGTCATTCTGACTATCTGTCGTTGATTCATGAACTACAAAGATCGAGCAACAGAATTGCCAAATTGCTTGAATTCCAAATGCACGTGGATTATGCCAGGCGCATTTTAGACGAGCTGGCTATGGAGGCTAGGGCCAAAAATGACAGAATAGAGAAGGAGGAAGAGGAGAAAAAGAAAGATGAGGAGAAGAAAAAGAAGCGAGGGATCCTGCCTCACCTTATGCTGAGACATCTGTGTAAGGTCAAGCCTGAGGCGAGGACACCTCCACAGGCAATAGCAGCAACACCACAACCACTGCAGCTACATCAACTGACACAGCCACTACCAAGATTCGTGATCCCACAGATGAAAAACTGGCAGGAGAAGTTGGAAAGAAATCAGAGGTCCTCCACAAGTAAGGATACCACATCAAAGCATCCACAAGCAGGATGAAACATTCTAAGGGACAGAGCCTTCAGGGTCCCTCAAACTGAAGCTTGGGATGATGAGGACACTCAAGCTGCCTCCGCACTCTCAGCAGTTACATTCAATTCGGACAATGACTGGAGCCGCGGTTGTGTCTGTGGTGCCAGGCCTGGGAGATGTCTCAATTAACAAGGTGTATTTGGAGTTCAAAAACAGCCCTTCTCAGGGCTAATCAAATCTCTAGGAAAGAGAGTTTTCAAGCTATAATTTGTGTGAATGTGGAGTAGTGTGACTATAAACACTCACTCCTTTGCTTGCTATGGGTCTGTATGTGCGTGTTTGTATGTGTTCGCGTACGTTTATGTGGATACTAGATATTGTGGTCTTCTTCCTCTTACCATGTGTGGCTATTACATTTTGGGTTTTTTGGATAGTATATAATAGTTTTTTCCATCCCGTATATGGATAGTTTATTAGTTATTGTGTTTTCTTCTTCTCTCCGTGTGTGTATAGTAGATTTTCCGTTAGTATGAGTTCGCGTATGCTTGTGGGGATAGTAGATAATATGTTAAGTGAATGTAACGGATGTTTTCGTTCACGTCCGTGCTAGACAAACATAAAGTCAAGCGCTCGTCATTTGCGCTATTAAACATTCAACTCAAAGAAGATGGCAAGTAATCATATGGACAAAATGAACAAGCTGTAAGAAGTGTTTGATGATACTGGGATGGTGGTGGGAATATTGGCGAGATTGGATGATGGTTATGGATATCCTCACCACCGTCTCCAAATGGAGATAAATAATATAAGGAAGGCAACGGAAAGGTTAAGAAAAATGATAAAAGTGGGGAAAAAAAGAAACGAAGGATGAAGAGGGTAGAAAACAAATGAGGTAGTGGAATGAAAAAATACAAAAACAAGTGGAAAATAAAAAAGGAAGAAAGAGGGGGAAGGAAAAACAGGCGAGGAAAAGAACGAGAAGAAGAAGACAAAGAATGTAGGACATACAATAAGAAGATGATGGAGGAATAGAAGAAATTAGAAGAAGAAAACTAAAGGCCCTTTTCAGGACCACTCACTTACCTCGAAAAGTTTTGCGTTCCTGCCTATACAATATGTTTTAGTCAATTTTATAGTTAAGGTATGATAGATTGATGTTTATTAATCTATCTATCCATCTATATATATATATATATATATATATATATATATATATATATATATATATATATATATATATATATATATATATATATATATATATATATATATATATATATATATATATATATATATATATATATATATATATATATATATATATATATATATGTATGTATGCGTGTGTGTGTGTGTGTGTGTGTGTGTGTGTGTGTGTGTTGTATATATTTGACTTTCCCTAGAGTGGCGCGTATTCAGGTAGGCCGCTTGCTACATTGTTACCAATGTTCAGTACCTTGACGTCACATCACCTGTTCCATTCCTATAGTCCCTATATAACTACCCAACTTTCCTTTGACGCTATACAGGCCCAATATTCCCCATGTCCTATTCCCTTTGAGGCTATATCGTCCCAGGGTGATCTGAAATGCCTTGAGGCTATATTGGCCCGGCGGGTCCGTAATGTATTTTCCATTGAGGCTATATCATCCCCATATACTACTTTTGTACAACTGAGTTCTAACTACAACAAAGAGTGACTGTAAAGGAGCCAAACCATGTATAAAATAAACCGAATGTCTGTAAAGGAACCAAACCAATTGCAAAATGTAAAAGACTGAAATGTAAAAGCCAGGAATGTTCATTTAATGACATGAGACTTACCAGGAAATATGTTTTTCCTGTCATTTAATCAAAATATATCAGATACCAAAATGAGTAAAGTTTATATATATATGGATATCTTGTTGAACGTTATTTTTTAAGAACATAACCATAAACTCCGTTTCCAAGTCTATTCCTTAAATCAACGATTTTGTCAATGTGAATATTGTTAACTGCCACACAGTAGACATCGTAGTGATATGACTGAATTTTTTTACAGCTACGCTAAAAGTCTCTCTCTCCCTCTCTCTCTCTCTCACACACACACACACACACACACACACACACACACACACGCACACACACACCACCTAAACTGTGTATGACTGCATTGCTGTAATTTCTTATTTTACCGTTACATGAATGATGCAAAAAACGACATGGCAAAATCTAAAGTTAAAAACGTAGCTTTGGTATTAATATCTGTAACAATTCTGTTTAAATATTATTGGAGTTGTATGTGATACACTGGTGTATCTGACCGGGTATTCGCCCCACTTGTGGTATTTGTCCTTTCTTTGGAGGAGTTATATATTTGCCGTACGTTGCCATCGTTACAATTGATTAGCCGTTAAACATGTAAGAAATATTCAATCTGACACCAATCAGAAGTGCAACAATTGTTTTTTCATTTCTTCTTCTGTTTTTACTCATATTTTATTTAATCACAAAAATGGTGAGAGAAGTCATTAAACTTACGTTTTATTGTTTTTGTCAAGATTTACATTATTATCTGGATGAGAAGAGATACGCGTTTTGTTGAACTGTGATGCGTATAGATCAAATCATTGTCTATAGTGTTAAATATATAATCATCAAACCTTCTTCTCTCAATCTTCCATTGAAGTAAAACTTTTCTTAGATATTTTCATATTTAACACTGCAGTTTTCTATATAATTTTTTAAGTTTTCTTTTATAAAATTGGTTCGTTTTCAGAATCACCTGATAAAAAAATTAAATAATTAGTTATTCCTGCAAATACCAGGCTTTTAGCATCGCTTTTTTGTTACTGTAATTTATATTGTGTTTATCATGCAATGTGTCAGTTAGAACTTTAATAGCCGGTAGATTGTAAACAAAAACACACAAAATACCAAAACTAAAAACACTGGCTTTAGAATCCTAGTAGCAGGATTACATCATTTAATTATTTTGAAAAATACAGGTATATTGCTTGTCTTACATTTAGCATTAATTTGTCCAAACAAAAATTTGCCGATGCAATAAATATTTTTTTATTTTCTTTCTCTCACAATCCATCCGTCCATCCACCCATCCATTGCAAAGAATTTGAATCCTGTCTCAAATCGATTTGGTCCTGTTGAGTTTAATTCGTTGCTCCTATAACATGAATTTGACCATCATATTATGCGCCTACTCCTGCAGTAATTAGAGTATCTTCTTTTCTCAAGTATGCGGGTATGTCACTGCTTCGTTTTATAGATAGTCACACCACTGTTTATCAAATATCAGCTGATAAGATTAACGACGTATTTGCCTTTCAGCATTAACCATCTATTCTTTTATTTAAATGATATTTATACTGTGCTTGATTATATTCAAGCAACCTTTATATCGCAAAATGGAACAATAGAAAACCGATTCATCATTCTCAATAAGCTTTCTTATCTGTTCTAAAATGTAAATATTTATTTTTATGTTCTACAGCTTAGATTATGATCTCAGTTTATCAGAGTCCTGTTTGTTTTGTACTAGAACATATTGTACGTTTTCATAACCAATACTACACTAGTCAAGTGTTGCTTGTAAATCAGGGAGGTAAAATAAACTACCTGGTGATAAAGTGTTGTCGATATCTCTTTTCATCCTGTTTCAAACTAATGTTCTTTTAAATACTGAGTGTATTATCTTATAACGGTGCGATAAACTATTAAAATCAAACAGAGCTAAAAATACATGAATTTTAATGTTTTGTTTACTTTAATAGTAAATAGGAGATATTCAGTGGAAGCATACCAAATTTTAAATATAAAATAAAATTTCAAGTCATATTACCGATCTGAATATTTCGTTTTTAAGTTTGTCAAGATTTTATAGATGATCATCATATGAACACTTTATGAAAACTAATGCCCCAAATCAGTGTCGTTATATTCAACGGATCAAACATATGAAAACTAATGCCCCAAATCAGTGTCCTTATATTCAACGGATCAAACATATGAAAACTAATGCCCCAAATCAGTGTCCTTATATTCAGTGGATCAAACATATGAAAACTAATGCCCCAAATCAGTGTCCTTATATTCAGTGGATCAAACATATGAAAACTAATGCCCCAAATCAGTGTCCTTATATTCAGTGGATCAAACATATGAAAACTAATGCCCCAAATCAGTGTCGTTCTTTTAAACGGATCAATAAGTACAATTGCAAATGTGTCAAAAATCTATTTGATATTTTCTCGATGGCCTGACGTACTACATAATCACTCCATCTGACACATTACAGAATTATTATGTAGGTTTTTTTTCTTTCATTTTTTACAGTGTGGCAAGATCTTGAATCATAGTCATGATGTATAAGGTACATAATTTAAATGCAAACGTGTACATACCGAAAAAAGACCACTAAAACACAGTGCCAATTTCAACGCAATTAACAAAACAAGCGAACAGTAGAAAATTTCTCTGTTAATAGCTGTAACATATATACATGATGCTATAACGACGGTCTGGCAAAGAATCCACTGACTAAGAGATCGAACCAGTGACGGTTTAGTAGTATATCGTAATAGTGTTTTTGCATACGCAGACGAGCAATGTTGCACGTAATTACACAAACTGGAAGTTCTTAATCATCTTCACTATAGTAAGACCTAGGTGTTAGACGCTCCCAGTTTGCGAGATAGATATTCGTCTTGAACCAACTACATATATGTTATCCTGAATAGATTTGCAACACAAAATCTGAGACGAATAACCAATAAGAGGAATTAGCATTAAATAACAAACAAAACACGTCATATAGCTGATGTGAATAAATGATTCGAGTCTGAACATTTGGCGTTTGGGGGGAATATTCGCATCGAAAATTGATATCCGAGTATTTCTTTGTTTACATCGCAATTTTTAACACATTTTGTAAAATATAATCAAAGGCAATAAGGGAACTATCTAGCTTTCAATTAATTTGCAAAGGAACAACTCCAAACGTTCTAAATAGCCGAAAGTTAATACTCAGACTCAAAAGGTAGTCATATTGTAAAAATTCTTAATAGTCACATTGCTCACAACATCGCCATATTTATTGCCCTTGAGATAATCTTGAGAAGATAACATTTGATAGGGCATGGGCTGAATAACATGGTAGGAAATTGGGGTCATATCCAAGTTCAAAGCCTTTACGTTTCAATTAAGTTCCAGAGCTATGACAAATTTGTTAATTGTTCCTGGGGATTTGTTCTGTCAGGTGCAGAACTGGAGTCAAACAAGCATATGATTATCACTCCAACCCCCATTCATCTTATCTCGTAAAGATTACTGCAAAACATTTCCATATTTGGTCTTTCAGCCCAAGTTTTGAAGTCATTACATGCCCATAGAATTACCAATGTACTTAAAATCTGGCACTATTATTCCTTTTTCTTAAAAGTCAGTAATGCTGGTGCCAGTTGTAATCACTAACATGTACATGGACCAACTGATTTTGGAGTGGAACTATTTTAAAAGAGTCGATGGATTTAATGTTAAAACACAGCTGGCAACGCAGACATTTGCGTTTGCTGTGCAATAGTACAAAGCCATAATTATAAGAATATATTTTAATTTATGCAGAGATTATTTCACTATTTATATAATATACCTTGTTGAAAATGACTAAATTCTCTTTTAATGGAAATCCTTAATTACTAGAAAAAACGACTGGTCCACTCCCAAACTTGACTGATACGGATAACTTGTATAATGGTATTGGCTCTTGTGAGGTTACGTTATGCACTTTACAGAATTCCCAATATCATCTCACACGTGTTTCAGTATACTTCTTATGAATAAGACGAGGTCAACGCCCTTGTACTGGATTCATTAAGAACAATTATTATCAAGTTTGAATATGAATTTATTTTGGATTTGTAAAATCTCCCAATGTCTGATTCGGTCATTTTATGGTTGGTCAAAATGTCCGTCAGGTCGGACATGTCCGGCATGTAGGAGAAATTCCAGAAGTTTGCAATCAACGGTTTTCAAGTCTAATTAAATTCAATTGGCCACATGAGAGTGCCATTATCAATGTGAAAAAGTCCCTACTCACAGAAACGTGTGAGATGTTTCTCATAGTTAATTAACAAGTAATCAAGTTTCTGATCTTCTTTACCAAGAGTCCATATTCATTGCTTCAGGAATGTTTATAGTCGAACTGAGGTTGATGATCAAAAGGGAAAATGACACCTGCAGTCTATCGACTTTTAGTCTGTATCTTTACATGTATTTACTAAAGACCTCGCAAATGCCACTGAAAATAGATTTAGATATGCTGACAGAGCTTTCTGTGGCTTTATCGTAGGTGGGGATGAGGTGTTGAGGTTGTCCATTAGGGTATTTAAAACTATTCGGATAGAAATTCTTGAACGAGTCGTTTTGTTGCAACTCATTTACGCTAATGCAGTTTATATGTAGCAAACGATGTAATTTTAGCAAAGATTTACAAGTACCTATTATTAAAATCGTAATGTAAACAACTTTAAGCTCGCTGAAAAAAATTATACTGCGGAATTTCTATTTTCACCTTTGACTTTCTTTTTTTCTATGATGCCGTTGTGATGCTCATATTTAGAGGTTTTAAAAGTGGTTACATCAATATTTGCAGATTTGTACTGCGGAAAAGGTGAGAAAAAGTTGTGTTTTATTTTTTATGAAGATGAAAGCAGTTGATTTTTAAACTTTCCTTTCTAAATAAATACTAATAATAAAAAAGGAATGGTTTCCAATACAGAATGTCATGCCATCATCTGACTACACAAGATATAGTTACTCAAAGACTGAAAGAAGAAACAAAACAAATGGGAACTGTTTCCAGGAAAACAAACTTTAGCCTTTGCATGCCAGCAATGCGTCAGAAGACTAAACGCAGATGATAGGGGTTAGGATAAAGGATGCCCATGACACCTCATATTAGCATAAATGATTTGGTTTGCATTATATCGAAGTATGGGTACGTACCAATTCGAGAAACTCGGCTGCTAAAAATACTATGAAATCACCTACAGTTTCACACCAAGCAAGAAAGGAATTTTTCAATACTAATTATAATAATAATAATCAACTGCTCTAAGCATAAGTTCTTATCTGTTGTTTACATTTTCCCATTGACTACTTGTATGTACTTCACAACCTTTCCTTCTACAATCTCAAAATGGAATGGACAATTTACATTTTATGAAATATTTAAAGACAACTGGAACATTATATCAATAAGGTAAATAAAAAGAAAAAATGTTTTAGCGAGAGTTTCTGTTGTTTTATAGGTGTTCTAAAATTATACTTAGTGTTGAAAGTCCTACTGACAAA
The DNA here is from genome assembly GCA_028554795.2 of Sinohyriopsis cumingii. Classification (NCBI taxonomy): domain Eukaryota; kingdom Metazoa; phylum Mollusca; class Bivalvia; order Unionida; family Unionidae; genus Sinohyriopsis; species Sinohyriopsis cumingii. Next base: position 115,395,105 of record CM068838.1, on the reverse strand, counting down.
GTAATGTGTGTGGTTTATACTTATATAATTATGTTTAAATATAAATGTATGTAAATCAGTTTTCTGTTTCTCATTTCATATATAGCTGTTTTATAAAATGTGTACTTTGTAAACTAATCAGTGATGTTTCTGAAAGTATGGATATTGCTTGAAATCTTTTCATAATTATGACGGAGAGCCATGCTACTGAAGTTCAACAAATAACAGTTACATTTATTCTCATCTTTTTAAAAGGTGGGAATTGTGCCTTCCAGGCCTGTCAGTCTGCTTGTCCCGCCATTAGTAATGTAGTGCATTTCCTACACATAAATGTAAACTTAAAATAGAAATGTCGGTAGTCATGACATGTACACAGTTATACAAAATTTGAATTATGTCTTTTGGGATGGTACCCAAGCTATCTCGGATAGTTATTTTATTTCAAAATCTAAAAATCTGAAATAAATTAATTGAAAATCTTAAAGTTGATTCTGTCATCTTATACACCAGGGCTATAACATACGCGTTGGTCGTTTGGTTTGCACTCTCTGGTCTTGCCCAGGAATGGTCCTTGTGGGTATTATTCCCCCGTGTAACAACCTGGAAATGTATTCCCTGTCAATAACCTTATGTGGGTCTAAATGACATGAAACAGACCAAAACATACTGGTATACACAACACAGACCGTATGAAATGTTCCTTTTTGTCGACTTGTCCCCTAAGTAATAGCTTAGAAACGGTTGTTGAGATCAACAGCTTCTTACCATATACTGTTTGAAGGACATAAGAAGAAATCTAACACATGTCCATTACACATCCTGCGGAAGGAGCCTTGCACGTGCGTCAACACTTGTAAATTGTTGAGTTCTCATTATATATTGGCTTGAAGGGCCTATATATAGTAATAGGCTAGGAACCTCTATCCAGGAGACCCTGGGTTGGAAACGACCCTGGCTTATAACATGAAACTTGTATGTATGTATGTATGTATGTGTGTGTGTGTGTGTGTGTGTGTGTGTGTGTGTGTACTTGGATTTTATTTCAGGACATTCGTTTTCCTGGTGTACCTCATCTTTTTCAAGTTCTCTATCATAATTCAAGTCAAATACCTTCTATATAGTGTTATGTCTCTACTAACTGGACATGAAAAGAGAAATGCACATTAACACGATCGAACTATTTGCGTCTGGATCGGGCCATCTGCCTAATTCTGTTTTTTGTTTCCCGTATCTCACTTTGGATCACACTGGATATTTTGTTTACACAATCAATAATCTGGTGTGAAAAATGTACAAGCGACACCGTCCGAGTTTTCCTTGAAGAAGATATGGACTCTTGTGTAATGTCGTGCACAATTTTTATAAAGTATTTCTGCTTGAAAGGTTTACTGAAACCAACCCGTTGGATGGATAAAGTTTTGTAAATGTAGGACCTCTAGCGTGTGTTGTCAATTTTTCTTGAAGATTAAGGTGACATATAAAGGTTACATTTTGAGGTATTGCTGTACAAATTCGTCAATTTTTGAGCGTATGTAAGACAAGGACATAAAATTTGCTCTTACCTGTTTCTTTTTTAAAGGTAACTGATGGACATTACTGCATTTGCTTGGAGATGTAACTTGCAAACCTTTAACTAAAATAATCGACATTAAACTTGTGTATAATGGCTTAGTGTTTTCAACTTGGCATATTCGTGTATCCATGTACAAATCCAGGTCTCAGTTCTCATGTCAATATCCCTATGTATGTGTCCAAACTATCACCTAGAAGCTTTTGTTCAAAATAATGTCATAGCTTGCGTGTGAATCCCGTATCTATCACGTGTATTAATTTGTTGTTGTTGTTGTTGTTGTAGGGTTTAACGCCATTTTTCAGCACACGATAGGCTATACATGGCGGCCAGTATTAATGGTGGAGGAAGAACCCGGGAAATCCCCGGAAAGAACCACCGACCCTCGAGAAGCTACTGGCAAGCTTTCTCACATATCCACATTGGCCGAATCCGAGACTCGAACCCATGCAGACAGAGGTGAGATGGCAGTGATCCGTAACGGAGAGCTCTTTAGACCACTCGGCCACTCGGGGCCCCACGTGTATTAATAGCATGGACATATCAGAAAGATAAAAGTCGTTTGAAGTATACTCATTTTTTATATTATGATTGCAACTCTAAAGTCATTGAAAGTATTTTAATTATACATATGTTTAAATCCTAACTTCTGAATGCATCATTTTTTTCCATTGTATTTTCTCCTAGAGATAGAACATAGATCAACAAAACCATTACCATTTTTGTGTCTATCTCAAGCTAACAAATTCTCGATGATAAAAAGTGTATATTCATGCATCATGACCTAAGATCATGTCACACATTTATGATCCAGTTTGTAAGATCAATGTAATTTTTAATGGCGGGACTGTAGATCAGAATCTCTTAATGTAATGAAAATGGAAACCAGCTATATATTATAATATACCAAGTCTATTAATTCAGTCTCTGCTTAAGTTTAAAGCCATGAAAAATATGAATCAGCAACATCTGTCCATCTAGAGCCATAAATTATTAACCAGTGAGGGTGTTGAGCCTTGATCTGGAGTTGACAGTGACTCCTGTATTCAGATTTATACCCTAAATACTCAATGTAAAAAAACAAACAAGGAAGTCCGTGAGATGAATGTCATTGGTAGGTAAAAGGACACGTGATTTGCATGTAATGTGCTATGTGGTACTGTTGTTAAAACATTAAGGATGGTCCCGTCTTCAAGATCAAAGTTGTAGACTTTGAGACGGTTTCTCTACAGGATATACCATCAACCCATGTGACACTAATATGAAATAGTGGATGCTTTCAGGATGTGCAACTTAGTAACCTTTGTTATGGAGTTTTTATTATGTGTTTATGTGCATGTATCCACAGCAATATGTTATTAATAATCATAAAGTAAATATCATGTAAACGAGCTGCTTTTTTTTCTTAAAATAACTTTCCATTCATTTCAGTATGACACCAATGTTGGTACCGAATAACTCCTCACATAAACATATTTATGAAATAGGATTAGAGGAGCGCTCCAACTGTTGGAGATTCATTGATAGAGAGACCTGACTAATTATAGTATCATACATGAATCATCTGTCATGAATGAACTTAGGAACTGAGAGAAATTTAGCTTCCATAGCAATCAGACCAAATATATAATGTGAGATCGAAAGAAATAGCTATATTTAGTTAAACATTCCATGGATTATTTTAGGCAAATTATATTTTGGTGACATTCCATAACAGCCAGCAATAAGATAGGGAATACATTATTTCACGTCTTTTACGTTTTCTACAAATCTTCGCATGGAGAACAATAAACTGTCTGCTAAAGGAACACCCTTTTGATTTCAGCAAAGATAAAGGAGGCACCTTCATTTTCTTTCTCATGCCATAATTTTCTTTTCTCTATTGTATCAATATAATTATTTCGTTTGAGCTAATGTAATTGGATATATTAAAACATTTTAAACCACAAATTAGAGTGAGACGAGATATTTTAAACGTTTCTTAAGGCTGGAAATTTCCACACAAAAGTCGGGGTGGGGTAATATTAAATTCCCTCCACCCTCCCCAGTGAGTTTAATGCAACGAAGAGAAACAAATCCTGAACTAATTTTAACTTGCAGATTACTGTTTCGTTACTGCTATTTCAGTCTAAGCCCAATGAGTCATGTTTAGTTCTCTTAAAGTATAATACTTTTACTCCCACGATAATTCAATTCAGTCTTCGTAAAGTAGTCACGATGTTGCGACCTGTTAAAAATATTTACGTTTATACTTTCATGACATTGAGTTGGCGGTATATGGGATTTACATTGTCCATTTATGTCTGTAGATCCACGTCTCTTACCTTTTGATGCTACAAGTCCCTACAGCTTCACTTATGAACATTCAGCTTGCACTACTGGTGAATTCAGGACGTGTACCACATAAATAAGCAGATAGAGGGCTCATCCTTTACGTCAATTTTTAAGAGAGAGATGTTACAACGAAACCTTTGAACCAGCAACACGTTGAGATGACCTCTATGATCCCGTTACGCAAAGCTAAAATGGTTTATCCACGAGTTTTAAACTGCTCTAAAAGTGCATATTTAAACGTCTTTTCTTAGGTGAGAACATAACTATGTATTTAAACTATTTCTTCCCATCGACGACAGCAGTACATGTTACTTTATTGTCACATAAATTGATATGATAAAATCCACTCTCGCGTCGTTTACGCTTTAGAATACTATGTTGATTTCTTACGTAATCATAATATGCGTAGTCAAGTTCTAGTTTTAGCCGAGGGAAGCCTTACGTACGTAGAAGTTGTACCGTCTTTAAACGAGATTTTCAGCTTTATTAGACTGAGCAAAAGCTTAATTTCAACGTTTTTGGACATTTCGAATCAAACAGAGAAAACGGAAAAATGGAAACTTTTTGTATGCAGTAGTGCTTCTTTTATATTCTTCAAACGAGTCCAATAAATCTGATTATTTGGCAGCAAGACTTCTGTACATACTTATTTGTTCTTGCTTCTTTTTTTTTGTTCGTGAATAAATGATTATTATTATTATTATTATTACTTTGATTTTGCTTCCACTATTACTGCCGCTGCAACGGCTTCTGCTATTGCTACTATTACTCTACAACTACACATGGTTTAAAGGTATAGTTTTTACAATCGAGCGAGTCGATAACAACTTTACCACATTCGACCAAAACGGTCACGAGTTCTATCGCACTGAACAGATCAACGTACGCTCTGTCACCCAGTTTACTGCAAAGCATGTATAGGCTCGGACTGAGAATAGTGTTGAATCATTATATCAATCTAGCAAATGTGTTTTTAAACACAGGTGTTATGTATAGATGCGAAGAAGCTGTTGGTAACTCGCAATATCAACGAGTGTGTGTGTGTGTGTGTGTGTGTGTGTGTATAAACTTACCTCTTAATGACGCACCGAATATCCCCAACTGTAATGGTGCAAAATTTTGTATATATATTCGCAGTATATTTTGTTGTGGTCTGAGTGGCACGTAACCATTAAGATTGAAGTATGGGCTAGGTTCGCAATAAATGTATATCTTGTAATGGTTAACCTCTCTTGCTTGGGAGCATCATTCAATATGAATTAGTGTCCGTTTGGATAACGGTGTGACAGATAGAACAGAAACATTTAAATGTAATATCAAGTAGCGGAAAATGACACAGTTGAGACAAGCAATAGAGAGAGAGAGAGAGAGAGAGAGAGAGAGAGAGAGAGAGAGAGAGTGTGTGTGTGTGTTTGTGATTAAGATTTTTAACGTAGCTTTAACAATTTTTCAGTCATATCGCTACGATTTCTGCAGGGTGGCAGTTTATAGTGATGTCTAGCACTGGGGCATCATGCCGCAGACATGTAACATGATGCCCCACCCAGCACCCATTCACATTATCCTGACACCAGGCCGACCAGTCCTAACACTAACCTTTTAATGCTGAGCGCCTAGCGAGGCAGCTGTTAGTACCATTTTTGTAAGTCTTTGGTATGACTCGGCTGGGGTTTGAACCCACGACCTCCCGCATCCGAGGCGGACGCTCTAACCACTAGGCCACCGGAGCGGTCGACAAGCAATAGAGAAATTTTGGGAAATCTTGGGTCATTTGAAAAGGTGTCATAAAATGATATTTTGTAGAGTATTTAATAGTAAGGGCGGTCTAGAGAGAATAATGCTCACTTCAATGAAAGTGTTCAAATTTAAACAAGTTTGGCAATTTGTAATTTTTACTTTCTGGAATACTTCACCCCAAATCAATAGTCCATTCTTTCATAAACGTTAAGCATGGATTATTCAGTTAAGGTTGATGATAAGGAGAGAATATTAGTTCTAAATTAAAATGCTAATGTAATCAGTGAGCTTTTAGATTAATATTAGCACTGATATTGTCAAGATAAATGGTTTAATTTCAATGTCCTTAAACAATGAAAACATAATTTGGATGAAATCAGTAAATATATTTATATCCTGAAAAAGTCAGTTTAGCTAAAACTACATTCTATAGATTGTTTATGAAAAGTTAAATCAAATTCAGACAGTTTCTAAGACAACTTGCATAGGCAAATGCAAGACTTTTACCCTGGAGATGATTGACACAAAGTATAATGGTTACAGCCAGTATCATTAATCATACAATTCATAAAACATTTCATTTTAACTTCTTGCATATAGTTTTTTTTTATACTAATAAATCATTAATAAAAAAGTGCCTCCGACCAAATTCTATCCATTTTGAAATGAAAAATATTTTCTTTCAACATTTCAACAAATTAATTGCGCACTTTTACTTTCAGTAGTTACCAACAGTTCCTGGAACTTAACATTTAGGTTGCCTTTGTAGTAGATCTGATTATATGCTGAATGAAAAACAAACGTGTTCGATTGCATCATTATTACGTATGAAATATTAGTAACCAGCTCAGCCTACAATATAAATTGCTAACTCAGAGAAAGTGAACTTCATAAATCTTGAAAATAAATTTAATAGGTAGTTAGAGTTACTTGCTGATTTGTAATAGCTTTTACTTGTAGATAAGTTGAAATATAGTCATTGATGATCTTTTAAAGTAAAACCTTGTATTCAGAAAGAACGTGCATGCTTTGGTTTTCTTTCACAGCAGGAACAAAAAGCAATATAAAAAGTTTGAGAAGAGGGGTATATTTTTCTCGACAAAAAAAGGTTAAAACGTAGACACGCTGAAAGTAAACAATTTTATATTTTACAGGCTTTGAATACCTGATATATAACAACGTATATTCGTCGGCATAAGATAAAATATTTGTGTTGTTATCCAATGGTGTCGTGTTCAATTTGATGCTGCATGGCTTGTGATTTGAGTGTATTGGGCTCTTGCTTATTATGGTATTATTTTTATTATACCAGTTTATCATTCTTGTACAAAAATTTTGTTTGTCTTTATCAGTCCAAAATTAGTAATTTTTTTACCCTTACACACAACACTTTCAGTGACTCACCTTTCAACTTTTACTTAAAATGTTGCGAATCTTTCTTAATTATTTGTGGAATTCCAGATATGTCAGCTTTTCGATCGTCATTAGTATCTTTGAATCTGATGTCAATGTTCTTGGCGCTCTTAATGTATTACAATACAGATGCACCAGCCTTAATGTATCATCGCATTTATTTATTTTTTCAACCCCTTTTGGTAGTAATATGTATGCGTCAACTATTTCGACAATTCAGTAAATCCACCGTAAAACGACTTTAATAATTTCACGAACCTGTGCTATTTTTGTAACCAATTAGTACTAAGTAATCATTAATAATTGCTATCCTGGGAAATTATAGTTCTTTCGTATATTTGAAAAAGTTATTTTCCATTGTTAATATCTTCTTTACAGTTGTTCGTTTCCTCAGATCGTCAGTATACCAGGTCCGTAAGTTACGAAATCTTTCTTGAGCTCATTCGTTCCTGTTGGTCTCAAATTTCGATGTAATTCAAAGCGGGATTTAAGTCACCGCCGTTGTTAAAAAAAGACAACTCTGAATATTTAATTTATTGTTTAAGGCTGACTGCATGTAGAGCTTAACATTATACAGATGCTGAAATGCTTTTATTTCCATTTTAATATATATATATATATATATATATATATATATATATATATATATATATATATATATATATATATATATATATATATATATATATATATATATATATCAGTTTTGGTGTTAGTGGCTTTGTATTTGTGTCACCATTACGTTCTGTAATTCTGATGAATTAGTTTCTTCTTTCACTGATTTCTCGAGAGCTAACAGGTAGTCTTTGAAACAGTTATGAAGTGGAATAGACTCAGAATGTACTACTAAACCAAGCCAGTTGATACTGAAAGTTAATCGAATCGTTATCATCAAACTATTCTAATAAAAGAAACACAATTCCGACAATGTATGAATGAATCAGACCAATATAAATGGGTGTTTACTCGTTTTAAAATACTCCATAACAATAAACAAGTTCAAAAACTAGTAAACACCCATTTATAGCTCTTTTTTGGTAAACAACTCTTTTCAGTTGCATCCTATGAATACCATCAGGTGCGGTTATCTTCGTGCGTAATATATCATAGACAGATACAGAGATGAAAAGCCAAAAAATATTTTGATAGATTTTACACAACCATAACCTGTTATGCAACACCTAGTAAAATAATATGCACATTCAGTATCATGTAATTGTATAATACATTAAATCATTTTATCTTAAGTAAAAAATCTAGGTGGTGGAATAAATAAACACTCTCAGGTTATCGATATCATGGACTTCAGGACCACTTGGGTAATGGACCCCGAGGGGTAATGGACCCCGAGTTAAAATGTTAGTAGCTATATGTGGAAAACATGAGTTTGTTTTGGTATTGTGGTAGCACTCCTTATACAGAATGTGATAAAATAGAGATTTATAAATTAGGTTGGCAATAACAGAAAATGGAACAAAAATAAATTGAAAACCAATTTGAAAAGCTTAAGCATAAGATAGATTTAGTGAAATAACAAACAAACAAAAAAAGAATGAAAAATCGAAAATTACACAAAACTTGTAAACAAGTGTATTATTGCGGTGTATTTTAAAACAAGTAAACACCCATTTATAGCTCAATCTTTAAAATAAAACCTACAGTCATGGACCAAAAGTCAAAGGCACACTATATGCATGACATATTCCTCTGAACTTTTACTAATATATTCCAATGTATGAAATACATTTTTAATTTTGTATTTACCTTACTGACATTTAATTTTATCTTTGTTTACATGTCCTACTATAACTCCGAAATCACGTGGTACAAATTATAGTGAAATGAAATAACCATATCAATCGGTTACCATACAATTTTTTCTTGCAAATTTTCTTTGTAGTCTCACTATAACCATCTATACGGTCAACAAAGAATTCCTACATAAAACTATGTATTAATATACATTAAAAGTTGTTCAAACAGCAACTCCGTAATAAGATCGGTTCCGTAATGATTGTCCAGGATCCTTTTCATTTTTCATATTTATTACTTAGCCATGTTTACTAGCTGCTTATAAGTTATAATTTGTGAGTGCCCTATGGTCTTCCACAAAAAATAGAAACGTTATGCGTGATCTGTTAAGAA